>CM063285.1:28707159-31107159 GCA_032173965.1 Sitta carolinensis
TAATTTCCAAAAATCCTTCATGCATTCCTCCAACACACTCAAAAACCCAATGCTTGAAAGCAAAAGCAGCTGCCTAGATGGATGCATTTGACTTTACTGCAAATTCCTCAGGATGAAGATTGCCTGTCAGTCTTCTGCATATATATGATGCCAGGCACAAAGCTGAAGTCCACAGATACCATCTTCATTTAGCTGCATTTTTCCCCATTTTTGCAACATTACCTACATATTCCATCACATTCTTCTACTTGCACTCACTGTCCTCTAAAAACACAACCTATGAAAACATGGTCTGTTATTCCCTATCTTTGGTCATCAGTCTGTGCTTCACTCACTTCCTCTGCCAGGTTACATCCTCTGCTGAAAAAACACTTGCAACTGAGTCTGTTTGAGGAAGCTGAGGCACACAGGGAAATGCAGAAAGAAAACCAGATCTGCCTTTCTCTACATCTGTGGTCTTCAGAGAAGAGTCAGCAGGAAAGAGAAGGAGAGAATCTTATCTCCACCTTACCTTGGATATTATTGTTTGCAAATGGAAATAAAAAAATACCAGAATCCACTGTAGGGCAGAACAGCTGCCAGTATCAATGGTGGAGGGAAAGGTATTTAAGTCAGAGAAAAAAACAGTGAAGGAAGAGAAGCAGAAACAGGGTAAAGAATGGAAAAGTGGCATGGATTCAAGAGAGGAAGCAGAGACAGTCTTCAGGAGAGATATTAAGAGGCATGAGATCCCAGAAAGAAAGGGTGTGGACAGACACCATGATACAAAAAAATCTGATGATGGAGAAAGAAGAGCAGAGTGGGAAAAGGTGGATCACGTGCCATTTACTAGAAGAGAGTTTGCATACAGGTAAATATGAAAGCAGAGGAAAAGACCATTTACAGATAAAAAAGACCATAGGGATAGAAAATAAGGAAATAAAAGTAGGTAAAAGTAAGCAGCAGAAAAGCTAATACAGGAAAGATAAACTTCGGCTGGACATGATGAGCCAGAGACAGGAAAGAACACAAAAAGAAAAATGGAAGACACTGAAATACATTGGTGAATCTTATTATTTATGGTCTCCTGTCCTGCAATCCTTCACTGACAGATCACTCAGATCACTGTGGCTGCACTTTCCTCTACAGTTCAGTAGTACAGTTACTTAACTAGAGAGCACCAAGACTGCAAGACCTGATATCCCACCAGGATGCTCACAGCTTTCTGCCATGTGTAGGAAATTTGCCATCAGATCCTATGTGATATATTTAGAACCACCCCTAAGGGGCATATCTCCATCTCCTGACAAATACAGCCCAGGGAAGCAGAAGCTGGTTGACTGTACTTCTCACACTAAAGAAAAGCTTTGTGCCGTTTAGGGATGGACCTGGATAAGGCATGCCTGAACTACTAACTGAGTACTGAGTGAGCTCTGTTCAAACTGATGGCAATAATGACCTGCAGATGTATCAGGTTCATCCCCAAATGCCTCAGCTTTAAGGTTCTAATAAAAACTCTACTTGGACAGTAACACAGCATTGCTCTGACCTAGTCTTTACACCTATTCTTCACATCACCTGTCATTTTTCTCTCCTATTCCTTCTAGCTAATCTCTCCTGTGAGTAGGACAGCCTCTTTGCTGTCTAGCTTTTTTGCCAGACTTTTTCTGCTCTATTGAATCTTTGCAATATTCAAATAACATCAGAAAAAGTAGCTCTTTAAATATTCCTTTTCCTTCTCCAACTTTCGTTTCAAATTTAACATTGTGGCTACAGTATTTATTTTCCAAGACTGTTGGCAGCCAATTATTGTGAATAAAGGGCCCTAAAGCTAAAAATGAAGAAATAAAATGAGGCTGTATTGAGGCTGGCTGACCTACAGATCCAGCAAAGTGTGCAGGAAGGCAAGCAACACACTGGGTACTGTGTTAGGGGGCTATGTCTGACAGCTGGTCAGGGATGAAGAATCTGTGTGTGAGAAAATGACTGGCAATCAGAAGATCAGAACACTCCTCTCCCACATACAGTTTGGATTTGAGGACACAACAGGGAAAAGAAAAATTATTTTTAAAGGATGGGAGATTGAAGCGCACATATGGGTTTGGAAAGATGTTTTAACTTGTAGCTGACCTCTTGTCTTAGCTTCTCATCAGATGCAGCACTGAAAGGTGACATTCATCTTTCATCCTGGTCACTCCTGTCTGTTGTCACAAACTGTCACTGAAATAAAAGCAGGTTGTAGCTATCAGTGTAACTCTACAAATGATACAGCAAATTAAATGGCTGTAGCGAACGTATATCTGCTCTGCAGTACAATTATACCTTTGTAGGTTTGAAACATGCCCAGCAAACTTTTCTGTAGGTGACACTACACTTCCCAATCAGCATCATCAGAAACATACAGCTTGTAAAAAGGTTGATTGCAAGGCAAAGTAACTGTTCTGCAGAGTCATATGGCTGTCAATTTTCAACCAAGTGACTTGGTGTCAGTGATCCCTAATGAAGCTGTCAGCTGGGACAATAGCTCACATGGTATTTTAGCACTCTAATTTCCTCTTCTTACAGAACAGCAATAAATAAATTTGCCAAGGCAAGTTACTTAGGGTTTTCAAAAACATTTCTTATGTAGTGCTCAATCTGAAAAGAAGTTTGAGAGAGGGTTTAACTACAGATTTCACTGACATTAGGGTATATATTGAACACTTCTCAAACTCTATTCTACACAATTGGCATATATAATTTTTTCCTACATGTACTGCACAAAGAACAAGCACAGCATAATATTCTTTAAAATACTGAAAGAGTCACTTCCAGTTGTGCTACTCACAAGGCAAAAGTGACAACAAAGTCCCACTGTAAGAGGCAAGGGATGAAAAGTACCATCATTAAAAAAAAAAAAATCAAGAAAACTGAACTGGTCTAAACGTTTCCTTCTATGAATATACAGTGAGGGGAAAGAGGTTGCAGGCAGAAACTTAACCAGTGCCTTAATTCTGCCATAACATCTCCTTTCTATTTAGTATATGCAAACAGCCTGTTACCACAATAGTCAGGAATTTGTAGACTGTGCAGTAGGAGCCAAGCTACTGTGGAACCGATGTACTGATATACTACCCTTTCTAGGTAGTTTTCTCCTTTAGGAATCTATGAGCAATAAATGCCACTATAATATGGCTAAATTAAGTCTAAAGTATCCATGATTAATATCAGATGCACACATATTACTGCATGAGGGTAACCTTGATATGGTCTGTGGACATCTCTCATTAGGTCAGTTGATAAAACTGGAGATAACATAACAGCTTTGAGCACATACATCTGTTCTATTGTTTCAAAAATAATGTACACAATACTACCTTTTCCTAGAAACCTTGTCTCACTTATGGTTAATATCCCTGTGGCAGATTCTTAATAACTTTTCCTTTATTAATCCACTTACCATCCTTGCTAATATGAAATGCCATTGTAGAGTAACAAATTAGATTTTACCATTCCTGCTACAGTAAACCTCTGTATGGTTTATCTTAGATGGTGGACAAAAGTTCCCATGTTACCCTTACTAGCTATATTCCCTCAGGTTCACAAGCCATCTTCTGCTTCTAGTCAATGCAATACTTTAAGTATCCCAGTTTAAGCCCAGATGGAAAGTAAGTACCACATCCACCCACAACCACATTAGGAGGAGGAGGAGGAAAAAAGTAAAACCTGTGAGTTGAGATAAGAACAGTTTAACAACTGAAATTAAATAAAACTAATCTAATAACAATAATGATAAAATATAAATGCAGTGAAAGGGAGAGGAATAAACCCCACTTGCTGACCAATGCCCAGTCTGCCCCCAACCAGCCATTAGAAGCTCCTGGCCAACTTCCCCCCAGTTTATGTCCTGAGCATGACATTCCATGGTATGGAATATCCTTTTGGCTAGTTCAGGCCAGCTGTCCTGGCCATTCTCCCTCACAGCTTCTTGTGCACTTTGTCACTGGCAGAGCCTGAGTGATGCCTTAGGATTTTAGCTTGTATATTTTTCATATATTTGTAATCCTGTAATTCTTCAGTGTATAGCTCTAAACTCCATATACAGTGCTAGCTATTGTCATCACATTTTGGTCAGACAAAACAATTCCTCTCTAGGTCTGGGAATCAAGGATACTTTACTGTCTCAGGCTCCAAGAAGTGTAAACAAAAGTGAGGTGGTGGTGGGGAGCAAACAGGGTAAAATGACTTCATTACCTAAAGCTGTAATTGGAAGATTAATCCCCAATATGCAAATGAACCAAACTTATAAAAGTGTGAAAACTCACGAGTCATTGTCCATTTTGGGTGTAGTCCCTGGGGAGGCTTCGGCTGCCTGAAATGCTCCTAAAGGCCCTTCAATAAATATACCTGATTTTTATTCCCTTAATTTTGTCTGGCCTCTGTTTTTAGGTAAGCCCAGAAAGGCATCACAGACACGGAAAAGTCCTTGATTTGGGGTAAGCGCTGCTTGGCAACAGCCAAACACTGGTGTGTTATCAACATCATTCTCATACTGAATTCAAAACACAGCACCACGCCAGCTACCAGGAAACAAATCAACTCCATCTCAGCTGAAACCAGGACATTACTTAATCCTCTGGTTAGTATTTATGGGACTGGGAATGAACACATGACACTGAGTCTCCTGTACTTTTATGATCTGTCTCAGTCCTACCTGGCTGGATAATGCATGAGGGATGAGGGAGACAGACGACTGTGCTAAAGAGAAAACCATCACAAGCCAATGCAGAGCCATTTTCAGCTGGCTTTAGACCTCCAAGAATACTCCTTTCCAACCAAAGGAACATAATATTTGAAGACATAGAATATATTTAATTTATAGTTCAATAAAGTCCCAATTAAAATGTTAATTCGAGTAAATGAAACCTCTTCATTGCCATTCTAATGACAGATCATAGATTTTCCTAAATGCTTTTAACTTCTGTTTCTGTAGACATTATTTAAAGATGAACCGGTATGAAAAAAACAATGAAGAAGCAAGATTTTTCCTTTCATAGGAGAAATTTGGTGAGAAAGGTCCAGGAAAATTAAAAACAGTCTGAAATTATGTCTAAACTGAGACACCTAGGTGCATGTCCAGAGTCCTGGCCTGGCTGTGTACTGAGGTTATCATATGTCAATAGGTCTATCAATGCATCTCCTTTCTGCACACTGTGCTGTCAGTAGGAACACCAGAAATGAACCACAATATATTCCAGACTCATCCTTAATATGGAGAAGCTGGAACTGTGACTCCAGGGCATGCTGAAATTCCTGCAAACTCTGTGACTTAGATGTGGCCTCAACTTATCCCAATGGAGGTTTCTTGATTTCTCCACAGGTAAACTAGATGCCAAAACTCAGCTGAGAAGGAGCCCTTTCGCCATGTGTAGGCAGGCACACTCACAAGAATAACTCTGCAGGAGTCTGTGGTGGCTGTCTCTGGTCAGGTCCTCTCAGCCCATTAAGCAACAGAGCTTCAGGAAATAAATCAACTCAGCTACAGCAGACGCATTCCTACCCCGCTGCCTTCCAGAACAGGTCCCCCTCCACCCTGAAGGGGACAGTAGCCCATGGAAGGCCCATGACAGAACAGAAGTAATCAGCAAGATGGAAGGAACAGCAGAGAGAAAACACTACATCCTAACCACAGCCCCCTCCCCACTATACACTGCTCCTGTGGCTTCCTTGCTGAAGGGACTGAGTTTAACTGGTGGTGGTAGCAAAGAGAAGAGTGTGGAGTGGAGGAGCAAAGCTCATCCTGGGAAAGGTTGGGGACAGAGTTCTTTTTCCTATGTATCTTAATGTTTGTCTTTTTTCTTCCTAAATTAGTAAATATATATCTATATATATTTGCAATATATTACATTAAATTTCCCCAAGCCAAGCTTGTTTCACCCACAATTGAAACTGGTAAGTGATCTCCCTGTTTAGTTCAACCCACGGGTGTTCTCTTTCCTATTCCTCCTACTTTCTCCTGGCATCCCACTGAGTGAGTGGTTGGATAAGAGTTTGGCTGCCGGCTGGGGCAAACCCATTACATACAGAAGGGAATCTGGGACAATGCCTGCAAGCAAGATTTGGGCTTATGGGAGGTAAGATGGGGGAGTGGCTGATGAAAGTGAAAATTATGTCTCAGTCCTACTCTGTGTTCCCAGTTACACTCTAGTTTTGCACTAGAGTAAACAAAATTACCCCTTACTAATACAGAAGTAATCCAAGAGAAGCATCTGGCCTCTGGTTCTCATGATAAGACAAATAAAGGACTGTTACTTAAGCTTTGCTATGAGCCCTATGGAGTTTCTCCTACTTAACTTGAAAAAAAGAGCTGATATATATATTGCTATATAATTATTTGTTTGAATCACATTCAAGTACAGAATTATGCCACTGAAGGTCAAAAGATTTCTGTATAAACGTTTATTACTTCTATACAACAGGTGCAAACTTGATAAAGTCTTTGAAATTGCAAGATTTAGTGAATTCTGAAGGTTGACTTCAGTCAAAAAAAAGGGCTATAAAGAAAGCATTCCACCACTGAAAGATCAGGTTCTATTCTTTCTATTGTGACAAAAGCCTGGCTGTAACTTTAGTTCCTAAAACCCCCTCCTCCCTTATTCTGAGTTTATGATCTAATAGATTAATCTCTTTTCACTGCAATTAAGATAGAGCACAGCTGAGAGCACAGAAAGAGGAAGGAGGTAGGGTCCAGTGTTGTGCATCTCTGTGTGTTTTATTTTTTATTCTTTTGGTTTCTCAAATGTTTGTGAGCTTTGCCAGATGACCTTTATCCTGTGTCTCTCCTCTTTACACCTTTACCATGGGACAATCAGGGAATACTCCTGGAGCTAAGACATGCCACAGAAATTCATGCACTACTGAACACAGGATAACTGCAACCCAGTCAGAGGGCTTTAAAGTAAAGAAATGCGGTGGACACGTTGGCATGAAAGTAAGTGAGGAACAAGAGCCCACCCAAAGGCATTCAAGGGTTATTTGGAACACATTTGGAGATACCATTCAGAAGGTCACATTTATCTCATTAATCCAGTGTCATATCCAACCACCTCGCGTGCAAACATGTGGACAGATGAATTCAGCCCCAAAGCTTCCTGAAGAAGGAAGACAAGGACAGAGGAAAAGAAAGGGTGAAAGATGATTGAATGGAATGGGAAGGAAGACATAATCTCACCAGGTCTGCAGTATTTAGTTGGCTTGCTACCTGAAGTTCCACATGGTTTCTGTACAGTGAACTCAGACTTCTACCTACCCTTATGTGTATGCAGACTGGATGTACCCTTACCTGCTAAAAAACTCAAAATAAATAACTGAGCAATCTAACTCATATGTGCACATAAAAATGTGTGGGTAAGTGCTGGAATTTACTCCTCTGGATTTCATGAGTGAAATGGCTTTCTCCAGTCCCAGATTCCACAAGTCTTTCATTCACCTCAGAAATTACACTGGCTTCTGCCCTGCTACTGTCATGACAGTTTTGGGCATAGAGTTTTAATTTTTTGGGAAATAATAGAATATCTTTATCTGATCCAGTGTTTTTTAAATTTTAATTAAACTAATTCACAGCTAGGCCTTGGAGGGTGCATAGAGTTTCTATTAAGCAATATCAGCATCTCAGAAGTGCTTCAGACTATATATGGAGCCTGTAAATGCTTCAAGTTTTCAAAGATATACTTAGTACATTTATTACCATTTTCTGGAAATAATTAGCTTTTATTTAGAGGTCCCATATTTCCCAGCCTTCAGAAAACATGAAGGTTTTTTTATATAACTTTGAAGTCTTTCTTCTAAAATATGTAAATAGCATGTAAAGAGCAACTAAATTACAAACAGCATACACCCATGACATCAGCTAATTTTAAATTTAATCAGCACACTTTGTGCAAGAAATACATCATAAAGGAGCACAGTTAAAAAATGAGATTCAGTCTGGAAATGATATGTGAGTCTTTTAGATTAAAAATAATTCTACTCACAAATGAGAACTAAAATGCATACGCTGCATACCAGGAATCAAACCTGGACATGAACTGGGGGTATCTGACATTTCCATCTTCATCAAGGGGGATTCTGTCAAGTAGCAGCTCAAACTCTTCATCAGTAATCTCCACACCAAACCTGAAACAAACAGGAGTTAGCAGCACTTGCTTGCCGAGTTCACATTTGGGTCAACAGTACCCACAATATCCTAAGCATATGGCTGCCATTAACTCTTTGTTACTGCTTTGGCCCTCAAGATCAAGAGCACCACGTGAATATCAGAGGTTAATCAGGGTTTTGATCGCTTCAGCTTTCTCAAAGAAAGAAATTCTACCCTAGAATCCCGGCATTGGTGGGGCACAGAAATAGAAATACTAGCATATTGAACTGTGTGCAATTGTCTTCTATAAAAAGTTATTCATTACACTAAAACACTGGTATTGCTTTAACTAGTTAACTCTGAAAGGCTTTTCATTTGGACTGTTTAGCATGAAAGAAAATGTAGAAAAAACTGTCTTTTTGGGAAACAGCTTCTTAGTGCTTTTGGAAAGCATTTTATAATGGCTTTAAAGACATTTTGCATACAAATATTTAAAAGTCACAGTGTTTATTCATCAGCAAGAAAGTGTTTTCACCTCTTCAGAACAATCAAAACATAATCCTTGAAATACTGGAATAAACAGGAATGACTTAAGCAATAATAAAGAACAAGGCGTTTATTCACCATTTTGCAAAGCTGACAAACTAGCTGACTTTTGGAGGGATATATTTTCTTTTCCACAAGGCGGTTGAAATGTATAAAAAATAGAGTATTTATTTGTTATTTTAGTTTTGTCATTGTGCTTTCCCATTTTCCATAAATCAAGAAATCTTCCTGTGAGAATGTAATTTGTCCTTAACTCCTTTTGGGGATTTCTGATTCAGAGGCTTGGTGCATGGAGAACAGCTCATTCTGTAGAATCCTTTACTCTGCTTTATTTCTGAGGAAGTCTGCTGAGGAGGACAGATACAACTGCTTTTGCATTTGCCCTCAGCTGACAGTATCTTATTTTACTAGCTTTCAACTTCACTTATCTACACTCATCATTTCATCACGTGCATTTAAAGGAGCTTTAGCTCAGTCAACATATATAAACCCATTCAGAAATAATACTGAACTGCAGCATTTTTTACCTGTTGAGGAACACAAAACCTAACTTGGTCAGGGAGTGTCAGCGAAAATAATTTTCCAGGAATCCATAACTATTTTGGGGTTACTGTTGCACAGGTCATTTGAAGACTAGCTATTTGCACATGTGATCAATGGGCAAAATCTATTTGTTTACATGATCAATTAAACAAAATCTCAGGATTGTTGCTGTCTCCTAATCCTTCCCTCCATCACTTGCATCAAGGGGTGTCATACCAGAAAGGAGTTTGGGTTGTAAGGCATAAGTAGTGGGAATCTATGTTGAAAACCAAAAAGTTAGGTAAATTTGTCAACTTCTAGAGCTGAAACTGGAACAGATAGATTGTTTAGTCATTAAATTACTTCTCTGTGTGCAACCATAGTCACAAAGAAAGCTAAAAAGTTTCCACATAAGTAACACATGAGATCCATAGAAGAAAAAGAGTAACACTTACTGCAAAATTTAAAGAAAATGCCTTTTCACATTCATTATTAGGGTCTTCAAAAATGAAGGGGAGCAACAAAGCCACAAACTGTTCAAAAAGCAAAATGAAGCCCTTTGAACAGTGTTCTGGATTTAAAGACAAAGAATTGTCTTTAAATTAAATTAAATTAAATTGTGATCTAAAAAATGGGAATAAGAAGAGGAACATAGGCTCATAAGATTTGAAGTTTATCTTAATGTTTATTACCCAATTTGTTGTCTCATAGAATGAGACAAAGTAATTACGAAGGGAGGCCCTACTTCTCTTACAATGTTACCTGCCTCAGAACAACAATTTTTGTAAAGCATAGAAATAGACAGAAATTCACACACAGATAATTTAGCACCTCTAGCTGTAAAGAAACAATTTTTCAATCATTAATTAGGTCCAGTTGTCTCCAGGGTCTGGTTTATATTATTTTATCCTCTCCATAGCAAAAGATAGGCCCTCTTATATACGTTCTAATATAAGTATATGAAAAAACCCACAGAAATTGTGATTTTTTTTTTTTTTTTTTTTTTTTTTTTTTGAGCAAAAGAGATTTTTGATGCAAAATGAGGGGAAAATCTTCACTTCTGGTAACCAAATGGAAAAAAAATCAAACAACAAAGCGCCTTAACAGGCAAATAAGTAAGTTTTCTTGGTGTTGGACCCAACCGAACTATAAGATGTTACTGAGAATATTTATTTTTCTATAGGTTCAGTATAGTTATGAATAGCTGCTCATTTAATTTCACTTAAGGAAATAATAATGGTAATAATTAATTATTAGCTGGCAGCCTGAACTAGAGATGCAAGTCTCTAACCTGGAGTGAACCAGGCCACTGAAGCAATCACAACAAGGACTTCTGATCAGACTGTTTTCGTAAGAATGTCTCAAGCTGCTCTCTATATCCAGCCAGATTAGGAGACCACAAAATAAAAGGTTTGTCTATTTAATATCTATTTGTCTGTTTAATGCTCAAGAAAGTTAGTGAACTGTAAACTGCCAGTATGGATATATTTATACACACATGGAGATGTTAACTATCTCTTTCCTGTGAATAATTTCCCATTCCCAGCCTTAGCCTATAACTGATCTGTAACACCCAATCAGGACAGCTGATCTCTGAAACCCCAGACATACACATGACAGTGTACAATATATTTTATGAGGAAAATGCCACAATCATTTAATAAGCAAAATAAATAGTGTCATTTCTCTAAGGAGGATGGGTCAGAACCATGTTCTCTTCAATACTTTGCTGTTCATCAGCCTTCAAACAGTTATAACTGAAGCATGGCTACTGACACATAACATATCCCTGAACACAGCTGGGGATAACAGTAGCCTGGAAAGAACCCAGTGATTTCTGTGTGCCACAGTCCCTCTTACAAGATGTCAGAAATAATTTCAGTGTTGAAGGTCCCCAAGTTTCCCAAATGCATCCAGGAGATAGAAGCTGATCCTGAAAGTGTGATCTGAAAGCATGTCTGTATATATTTATTTTTTAGAGTAGTCAATCCTACTGAGATAGGAATCAATGTAAGGTCCTTGAGGGTTTTCTCTCCCTCATATATTGTGTCTGCAAGGTCAGAAAATACATAGGCTGGCCTAAGGGAGTGAAATAGGGGGAAGGGAGGAACAAGGCTGCACCAACTTTGCATACTGACATTTTCTCCATTAAAATTCCAAAGGCCTATTTTACATTACTGATCTCAGGATTTCTGGAAACATGCTGTGACTACATTACGTCCATCGTGCTCACTGGTGTGGAAACAGAAAAAGCATTGAATGAAGAGAGTGTATGGCCTATACCATTTGTTATCCCAAACACTGATATTATACCTCTCATTCTGAACTTCCCCTCAAGCTTTACAAACACTTCCATGATGTACAAAAGCAGTAAACAGGAGAATCAAGTGTTCCAGCACACAAATGCAGCCACCTGAAACTAAGCAATGATTTAATCAAACAACAACAGTGCACAACAGATGAATCACTGGGTTCTCCGGGGCATATTTTCAAAAGCAGGTGCAATGGGCAGGGCTTGAGAAAAAGATATCTATTAACTGGAGGGCTAAGCCTATTTAGACAGAAGCTGATGCAAAACACAAGGGACTGGTTAACACCGAGTTTGAGAGAAAATGCTTTGGCAAGAAGCCCAGAACCCTGGCAAACCCTTGCAGGGAACACCTGCAAAAAGTCACATGTGGTTTATTGTACCAATACCTACATTTGCACATGCAAACTAAGAAATTATTTCTATTTTATCCTATGTTTAATATCGGCAATATCCCCAAATAGAAATTCTTACCTCTCATATCTTATATCCAGGAGAAAAAAAGTAAGGTACATTGGGAAATTCAGCAACAGTTTTGTCAGTTACTGAAGTGACTTTTAATCATCAATAAAACACTAATACCGGGGTACCTATGCAACAGCATGTTTTTAAAAGGTCATTATTGGAAAAGAGAAGGTGCAAAAACACATACTCTGCAAGAAAGCAATTGGGAAGAAGTACAGAAAGCAGAGGCAAAGAACTTAATAGGTGTCAAGTCTAGCATGCTACAGCAGCAGAGATGGCAAGGCAAATAAGACTGCAGACCATGTCAGAGGGACAAGCAGTCTAAAATTCTGATGGCATTTGAAGCAAGAATGAGGCATTTATACTGATCTGATTGTAAGAAGTAAGTGGGAGGAATTTTCAAATAGGGCATGATATACTCAGAAAGATAAGCTAAGGGGATTATTCCAGCAGTGTGACCTCATATCTGTCCCAGGAGCAAGGGCAAGGCAGAGATACTTGCAGTTGTTGAGAAACTGCAGGCAGTTGTGGGGTGCACAACCCTACAGCTCTCATGTGCAAACACGTGCATAGAAACCATGGTTTCTGCTGGAAGACAAAGCATGAATTAACTACATGCTGCATTTGCTTACAAAAAACATAGCCTCTGTCAGCATCTCTTGTGCATTTTCTAAGGGATGTCCAGGTATTTCGCCTGTGAAAGCAACATTAACAAATCAGTGTCACAAAGGAACCAGAAGCAATCTTCCTCATCTGGCAATTTTTAAGGAATCAGCAACGATTTGGGCAAGTACTCACACATTTATGAAAAGTGATTTTAATAATGGACTTCTAAAAATCTGGAAATATACTGCATTGGCATAAATCATCAATTTCCCTCCAGAAAACATTTCTTTTCCAACCTCTCATGATACGGACACTGAAAGTATTTCCACATCCTTATCTGGGGTGTTGGATGTCTATTTGGCACTTCAATCCTCTCATAATTCTCAAGGAAAACACCAAATGTAACTAAGTAGTTTTCACCTGTCAGGAACTTTATTGAAGGGGAGATATATAATATATAAAAACTGGGCTTGGAAATCTTAACCACTGTAATCCCTGTGTAAAACACTGGCTGGGAAATCTGATTTGTAGGATTTGGAGGCAGGGACAGGAAAACTAACCAGCTCGTTATTAATTCTTTGCATATATGCTGTTGCCCCTGTGGTTTGCAATGCTTCAAATAACCCAGCTACTGCAATTCAACTCCAAGTCACTATTAGTTTATTATATTGCAACAATATCTTTCATGCAGGACATTTTTCCAACTAATACCCAACATTTCACATTAAGCAGGCCCCTCCATTCTTGGCATTTATATTTGCATACTAGAACGCTGTTTCAGAGCATGCTTAATTCAAAAGCCAGATCCTTCAGCCACTTAGGCAAGCAGCAGCACAACATAAATATTTTCCCATTTAATCACAATTTATCCATCAAAGCATCAGTCAGGATAATGCACACTTCAGCAGCAAAGTAGGGCTTAACTTAGTGCTCCAGACGACATGGTGCACCCACAGCCACATTTTATCCTGCCGTTCAGACCCGGCTAGTAGACAACAATCTGCCAGGGTTATTGGATCACACCACAGGCTATTCAGAGCCCCACCTCCTAACTGGAGTGAGTTGCTTAAATGCCTTCCAAAATTTGGCTGGAAAGTCTATCAAAGCAACAAAAATTTGTTTCATGGGAGCAGCGTGGAAAGGAAAAGTAGCATCAGGAGTGCCTGTCTCTTTTTTGTTTGCCTATAAAAACTAAAGAGGTCAAGCATTTCAGTAAGCACACAACAGCACCAGGGTGCTAATGGGAGGGGACAGAGTTTGGCAAGGGCATTAACACAGACCACAGTGTTTCAGGCTCTGATCACTGGTAAATCCCTAGAGCCTCACCAGCACTTCAACTCTCTCATCCACCCTGTCAGTAACACCTCAAGGAAAAGCCTCTCACGTTGCTAATGGGAAAAACCAAGAAGCAAAGAGCAAATGCTCCCCTTGTTTTAATCCCCATATATATTGTGAGAAACTGTAAGCAAGTCCATACCATGCCAAATAGGCTATTATTAAGAGCTAACAATGCAGCATGTGACATGAGTACAGTATTTTGTTGAATTGTGTTGTGTGCTTTTCCCTCCTGTATCTTGGATTCTTCCACTCCTTATATATGCATTAAACAGGTTGCTCAGCATGTCTAGATGATTTTCTGTCATCCCCAACACCATGCCCTTCACAAACTGATGGATTTTATAGTTACTGACCTCTGCCTGCTATAGAAGGGACAAGGGATGCACTGTCCAGGGTCACACAATGGTAGGAAATAAAACTAGGTGTCATGAAGTCTCATGCTATGCCTCTTAACCAACCCCTTAATACAACACCTTTCTTCCCTTACCAAAGTAAACCCCCAGATTCCAGCTCCATGTCTGTTCCCCTCAGGCAAACCTATTTCAATGATACTACATGTTTTCTGTGTTACTGTAAAACTCACACTTAGAGGAGGTTTAAGCAAAGTAGTTGCAAACTGTCACGACCTATCGATACTAAATGTGCCACAGCAGCACCTCCCTTGCTGCTGAGTTGTAATAGAAACAACCAGAAGTGGGAGAAAATTAACATGGAAAAAACTAATCATGCTAAAATACTAAATACTTTTCCATAGTAAAACGGACATTCCCAACAGCATTGTGAGGATCTTCTGCAAGCATTTCTCATCAGTTGTGGGAAGTACAAGACCTTTGCTTCTCCTTACCATTGCTTCAACAGCAGATAAAAAGAGGAAAAATATCTTGAGAGGCCTCATGGAGATTCTACCAGAACGTCTGATCGAGAGTTATCTGTTATCTTTCCTTGGGTGCTAAGCTCAAAGATGGTATCATAAGCAGGACACCATACTGGATTATAAAGCATGGCTGAAAAATCCAGGCTGGGTAACAGGCTACCAGACAAAATAAAAAGGATTATTTCTGACTGAAACAGACTTCTTTCAGAGGCAGATTCCTGACCCAAGAACTGCAGTGTTTGGTACCTGGAGGGTACAAAAGTTGCCATTTCCCAGCTCTGAAGTTCAAACACATGGAGATGTTACAGCACATTTCTGAAGTGAAATGTAGACACAGCAAAAGGAAGCCATTCAGACAGTGCAGGGGGCAAAAGAGAGTTTTTATTATTAAAAACCCAAACCAAACAAAACCAAAACAAAAAAAGAGTGATATTTAAAAGAAGAAGAGATTTCACCCACACATGAGGTTTCCTCTCAAAAGGGACTTAAAAAATGTCTCAGATAACTTGAAGGCATTTTTGCTACAGCCAGAGATTGTACATTATATGGAATAAAGCAATTGCTACTCCGTTCTTTTTAACTGAGGCTTCCTGCACAATTCCACCAGACACCTCTCAGCAAGAAGCAGTGTAGCAGCTGCATCTTTGCCAGCACTGCCTGCTCTCCTCACAGCTGGGATCTGCATACTGCAGCTGCTCCCTCATGGCCACAAGGACACTAAAAATATAGCATCTCCACTAGAGCACAAGATACTTCATATCTGATACCCTGGAAAAACATGCTCAACTCGAGTTGAGATGTGATTGGAACCTCATCAGTTAGGTCACCCTGCTCTGAATCTGCCCTTGCATGCAGATAAGAGTGATAAAAAGTGCAAGTCTAGTAGTGCATGAATAGTGTATGTGCAATGCAGGCAGACTCAAAAGAGAGATACTCCTGTGTAACAGACTAGGAATATATTTTTTCCTGTGAAAACAGATGTAGCTCATCCCCAAAGTGAATGTGGGCAAAACTTGGCAAAAAAATTTCCTGTATTTCATTATAGCCAAAGGATCCAAGTCACGACTCAACAGGCTTAAAAAGTGACATTTGTAACAAAGCTTAGCCAGTGGCAAGTAATACAAGTAACTTCTGAAAATGTGATTAAAACACTATACACCACTTGAAAATATCTTTTGCACAAGTTGAAGTGTCCTGTCTGAGACAGCTTTTCACAAAATATTTGTTTCCCTGAACTTACACTTTTCATTTTGTCAACCATATTCCTTTTATAATTTAACTAATTTTAAATATTTTTCAATTCTTAAAAAATAAAGTATAAAAAAACTATCCCAGAAAAAGAAAAATCAATCCATTTCAAACACCTCAAAATATAAATTTGAAAATGCTGACATTTTTGTTAAATAGTTAACTTAGTTTTGAGGAACTTTGTTAATAGGATTATATACCCTGATATAGTCAATGTTAACTTATCATTATACTTATTAAATGAATCAAATAATTTAAAAATCAGCTATTTTTCCATTAATAAGATAAAAGTCCAAAAGTTTGAGAATTTCCCTATAAGTTTTCTAGATGTGTTAGTAAAGAAATGTAATGCTACAACAACCATGACAAAGCACCCAGTTTGGTATATCTTTTTCCTTCACCCCTCATTAGCTCACAGACTTGGTGACACGGACTTGATCTTAGTGTGATCATTTCAATTTAGCAATGTTTAGGGCTCCATTTCAGAACAGAGGGTATTACACACAACTTCCCCAGATACAGATTTATATTTGGGATAGTAAATGTGAAAAAATTCCTCATATTAATATTCTGAATACTATAATAATAATTACACTCTAAACATAAGTATCCCTATGGTTTCTTAGCACCATTACACAAATTTCATTCAGTTGACTTTATTACATGAAGATCTAATCCAAGATGAAATTGGTGCGAAAGAGTGAAAATTAAAACCCTCAACTTTTATAAATGCTAACTGGGTCCTCCACCTGCAGCAAACTGTCAGTCTAAACTATTTAAAGCCAGATTTCAAGGTCACAACTTGGGCTAGTCTCCCCTTTTGAATTCACTTCAAGGACTGAGTACCTCAGAACTTGGCACAGTAAAAACAGCACGTGCACAAGAGGCAGAGATTTCTCCAACACATTCACTAACATATGGTTTAATTGTGGTTAAATCTCAGCTTTTCTTTATTATTTTATTGTGTCAAGCTTGGCAGAATTCAATTAAGGTCTCTGTTTTACTGGGGAAAATTTAAAAATGCATGTTAGTGCTGTCAAAGGGCCATAACATAGTTAGAGTTCTCTCCAAAGCTGTAGGCCCTTCACACTCCAGGAAAACTCTCCATAATCTCAGTAAGAGGTTTGGACACTGAAAGCAAATTAGGGTCCAGCAAAGCCTAGTGTTTCCTTTATTCAAAGGGCACCCTGCCATCTAGTGGCCAGGACATTCCGAAATACCACTCCGCTTTTTTCAGCAGAGGAACTTTACAGGGAAACCCTCCCACATACATTGCACATGTTCCAGATTTAAAGAAAAAAATAGAGATCTCCTAAGAAAAAACACACAAAGTTAAACATTAATCTCCTCTATCTTGCACTGGCATACATAATGTATGACTTTTCTATCTAGTTCTTTACCATACATTAAATATTAGGTTTCTTTTTCTAGTTAACTTCTAATGAGAAATCCATGCATCATAGCTCAGAGAACCAAGATCCAAGTCATTGGATCCTGTTTTGCATATATAGTATATAGTTTTCTCTAGTTAAATGCTCTAAAGCTGAAGCGAGAGGTATAGACCGCATGGTGATAGCAGGCATCTCGAAGCAGAAAAGTGGAGGTGGGGGAGATTAATTAGGTATGCATAAGAATGAAGAAGTACAACCACTGTATATCAGTCACCCAGCTATGTCACAAATTGACACATCTATTCCAGAAAGGTCACTTCTGTCACTTTCTCCAACTCCCTGAGTACATAACAGCTTTGACTCACTATTGAGGACGTGCTGAAAATTCAGTTTTTGTAAGACTACAAGACTGCTAGTGCTGACAGGAGAGGAGATGGGGAACATATGGTGGGAGGGAAGAAAGATTTGAGCTGTCACTGAGTCATTAGGATCCTTATGCCATCCATGAAACTATCCTGATCTACTATGAATTAGTGCAAAGAAGCTGTGTTCTACCAGGACTGGCTGGAATTGAGTTAACTTCATGAAAGCCCATATGTGTTTTGGATTTGTGACTAAAGCAGTGTTGTTGATAACACAGCAGTCTTTTGGCTATTGCTAAACAGTGCTTGCACAGCACAGCGTCAAGGCTTTCTCTTTTTCTCACACTGACCCCCTCCAGTGAATAGTCTGGGGAAGGTAGGCACAAGAATCATAGAACAGTTTGGGTTGGAAGAGGCTTGAGGATCATCCAGTTCCAACATTCCTAGCATGCGACACCTGCCACAAGACTAGGTTGCTTGAAGCCCTATACAACTTGGCCTTGAACGCTCCAGGGATGGGAAATTCACAACTTCTCTGGGCAACCTCTGCCAGTTCCTCACCACCCTCACAGTAAAGAATTTCTTCCCAATATCTAATGTAAACCTGCCCTCTTTCAATTTAAAGCTATTACATCTTGTCCTCTCAAGAAGATGGGAGGGAACAGTGCCAGAATATCTGACCCAAATTGGCCAGTTATTTCATACCATATAATAACATGCTCATTATATGGTATTATATGGCTCATTAATGCTTAGCATTAAAAATTTGATGTAGGGTTGTCATTGGCAAGCCATTGTCAAGGCAGCCATTGCAGCTGTTGCTCAGAGACAGTTTATGGAAGGTGGTGGATGATTGGCTTTGCATCCCTTTGCACTTTTTTCTTTCATCTATTAAAATCCTTACTTGAACCCAAGTGTTTTATAACTTTTGCTCTTCCTATTCTCTCTCCTATCCTGCCTGGAAATGAATTAGTGGCTGTGTGGATATTTAGATGCTGGCCATGGCCAACCCATCACATCCATCCAAGTAGCTTATCATAGCAGATACCAGACAGACATTTCAGAACAGACAGCCCAATGCCACTCTTCTGCTCCACTGATAATGCAACAATGTACTGAAAAGGCACCTCCAAGACAAGCAGGTCTTTAAATATACCCAAAGGAAAAGTGAGGTAGAAGGAAGCAATGAAGAATTATAGCTACTGGTGACAACCAAGACCTCTGTTATTTCCTTGTTGAAAGTGGACTGTAGGAGTCCACTGTTCCAAGCCTGGAATAAGCAATGCCAAAAAAAGGAATCTATTTTCACAGGTGAGCACAGAAGAAAGCTCTTTGTGAACACCCATTTCTAAGCTGTTTGACAGGACAGCTTCACATCACCCACAATCTTGAAGAGACTTCAGTTATATCTGTGGCAGCAGGAAGTGCATCTCTTCCAGTCATTTCTTACTTCCCACTCAGAGTGACTCCCCTGTGTTCAGGACAACACCCAGAAATGTCCACTAGTGAAATGGGTGAAATGACTAAAGAATCTCAAATATTTAGTGCAAGCCAT
This sequence comes from Sitta carolinensis, assembly GCA_032173965.1. Taxonomy (NCBI): domain Eukaryota; kingdom Metazoa; phylum Chordata; class Aves; order Passeriformes; family Sittidae; genus Sitta; species Sitta carolinensis. The sequence continues at coordinate 28,726,470 of CM063285.1, forward strand.
CCATGGGCATACCTTGGCTAGAAAAACCAGAAGATGGGGGCAGCTGAATATCCAGTAGAAAGGTTTAAGAGGATCCTGATGTAAAGCTATCTGTTGCTATGAAAACACTGACAGCAATAAAGATCTCCATATCTGAAAGAGATGCAACTTACAGGGAAGTGCTGAAAAAGAAGAAATTTTGTGCTGAAGCAATATCAGCTGGTGACTAATAACCATCATGAAATCGATGCGTCCACACGTTCAGACAGACTGCAATCAAAGCATAATCAGGAGCTGTCAAACTCATTCCTGTAGTGTTGAGATCTCCCTCTTAGAGACAGATGGCAGAAACTGCTCTGAATGAAGTACAAATAAACGTGGTAATGCAATATTCCCCTTAAAGATACAGGATATTTGAAGCTACCGCTATGACACCATCCTGAACAAAGGACAATAATCTCCAACATGACTGAACAAAGTATAGTGAAAAGATTTTCAGATTTTTAGTCTTCAGGTCATCAGTATGTTGGGCACACTGAGGATGGTAAGGTAGCAGAGGATTGCCCATTTGTAACTTGAAAATGAAAAATCAACTGAAAAAAATCCATTATTTACCTGTCCCTTAAATAATCCAGTTACTTAACATAGTTTCCCTTATACAGAAACACAAATGCCCCAAATGCATTCAGATGTAGGCACTATGAAAAAGAGTGCTGAAGGAAAGACTCCTCGGAAGTTAAAATTCTATGTCCCCACAGAGAGATGGTTTTGGATAAAGAAAATCATTCTCACCAGCATTCAATTGCTTTCTGAAATGCCTGATCGTAATTCACCGTTCTTTTTAATTTGTCAGCTATTCCTGAGAAGAATGTAAAAAAGACAAAACAATACTAAGAAAGCATACTTTCATACACATTGAAAACAAATGAGGCCTAGATTAGTGAAAAGATTTAACTACTTTAACCAAAGAGTCCATCTTCCACTTGAAGAAAGGGTCCAATTCCATTTCAATAAAGTTGCCCACCCTATATGCTAAGTGAAAAAATTGTCTCCCTTCCCTGTCCTGGCATACAGGTTCAGCCTACACTGTTCTGGAATGGCATAGGACTTAATGGAGTTTACAAAAATACTGCCTTATATAAACAACATATCAGAGATCTCAACCAACCAACTGAGCGCAGTAATGAATTACTTAGGACACTTGGCTGGCATATTCAAAACTAAACAACCACTTTTTAACTGGTCCTCTGTGACCAGTACTCCTCCAGAACAAAGCCTACTGCACTGAGAAACACATAAACCCAGTTGAGAAGCATAAACATTTTTTTAAAATAGCCTGAAAGCCTGAGACACACATACAGTTTTTGCTGATGCTGTCAAACCCCGAGTGTAAGGATATTTCCACCTGGTTACCTAAACTGGTTCTGTAAACCATTTATCCAGCAGCTTCAAGAGGAGTGCAAAGGTGCTAAAAGACAGAGGATTTCTCCATTGGTCACTGCTGGTGTTTTGTCTGTCTCTGTAAGGGACTGCGAACACACTGATGGAAGAGGCTCTGCACAGCTACTGAAAGAAACAGCAACAACAACACAGATCCCCCTAGTATCCAAATACCTGGGAACTATAAAAGACACCTAATGAAAGAAAGATGATGGTCTTTCCAAATCTGTGCAAATGCCCCTGAAATGAACTTGCTGATGCTGCCACTTTCTAAGCAATGGAGGCCACAAATTCTCAGCACATCTTTCACTGCAGGATTGGTGCAGGCTGGAATTCACCTGTCCCAGTGCAGATATTCACAGAGCCTTTATCTACATGTCAACCTGCTAACTATAAAATGAAGGATACACATGTTTAATGCCTGATTTCTTGACACATCTCAGAAGGTGCTCATATGGTACCATCAAATAGTGGATCACTCTATCACAGGTGATTTTTCTGTATTTCAAATTTCAAGAGTTCTTTGATTTCTGCAACTTCAGCAGTTTACACTTCCAAAGGGGTCACAAATTAAATTAAATAAATGTGACTGGATAGATGTTTATCAGAATGTGGCCGAGAGAGAAATAAAATCAGACTGAACCAAATTTGCTAACTTTGCCCAGATGATGGACTGATTCTCCCATTTCTCTGTGAAATCTATGAAAGAAAAGATGCAATCAGATTTTACCCATTTCCACTTTTTCAACCCATATCCTCAAGTTCTGAGATTACAAGTAAAACTGATCTGTTTTTTATCTTCCATTAGAATTGTTTTCTGCTGTAAATGCTAATGTGATGGAATCATATACTAACCAACCAAACACCTAGGCTGTGTAGAACACAATATGATCACTTCTACTCAACAAGATCCTCCTGACAACTTGGCTGAGCTCTGAATATTGCTTGCACAAATCAGTATCCCAGTCAGACAATGGTACAGTCTCGCTCTTCTGCTATTGGGAGCCTGGGAAATGAAGCCAAATGATCGCAAAAATGAAGAGTAAACCAATTGGAAAGGAAGGTTAAACATGCTGGTTATACTGGTTCTCTGTATTCCCCCAAACACACCCAGAGTTATGGCCTGATTATGGTTTACAACACAAGCAGAAAAGTTCTTACCTTTAAAGTTCAGTTTGAGGTTACAGGCTTGAATGATAGAAAATGGTTGCTCTAACAGAAAGTATTCACTCCTGAAGGTAGGCGAAGCCAATAAACAGCCTCAGAGCTCCACTGCTAAGCCACTTTCCAAAGTAAAATCACACCTCTAAAATGTCATTAATTAACTCACATATTTTGAAAAAAGCTTTTATTTATTTTATTATTCATTAACTGCCTGTGTAAACAACTCACCACAAGCCTCCGCACATTGTACAATTTGTTGAGTTGCTCAAAGGATTAATGACTACAGTTGCTTTTTATTTATCACTGTACAACATTAGCTGAGTCACAAGGCTCTGATCAGTTCTGCATTTATTTAGATTTTATAGATTTTTTTATTAGTCAGAAAATGAGGTTTCTTTCCTTTGAAAGAGAGCCAATTGATAAGTGAAAATCCCACGTAGTACGAACAGGATGTTTGTGACAAAGAAATTGAAGGCAAGCATTTTAAAATCAGTATAAAAAAGTGAAACATGAATATCACATTTGAAGATACAAGCATTAAGATGGAATTAAAGATTAACATTAACATCTGTTTTGTGAAGTGAAGTAGCAAGTTTCTCCTACACCACATGCTCATTTACTTCATTAGGGCCATGAAATCAGCCCAGCTCATGTTCCGGCAGAACCCTAAACACAGCTATTAGAGCTGCTGGGGTATATGCAGATGTGCAAGCGTTCAGGGCTACACAGGCTCCAAGTCTATCAGGAGAGTACTGCATCAGGGCTAGGAAATACCTCTTAATGGCAATTCCCTCTAGTTCTGATGAAATATCAGATTACTTCCATTTTGCTTCCATGCTGCCTGACAGATAGCTATGGCAAAAAGGTCCTAGACACCTCCAGGTGTCAGGTACTTAGACAAGATGACTGTAGCTTTCTTCACATCTTTGCATCAAATATATGTAAGTAGGGAATTTAATAATTCTACATAATAAGTACAGCAAAGTTTTTAACATCTGAATTACTGATGGAAATTCCATCTCACCTGCAAACTGAAACACAAACGAGTGTGTTAAAAAGCATGATTTTTGTCACAAGTTGCTTTGCAGAGCCACAAGGGCCTTACCAGTGCTAAACCCCAAGAAAACTATAAGCTATATTCTGTTGCTATGAGCAGAACTGCTAGTGAAGACAGAAGGACACATTTCAACTGGCTGAAGCACTGTCAGAAATGCGAGGCTGAAAGCTCGGAGCACCTGCTACTGCTTTCCTAGTTACACTTTGTTACGGATCTGCGGGATTTCACCACTGGCTTACTTTTTCTCCCGAATCCAAACAGCAGAGGGCAGCACTACAGCCCGGTTCAGCCCGGCATCAGCTCCTGGAAAAAGACTCCATACGGACTTTTCTGCAGTTTATCAGAAAGGTTATTCCAGGATACTTCTCTTGCACTGGGCATTGGCCCAGCAGTTATAGGCACTGTCTACTTAGTAGGTATCTCTGCCTTCCTGAGTCACCCCAGCTATGAAAGGCCATGTTTCCTGGCTTTGCTCCAGCCTGACCTATTCAGGGGAAAATTAATCCTGCTTCAGAAGGCCAATGCTAAAATAAGCCCATGCTTTCTGGAGAGTGGAGAGGTGGCAGGGAAAAGTAGACTATGTAAATGCATGCTTCTCATCCCTTGCTGTAATCAACCTCCTCCCATCCACATCACTGCTGCTCGAAACTGAAAACAACCTCCCCTGCTGGGCTGTGCCCAGTAGGAGAAAGTGCACGGCTTTAGGCTAGCCTTCCCAAAACTACATCAGTGGGGTCTGTTCTTCTCTAGAACTGAGGATGTTTAAGAAGGGGAGGAATGAGACGAAGAGAACTACTCTGCTTATGGTGGTTTGGGTTTTTTAATCTTATTTTGCAGAGATGAGGGGCAGAATAGGAGACAAAGTATAGCATAAGCTGCTGGGCTCCTGCAACACTGCTGTTTCACAATTTTTCACTCATTTAGCTCTTTCTGTATGTGGATTATTACCAGTGAACAAGAAAGCCTGCAACTTCAAAAACACCTCAAAAAAATGAAGCATGGCATTGATGGAAATGTACGGAAACCAGACAGATACTTTAAATTGCATAAAGATCTATTTTATTTGAGCTCTTTCTTCTGACCTGAGTTGCTGGTGTAGTTCTACATAGAAAAAAAGGGTGCCAACCTACAACATTGTAACATCTGAAAGGCAAATCACAAACAAACAGCAGACACAACACAGCTTCTGGGTGGCCCTCCCATCACTATGATCCTGGAAGTAACTTTTGAGGTCCACATAATTTATCCCTGGCTGACTATTTCAAGGCTGTTTAATGCCTGCACCACTGTCCCTAACATTTAAATTTTCCTCACTATATATACTCAGAACATCCCCTGTCTTTTGTCCCTTTATAGCTGTCTGGAAAACAGAAAATAGCTCAATCTCAACTTCTTCCATTACTGCATATTACTACAAAAGAAAAGAAATTAAATAGAGTAATAGGACAATTCCTTTTACAGTGTTGAACTGCAAGCCACTTTTACAGCATAAATTTATTAATACCTATTTATAACTGTACATACATATATGTCAATTTCAAATAATACAGCAACATTTAAAAATATATGTTAATACAGTATCTTCATTTATTTCTAAAGATTTATAAGAAAGTATTAAATTGAAACCCCTGTGAATCAGAAACTGGCAGTCATTCTCCAGGAATGAATGAAATACAGATTGGTTTTTATCATCAAGCTGAGGTAATATGCCATATAATCTAATTGTTTCCTGACTTCTGCTTTTGTCCCCATAATTTGTTCCCTTTCATACCCTGTATATCAGCTCAGCTGGGAAAATTCAAATTCAAAGTAATTTTTGAACCTGGGACTCAAACTGGATTTTTCCACTGTGAGTTCTGAAGCATCGAAATACCCCTTGAAGGGACATGAGATTTGATGCCATAAAAACCATAAACTCTGGCATCTAAAGACTTTATCACCCAGTTCTCTCACTTTTTAGCAGGGCAGTTTTTGTCTTCAATATCAGAATCCCACTTGCTGGGATTTTGGCTTTTCAGCAGATCTTTATTTCCTTCATGCATTTTAATAATGTGTGGCACGGAACTGACCTAATTTACCATTTTCTTGCAAAATATAGAAAGATAAATATTTCAATTTACTAAAAAACATTTCTGGCATTAAAATCAATATAATTTGAATTACAACAACAATATAATTGTGGCCTATTCAATCAGCATGTAGGGTGACAAAAAATGATTCATTCACTAGAATTTATTAATTTCTCACTTACTTCAAAATAAGCTTGAAGTTCTCTTAAAACTGTTGCGCTAATAGCTATTGCAAGTATGCATAAAAATTACATCTACATTTAATGCATGAAATTTTTTCTGTATTATAAAAATATGATTACCTTGTTTTGCTATTGTAGTGCAGTTATCTGACTATGGACAAAGCTGTGATTCCATTAAATATATATTACTTTCAGAAACCATTTCAGTTTTTTGTACAACATATGAAAATAAAATTACTGTCACAAGAAAATGATGAACTATTATGAACCATTCCACAGAAGAAAGACTAGTCTAGAGTAAAATCACAGCATGAGAAACTCCACAAAATATCTGAAAACAAAGTGGTAACAACTTGAGCAAGGGCTAACAACACTGACATTTTTATTAAAAAGAAAATAATTATATTTTAACCAGATGTACTGTCAGAAATAGCAGACGGAAAGTAAGTCACTTTAATAATTTAAGAATTCAAACTTGTCTGCCTGAAATAGTGGATTTTAAAAATACCTAGAAAAGTAAAATCATACACAGAAACAACTTAGAAAATAGAAACCAGAAGATTAACAAAACAAACATAACATAAAAATGTCAACTTAAGTAATTTTTGATACTCCAAAATTACTGCAACATAAAGGAAAATAAAAAGATGTATTGAAAAGAGTAAAGAACAACTTGAATTGAATAGAGCAAAGACTTGCATTATCCCATTAAGTTTTATACCAAGACAATATTTAGAAGACGAAGCTTGCGCAAAATAGAAAAGAAAACACTACTTAAAAAAGTACATGAGATTTCCTCATACACTCTGACTTGCACCAGCGTTGTATCAATGATTTAAAATGGTAATTACTGGTTTATGTGGACCTAAGAAGAAAGAACAAGTCTCTACAACTCTAAGAAGCAGGCAATTGAAAACTATGCTAGAGCCACCAGAGCTATGGAAAGCAGCACACTAGAGCTGTCACACAGGGTATTGCATAAATGATGTAAAGAATGTTGCACTACGCAAAGAGGGCTGGGTGTCATAACAGACATTCTTCCTTCCCAGAAGATTTTCTGAAGAAGAGCATGTTGTAAACTTCAGATCAGAAAAGTCTGTATTAATACTTTCACTTTTTAATAGCTTTGTTTTGCCCAGCTCTGAAAACAAATCAGACCTTTTTTCTAGGTCATAGAACTTATGCAGGTACATCTAAATTCTGTATTCACATAATCCAGTATTTCTCCAGTTTGGAAACAAACCAAAAAAATACATTTTAAAAAACCCCACTAGGTATGCAGGAGAACTTGGTGAATAACTTTATTTCCTGATCAGGGCATAAAACGCATTTGAAATGTTACTGCTATGTTACTCACTAGCAGCAAGAAAAAATTGTGCCTTACAGAAAATACAGAGGGCTGCAGCCATAGCTTGGCTTTGCTCTGATCACACACCTGCCCAGGCATTGCTGATACTGTTCACAGCTGTCACACCTTCCAAGAGATCTGGTGAACACCACGAGAAGCATATCTCTGGCAATGAAGTGGAACATGTAGAAAAGCAAAGCACAATGCTAATTATCTCTTAGCAGAACTTCTGTCTCAGCAAAATAAGACAAAAAACCGATAGCAAATAGAATATTTCAAGGCAGTAAGTAGGAAAACGAAGCTTCAGGTATCTATCAAACATAACAATTAGGACCCTGGAAACATAGACTTTTCCTGAGAGGCAAACCTTGCCCTGAAGGTCACAGTTTTTGCACAGAACGCAGCACTCTTCACATCACATTTCTTCCATGCAAAATTAGTTTAAACTAGAATTTAAAAAAATAATGAATATAGAAACATCAGAGATTCTCTCAGCACATATTTTTTCCTGGAAGCACAAAACCTGAAAATCACTGAATCCAATGAGGGATATACATTCCATCATGTAATGAAATATGTTTGGAAATGACCAAAGAAATTCTTTTCTGCAGAGATCTACACCAAAAGAAAAAGCCCAAAATTCCTTTCAGCTGCAAAGTAGGCTTTCAGATTTTGCTTTATGCTTGTTCTGAATAAGCTTTAATGATATTATTGAAACAAATATAATCTTGACTTTTAATATTATAGCACATATATAAAACAGCATGTGCAAAAGAGATCTGGCAAAACTTGGAAAGATCTATTCATGCCTTGTTCTACCACATACTGACAAAATGACCTTGAGAAAGACACTTTGCTTTGTCTTTTCTTTCAAAATTCAGTCTGAGGATAATGAGTTATGCTTAATATCAAAATACATTTCCCAAAGAAGAGCTAGTAAATAGTAAATTAACTATTATGGAGTCTAACAAGACATTAATTTGTGTATATACATGGTTTGTAAACTGTCCACAATACCTCTACTTTTTGAGTTTACCATAATCTGCAGTGTGTACTGTTATGTTTGTGCCATGATTACATTAATAATTAATAGATATTCTAAAGTACTGTAAATGTTTTGGGCTGCCTGTAGAATCCATTAATTATCCACTGTAATGCACACCTGTGACATAAAAGATGATTTTTGTTCTCAAGGCATGTTGAGATATATGAGGAAAAACCACTGGAGTTCTAAACTTAGCAAAACTGCTATTCTGTCTTCAGCATATCAAGTATTTACTCTACAGTCCTATAAAGAAGTGAAATTAATTTCAGACTAAAGACTGATCGTGATTCTTCAAACAACTAGAGTAGCAGAAATTAGTGCTTGTCTGATTTGAATATCAGATAGTTTCTGGTTTAGTTGTGTTGCTCTAAGGATCTCCAACCTGTGTGAAATAAACAAATTTCTGATGAGGAATCAAATCCTGCAATAATGGTGCTTGATTTGTTTTTCTTCTCCCTGGTTCCTCATACCCCACTCTTTCCTATTGATCTTTGCTTTCTCCAGTACCTCAGAGTGGCCACCAGTGAAGTCAATGAAGCATTGAAAAAAACATATTAACCTTAGGTTAGTTGCCTTCACCAGGGCAATATTTAATGTGGTAGATGACATTCAGTTAACACAGACACTCTCATTATTAGTTCAGTCAACAGGGAATGTCAAAAGTATAACATGCCTGGCCACACACATGCACAAGAGGAAACCAGTCACTGCAGAGTAGGGAGATTCTGTCTACCTTGGTTAACCTTGCTTCTGGGCTATTTCTCCACATCTCTCATGTGCTCTCTTGTTGCAATTTATTTCTGTACTCCTCTAGTTTTCCCTCCCCACCTAGCCTGGTTTTCTCTCTCCCTTTTGATTCCTTCAGCTGCTGCTTCTTTTTTCTTAAACAATCTACCTGAGGCAATGAGCCCTTCACCTTACTCTGCCTCCTTAGCGCTATTTTCCACACCTACACTTCTCTATCCCCACTCTTAAGACTTTACCATTGCTCAACTGGTCCTTCCTGTATTCCTGTTCTGTCCTTCTGCCTGGTCCACTCCCCTTTCTTCTCTTCACTTACTGCAGCTGGGAGATACATTTTAAATACTTCTCACAAGTCTATTAAATCCCAGTGTCCACACATTCTGGATGCCCTTGCCTGACTCTTTGCAGATTCGGTCTCTTACAGAGACTCCATCCTATCCAACCCCTTACTCTCACACTGAGGCTACCCTCACCATCTCCATCACATTTTGTCTGCTTTTGAGCAATATCTCAGCAATTTTCCCCTCTGAAGAACTACCAGCCAGCCAGCTCCTCCTGATCAGCCTTCTGTGATTTCAACTGACTTTCTTCCTTTCTTCACAATTTCTCACACTCATCCTCAAGAAGCTTCCAAGCTTCACACTGATGTCCTTGGTCGCACTCTGTAGCAGTCATCTGTATGTCTCCTTGCCTTGGCTCACCCATTTCCCCTGCACCTCTCACTCAGTGTTCTGCTCCCTGAAAAAGCCATTCTTATGACATGGTCTGACGCAAGAATTGCTTCTCCCCTGACCTCTGTTATCCCATCCTTCCTCTCTGATCTTTTCCCTTACCTACCATGTCCTTCCTCATATCCTCTCACTTCCTCTTTCCATTATTTTCCTCTCATCAGATTGAGAATATCTCATCTAATCTCAGCCCACTTTGTCCTGCTTTATCTTTCTTTTCTAGCATGAATTAATTGTAGACATGTTCTATTTCTTACTCTCTACTCTTCTCTCATGAATGATGAAGTATGTTTGCCAAACACATAACTCAGTCTGCCTTCAGCTTCAAATTTCTAGCTGATCTGTGATCATGTTTACTTCATCCACAACCATTTAATTGTCTCCCCTTCCAGTTGTGTCGTCCTTATAAATTTTCTTCCTAATTTTCCAAGTTAAATGAAGACCTGCATTTTTCAAGTGCACTCTTCCTGAACATCTTCTGCACAAGTCCTTGCCAAACTAAATATTAATATGCTCACTTTCTACAAGTTTATTCCTTGTGTCACTGGTTGGGTATTTTTTTCCTCCTACTTCTATGTCCCATGCTTGTCCTGTTACAACAGAATTCCTGATCCATTTCATATTAGTTTTTATCCACTTCCTCAGTTCTCTTCTGAAATGTTGACCCTCCTCCAACTCCTCATCCTCACATTACAGACAAGCTCTAATAAACAAACACACCTTATGTTGGCTTTTACTGCTATTTCCAACACTAACACTTTTCAATGTGCTGCCTTCTTACACTTACTGTCCAATTTTCCCTCTCTCCAGCTCAGTGTAGGCTCCTAAGACATAAACCTGCTAAAATAACTCTTGCTAGTACCTGCCCAAAACAAACTCAAGGCTCACACTACTTTGTTCTTCTTGATCATCTTTGTCATCACAAACCTCATCATTCCTCTTCAACTCTTAACCTCAATTAGCTCTGTTTTGGCTCTCTTACTCTTCTCTTCCAGACTTCAAATATGCATCAATCTTAAAAATAAGAACTTAATACAACCCCACAAATAGTTCCTGAAAAAACCCCAACATATTTCTTCTTGGCATCTTCCCAATACACAGTCTACTCACCACTAAGATAGGAGTCAGGATGTTCTGACTGATTCCCTGTGCTCCCCCTTGTGTCTGCCATCAGGCTCAGAGTGCTGACTTGAAGGAAAGCTTTTTTATTTTGTGTCTGGTCTAGCCTCAGTGCTAGGGATCCCAGTGTCTTGGATGTGTATGTAAACAAGGGTATGCACTACTTTGGAAAAGTTGATCTCCTGTAATGTTTCAAAGTGGCTATTCACAAACCAAAGCACAATGCAGTCACTAATCTATCTCAAAAATGTAGATCCAGGTTATTTTTAGCTCAGAATTTTTAAGAAGAGACTTCAGCATCTCTGTGCTATGTCAGCAGTGCAGAGCACCCTCAAACTCAGTCTAGAAAGTAAAATAATCCATCCAAAGCTGCAAAGATCTAAGGAAGATGAAGCTTGAAAGATTGCTTTCAATTATTCAGAGAGATCGAATTTTCAGGACTGTTTTAACCATTTCTCTAGGAAAGTATCAGAATATTGAATAACAAACACCAACTAACTATATGAAAAGCCAAAGCTTCTTTAGCTTTTTTTTAAATGTCATTTCCAGCTAGTGCTGGAAATGTTTATGCTCAAGGTACTAGTGGAGTTAGCAGTAAATTCCTTACAGGACATATTTGAATCTTCTACACTAAGTAGCAAACTGCCCCTCATCATTGTACATAGGAAAGACCCAAGTCAGGCATTTTGAGCAAAAATCAAACAAATGAAGGATAACTCTCAAAGTTGTCAACACAGGTCCTGGTCTGGCCCTGCTTTTGTTAAAACTGTTTGGAAGCAAAGTCTCTCCTGGAAAGAGACATCTGGGCTCAGAGAAGGGAGAGCAGAAGCAGAAACAGTGGCAAGTCACTTGCTGTGCAGTACTTTCTTTAAATACTGGCAGTTATGGGTAAACAATACTAGTGCTACAGAAATACCAGATCAAACAATCTCTACGGATATGATGATGATACCCAACAATAACTAACTACTATTCAAAAACTAACTGGAATTCTTGTGATAAAGACTTTATTAAAATGTCATTTTAAAATCCCCAAATAATTTAAATTACCTAAAATAATAATTGAAACCTCTCAAAACCCAATCTAAATCAAAGATGATGGGGAAGGGGCTGGCAAACAATCATTTCAGGCTAGACCCCCACTCCAGTCTGACTTCTGGCCCCCCACTGCCTTTCCTCCCCAATAGCATCTCACCATACACCAGTCAGCAGGGTTGACACCTGAGTGCACACTACCTTATCAGTCTGGCTAGTCAGGCAGCAGCTGTGAGCATCACTGTCCTGGGGGTATCTGTATGAAACCAGTAGCAGAAGCCTCGAGGAGTTAAAGGGTTGTTTGCTTTCCTGTGAATAGAGGAGACACCGGATCTGGTGAGTGAAGCATGAGGGAAAAAAAAGGAAAGGTCAAAGGTAGCAGGCAGCCACATATATTAAACAAAACTCTCCTTCAACTCGCTCAACTCAATAGGGATTCCCTATGCTTCCCTTATGCACCTGCTTTAGGTCCTTACTTAGGAAAGTATCTTTTTGGGGCGGGGGGGGGTGGGGAAGCATCTCTTCCCCTTTCTTAGAAGCTGGGGAAAGGCTCCATTTTCTCAGGGAGGCCAAGGTACAAAAGGTGCTACTGGAAATCACAGTTGACATCCACTTTTCACACTTTAGGCTCATGAGAAGAGACCTCAACAGACCTAAGAGCAGCAGAGGGTGAGACAGGGGATCAAATGTACCATCCCATTGACTCAGGCTACAAACACATTGGCGAGAAGAGATGCACTGCCCTGTCGAGAATGCCTCTTTGTGGGACAGCCAAGCTTTTATCTCAGCTTATCTATATTTTTCATCTACATTAAGATGAACTCTATTTTCATTACTGATACCATATTACCAAATCCAAAGAGACCCTTACAAGTTCCTTGGTATAATATGTTTCTGTTTTAATAACTTTTTAGGGTAAACTCCTTGGTATGCTTCTATACCTTGCTGCATTGCCTTTTACATAACTATTCCACACAACAAAGTCACCAACAATGAACCATAAGTTCCTGCTTTCTTATGGGGGTCAGCCAGAAAGAACAGATAAGAAGAAACTAATGGGGAAGCCATTTAATCTTCATTTGAGACTCAAACATTTTTCTAAGAAGGAGACGCTGCATGAAGGCAGAGCTTCACTACAGCCTTTATTCTTCTTCCCACTTGGTCCGTGTCAAGCAACTTAGGCATGTGCTTCCCACGGCGTTCCCCCTTCCTCCCTCTCTCGCAGAAGAGGGGATTGCCTGTGGGACTTGCGAGGGTCTGACCTTGCAGGGGTGAAATGAGGGTACAATGCAGAAAGGCATGTTGTCTCCTCCTCAGGAAAGCCAAGTCCCAGAGCATGCTGGGGTATTTAAAGACCTCGATGCCTACAAGTTCCACACAGTGCGTACAGCATGAAGCGGCGCTCTAGCCTTGACTCGATAGCGGTCCGGTCCAGTCCTGGTCACTGATGCCTATGAACACAGCACCACCTTCCAGGCTAGCAGTGCACCCCTGGGGAACTTTGCTGTTGGGCATCACTTCCAAGTAGCCCCTCTCTGCGTGAATCCACGCACACGAGGGCAAGGCTTAAAGCACTCTCAGCTGGCAGGTCGCACTCTCAGCCCGCTCCGGAAGGGCTTTCAGCCCTCAGCCGCTGCCTCTCGCCTGCACGGAACAGTTAACACGGCCTGAAGCGCTCCTGACAGCTCCCCGTGTTCCCTCCGGTGCCTCCCGGGAGCTATAAATACAGCGGGCACATGCTCTGACACCGCGTTCCCTAGCAGGCAGCAGATAACTTTAATTTGCCCTTTAAACGTCCCGGGCCCCGCGTCCCTCGCGGCCGCCGCTCGGGGGAACATGGCGGGGCGGGCCCGGCGGGCCGCAGCCAATGCCCGCGGCCCGGGGGGGCGCCTCCTCCTATCGCGAGAGGCCGCGGGCTATAAGCGGGGCGGCGCGGGCCGCGGGGACATTTGTCCGGCGGGGTGGGGAAGTGTCCGCTCGTTGCCTCTCTCCGGGCGGGGCTGTCGGACCGGCTCGCGGCATGGGTGACCAAGCGCTCAGCTTCGTCAAGGACTTTCTGGCCGGCGGGATCGCCGCCGCCGTCTCCAAGACGGCTGTCGCCCCATCGAGAGAGTGAAGTTGCTGCTGCAGGTGAGGGGGTGACGGGGGGCGGCGGTGCCGGAGCGGCGGGCGCTCCTCGGCGTGACTAAATATGGGAAGGAGCTCGGCCGGCTCCGGTTACGCGGAGCTGCCCGGGACGTTCAGCGCCGCGTCGTGGTGGCGGGAGCAGGGCCGGCCCCGTCCGTGCCCTTCAGAGTGCGGGGTCACCCCTGCGGTGCCCGTCTCTCACCGTGCCGTCCTCCTCCTCCCGCAGGTCCAGCATGCCAGCAAACAGATCACGGCCGATAAGCAGTACAAGGGCATCATGGACTGCATAGTCCGCATCCCCAAGGAGCAGGGCATCGCCTCCTTCTGGAGAGGCAACTTGGCCAATGTCATCCGGTACTTCCCCACCCAGGCCCTTAACTTCGCCTTCAAGGACAAGTACAAGCAGATCTTCCTGGGCGGAGTGGACAGGCACAAGCAGTTCTGGCGTACTTCGCAGGGAACCTTGCGTCCGGGGGTGCCGCGGGAGCCACCTCCCTCTGCTTCGTCTACCCGCTGGATTTCGCCAGGACCCGGCTGGCGGCCGATGTGGGCAAAGGAGCCACTGAGAGGGAGTTCTCTGGCCTGGGCGACTGCATTGTCAAGATCTTTAAGTCTGATGGCTTGAGGGGCCTGTACCAAGGATTTAGTGTGTCTGTCCAGGGCATCATCATCTACAGAGCAGCCTATTTCGGGGTTTATGACACGGCCAAGGGTAAGAAGTGCATGGAGGAGTGACTGCAAGGGAAGATCCATTCAGTAAAGGCACTCAAGGGCACGTGGCAGTACAAGGACAAGCAGGGCTTGGCTCAGCACCAGTTGAGTGCAGTGCTAGAATGTGCACAGGTGTTTCTGACATTGCATACCTGCCTCGCTCTACTTGCTGCTCTGAAACACCTTGGGTTTGGATTGACTCCGGGGTTGGTGGGTGATTATTTCCTCCACAGCCATGTTTCCCACAGCCCTTTCCCTCTGTACTGATTCATTTGTTCTTGATGACAGGTATGTTGCCTGATCCAAAGAATGTGCACATCGTAGTGAGCTGGATGATTGCCCAGAGTGTCACTGCAGTGGCAGGTCTGGTTTCCTATCCTTTTGATACTGTGCGACGTAGGATGATGATGCAGTCTGGCCGAAAGGGAGGTAAGACTAAGTGCTCCTCTAGTGTTCTGGCCAGAAAAAGTTTCTCTTCATCAGGATAAGATAAGAGATACTGGGTATTTTTTTTTGTTTGGTTTGTTTTGTGGAAAATTAATAACATTCTCACTGGAGTCCTTAAAAAATCTACAGGGAACATACTGCTGGTTATTTCTAGCATGTTGATCTAAAGGACTGAGAAATTCCTTGATTTCCTATGCAGAATTAATTTTCCTTAATTGATTATTAAATTTTAAATCCTCTGCTGAACTTTGCTTATTCCTTGTTGTTTTAAAGATACAACAGTTGAAACATACTTGCTGTAAAATCAAGCCTTCTAACCTTTATGTTTGTTTCCACAGCTGATATTATGTATAAGGGCACAATTGATTGCTGGAGGAAGATAGCTAAAGATGAAGGATCCAAAGCATTCTTCAAAGGTGCCTGGTCGAATGTGTTGAGAGGCATGGGCGGAGCTTTTGTATTAGTACTTTATGATGAAATCAAGAAGTATGTCTAAAACTTAACATCATAATGCAGTAGTTCAATTGTTCTCAATCAACTTTTTTAAAAATACGAACTTGTGATGTAATGGACAACAAAATATTTCCTAGGGAAACAGAATAAAATTTGAGTAACATAACTGGCAGAGATAAAGATGCATTAATTTAAAAATTGTCCACAACATCACAGTTACATTTTCTATGAGAATTTCTTCACCATTTGTATTGGAACCTGTGTATATATTATACTTCAAATTGCAGGTAATACATTTTGTCTAAAGACAAAGTATAAGTGGTCTATACCTAGTCTAAAATTGAATGTTGTGAATTCTTAATAGATTGTCATAAAAATTTATTATACTAAGTAAGGTCTCTACCCAACACTGTGATGACATAACATGAATTAAAATCATGTTTTCTTCTAAGCTTTATTTTTTAATATTATATTAAGTGAAAAGTATGTCTGAAGTAAACTATACTAAAGCACCAGGCTGAGTTCCTAACTGCAGCCTCTTCCCTGACAAACTATACAGTAATATACTTGAAACCATAATCTGGTTTTTCAGACATACTTTTTAAAATATAGAAATATGGTGTTTCAGAAATTCCCTGTATTGTCACAAAGGAAAAAGTTGTCTGCTCTGATGTTCAATTGAACTAAAACTGAAATGAAATAAATTAATATATTAATGAACTTTTTCCTGTTGTTTTCAGTACACTGAACACATTACAAGCATGTCCTCCAAGGTGATGTGCTAATCAGGACACTGTTAGTGGTTGTCTCTTGAAAGTTTGTTCAACAGAGCTTTAGGTAGGTGAAGTTAATTGAGGTTATTGATAATTCTACAACTTCAAAACCAAGTGGATTAAATTTAAGGGAACTGCAGCCAGAGATCTTAGAGATAAGCTTCTACCTTAGCTGCTCGTATAATTTGTTTATATTACTTGTAACTTTGAAGCATCTCTTCATTGAATAGTGAAGTCATTACTGCTTATTTTACTTAAAAAATTATTCTAGAATTGAGTACTCAAGAATTACTAAAATAACTACACGTTGAACCATTATGAACACATTGCACTATAATTACCAGTAAGATCAGAACATGCTCAATCCACTTTTTCAACTTTTGATGCTTCAGGGTTGTGAATGTGTGGAAGAACAGGCTGTCACATTAGGCAAAAGAGAGAAAGTGAGGTGTGGCCATTGCAGTTGGTCAGTTAGACTACATATAGACAGGCATTTGCTATGTATCCACCTAGGACAAAAAACATAGAATCAGAGCATAGTTTGTGTTGGAAGATACCTTAGAGTCCATCTCGATCCATTCCTCCTGCCATAGGCAGGGACATTAGTAGATTCAGTTCCTGGCCTTGGACACTTCCATGGTTGGGGTGTTCACAACTTCTCTGGGCAACCTGGGCAAAGGGGTAAGAATAAGCAGAAATAATTGAATAAACTTCTATCTCACCTTCATCTTCTATTACTTCGTATGTATGGCTTTCGGGTATCCTTTTGCTATATTTGAAACATTTGTCAGATGAAGGTAAGTCCTAGCTCACTGTCACTTGGCATGAGAGGCTCTGGTTGTCTGCCACATTCAGACCAGCAGCTCTGTTCTCCCTGAAGGCAGGTACCAGCCACTAACCAGTGTCTGGAAGCAACATCTATCCACTTGAAAAAAAGAAGCATTTGGGAAATACTGGTCCAAAAAAATGACAGATTGTTTTTAAATTAACCAAATACAGATTTATTTTTTTTTTTTGTCCCAGGACAAAACAGGGCCTGATTCTTTCATCTCCCTTTTGCATGGTTCCTCTCTTAAATACTTGCTTTTATAGATACCTGGTCTGTTTTCTTTCCCATAGTAAATAACCAGGGTTGCAATCTATCAAACCATAAACTTATGAAGAAGATATTTCTACTGATTTTCAAAGTGCATTTGTTTTCCTTAAAACCTCTGCCAGTTTCTGCTCCTTTTTCTCCTTCCTCTGCACTTTCCTAATGGTTCCTTAAGAGAAGCTTGCTAACACAATCCAGCTATCCAGTTCTCATTTAGCTCACTGATCAGGCTGCAAGTGGCATTTGGATATGCTAGGGAAGACCTAAGTCGGCTACAAGGAGACACTGTAATAGGCAGAGGTACAAAACCTTGGGGAAATGTATATCTGAATAAGATAATTAAGAGTATGCAAAGAAATTTAAAATAAGTGTAAAGGAAAGAAGTTACATTCCAGAGAAGGCAAAATAGAGATACTAAGGACTATTAAAAAGGAGAGTAAGGAGTATCACTGCAGGAAAACACCACTGGGCTAAGAGAAAGTACATGAAATAAAGCATGTGGAAAACACAGGTAAATGGCTTGTTTCTGCTTACAAGCCAATGGACATGAGTGTGGGAGATTGCAGGCAGTGCTCTTCATAAAGATACCTGTGGTCAGAGTTCAAAACTGTCAATGAATTAAACATTCTTCTGAAAGCAGCTCTGCCCTGAGTCTGGGCCACTCAGCATAACACTTGTTGGAAGTGTAACCTAAAATACAGCCACCAGCTCAGAGGTTGGAAATTAGAAGACTTTGCAGATGGTCTGCAATTGCTACTTGAATTACCATTGTCACAGTCAATTGATACTACTTGTGTACCTTTGCAAGAGCTGGTCACAGGCAAACTAAAGCCAGTTTAATAATAAATAATAAAAATAATATAATATTATAAAATATATTTAAAAATATATATGTATTTATATAAAATAAAATAAACCCATTATTCCCTTATATCGAACACCTGAACAATGGAAAACCTGCATTTTTTCTGTTTTACTATGTACCAAGCTATTCAACCTTCTTTGCACCTTAATACCAATTATAAAAATCTGCAAGAAGCCACTGCAATGACAATTCATGTTAAATATTTTATTTATGATTTACAAATGACATACAAAACTGACACTTTTTCATACCAAAGTTAAATAAGATGAAGCAATTAAAAGTAATCCATTGTGTGAGTTTCTTCACAGAAAAAAAATTGTAACATGAACATTCAGAAGTATTTAAACTGTTACTCTGATATTCACATTCAAGGACAAAAATCTTAAAATTATTCTCTATTTAAATTAGCACAATAGTAAAAATAAATAAAGCAGCACTATACAAAGAAATCATTAACAGTTCCTAACCATGAATAATAATTGCAATACAAATCGGTTTATCACAATGCTGCTTAAGGTTAAAAGTTCCAAGTATTGTCAAACAGCTAAATTTGATCTGCGGGTCACTAAGTGAAGAAGCTCTGCCAAACTATCACAAGGACCAAGTAAAAAGTGTTTTACAATGCAGAATACCTGAAAGCCTAAGCCCTCATGCAAGTGCTAGCGAAGAATAAAACACTTTTCATGTCAAAGACCCAGCATTACCAAATACAGATTTTTTTCTTTATCCATAATACAGCGATTTCCTTCCTGGGAAGAAGCTGGAGAAGCAAGCAAAGTTTCAGCAATGTCCACAGATAGTGGCATCACAATTAGTGGTCTTTATAAGGCTACAGTCCTACAAAACAAGCTCACTGACAGTTTGCCTTTATGTACAGAAATAAACCACACCACCTACTATTGTGATTACCAATACCATTAAATTTTACTCCTCTTGTAAATAGATGTTGCTATTGCAGTTTATCCAACATTACTACAAATATTAGATATGAACATGACATTGAAAAACCGGTCAAGAAAAGTAATAAGACTTTGTTTTCTACTGCCTTTTTTTCCCCCCTAAATCCTGGTTTGTAGTCATTCAAAATCAATGTTCAAGATGTTTCCTGCAGCTCAAGTTAACATCTTCCCACTGAGAAGAGCACACATCTGCAAAGCAGGGCCATGAACTATTTCCCTTAACAGTATTCTCTAGTTTGAGAAGTAACCAGAACTTACTCTTGTTTACACTACATCTGAAACTGCTGTTTACTTCAGTCTTTTTTGTTGTTCAGATAATATGAGATGCTTCTTTCCTAGGCAAAGATCCCAGTACATCTTCCACAATCCAGTACAATTTCCAAAATCGTTTTCATCTGGAAGAGGCATAGCCTTGCACACAAAACACACTCCAGGTGCTGAACATTTAGGAGTGGCAAAACATCATCTGCACCTCAGTATTCTAGCTCACCATGGAGGAATACACAATCTGCTTTCTACCACTTCACACTGCTGTTAAAGATGCTTTCAGTCACAAGAACATGACCCACAAAATTCAGAAGGCTGTTACATAAAGCCAAGCTGTAAAGCAAGGACAATCCATGAATTAAGCATATGCTTATAAGTTGAATGCATTATTTTAAAGTCTTATTAATATTTTAAAAATTTTATTTACATTTTGCATCTGTAGTGCAGCAATTCTGTCCTTCCATGTCATGGATACAAATTCCACTTATGATCTGAGACTAATATAATAGTTACATTTCTATTTAACTTGTCTATTTAAATACCTCCTTCTCTTTCGTAAAATCTTCCTGTCATGGAAAACACTGACAGAAGTGTTTCATACCATTTTAAGACCATTTTATAAGCAATTACTCTAAATGCAATGCATTTTTATCACTGAATAATGCAGAAAACATTTTTGCACATAGAATTTACAAAAGCAATAAAAATAGAAGTTTGAGTATCATCTCAGTATGCAAGGCAAAGAACACACTTATAACCAAGCAGCACAAACATTAGTAGCTTTAGCTCTCTGTAATGCCCCACTGGCTGAATCAGACATGGGCTTTTCATTCCTCTGGTTCAGTGTACTTTGTACAGTGGGTGATGTTGAAGATGTTCCTGTTAACACACAAACACACAAAGGGAAAATGCTTATGCTCAACACAACAGAAAACTTCATGCTATGTTAGTACTGCAACATTCATTACCTTAGCTCTTGAAATAAACCAAATAAACCAAATCAAATCACACTAAACTGAATACAACCCCAAAAGAGTTAATTATGAGTTATTTACAAATGATAAGTAAAAAAATTCAACCCTTTGGTTCTTTAACCTGACACATATGGTTCTATAGAGACACGCTGTCTAGTCCTGAATCTTACACACTGAGTTTCTGAGAAAAACAAGGCTACTATCAGTAGATCTAAATTTTCTGAATGAGAATTTGTACATTCATTGATGTTATTTTGGGGTTTTGGTTGGATTTGTTTTTCTCATCTTCTTTCAAAAAAGGGTACTGGCAAAATGAGAAACACTTTACGACAGGGATGTTTTCTTCTTGGAAAAGATGATTTATTAGAAATTTAGAATGGCAACAAAACAATGCATATAGTAATCACTTTTGGTGACTAGAAAAATAATTTTGATGACTTCCATTTGATAAACAATTAAACTAAAGCTGACAAAGAACATATTTGCTATTCTTAACAGTAACTGCTTCAGAATTCTGAATTATAAAAAGATAAACATATGCAAATAATCTGCCACTTCAAAGTACTTACTTGGAGGACTAAGCTGGCTGAAAGGAGATTTACCCCTTCTTACAGAAGGTGAAGAATTCAGATAGCTCATGTGGCGGTGATAGTCATTCAGTTGTTCCGAACGCCTCATACCAGCTGTTGGTTTCACTGCTTCCAGTCTTTTCAGGAAAGCCTTAATATTGAAGAAAAATGTCATCAAGGAAGACAAAGAATGAACAAGATGCTGCAAAACAGTCACAAATTGATTTTTATTTGAACTGCAAAAAGCCCCCAAATTTTTAGCAGTAGACAACAGGAACTCCTCCACTGGTGACCAGCATAGGCTACTCTACTATTCACTTTTCTCAGTGCTATGACAAATTGTAACTATCCCTTGCACATCATCAGTTCTACATTGAATACATCTTCAGTACCTCCTAGTTCTCTGTGCTTTAGGGCAATATGAAATACTTGTATTTGGTGACTATCACAAAAGGTAGTGAAGAAATGGGTTCCACTATTCTAATCCTACCTTCGTTTAGTCCTCCCTTCTGAATTTCCAGAAGAATGAGAAGTTTGGGGTTTTTTTTAAATCTTTGCTTTGCAAACAGACCATTTTATATTGCTCTATATGAAGCCCAGAGAGGATAACTGACCCAAATTCTACGAAACTAATCTCAAAATGAAAGCACAAACATCTACAAGACTTCATTTTATCCATAATCTAATTTTAAGAGATTCTATTTGAAATCTTTGATACAATAATAATACAGATTACAATAATTATATAGTTTTCTCTTGTTAAAATTAACCCTGGAAATCATGTGGCAAGTGATATATTGGAATAACTACTTACATAATATTTTAAAGATGCAATTTCCTATTCTGCATAATTATTTCTACTTGAAACAGACTTTATTGATATAAAACATTTCAATAATCTATAAAAACGACCTGATAGGAAGACAAGTTGGGAAATACCAAGCTACAGGCAACTTCCAATTAAAAACTTCACATTTTTAATATATTACACCTTTAGTGGTTGCCTTGCATAGATCTATTTTATTCCTCTTCTAACTAATTTAAATTCATTTGATGGTTTGCAAACATTAGACAATGACACAACCTTTGCTGGTCTGGGTTCTGACATGCATCCTATCAACAAGAGAATGCAAACTGTGTTTACAATAAGTCTCCAAAGTACTAAAGATAACTCTCTTTATAAGATGATTTGTCTAGATGTATACACGTATGGTCAAGAAACTATATCACCATTAAACTGCACACCTAATCATGTACTGATTTTTTTTTTTTAGTAAGAATGAAAAAAGATTTACAAATTACTTAGGGCATAGTATAGTATTCACAGGATGTCAGTTGTCATTGTCTAACTATAACAGGAATCTACAAACTCCTGGTAGTTTATGCATGGGACCTGGAAACCTGCACAGAGTACACAAGAGAGAAAGGACAAGTGACTTTGGCTCAGATGTAACATGTCACAAGTGCTTGCACCAAGTGCCAGCCAGTTCATCGTCAAGCAGAAATACCTAAGTAAGCAAAAGTCAAAGGAAGGACTTCAGCTAGAAATAGCTCTTCACTAAAGCCAATTGCAGAACATGAAATGGTAGACTTGTCTGTAAATGTTATAGCCAACATTTTTCTCACAATTTCATCCACATCTCATACAACTATATATGTTTAGACTTGCAGAGATCATTTATTTTACCTTCAGTATTAAAAATGGAAGCTCTCAATACATTCAGTTCTGTCACAAATAGATCAGGTAAGTTGTAGAAGTGACTTTCCTGTGAGAGATGAGCATGTTTCAAGTCTGCACGCAATTGTAACAGACTCACAGAATTCTCATACCTTAACATTGCAGTAATTTTAAGCTTGATTCTGAACATACTGGCTTTTTATGCATATATATCTACATATATGCCCACTTCATTTTAGTTTAAATAAAATTGTCTACTTTTGCTTTTATTTTGTGTTTTGAAAAGTATCAAGTTGCCATTAATGAAGGGGGAAAAAAAGAAAAAGCAGATACAGATTCTGTGGTGCAGAGTGTCTGAAGGAGAGCTTTTCTAGAGAATGAGAAAAGAGCTCCTGTGATTTCCTTGCCTTCTGCTGTGGGTTGTACCAAGAACATGTTAACTTCTATGCTATTTTCAGTTGTGAATTTTGCTGTTGGGGGAACGGCCTGCTGCATGCAGAAATGAACACATCAACAGTGAAATGGCAGTCCTGACCTACTAAATCTGTAACCCAGAACTAATCTGATTCTTATGGTTTTATTGCCAACTCTATAATCTTGAGGTCCTTAACTGAGGAACTACCTGGTACAATAGTACAAGTACCTTGAGCAAATGTTGCTTTTCAGTCATACATATAAATCTACTAATTCTTTATGTTCTCCCTTTGAGAAATGAACTGAAGAAAGCTGACACTTGCCTTGTTCTTCTGAAGTACCAAACCTCTGAAGCCTTAATCCTGAGTCACTAAATAGAAATTTCATCACTGATCTCAACAATCAAAGAATCAGATTACGGAACATAACTCAGTTGTTTAGTACCAAATATATGTTCCAAAACAGATTTTAAGGAATAAGAAAATGAGGAACAGACACTAATGGCAGGAATGTTATTAGTTGCTCTAAATTACATTGTAGGTGCTCAGAGCTCTTGATTCAAGCTCAAAACATATATAGTGTTGTATCACTGATGACCTCTCATCTTGACAAATGACTTTCCTGGCTTATATTTCCCTCATCTTCTTTTACTTTAATACTGAGTTTACTGTAAAAGTAGAATATTAAAAAAAGAAAAGTCACAGAAGGTGTTCCTGCATGACTGCCTTCCAGGAATAGTATAATCCTTTATAACTAGGCATCAGGACATAAATTAGTACCTATAAAGATGCTAAAATACTTATTGTCAATAACAGAAGCATCAGAAATGCCAACAATTTGAGAACAAAATAACCCAACATAATCAAAAAACTGCTGCTATACAGAGGGCCAAAAGAAAATCTGTTAATTCAATTTTGGACACATCAGGAGAGCACTGAAAGTAACTGTAAAGCTCTCTGTCAGAAAAAGAAAAAAAAACCCCAAGCATAATTAGTACAGACTCTTCTACAGCTATGTTGAAAAAGGAAGGAAAAAACACTGAAAATGTAGCACTCAAACTGAGTTCAGAAAGGAGGTGAAAAATTTTAATTTTCCTTGGTTTACTTCGTTTGTTAAATGTATGAAGGCATCAGTTTCACCTCCTGTGAATCCTGATCAGCTGACTAGTGTGCCTTGACAGCTGTTCAAATTTATTTATATTAAGCCTCCTCTAATGTCACTGATGTTAGTGATCACAGTGTCCCCTTTGCAGAGTCTAGGAGGAAACAGATAACTGCATTCAAGGACAGCCTTCTGTTCTTAACAATACAAGTATTTGTAATTTTCTTTAATTGCCAGTTGCATTAACTAGCCCTGACAAATTAACAGTCAGAAAATGCTTAAAGGTCCTCAATTTACAGAAAAGTCTTTTTAACTGAACAGCTATCAAGTTTATGTCCACAAGGAAAGTAGGCTAAGAGTACAGAAAAGAAAATCACACAAAATTAAGCAGTTTGAAAAGTGTTCAAAACTTTCCTTGAACATGCCAATTAGTCAGCCTTTACTATAATTACCATAGCAGTGCTATCTCAAGACCAGGTCAAGAATCTGAAGACCATAAAAATCTGACCACAAAGAGCCTATATCCTAAATATTATCATCACAGAATTATACTATATTTGTACTGTACTCTAGAATATTTTAGCCATATACATCTGTGTGCCAATCCCACTGCTGACAGCTTCTTGTTATGACAAGGCCATGGAAACCTTTTGGTATTGCATTTTTTAGATTCAGGAACTACCAACATTTTGTCTTTTGGCTTGGTATACAAGGCCTTTGAACTCAGTAAGTGAAAATATACAAAATTCTGTGTGCTTGAGTTTCTGAGGAGTCCTCAATGCAACATGAATATTTTTGAGTTCCTAAGACCAACCACACATGAGACTACATTGTCTTTCACAACTGCATTCTGTACAGCTTTCTCCTCCAGACTGAGATCAGTGAGACTGAACAAACTTGGTATTCTTTCCACAACCACCTAAGTGTGCAGTATCCACGGCCTGGTGATGCTCTCTAACTCTGGGGCTAGTCCTTGGGGACAGGAAAAAGGGAAAGCAGAGAAAAAGTGCTCAGGTGCAACCCTGATGAACCAGTGGCCCTCCTCCTACTTCCTTCCATGCTGACAAGTTATTTCCCTTGTTGCAGCATGACACAGTTGGCAGGGCAGGCACGGTGCAGCACAGGATCAAAGGAATCTTCTTATATGGTGTCAGCCAGGTAGGGAGATGGCCAAAAGTGCTATCCCTTCCTTGCCCTTTACTCCCCACCCAACTATGACAGCACATCTGCACCGGTAAATCAAATGTAGACAAATGATTTCACATTCATTTATGGAAGTACAAGAAATGCATTTCTAAAAGAGATTCAGGATTTCCAGCAGGACAAAGCCAGCTCTGACTGCAAGAGAAGGGAAAGTCTCCTTGAAGAATGCTTGTGCTGGTTAAGGCCACTGACGGCAGCCAGTGATGGCCAGAAGCAATAATGAATCTGCAGCACAGAGAACTCAGGAAACCAAGTAAGTGAAAAGAGAAAGTCCTTGCAGAAAAACACAATAAGTAATTTAAAAAAAAAAAAAATTGTGCGGAAGGGTCACTACTGGAACTGGAATCAGAGCCAAATCTATGAGGGCTTAGGGTAAATTTCATGGGAATAAAAGGTGAGGGAATGAAAATCATGGAGTCTTATGCACAGTGAGCCATAACAGCATGAATTATAGGAAGAATGCATAGGAATGCATGGCAAGACCAAATATCCACTAAAAAAGAAGACCCTTATCCCTCCTGAGCTAAGGTTTGAGAACTGCCCCTACCAGAGCTGCTGATCTTCCAGTGAAATTCCAATGTGAACTCAAAAAGGTCACTGTTCCCTAGGAACTTGACTGAACATAGCAGCTTCGCTCACTGAGGTCTTCTAACACCTAAATCCTAGTCAGAATTAATAAGAATTATGAAAAAGCTCACCAGAAAACAGAGATATGAATTTCTTCTAAGTTCGGATGAAGGGACTGAAGAATGATGTGATGACTACAAATGAATATTTCAAAGACCTGAAAACTTACCTGTATATGCCAGGCACTACACAATAAACCATTAAAAGTTTCAATGGCATGTAGTCTATGAACTTCAGTATCTTAAATACACTGGTAAAAATGATTACTGTATCAATACAGACAGACACATACATATGCAGACACAGGAACAAAGTAACACATCGGTGACACTTAAGTTCCTTTCTACTGAAGAAGAGGGATTGAAATTATTTTCAAATACAAGAGTAGAATGTTTTATGAATCAACAGCATCCTCTATTGACAAGAGACACTCTGATCTTGTTCGTTCTGGAAAGCAATCAAAAGTAGGTTGTATTTATGAAAGCACAGTCAAAAGCAGCAAGGACAAAATTCTGACATTAATTTTAGCAGTCATCTGTTTTGCTAATTGTGCTTTTTCCATAAATTGTTAAACAGTACTTTAAAACTACTGTTCACCAGAGCAATGCATCTTTTTATTCCATCATTGCTCTTTCTAACACAGTCTGTGGGAACTACATATTTTTCCTATACCTCTTGGCAACCTCTCACAAAGCTAGGGAGCACAAAACCACTCAGATTGCTCTCTGATTTCCTAAAATTTTACTTAGTTTGCTGCATCATCTCTGATACTAAATGCCTGCAAGAGAAAGCAAACATTACAACAACAGTAAGTACAGGCATTACTCCAAGAATGTTCCGGTGGAACAAATGAACTGTCTGTTTTCCATAGACAAATTGTTGACCTCAGGACAAGAAATTATAAAAGCTGTGCCAACACCAGAAAAAAAAAAAAATCCCTGCATCAAAACTCTTTAACCTCCTGCAGAGACTACAGTTGTAGATTTCTATTCTTGTATTACTATTTATGCAGAACTAAAACTCTGCATCCTTCTCCAACAACCATTTCACAAAGGTGCATTAAACACCATATCCTGTATACAGTACCCTCAGGCCTTGTATAAAAAAAGACTCCCAAGAAGTAAGAGTAGAAAGATTGATAAGAAAGTTCCACAGAATTCCACCAATTCCACCTCTTTAAATTTATAAAGGTGAGGAAAGCTGCTGACCAGAAGAAGACAGGTTCATTAAGCACATACTTAAAGAAAAAAAACATTATCAATGAGCAGGATATGGCTGCTCTTTCATTTACAGTCTCAGAGAAAAGTATGTCACACCTGTAATCTCAAAAGGTAGTGCTAATAACATCAGTATGTTAAAACTGTCATGCTCTAGGTGTACCTACACTTGAAACAGAATAAAAACATGAACAAAATTGCTCAAAAATGATGGCAAAGTTAAACAAAATGGCAGAGCTGCACTGATGAATCACTGATCCAAAAAGAACAACAGAATATAACATCCTGAGTTTGGGGAAAAGAATAAACCAAACGCTTTTATAGTCTAAACTAGCACAATGTCCTAATGTTAATTGTCATATCAAACATGTCGACCCACATTGCTGATGACAACAACTAAACTATAAATGAGTAACAAAATGAACAATACTATTTCTTGGACTTATGCAAACACCATTCATCTCTAATGTGTCCTAAAGCAACAATAGGTGGAATGACTGTGTCACACTATATGTCTGCTGTATTTTTGATCCAAAAGTTGCAAAGGCAAGACAGTCTGGATCAAACACTGCAACACATCGTAAGAGAAAGGGGTTGTGGCTTTGAGTAAACAGAAGTGTATTTTAAAGTATCCTATACTTTCATGTACTGTAATCATCAACTGTTACAGAGTACAGCATATAACTGTTACATCCTGAGGCACTGTGGCACAGCACTTCCTCCCCATCAGCTATGAATATATTCTTATAAACAAGGTTTATGTGGTAGAGGAAGACCTATTTTCAACATTTGAAATAAACACCATCAACATCCAAACTAAACACACCAAAGCCCAGAAACATTTCTTCCCTGGCTAATGACAAGTATCACACAACTATAACAAAATCTTGTGCTAAATTCTTTCAGACTTTAAAATACTACGTGAACTGCAATCTAGTGGAGCTGGAGAGAAAGTTTCCTAATTCACGAAGTTTTAACAATACAGAAGTCTGAAAGATGGAAGAATGAAAAGAGAATTTCCCAAATAGAGCAATCAGACTTTCTCCATGTTTAATCTATATCTCTACATGTATATAAAAAGAAATTGCAACCCATACTTACACAGAAGGTAAAAAGTAATAAAATACTTCCAGTATACATTTTCCAATTATTTTAACTATAATTGTATATAATTTTCAAAAACACTGATAAATACATAGGAGATACAAAAATATCATTACATGTATGTATTACGATTCAATTACTAAAAGTATCTTATCCATACCAGTTTTACTTCTATTATTCAAGAATTCTGGCAATATCTCTACAAATTAGTCTGAATTTTTGTCTTCCAGCAAAGTAAGCTATTGTAATTGCTATTACACTGTGGCAATCAGAGTGCTACACATATTCAAAGAGAGATATTTATGAGCCCAAAACAGACACGGACTTTGTATTTCAAATATAATGGGTTTGTTAGTATCATATTGATTGTCTTATTTTATGCAAGCCTGTTTTTGAGAGACTAGTAGTCATGATGCATGAAACAGGACGAACAGTCAGACTGCTATCCAGTGTTTTGAGTGTGTTAACAATAACAGTTGTTCCTTTTAAATTAAATGATACCAAAGTAGAGCAAATGCATCTAAAATAACATTTACTTCCACCTGAAAAAAACCCACCATTACTTCCACCTCTCTCCCAAAAATCCAAGAAACTCACCCATATGAACAATTATGCCAACACCATATTAATGGAAATTTATTGAAAACTTACAGCAGTGTTTGCTGCGTCATCAATTTTCTAAGTATTTAGCAACAGCTCATCTGACAATTTACTGATCTACATCCACACTCAAAACTTACCAGGTTTTCTCTTTCAATTCTTTGCTGCTCTTTTTGCCTGTTGAGGGCACTGTGGTACAATCTAGGAGACGGTACAGAGGTCTTCAATGTGCTGCTTCTCCTTGGCCTTGCAGACTGTCTGGACAGTTCTTTTAGCAACCTCTGGTTTTCCCGATCAATCTGTCTTACTTCTTCATTTGTGAAAGAGTAATTTTTCCTTATTCCTTTAGATGGCTGATCGATAGCGAATTTTCGTTCTTTTTCATCCAACTGTAAGAAAGCTTTAAAATAGCAAAAAAGAGAAATAAACAAGCAGATTAGAAAACGCAGCTTCAGGAACCTTACTAAACATAAATCAGTAGTAAACATAAATTAGAACCAAGAATTAAAACATAAATTAATCATTAGGTGTTTTTTCATAAAAAATATTTAAACTTTGCTCCCAAGTAAATCAGAAGTATCCATCTGAGCTGAGAGGCAGAATAGAAACAATGTTTCAGACCAGAACACTGACACTAGGGAAGCCTGACTCAGAGACACAAAGTGCACTTCCTGAAGTGATTCTGTTGATACTTAACTCCTAAAGCAACCCTACATCATGTTGGTGGAGGAAATGCAAAGGGAATGATGAAAAGTAAATTTAATCAATGGAGAGAAATGAGTGAGCACATATAACAAAAGAAAAATTACTGGGGCATGGAAATTTAGAACAGTAAGCAAACAACAATCAAACCATGATAATAAGGTTTCAAGACAAAGAACGCATGCTTAAAAATACACAGCAACTTGATGTACATGATTGCAAGATAACTGGAAAAGTTCACTCTTAGTCAGAGCCAGCTATATTTATTGCAGTTCCACTGGAGCTTTGCTGTTGACCTATTTCTAAGCTTTTGCTTTCTAAAGCTCTGCAGCCAGTCTTCTGGGAACTGCTGTGTAAGAGTTTTGCTGTCATGGTGTTACCCCATCAAACCACTGCATTATCTGTGCTACAGGAATGGCAGTACAAGGTTAGATTAGCCAGATTTTTGGAGCTGAGACAGACAAAAAAGCCTTACCTGTGCCATTCCCCACATTCCTATGAAACCACAGTGCCTTCAGAAGACATCCCCCACTTTTACCCATAGAAGTCCCACATAGGCAAAACAAGCATCCAAAGCAGAAAGAAAAGAAACACAAAAAACCCAGGCAGGCAGTAATATTTCCTCAGCAAACATTTTCGCATTAGCAATCTGTTTGCAAGAAATGTCCGAGGCAGTCTGGCAGCCTAACAGTGAAAAAAACTCAAAGAATGAAGAGCATTTTTTTGCTTCAAAATGAAATTGAATCTTGCGGTATCTCAATTGATTTTATTTCAGAATTGATGCAAGTGTAAATATTGCTACTGTCTTTGAGAAATTTAAGAATAGTATTCAAAATGCAAAATCCAAACACTTCATGAATTTCAACATTCATCTAGAAATTAGTAAACTTACACTATCAGCATGCTAGTCAATATAGGCAAAACCTGTTCCTAGGCAGTTCTGTGAGGTTGTCCACATTAGCAAATTCTGCTTTTGTTCATCAAGAGAAGATGCAAACCACCTCAAAACCAAGACACAATGCAAACTGGTGCAGATCAGGTGTGCCAACCAACAGGTTAATACAATATAAATATCTTGAAAACTATTTCTAAAGTTTAGTGAGCTATTCTCAAGGTAAAACTACTACAGCCATCAACACCATTGGAGAAGACAAACCTGTAATGAGACTCATCTGGATAAGCCTACAGGGGTCAAAGAGAAATGCAAAGAAAATAACTAGAGCTGCACAATTCACATCAAGCTGCAGCATACATCTCAGTAGAAAATATTTTAGAATGTCTTTATTGGAACAAGCAAAACCAGCACTGCAGAGCACAGCTAGAAGAAAGTAAATTGAGTAACTATCTGAAGAAGATATCATGTTATATAATTGATAATTATATTATTATGGAACTAGGAAATGCAATTTTATATTTTGATTTATATACATAGCATCTTGTGGGTTAAAGAGGACTGCATGTCACATGCAAAAGTGGAAATCCAGTTGAGACAAAGAACAGCTGTTAAACTCAAGTCTTGACCTAGTCTCGTGGTGTCAGTAGCTATGATGAAGTCTATTGCAACAGACATTTAAATTCCTGAATGACTGTCTGCACAAATTACCAACAACTCTTTTGCCTCTGTGGAAGGTGTCGATTAGTCAAAATCAATTTAAAGCAATGGCATTCTGAATAAAGACTTGTTCAATTAGAAACTGAGGTTTCATGCCTTCACTGGTCAATGACTTTCCTTAATTCACCATAAGATAGCAGCCCATACTTTGGCAGAGACTTTATATACCTTTGATGTAACTATGAACTACAGCCAGTAAAGAGATTAAAAATTCTTCAGGGTAATTACTTACTACCTGTTTTCTGACTTGTTCACTTTTCTGGTAAACAGCTGTTAGGTGTGACAAAAAAATAAAACCAGAGCAGTGACATGAAACAAAAGCCTTTCCTTTTTATCCCCAAGCTGGTCAGTAAATGCTACTAGAAACAATGATTCAAGGAACCCTAAAGCAATTGCTACACATAGGGCACAACTAGCACTGTGTTACTTTGTCACTCCTGGGGGGTCTTGGTATGCAACTCTGTAGCATTAAACACTCCCTATTTTACCAGAAGCTCTCAGGCAATCAGAGTGAATACGTATCTATGCACATATCCATGCATTTTTCTACTGGATACTACTTCAAAGGACAAAATTTCACTACCTTTACCCTCATCTTCCAGCTTCTTCAGTCACATCCCCCTCAACTTTTCTTTTTTTTTCAATCATCTCTTCTTCCTTTCCTTAGCCTTTTTCCTCTGAAAATGTATCACTTTTACAGTGCCTCATCCACACCTTTTATCACCTCACCACAAAGATAGCCTTTTCCACTTGTGCCAGGCAGAGACTCCACCCCAAGGTCTTCAGTATGTTGTTCATTCTTAGCCTCATTGTTATTTATTTATTCTTAATGTAGAAACTGACTTTACCACTGCCAACAGCTTTCGGGCAACTTTTGAGGTTGAGAACTTGCTAACAGTCATAATATTGAATTAATCACAAATCAAGATAAATATATTAATACATTGAAAGAATTAAGAACAACACAAAAGTTCTGTTGTGAAGCTATTCAGCGAAGCCTTATTGGACAACTGACAAAACTCAGTAAGCAATCTAATGAGAGATGGCTGAATTACAGAAGACTCATTAATTTCGCATCAGAAGTTCAGACCAAATACAACACATGCAATAGCAAGTGTTTTTTCAAGGGGATGGAATGAAAACAACAAACTAAAGCTCTCCAGTTCCTCAAATTATCTTCTTATTATTAGCCTTCCATATGACCCAAGAACCCATTTGAAACTTCACAAATAGCTTTTTGCTGCAACACACCAAAGCA
Organism: Sitta carolinensis; assembly: GCA_032173965.1. Classification (NCBI taxonomy): domain Eukaryota; kingdom Metazoa; phylum Chordata; class Aves; order Passeriformes; family Sittidae; genus Sitta; species Sitta carolinensis. The sequence goes on from CM063285.1 coordinate 28,759,134, forward strand.
CTGGATCAGATAACACAGTAAAAGTAGCTGGTTTGTTGTTCTTCAAGCTGTTAATTGGAGCTGTGTTTTACTTGGTTAGGGTCTATGTTCAAGAAGAATTTAATCTGCAAACACCACAGCAAAGGAAACCATAACTTACTGGACCCTACCCATAAACAGTCTTTTTTAAAACAAATGAAAGCAACACTAATTTCCACAGGAAGTATGTCACAGGAGAGTCTAAAGTTAAGTAAAAAAAAGAGACAACACAATGCACGCTGTGTCATTTTAGCTAAAGAGCATCACTAATACTACAGCATGTATGTTCCCAACAAAATAAGCATTAAGAAATCACCACTCCTTAAATGATACACAAATAAATCACAGAAGCAATCTAGAAAGCAGTGGGGAAAAATTTCTGTAAGTCTTCCTGAAGCAGAGGTGACATTTTTTCCATGGTTCAGAAAGACAGTTTTGACTCCTGAATTTCACATCAGCAGTAATAGCTGCCACTGCTTCCAGTCACCAGACTGAAAATCAGTCCAACCTGCCTCTGCGAAGCACCTTTTATACAGCATCATATTCCTATTCTCCACACACTTGCTATGAGGTAATCCACAGCAGGAATGTATGTCCAATATGCACTGAAAGCATGCTCCCACTCACTGGCAACACTGCATTCATGGCAAAGACAGTACGTATCTAAGTGAGATCAGCACATGCCCACAAAACCAGAGACAACTCACCACCAATAAGAAAAAAAAAGGCAAGATTCCAAATGCTATTAAATACTGGTACCACAGTTCATGTTATATAACTTAGGTGTTTGAGTTTCATAGTTAATTCAATGATTTATTCATCAATGCACCCACACTACTTCCTAATCACAAAGCCTAAGCATTTGAATGGTATACCTGAATATTTTTGCAGTGGCCACTGACAACATGAGATAACATTTAATTAATTTAAGTTTTTAAAGAGTTTGTAAATCTTGGAACAATGAAATATGATTTATCTATCATATATACACTCTATCAGTGGGTAATAAGTAATTTAACTAAACCACTAGTTACTTTCATTGCCAGTCATACCTTAAATATAATTTGGGGTGGATGATAAATAAGCAGCAGTATTCATTTAATGATTTGCACAGTGTGCAGTCTACTTCTCATTTGCTGGTAAGCATGCAAAGAAAATTCCCTGGTATTCACAGGATTTCTATGAAAGCTGGTTTCCATGGAGAGATACCTGACTTTTTTTTTAAGCCATAAACAAGCTGTTTATTGCTTTCAATTTCTAAGCCTTGAAATAACCCTGCAGAATGAGAAAGGTCAAACCTTATATAAAATACAACTTATAATTAGCAAGTCAAATGCATTAGGACAGGATGATACAGCCATCCTAACGGCATTAAGGCTAAAATCAAAATCATGCATGTTTCAGCGTAACTTCTGCAATCCCAACATAAATTGCTTCAATGCTTACATTTGACTGATATTTTATTTTATACTGCTACACTACCACATGTGTATCACATTTTAAAAGTACAAAAGGATTAAATAAATCACAGTTCTTAATCAATATATAGTAGTTTAAGAGTGAAACTATTTCCCTGTAGTATCTCTAAACAAATACTTGCTAGAACATCCATTATTGCAGGCCACAGAGCTCTTTAAAAGGGATTTTGGAGAATTCAAGATTTGGTGTTTTTATAAGAAAAGGAGAATGTCCTTTTCAGGTAAAAAATTTCCCTATTTAAACATGCTTAAAATAGGGCTGCTAGTTATCTTTTGATATCATGAGAAATATATCTTACAGGTGCTGGACTATTTTCCCCATTATTATGAAGTTTCTCATGGATGTTGGGGAAGCCTGTATCTCTCCAAAATCTCACAGATTTTCAATCTCTTTTCAAACTCTAAATATAAGAATAATTAGCAATTGCTCTTCTACCTCAACACAAGTTTCTAGGCCTGTGAAAACCAAGCATATGAAAACATACACATATAGATAACTAGTTCAAACTCTGAACCTACACACTAAATGGAATTTTGTAGAAAAGCTATATACGCTTAATTCAACTCTACAGTTTAGGTACGTGTATTTTGTAGAGTCTACTTTAAATTTAGATACTGCTTAGCAGCTTTTCTACAAATACACTAGTTCAACATGAATGAGCACACAAATAACATATCCCTACAGAGAACACGGTTTGTTATCAAAAACTTGTTCTATTTCCTAAGTGACAAATTATATGGAAAAAAAATTGAAGTGACTGCTTCATGTTCAGTTGAAACTGCAATCTAATTTTCTACAATAGATTTTATTCAGAAACAGAGAGCTTTTACTTTTATAAAAATGATATTTATATTACAGAGCTTTTCACAGAGAAGGCTCAAACTATTTTAAAAATCTCAAGCATAGAAGAGGCAAAAAGACTTATCAGCACAGAGGTCAGTGAAAGCTTCAAGGATAGAACTTCAGTCTGTGGCCATTTGCCCTACTTACCCCACCACACCACCTCCTCAAGTTAATAATAGCTAATACCATGGATTTACAGACTAATTCTCACAGACACTTCTGTAAAATAAGCAGGTATCAACCCCATTTTACAGAGGAGAAAACACAAAGTAAGAAATTCTTTAGCACTGTATATACCTTATGCTATCCCACTGCATTAATACTAAACAAATTTAGATAGAGATACAGAGCAATTTTAGCACACAACTCTGCTCTGAACTACAGAAATCACGAGATCTGTCTAAAGACAGAGAGCAAATCTGTAGCATAATGGGTTGAGATAGATGAGTACTTAACCCATCTTTTTATCTGCATAATAATCGAGACATAAGATCAAGCAAAATAGCATCAGAAAATTTTCCATCTTATTCCCAGCTTTCTAACATGATGATTTATGAAATTACCTTCAAAACCAATATCTAGAATCTATTTCTTTGCATTGTCATACTTAATTCCCTTTTTGTGCTTAGATTACTCAAGAGTAAAACAGAGGAAATAACTCTGACATTTTTTTATTAAGATGGGTTTAGAATATTGCTTTCAGTTATTAATTTTCTGAAATCTCTTTAAGGTTTACAGTAAAGTGAAAACATCATCAAATCACAAAACAATTACAAAGATCTATATAACATCATGAAACAACTGAAAAACTGTATTTCTACCTGACAATTTATAATCACAACTGCTATCAGCATTACCCATCTAAAAACAATCAGAGTGCAATATAGAGCAGGGAGACTGAGATTTCCAACTAGAACTACGTTATTTGCGAGATTTTACCTTACTAAGAAATGCATAATGGAAAATTTGGCTTTTATCAAGAACAAGCATAGCTTTAGGAGATGTAAAGGCATAAATAAATTTTTGTCTAATACAATTTTTAAAATGCTTACAAATGAATAGTTTTAATACAAACACAAATAGGTAAAGGACATATAAAGGAAAAACTTTAATTAATTTTAAATTTAACTGCAACAGTTTTTAAATGCTTCAGATAATTCTGCTTCAAGATACACAAAGACCTTGCTGCCGCTAATAACCAGACTCTTGTGCTAGTCCAAAACTTGTTCTTTGGACAAATTTCTTTCCTTTTTTTTGTTCTTGCAAGTCTTTTTTTAATACAAGAGATTCCAGTATTCCCAAATGTATGTACTGGTAATGTGAATAACCATACAAAATTAATTACTGTGTGCCCCACAGAAACAACACAGCAATAGATCACAGGGAAATTTTGCCAAGTGTCTGGGGACTTGGGGAATTAAACTTGTATAACTGCTGTAAGTACTTAGGTCCAGCTATATTACAAGCATATTTGACAAAAAATTTAAATAAAATGCTTCATCAGTATAAAGCACTGGAAGAATACTATATTTCAAAAACCAATCATGATAATTTAAATATTTTTTCATGCATGCAGGTCTGGGCTTGCAGTGTTCTCACTTGAAGCAATGTTGATGCCTATGCAGGTCTGATGAACATTTAATGCATTTAATGGAGACTGGCGGGTGGGGGAATTTTTTTTTTTCCCCTAATGTGTAAAAAAAATCTGCAGTAACTCAGAATAAGATTAGCTCCTATTTTCCCAGACTAGTTACTTTACACCATGAATAATTCTGCCCCATTTAAACTTCAAAATGCCCAAACTAATTAAGCTATGTTGTGCTTGCCAATTTAGAGAGGCACTTGGGAATAATATACACATTAATCAGGAACATTAGCTGCTAGACCATATGAATCCTACTTCTCATTACTCTATATTTATTATTGTTATTTAGAATTGGTTTTAAGTTTTGAGAAAAAAGTTCCTCTCCCCAACAGAGTAAACTCTGAGAATACCTACTCTGAGCAATAATTCACATTTGTTTTAGGGATGAGATGAATCCATTGGTAATCATGGTTTATTTAAAGAGCTTCTTGCTCACAGGGAACAAATAAGGACATAGGACGTCATCATTTCAATTGCCTAGCAACAATTCTTCTGACATCATGTTTTGACAACTGGTTGGAATTGTTTCTAGTAGGAAAGAATGGCTGAAGCACAAGGACTGTCAGGGATGAGAAAAAGCTCTACACCTTTCTTGATAGCTAGTGTTGCTTTTCTTAACATCAGAAGAATTTCCATGCAAGTAAAATCCTAACTTTTTACTTATAGGCAAGTTAAACCATGTGTACAATACATTCTAAATCCTTATTCAATAGAAGCTCAGTCTGGCAAGGTGCAACATGAAGAAACACAAAACGTGCAGTTTTAGTCATGTTTGCCTTACTTCAACACAGCACACCTGACTTGGAATGTACCAGACTTAAACTGCAAGAGGCTTTCCTCACTGGAGATCAGATTTCTTGAGTCAAGCCTTTTTTATTCCACAGATTTTTTCCAGTACTGAAAACTCTGATCCGTGAAAAAAAAAAAAAGCAAAAGCAGCATGTAGACCTTAAAATATGCACATGAGATCATTCGGGGCATTCTCACCCCATATAATGAAAGTGTGCAATGAATGCAGGGAAAGAGACTGCAAATTTTCTTAGGTTTCTCTATTAAGATTTTTTTAAAGTCTATTAGCCAGAAGCAACCACTTCAGTTTTAGTAAACATTATCTGTTAATTTTCATTTTAAAATACCTTTACTCAACCTATGGGGTATTTTAGAAGGCAGACACTTAGTTCAGAGAAGAATTTCAAATAGTTCTGTTTAATTATCAAAAAGGTGCTAGAAAGTTTAAGTATATGAATAACATTTTTATAATGCAATGAAATTTTGGATTGTCTTTCAGTTTTGGAGGTTGACAATCCAGCCTTTCAACAGAAAGGTTGATGTTTTAATTTAGATATTAAATTGTGCCATAGCCTAGTACACCTTAAAGTGCATGTGCAGTTTTATTACCCAATTTATTAATATTTCAAATCTTTTTTAGATTCATCCTGTCTGTGTATCTTACTTCTAGGTATATGCAAACCAATGCATGCTTCTTTTCTCTACTGCAGAATCAATACTATTACACAGAGAAGAATTCAAAGAATTAGATCAACACCACCTAGACAGCAATCAGTTTTAAAAATACACATGGCATATGAAAACTCCACTCTCTTCTATTAGAACACAGTAGTTTTCAACCATTGGCAGATGTTGTATTTTGTAAAAAAAAAAAAAAAAATCACCTTTCAGGAGCTGATTCAGGTCCATGGCATCATGCAAGACTTTTCGACTGTATCTGCGATCAAATTCGGAATCTAATGAAAAAAATACAGTTATAAGATCGAATTTCCCAGCCCCACAAGTTTTGCACAATTATGTACAATTTAGTGTTATACTTAAATTCTCAAAATTACCGTATAATTCTTGTTTCACATTTTCCTGTCTCTTTACTTTTAGTTTCTTATCATTTGATGCTACAAATTCAAAAGACTGGATAGGACTGATGTCTGGAGTTGACAGAGGTGTTACGTCAGTCACTGTGTCTTCAGACTCCTCCAGGTCATCACCAAACTTTGGTTTTCCTTCTGCTAGTTTCATTGCTGACTTGAATTTTTGTTTTGGAGACAGAAGAGCGTTTCTACAAGCATTCCTTTTTGGGGAAGAATGAGATGAATCTGATAAACAGCTATCAGAATCTGAGTCAGAACAATCTGTATCTGAGCTTGAAGATGATGAAGAGGATGAGGAGGAAGAAGAAGAAGAGGAGGAGCTGACAGTATATTTTTTGCTAGCCTTTTTTATATTGTTTGGTTGCTTAGCTGACTTTGGTCTAACATTCTGTTTTTTGCCATCATCACTACTATCTTCTTCATCTGTATAGTAATCTTCTTCACCTTCTTTAACTATTTTAGGAATTCCAGCAGGAACAATCTCCTCTGTTCCTCTATGTGCTGCAGGTGCTGCTCCAGATGTACCTGCATTGTCTACAACTGGAGAAACTGCCAAAGATGAAGCATCTTCAATAGGATCTTTGCTATTTTCTACAGACTGATCCTTCTGCAAATCTGCCTGCTTTTCTTCACTTTCCTCCTCACAACACTTTTCATCCTTTGAATTAGAAACCAAATCAGTGTCTGCAAGAGCTGCCTGTGTACTTCCTCTCTCTATATATTCACAATTTTCTTCAGCTTTCTTTTTTTCTTCCTCAAAGTCACTGTCAAAGAAGGCATGATCCACTTCACCATCTGATATGCCTTCAAAACGGTCCATAACCAAATATGGAGTGCCACCTGCAAGCATCAGAAAACATTTTCAAAGATTTGCATAAAAACAGATCCACGTACACTTTCAGTATAATAGTTTTGCTTTTCACTCTTTTAGCTCTAGCAATCTATAATTCTGTAATTAATTACATGAAGTTGCTAGAGTTAACTTCACAGTGAGCTCAGTAAAATATTTAGTGGCACCTTACTGGACACAGCTTATATGTTAGACCAGAAAGCTTTATTTTAAGCCAACCCATCACAATTTCAAAACTACTACTTCTAACCACTGTTAGTGACTAAAAAATCTAAACTACTTCAAACAAGCAATTGAAGTGTCCTATTTTTCCCCCTTCAAGCTACAGTCATTTGAAGCTAGAGCCACTTATGAGCTACCACTAGTTGGAATTTTATATTGTAAACCTTGTTTGTATACAGTGGTTATTATCTTGGCTGACACAGCCATACACACTGCAGACTTACAGCACTTAAAATTAGGAAAAATTTCAATTTACATTAAAAGATCCATGGCTCCAAGGTTAAATTGTGACAGATGCAGGGTGTGTCATGTTTTAGTTTGGACAAGGAGCCTGCTTTTCATGACAGTCTTCTATAACACACTCCACAGTACAGTAAGGAAAATTAATTCTTTCAGAAGAACCTAGACTTTAAAAAGTGTGGCATGAAACCTGTGCATTTAAACCAGAAGTCACCATTCAGTCCATAGGACCAGTTCATGGCTAGCCCAAATACATAATATACATCAGGACCTCAATGCTAACCATTATGCTCTACAAACCTTCTCCTATTATGTCCTACTTCTTATAGAATTTTATAGTGTTTTATATTATGCATGTGGCAGGAGGATACAAAAGTTTCCACTCATTAGTAGTATATGGATAGAGTTAAAATAAAAAAATCTGAACACCCCAGGACCAAACAAAATTAGCCAGTATCAAGGACTACCAGTCCCATATAGCCACAGGCACTTCCCCCCCTACTCTTTACAACAGATTTCACATAAATTTAGTAAGCTACAATCAATAAATATGTAATATTCTTTAGACCCAAGGAAACCAAACATGAAGACAACTACACAAGGCTGGAGAACCAGATTACAAGATGGATGGTCTCCTTTAAACCACATATAGTTTGTTGCCATGGCAAACAAAGGTGGGAAAAAGGAATTTCCAGGAAAGGTTCTAGCTAAAAATGACTTCAAAATAAAGAATTTTTAAAGGTCACTCAGATATTCTGCCACTTCTCAAATAATACGAATTTAGAGGAATTGAAAATATGCTCCTCAAATCACAACATAAAACCAAAAAATCTGGACCCTCCTACATTTTTAAGAATCACAAAGCCAAATAACTGAAAAGAGACTTACGGTTAGATGCTGTATTAAAGCTGAAAATGCTATTAAGCAACAGAAGCAGAGATCAATTTTCAGGGCCACAAAAATAACTAAAGCACCTAGCTCTTCAATGAGGAACAAAACAGAGGAGTGAAACACTTCTGGGAACACAGATATCCAGCAAGTTAAAGTCTTGCACAAGAACAGGCCATTGTGAAACACCACCCTGCTGCTTACAGAATACTTCATCTGCCTCTTCATCCTGGCAGGGGGGGCCACAAGAGACAGCCCTTAGGATGACTGCCTTGCTGGCCATGTCCCTGGTTCTCACTCACAGGCACTCAGCCTTATCATCACTATCCTCAAGCTTCTAACTTCTTTAGGGAGCTGAAATACTCCCTAAAGTAGAGGGCCACCCCAGCAGCTCTCCTTCCTTGTCTGTCCCTTCTGAGGAGCTTATAACCATCCACTGCACCACTCCAGCCATGACAGTCAGCCCACCTCGTTTCCATGATGGCGACTATGTCATGGTTTTCCCACAGCATGGCCTCTGGTTCCTCCTGGGTTTTACCTATCTTGTGTGCAATGGTGCAGATGCACTTCAGCTGGGCTATTGATTCCACCCTTTATGTTACTTCTTGCGATACCCAGCTTTAGACCTGCATAGCCTGAAATGTGCAACTGTCATGTGAATTCCTGAAAGTTTTTCTAGAGCAGCTTCTTAAAAGGGTAATACATTTTAATATATATGAAAGCATGCACAATAGAAAAATAAAAACCAATCAGAAGAATAACACATCATTTAAATTTAATTTTCTACCTCATGTAATCTAAACCAGAAGGGAACAAAACCTGTAAAGTATGTACCATGAATTATTTATTTAGCAAGTACAACTTGAATAAAGCAAATTCTATGAAGAAAATTATTACAGGAAGTAGAGTTTAAAAATAAAACCCTTTCTTTTCCATGATGAGACACTTTTACTACTTAAAGAACTAGCATCTCTCCAGCTCATAACTGGAAATATCATGACTGATTGGTAAAAGAAGGCATGTAGTGTATTTCACTTGTTTCAAACACAAATTTGAAATCCTGTTAGCACTGTTGTATACATAGCAGCATAAGGGGCTAAGGCAAAAAGGTTTGCAAGTGGGTGCAGAGAAACTAGCATAGCTTAATATAGCTGAAAACTTCAGTATAGATTAAAATACATTTTGTTGAATGTAATGATATCCATGTATTTTCAGTTTATGTAATTCTATGCCTACAAAGGAGACTGAACTAACAGTATCTCATTGGCTATAATGTGAAGTCTCACCACAGCTTCTCAGATGACTCTTCTGAACACAGTCTCTGAAGTGAGGATGGAACTCAACTCAAGACAAAAGGGCAGCGTAGAGCTGGCAAAAGGCGATGAAAGCTTGTACATTCCTTTCCACCATTAATGCCAGCCAGGGAACACACATCTTCCCACTGTACACTATTCAGGAATAGCTCACCTGCCAGTGGGCTGTTTCCTAGGAAGACTGAGACATAATTGCCTTGCGGACAGCGACCACCAGTACAGGAGAGATCATTTAACAGTCTAGCCCTGCCCAAGGAGCAGTAGTCATTCCATTGCCAAATGCATATTCCACTCCTCTGGTACAAGTCCCTAACAACTTTAGCCTTCATCTTAATAGCAAACCACACCTCTCACTGACACTCATTCACGAACTAAAGATTAATTAATTCTGTCATTTACATTAAAAACAAACAAGAGGGAATAAACAAAGGGATGGTATTCTTGGATCCTATTCCACTCCTGCATTGAGAGCGTCTGCAAGAGAGCTGCAATTTGCCAAGACAATGCAATACAGAAGAGGTAATTTTGCTGATAAAGCATTCCTAAATCAATAAATTTGTTCTGTTTACAATTTCACACCCATTTATATACAACACAGAGTGTAATTTTACTTCTGGGAGAAATACAGAGTTCTGCTATGCTGCCTGTTTTTAAAACACAGAGTCAACAAGAGATACTCTGAAATCTCCCAAAAACGGTCATCACTTTCAAGTACTTATCGTTAACCATTAATTTTAGTGACGCTGTATTTATTTACAAAAAAACACATGTTTTTTTGTGGCTTTCTGCCATGAAACCCTCTAACACAAGCATGATAACTCCAAAGAGCAGGCTGGCCATTAATTATTTGCCAGATCTCCTTTTACTGTAATATTTCTTTTCCCCATGTAATTATCTACCTCTCACCCTGTTTCTTCCAATTGTAACAATCACTCATTACCACAATCAAGTGCAGCCTTTTGTCTTTGTCTCTTCCTAGTTTAGGAAGAACTAGTTTATACCACTTTTTAATCCCTTCAAGCTTGACCCATATAAGATCAGAAAGCAACAGCCAAGCAGCCAAGGTGAACATGCAGTCTGACTGTCAGGGCTTTAGAGACTCAGTTTCTCATAAGCAGGTTGACTCTCACTGAGAGTCTAACTACCCATGGAGACCACATCCATATTCTCCCTAGCTGGACACTGCAGGAACAAAGACCACGCAGCTCCTGCACAGGAAACCACTGCCTGCTGCTGCACTACCCAAAGACCAAGCAGCATTTTGACAATCCTCCTCCATGTCAAAACACGGATCAAGACCCTAGTGACACTAAGCATATTGAGTGTTTTTCCCCTGCCAGCTGCAAACCTGCCAACTACAGTACCACCTGATATATTTTTGTAGGCAATGCCTAAGAGCAGGCCATTAGGCATGTCTGTAATTTGAAGTATCTTCTACAAAGGTAGGATGGTATGTAAAAAGTCATGTAATGACGATACAGCCTTAGATGTGGGATTGTGTTTCCACATATCCTGCCTTTTGAAAACATTTTTGAACGTCAGAAACTAACACGAAGTACCCAGTGAAAGATTTGAGCATTTTAAACTTGGTTAAACCTTGAAGTTATCCACTAAATCTTTCACTTTTTAAAACGCACACCATCTGAAACTTGTGCGTCCAAGAGTATTGAAATAAATCATAGAAGAAAAAAAAATCAGTATTCATGTACAAGCAGTGATCAACTTTTTTTTCTTTTAAACATTCTACTTTCATAATCACGGAAAGGATGATTTGTATAGAGAAGACAACTGGGTTTTTTTCCTTATCTGGTAACAAAAATTCCTAGCATGGATACTACCATGCTCCAAGGAAAGCTGTTTTTTTCCCCTATCTGGTAGCAGATTCCTAGATGTAGGACACCACACTCTGAGTTTGCATGTTATACATTCTCTGAAGGGCCTAAATGCTTTCTTTACATCATAAGACTCTGGTATTTAATAGAAGGGGGAAAACAAGACTTTTACACATCCTAGGGGCTGAATCAGAAATGTGTGATGTTACTGTGTGCATCGTGTACATCACCACAAAGGCCATAATACAAGACAGCTACAGTACAGTCAAGTTGAGTCAACAGTGTGTTTACAGCAACAAAAAAGAACAGACATCATCCGAGGATGCATTAAAAAACATGTAAAGTATCAGAAGCAGTATAATATTGTATTTAGCTCCAACAGGGCATCTTCTGTTTTAGGGTTGAAAGTGTTTTAAATAAAAGACTTACACTACCAATGGTACATGTTCTTAATGGCACTTCAAAATCTTCTGATTCTACATTTTCTCTGGGATGCTGCCCCCTAAACCTGCTGACTGCCTGAACTTGGGAGATGTTGAAAATGCTAAAGGAACTGCACGTGGCTCCTTCTTTTTCCCTTCCTCATTTTTGGCCGAAGCTTAAAAACAAGAACCCCAGAAAAAAAGAAAAAAAAAACAAATTTGGATACATCTAGAAGAGAACAATAAAAATGTTAAGATGAGAAAATTCCACTAATAATTGAGATTCTACTTTTGGGGGTCTGTTCAGTCAAAAGAGGTGAAACATGAGAAAACACAAGTCTTAAAATCTGTGTGACAAACCACACACTTATTCGGCCCTATTTACCTCCTCTTAAATTAAAGCTTTCATATTTGTTACTAAGAACAACAAAGCATACAAAGAAAGAAATACAGCTCTTAGGAAACCACTCCACTTAAGCGGTAACCCCCAATGAATGAAATGACCAGTCTCTTTAGCAGATATTCTGATTTTCCAAGTTCAGAGCACAATACCTGCTACAGCTGTTCTGCATCCTTGGTTCTCTCTGCTGGACACAATGGAAGATTTTCCCTCGTATGCTCTAAGATACAGTTCATTAACTCCCATACCTATGACAGATTAGCCCTCAGGACAGCAGGTCTTTCTCAAACAAGTAGGCTCACTGGAGATGCTTCAAAGTACTCTTGAGTCTTTAAAAGAGTTGCAACAGTCAATTGCCATCATGGTTAGAGCAAATGAAAACACATGAACACCAAAGAGCCCCAGATAGCTGCTGCGCAAAGGCTTTCAAGTTAATGTACAAGGCAGGGAGGAGAAAGAACAAGCAGAAAAAAAAATATTTCCTCTTGAGCCAAAAATAAGCCATTCCCTTACTGTGAAAGGCTACAATACATTATGCTGAGAAGTGGGTATCTGTAGCTCCAGGACTTCACTCACAGAAACACATTAAATATTTGTTCTTCAGGCTCTTCAGCAAAGGTCCACTTGTGACCTCTTGAGCAGGAAGGCTGGGTTAGAGAATACTGAAGTTAAATGATGGGAGGGATAATGGCCATCAGGTCTGTCTAAACAGACCATAGCTACTCACTCATTGCTGACAATCCCAAGAAAATGACTCGCAAACCCTTTAAACCCAGGAAGAAGTAGCTTACAATTACAATCAAAAATAAAGACAACAAATCATACGTTGGTTGTTAAAAGCAGCAGCAGCTTCTGGAAGGCCTTCCACTTTCACAAGCATAAGTAATACCACACACTGAAGTCTCACGGGCTGCTGCCATACAATTTCTCACTACCTGGAAGAGTCCCAACTCCAGCTACCTCCAGCAGCAAGCTGCTAGGGGAAAACTGGTCACTGGTATTGATCTTTCCAAAAAGTGACCCACAGCCACAGTCTTTCAAAAATACAGAAAATCTTTTTCATATAGGTATGAAAAGCCCAGAAAAGGACAGACTCTACTGCCAGGTATCAACAGTGAAGAGCAAAGTAAAGGTCCAGCTTTGTTTTCCCACTCCTTCTATACTGGTGCAGATCTATGGAGAGTATTTCTGTCCAATATCAAGACTTAAATTTGGGGGCAACATGTATTCAACCACAACTATTATGTCCACAACTGAAAGGGGAGAATCTGGGACAGCAGTTCAAAACTGCATGCAAGAAAAAGGAAAACAACAGCATTTATTAAAGCCAAGCTTCGGCATATCTACCATATAAAGGCTGGAGTTACATTTGCCAGTCCTGGAAAAGATGGCAGGACCATAAAGGAATCAAGCACACCACAAACTACTGATGGAGTCCAGCAGCAGATAAATCACAGCACGTTTCTGAATATCAGGCCATCTCTACCAAGTGGCACAACACATGAACTGTCTCCCACAATAGAAATGCCCATAGAACTACAAGTGTTTCATGCTTCTAACATTACAAGTTTAGTGTGCTTAGTGACCTGACTAGACAAATAGGTGTGTCATCAGCATTTAAGTGTTTGCATAGATGTGTTTCAACATACATCAAATAGACCTGAGTTGCTTAAAGAATTTCCTTCATAAGTCACTCCATCACAAGACATGTTTATTATCACAGTTTAAAACTCACACATATTGTTTTACAAATTTAACAATTACATTCTCCACAAACACTAAAAATAAGATGCAATTCTTAATTTTCAGTGAATATATTTCTATATAAGAGGAACAAGCACTGCCTGGTACAGATGATCAGGAGAAAGCATAGAAATTCAGTCACTAAATCAGTATACAAAGAGCAGCTTCAAAAATATCACTTAAGAAGAGTCTAAATATATTACTGTTTCCTCAGAATGTATGTAAGGGGCAAATGAGGTAAAACCCTCTTGAGATCATCTCTTGCATTATATTTTTGTGACTTGTTTCTTTCTTCAGATGAGAAAATAGTATGGAAAAGCAGGTAAAATGTTGAAACAGAGGACTCTATTAAATTCAACATAATATGGGGTTCCTGGAGTTCCAGTGTTTATTATTGCAATGAAACACTTCAAGAATGACAAATACTCATTACTGAATTGTGACTTAAATCTCAGTTGAAATTGTTGGATGGAAAATAACTTAGCCAAGGAACATAGACCATGTTTTAAAACATTACTATCACCAGTCTTGGTCAAATGTAACATCAGGAAGCAAAGAATGAAGCAGCTTTAAGAAACAGCTCTGGTGGAAGCAGTAAGGTCTGCCTGTCTCCCATGAATGTAGGGAGTACTGGGCTCACCTAGGATCCAGCTCACTTTCAGATTCTCACATCTAAGTTTCAGATGTAATATCATGTCATCTGAAAGGGTAGACTTTAAAAATCTTGTAGATGATTTGTCACCTATGCCACAGATGACCATATGCCACCCATCCACAAAAATTTGCACTTTTATGTGTTCCTGGGCTGAGCCTTTCAAGGGATTGGCCAATTGCATTCAAAGCCTCAATGGCCTTAGCAGTTCTGATGGCCCTCTAAGTCAATGTAAATCTTACTAAGAAACACAGGGCCCTCTGAATGCCTTCTAAACACGGGCAAGCACAAAAACAGAACAAAAACCCCAGTAGGTCATAACAGCTTTAAGTTCCAAGAAAAGGAATAGAATGTCCCCAAACTACTTGTCCTTCCCTCTTGTTTCTATTTCAAACCATTAAAGTATTACCTAGGTTTAGAAAGCCAAAAGAACAACATACGCACTACAGAAAAAAACAAAGTAAGAAGAAGTACTGGAAGAGCTTGAAGCATTCCAGAAGCAGAGTCCAAAGCTCTAACAACCATATTTTTAAATGCCAATTATTTCACAAATCCATTCTTATTTTTTTAGCAATGACAACTTCATTTTAGTCTTCAAACAACTCCACTGAAGAATTTAACTTTGTGCTCTGTCCACTGATAATTCCAGCAGTCACTTTGTGTCAAAAAAAGAGAGACTAAGTGTTTTTTCCAAGAAGCAAAAATGAGTACAATGCGTTCTATGAAGCGCATTGGGCACCTCACTACAGACAAAAGCAGGGATACAAAAGAAATTTAGCACTGCTATTTTTATTACATTCATTCCATCCCAGATTGTTGTCCTGGTGTTTTTACAAATGCTGCATAGAAATTTTAACCATACCATTTTAAAATATGTACACATCCAAATGCAAACACTAGATTTTTAAAATTTTTATTATATAGTAAGACTATAGAACTGCAGGTATTTGCATACTATAATTAAACCAGTTTTCAAAAAATTGTTTGGAAAGGAAAAACTTCAGCCAGGCATAAAGATTATACGACTTTAAATTAAGTTGTACCATAAACCGTACTGAACTACTTATAATATGCTGTGAAAACTCCAGAAAAAAACCCAATGTTTGATAAAGATAACATATATTACATTTTGTTGTAGCATCTCACCGAGTCTCTTTCAAATTAATTCAGTACTCTGCTCTGCTGCAGGAGCCCAGGTTTTAGAATTACCTTATTTGTGATTTCCAACCTAATCCAGAGGGGCCAAGAGATTTGGCGGCTAGTTATTTTCCCAAACTACAGCCTCACTTTGGGAGCCATTACGGAAGAACACAGTCCTGTGCTGACCAGGGGGAGTTACACGTGTGTCCTGAGGAAAAGTGTGGAAACGTGACTCCTGCGATGATTAACACGCTCGAGGCAAGCTGTTTGCAATAATCATTCCAGCTGACTTAATTCCTACTAATTAAACCCGACCAAAACACCCCTCTGAGCTCTATTTGGGCATCACTGCAACGTGCCTCTCCAAGTCCGGTAACTTTAAGGACACACTACACCGTAACTCTCCCAAAGCCGACCACTACGACAACCACGAGGGCCGGGGTCCCAGCACGGAGTCTCCCACCTCCTCTCCACCCTCCCCGAGGAGCAAAGCGGACAGGCACGGCACTGATGCGCGGCGGAGCACACGCCTCAGGGCGGCATGACCAAACTCTGGCAGCTCAACGCCAGCCCCAGCCCTTCAAAGGCAGCGCGCACGACGCGCTCGGGGGACACCTACGTGCGCGCCGCTCAGGCAGGGGCGCGAGTAGGAACACTAATTGAAACATTATTTTTTTTTTAATTATATAATGGTTAAAAATAATGCATATGTACGCACGAACAAAACATGTCTCCCACCTCGTTTCGGGAAAAAATTACCGCAGACGGGGGAGGAACGTGCCCAACCGTCCCCAACCGCCCTGCAGGCACCTTCCGTGGCCAAGAGGCACCGCAGGCCCCACCACCGGCCGGCGCCGCCGCCGTGTCCCCCCTGGCCCCCCCTTCTCCCGGCTTTGTTGTGGTAACCGCGCAGGCAGTCGGGCGGATACTCACAGGCACGGGAGGAGAGAGAGCGAGGAGCGAGCCGGGGAGGCGGGAGCTGCGCAGCGCTCAGGCCGCTCCCTCGCTGCCGCCCCGCTCCTGCGCAGCCCCGCTGGCCCGCGCGCCGCCCGGCGGGGAGAGGCGGCGCCTCAGCGGGGCGGGAGCCGGGCGCCAGCGCCTCCCGTGGGAGGGCCCCTCCGGAACGGGCTCTCCGCGGAATCACAGAGACAGGGAGGTTGGTTGGAAAAGACCTTCGAAATAATAGACTCCAACCTCTGATCGAACACCACCAGGTCAATCAGGCCACGGCACTAAGTGCCACGTCTAGCCTTTCCTCAAACACCTCACACACTCAAAGCGACCGTGGCTCCACCACCTTCCTGAGCAGCCTGTTCCAATGTCTGATCACCCTTTCTGTGAAGAAATTCTCCTAATGTCCAGCCTAAGCGTCCCCTGGCACACTTTAAGACTGTCCTTTAACCCTGTCGCTGGGAGAAGAGGCCGATCCCCACCGGGCTCCAGCCTCCTTTTCCGGTAGTTGTAGAGAACAATAAGGTCTCCCCTGAGCCTTCTGTTCTTCAGGCTAAACAACCCCTGCTCCCTCAGCTACTCCTGATAACACTCTCGCTCCAGACCCTTCACCAGCTTCATTTCACTTCTCTGAACTTGCTCCAGTGCTTCAATGTCCTACCTGAACTGAGAGGTCCAGAATTGGACATAGTTCTCAGTAGGGGCCTTACCAGCACCAAGTACAGGGGAAGAATCATTTTCCTAGTCCTGCTGCCCAGCTATTTCTTATACAGACATCAGTCCTCTCCTGCCCTTTGTTCTGTGGGAATGGGGCAGAGAGTTGGGACCCTTAGTAAGGCTATGAGGCCCCAAGAGAAGATGATTGTGCCACAAATTGGGGTGATGGTCCCCAGGTTACAGTGATGTTGCTCCAGGCTGAGGTGACGGAGCTGTGTGCTCAGGTGATTGTGCCTCACGCTGAGGTGATGGAGTTCTGGATTGAGACAACAGTACACTGGGTGGAAGCAATGGGGCCCCAAGGTGATAGTGCTCCTAATTTAAGTCATGGCCTCCAGTTTGAGATGCAGTAGGGCACCAAGCTGAAGAAATATGCCCCTAACTGAGGTGATTATCCCTAGGTTTTGATCATGGGGTTCCAGGGTAAGGGGACAGAATCACAGGTTGAGGTTTTGGTGCCCCAGGTTAAGGCAATGAGGCTCCATGCTGAGGTGATCGTTTTCCATGTTTGGGGCAACAGTGCCCCATATCAAGTTGATAGTGCTCCAGATTGTTGTTGATGCCTCAGGGTGGGATGATGGCATTCCTGGTTGATATGCTGGCAGCTGATTAGGACTGGAGGGTGCTCCAGGCTGAGGTGATTGTGAGCCACCCACCTTAAGGTGATGGTGCCCCATATTAAGGCGACAGGACCAGAGGTCAATGTGATGGGTGCCTACAATATAGTGCCAGGGTTACACCACTGGGCGATGTATCCTAAGGAAATGGAAAGGGGCAACTCATCTGGAGGACTTCTGGGGAAGCCTCGTCCAAATATTTGAGGTTGGATCTGGACCCTTCCCCAAGCTACCTTGAATTTCAGTATAATTGTTGTAGAAACATGGATAAAACCTTCAGGCAGTTTCATTATTTCTGGCACTGAGAAGGTAAGTGGTGATTACCTACTGGTGATCTGCCCCTGAGAAGTGGTAGTTTCCTGTGTAAGGATGGGAAAGTTTACAGTTCTTTCAAAGAGATCAGTTGCAATATCATATCTCAATAATAGCAGCATTACTTTTTAACAATGGAGGAAAGAATTATGTGAAAAGAAAGTCTTCCAGATTACTGATCCACGCATCCAAAATACAAAATTCAGCTTTGCTTTGGCCCCATTGTTTATCAGGGAAGAAATTTAATGACATGATCACATTTTTTGCTGAGCATACTGAATTTTGAATTAAATCAGGGCTGTGCAGCCAAATCAACTATCATGTATGTTGTCCTATGTCACTTGGCACATACACATAGGCAAATATGTACGTGTGCATACACACACACAGAGACAAAAAAAAAAAAAACCACCACATATTTTAAAATACATGTAGCAAATATGTCAGAAGACTAATGACATGGCCTAAATTTTTATAGATGTCATGTGTTTCCTTCTTGTTTTTCTGGCACCTCTCTCAGTTCACTGTTGAAATATTGAATAACAACTGCAGATAAAATCAATGGGAACTGTACTTGGAAAATATGCTACGAAATGCTGAGCCTTTGCTGACCTCGCAATGTGAGGTCTTAGGTTCCTTCCATTGGACACTGAATGGGTGCTTTTGTCATTTTTCCTGTGTGCCAAGTTCCTGACTGCAAATATGCAAAATTTAACACCATTGTCTTAAAAGGTGTAGCAAAAAATAAAATCAGTTAATATTAGTGTAACTTACATATTTTATTCATTTAGATACTGAGAAGTATAACATCCAGTTTCCATTTCTCTTGCTCTAGCAGATTGCTTCTAACAGTGTAAATTATCCTGGTTTACCTGGTTTTTCACCAGGTTTACAAGCACTTTTGGATTTTGTGCCCTGAACCATATAAATTTCTATAAACTCCTAGTATGATTCTAACTGCAATGCAGCACCACAGCAGTTATAAAAAAGCATTTAATTAATTTGAAGTTGTAAATATGATAGAAATATAAACTATGTATGCACTATACAGGCTTCTGCTTTTTTTGCCTATAATGTAATTTTTTTTTTTTTTAATTAAGAAGTGGTAACTTGTTTTAGTCCTTTTATAACAATGGGATCTGAGCTGGAAAGGCTGATAAAATAGAGATCAAATGTGAAAAAGTCTACAGGAAAAGTATTTATTTTAATCTTGCCTAAACATTTGAAAGTGCAAATTCATTGAAGTTTAAAATTTGCAGTACTGTGAAGGTGCAAGTTCAAGAATTGTCACTAAAGGCAGATACAAAACTGTTCAGATCAGTGGGTTTTTTCCTAGGGTATGTTACAAAGATAAATTATACTTCTGGCTCAAAGGAAAATAGTGAAGATGCTGAATCCTTCCCCAAATCTGACATAATTTATCTTTTAAAACAAGTAAGTGTCTTATCTCTGTAGGAAGAATATTTGCTGTAATGCTTGAATAAGGTGGAATTTGAATCTCTTTTCTCATAAACTGGTTCCATGACAGTAAATAGTTACAGAATGAGCCTATATAGTAATTCCTAGTTCACAAAACTGACGTCATTAAAGTCCTTTTGTCTTGTATAGAAAAGTAATTTTTAAAGTACAAAAGGAGACGTTCAAATAACACTGAGGTAAGCTTGAAAATGGGTATTAACTTCAGTGGAGCTGGGATGTCGTCTAAAATATTAGGAATTATACCTCAAGCTGAAAAGACACAGAAACTTACTATGAGCTAAAAGAAAAACAATCAAACCTTCTAGCACTATGGATATACACTTGAGATGATTTAGACATACCAAATTCAGGGTATGAGGTGTAAATCCTAACTAAAATAGGTGGGATTACTCATTCAGACAATAAGTGGTTGTGTGCATAAGCACTGCAGGACTAAATTGTTATTGCAGGTAGGCTTGGTTTTTTTATCTTCCTCTCCTCTTCTGAGAATTAATACTGTAAGAAAATACTCTCTGTTTACACAGGACTAACAACATTACACGGTCTGCTTCAGGTTAATTTAAAAATTCAGTTCTCTTAAGTAGTTTTGACAGAGGCCCAGGCAGTTTCCTGAATGCATTTGCACTAGAAGGTCTGTGTGTGGATCTTTATTAAGATCCCAGAGTAGATCTTGAACTCAGTCCAGAGTCTTGTATATTCTGAAATCTTTGATGGGTAAAGTGTGTGCTGGGAGATGGATATTTGCATTCTATTTTCTACATGATGAGAATAAAATAAAACTTTATAAGAAACCTTCTGGCATGTTGGGCCTTTTCCAAAAGCTTTTAGACTCTGCAAGAATCTCTTCTGCTTTTAATGGTCATACGTATTGAAAAAACCCTGGTCCCAAGGCCCTTCAGTGTATCCTCAGGATGTTTTACCATATCCTAATTCACATGGGAAAGGACTGCCATTGCAGTAGTATTTTCACTATTATGATATGATGACTTCTACCTTTAATCATATTAGACATGTTACTTAAATAATGAATTTTGGATAGTCTGTGAATGGTCTGAACTAGCATTTAAAAGGATTTTGTGCAATTTAATGTCCACTAAATAGAATGAACTAATAGAATTATATATTTTATCTTACTAAGTTACTGTAAGGTCTTTGGATCAGATTAAGGATCAGTGTCTCCTTTGATAAGAGACCAACAGGGTACCTAAAATCACATCATAACCACTTTTTGTGATTTTTGAGAGGAAGTACATTGTTATGCAAACCTCTAATAAACACAGGCAGGTATATGGACTCTAGACAATCAGACACTGTGAGTTAGGTTAGAAACAGCTTAGAAAATATTGTGATGGAGTAAAACATTTGCTGTAACTTAGAATCCTGACTAGCTCCATGCTGTTCTGTGCCCGTTTCCATTACAATTCTGCATCATGAGCTGACATGCAATTCTCTATTACAAGTGTGGTTCTAGGGCTATAATAGACTTTCGGGCACCTGCACTATTCATGTTCAGTGTCCTGGCTTGCTTAACAGTGCAGAAGCTCAGGGAAGTTTGATGTTACTGTGACGTAGCTAGAAACACACAATAGTTGTTCAGGTAGAGAAGAAGAAAAGAAGAAGTCTCTCGTTTATTGTTGACCTTGTATATATAAGTTTCTGGACAGTGATCAGAGATTGGACAGAGAAGTTACTACCTTTCCATCTCTACTGGTCACTTAAGAAGTTTATCAGGTGATATCTTTTTATAGAGGAATGTCAACATGATTTTTGTTTATCTTACAGTTCGTGACAACTGATTCTACTATACTAAAACAAATCAGAAGGTTTATTTTCAAGAACAGTTTGGTGTCTGGTTTTATAAATGCTGCTCTATTGCACCCTAGAAGTTATAAGGAAATGTAAGCATTCACAAGATCAGAGCATGGGTATTTGTTCTTTTTCTTTATCTGGCTAGTAGAATTCATTTGACAGAAGTAATTTTTTTAGATAGCATGAATAAATAAATCACTACTCCAACCTCTGCAACAATAACTGTGTTTAAGAAGTAAAATTCAGGCTTTTTTTTTTTTTTTACACCTCAAGTGACAGAGCAGTGCTAATCTTACCAGCTGCTTACCTGTACATTTCTATCTCTAAACACTTCTATAGAGTTTACAGGTATCTCTTCTTAAAACGAAGCCCATGAGTAAGTGCTTGTAAATCCACTTTTGCCTAGAGTGGCTTCTGTAAGGAAAGCACTGCTCTTTACTCCTACTCTTGTTGCAAAATGTGGAATATGTAAAAACTCCCTTAAGAAAGAATGCTCTTTCATGTTTGATCTTTGTATACTTTCAAGACTAACCAAGAAGAAGGGAGATGTAATCCTTGAAACAGATAGCAGCTAAAAAGCAAGCTCTAAGTGATGTCCATGTGTTAGAAAAACAAATTACTTGTTGGTGGAATTGCATTGTTCATGTTCAGGGCTTGACATACTTCAGTGATCTCAGAATTAGGAGGTTAACAAAGCATGGGGAAAAGGATGTACCACTGATTATGGACACAAAGAATGAAGAATTTATGGGACACAAGGACATTTGGCAGAACTCCCAAGATAAGAGACCAATAAACCCAACTCAGCAATTGTGCTGAAATCAGTTCTAACTCAATAAAAGCTAATTCCAGCAGAGGGAGATCGCAACCACTGACTCAAGGACCACTGACCCAAGAAATCCACCAAATCGAAAGAAGGCCAAGCACGTAGACTGAATAGCATGGGAAACAAGAGAATTATTAACCAATAGGGGATAAAATACTAATTAATAAGAGACCTATGGAACTTGTAGACAATGAACTCAAATTCCTTTGCTAAAATGTATAAGCAGTAAAAATTTTGATATTTGGCGTGCTTGATTTGCGGATTACCACTGAGCACCCAGGCTTGCACAACTCCGAAATAAGTAGTCAATGCCTCCCTTGAGTAATTATTAGCTTGTTGCACACAGGATAATGAAGCTGATTTTAGCAGACAACACTCTGAAGAGATCAAGGCCTCCCAGTTCAGCTGTGCTCAGTAGCTGTTATGGACTCACAAATTTGGTGAAGCTGTAGCTGTGCCGCACCTATGGCAAGACGAACATGTGTCTCAAGCACAGATGAAATATGGCCTTGTGCCCTTGCAGGAATTTTTTCTCCGATCTACCACAAACAGGTATAAAATATACAATGGAAGGAGGGTAGTGAAAGAATGGCTGGCAGGCTTTTGTTGGGGCGGTGAGGCTGTGTTTTTTTAGAATCACTGTTGTACCATTTTCATGGCTGTTCTGTCAACTTGTTATTTCTGAAGTCCAGTAATTTATGTCTTTGGCTAATCGGAGGGGAGCAGGCAGAGGGGTGCATACCACCCACACTCAGGAGGGTGTCCGGATCTCTGAGATGCTCTACGCCAAGGCTTTTGTCCTAAGCTCTGGCCAGCGCCTCGATGACCCGGTCTGATCATGGATCATGACGGGTCCCTCCGGGCCTAGTCGCCGCCGTCCGTGTCACAGCCCCCGCGGCAGAGAGGCGTTCCGTAGCTTTCCGCGGAGCCAAGCTCCGCACTGCAGCCGGCGGGGATTCCCCTCGCTTCGTCCGAGCGTACCCGTTTCCTGGCCTGGGCGTAGGGACACCTCCAACCCCGCCACGGCGGAGCCATGGGACACAGCGCGCGACAGCACGCTCCGGCCAGGCCCTGCCGTGGGGCGGTGCGGCGGGCGCACATGTCCCGGGCCCGCCCGCCCGGCGGGCACCGCCCCCGCCTCCGCCCGTCCCCGGCCGGACACCGAGCGGCGCGGCGGGGCCTCCCCGGCTGCTGCCACGGCGCTCGGCTCCCGCCGCCCGGCGCGGGGCAGCGCTGCCGCCAGAAAGCGGCCCGGCCGCCGCGCACCCTCCTGCCGCTGGGCATGAGCTCCGGCTCCCCCGGCGGCCGCAGCGGTGCCAGTGGCGGCGGCGGCGGGCGGCGGAGGAGGCGGCGGCGGCGGAGGAGAGGGGGGGCCCCAGGAGCGGCGACCTTCGCAGGGGGCTGCCGTGCCGGGAGATGCGCTTGCTCCCAGCGGCGCCAGGAGCAGCATGTTCCCCGGTGCCGACAGCGCTAGCAGCACGGCCGGGCAGCCCGAGGCGGCGGGGGCCGCCGGCCCCGGCCCTCTGGGCTCGCACGGCCCCGGCGGCGAGGTGCGCCGCCGCAGCGCCCCGGCGGCCGCCGCTGTGGTCGGCGGCGGCGAGGAGGAGGCGGCGGAAGACGAGGAGGACGAGGATCCCGGTTCATCTCGCTTCGTGCTGGCGGCGGGACTGGGGCTTCTGGCCGTGTCCGTCGTCCACCTGGGGCAGGAACGGGCCGAGGCAGGGGGCGGCGGGCCGCCGTGCCTGGCGCTGCTGCTGCTCCGCCTCGCCCTCTACGCGGGCTGCGCCGCCGCTGCCGCCGCGCTGGGCGCCCTGATCGTCCTGATGTGCCGCGGCCGCCGCCGCCTGCCCCCGCCGGACTTCGTCGCCGTCGCTCCGGTCCGGCCGGTCGCGGGGGTGAGTAGCGGGAGGGGAGCGGAGCGGGCGGTGTCCGCGGTGCGCCCTCCCTGCCCGGCGGTGGGGCGGAGGGGCGCGGCCCTCGCTCCGCCGTGGAACGCCGCGCCACCCGAATCCGGCGTCCCGCTGTCCTACCGCGGCCGCAGGAGCCTGCCCGCACTCTGCCGCTCGACGGGTCTTTAAATGGCAAAAGTTGTGTTGGAGATAGCAGGCGCACCGGAAAAATCAACACTTTGCTCCCAGAGAGACCTTCTGAATGCGGGAATGCTCTCAGGGTGTTTTCGCTCCACGGTGGCTGTGTCTCAAATCTTTTTCTGCTCCTTCCATTGAAATGTCACTGGTAAAAGAGAGACTTGTTCTTAGAGTCAGCTTAGTGTTGCTTTAATGCGTTCTCTGAAGTTGAACAGTTTCAGATAATGTTAGCGTAGTGCCGCTTTGTACTCAAGCGTTGCAGAGCTCTGTGCGAAAGGGAAACAATTTCGTTTTCTGTACATATTCCAAAGTATACTAGTTCACGAGCTATTTGTAGTTCACAGCTTAGTATTTTTCGGGTTCTTCTGAATGGGACCGATAGAATGAGGCGTTTGGAAACTTTCCTCCCAACCACAACCCTGTTCCCCATCATCCAGTGCTCGGGAGGTGATCCTAGATGAGCCTGATAAATTACTGCTGAAAATTGGGAATCTGCCCACACTCTTGCTTTGCCATGGGTCACAGAGATGTGGTGTTTAATGTTACAGCTGGCGACTCCAGCCAGGAGCCCGTGGCCCCACACGGCGAGTTGTAGATGTTAGCACGTGAACTGCCGCAGCAATAAATAGAGTGTACTGGGTAAGTGCTATTTCCCTTCAGTGGTGTCAGGATACCGGAGAGCAGTCTGTAAAGGAAAAGTAAGGGGACTTGGGTCTCCTGGGTGTGAAGCCTAGCTGTTCTGGTAACCCAGTTTGTTACGTTTAGTTCACATATACTTCTCGGTAGCTAGCACAAAGTATTGCTGACACGTGTTTCTGGAGCTGTAGTCGATGCAGCTGAGTTTGCAGAACGCCGAGGGTGCTGGCAGAGCAGAGAACCTGTTACAAATCACTTGCTGATGCATTGTCTTTCTGTCTTTTCAGTCAAATTGCTAACAACCTATAGTAATTGTTTATTCCTTCCTTCTTTGACCTAGGGAGGAAAGGAACTTCTGTTTGGGAGCAATATGCTTTTTCTGATCTGCATTTAATGGAAGCTGGCAGAGTAGTGCTGTCAGTAGGGAACATTTGGCCAGGGATTGTAGAGTTCAGTGAATAATACAACTTGCAAAGGTGCGTTCAGGATCTATGTGTGGCTCTGTGTGATACTCATTTTGTTTTATTGGTAGAATTTTTTTAAACATCCTCTTGGCTTTGAAGACTCAACATTATACTTAGCTTTTTGAAGGAAGTAAAGAATAAATGATGTATGAGCTTAAGGTGGGAAGTAAGAAGATATAATGACAAAGTGATAAGCAAAAGGCGGGTACAGCCAGGGATTGTTCAGCTGGTTTTTGTCATAGGAGTGCTAGGTAACAAATGTGTGTTGGATGCATAAGCACCTTCTAGTAAAGGACTATATGCTTTTGTTTTTAGCCATGCAACTATGTTACACCAAACAGAAAAAATATATAAATGGATGAATCGATCATGAAAATAACAATTCCTGTTGCTTGCAGACTTACAAGCATAAGTGTTTCAGTGTTAATGCCATAGCTCCAGTGGCATTTATGTACTTGTATACTTGTCTGAACATCTGGGTGAGTTAACTTACTTTTACACAGTACCAAAAAGATCTAAACATAAACTTAGCAATCAAAATCTTCCTGCTACTGCAGTGAGGAGCAACTTTCAGATTTGTGAAAGAGCTGAACCATAAAAATCAATTTAATTTGGAAAGCCAAGATTTGAAGAAAGAAATTATTGCTTGCTTTGTGAAAAATGGAAAAATGTAAGCCTACTGAAAAACATAAGCCTACCGAACAGCAGTGAAACTAGCACTGTCTAGAGACAAATAGTCACTTCTGTTATTGTACCATCTGCACTTTCTTTTTGTGGTGTGTTACTGTGCATTTCTCTTGAAGATGTTCTCCTGTTGTGTCCATCTACTGGATTTGTATATATAAGTAGTGCACACCTGCTGTTGTGTTGTGTGGTCTAATTTGTAATG
Source organism: Sitta carolinensis (assembly GCA_032173965.1). Classification (NCBI taxonomy): domain Eukaryota; kingdom Metazoa; phylum Chordata; class Aves; order Passeriformes; family Sittidae; genus Sitta; species Sitta carolinensis. The sequence goes on from CM063285.1 coordinate 28,785,488, forward strand.
TTTTAATTTATGGTAGCTCTATGGGATGTGTTTGCTGTTTCAGAAGGGAATTGAAATTCGGTGTTTTCACTGGTAAGGCAGCAGTACCTGCTAAAACCCTTTTCCCAGGATTGTTCTGTTACCCTCTCCCTGACTCCATTACAATTTTTTCTTTCCTTCCTCTTTGCACTGTTCCCACAAGTTTACTTGCATGAAAAAGATGTCCAAAAAAGGAGTGAGATATTTTACCCTTTCTATTTAGAAGATGTAATTCCAGGCATCTTAATTGGTTTTTTTCATACCTTCAATTTATGGTCTTGTTGATTTCTTTTTGGTACAAAATGGCTTCAGGACTGCAAAGCTTTATGAAGAGTTTTTCTGAACATGATTTTATGTGCATATATGTGTAGCAGACTTCCTGATTAGGGCTGCAGCAATGTGTAGGTGAAGAAAATAAAATTGTCTAGATAGGCAGCATGTAGAAGTGTAGGCCATTCACTAAAATTTCCTGCTTTAGTTAGTCTTTTCATTTTACATCCTTTTGCATTTACTTGGCTCTTTTATCATTCAATCGATACTCATGTTTTTCATAGAGCCTTATAATCCTTTTGTCTTTTCTGGGAGCCAGTAATAGGATGACAGTAAAGCCATAATTTTTTCAGCCTTCTTTTTTCTTTTCCTCAAGAATAAGGAAGAACGAAGAACTACCTGTTGGCCTAATAATTAGGAAGAAAAAGTAAGGTAAAAACCTTATTGTGACTGCCATCTCACTCTTCATATGTATTATGCACAAAATTTAGACAATTCGCTTTTCATTCTTTGTGTGATTTTTTCACATTGGGGTTAACAAATGAGGAAACAGTAAGTACTCAGGAATAAATATTTACCTTAGTGGTAGTCAGACTCAGCTCTTGGAAGGTTAGTGGGAGTACTTTGACGAACTTCCCTTTGAAGTTGGTTGGAGTACATTCTCAATTTAGCAACCACTTAGCATGTTAGAGTTCAGTGCTGTTGATTTTCATGGATCTGTTCATGCAAGTGAGGAATATGAGTGAGGGAGTGCAGTGTTGCAGGTTTGGATTTCAGAAAAGCAAGGTATGTTTTCTTTTCATTTTGCTTGAACTTAAAACAAGAGAAGCCATTTTCTTGAACGTAAAGTTGTGCATTGTCCATTTTTGTGTAATTCCTTTGGGACTTGAAAGGTGAAGGCTTCCTCCTGAAGTCAGGTATCTCAGCAAGAACATTTGAAATCTGCTGAGAATTTCAAAGCAAGCTGCATGATTTATATCCCCGTGATAAACTGTGCTTTCATTGTAGTCTTTCTGTGCATGGCATCTCTGTTCACAAAAGCTATCTGGGCAGTCTCCTGGCTTCCACATGAAGATCTGTGTTTTGTTGGAAGAGAGGTGTACAGGCAACTCATAATAATGTCTTATTTATTACTTTAAGTACTTACAGGTGCTGATAATATTGGTAAATAGTTTCTGTTGAAATTGTAATAATAGGAATTGAATGAGTCCTTGATATTGTACATTATATTATTGTTAGGTATTTTTCAGCACTTTGCAGGAGCTGTTTTAGGACAAGATTATTTGTGGTGGAGGAGAACAGCAAAATGCAAGACAGCAAAAAAGCATGATGGCACAACTGTACTTTAGTGAAAATGTCTGTTTTAAAGGATATTTTCACATCTCAAGTACCAGTGGACTTGCTCATAGCAAAGACAGCCCTGGGTTAAGACATGTGTAACCCTTTAAAATTTGATCTCCCAAAACTCCTTTTACCTTGTGTGGTTGTAGAGGGAGATGACTTTGACTCATGTGAAGAAGCATGTTAGTGGGAAGGGGAAGGAAAACACTTTTCCCACATTTTTGAGTTGTTTCTCTGCCAAAAAAACTGGCAGAGATGGAGTTTTCTTTTCAGCATAATGTTTTGACTCTGATTCAAAGCAAAAGCTCTGAGTAACAGAGTTGGATTATCAACTTCATTTAAATAATGCAAAATACAATGGTTAGGTTATTAAATTTAAATAATGCACTTTAAATTCAGATTAAGTGAATGATACTTTGTATTGAAAAGGATCTACCTAGTCTCTGCAGCACTAACAGAAGGATAATAAATATGCTTTTTCTCCCAGTGAAAAGGGTACATGGATTCTAATGTCTGGTGTTTAGTTTCCTAAAATTGGCTGTTGTCAATTATTTTTAGTATTTCTTTAAAACTCATCTCCTGACATATTTGGTCACTATTGTTTACTACAATGTAATAGCTCTCAATTTTTAGTGTTTACTCTTGCTTTCTGGCCCTGAAGCTGGAACACACTACATGTGGTCATGTTTTAAGTTCCTAAAGGCTTGTTTCATCCTTGAACGTGGATTTTTGTGAATTTGCCATTAGTGGAGAGTCATGGATAAAGTTTTTTTTCATTGGATCAGGTTGTTGTTGAAATATCTGGATCCTGGAATATAGCACTGCTTTTTATCCAAGTCGTAGGAGGATGCATAGTGAAATGGGAGTGGTCCCAATGTTTCAAATGAGGTGGCAACTTAACCGAGGCTGAGTATGTGTCATAGTATCCAAGTTGAGTGTTCTGTCCTTTTGTGAAGAACACCAGGGAAGCAGAGAGAAAGGACACAGAGTTTTATTTCCTTTCTCTGTCGCACTTTTGCTATGAGATGAAGCTTGTGAAGGTAAACTTGCAGGAGCTCCAGCAGATGTGGGAAGTGGAAGGTTTGCCATCTGCGGGCATAAATTTCAAGTTGGATGCAAAAGAGTTCTTGAGGTAATAAGTAGTTTGGAGGAACTGTGAGGGAGAGGAAAAGCTTCCTAACTCCTTCCAATTTTGATCTTTATGCTTTAGTAAGATTTCAAAAGTATTTATGGGTTTTTCTAAACCTAAAGCCAAGCATGTTCTACGGTTTATCTCATTCTCTGGCTGCACAGGGGATATTTAGAGCTCTGATATTGCAGGATTTTTTTAAAAGCAGTAGCAGTCTCTGGCTGTGGCACTCTTGTCATGCTTTAGACTGTCTTTGGCTTAGCAGATATTCTGATCTACTGCCAGTCTTTTAGTTGATGGGTTGTTTCTGGATTGAAAGGATAAGGTGTGTTTGTGTTTTTAACAGAATTCAGAGTCTCATGCATTTGTTCTTAGCTCTGTCTCATTTATAGGCAGGTAGCAATGAGGCTTTGATGAGTTTACTACTAGGAAAGTCCTGAAATTAAAATAATGAAAATGTATTTTAGCAATTTCTATCAACCCCATGAATATTTTTAAATGTTAAGGGACTGTTGCGTGAATTGCAAGTGTTCTGTTATAGTTCAGCAGGGGCCTGTGGTTTGGAAAATTCTGGTACAATTTATTTTTAGGGATCTGTGGAACATCTATTATAATTTGGGATTTATAAGTTTATTCAGAATTGGAACTTTGCTAGGACTGCATATGTTGATTACCTGCAGGAGACCGACCTCAAGAAGTTGAATGTTTTTCAGACATTGTCTCTCACATCTTTGTCCCATAACTCCTTAACAGTGAACAGACTTAGTTTTCCACACATTTTTCATCGTCATATATATTTAGAGATTTCTTCTATTCATCATGTATATTTAGAGATTTCTTGTCTTGTCATGAAGTCTTTTCTGATTCCTTTCATTGGATCCTGTGTTGTTGTCAGCTCTGCATTTTGTTGTGCTTGACATTTAATTTTCTCAACTTTGTGTTAGATTGACATCTCATCTTTTGCTGTGAATTGGGCTGTTTTTACCTTTATAGGGACAGCTTCTCACATGAACAGTGTTTTATGATTGAAAACGTTAGGGAGGTAGTTAATTTCTCCTGATAACCAAGCTCTGCTAAGTCAGTAAGGAGGAGTGATGGGCTCATAGAGATCTTGCTGTCCAAATATCTTGCAGGAAAATCCTAAGGGTGGCTATAAAACCTCTGTAGTAAGGTCAAGAATGAAGACATCCTGCATTCCAGGTATGCTTTGACATTGAAAACAGTGTAGACATGTATCAGAAACGTTTTGAAAATATGAATGAAGTTCTCTCGTATTACCAAGTCTTGGCTCCTTGCTCACTGTAAAGGAGAGCAGCAGAATTTACCCAAAGAAAGAGCCAGTTACGTAGAATACTGTATTCTTTCCCAAGCTGTTACTTCAAATGGTTAAAAAGATAAATCAGGTAATCATGAGGTGAATAGATTTGTGTTGTGTCTATGGGAGGTTTTTGTGACCAGTCATTCTATACCATTTTTTCCCCTATTAAATATGCACAGTGAAACAGAACAAGTTAATGGTAGTAAAATGAATGCTGATGGTTCATTTGACATGTTTTGTGGTGCTCTTGAAAAGACAGAACACCCTCTAAAATGTCTGTGTGGTGAAAAGTCATGTGCAGGGAGACTGTAGCAATAGACCTCTCAGGAGTTTGTCTCTGGTTGCTAAGACTCGGCAGTTCAAGCATGATTTTGTGCTGGTTTTTCTGGCTTGCCAGCAATTTAGTTTTCATGCCATATGGCTCTTTTGGCCTTGAAGTATAGACCATAGGTTCTTGTTGTTTTTAAAGAGGAGGAGAGTGTGGAGATGTTCAGTAAACTGGGGCTAAGGCTGTACTTTGAGAATTCATTTAAGGCTTTATTTTGATGACAATATTAAAAATTCCAGCACAGGATAATGCTGTATTTCTTGCTGAATGATAATGTAACAATTATTTCTTGGCTGTATTGATGAGAAATGTTTCATTTTCATATTCTTATTCTTATCTGTCTGGTATTCTATGAAATCTCAAGTAAAGAAAGTTCTGTTCTGATTATAAAGTTTTCACACTGCTACAGTTTTACCAGTTTTAAACATGGTACAGTTAAGATGGAAGATCCCCATCTGATAAACACAGTTTACATGTTCCAGGAGCTACTATATTAGTCGAAATAATAAGATATCATAAAATAATTATTGAGATAATGATGCTTAAGATAATAGGATTAACATTCTTTAAGTATGTTGACTTTTAAATTGGTAATTATGGTAAGCCCTAATACTGAATGTGACACATACATACTTGCCTTGTAATCTTAAATAGGACTATAATTATAAGTTAAAAAATATTAACTCTTATGAATAAAAATTTATTTTTGCATCATTAGTTGAAATACTGTTTGGATGGGAACATCTGTTTGAAGTAATAAGTGGGTAAGAAATACATCTATCCACATCTGTTGAGTATGAATTTATGGAGAGTTCAGTGAAGTATTGTTCGCAGCTGTGAGTCTTTATTGTCAAGGTCCAGTCTGGTGTTAATGTATGTTTTACAAAGATAAGAGGCAAGTTAATAGGGCAACAATGGGAGGAACAAGTAACTAAATAACTGGTTACTTTGTGTATGTTGAATGAGATGCAGTCTTTGCCTTTTAAATCAGTGATTAAACTGTCTTATCCACAATGCCCATTTATATTGTGGCATCTGTCATAATCTCTGTTCAGTTTTGTTGTAATTGAGTTAATGTAATAGGAATAATTATAAATTTTTCTCTGCTTCTGGCCTTAATTCCATGACAGAGTAAGGCTGCATGTGGTGTGCCTATAGCAGGTGCCTGGCTTTCTGCTGCTGTGTTTTAAAAATTGCATTTGATACCAAGTGTTGCAAATTAATTTCTTGATAGTGGAAGGTACTCCCATATTCTCTGTGCTTTGCCATTTATTGAGCGTTGTTGCTGAAACACCTTCTTAGTTCTTTATTATTTAACTCTTTTATTGTTATATTCAGAGCTAATTTAAAATTACTTATATAATTTAAACCAATAAATTATATTTACTTAATTTTTGTCTTTGTAGGAGGCTGAAACTAAGACAAAATTTCAGGTTCAATGTCAGGCTTTTTTTTTTCTCGGCCCATTCAGTCTGTTGTCTTTTTAATCTTAAATAGTTTTCAAAAGTATCAAACAAATGAGTGTTTTCAAAAGTCTTCAGGAAATGCACACATCCTTTTTTTCAGCCTGTAAGTGAAGTCAAAACTGAGGAAAACTTGAACTACTTCAGGAAACAGGCCTCCGTGTTTGTTAGCAACCTCATTCTCATTGAAAGCATGTACTTTCAAAATGTGCTCCACCCCTACCCCTTCAAATCCTTTTGTTAAGTTTTATTTATGTTTCAGTCTGGTTTCAGTTATTATTTACCAATAAAATCTACGGACTGGAACCCAATTGTCTTAACACCAATTTAAATAAAAATATTATTGAGGACTGTGATAGGTAAGTCAGGACTTAGAGGAACATGCTATGTTTTAGTTAGCATAAAAGAGCATCAAAACTAGAGCTTTGACTGTGTTAAATCCTTTTGCAAATGTCTTTGGCTTAGTCAGGTTTATGCCAAGTGTTTCATAAAACCTAGCACCATTTTTCTTTGATGAATGACATGAAGAAAAATGTGAAAACATTCAAATCTAGGCTTTCTACCTGAAGCTGTTTTCTACATATGCCCTCCATCTGACTGGAGTCAGGGGTGGGAAGAAAGTCTCTCAGTGAAATATGCTGTATTTTTCATTCCCTCGGCTGTTAGAACTGAGCTTGGACTGTGAATTTTCTGGAATCCTTCTGTTATCACAGATGTTGGTTATCTGCATTACCAGGCTGTTACTGTTGTTTTTAAGGTGTTTGTTGCCATATGTCATCTAACCTGGGTGTGCCTGCTTATTTAATTAATTCATCATTATTATTGTCACAGAAACAGTACTTTTTGAAAGCAAGCCTAAACTAACAAGAAGGAAGTCTTGATTCAGTTAAATTCAAGTTCATAAAATGGGAAGAAAAAATTAGTTTAATCAGCTATTTTAGATGAGGCATCTTTAGATCTGATATATTATCAATCGTGAAATTAAATTAACTGCTTTCTGAAGGGTCATCAAGGATCATGGCTAGTTCAGGCTGGAAGGAATTTCTGGAGGGCATCTAGATCACCCTCTTGCTCAGAGTGAGGAAAATTGAGAGATGGAGACTCCACAGCCTGTCAGCACTTCAATTCTGATTCTTGAGCAGTCTCATGATTAAAATAGTTTTGCCTTGTGATGTTAATTTCCTGTGTTGCAATGCTTCCTAATGTTCTGTGCATCTGCAAAAAGAGTCTGGCTCCATTTTCTCTGTGTCTTGTCATTCAGTAATTTGAGACAGCAGTAAGGTCTCCCTGAAGATTTTTTTTCTTAAACCTGAACTAACCCAACCAGTATCTTGGGATAATGGTTGAACTCAATGATCTTGGAGGTGTTTTCCAACCTAGACAGTTCTCTGAACATTCCTATACATTTGAATAATGTTAATCCAAGTGTTAGATTATCATGTCTTCTTGAAAATTTGTTTTTTAATGAAGTTGATACCTTGTTTTAAACCAAGGTGGTTTTTTTGCTCTTTGCTTTTCTCTTCCAGAGTTTGTGATTGTATGCAATATCTGTATGCACATGGAAAAGTTCTCAGAAAGTGCAATACACTGTGCATCTTCCTTTTCCCTTCAGTAATTACATTCATGCAGCAGCAGAATCACTACTGCTAGTATTCATTTTTATCTTTTACATTATTTTTTATCATGTCTTGAACAACTTTTTCTTTCTTACATGAATAGATGGTGCCTTTTAGAAGTCAAGTGTACCAGCTGTAAGGGATACTCTCAATGGAATGTGTTTTTGCAAGCTGAAATGTGAGTTGGTGTCTGGTCTTCAAGAGGTAGCATTTTGCTGAGGCAGTAGTAGTCTGCCTTGTTCTTAAAGTGAGTGTACAAGTTTGAAGCATAAAATGATCAGTTCCTGCTTTTTGCAATTGCACAATTGCATAGATTGGATCGTAATGTTGTGATGTGGAGCAAGCTACCTACCTTCTTGCAACTATAGATCCCCTCTGAAGGTTGCTTTCTTTCTTTCTTTCTTTTTTTTTTTTTAAACTTGTGCTTAAACTTGTTTCGAAAGGAGTAATTTGGTGAGCACTGCATTGTAGAACTTACTGATGCTTTAGGCCATAAAAAACACTTCTGCAATGTATGTGATGCAATTGTTGATGCCTAAGTTAGCTTGAGGTCACTGACCTCCATGCAGGTAGGAGTCAGTTCAGCAGGATTAGCCTTGTAGGATACACAATCTCGCATGAGCGTTAAGGAGGGTGAAGTGTGTTGACCATGAAGCTTTAGTCAGGATTGTGGGCTCATGTTTAGGAGCTCTTTTTTTTTCCCAAAAGGACATGAATGAGTTTGTTTAATTGGGTTTTCTGAATCCCTTCCCGTAAGGTACTTGGGGTGTTTAATGTCTCTGTGAGTCCTCTCTTTTTAATTTTTTTACATCATGCAGTTTCCTGCTGCAAATAAATTAGAAAAATCCCGAAGTAATTGCACGACTGGCATCATCACAGCTTTGTGTTGAGGAAGTGTGATAACGTTAGCAGCCAGAGATGATGTATCAGAGCCTTACAAATAGTGTTAGGTGTTCTTACAAAGAGGAAAAAATACTTTGTCCTGCTGTTTACCTGGGTATGGCTGAAGCTTTTACCAGTGTGCAGGTGAAAAAGTGTTCAGGTGAAAAAGGGGCTTGAAAATCTATAGTAGTTCACTAAATACTCTGTTCTTACACCTCATTAACTACAGTGTTGATAGTGAGGGGGGACTGCAAATGGAGGCAAATGTGCTCAAATCTTGCCGTTCCTGCCATTGGTACTGTTGTGGAGGGAAGAAATCAGCCAAAAGAGGACAATCATGGTCTCAGAATAGTGACTGGAAGAAGTCTAGGGGGTGTTGCTGCATTCATCCCAAAGCTGGAACAAATCAGCTGTGGGCAGGGGGGCACTCGAGGCATGGAAAGTACTCGAGGCATGTCACTGCTGTGTGTTAGGTGTGAGTGAACCTGAAAAGCTTTATTTTGCTGTTAAAAGTAGTGCATAGACTCTTTTATCTAGGTCTTATTAGATGAAATTTGTTAGACTATACATGCATGTATCTGAAGTAGATGAAAAACATTAAACCAAAATACAGAGTATTAGCCTGCAAATTGGCTGAAATAACGGTATATTACCTTTAAGAACATTAAACAGTTTTTACTTTACATTTATACTGCTTTCCTTTTTTCTGTGTGGTGGATGTTGGAGGGATGGGGATGTTTCTGAAGTGCTTTCTCCTTATGAAGGAGAGTGAGCTTCAAGCTGATTGACAGTGGAAACTGTTTCTATTTCTGTTTTGAATTATACTCCTTTCTATATAAATACATCATGAGTCACTGCTCTTTGTCTGTACCTTGAAATATGTTTCTCCATCCGCCCACCTGTTTAGACACTGTGGGAGTGAATACTCCAATAAAGACAAATATTTGTATAGGAGAGCAGCTTAAAATGCAGAGGGACAGAAGTATCTTTGAAGAAAAAAGCCCAAAAGAATGTGAACCACAATTACTGTAGGAGATCTAAAGGCTTCTCTTTTGTTTTAAAAGTAGTTTACAAGGCTAAATTAAGTCCATCGTCACATTAGGCTATAAAAATATTTTATTTGCTGTTAAAATATTGAATAAAAGAGTTTCAGTTGTTTTGTTACATGCATGTCCTATTCTCAGTGCACTATCTTGCAAATGAATACAGCTCCTTTCTACCAAAAAAGCCACATTTAAGGTGATTTTGCAAGTTGTGCAATGTATGATACACAAGTGTTAGTATGTGTTTAATGAACAATGTATAATAACTTCATAGACAATTGACGCTCCTCTGTTTTAACCATGTGAGGTGACAATATTTGTGTTAAGACCAAATGATACAGTACTATTGCCTTGAATTCCAGTTTTATTCATTCTGTAACTTTTGGTTTGTTTCTTCCTCTTATGATGTATGCTCTGTTTGAATTTCAGAGTAATTGGTCTGGAAGTTCTCATGATTCAATCCAATCAAGGAGAGTGATTATTTCTCACAATATGGATAAAGCACTGAAAGAAGGTGAGTCTCAGGTGCATTAGAGTCTGAATATCTCTTGTCCTTTTAGCAAACCACAACTGCACAATGTTCCAAGACTTTAGAATATGACCCTGGTTTCTTCCATGATAGAAAATACAATGGTGAGGTCTTAGTCTTCTCGAGAAATCCACTGTAGTAAGTAATGTGATGTGTGTAAGTAAGTTATTTTTGCTATTCAGATGATATCTTGTCATTGTTGTGGCTGTTTTTTTACAGAAATACCTTGAAATACTTATGCACAAAGCAAAGGGGTAACACTTAAAATATTCTTGACTGGGTTTTCCTGACTTGAGAAATCTGTAGACTCTTGCACCCAGTCTTTCCATTTAGTGCAGTTCTTGCCACTAAAACTGAATCTAAAATCAACACATGTATTTCTGGCTGATACAGTATATCAGCCTTTTGTAAATATTTTATCGAATTTTTAATACTTTTTTTTAATGATTTCTTTGCAGCACATTTTCCTATCTTTTTCGTAAATAGAGAGTACCTTTGAAAATTATCATTGGTTTAAATGGGTTGGTTGTCTTATGACAGCTTGGTATGTGTTATGTTTTTCAAGTTATTTTTATGAATAGCTATTAGCAGGATATGTAGCAAAATCATGAAATTAGAACACTACCTACCTACATCATCATTGAGTTGGATGCATGAGGCAATCCCTACTCAATGAGGCTGAAAGTAAGTTGCTAATACTTAAATTATTTGTTTTTCAGAGTTAAGTACCTTATGCTGTACATAAGTACAGCTCATGCCTTTCTTCTATTTTTTGTTTCAGAGTAGCTTTTACCCTCCACTCTCAAGCTGAATTTTGGAGAGCAAACTTGTCAGATTTTGTTTTCTTTCTTCCAGGCCTAAGTGATGAAGCCAACTTCTCTGTTTTGCAATTTGACAAAGATGAGACTGTACTTTTTGCTCTACCATACAAAGTGTTTTGTGTTTGAAAGGTGACTGAGTCATCTTAAATTTGGGATTTTGAATGCAGTCCCAAACACAATAGTTTATTTTTTTATTAGCACAGAATGATCAGTCTATGAAAATAGACAGGACTTCTTGTCTGTGACAGTTCTGAAATTTGTAGTTGTCTTGGTGTGAATGGTGTTGTGTTGCTTTGTTTGTTTTTTTCTTCCCTCCACACGTTTGGAGTTAAATAAAACTTTCTTACTAGTGATATAAAAAATACCATCTGTATTTGTGTTTCCAAAATCTCACTGATTAGGATTACAGTATTTATAAATCACAGGAATTTTTGGCAACTTTTCGCTGCCTAGATGTAATGTGATACTCAACAAAATGCTTTAGAAAGCCTTATTCATTTAGCTACAGGACATTTAGTTGTAATGAGGTTTAAATCTTGGGGACCAGGTTGGACTCCTAGTGTCTCTTGAGGTTTTGGGGAGTGGGGTTTTGTTTTTCTTGGTTGTTTCTTCTTTTTTTTTTAACAGATTTGACTTTTCTTTACATTACCTTGGAGATGCATGCATAATATCATCTGATTCCAGAAATGCTTTTGCTGGGTATGAAGAGACAGCCCTTTGATTAATTCTGATTTCTTTGGCTGTTTTTCATCATTGTGTAATTAAATTTGCCTGGGGTTTACTAATCCCAGTTAGTTGCTAACTACCTTGCACCCCTCCAGAACTGCCTGTTGTCTGTTAGTCATGTCCTGCTTTTGCTGGTGTTAAAGCCAGTCTGTGTAGACTTTTCTCTTTGAGTTCAGTGTGCTTCACCTGAGGTTCTGTGTCACTTCAAGCTGCCACTTGCTTTACTGCATTTTTCCTCATGTTCCCATCATGCTGTTAATGTGTTTGGAAAGATAGATAGCAGTCATATCCTTGGTTTAACTGAAGGAATCATCCATGTTTCCTGTTTAAACCATCAGTCTTATTTCCGTAACTGTTAGGTGTTTGGATAGTTTTCCTGTGATGGTGACTGGCTGATAATAGTTGCCTGTGTCTTGTATAGCTTCTTGTCTTGCTGTAGCCCATGTAATAAAATTGTTGGGAATCATCCTTTGACAATGTGCCGCACACTACACTCCACCAAGAAGGAACATCTCTCTGTTGCTTTACAGCTGCACCCTAAATTTGTTATTTTCCATTAAGAGCAGAATACTGTAACAGGTTGATGCTTTAGAGTGATGCTTCATTATTAATTATAGGGTACTTGCCTTAGATACAAGGTGGGGGAAGGCTGTGAATTAGCCCTGCCATAATGTGTTGTGTTTTATGAAATCTTAAGTGTTCAAAATCAGAACAAGTGTAAGGTTATGGAGAGATTTTCCTTGTTGAATATGGCAGAAAGAAAAGGCCTTTAGTTGTCAGCCCCAAGTCTTATTCTCAGCTGTTAGTATTTGAATAACTTTCATTGGAATAAGGGTTTTTTTCAGTACTTTTCTCTTAAGAGATTGATTTAATTTTTGTTTTGCCTTCATTTATCTTACAAAAAGAGAAGATAAAGCCACTTCTACAAATACCCTTTAGTGCTACCTGTTGTTTGTCTGAATTCCATCTGCACAGCAGTGTGGTAAGGTATCTCCTGAGAGAGGCTGTGCCCAGTAACACTCGTGCTGCTTTGCACAGTGTGTACTGCTTGGGTTGAGGCTGCAGCTGTCAGGAGATTGATCTGCTGTGGGGGTAGCTGGCCTCTCAGGAACTGAATTTCATTTCCCATTTTTATTGCTCCAAATCCCGTTGTCTTTGTTGTTTTTCACAGTTAGTATTGGTCTGTACAGTTTTAGTAGTGCCAAGAAGAATGGTCTTCATATCTCTTAGCTGGGTCATTTATGAGTAAGTAAAACAATACAGGCCCATAACTCAAATCCTGGCAGAGCTTTACTGGTGAAAATGTTCTGCTGTGAAAATTCACCTGTTTCTTACGTCTTAAAATATTTCTTGCCAGAGAGCCATCTCTTCTTTCAGAGAGAGTTGTCTTCCTTCAGCCCTGCCTTGAGGTGATCTTTTGGAAATATTGTGGGTATTTGATTAGATTCTTTCTATGGATTAGATCTTGCCTTTCTGTGTTGATCCCTTGCTCTATTAGGGATGTAAGGTTATACTACCCTTTGCAGAAAGATTGGCAAAAACTCTGTCTCCTTTCCCAAATTAAAATGTGCATATTGACATTTGGAAAAAGAATTGGTAGTAACTCCTGCTGCTCTCTATTTGAAAAGCTGTGTTTTCTTGGTTTTGGTTGTTTGGTTTTGAGGTTTTTTAATTATTTTTTAAAAAAAATTTTTTTTGGTCCACAGGATCAGAAAACCAATTTGAATTTATGTTCCCTCTGCTGTTGGGATTCAAACACTTGAAGCTAAGAACTCTTGGCAAAGGGTGGATGTGAAATTATTTGGACTTAAATTTGTCTGATTTTTTTATTTTACTACTTTTCCTAGATATTTTTAACGTATTTTTTCTCTATTGTTTCTATATTTTCATGTTTTTTTCCTGCATAAAAAAACCCAGTAGAGACACAAATGCCAGGAAAATTTTAATAAAAAATGAACTAAAGCTTGGGGACTTGGGAGACTGTCAGGGATTCCTTTTGCACAGGGCTGAACCATTCATGCACAATGACAGCATCTAGTGTGCTAAACCTGGCAGTTTCATAGAAGTAAACCAAGAAATGCTAGTGGTTTTTCAAACACAAGCTTTAGAAGAGCATTGAAATCTTTAAACCACTATTGCTAGTTCACAGTCACTGCAGTGTTGGTATTTAGGCATCATTTTGTCAGCTTTTTTTACCATGGTCTATGATTTAGTGGCCATGAGAAACTTCAGTAAAGCTAATATGCATAAAACCTCATCCTCTTAACTTGTGTAGCTAAAACATAATGGAATGTAGAATACAAAAAAGTGAATAATGGCCATCTCTTTCAATTTAAATATTCATGTCTTGGAAATGATAAAACTGAATATTCAGAATAATTAGTAATTTTATTTAATTAGTAAAAAATCCACCTTTAATGTAGGGGTTTAAAATTTTCTTTCAGGTATTTGTTGTCTCTGTTTTTTGCTGTTTGGGTTTTTTGGTCTGAATTGGATTTTGGTAGGGGGAAAAGTAATAAGTAAATAAGTATTTAGTGTTCACTTCTCTACAACAGTATTTCGACAGGTACTTAGCTGTGGTATAGTCTGTCATCTTTTTCTATTAATTTTTATTGAAAGTTTTTCTTAAAGCATAGCTTATTATAACTCCATCATGCATGTTAGATCTAGTGTTGTAGTAACACAGAATTCTGGTAGTGTTTCTAGGCTTTTTGATGGTGGTTTTGTCCTGCAGGATCCTAACACAATTCACATTACCCTTGTATTTCTCTTTTACAGGTTGCAGTGCTTGTTGCTCTGGAAAAATTTAAGGCAGTGTTGTAGCTATACCTTTTCTCCATTTGTTCATACAGTCACAGGAGTGTTTTCGATTTGACTATAAATTAATGTAGTGGTTGTGGCTTCTCCAGGATTTTCAGGAAAGGATATTTTCTTCTTGCTGAAACTTGGAAGTCTGTGTCAGCATTTGCATAGAATATTTGTTCTCTTTTTTAATATTGCTTTGAGTAAAAGAGTAGGCATTTAATCCTTGTTCTTCAGATTTTTGTTATTTTTAATCAAATTGGATAATGAATCTTAGCAATGTAAAAACTGTCTAGTGTGAAGCTCTGCAAATTGCAGATTTGAAACCAGTCTGACCTGCAGACCCTGGTGGTGCCACTGAACCTCTGAATGAATGAATGTGGAAAAAAGGATACTAGTTACTGTAGGGCATGTGTAGGAGTAGGAATGAAGGAAGGGTCTAGAGGGGGTGTCCTCACTAAATCTCTGCACAAACTTCTGGCTCTCTACTCCCAACACTTCTCTAGTTTACAGTACTTAAAAAGTAGTTGAACAGGCTCAACTTCAGTTTGACGTGGGAATGGCATTTAATCACATTGTAGTAACTTGGGACTTGGATCTTCTGAACTAATTTAGAAAACCCAGTAGGAGTTTCTGCAGTTTTGTACCACACTCATTGTGGTCACTGCATTTGATTTGATCAGAAGAAATTTGTTTTATGTTTGTAGTGGATGAGTTAGTGGTAGTAAGGTTTTGTCCTGAATGTCTTCTGCTTCTTTTTTTATTCCTTCCTTGACTTCTGTCTGTTGTTTCCAATGTGTTAGAGAACATGTAGTATAAAAATGTTGAGAATAGATGCATGAGCAGATTTCTCCTCTGAAGGGAGCAAGCTGGTCTCTGTAAAATTATGTTTATTTTCTGTACTTCTTTAGAGTGCGAAAAAAGCACCAGCTGCATCAGCAGGCATGAAACTAAAGCAGCAGCTGCACACCATGGCCAGGATGACACAGGGCAGGGTCTTACCCAGTCTTAAACTGGCTGCTGGTAGTGTCTGTGGCTGGTGTCCTTGTTAAACTTTGTTTAAAAACTGTTTCACTGTTTACTTGGACATATATCCTGGGCTCTAAAGAACCCTGAATTTTATAGAGAATAGCACTGTTGTGATGCAGGAAGGGCAACAAGGTTCAGAAGTGACAAGGGAACTACTGAAGACATGTAAAGTAAGAGAGCTGTAAAACACAAGTGCAGGAAAATAGGGTTTAAAGTGGTGTTATCCTTTTAAGGTGTTGAAAGTATGTAACTGGCAGAGTTAACACAAATGAAATTGCATGGCTGTTTTTTGGTGATGATTGATGATCTTTTGTCTCTATCTTGACATTGCCAGTAGATTTTGTTGTTCTTTTGCATTGAATGTGACAGAATTCATGAGTGGCTAAAAGGAATCAAAAAGAATGTATTATGTAGTGTTCTGGAAAATGAGCTCATTTTGGAGTGGAGTTGCTCAAAAATAGTTATAAATTATGAGCCATTAGAAGTAGATTTTCTCTGAAGACAATATATCCTTAAGGGACTGGGATGCAAGTTCTGCTCTTGTGCTCTTGCTTTCTAGAGTTCTATTGAATAGACTTCTGTAGGAACCACCACTCCATTCTATGACTTGTCTTCTTGGGCAAAAGATGCTGAAGAAATAGCTACTTTGCACCCTTGCAAAGGATAGAGAAGGGTGTCTATAAGAAAATCGGAAAAGTCACTACCTGCCAGTGATGCTGATTAAAAAATACTACAATGCAGTGTGTTGCAAGTGCACTTGAGAAATTATTGGTCTCTTATGGATTAGATGAAAAGGAAGAATCTATGCTGTGATCAGCTTTCCATAGTGTTTCAGACTATGCAACAGAGGAGTGTAACTAAACTATAAGAAAAAGGTGGCTGCAGAGGGACATGGGGGCAGCTGAGGAAAAATAGATTCTTAAAATGTGTATTGTTGGAAGACTTGAGAATAATAAAACTTCAGATTTTAAAATGCTATTCCCTCTGTTCTGTGGTGTCTTGACAGATTATTCCTCTGCTTGCTTATCAGAAGACCACTACTTATTATAACTGGTTTTTTTTACTCTGTAGTATTTGTGGGTGAGAGTTTTCAGTGAAATATTTCATCTCTTTTAAAAAAGTATTTTGGAAGTTCCTATCCTGCTGTATAGCTCGGTATGTTTTTCTCTCCTGGGTTAGGGAAAAAAAAATCTTCAGACCTGTTAAGTGTCTGTTTACAGAACTGTGGATTTTTTTTTCTGAATTGTTAATTAAAAAGTCTTGAAATTACTTAGCAAAAGGCTTTTAACTATATATTTCAGCATACTCATTGAAGTAACTCAGTTTCTTTATAAACTTGAGGAAGCTAGTTTGTGAAGCATTTGACTAGAAACTTTTATCAGTTTTAGCCATTTCCCTGGAAGTGTCTTTGTCAAGGTTATGTTGGTTGAGGTTTGCTAGTTTTGCCTGAAAAGGCAGGTGAAGATATTTAACTTGTTGTCCTATTAATATGCTATTAGTTCACCTTGCCAGTTCCAGGGAGATGTTCATAATTTATGTAATTTTTCAACCAAACAACTTCTATTCAAGTAGAAGGTAAGAAATGGTGTAGGCTTGATTACTTTGCACCATGGGCTTACACTGACAAATGAGATGGACTTTAGATATGAAAGTTTGAAACCATCTTGTTTAGTAAAGAAATTGCTCAAATTACCAGGCACATGACTTTATTCCCTCGTTTTTATTATCCCTCTGGGAGATGCAAATTGACTCTTGCAACCTCAGCTTTTCCCCCATCTTGTTGCAGTTGCTAAATAGTTCATATGTTCTTCCTGAACAGCTCCTGCTCCTTCTTAGACCTCCAGGGACATTTGCTGGAGTGAAACATCGATGAAACTGGTGACACACAAATGTAAAAAAGCAAAGTCAGAATGGTAGAAGACAGTGTTGCCATGGGATTTGCAATTACAGTAATATTGGTTATTGCCTGTTGGTATGGTTCAGAATGCTTTGTCATTTTTGAAGTTCGTGTGGTCTCACTAATCCACTTGTTCTCTTTTAGCTCTTCTCATCCTATAATGTATTTTCTGTGCTGATGTTCTGTGTTTTATATGTAGTTGGAAATCCAAAAATCTTACCACCTCCCCTTTTTAGCCATGACCTTGGAATGGAGCCAATTCAGTTCCTATGTAAAGAAAGCTGGCTTCAGTCTGCAACATTTTAGGCGCAGTCAGATTGTGTGATAGTTCATATAACCAAAGCCACTGCTGAGAGACAGGTATTAGTCTGAGGTTTGTGTGTAGCTGGTAACCTGATTGTCTGAGCAAATCCACTTAAAGGCTTTGCTCTACAGAGTGACCTTCAGTAACCTGTTAGGTGCAGATTGCTGTAACCTTGCCAACCTGACTTTCTTTGGCAAGAGGTAGATGTGAAGCCTATTACCCATACAGTTTTTGAGAAGGGTGGAGGATTACATTTTTCCTATTTTGGTAAGCCTTGCCCTTTTGCAGTTTTTGCTATTTAATGTTTTGTTTCTCCTTTCAGTGTTTGACTACAGCTATAGAGATTACATCCTGTCCTGGTATGGGCAACTCAGCAGAGATGAGGGGCAGCTGTACCAGCTGCTCTCTGAAGACTTTTGGGAGATTGCCAAGCAGCTGCGACAGAGGCTGAGTCACATTGATGTAGTTAAAGTTGTCTGCAACGATGTAGTGAAAGCTTTACTCTCACACTTCTGTGACCTTAAAGGAGCCAATGCCAGGTAAAAACAAAACTGCATTTTGTTGGAATTTTTTGCTTCTCTCTTTACTTACAGATGTGCTAAATCAAAGTGATGAAGACTGTGTATTATGTTTTTGTAAGAAACTGATAAAATAGTTCAAGCTCATTACCAGTGTTAGAGATTGAGCAGGCTTTTCTAAGAGTTTGGATTCACTACTCTTTTCAGTTACTCCATGCATCCTTTGCTCACAACTGGAGATGTGCTGGGTGAGCAGTTCCTGTAAAGTGCTGTGAACATGCAAGGGAAAGGAGGGCCACTGTCAGTGCAGTCAACAGACAAGAAGATAGTTATTTGCTCCTTTCCCAGAATAGCACCAGGCACAGTTCCATTCAGTTTTCCATTTCTTCTAGCCCCAGGAGGCAAAGCCTTATGATTTCTGTAGGTGGCCTGTGCTGCAGTAACTAGATTTTTCTAGTGGAAAAATAGTTTGCTGTATTTCTCTGCTTAACTTATCATGCTAATTTCATGAATTTCCTTTTGGCAAGGATCTCTTTGTCCACTTGAAAAAGCCAGCTTTCCCCTCAACACTAGAGTTCCACCTAAGTTGTAATTGCAAATGGGATCTTTTAGCCTATGCAGTTCTCACAACTGAAAGCACAATTTGTCTAATTGTGCGTGGAATTTGGTCTTGTATCTGCACTTATCTGCATTTTGGTTATTCTAATTGGAATATGCTTTGGCCATTCAGATTTAGACTGTACATTTTTTCTGTGAAGTTGTTTTTACCTTCAGTTAGGTCCATGTATTTGTGATGCCCGTTCAGACAAAAAAGGACAATTGTGTTCTGTCAGTGATCAATCTGTTGCCATTGACACTTCTTTCTCTTCTGTGTTAGAAGACATGGTTAATGTATTTGTGGTAGATCCTAGCTAATTTTTTATGTAAGCTAATGCATAGAAAAAGAAAAGGCACTAAAGGTTGGTTACTTTTAAGAAAACAAGAAATTAAGGTATATGTACTTTGCAGTAGATCTTGCAACTGGCTCTAGGTGCTGCTTTCTTTTAGCTCTGCAGTGAGGTGGAAATCTATTGGTCAGATAAAACTCCTAAGTGTGTTCCTTAATTGTAAGTATCCTGCTTGCACTTGTCCTTTATCAAAATAAAGTGCTTGCTTTTGTGAAGAATTTGATTTGAACAGTTAACCAATGAGGAAATTGAGGGTTTTTTTATTGTTTGTTTTGGCTTTTTTAAAAAATCTGAATGTTTTTCTCTTAGAAGCTGGGAGGTAGGGCCTAGAATTGCAGAATTATTAAGTACTATTAATGCTGATTGTTGTTGAGGTTTCTTATCTGCTGAGAATTATGACCACTTCATCTGGTCTTTGTTGGATTGTTATTTTCATTATATAGAACTAAAATAAATTCTTTCGGTTATTTTCTGGTTAACTTTTTCACTTAGAAGCAGTAAATACACCTTAACTCTGGATAAGACAAGCTGCATTAATATGGGAATGAAAAACATCCTATCAAGAATTTGTGTTAGAAAATACCAAATAAACCAACCCAACAGCTCTAACTGAACAGTTTATGGAGGCTGGAACTGGACTCAATGACTATTTTCTTGCAGACTGCAAGGCTGTGAATTCATAAGAAGAAAGGTTTGGTTTTAATGGGCTTGACGGATCAGCAACATGATGCTGCATGATGCAAGTTGTAAAGCACGAGAATATCCTCATGCTGCTCATCCAAACTTGCTCAAAAAGTCCAGGGAGCTGTATGGAAATTGCACAGGGCTCACCATTTCTTAGCAGGTGGAGAGACAGCTTAAATGCTATGTACAGGCTATTGCAATGTCAGCAGAAAGGTGACATTGTGCTCATACACTACAGATGGAATTTGTGCTGCTAAGTGATGTGAGTATGCATGTAATAAACCTGAAAGCATAGTAAATATTCTGATAGTGTTTTCTATTTAAGAGAATTTGTAGTTTTAATGAGAATTTGAATTTTGTACAAATTGCTTACTGCTACACAGTTTACTGTGCTAGAATTTGCTGACATTTTAAGCTATAGACTAAGAACTGAAAAGTATGTCACTTCTAGCTTGGAAGCCTTCAATTATTTTCTATTTTGTTGTCCTGGTGTTCAGGATAGTTAATTTTCTACCTAGTAGCTGATATGCTGCTGTATTATGGATTTAGGTTGAGAAAAATATTGATAACTTTTGTTTTAGTTGTTCCTAAGAAGTGCTATGCTAAGTCAAGGACTTTAGCTTCTCATACTGCCCTGCCAGTCAGGAGGCTGAGGGGGTGGGCAGCACAAGAAGCTGGGTGGTGCCATAGCCAGGATAGCAGACCTCAGCTGGCCAAAGGGATATTCCATACCAAATGATGTCATGTTCAGTATATAAATTAGGTGAAAAGCTATCTGGGAAATGCTGCTCTGGAACTGGCTGGGCATCAGCCAGCAGGTGTTGAGCATTTGCATTGTGCATCACTTGTTTTATGTATTCTAATTCTATTATTATTACGAATTTCTCTGCCTCTTCTGTTCTCTTAAACTCTTTTTGTCTCAAGTCATAGAATGACTTGTGTTGGAAGAGACTTTAAAGGTCATCTGGTTCCAAACCCCTGCTGTGGGAAGGGACACCTTTCATTAGACCAGATTGCTTAATGCACCATCCAACCTGGCCTTGAACGGTTCCAGGGAATGGGGCATCCATGGCTTGTCTGGGAAACCTGTTCCAGTGCCTCACCACCCACACTGGGATATTCTTCCTAATATTTAATATAAACCTACTTTCTTTCAGTTAGAAGCCATTGCCCCTTGTCCTGTCACTACAGGCTCTTGTAAATGGTCTCTCTTCACCTTTCTTTTCAGCTCCCTTCAGGTACCTGAAGGCTGCAATTAAATCACCCCAAAGTCAGGAGTTTTTTTTCTTATTCCCTCCCTCATCCCACTGGGAGGGTGAGGGAGTGAGTGAAAATTTGTGTGGTGTTCAGCTGTCTACTGGATTGAATCACAGCTGGATTGCCACAGTTCAAACACAACAACATTTTCTTCCTAATGTAGGGAACACAGATCATCTTGATCTGCTTTGCTTTTTATTAATGTTTTAAAGACAGTAATAAATGTAAAATGGCATTCACATTTCCCTCTGTATCTCATAATGAATCCAGTTAGTTTTGGATGATAAATATAGTGGAACAGAGGCTGTAATTAGAGAGAGGGATCTTTCCTGTTGTGATACCTCTTGGAGTGCTCCATTATTTCTGCCACTGAATTTATACTGCAGCATGATGGCAAAGGGCATTTTGTCTGTTGTGTGGCAGCTTATGGAGTTTTAAATACCACTAACACTGTCTCTGGAGGGAGTGCTACCTGAGCCACTTTGTCTTGGTTTTCCTGTATGATAACAGATAATCCACTAACATAGCAGAACGGAATCGTTTGTGTCCCGGAGGCCAGATGTCTTGTTTTTTTTCAGAGTGAAGTTCATGTGTTTTGTGACTAGGTGCATGTTGGACACTCAAATTTCTTTATTTTTCTGCTTTCACTGACTAACTTCAATCTGTGATTAAGCAGGATGTCTGAAGGGATGAAAATAGGCTGAGACCCTTCAGAATAAGGAAGGGTGCTATAGTCCTTTATTTTGCTCCTGCTTTCCTTTGACTTATCTTAGTAATTTCAGAAATCCACTTAGTAATAAGCAGCTCAAGGTAAATAGCCACCAGAGGCCAGAAATGAAGAAAACTGCTGGGAGATCTCACCTACTTTCAAAGTATGGGTCAAAGCCGGGTTTGATGGGACTTTAAACAACCTGGTCTAGTGGAAGATGTCCTTTC
The DNA here is from genome assembly GCA_032173965.1 of Sitta carolinensis. NCBI lineage: Eukaryota > Metazoa > Chordata > Aves > Passeriformes > Sittidae > Sitta > Sitta carolinensis. Next base: position 28,807,346 of record CM063285.1, read on the forward strand.
CATGGGGTTGGACCTAGATGATCTTTAAGCCTCTTCCAACCCAAAGAATCATTCTATGATTCTTCGATAAGAGGACAGGCCACTTTCATGGTGGCTAGTTGGAGACAGGGCAATGGGAGGAAGGAACCTTGTAGTGTTAGGTCTGTTTCTCATTTTTTTATTCTATCCCTGGCTTTCTTTAACAGCAGTTGTCTTTCCTGTGCATGCCACACACATCTACTGAGTGAAATGAGGGCAGAGACACTTCTAGCCATGGGCAGAACTATCTGTAATGAAATAGAGCAATGCAAGCTGTAGGCAAGACAGCTCCCAAATTTTTTCATCTATGTGTGTCACTGGGGTGTACTTTGAGGTTCAGTGGGGTTTCAAAGGAAACTGTCACTTTTCAGTGAGAAAATTTGTGGCACTTTGAATAATTTAGATAGGAAACCATTTAATTCCTGGTATTAGCTTGGTGTATAGAAATGGAATATGATAATTTCCTGTGTCCAGCATTAGCTAGTTTATGAATTTGAGATATGGAGGAAAAGTCAGACCTGGATTTATTTTTAGAAGCCACTGCTCTCTTCCCATATATGCAGGATCAGGAGCGCATTTATAACAGGATTAGCCAAGTGCATCCTGCAAGGGTAAAGAGGTTACTATTTGGCCATTTATGTTTCATAGCACCCTTCATTCCTTCATATCTTGTTCAGGAGTCTTTCCTTGGTTACTTTAACTAGAATATAAGCAAGCTGAATACTGGCAATACCATTGATGTGATCAAGGACGGACTGTGAGCTGAGTAAGGTGATGTGTAATGATGGAAGTGGTCATGTTGCTATGTGGGTGCAGTGTTGTCTGTGGTGGCAGTGTAGTTTTTGGGGCCGGCAATTATCTGACAACAGGGATGTAGTCTCCCTCTGGTAGCATGATGTTTTTTGAAAGCTAGAATCAGCTATTCTTCTGGATGAAATGCTGTTAGTACTGGAAGGACTTAAGCAAGATGCAGACAAAGAGCGAGTGTCTTTCTCTGAGGCCGTCGACACGAAAGGAAGTGGGAGATCCCTTGCCCTTTCTTTGGGCTAAGGATAACTGCTCTAAATGTTTATAGAACTATTAACATTTGATAAATAAAACCCTATTTTTTGCTTGGTGCAGCATAGGCAAAATAAGGTTTGCCTGCATTGGATAAGCAGGTATCAAGGTTTAACGTCAGTCATCAATAGACCCAGACAAACCACTTACTGCCCCACCAGCATGCTCAGAGAGATCTGGGAAAGTAAGTGCAGAAATTTGTGGGTCAAAAGTGAGAAAACTGTGGACTGAGATAACGACAGTTTAACGGGTAAAGCAAAAACAGCACACAGAATAAAACAAGTAATTCATTCACCACTTTCTGTGGGCAGACATGTATTCAGCCATCTCCTGGAAAGCAGGGCCCTGTCACATGTAACAGTGACTTGGGAAGACAAGACCATCTCTCCACACACCCTTCCTCCTTCTTCCCCCAGCTTTATATACTGAGCATGATGCCACATGGCCTGGAATATCTCTGGTCAGCTGGAGTCACCTGTCCCAGCTGTCTCTTTCAAACTCTTTGTGCATTCCCAGCAGTGGGATGATTCAAGAAGGAGAAAAGGGCCTTGATGCTGTATAAGTGCTGGTTAGCAATAACAAAGCCATCTCTGCATCATCAGCCTGTGTTCAGCACAAATCCAAAATATTGCCCCATACCAGCCATTGGGAAGAAAATAACCCCAGAAAAAAACAGCAGAGTTGGCATGTGACATTGGAAGGTAGTTAATCCTTGTGTCTTGAACCCCCTGACAAGCAGTGCTTTTTAAAACAAACCCCAGCAAGAAGAGGTCAACTGATGTTGGTTTTATTTCTATTAGTAGTAGTTTTTTTTTTTCTCTATATCTTTTGGTTTTGAGTGTTCTCTGTCTTTAACCTACAGCTGGGGCACCTTTGACCACAGAGACCAAAGGAAGAATTGGTTTCTGCAAACATGAATATGTGGTATTGTAGGCTGCTTCAAGCCAGTTGTCTGCTGCACAGCATCTGTTGGGATATGCTGAAGTGTTTTTATGTGCGTTTGTGCCCAGACTTGCAGCATAAGTTACAACGTAGCAAAATGAATGTTTGGATCTGCAGGCTTCTACCAATGCTGATTTAGAACCTATGGGTAAGAGCTCAATGTTCTTGGAAAGTGTTGTGGGGAAATCGCTGCTTGAGCGATCAGTATGGTAATCTGGGGATTAAAGTTTGTATCATACATATTTTGATAATGTTTCTTTTGTTTTCTGTGTATCACAAATGGGATAAGGAGAGAAAATAACGCTTCATTTTCTTGGCCCAGGTGAATCTCTTGGCATTAATAGGGAGTATAACTTCATTTTTTTGGTGATTACAGTGTGTATTGTGATAAGATAGTAAGAATAAAAGGTGATGCCACCACAAACTGATAAAGAGCAGACTTGAGATTTAACTTGGTTTTTCTATAGATGCATCCAAGTTGTCTGGATAGCAACTGAACACCTCCCACAGGTCTTGTTTTTCTTTTGTAATTCCATTTGCCAGAAACCAGAAATACTAAGAGCTGGTTATCACAATCAGCCTCTGGAAAGGTGTATCAAGGGATTAGTATGAAGCTGTAGAGATCTGTTGTAATGGGAACAGCAATGTACAAAAATGCTGAGAGCAAATTAGTCATGGAAAACCAAGGCCTGATGATGTTATTAAATTCAGCCCATGGGTAGCACCAGGTCTAAAGTTCACCACTTTTTTCAAGCTTCAGTATGAGAAGTTTGGGTTCACTGTTAATGATTCAATATAACATTGACACCATAGTAAGCATTAGGACCTCCTGGTGCTGATGTGATCATACCACAGTTTGTAAGCCATTCATAAGTTCTTTGCCTCTGTTACTAATATGACGTGTCAGATGCTTTTTCCTGAAAGCTGTAACTGTGGCATGTATAAATAAAAGGGTTTATGCGCCATAAACATTAGTTGAAATGATTTATAAAATTTGCTCATTTATCTAGATAAAATAGCAGCTGTGGAAATTTTGGGTTTGGCTTTGTCTACTATTTCTATTTTTTGCTGTGCTTTCTGGGGTTTATGTGGTTTGTTTTTTCGTTGGTTTGTTGGGGTTTTTTTTAAGTAGACACTTTTTTCTCGTATATTTGTTATACTGGCTTGTGAAGGTCTAAAATTTGTTTCTTTTATGTCTTAGAAAACTCAAATAGATCAAGCACTTTTTACTTTGCTGCATTGTCAAGAAGCTTACAGCTCTGAGGGTGATATAGGTCAAGAGATGCAGCCTGCTTGTGGTTCTGGTAGTTGGTTTAATGAAAATGCATGGTGAATGTTGAATATACCAATGCCACTTATTTAGAGTTGCACATGCACTTCAGCTCACAATTGTACTGATTGAGACTTAAATAGATCTCTGCAAGGCTGTCTCTTGAAAGACTAAATAAAGAAATATCAAGGCTGAAGGATATCTATCAGTCTAATTTAATCTATCTCTTAAGTAATTTCCTGTAGAGGAGTTGTTAATTTTTTACAGACCTCTCAGTTTTTTTTTTTTTTTTTTTTTTTTTTTTGTTTGTTTGTTTGTTTTTGTTTTGTTTTTTTTGTTGGCTGTTGTTTTGGGGCCATGGTTTTGGGGTTTTTTAATGGGGTATAATTTCAAAACAAACTGACTCATGTTTGTCAAAGATGCTTTGTGACAGGTGCATATATTCCAGCCACAAATACCAAGTCTTAATACTCCTGAGTCTTTATAATGTAGACAGTTACCAGATGGTCTTTGTCAAAAATACAGATATCTAGAATAGATTCTTGGGAAAAAAAAGATTTCCATGAGGTCACTGTATTGGGAAACCTGGAAGTCCAGGAGATAGTCTGGTCTTATGAAATGGCTCTAGGGCCTGCATTCCTGAGAAATGAGGTATTGTTAAAAAGGAGTTGACATTGGCTTAGAGTTGCTTACTTACAGTATGGGAATGAAATGATGATAGTTCTATAACCCTGGTAATGTTTTAACTGCTTCTCGTCAGGAATACTGCAGCAAATCTGGTGGTCTGCTTTCCTTTATAAAGTGCTGGATAAACTGCAGGCTCACAGCAGTAAAGGGGTAAAGTCTTAGCACTGATGACGCTCAGAGGGATACACAGGCAGTAAATGCATGAGGTGGCTTCTGAGCAGAGCACAGTTACAGCAGGTGTCTGTTTGTTCCCAAAGAAAAGTACAACTCGGAACAGAGCTTTACAGCTCATGGGGGAGAGAAGACGGATATGATCTGTAGGAATACTGTATAGAACATACAATCTGTCTACTGTTTTAAATCACTCAAGTCACCTGCATCTTGACAGATGACTATTGTCACTATTACTTCAGTCTTAATTGTTCAAGAAGACACAAATCAATTAAGTTGCCACTTGCCATTATTCGAATATTGTCTAAAGGAGATTAATTGAGCCTGGTTTACAGAGCTTGTATCATGCCTGTTTTGGAATTATTTGCTAGAGTGCCACATTTATATTACTTCAGTGCACACAGTTGTGCTCAGAATTTATGGCTAATTGACTGGGCTTTTAAAACTCTGTCTAAAAATATCTGCACACAGTTTTAGTTCAGTTTTCTTTGATTACTAAGGGACTGTTTGTTTTGAAAATCCAACCACACAGTGTTAATAATACATATTCAGATTTGTGTAGGAAAAGAAATAATGTCTGTGTTACTATTTGGGTTATTTAATAGTGCTTAATATCTTTGTTGACACTGGAGATATGTAGCAGCACTCTTTGTGTACATGTGTGTGGATTGCACTTAAGTTTCCTGTTTTTCCTGTTGGTGTCTGCAAAATGAATGGTGCCACACTCTCACCAAATTGAAGATCTAGGTTTTATATCAAGCCTTAAGAATATGTCTGATCAGGACATCTTAGCTCTTGCTCGAAGGTACTAACAGACAGGGTTCGGTAGCTGAGCAGAGGTGTTAATACTTCTATGATTGCTCACTGGTCTCTTTTTTTAATGCATACCAGTGAAGGGGAAGCCTGGGTTAAAAGGGCTGCTGTTTACTGGCCAGACATTTTGTTGACACACAGTATTTCCCTGCAAGCTCATCAATAGTAATATTGAGACAAATAGAACTGTAATGCTTCCTTTATACATACAAAGTAGGATATAAACCAGTATGTTTTGTCTTGTCTGTTTTATCACTGTCATATTGATTTATTCTGTAGCTGTTAAGTGTCCCCCCAAGCTTCCTCTCCTGCTTCCAGTCTTCCTTTTATTTCTCTTGCCCAACAGTGATGAATACTGCAGGATTTGTTGACAGAACTGTTTGGCACTGACAGGCTAGGCTTGTTTAGAGTTGAATTTCTTGAAGACTTTATTTCTCTATTATTTCATAGTTATGTCTTATTTTGCTTTTTAGATCACATGTAGATATAGTTTGGCTAGGAAAACCTGTTCTAGAGAGTCCTATCTTCTTAGGTAATGGATATAACTCCAGGAAAAAATGATTTTCTTGAACATCCTGTAAACTGGAGAGCAGGCAACTCTGCTCCCCCCTTGCATTCCTGTAGGCAGGAACACATTAGACAAATTAGAAAGGGTAAGAACCAAATATTTGCTTGTGTGCTTGTTTATTCTGTTCCATTTTCCATTTGTGTTCTCACAGAAAAGACCTGGCATAGGTCCAGCTCAGCAAATCTGTATGTGTTGGCTCTTGACTGGGAATACATTTCTACAATAGGGAGACAGGCTTCCCTTGCATGGGTGATACTAAGGTACACTTAATGCTCCAGTGGTGTTTGCAGTCCCAAAGAGACTGGCATTCCTCAGTAGACTTGAGATAGATATTGAAGACAAAGAAGGCTAATCTCAGTTCAGTGGAATTTTCTGTGCATTATGGCTCTGTTTGATGCTGTGCATATGCTATGAAGTATATCTTGATCTAATCACTATGCAAGATGTCCTAGAAATAAGGTGTCCAAAAATGATGGGGCTTGTTCACAGGCCAAAAAGCAGTCACCATTTGCTTTTAGTTCTAACTCTGTATCATGGTTGTTAATACACAGGAATCAGTTCTAGTGATAATTCCTGTACTTGGCACTGGTGAGGCTGTATCTTGAATCCTGGGTTTAGTTTTGTGCCCTTCACTGCAGGAAAGGCATGGAAGTGCTGGAGTATGTCCAGAGGAGGGCAGCCAAGCTGGGGAAGGGTCTGGAGGACAAGCCTTATGAGGGGTAGCCGAGAGAGCTTGGGGGTGTTTAGTCTTGAGAAGAGGAGGCTCAGAGGAAACCTTATTGCTCTCTACAACTGCCTGAAAGTAGGTTGTAGCCAGGTGAGGGTTTGTGTCCTTTCCTAGGTAGCAAGCAACAGAATAAGAGGAAATGGCCTCAAGGTGTGCCAAGGGACGTTTAGATTATTAGGAAAATTTTCTTCACTGAAAGGATGGTCAAGCATTGAAACAGGCTGCGAAATTACTGACCTGGGAAGTGTAAAAAATCCATGTAGGTGTGATACTTAAGGACATGGTTTAGTGATGGACTTGATGATCTAAAAGGGCTTTTTCAGTCTTTATTAATCTATGTCCACTGTGAGTCATCCTGTTTGCCAGCATTTTGCATACACTTCTGGCTGTGTTTCTAAGGGGTTGACTTTGGGTGCACCAACCTGTCTGGAAGACTTTACTTCCACAATAAGAGGTGGTTGTAGGTAAATGACCCAGACTTTCTGTCAGTAATCTGCCTGGGACGAGTCTGGGTTTGGATAAATAATGCATGATTTTAAGGGAGAACATCACAGGGGATGTTTGATGTGGTGTAGAGGAGGATTTAGAATATGTCTGGAGTATGCAAGAGGAGTAAATATGCACTGAGGAAAATAGCTATGTCTTCAACTGCCATTGAGAAAAGATCCTACCCGAATAAGATAAACAGCTTTCTGAGCTCAGTCAGTTGCACTACCTGGACTGGTTGATAATGAAGATTACACATCATCTTCATAAACCACTACTCCTCAGAAAGAGTATTTATATCCAAGATGTTCCAAGGGACTTGTTTTGAAATTCGTCTTATCTATAACAATTGAAACACCTTTCATGATCCGTATTTGCAAACAAAACATTTGATTTGTGATTGAGTTAAAGGGGTTAGTCAAATCAAATCCAAATATCATCTTGACAGTTGTTTTTCTGAAAATTAATTGTAAAACTAATTTTTGTCTCCTTAAGACAAATTATTGTATTACTAGAACAAAACCAGAATTATTGTTACTATTCCAACATAGTTTAATCCTCCTGAAATGACTAGCAAAAATTAGTTATTATACAGTACTGCCTGTCTCTATTGGCTCTATAGTGATGTCTAACTGAAAATACTTGGATTGGCTGTATACAGTTCTTGGTCACTTTTTCCACAAATAGAGGCAATGGGCTTAGAGAATCTCTGTGAATAACAGTCAGTTACTAGGACAGCAACCTAACCTAACCAGGATGGCAGCCTCCATCTCTGGGAAGAAGAGAGATGTGATGGAAAACAGGAGGAGGTACGGGTATGAGACATGACGGATATGAGCCTTTGTAGCACCTTAGAGCCTTCTACTACCAAGACTAGTCTTGGCTGCCTTTGTAAATTACTGTGGTGCCTCCCAGGTGACACTGTGTTTGTCCTGTGTGTGTGGAACCACAAGCTTGATCACCTTGTTGCTAAAATGGATTGGAGCACGTCAGGCATGTGGCCATAAAAGAACTGCTACGGTACATCGTCGCTGTTTCTCCAACTGTTTTTGTATAAAGAAAAGGTACTGCTGTGATCTGCACTGAGGAGTTCAGTCAAACATGTTCTGAAAAGTCTGGAAAACCATTGGCATCTGCAAGGAGATAAACTAGATAGTACTGGGCAGAGAATCAAGGTGAGGGAGATTTGCTCCTTGTTTCTTTCAGAGCTGTCATCCCAAAACCTGTTTATGAGAAGTCTGCAAACAACACAGGGTGCATCATGGGCTTACTCACCCAGTAGCATGTTGCTGTGGGTGTTCAACACAGCATCCACCCCATGCTCATGCTCTGCAGCATTTTATCAATTAGCAACTGATGATCATAGATGACTTTTGATACAAGTGGTATGTAAGTTCTCTCTTTTTTTATTTTTCTCCCTCTAGGCAGGAAGATCCACCAAGGCCTTTTTTGCTTCACTCATGCTTGAGGAGCTCTGATGAAGAAGTAAGATTTCTGCAAAAGTGTTCTCAAGTTCTGGTGTATTGTCTCCTACCCTCGAAGGATATCCAGTCTGTCAGCTTGCGCATAGTCCTTGCAGAAATACTTGCAACAAAAGGTAGATCAGAGATGATTAACCATTTGTACATGTAGAATATTAGCAATTACTAAGTTTATAATGTATAAGTCTTGATGCTCTGCTTTTACATTCTGAAATTTAATTTCTGTGAATATATTCACAAAATCAAGCATATACTTATTTAACTCTCATAATTTGATTCCAGGCTGTTGATCACATTTCAAGATAAAACACATTATGTCCTTTCTCATTCTCTGTTTTCATAGAGGAATAATTTTGCAGCTTTCCTTGGTATTATTTACAGTGATGATATGAATAATTCTGGCCTTTCATATTTCATTCAGATGAATAAACACATCCTTAAATATGTGAATCCTATAACTGAATCATTATATTTATTATTTTACCCTTTGATCTATCCAGTGTGCTTTTTTAAATTGAGGGATTTCTATTTTGCTTTTATCAGCTGCACTATAAATGCAGTATGCGTTTTTATATCACTGTCAAATTCAGATATTATTAAGTCCCAAGTATATTACACAATTCAGTTTATTTTCATTTATACTGGCTATAATGTCATAGCCTTCAGAGCACACAGCATAAAGAACAAAAACTCTTGGAATTTTCCAAGCAGAGCTCAGCTTTGTCAATGTACATTAGTTTCTGTAATATAATAACCAGTTTTACCAAGAAAGTATGTGCAATCTCAAATGTACTGTGTGGTCCAGAAGACTGGTTTTGGATTTTTTGATGTTTATCAACTTGGATATTTATTTTTGCCTTTTATCTGCAGTTTTCATTTGCAAGACAGCAGTTATTCTCCAACATAAGGATTTTGTTTGAAAGTATTTTTTCCTCTCCAGTACTGAAACCAGTGGTGGAACTGCTGAGTGATCCAGATTACATTAACCGAATGCTACTCAGCCAGCTGGAGTACAGAGAACAGATGAATGAGCACCAGAAGAAAGACTACACATATGCTCCTTCTTATGAAGAGTTCATCAAGCTCATTAACAGCAGCTCTGATGTTGAGTTCCTGAAACAACTGAGGTATTTAACGTTTCACTGTAGCTCATTCAAAACTAAACATGCTTCTTTTCCAGCCCATTACTAAGATTTGAATGAATTGTAATTTTTATTTTTAAGTTTAATTTTATATTTCTTTTTGTTTGGTGAAGCAGAGATAGTAAGGATGATAAGCTACAACATTTGTTAATCTCTAATGTAATCAGCATTTTAGCTCAGTCACAGAAAATGCATGAAAATTCTGCTTAGTAGTATAATGGAGATGATTGTACTGTTGAAAGGGGTAAATGCTTGAAATGTAAGAAAGACACACTGAACTCTTCTTTGCAACTTGTCTCTGTGGAGTTAGATGAAATATGTTCCATTTCCATTACTTTATGATTTATGACTGGCCATGGTGGTCTGATAACTGTGAACTATAGTGACCTTAGTGACACTGAGCATTCAGAACAGCTTGCTGTGATTCTGTGTCATGGAAAGAAGGAGTTTGAGTTCTGGTCTGTTTAACCATTGGATGAGAGTTTTCCTAGACTATTGCAGGGAGGTGTTTCCCAATTACATCCTTCTTAACTATGTTAATGAACTCTACAGTTTGTTGAAAACAGAAAAAACATCACTGAGCTCCTACATATCACAAGTTTGTTTGATGTTCCTGTTTTCTAATGCAAATAGCACCTGCTCACTTTCATACTAATTCCACTCTCTGTCTCATTTTTCTCCTTATATCTCTCCTCTTAATATTAAATATTGCCTGCATCTCAAGCCTGCTTGCCCAAGAACCAGTTGTTAATGTTTGTCTTATCTGTACAGCTGTTTCTCCTCTGATTTATGTGAAAGGATAAGGAACAACTGACTGGAGAAGTGAGGGACAGAGATACTGCTGTCATAGAACCTCCCTAGGTGTCCTTGATGTGTTTTTTGGGAGCAGAGTAAAGCTTTGGTGGACCCCTGAAAGCGTTTCTGGACTGTTTGTCCTTACCGCCAGCCAGAGCTGGTAGTTTTTGCTCTTCCCAGCTCCCTTCTGTTGCTGCTGCAGGCCAACTTTTTCTCTTCTCCAATGGCTACAGCAACATCTGAAATACACATGCCTGTCGATTACATTTGGTGAATTCTGTGTCATCTCTTGTGACCCTGAACTTTTGTCAGGCTTGGCCTGATCAGGCCAAGAGATGGCTTGCTGGGATGGAGTAGCAGGCTGCATAAATAACATCATGCTTTCTCTTGTTCTTCTCTTTGATTCTGAAACCACTTGCATTTCTGGGATAGGAAAATACATTTAGGTGATGGTGAAATGATTCTGTTGCTTGGCTACTTATTGTTCATCTGCTGTAAAATTTGCTCTTTACACTGGGACAGTGTGCCTTTTCTGAGAGCAGAAATTAGTCTCTATTAGACTCTGCCTAGAACCTAATTGACATATTTATTAGCATAATCACACTAATGGATCTGTTTGTTTCAAAAGAAATCCAACTCTTATGTTGTTGTTGTTGTTCAGGCACCATTAATGCTCAGTGTGTTCTCTTTTTAGCTGATAGGTCACTTTAAATTGCCTTCTTTAATACCAGAGAGCAGATCTGCTCTATGAAATAGTGTGGTTTTGGCTGCACCTATGTTTTTCCTTTCTAGTCCATGAAGTCCAACAGCCATCATCTTGAAATGTGTTCCTCTATATGCTACAAAATGTTGATCAGTCTGAGCTGATTAGTGTTTTAATGGAAAATATCTGAGAAAATGTATCTTCTTTTTGAAGAGAAATAGTATTTGATTTTGGAGGCAGTGTTCTTCCTCCCTCTGTTTGTAGAGGGCCAGTCTCTGGGAGAGTGGTTCAAGAGGATTTCCTGTGGGAGAAGTCATTCCCATTCTCTTTGTGCTCCAGCACTATGGGAGCACCCAGAGATGGGCCAACCTGTAGTCATCTCAAATTTGTGTAGTCTATTTGGCAAAGCTTTCATGATTAACCAGTGAAAGTTTGCAGATAGGCATTAACAAAACCAAACAGTGGTCTCTATATGGATTGAAAAAACCCCCAAACCACCAGGTGGTACTTGGCTGTAATTCACAACGGTGAACCACGGGCAAATCTATAAAGAAAGAGTTAAATAGGAAGAAACAAATAAGCTGTTGTGCACTTATCCATGAGAAGCACAGTAAGAGTCTGTTGGAGTGATGGGAGTGGGGAAAATGAACAAATAAATTACTGGCATGTTTTACTTAAACAGAGTTTCCCAGTTAGATGCTATTCTGGGTAATTATGCTCATCAAGAATTCCTTTTCTTTGTTTTATTTGGATTTTTTTTCACTGCATGGCATTCATGAACTCTAAGCCTCCTCCTGTTACTTGTAATGTTGCCACGTCTTGGTAAAGAACACTTAAAAGCAGTAGCAATTTTCGGTGTAGGCTTAGCTTTGAGGGAAATTTATCCCAAGGCACTGCAATTGCTGGGAACTCATTATTTCATATTTAACATTCCTGTCGTGTTTATCTTTGCAGATTTGTTATTATCTATTTAATAAAATAAAAATAAAATACCTTGCTAAGTTCAAGAGGCCATGAGATACTGATAAACATTTCCTCAGACTCTTGACTGAAGTCAAGAAGGCAGGGACTCCTGGGTGCTCCTTGATGTATGCAGGTAACAGTACAGGAGGGAGGGCTGATAAGGCATCCTTCCAGACTGATTTCATTAACAGAGTGTTGCTAGGCTTTCTTGTGATTATAGCCAGGTATTTGTGGTGAGGAAGGCAGGGAAACCTCTGGCTGGTTCAGTGGAAACCCGTGGGGTGAAAGGTGTGGGTTTCTCTCATCCAGGAAGTCAGAAAAGAAAAGGAGGCTATGTGGGTCTCCTTGTATGCAAGTGTAAAGCTCTCTGCTGTGCAAATAGCTCTCCCTGAAAGGATGATAATGGTGCTAGGATTTTCTAAATCTTGTTTCTATTCTAGCTTAGAAGCACAACCTTAAGAATAAATATTGTGTTAATTTTCTACATTGCTTTTATGTATTTTATCTTTGGAATGCATTTAGCAATGCAGTAACTGCTTACTATTAGTTTTGGAGAACTTTAAGATTCATTGTTAGTATCTGTAGTGAACTTCTAACATTTAGTTACTTAATCTCTTGGAACGTATCTATTTTTTTGTAGAGAAATATCCCTTTAATTTTTGTAGAGAAATGGGGGGAGCTGGTATTTTCATAAAAGGAATTTGCTGATTTCTGGGAAGCTATATTACAGTTTTTTTGTTTGTTTTCCTAGCATACCTTTACCATCTGAAAAGATGAATTTGCTGGGGGCAGTAGGGTAAAAAAACCAGCAAAACTTTCACAGAATGGATCGTTGTATGGTTATACACAAATGTCCTTCAAACCCACTCTTTCTAACATTTCATTTCTTTGATGCTTGTCATAAAGGAAGACAGACTTTTAGTCCCATATTACCAAGTTTTCACAGAGTGTTATCCTTATGCCTTTCAAGAAGAAAGAGTTAAACAGTGAAATTTCACCTTCATTTCTCCTCAGACTGAAGTTAGCATGGATTAATTGGAATTCTACAAATATGGAAGAAAAGATGAATTCTTTCACATCAGATATGAAGTATTTTCTTTCTCTGTCAGAAGAAGACTAAAGATAAAAGATGTGCTGAGTTAAAAACATAGTTGAGAACAAATAGTGATAAGGAAATAAGCTAGTGGGTAGTTTTTATTCTGCTCTCAGGATCAGCATTGTTTTTATTCTGATATTTATTACTACAGCAGCAAAAAGTCACTACAAAATACATGGTAAGACTATTACTACTGGCTCTGTATTATCTTTCACTGAAGAAGTGAGCGAAGTGCATGAACATAACAGAGGACAGGGAGGAATTAAGTAAGGTGGATGGTCATGAAGGTCCAGTTTATCAAGTGCAGTCACTTCTTTAAAGTTAAATTAATTCATCAGATTTAAAATGTCCTTAGATGTTTACTCATTAACACCACAGAATATCTAGCAACTAGAATGTTTGGAATAGAGTTACATGGCAAAAGGAATTACAGGTTTTCAAACAGGTTTTCAATTTGATAATTGAAGAACTTGCTGCAAAAAACCAAAACAAACAGCTGGAAATGTAGTTGTGTGTGTATGCTGTGTGTATAAAACTGTGTATACAAAGAGCCAGAGACAATCAAAATCATATAAGAGTTATTAGGAAGCAAGAGAAGTGGGGGGAATTGAGTGATGTTGGTAAAAAGAAGTTTACATGAAAGAAGGGAAATATGTTGTAAGGATCACATGTTCTTTCTTAAATGGAGACTGAGTAGTCACAGAAATAACAGCCTTTCCAGGAGGCTTCAGCTTTCATCTAAAACTGGATAGATAGCAAATTCACTGGAATACTTGCTTTCTCACCAGTATTAATAGCTACCAAAGTAAGTGCATTGAAAGGAATTTGAGTGTTATGACCAGAACTCAACATTTTATGAAAGACTTAACTTTCAGTCACTTTCTTTGCTGAGTGCGTAGTATTTGTTAGTTACAAAATCAGTTTCACTTAAAATTCAGTTTGCTAGCTGCATTAGCTGTCTGCTATTGTGCAATATAGTTTTAGGTGATTAACATGTTTAATTAGTCCTGGAGTATAGTACTTTGATGGTTTACATATTTTAGTGTAATTTTCTTCTTCTACAAATTTATATATGCTCCATATACATATTGAGTGGATTAGCTGGAAGAACCTTACAGACAGCTCTTTTCTTTTAAAATGAACTACCATCCTGGTTTACAGAAAACTTATTTTAAAGTTTTATTTTATATTGTGATTACCGAATATTACCTGTCTGTGCAATGCCATCAGTTGAGAAATGAGGGCAGTGTTATTGTTAGCTGAATGTTTCCTGTTTGTTTCAAGATAATCTGTTTTCCCTGTTCTATGTGCACACTGCTCTTTAGGTAGCAGGTATACTGTGAGATGAATCTGTTTCCAGGTGAGGAGGAAGTAGAAGTTTTTTTTGTTTTTGTTAATTCTTAAGTGTCCTGTATGAAAAACACATTGTAAAAAATTAATGCCATGTTTTGTTTTTTTTCTTCTCTTCCCTGTCTTTGCCCTTATTCCCTACTGTTTTTAAAATTAGGTATCAAATTGTAGTGGAAATAGTTCAGGCAACCACAATCAGCAATATTCCCCAAGTGAAGAGACAGAAAGGTAAGATTACATTTTTAAATCACATCTGATGTTTCTGTTTTGAAAAGCTGTTTGAACTCCCGCCATACATATGCAATCAGTGTGTGTGGGTTTTTTAGACAGATTTTAGGAATGCTATGCCTTTAGTATTTTGATTCTGTTTCATTTGTTTGAATCTTCCAGAAGCTCAAATGGTATGATTATCCCCCCAACCCATCTTCATCTAAGCTGATGGATCATGAGAAAGGTCATATCTATGATACATTCATTTTCAGAACGTGCTGCAACTGGTTTTCTGACATTACAAATTCATATGCTGAGAATCATATTTCCACGTTCTTTTTCATACAATCTGTTTTTCAAAATCTCAGTCTGTTCTCTTTTTGAAACACAGTAGAAGGAATGATACAGCATAATTTGTCAGTCAGACTTTATTTTGACACTTCAATGTATTATGTTTTTGAGTTGCAATAAAGAGTGCTCTGAAATCTTTCAGAGCAATGGTTTGACAATGGCTGCCTTTTTAAAAGCAATGCATATTACAGTTGTACTTACATTTATTATGTATACTACTTTTTATGGGTATCAAAATATGTAAAAACTGAGGTATATCTTCAGGAGATGGTCTTAATGGCAAAACTACAGACCAGATCATTGCTTAGGTGGGTATATTTTAGTTGTATCATTGCATAATAAAAAGGCAACACACAATAATATTAATTTCTTTATAAATAAAGCTAAGAGATTTTAAGTTCTCATGTAATCTCTCTCTCTCTTTAGGTTAAAAAAAATCCTTTTCTAGTTCCTTGGATCAGAAAGAAAAACTTAAAGTAATTCAAGTATGATGAAAAGTGCAGAAACAGAAAATGAGCATGTTGTGGGGTGGGGAAACTTTTGGCAATCTGAAGAGCTTGAGGTCCATGCTCAAGTTTTGGAAAGTATAGCATTGCCACACAGATAATGTTTTTTGTTTACACTCTAAAATAGAACTACATGTGCATTCCAGTAGGGTATCTTGCTTGTATCAAACCAAGATAAAAGGAAAAGTAGGCATTGGTTTTTATTCAAGTGTACGTTATAGAAATAGATATTAATATTTTTCAGATGAAAGGCAGTTGAATGGAAAGTCTGTTTCGTAAAGTAATAAAATGAGAACAGGGAATTTCACTCTGAGAACATTATGAAAAATCAAATCTTACTAAGCCTGTATTTCCATTTGTGCTACCATTGTTCTTTTTGAGACAATAATTGATTTGGGAAATAAATTTATATTGTTTAGGTCCCTACAATTAATTATTAACTAATTCTCCTCTTGTCTCAACTGTTCTAAGTCCTGAACAGATGTTTTTTTTAAAGCTACAATTATCTGGTACTGCTGAACAGATACAAAAATATTAAAGAACTGGTGGTATGTGGTAAAGTTGATTCTGCATTTTTATGGGCTATTAATTTCTACCCGTACTAAAAAAACCTAACAAATTTCACTCGCTTGTACATTGAAGTTTTGTAATATGATATGGACTTTTATTTTTAGTTTATTTCTGTGGTAACCTTGTATATAATTCAAGGGTTGATTACCACTGCTGGCTCTGTTAGCCATTGGGACTACTTGGGCTAATCGTCTGGCTTATTACATAGCCAATGGTTATGCATATTGTCTGAAGAAGGTGATGTTTTTTTGCTTGACACATGTGAAACAGTATGCCCAACAGAGGCAGGCAAATACAGTCTTTTTATAGTTCACACAAATTTAGGGCATTTTTAATTTCAGTTATTCTTCTCAGGTTTTCATCTACCCCCAAATTTCATGCTCTAGGTATGTACAATAAACTCTTAAGAGGGCCATCAAAACTGTAGAGGGGTAAAATCTAGATCTGAAGACTGTTTTGGGCCCTATTTTTCTTAAAGGAAGTGGAAGCATTTTACATAATGTGGTAATGAATCCGATATGTTCCTGAATTTTAAAAAGGAAATATTAGAGGAAAAACTGTGGTACCCTTCTAAAAAACAAACAAAAGCCAACAAAAAAACCCAGCACAACTCACTGCTAACAAAAAGGTTGTTGAAATGTTGTAGAACAGACTACCACGTTACTTAGCATCACATTTTGATGTTTCTTTTTCTGGTAGCGTACCCCTGGATTTAATGGTGAATAACTAAACGAAGCTTTATGCAAAATGAAAGTGTATCTGCACGATCTCACTCTGTTTTTAATCTTTTCCTCCAGCACATGGTGCATACCTTCAGTGATGTGTGAGCATGACTGTTGGATGTATATGACAGTCCCTTCTTTTCTGCTAAATGAGCTCTTGTCTTTTGTGTTAAGGGCATCTCTTAGCTTTGACACCAACCTGGCAAGAGATAGTCTTACTCATAGCTATTTCTTTTTCCCTGTGGCAAACTTGGGTCCTAAAAATGTAACTTTCTTTGTAACTAAAGCTGCTTTAGTGCCCGGGTGTTCAACTAGAGCAGCTGAACTCTGGCTGGCCAGCATTCTGTTGAGCCTGACATCTGCTCTCAAAGCATTAAGAGTAGAACAAGTGTAGATAGTATGTACATGTATGTACATGTAGTAGAATCATAGAGTGGTTTGGGTTGGAAGGGACCTTTAAAAATCATCTACTCCAACCCCTGTACAATGAGCAAGAACATCTTCAAATAGACTGCTCGGAGTCCCATCTATCTGACCTTGAATGTTGTCCAGGGATGGGGCATGTACCACTTCTCTGGGCAGACTGTTCCAGTCTTTTGTCACCCTTGTTGTAAGACACTCCATTTATATAATTCAAAGTGTCCCTCTTTTGGTTTAAAACCATTGCCCCTTTGTCCTTTTACAGTAAACCCTGTTAAAAAGTCTGTCCCTGTCTTTCTTACAGGCCTCTTTTAAAAACTCTGATGTAGTGAGTACTTAGCTATTATTTATACTTTTCTTGGCAAAGAAGTGTTGTACAACCACATGACTAGCAATAACTATTCCTGAGCAGGACTGTGGGCCTTTACTATTGGTTAAAGGAGACATAAGTCTCTAAAACTGATGAAAAATATTTCTTTTTTCTAAAACGATTAGGTGTTTGTTATTAAAGGATGAGTAGCCTGAGGACCAGATTTCAGACTGATGACTTCTCATACGGGCTACAGTTACCTGACCATTTTACTATTTTATTTGGTGATACCAAAGTATGCATTTAATGTTGGTGCTCAGTAAGGCAGGAGAGGAAGGCTTGTTGCTTAGTAAGGACAGGATTCTTTACACTTTTTAACTAGTGCTGGTGCCACCTATTGGCAAAATATTTAGCTGTTAGGATGCTCTAATAAAATCAGAAAGTACTTTAAAGTACTTCTGGACATAATTGCATTAAATCCTCTGTAGTTAAAAAATGGCACATTACAGTGTTTCTTTGTTTTCAGATTTCTATCACTTGAGTCTTCTGGTATGTGAGAATAAGAGAGTAAATGAATATGTACAGAAGTATCTGATTCATGTTAAACAGGAAGTTTTGCATTTGACTCCCTGAGAGAGTCAAAGGTCTAAAATGTTGAGGCACAAAGTAATGTGAGAGGTTTACAGTATGATGCCAGTTTTGGGTGGATGATAAAATTTGTGGCCAGGAGAATTGCTTTTGGCTATTACTTAAGTTGAATAAAAAATGTAACACAGCATTATTATTTCCAGAGGTGCAGATAATTTATTTTGGAGCAGTACAGACCACTGTAAATAGAAACTGTTACCTTGCATGCTGACACTGCACTACTTCCCTCATTTACAGTGGCCCAAAAGCAGAAAGCCTGGTGTGTACATGTATCTGCCTTACTTCACCTCTCCAACAGTGTCTTCCTGTGTACCTTCTTCCAAAATGGTCATGATCACTCAAGCAGTGACTGTAGGAGGCAGCTTGGTTTTGGTGGTAGTTTTGTTGTTGGGTTTTTTATTTGTTTAATTTGTGTTTGGTTTTTCTTCCTGTTGGTATTTTAAGATGGTACCCCTCTCTACAGTCACATGTGCTATGATTAAAAGAATCACATCCTTCTACACCTTTAACTATAAACAACTCTCCTCATCTTACCTTTTGAGATGGATTCATTCTAAATACTGAACCAATTAAAATTTAAGCTTATTTTAAGTATTTTAGTTACTTGTTTGTTTGTTTTATTTTGTTTTTACAAAATCTGTCTTATCTGGTAAAGATTTTGAAAGACTCTAAAGGCTATCTAAAAATGTTTACTGCATTTTGGGCTATTAAAGCAGTTTTTAAGAGGACAAATACCTAGATTGGCATTGTAGTATGAATGACAGATGACATTCAAGTTTCTAGAAGCAAGAGTAAACCTTAATTTTTTTAAAGAAAAAGTTTCTAAAACACCAATTGAGAAATAGCAACAAAGGTCAGTTGCTATAGTAGCTTGATATTTGCTGTAACATGAATAAGGACCTGCTTAAATACACTGGTTCCAATTTTAATAGATGCATTTTTGTTTCTTCTCATACTGATATTGTATTACAGGATCCTACTAGAATTTTAGCAAGGTTCTCTTTTATTAGCGGCTTTTTAAAACAACCCCCAAAATTGCATGTACCTTGTCTTAGGGCAACACAGAGTAAATCTCTCAAAAGTTGTTGTTTTTTTTGTAAAAGGATTTTTTGGTGAAGGGATTTGTTTGGTTTGCCTTTTAATTTTCTATGCCTTCTACCTTACACATGACTTCACAGCATGACTGGAAACTACCCTCAGATGACTGGATGGGACTGTCTTTCAGACACTACAGTGTAATTGACCCCAGGGCATCCCTGTTGAGAAAACTGCTGGTTTTCAAGCAGGGATTGTGAGACAGATCGAATGAGCAGCCATTTCTGTGTGGAGAGATCTGCTGCGTTGCAGCAGAAGATTTATCCTGCTGAGCCTTTCCCACTGTGTGTCTAGATATTTGCTTTTATAAGCAAAGCTGACAAGTGGCACAGAAACACAACTGTCTGTGGGCAGGCCTCTCAGGTGCTCTGGCTCTGAAAGAGGCTTGAATGTTCAGCTGTAAAAAGGGACTTAAAATAAAAACTGGGGCCATGGGCTAGCTTAGTTATGTGGGTTGTGATGTGTGGGTTTTGTCAAGATGATAATTTAAAGCGAAGTAAAATAGATACTTGTGTGTTCCAGCAGATTGCAGAGGCCGTGTAACTTAATTATGTCAAAACTGTATTATGATTCCTCCCCCTGACCTGCATCCTCCACACAAGAATAAACATTCATATGCAATTATTTTTGCACAGCTTTCTGGCAAGGCTTAAAGAGCTGACACTGTGCCTGCACGTCATGCTCAAGCAGTACGTGTGTAGGGAATCCATGTTGATGAGGGTAAAGAGTCTGTGGTACATTTATTTGGTTTTATTTGTGATTTTTCAAATCAGCTTTGTAGAGGAAATGTTTCTTTCTGCTCCAGAGATCCTTTGTGTCTGCTAGTGATGGTAATGCATCTTATCCTCAGTTGGTTTGGAGAGATGCTGATCAGTGGAAGAGGGAGGGAAGAGGCTTGACTGGCCAGATAAATGTGATCAAAGGGATGGAAGGACCTGCAGACAGAAGCTATCTGTGGTGCATGTTATTTTACTGTATAGTACATACTAACTCCCAGGCTCCGATTTACCTTATTACCACTTGACTTTTTATTTTTCTCAGCTGTGGCTGTGAGTGTATTTCACACTGTGGAAATAGTGTGGAGGCTGTGTTGTATTTCACATTGCTAATGATCAGTACCTAACTTGTCCATGGTCTCCCTGTAAGTCCCTTTTCCCAGATCTGTTTGCAGAAGTGTTTGGGATTTAACACTTTTTTTACTCAATCTCTTGTCAGACCACAGGAGAGCTGGTTTTCCCTTTCCCCTTGGACCTTGGGTAGTAGAACAGTGCGTGCTATTCTTAAAGGTTCTCCTGCTCTCACAGAATTGAATAAGTGCTTTTCCTGGCCTATGTAGGCTTTTAAAGCTTGTAATTCAAGGTTTCTAAGATTTGGAGGAGGTCTGTAAAGACTCGTAAGTTATATATAAGGTTCCAGTTACTGCTTACATGAAAATGTTAAATCGATGTTCACTACTTAAATACTAAGCACAGCATTTAGGAGGCCCTGTATGTGCTTAATGTGGCTCTTGGAAAAAATCTTGCAAAAAGCTTGTGGTGAGGAACATGTGTGTTGCTCTTTCAGTGACAGGTTGGGTTGGTCAGTGCTGTTGTACACGCTGCCAGGTGTCATGGATCTGTAGTTACTGAAGCTATAAAGGAACAAGAATTTGTCTTTTCTGTTTTATTCATGCTTTTGCCATATATAACTTTGCAGGTAAAATTAGAAATCTCTGCCTTCTTCTGGTACTGCTAAGGGAGGAGATGGATCATGCAGATCTAAAATACAATTAAGTTTCCACTTTAAGCAAATTTACATTGTTTTTGTGTATCCTCCAGTGTGCTTAAGGGTAATAAGTTTGTGTGTTGTTTTTTGGCATGACAATTTGGAAGGCCCCATATTCTGACTTAAAAATGGATGATGTGAATGTACTTCAGTTTAATGTATTTAATAGATACAAATCTGCTCAAGTTGCAAAGGAACCATAGGAAAAAAAACCCCAAAAGCAGAGGAAAGAAAATTAGGTGTGAGAAATCACTTTTCAGAATTTGTTTTGCTGGCTCTAGGATATACTTCTGGGGATGTACTTCTATCTTAGCTCAAATCAAGATAGTTAGAAGTGATTAAGAAGACAATGTGGAAGCTTTGTTAGAAATTACTGCAGATGTGAAAAAATGAATAGAATAAAACAATTTGCACATGTAGCATAGCTTTGATTACTTGGTAAGCTTGAATTCATTGGGACCATTTCTGTTTTAATGTTTCTGTTTTAATGATGCAAATTGAATTATCTACAACTGTGGATTGATAAGCAGAGTTTGAAATTCTGCTTTTGGTACTAATTGCTCTTGATTGCCTTTGGGAGAGGTGCACAGTACCCTTTTGGGATTTGAAGTTCCTCCATAGCAGTGCATATCCTGTCAAAATTTCCCAATTAAGGAGAATTATTTTGGAGGAAGTTAGTAAAAGACACTTTGTCCTTTGGAGATGGAGGCTCTGCTCAGTTGCTGCTGGTAAATGTGTATGCAGCTTGTGGGGAGGAAATCCCAAAGTACCGTATTTCTTGTCTTGCTGATGAGGAATGATTTTTGTTTGTTTTTAATAATATTTTTTTAAAAAATACCCGAACTGCAAAGTTGCTACTAATTAAAAAAAAATATTACTCAAAGGATACTCTTTTTCCCCTTGCATTGCGGTGAAACAGGCTTAGTCACATAAATCTACTTATTTTCCATTTTTTGAAGCTTGCTGGAGGGTGTGTGAATACATGCAAGCCTTTTCTTTTGTGCCTTTCTGGTTTTATTTGGTTTATGCAGTGATAGCCTGAATGTATTGAATATCATATTTCCTGATATTCAGAAATGAGAAAAATCACTCCTAATTCTGTCTCGATATTTTGGTGATTATGGAATCAGACAAGAATAGATTAAAAAGAGAAGTCTTTATAACTTAAAGTATTGTTTTGATAGCACTTAATATGACAAAAGCAGAGCAGTTTACATCTGTAAATCTCTAAAATCTCAAAAAAAGATTAGGGTTTGGAGAAAATCCAGTGATCCACCTAATCTTCTCCAGTTGAGCTGAAAATGCTCCACCTGATTTCTGCTAGCTTATCTTTCATAATTTGGAAGAGGGAAGTGATGCTCAGTGTTCGTCCACACTCCCGTGCTATCTTTCCTGCACTGTAGCACATTAGCCACATTCTGTGCTGCTCTGCTTTACATCAACCTCTTCTTTATTTGTGAAGGACGTCACTGCCAGGCTTTCACAGTGACTAGTCCTGTTTATCCATGAAGCAGAAACAGGCTGTGGCAGTGTGATCTTTATAACTGCCCTGAGTGATGCTTGGGTGGAGTGGCTCCTTTTGGACATGAAGAGCTTGAGTTAAATGTTTTCGAAGGATCTCTGTTAAGACAGGAAATAATCACTGGAAACAGTAGGCTCATTAATCTCTCCTGGAGGCCTGCTGCAGTCACAGGGTGTTAAGATTTCAGGTGAAGTAGACATGCATACTTTGAAAACCCTTCAAGAATGCCTTGTTTCCATCAAGAAGGGTACTTTTGTTTTAAGAAAGCTGAATGATCACGGCATTGTTCTGTTTGTGGGATTTCAGAAGTGTGGGATTTCAAGTATGCATTTTGAGCCCAAAGCATTTAAACTATTGAAAGAATTGATAACTTCTAAAAGATCACCTTAGAGTCAAGTGCAGCAGGGAAAAGGTTGGCATTTAATCTTCACTTTAAACTTCAGTTCCTGTATTCGTAATAGCAGTAAATGTTTCAATTTGGGGAAGAGCATTGTTTTGTCCTTAAGGTTTTTTCCTTTCTTTTTCTCTCATTAATACTGGTACCTCTATTTAGGGAACTGAAACACTAAATTAAATGCTCTGTTGATTTCCCTGTGGAGATAACATGCCAGGAAAACAGATGGCCTTTTTTTTTGGTTTTTTTTTTTTTTTTGGTAGTAAAGTAATTTTCTCATTTGCTTCAGTGAGTTTCATCTCTTTTGTTCATGCTATTATGTGGCAGCTCAGATCTAAATGATACTCATCCATTAAAATACTAAGAGTATTTGTATCAGGAAGCATCCTTACCAACATAAATACATGAAGAAAATCAAGTGAGATTAAAAATATGGGCAAAGATAATGGGAGAATATTTGGACTTAAATATGTGTAGAACTTCAGGGAGCTCCATGTACCTTGAGTTGTCGAGTTGTCCTTCAGTGTGTAAATGACAAAACTTAGAGTTGCATGCAATACTTACATGTGGATTTGAGGGGGAAATATAAGGGTAAAAAGAGTTGTAAAAGGAGAAGTTGCCAAAATATATTAAAAACTTGTTTAAAACAGGGATTTAAAATAATTTCTGGGAGATTTCCTTTTTGCTGTGTGTGCATTCACAAACCTAATTATGTAGTTGTTTCTTAACAGCAACTCTTGTGAAAATTGAATGCTGTTTTTATCTGCATGATTTTGCTAGAATTTAATATTTTGAAAACATAGTAGAATAGATCTTTAATATTTATCCCTGATAATGCAGAGCCAACTAAAAGCCAAGTACTTTTCTACTGAGTAATAGCTGCAGCCCAAAAATGCATGACAGTTATAATTGAGCAAGAGGAAATTAAAAATAGCCTATAAAGGTGAATCAGTTGCATCCTGCAGATATTAAACATGATTTCCACACAATAGGGTTTTATATCTGCTTTATCTGCTGCTTCTTTTTTTAGACCATGGTAATTAGCTGAAGAGGATGGAATGTAGAATGCACAAACATTACACTGGCTATTACTAAGTCCTATTCAGCTGACTGGTCATCTTCACATTACTTTACTTTTTAACAGTACTGTGCAGTCTTGACATGGCATTATAAGATTTTTTTTTTTTTTAGTCATCTGACCATTTTGAGTGAACTTTGGTCAGCTGTCTGGAGAGGATACTGTATGATCTACTGTTCACATCAAGCGCAAGAAGTTTGGGTTTGCAAAGAAGATGTGTGGGAATGTGTCATGCTGGGCTGGGGGGAAGAGAGCCCAGTCCCTTGTGACTCCAGGCAGTCAGTGCTGTGTTCAGGAAGTTATATAGGCCATCAGCTCCATGTGTTATGTGCCATGGCTGTAGGTAATTTCCTTAATGCCATCTGATAAATGTACTTCCTGTAGTAGAGGTCTTGGGCTGTGTCTTCCAACAAACTATAAAAAGTGAGCTGGAGGGGGCGGGTTTTGCTATGCATTTGAATAAGGATTTTTTTTTTTTTTTCCCTCAGCTCTTTTGTGTAAACCCTTGAGTTATCATTGCAGAATGTTTCAAAATCACTCGTTTTCAAATACAAACTTGCCATTATCTGTACTGATGAGCATAGTTGATTCATGAATGACAGGTGCTTTGATCAGACAGGTCACAGTAGCAGTGGTACAATATTTTCACATCATAAAATACCGTCTCTGATTTTCTTTTCACGGAAGCAATAGTAAAAGGATGTTTCCCTGTTGTAAAATACTGTCTATGATTTGCTTTATTCTTAGATTCAAAAGGAAAAGAAACTGCAGCAATGAAAGCTGACCTACTAAGGGCTCGCAATGTGAAGAGGTATATTAATCAGCTGACAGTGGCAAAGAAGCAATGTGAGAAGAGGATAAGGCTGCTGGGAGGGCCTGCTTATGATCAGCAGGAAGATGGTATTTCTGATGAAGGTGATGGTCCTCCGAGTCAGAAGGTATAAATTGCTTTGTCTGAAGGTCTTTCTGAATGTGTTGCCATGGGATCATGTTACCTCATTGTCATTAATGCCTCCCCTCCCCCAGGAGTCAAGTACAAATTAATTGCTGCATGGTTTATTTACCTGCAGATTACTGAAGTACCTAAAAGGACACATTGATTTCTCAGCTTGGAATATTGTGCAATGTGAGACTTCATAAAGGATTGAGTGGCATGTAAGCATGTGTGCTTTTTCAGACATACCACCTGTAGGGAGTTAATAAGGACATGGCAGCAGCTTTTGTGAAAGTAGCAACTTGTTTTCAAATAAAAGACTGCCAACATATGTGTAATATGTCTTTGGCCCTCATTATACTTACTTTAGGAAATATGTGCGGGTTTTGAAAATACTGAATTATTCAAAAGTAAATACTTATGGAAGGCAATTGACAAAACTCAGGGCAGTTGTTGCAGAAAAACTCTGGTAAAGCTGTTGTGACTGGATGCTGGTTTTCAATACCACTTTCGTCTGGAATTAGAAGTAACTATTGTGTTGGCCAGCATCTTCAAATATAAAATGACTACTGAGCTTTGCAAATCTTAAAATTCAGTGACTTCTTTTGTAACCTACTCTGTTCCCTTTGGGCAAAGCAGAGTAGCTTATGTATTCAAATGTGAAAAGATTTTATCTTTCATTTAGGTAGGAGATAGCTTAGCTTATCTCTTGATGCAGGGATCTTTAATTTTCATTATATCCTTAAAATAATTGTAATTTAGTAGCATGTTAGAAAAAAGTAGAATAATGGAGAAATAGTTCCTACTTTTTGTATTTTGTTTTTCTTGAGTAAGGTCCGAAACACAATGATTCCCCACTTCTCACTTGTCCTTAAAGCATGATTTCAGATGGATTTCATAGATTGTGCCAAGAGAGTCCTGATGTCTTTCCTGAAGCTGGGTGTAACAAGAGGTGCCAAGGAGAAAAAGAGAGACAGGAGCATGTGGCAGCACTGTGTGAGCCGATGAGGCCACTTTTGATGCCTGCTGAGACCTTATGAACTTTTCTGAATAGATACATGGGGACCTAAGATTGTTCAAGAATGGAGTCCACTAGTGAAGATGCACTTGATAGGGGCAGAGAGTGGTCAGGAATATAATAAAATATAATATTATCATTAAAATCAAAGGAATTCCTGAAGCTGATGTTGGATGTTTCATAAACCAATGGGGTTTTTTAGTGGGAGTTGCTGACTGGGGTTATATTCTGCAAATATGCCAATGAGCAGCTCAATATTGAGTTAATGGTACTATTAATAGCAATAATGACTTCTTGCACCAGCATTTGTTGTGGTGATGGTGTAAACAGTGGGATCTGAGCCAGTTTTGCTTCTAAGCTTTAGATGTTTCTGTGGTGAAGCCCTAGAACTACTCTAAAGTCATGTTAGTGTAGAAAATAGGAAAAGTACTTTTCCCTTCTCTTGTCCCTGATTCTCCATAGCCAGGAAAGAATTTGTGAGAGGCTGCTTGAGAGATGGGGGCCATGCTGTCCCCTTTTGAGCGCAGAAAAATGCCCAAGGCTTAGCTGAGAAAGCAGTCTTCCTTCATTGTTGCTTCTTCCCATCCTCTTCTAGCACAGTGGTAGCTGCAGTCTGGGTTCTTATTTCAAGGCAGCTGGTGTTCTTTTGGGTCTTGGACCCTGCTATTTGGGCAGTATTGACTGAACACTCAGGCTCTTTTCTAGGCAAAAAGGAAAGGCATTGTTTGGGATTTAGTAGATAAGATACATAGTATCTTATATATATATATATATGCAGCTGGTGGCCCTTAGACTCCTTAGAGTATGGTTGTGCCAGCTTTAATGTTGAGGTAGCATCTAAATTGCAGAACTAGCTTTTGTAGAAGAAACTGTATGTGTGACTTCCTTTCTTCAACTTGCATGAAATAGGTCATAAATGGGCATTTACTGATGGTGTTTTGAATTAATATTTTATGTAAGTGTAGTGCAGAAACTTGAATATATTATTAACTTTTGGGAATTTTTGGTACTAGTTGAACAAAGAATTGACTAGTGAATTAAACTTGTATTTTAATTTCACTTGTGCATCCTATAGAAAGGTTTTTCTTGACTGCAGTAGTAGAGGAGTAATGGCATTGCTGGTAAAAAGTTTTTTGCCTATGTTCTGATTATGGGCTTATATATGGAGATGGATTATTTGGAGCTGTCAGTATTCTG
Source organism: Sitta carolinensis (assembly GCA_032173965.1). Taxonomy (NCBI): domain Eukaryota; kingdom Metazoa; phylum Chordata; class Aves; order Passeriformes; family Sittidae; genus Sitta; species Sitta carolinensis. The sequence goes on from CM063285.1 coordinate 28,834,356, forward strand.
TTTGATTATGCAATCTTGTGATTTTTATTAATTTGATTTTGTACATGTTTCACTCACCTAATTTTTCTGAATCCAGGTCCTCTAAGGAAATCCTAAATATGTGAATTATAGTCAAATGCTTATAAGCAAATAAACAAACAGACAAGCAAACCACAGCTATTCTCTGAATCTGAATTCTGTCATTGCCTCTGATCCTGATTTAAACTCTGCTCATGGTGTTAGATTTGATTTTGGAGAAAACGCAGTTTGAGTATGTGTAATATATAAAGTATCTCTTTATAGTCAGTGCTGGTTTAGTCCTTTTTCTTAGAAACCGTCTGCACAGTAATGCAGTAATTAGTTGAGTTCTAACAAGAACTCAAGTCTGTGTTTATTCAGATTTTTTTTCTCTGTTGTGCTGAGCACAACAGCCACACCATCTTGTCCGTGAGATTTGACATAAGGAGTCACAGCGTCTTCTTAGTGGAGCTGTTTTGTGGATTGTGTGTTCTAGGAGGGGGTCTGGGCACCTGACACTTAGCTGGCTGTGAAATAGTAAGGAAACAGTCTGAGTGTATTTTGAGGTAGAACGAGTTCATGTTCATAATGGAACTGATGAGGACTAAGATGAAACTCCTGCAGAATATCTTGCTTCCGCTGCATCTGTGGATAGATGCTGATTTAACTGGTGACTTACCAGCTTTTCACGGTGATTTCTGAGCTTCAGATTGTAAGATCATATTATGTCAGGATACATCATGGTACAGAATTTAGGAATATTAAGAAAACAAGCTTCAATTGTTGTCATCCTATTGCCTGCCTATGGGTTTTCTTATGACAGAAGTATGTTTGTGAACACGTGAGTCTCAAAGCAGGGACTTCTACATTAGTGCAAGTGCAGTAAAATAGTCAGGTACCTTATGTGGTTACATGAGGTACTGATACTTAAATAATCATCGCATTTAGTTCCCAATGTTGTATATGACAGAGACAGTCTTCTGATGACTTGCCTCTTTTAAAAACATAACAAGATAAATACAGGCTTTAATTTTAGTCAATATATGGAAAAAAACACCATTAGTTAAGGGTTTTTAAAAATGCAGCTTGGAAAAAGGTATTTATCAGTATTGATTTTTACATGCCACTTATTCCTCCACAAATTAAAAATAAAAAAAAAAAAAGAGAGAGAGAGGAAAAAATCCAAAGCAGCAACTAGAAGTTCTGCTGTTTGACTGTATGCTGTTATCTCAGTAGAAAACTTCCTCTAGTGATCCATCCCCACCATCTGCAGTGCTGTAAACAGCTTTATTTGGGCTATTCATTATAGGTCAGTGTGGTTGTAGTGAATGGGAATCTGGTGTGTTGCAAAGAAATATGGTACACTGCATCTCATCTGTGCAGACCTAAATTTCCTAGTTGTTCTCTGTTCCTGTCCAGAGAGAGGTTCTGACTGTCTTTAGACAGTCTTAACAAGACCAGGTCTCTGCTCTGTAGGACCAAGGACAAGTCTCTTCTGTGGGCACATGCTGGGGACTCTGGTTAAACCACCCCACTTAAGAAAAAAAAATAGCAAAACCTAACCCTTTCCTAGTCTTAGGTCGAGCCTGTGACCAGCTGTGATATATAAGTTACATTCCTGTTTAAGCAGGGAATTGATGTGGCAACTAAAGCTTCTGGTTTCTCCAAACCCAGAAGGTGCTCTTGAGTTAACAGGATTTGAAGGGTTTCTGTGGAGGCTGATAATTCTAAGATTATATCTGCTAACTGGATATTAGATTTGAGGGTGTACACACGCCCTAATGCCTGTGTATGTGCCAACATAGCTTAGAGTTTTGTGCTCTAATTCATGGTGATACTGAATCATAAAATGAACTTTTGCTGAGGATTACAAATGTCTGCAGAACTTCTTCAATTTGTAAAAGGAGGGAAGATCCACAGAATAGCTGGGTGCCAAAAAAGACTGTTGAGGTTTCACCCCAGCCAGCATCCAAACCCACACAGCCACTCGCTCACTCCCCACCAGCAGAATCAGAAGGATAAAAGCCAGGAAACTCATGGGCTGAGATAAAAGCAGTTTAAAAGGGAAAGCAAAAGCCACATACACAAAAAAAGCAAAAGAAGGAATGAATTCACTGCTTCCCATGGGCAGGCAGGTGTTCAGCCATCCCCAGGAGAGCAGGGCCCATCACACCTAGCAGAGACTTGGGAGAACAAAGCCATCACTCCAAACGTCCCCTACTTTACATACTGAACATGATGTCACATGGTCTGGAATATCCCTTTGGTCACTTGGGGTCACCTGTCCTGGCTCTGTCTCCTGCCAGTCTCCCAGACACCCCAGTCTCCTCTCCAGTGTGGCAGTACAAAAAGCAAAAGTGTAAGCTCTGCTTAGCAATAACAAAAGCATCTCTATGTTATCAGCCTTGTGTTTAGCAAAAATCTAAAACATAACCCTGTCAGCTCTTAAGAAAGTTAACTCTACCCCAGCCAAATCTACACAAATGCATTTTATGAATTTTAACCTCAAAACTAAAACCCTCTTGTGCCTATCATTGTTGGCATTGCAGCTGTAACATAATATTTTCAGTATGGCACTGGTAATATATTTGATAATTTCAGAATTGTCCAAACTAGACGAAAAATCAAGAAAACATTTGAGAGGTCTCATTTCTGCAAGAGAATAAGCATTTCTACCCATTAATTTATTTAAATGTTTTAGTTTGCAAGGTATCTGTCAGGAGATTTCTGTGACACTGTTGCTAGGCACCACTGCTTTGATTACTATGGGGCACTGGTGCAGTGGGCCCTTTGTTATGTGGGAGAGATGGCTGTGCTTGCCTTACTCCCTGCAGCAACACTTACCCCCAGTTGCTTCTGACAGGGCTTTGTTTGTCAGTTAACCTCCTTGCTGGCAGCCAGACTGGATATAGCTTGGATAAGAGAAGCATAGAGACCAAGCTGACCTCTCACTCAAGAAGTGGCAGCACATGCCCATGTTGTAATTTATGAACTCTGTTATTTACAGAGCTGACAGTCCCTGAGATGAGGAAAACACCTGTTCCAGGGGCTGCAAGACCCTCTTGCACTTGTATTTTAAATCGTTGTCCTTGGTAAAATGATTGAATAGAAAATATGATGATGCACAGTAATGAGGCTAAATCACAGACTGGCCTTTAAATTGCCATGTCTGTGTTGTTCTTTTTGACAGCCTGGTCACCATTTCTGTATTAAGTCTAGCTTGAACAAGGTATTCTCTGCTTTTTAGTGAGGTTTATAGAGTGAGCTTTTAAAGGCATATATTCATATATCTAAATAGTTTTAAAGCCAAGAGCAAAGTCATGTCCAGAAGATATTGGTATGGTAAAGGATAAAGAGAAGAATGGCACATGATTGTCACAGGGGAATTTTAAAGATGTAAATGAGTATTTCATATGAGACAAATATAATTTACTTAAACTCTACCCAAAATTTGGGGGAGCTGTTTCAGACAAAACATAGATGACTGCAGTTGTTAAAGAACCATGTTTAGCTTGGTTTCTTAAAGCACTGATTTTGTCAGTAATTGTGTATGTGCCCATGTAGTGTTTCCTCACATGTACCTTGAGACAAGGAAACTGTTTTTCCTACGCATAACTTGGTTGTAGAGTTTCACAGGTACTAGGTTTTGGAAAATGAGCAGTCTTCCCAGAGAGTGAGGTATTCTAATGCTGGCTAGAATTGTATTATTATTAGGTATCAGAAAACCCATATTAGAGAATTTATTCATGCCTCAATCTCAGAGCTCACACCTTGCTTGACACCAAATAAACTTTGTTAAAAAATGCAAAGTCATAGGAAGATTCATTAGCCCCAGTGCTTGAGGACCTCCTTTTCTTGTCAAAAAAAAAAAAAAAGGTGTGAGTTGGTCGTGCCTGTGAGAAATAAAGAGAGAAATTAAGACTACTCTGGGTAGTGTCTTCGAGTTCCTGGTGATGTAAGTAATGGCACTAAATAAGAGACAGGAAAACTGGTTCGACTACAAGACTGTATGGTTGGAGAGAAAAGGTTGCTTGGTTTTGATGACTTATATGAGAAATTGGTCCTATTTTTCAGAGAAAGACAAGGTTATTAATTTTGCTCAATATGAGAAGTTTTGATCATTTTGTCAGGGAAGTGTTTTGTTTTCTGTAGTTTGTCTCAAAGAAAGACCTGGATTGACAGAAATAGTAGAGGATAAAGAAGTGGTAATGGCTTTTTAATGAAACTTCTTAATGGCTGCAGCATCTGCATGGGTACAGGAAGTCTGTGTTTCATTTCCTTTACTGCCTGACATACACCCTCCTCACTCAGGAAAAGTCCTGAGCATTATATCACAGAACACTCATTCCTGACTGCGTTTCTGATAGATGTTTTTCAATTACAGTAGGAACTGGCCACCAAATGCCCTAGCAGCCAAGGTATTCCATCTTTCTCTGTGTCTCTGGGAATAATTGAGATACATCTCAAAGCTCTGTGGGCTGAGGTATGGAAACTGCTGGTGTTCAAAACAATTAAAGAACAGATCATTTAGCTTTCAGCTTGGCTCCTCTGCTTTGCAGGAACATCGGAAGTAAAATTTTTGACAATAGCATTTCATGTGTGACTTGAAATGCCATCTTAGTCCTTTGAAATGTATCCTGATTAGAAAGATGTGGAGGTATTTACTGTCTGACAGAAGCATAGATGAATTTATATTCTAAGTACATGAAACTCTTTTTTTGTTTTTTAATGAAGCAAAACTATTACTGTAGGAGGTCTGTGTAGTTGAATCTAGGACATGTTTGTGGGATGCATAGTGAAAAGATTCTTCCTACAAGGAAAGGAGTTAGAATTAGGCATTTTTCCAGTTTTTATTCTTAGTTTTCCCTTCTTCAGATTCTTCAGTTTGAAGAAATTTTGGCCAACCCTTCATACCGAGAGCACTTCCGGATCTACATGGAGAGGATGGACAAGATGGCTTTGATCGGCTTTTGGGAGTCTGTGGAGAATCTGAAGAATGCTAACAAGGTGGAAGAAGTTGCAAGCCTATGTAGCTTTGTACATTGATGACACTGTTTGTTGTGATCTTGAGATTAGGAAATGTCTTAATGTTCTTAAAATATCAATAGCCTGGAATGGGTTCTAAGCAATTTGGGGTTTTTTAACTGCTTCATGTCAATATTTGAGGATAATATTGTAATTAAAATTTGTGGGCTGTTGTGATTATGATTTATTGTTGGTTGGGGTAACACAGAATACTTGATAAGCAAAAGTAGTAGAATTATTTCCCTCTCCACCAGAGAAAAAGCATGCAGTAAAACATGCAAGCTTTAGTTGTATCAGTTCACGTGAAACCTAGAAGCACGTTCCATTTGGATAGGCTGTACATAAGCTTCTCATCTTGCCAATTACAGGTAGCCAATTTAATACAAAATGATGAAATTATGTGTGTATGTGTTTTCAGAATGTTTTTGGAAGAGATGTGTTGCTTTAAAAGATGTTCCCCTAATCTGTAGCAGCTAAGTATCTCCAGGAATGCCACGCTACTGATAGAGAGAAGAAACAATGCTATTGTAATTTTGGCTAAAATAAAGTAGGAATTAGAACCCTGAAACAAGGATAGGGAATATCACTTAAAGTTGCAACAAGTACCCTGAAGCAATGGTGCAGAGGAAGAATTTGTAGAGGACAAATTTGCTGTTCGTGACCGGTATGGTAGATTTTTGGGGGAAGAAATTAAACCTTCAGGATTCACGCTTAGCATGAAATACAGATTTCATTATTTATTATCAGTTAACTTTTTGTTCACTGTAATTTTATTGCTCCTATTCCAGTGAATTGGGAAACATAAAGCATCCTGTAACAGAGAGACAAATGGTAGAATACGAGTAGTGAACCATTAATACAATCTGAAGAAATGTCTAGCAACCAACTCAAGCTATAGAGTGTTGATAAAAAGCGTTTGTCAGGCACTGTGAAGAGAGTTTGGTAAATTGGTTTTGATTTACAAACTGCTCATGATTGGAAAAGGTACTATAAATCATTTTATGACCTCTCAGATGTGATTTTTCTCTTCCTGTTCCAAACAATACATCTGTACATGTGGATATGGATATATCTACCGCTACAGGGGCAGCTTACAAAAAGATAGTGTCCTGCAGTCTTGTGTCTGTGATATTGTCAGATGGGGCAGGTAGGAACATTGTGCCATACTGAGGGAGTGGATAAACCCTTTTTAATTCTGTCCAGTTTAGGGAGATAGTAATTTATGGAGCTGATTGTGGGCATTACTGCATTACTTTCTCTCTTTCCTGTTCATTAATGCAAAGTTCAATCCTGTGCACTTTACTGTGCTCAGTAAAAATACCCAGCCTCCTGTACTGGTAAATGTCTCTTTAGTTGTGCTTTTATCCTCTTCTTGTTTCTTTTTTATTTCCTTTTCCCCTGCAAATTAATTACAATACTGTATAAAGTGAATTGATTCTATTCAGCAGAAGACAGGAGAGCTGATATAGCTGAGCTTTCCCGTCTGAATTTAAAATGGTGACCACACTGTTGCTCTCACACTTTTCTTCCTTTTAATGCCAGCTTTTGGAACATAGATTTAAAAGAGTGGGTGCAGAAGCTCTGGCAATTTTAGGGCACAGCTGTTTCTTCACTCAACAAATATCCACACTTGTAAAACTGATTGCTTAGCAGAGGTGCACAGGCAGGCAGCATGCTTGATCTCAGTAAGAGGTTTACAGATGTCTTCTCATACATTTGGATAGGAAATTAGCTTGATTATCCTTCAAATTGTTCACCTGGGTCCTGAGTCATCTTGATAGTTTCAATGTGTTTTCACTGTTCTTTTCTCCCACCCTCTCCCTTGCTTCCTAGGCTGAAATACCTCAACTGGTGAGTGAAATTTACCAGAATTTTTTTGTGGAAAGCAGAGAAATACCTGTGGAAAAATCCCTTTATAAGGAAATACAGCAAAGTCTTGTGGGAAATAAAGGGATTGAAGTATTCTACAGAATTCAGGCAGATGTGTATGAAACTCTAAAGGACAGATACTACCCCTCATTCATTGTCAGTGATTTATATGAAAGATCAGTCAAGAAGGAGGAAGAAAGAAGTTCTGCTCAGCTCACTCCTGAGGACAAAGATGAAGTGGTGAGTCACACAGACCATTTCTTTCACTGTTATTTAATGTGATCTGAGAGACTGTCCTTAGAAATGCATGTAGTAGCATCTTCTCTCCTTGAGCTCTGGACTACTATTCTTTTTTTTCCTCATTTATTTATAAATATCATCACTCTTGTAGTTTCATCTGGTAAAACTTGTTTGTTTACATGCTTCTTGAAATAAAATGGTACAAAATGACAGACTACTTAAATTTAAATTGAGTTGAAGTAGATATTTCAGATTCCTAAGCCTTCTGTATTTCACATCTTTCAAAATGCTCCGTAGAAAGAGAGAATGCAGAACATACTTTGTGTAAGCTCAGCTGCTCTGCTTTTGAGTAAAAAAAAATTCTAACTGAAACATCAGTAGGTTTCTGTCCAGATATTGTCCCTGTCTCCCATGCATTTCCTAGGTACTAAATAGGTATTAAAAGTTGCACAAAAGAGAAGAAAAAGCAATGTAAAATATAATCTTAGTGGCTTTTATTGATTAATTGAATAATTTAATGGGCCATGTTGGAAGATAAATCTAGCACGAGAACTCTAAATACTAAAACAAAGCATGCAAAATGTCATAAGCAGTAAGCCAATGGTAACTCTTCTTGGGCAGGCTTTTTCCTTGGGTTGTCTAAATCAGTCATGTCAGGGGAACTTGTGTTGCCTTTATCAAAGAACATTTTGACAAGAGCATGTCTCAGACTTTTGAGTGCCCCTTGCAGTCAGGCTGCTGCTTCAGATCAGCATGGATGTCTTCATTTTATATGTGAACTTGCTCAGAACTCAATGAAATGTAACAGAATTGAGAAGTACTGATCTACATTCTGCTATTTAGAAACAAGTCTTCTGTAACCTAAGGCTTTTGTATTTACTGCTTTAATGACTTTAATTTCTGTAGGCGAGTTGTTCTAGTCTTTGTAGTTTGCATATCAGCAAATCTGCAAAAATGAATAGTTACAAGTACCAGCAATATATGCTTTTAGAGCTTGATGAATCTTTTCAGTGTTTCTTTTTCCCTGTGTTCTTTTCCTTGATAAAATATCCAAGATGTGTTTTCTAGTTTTCTCACTGCTAAACTCAGCTCTGTGTTGATGGCAGTAGGTATTTCAAAGGCTGTGTCCTTGTGCTTGCAGTCATTGAGACTTCACACAATGGCTCTTAACAGTTTCGTCCAGAACTTCCTGGACCATTAAATGTTGTGCTTTCTAATTTTTTCATATGCTTTATTTAAAGTCTAACAGATAATAATTTCTCTAAGAAAACTGACACAACACTTTAGGGTTAGCTGTACTCTGATAACATCTACGGTAGCTGCCAAAGAGTTAGATTTTTGTCAACAGCATCATCTGTCTTTCCTCTGAGTCCTTGGATATGTATGGGCCAGATATGAAGTTTGTGTCTCCTGTGAAACCTTAAAGACTAATATATTGACAAGTCTGCTTATAACATTGAAAGTTGTTTGTTTTGGTTTGTTGGTTTTGTTTGTTTTTTTTTCATTTTTAACAACAAATTAAGTTGTAGTTGAATATTCTGCTTGAGTATCTCTTGAATAGAGCAGTTCTAATGGTGCTGTGTCATGCTTCAGGTCTTTGAGGTGAAAACAAATTATGAGTGTCTTTCTGAAGATTCCCATTTTCTTTCACATTTTAGTGAAAATGCAGTACTGACTAATTAGTTTGTGGGTTTTTCTCCTCCCCATATTATTGGAAATTACAGCTTAGAAATTGGATGTTTCTGGACGGATACATATTGTTAGCAAATACAGATTGGTTTTGGTTTTGTTTGGGTTTTGGATCTATGTCCTCACTTCCTGGGGCACTGTGGGCATCACCCATGTTAATTTTCAATAAATTTCACTGCTGTAGCTGAATAGATAAAAAACCATCTTGTGCACTTATGGAGATGAGGAAAAAAGGTTGAGCCCTGATTAAATGTGAGAAAATCAAGTCACAAGATAGGAATCTGGAAAGGGCCAGACTGCTAGTTCTCCTGCAAGTGGAACAAGATCTTTCTTCTTCCCAGTCTGTTACCACTTTCTGTTTCTGGGACAAACCTCCAAGTATTTCTACTTGGACAAATGTCACAGGCAGAAATACAGAAGCAGGCAGTGCTTGCATCCAGTCCCTTGAGGAGAGGATCTGGTGATTGCATTGGTGCTGCATGTGTCAGATCACTAAAATAAGACTGACGTCCTGTGTTCTACATCACTCACAGAAATGGAAACCATTATCAGTTTACCAATCAGGCGAAGTCAGCACAATCCATTACAATCTCAGCTTTTAGTGAACTGGTTGTTTATTTGTTAAATTTGATATTTTGAATACAGGTTACTTGATCTTGTAATGCCATAATTTTTGCTTTAAGTGTCTGAAAAGTTAATGGCAGAGAAATCATGTAACCTATCTCTTGGAGCACAATCTCACTCATTTGTAATTAATTGCAATTCTTCGATTACTGGCATTGAACTTTATATGAAATTTTAATTCTTCTGTATTGAAAAGAGCATTTTTGATTTCTTCTTTACCTCTGTGCTTCCTAACAAGTGTAAGGTTTGGGTTTTTTACAGTTCTTTACATCAGCATTTTAATTAACACCCAATATTGTTAATTATTATTTGTGTTATTGTAGTGCCAGAAAACAACATTCTGAGCTAAGGTCTGTACCCATGCTTGAAGGCAATTTTCTGACTCTAGGCATTTATAGTCCATGCGGAATAGACTGAAGAAAGGACAGGGCATAGAGCTAATGGGTTTTTACTCAGCCACATAGCAGGCAAATGCAGAGCTGGAAAAGGGCATGGATTTTGTAGCTTAGAACTTCTGCATGACGTTTAAGGATCACACTAAGGAGATTAGTTATTGTTGCTATTGTTCTCTTCTCAGACTTTTTTTAATAACGTAGAAGATACTATGGAATTTACAATAGGATTTCTCCTCAAAACTCACAGAATTTACAAGAGTGTGAGAGTTCCTTCTGTTAACTTTTTCATCATAATATAAGGATACAGTTTACTTAGTTGGATATCATTAAATAACATGGAATCCCTCTTCATGAGAATAGACTCAGCTTCCCACAGATAAATTTAGACATACTCAGTCACAAACAGACCTCAAAGATCTTTGAACATGGCAGCAGTAAAAGCTGAGTGCTGTTTGCTAGATCTCAAGGTCTTCATGTCTATTTAGGGAAGTACAGTAGAAGGAGGAGGCTGAGCTATATGTCAGAAGGTGTTAAGGAGAATGTCACTGAAAGGTGTGAAGTTTTCTATTTTTTTGCATGCCTGTAGTACACAAGATGGAAAAAGCTATTGGTTTGTCTGAATGAATATATGAAAATTGATTTATGAATTTAGGGTAAGGCATATGTGCTTTTAACACTTTTTTATTAACATTTCTAAAAACAGCAGTAAAATCTGTGTAGAAAGCTAAAGGACTTGATTTAGATTGTTCTGCAGGATGTCAAATATGTTTTCTGAAGGTTTGTGGGAGGAGGACTGTTTGTTAGAAATACAGGGGTTTTTTGGTTTTGTTCCCTGCTGTCCCATCCTCATAATCTTTCAGCTCAGCACTAAGTATTCCTTTTCTATCTGGCTCTGAATATTGATCATGACTACTAAGCTGTTTTGCTTTTAGAACAAAGTTTACCTCTCATTTATACTAAAGCCTTAGCTTGAAGGTCATTTTTACACAGTTGCTGTGAGTTGCCAAAGAACTGTAGTAGAAATGGTGATGAGGCTTTGTCTGTTGGGCTTTTGAGTTTTGGTGCGGATTTTTACAATAGATTGACATTTCATGTTGGATCTGATGGTTGGATATTTATTGTATTATTTGGTTGCATATATTTGTTATATTATTTGTTAACACTTTCATCAATATCGAGAAGTGTTCTTATACATAAAAAGCTTATGGAGCAAACAATAACCCATCTCCTGCCCCATCCCTGGCAGTGTTCAAGACCAGGCTGGATGGGGCTCTGACCAATCTGGTCTAGTGGAAAATGTCCATGCCAGTGGCAATGAGTTTGGAACTCTGTGATCTTTAAGGTCCCTTCCAGCCCAAACCATTCTATCCTTTTATGACTGTCTCTTTTTTCATGTCAATGTAGCAATTACCCCATCCTCTATTCCTAGATCCAAGGTTGTGAAGAAGCTACTGAAGAATGCAGCACAAGAATTAATGAACAGGCCAGTTATGCTGTAAATAAACTTCGCCAGCTAAACGACAAGCTTGAGTATAAGAAACAGGCTCTAAATTCCATTTGTAATTCACCAAAACCCGACAAAAAGGTACATACCTTTAGTGTCTTCAGTTCTCTTTTGATTTTTTTTGTGTTTTTTTTTTTTTTTTTTTTTTTTTTTTTTGGATATGCGTATGTTTGTGCAATATCCAGTTGTCACGTTTCGGACGGGTCAGATGGTTACTTCAGCCAACTTGTTAAATAGAAGGTGAAGTCAGAACTTTGTTTTAATTGTTTTTTCCCCATATCTCAAAGCTATTGTAACTAAAATTGTGACTGCGATATATATTGCCTTGTTGTCCATGGAATAACGGCCTCTCTCCCGTGGTCTCGCCGCGCTGTCGGCGGCAGGACGCGTTTGTCCCTTGCCGCCGGCCCTGCCGCGTGTCCGGGCCGGGCAGCTCCCGCCCTCTGCTGCCTCCCGGGCCACAGCACAACGCCCTCTCTCCTCTCCAAAGCACGCATTCGGGCGCATATGGAACTTAAAATCTCGGGACTAGGGCAAACAAAAATACCCTTTTCTCTTTGCAAAGTGAAACAGGTAAGCAACCTGAGAATATACTCAGGAGAAGCAAGTGACTTGCATGTGGCTTGGGCCAGCTTATTTGTGTTGGTATTGCAGGCCTGTTGTTCAGTTGGGCCTAGCTGGTCAGGTGTAATGGGATTTGATTGCAGATGGTAGATGGTGGGTAAATGAACAAGAAGCCAAGGTGTCTTACTAAAATTCTGCTGCTGGGGATGACAAAAATGTACCTAGGTATTAGTCTTTGCTCAGAACCTGGCTTCTTTATGCATTTTTCCTTCACTCAGGGTGTTTGGCTACTTTTTGTGCTTTCCAGAGTAACAAATCCTTCTCAAAACTAAAATTGCATAAGTGATAACTTTGAGTGATTTCTAACATAGCTAAATTCCTAGAAATGAAATCTATTCCCAGGTTTTTCAGTCGCATGATGTGTACCTGAAAATGATAAAGATGTCTTCAGTAAAGTATATTTCATTAATGGCAATTTCAAATTCTTATAAAAACATACCATGTGTAATATATAATCCTATCTCAAGTGAGGTAGTGTGATAGTAGTTGTACTTTTAACTTGTCTTTTATTTTAGTGTGAGGGATGACCTTTAAGATTGCTGTGTGCTCTAGAAGTTTGAGGCATCATTGATTCTCTCACTTGTGGTTTTTTTTTTTTTTTTGTTTTGTTTTTTTTTTTTTTTTTTTTTTTGGTCCACATGAGTTGTTCTCCCTCTTCTTTTTTACCTTTTCTTACTTTGGAACAGTGTCTCTAAAGGTGTAAAGCTTTTTCCTACAAATTGTAATGAATAAACTTTTCTCTGTAGATTGTTTCTAAGCTGAAGGATGAAATTACTCTAATGGAGAGAGAGCACAGTGACCTTCAGCTGCACATTGCAAGAACTGACTGGTGGTGTGAGAATCTTGGCATGTGGAAAGCCTTCATTGTCTCAGGAGAGGTAGGGGATTTTTGTCTGGCTTTTTATCTTCTGGGTCTGTTCAAACTTGCATGAAAAGCAGAAGAAAAATGTGTAGATACTTTCCTTACATACCTGTTTATACTTAAAGTTCACTTGTGGTGCAAAGAGCCCTAACCTCTTCTAGACTTCTGTTTCCCCAGTGGCTGCTGTGATGCGTACACAGAGTTTCTATTCCTCAGACACTGCTGTAAGAGAATTATAAAAATTACCTGCATGTACAAAACAAGTTTTGGCACTGGGTAATTTGCTATCTTAGGGCCAATGTTTTTCAAGAGAACTGTCTTTTCCTATATTATCATGCTATTGCACTTGGGTGCAGTTTTGTCTCTGCTTTGTCTCAAAGATGCGGTGCTTTTTGGGGTTTTGCATTACTGTATTTAATGGCTGTATAATTTCAAGGGGCTTGAATGCCCAGAAGGAAAGTGCTTTATATCTGTAAGTTTTTGGGTTTCTTTTTGCTTGTCTTATTCTGCTGTTCCTTTTGGGCATAGGCAGACAATTGTAGAATGCATGTGAAAAACTGAAATGAAAACAGAAAGTATTGACATCTTCTGGCTCTCTGTTAACACCATGAAAGGAACTCAGTGAATGCTTGTTATGTAGTAAGTGTAGGCTGACATACGTAAGTAATCTTCTTGACAGTATCACTATGAGGAACTAAAGATTAATTTAGTCTCTACTGGCTTGCCTTTGTATGGCATTAAGAAAATGTTCCTGAAATGAACATAAAGAGTTTTCTTGAGGTAACTCTTAGTTGGAGGAAAAAAGTATGTGCTGTGGGTTTATTTGGTTGTGTCTTAAGCTCTTGCAAGCCAGTGATAGGTCTGTCAACAGTTAGTCGTCGTTAAAGAAGTAAATCCAACAGGGGCAAAAAATGTAACGTGCTAGTTTTAAAACCAAATTGTCCATGCGGAAACATCTGGATTTGGTTTTATTTTAATGCTGTTTGCAGGTGACATTATTGAGAACTGAAAGGTTCTTAAGTTGTCTTCTTAAGAGTTATTTGTAGATTTTGAAGCCTGGTCTTAAAATCTAGCAAACTCTGGGTGTAGAAAAACTGCAGAATGGCAGCTTTCTGCACATATGTAATCATATACAATATGGACCAGCATCTCTCTCATTACCAGAGGAGAAGGTGGTTTGGCTAAATTAGAGGGAGGTTGGAAGAGGCTTTTAATTCCTTGCTGCCTTAGCTATAACTTTTGCATAGTACACGATTAGGTAATTAAATATAGGCTTGCATTAATTGTGCTGTTTGCAGCTTGGCGCTTCAAAGGGTAGGCTGGAGTAAACATGGGTGTTGTAGTTATCTATGTTAATTAATTGCTTGGGACCATTCCAGCTGCAGTTGATGATTTCAGGGGGCATGAGTAGGTGACATAGTCTTTCTATTTGCAAAAGACATAGCTAATCACAGAATATAGCTCTGTGATTTTAACGGAAAAAACCCTTGGCCCTATCGTTTAGCAGAAACGCTTAGCAAAAATAAATTTTGCTATAGATCTTAAGCTGAATGTGTAATAGCTAGTAATTGACCTTTTAAACTGATCTGCTAAATCAGCTAACAGAGTATGCACAAAAAATAATTACTTAAGTCTTGGAAAAAAACATGTCCAAACTCTTGTTTGTAATCTCTTATCTTGGATCTTTCAGTCTTTATAGTTTTGAGTCATTTAAATATGCTAAGTCTATGTGTGTGAACTATAGGTATTTTTAAAAATCAGCGTAAATAATATAATCTCTGCGTGTCTTTTGGTAGCTCATATTTCTGATAAAACTTACTTTGGAGATTCAGTGTTTTAGCTGACTGGTAGAGGTTGAAAAATAAAGTAGGAACATGCAGAATGAGGGGGCCTATGATAATTTGTGTAATTCTGAGTCTCTTCCCCATTATAGGTATATAACAGAGCTAAATAACCTAACTTGATCTACTTGCTTTAATGGCTTTGGCCTTGTATCATTTAATATTGTAACAGACATTCTGTCTCCCTTGTCCAAAGAAAGACTGTTTCAGAACCTAACATCTTTTTAAAAATCTATTGCTTTCGTAAGAAATTGAGTTTGTAGATCTGAATATGGTGAAAAAATTGCATGTTTCTTGCTGTTACCACACTATACACATGGACAAGAGGTGGCTGAAAGGCTGCCCAGTGGACAAGAACTTGGGGCTGCTGGTTGACATGTGTCTGAACATGAGGCAGGAGTGTGCCCAGGTGGTCAAGGAGGCTAAATGCATCCTGGCCTATACCAGAAGTAGTTTGGCCAGTAGGAACAGGGAAGTGATTTTCCCCCTGTACTCAGCCCTGTACAGGGAGAACCTGAAAACAGGGCTAGAAAAGGGTTAGGAAGGTGGGGAAAAAGCTGGATGATTTTTTGGGTAGGAGTATTAGAAGCGCAGTTCCATGATGTGGCATGCAAGGCTTGTGTTCAGCAGGAACTCTGGGCTCCAGCTCTGACCCTTGGAGCACCTTTTGGCTGGAAACAGTAGATATGCTGGTGGCCTATCAGATGTGCATCTTGAGCGGGCTGCTGGTCTGTCAAGGGTAAATGCAACCCTTGAGTACATTAGGAAGGGAGTTTCCACTTAAGATGATGAAGTGTTACGGTAGCTTTGCAGGTGCTGGACTATGTCCCTTGAGAAGGGTGGATTTGAATGAGGAACTTCTCCCATGAGAAGTGGTTCTGAAAACACTTTTGTTTGCTTTACTTAGCAAAAAGGAGAATCAGAGGAATACAGCTGTCTAGTTTGAATTCATTCATGATGGCAATTTTATGAGATGGTGCCTGCTAACGGCAGAGGACTAGATCTCCTGGTTTAGACCACCTCCTGAACATTCAGTTTTTCTGTTTTTCAGTTGACTCACTAATTTGGAAAAAAAGAATTCACAAGTACCTAAGTTGATAAAAAATTTTACATTCCTAAGAAGATCCTGAACATTTTCATAACTTATAATGAGGGTATTTGAAGGTACTTGAAAAAAAGCTGTAATGTGTCTACATCTAGTAATTGGAATTTAGATGATTCTATACACAGCTTGGAGCAGGAGTATATAAAATCCTCCCATTTTGAGAATGTGCTTTCAGAGGGATGACTCTCTCCTGATGATTACAGTTCAGATGACCCTACACATGCAAATCCCTGCTTTGGGAACAAATTTGGCATCAAGAATCAGGCATGACTCAAATCAGCAGTTTCAGCACTGATCTCCCAGTATTGAAAATGGCAGCCAGGAGGTGTTTGTGAGTCACCTACAAACACAGATCCAGTCTAGTTCAGGGTCGACAGGGCAGGGACTGTCCCAGATGACCCCCATTGTTCTGCACCGTGTCTCTCTGACCTGTATCTTGGAGGCTGTTCAAGCATCTATTTCTGCAGTAGTCTGGCAAGAGATAGGCACTTCTCCAAATAGCTGCATTGAGAACCAGGCACATTTGCAGGCATTCAGGCTGGTTCTTTGTATTCTGTCTGAGTGCTGCTGCAGCTTTTCGACAGATTTGTGAAATCCAGGCCTCAGTCTTGGCTTCCCAGTGGTCCATGTGCAGCTTTATGAGGAATGCATCACAGGGAATATTATCAATGTACAGCTCTGAATAGCTTAAAAATAAAAAGGTACATTTCAGCCACATGGCTTTTACAATGGTGATGTAGTTGCTTGTCAAATTATTCATCAATAGCATTGTGCTGTCAGATCTCTACAGGCTTCTTAGAAAAGGTGTCATAATTATAGGAATTTTAAAGTTTATTCTTATCCTAATTAGATTAGTTAATATTCTTTTAAAAAAGCTTTTAAGTTATAACTTTACTCAAAAAGACTGGGAGTGGTATTTTGTAATTACCTTATCATTATTTACATATATATAAAGACAAGCATTCTAGAGTGGATATTTTATGCATTTCCCTTATTTGTCTTTCATAATCAACCTGTGTGTCTCCTCAAAGTAAGTAAACACAAATTTGCTACCAATAGGACATAATGATGGAATTCTTATGTCAATTCTTATATCAAATTAAGAAACAGTGTGGTCACACTACTGCCGTTGTCTCAAGAAAAAATGTTTCACTTTGCTGTAATTTTTCCATTTGCACAGTGTAGTTAAATGCTTCTCCTTCCTCTGGCTGAGGATTGGAGTTGGATTTATTAATATTTTTGTAAAGTTGCGAATCCCTCAGAAATAGTGCATGAATACCACAAACTGCAAGAACAGCTCAAATGAACAGACAAATCACTCCATAACAGCACCAGCTGTTGCAGGACCCAGCTGCAGAGCTGCTGTGCCTAGTGTGTGGGTGAGCCTCAAAAGAAGCACTGGGAGGGTGGAAATAAAGGGAGAGCACTCGGGTAAATGCAGATAGGAGAGGTGGAGTGTTGATGAGTAATCACAAAGCTACATGTCATATACCTTATAAACCAAAACAATACACTCAGCTGTTTGAAGAAGACATGTCAGGGAGACAGCATTGCAAAACTGTATGTAGGGTGTAGTAGTGGTTAGTTGGAGGACTGATTCAGGACTGGCACAGCATTTTGGGTGAAGGTTAGTTCATTAAGGGAATTGCTCCATATGTAGCTTTCAAAACTCAAGAGAAGCGTGGGACTGATGATTGAATTTGCAAGCAATCATCTAGTAGCTCAAATATTCCACTGTTTACTTTCAACAGAATTTACCTTATCTGGTTTTATTTCTCCCACAAGGTTTTAGAAGAGAATGGAGAACAAGTGCCCTGTTACTCTGTCATGGTGAGTTTACAAGAAGTAGGTGGAGCTGAAACTAAGAACTGGACTGTTCCCAGGAAGCTCAATGAGTTTCAGAACCTACACCGCAAACTCAGTGAGGTACGAATCCTGGCTATGAGAGGGAAAAGATAAAAACTGCCAAAATTTGTCAGAATGATAAAAGCTTAATGCCAGCCTTTTGGCTTTTAGCCCTTTAGAGCTAGATTTTTATAAAACTTGTTTATAATTATTTTTCCCCTTAATAATGTTTTACTGGACTAGTCCCATTTCAAAATGGTGCATATTCTGCACTGTCATACAAGAGCCTGCTGTAAGAATGAGGTTTTATGTCTGGCTTCCAGGGAAGTATTAGAAATGACAGCTTTTGGGGAGAGAGAAGGTTGGTATCTTTTTTTCACAGTGCTTTAACCTTTCTGTTTGGTAAGGAATAGATAATGGTGCTGTGAAGGGAAAGGGTTTAGATGTGTCAGCCCATAGTGGGAAAGGGAAGGTGTTTTCCTGAGAGGGGTGTGGAAAGGAGATGGGAGCAAAAAGGAGTCTCTTCATTTCCATTCTGAACCACCTCTTTCTCTGCATACATCTTAATTGAGGTCTCCTTTTTCCTACACAGTGTTTTCCATCATTAAAGAAAGTTCAATTGCCTTCCCTCAGCAAGCTGCCGTTCAAATCCATAGACCAGAAATTCATGGAGAAATCCAAGAACCAGCTTAATAACTTTCTGCAGGTAAGAAAACAAAGACAAAACCAACAGATATCTAAACAGGAGAACTGAGAGGCTGTTGCATCTCTATTGCCTAAAGAAAGAGCCTAGAATAAACAGGTCAAATGTATGTGTAAGGTTTGACACTATAAATGTCAAAGTTGTCGAAAATGCCTGAGGTTGAGATGAGTTTGACTGATAGTAACCATTCCTCTAGTGGTAAGTTGATTTACACTTTGATTAATTAAGGAATCATAAATAATGAATCCTTTAATTGTCACTTTCAGCTAAAACTCTTCACAGCAAATTCCTTAAAAATGAGAAATTGTTATAAAACAAGAAAGTTGTAAGATTAAAAGCTTCTTACTAGTTCCAGTACTTTAGAAATAGCTTCTTAAAGTATCTCTGTGAGATAGGGATTTTTTTCTCACGCTGCCTCTGAGCTGTGACTTAATCAGTTTTATTGGATGCCTCAACGCATCTCATTCCTTAACAAGAAATATTTAATTGATGTGTTGCTGTGCTGTGATGTGTCATTATTTCTATTTCATAGAAATTACTCTCTGATGAAAGACTCTGTCAGAGTGAAGCACTTTATGCCTTCTTGAGCCCCTCCCCAGAGCACCTCAAAGTTATTGATGTGCAAGGAAAGAAGTCATCGTTTTCACTCTCCTCATTTCTAGAACGACTTCCTGGTGATTTGTTTTCTCATCAGGAGGTAAGTGGTAGAAATGTAATCTTCTCAAATTTAATTATGTATCCTAAGTAAGCAGGGAGAGTCATTGAATGGCAGGCAGTATTTCCAAAGGTCATTTGTAATTTACTGCAAGTGAACAAAGATTCAGAACTGAGAGCTGCCCATGAATTTAAAAGCTGTTAATAAAATAGATTTCCTGCCTTTTGGTACATGCATCTAGGCAAATGTGTAAGCTATCACAAATAAACTAACTACAGTTCGTGTGGGACTGTTTATTTTTTTTTAGCAGAATTTTCCACTTTTTGAGCTCTGGACATGCATATTTCAGAGGGGTTTTGGCAGGTAAAAATAATTCTCACTTGGGAGTATTCTCTTGGTAAGAACAGCTGTGTATACTTAATAATTTCAGGACAAGTTCTGAAGCAGAGCTAGCTTCAACAAAAAAAATGTTGGCAAATAGTACAGGCTTACTGAGGGAATTTGCAAATGCAGGAGCCTATATTGGAAAACCAGTTAGAGAATTTTTTATAAAGCCATAAAACCCCATTATTTATCAAAATGCAATGAATAATAGATCAGTGACTAAAATAGATCATTGACTAAATTTACCATAATTCCATGGCATTCTGTTCTGTGTTGTTCATGTTCAGATAATGCAACATTTAAGGAGCTGTTTCTTTTCTCCCTTTTAGTTATATGTTCTACAAAATTTGTATGAAACAGTTAATTTCTTACATGCTGTAGTTGTCTGGGCTGGATGGGTCTTATGCAGGGTAATTTGAATTTGGGAAGCATGTACAGTTCTAGCTTTTTAATAGGTAGTAAGGTGGTCTTGCATCTCAGAAATAATTTTATATATATATCTGTCAAAATTATACTGTGCTTGCAAAAAATGCCTACAGAGTGTGGCAACAGAGGAGTCAGAACATAACTTCTTACTGAGTTTAAATTTAATACTATTAATTACTTGTGGAACTAGGAGCTTAATTTTGGCTAGAGTGTTTTATGCCAGGCGCTGTGCAAATGCAGACAAAGACCATCCTGCTTCACATTTCTCTTCCCTCTCTTCTCCCTTCTTTCTTTAAGATTACGCATAAGAGAAGACAACAGAATACAGATGGTGGGGACTGTTAGACCCTCTGAATGAGTATGTGAAACAATTGTCCTAAAGTGAAAATAATAAAATAAAATGGAGGGAGATGGATTGTGAGGCAGTCTGGGATTAGCTCTGCTGTTTCCTGGACTTCCATGTCTTTCAGTAAATGCTTGGAATCAGCTCAGTCTTGCCCCATTGAGAGCATCTTGGATACTTTCCTAAAACAGTTAAACTGCAGTCAAATCATTTGGTACAAGGTCATAAATTAAGTTAGTTGAGTTAAACCACAAGTAAAGCTGGTATAATTGTATTCTTTTTGTAACTGAGAATTCCTGGTTTAGTTTGTATTTTGGACTTTGTAGTAGAGAATGCTCTCATCCAGCTCTTTCTTTGCCTTTACAACTCATCTCACATTTTTCAAATATATGTCAGAGCAATAATATTAATTATTGAGTGTTGCTTTCAGGATTAGATACTGCAGCAATTTCTTTATATATACAATTCCTTGGGCAAGGTTAGCTTTGGAACGTATTTCTTAGCTCTCTGGACCATATCAGAGCAAAAATACAGTTGATATCATCTAGAAAGAAAGGCTTTTAGGTTTATAAATTTACTGGATAGAAAATGCACTGTAGTGTAAGAATTTACAGTTCTTGTTGCATTTTCTAAATGACAGGAGATTCACTGAATAACAGAAAAATAAACCAATATTAGATGATCGAATTATGAAGATGAGAGGAAGAGATGATTGATATCTCTGAAAACCAAGCTGAAGAAGAAAATTTGCACATCATTCTGACCATTCCTGATCCAGAGACTGGGGCATTGCTCCAGCCTCAGTGGAGGTCAGGTCTGCCTCTCTGCTCAGCTTTGCTCAAAGCATAGGCGGGCAGGGGAAGATCCAGGAAAGCAAAGGGATGTGTTGGCTGCCATGAGTAATGATAGTTATTGTAGTCCTGATCCTGAAGCAATCTTCATGACAGTGAGAAACAACCTGGTGTCTGCCCTTCACTCTTAAATAGATGGTACTGCCAGAATTGAGGTGGTTTGACCCAGTTATCTTTTGTGAGTTTTTCTGAATAACTCTTTTCCCTTTGGTGCTCTGAGCTTGGGTATCCTTGGGCTCAGGTCACTAAGTATCACAATATTGCATTTCTGCCTGGGACTAGTTTCCATTAATGGTGCTTGTCTCTGCAGTTCCCTTTTTTTTCCCAGTTTGTCTTTTGTTCCCTTTCCATTGCTGGCTTTGATTACCAGCTTACTTCAAGGACAACTGGTTAGGGTCTGATCCCACTGAGTGGCTTCAGCTGTCAAGGCACTGGCTGTTCTCCTGGGGAGCTAGCTACCTGCTTCTCCCTGTACAGTAACCAGATTTTCCCCTTTTCTTCCCAGCTACTTGCGTTGCTCCAGCTAGCTGGCTCCCCATCCTGAATGTTTTTTATGGGTGATGTGTCAGAGGAGGCTTTGCAATCACAAACACTGTTTCGTGCCATTTCCTGCTTACAGCTCTCACCTGTTTCCTAGCAGTACACATCACCTGCTTTTTTAGCCAGCTGGTGTTGATGGGGCAATATAAGCAGTAGACTCTGAAACCTGGGTAGCTTTGAGGTGCTTACTGGGGCAAGGCTGCAAGCAGAAGATCCAGCAGTGATGATGATTCCAGCAGTGCAGTGTCCTCATCACTTTAGTCCAATGGGAAATTTTCAAACTCCCTAGTGAAGTTCCTGTTTTGCCAGATCCTGTCAGCAGCAGTTTTTGACTCCAATGCTGTTTTTTGAGAGGACTTGCTGTGCTCCTTCCCCAGAGCATGGCAGTAACTAAATCCATTCTGGAAGAAGGCTGGAGAACTGCAGCACGTACTTATATTGTCCTTCTCCTCCTAGGAAGAAACAGAAGAGGACAGTGACCTCTCGGACTACGGAGAGGAAGTGGATGGGAAGAAGGACTCTCTTGCTGAACCGTGTTTCATGCTGATTGGAGAGATTTTTGAACTGCGAGGAAGTAAGATGTAAACCTGCTCAATTGCTAATGGAATCTCTTGGCTCTGTAGGGCACTTAGGAATTCTGATTTTTTTGCTGTTTCAGTAAGTGGAAACACTCTTAAAATCTATCCAAACAGCCGGTTTAGAACCAAGCTATTCTTCAGTAGTTCATATTTTGGAGCTTTCATTCAAAAGTGGAATTACAATATAAAATGGCAATCAAAATGTAACCGGTAGGGGAGAGTATTTGTTCTTAATATTTTTAAATTTTTCATGAAAATATTAGAAAAAAAGGAAAAAAGGACAATAGTATGCTTTTTGTAAATATGCTTTTTGTTCGTTAGATTTTAGGAATTCTTGAGGAAGGAAAGATGGCTTTATAATAAAATAAGTCTGACAAAGAAATATAACTTTAATATCCATTTTTAAGTGAATGATATATGCATTTTAGTTCTGCAATTTCTATTATGAAAATGATGCTAGAATTGTGGTGTATTTAAATACTGGATTTTTTCCCCCCTTTAAGTAACTGAATGGTGGTGATAAAGAAAAGTATTTTTGTTTCTGTTTGAATGTGCAGCCACACACGATGCTCTATAAATTATTTATATATTATAATATATATTTATTATTATTATTATATGTAATTATATATTTATATTATTATAATATAAATTATTATATATGGTAACTATAGTAAAATGTGGTACCTTCCAAATATGGCAAATGTATCTTCCAAATATAGACTTTATTGTGATGGTGAACAGTATGAAAGAAAGATTTACCAGTAATTACTAAGAAGCCCTCGCTTTTGTTTCCTTTATTTGTAATGGAAAGTTGACTGCTTGATTTGAGTGAAAATATTTTCAGAATTTTAGTGGTGCTTCTGTGTGTACTTTATAGTAATAGGTATGAAAAGGAAGGAAAGTTTGAGGACTTTTTTTTTTCGTAGTAGAAAAAGGGTTTAGAGTAGTTGTTTGTTTGTTGTAGAGTAGTTGCTCAATAAACTTGAAATATTCTGACATATAAAAATTTACAGTATAACTTAGAATGCATGTTATAGGTATGCCTGTATAATCTGTAAGACTTAAAAACCATACAGCAATCAATACAGGGAACACAATCAACAGAAATGAAACCTCTGTACAATTAGTGGAATCTTCGGGTTATAACGATGTGTTTATTTTAGGGATGGGTTGTTTGGGTTTGGTTTGGTGGGAGGTAGGGGGAAAGTTTTGCATGTGATCATGGGTTCTGTAATGTTATTAACTTCTTGGTGATTTTTTATGTTTTTTTTCATTCTAGTGTTCAAGTGGGTCAGAAAAACATTAATTGCACTAGTACAAGTCACTTTTGGAAGAACTATCAACAAGTAAGTAGCCGTTGCTTTAACTGAACCTTCATCATCATTCTTTGAAAAAAAGATGGGACAGGAGAACTGTTAAAAAATAATCTGGACATCCTGTTGGATATGATAATCTGCATTTGTTTTTCACAGCTCAATTTACAACTATGTTATGTTTATTAGAGAAAACACAGATAAGTGAATTATCTTTATGATGCCAGGGAGGCCTGCCTGAGGCTATAAGCATGACTGTCTGTAAGCACCTTCATGTGGAAAGCTGTGTCCCTGGTCAGAAACAAATTTTAGAAGTATTCTACCAGCATAGCAGGCTGTACTTCATGTACTGATGTATTTATTCAGTGACTAAACTTTCACATGGCAGCAGGGTTTTTAAAGCCTCTTATGTATATTATGTAGCAGTAAATGGGAGTGGTCTCAGACAGTGTCCACTCACTGAGTTTTAAATTGATTGGTTCATTTGTTCATACCCTGCTGATAACTGGAAAATACCAGAAGGAAGACAGAGACTGAGAGAATGTGTGAGCATAGCTTGCATGTGAAGTTCCTATGTAGCTTTTTAAATGTAGGTTGACTTTATATTTATTGAGTTTAAGGGATTTGGCTGTGTGGCAGCAGTACTGACTGGAGCCTTAGACTCCTGGTGCTGAAGGCTACAGTGAGTGGTGCAGGCACAGGAGGAGGCTGTTGTCTCCGTTTATAATCCCTTCAGTAATGTACTTTGCTATCTGTGAAGGAACTTACTGTGCTTCTATCAAAACTATTTTTATCCTAGCAGGCACATCTCTGCAGGCAACTAGTTTGCAGTTTGCTAGTTAGTTACCTGATTTTCCTGACTTTCCCTGGTGGAGCCATTGTAGTGCTCATCCTTGAAAAGTAGTTTTGATATATATTTCATTGTAGTCCTTGTAATTTGTAATGTATGTTTGTGGATTACACTGAAAAGCAGCCTTCTTCAGGTCTAAGTCAGTTATCTGGAGTGACCTAGATCCTAGAGCACCCAGAGCTGAATGTGACCTGCTGTGATGCCAATGAAATCAACTCAGGTATATTGGCAAAATTACATGAAAAAGAACATCTCTTCCACTACTTTGAGGAGTAAAAAGAATAAATCTGGATAAAACATGACAGACTAGCTCTGATGAGTTCCCTTCTACACTTTACAGGCAAATCCGTGACACCGTACACTGGATGTTCAGTGAACCAATGCTTGTTTACTACATTGGTGTGTTTCGAGATGCTTTTTGGCCAAATGGAAAATTAGCTCCACCACCGAGAGCCAAGAGTGATGAACAAAAGCAGGAGACTAAACAGAGAGCACAGCAAAAACTACTTGAAAACATTCCAGGTGAGATCACTTTGATTCTGCTTAATCACAGATTTAATAACTACTAAGGAAACTTGTTAGTCAAATTATTTTCCTGTAGCATTCTAAATTATGAATATTTGCATAAATAAGGATGATTTTGGTCTTAGTATTTGCCTCTCCTGCCTGCCTGGTAAAAGGCATGGATTTAGATATTATTGGTGGATGCAAAATCAAAATTGCTCTATTTCCGTGCATAATAATTTCTGT
This sequence comes from Sitta carolinensis, assembly GCA_032173965.1. Taxonomy (NCBI): domain Eukaryota; kingdom Metazoa; phylum Chordata; class Aves; order Passeriformes; family Sittidae; genus Sitta; species Sitta carolinensis. Next base: position 28,859,372 of record CM063285.1, read on the forward strand.
TCAAAGAACCTCTGGTTGATTCTCTCTCTGCTGGTCCTCTGTGAGCAAATATGTAGCTCTGCTACTTGGAATTACTTGTCAAATAGGGAGAGTGGCACCACCCCAATTACTTCTTTCTCTTGTATTTCAAAGTTGGAGAGAAGAGTGATCTACCCATGCTGTCAGTGTTGTGTGTTGTCTCTTTCTGATAAGAGGTCTTGGGGCACTGAATGTTAGTGTGACCTGCAGAAGAAGATCCTAGATGAAGTAGCTTTTTTCAGTACTTTTTACCTTTTTTTTTTTTTTTTTTTTTTTTTTTTTTAACCTTTGCGTAAACCTTATCTCCTGAGTCTGGGCAGCTGCTTTTTCAGCCACCACGTTTCTGGGGCACCATTCTGAGACCCTCCATCCTATCTCACTCACAGGACAGGAAATCAAGTTACATATTTTTGACTCCTCAGAGATCATGTAAACCCAAAGGCACCTAACTGAAAAGAATCAAAATCATTTAGCACTTGGAAATGCACTTAAATGTAGCTTGAATGCTTTTTCTTTGCTCCATGTGAAGAGAATGAGCTATTTCATGGCTTCACTTAGATATCTCATATGCATTAGGTAGCGTAATCAACTTTTACTGCAAAAGGAGTAGGTATGCATGCAAAATATGTCATTTGATGTGTAAACAATCCTCCATTGACTGTCAGTGTTATATATTCATCTACTTACCTAAATAGCCTTCCATTGTTGGTTTGTGGTATTGTTTGATTTTCTGTTTGTTTGAGCTTGGAGCTATAGTCAGGACATAGCTGAATGCACCTTAGATTAATGATGGAGCTCTGAATCACTATTTATTCTCTAATTTAATACAAAACGTAAATAATTGACTTAGAATTCTCTTTACTGCCTTCTTGTGCGAAGTATTCTCTGTGAAGACTGAGAGGCAATTCAAGTGCTAAATTTGTTTTCAATGTTGTAGAAATTATGTCTGTGGCTGAAGGTGTATTTAAGTGAATGGTTTAATGATGTGTGAGGTGAACTACTGAAAAGGCATTTGATGTATCATGTTAGAACGCTTAAAATGTTCTGAGGTGCAAACACTATTATCTGTTGGGAAACTTGAGAATAAGGGTATCTTTTCAAGCTGTGTTTTTAGAAGGTTGGTGAGTAGGGACTGTGTGCAACTCGTAGCCAAGGGCTGATGAAGTGCAGAGGCTTCGTTTCCCCTCCTTTATGGGTCTTTATGGTTGAACTAGATGATCTTGAAGGTCTCTTCCAACCTTGATTGTGATTGTGATTTTGGGTAGTAGAATGATGATTCTGTGATTCTGGCTGGATGTTTTGCCTAGCATGGGTGAAACAATGCTGAAACTGAAGTAATGTTTGTTGCAGATACTCTGCAGAATCTTGTTGGACAACAAAATGCCCGTCATGGTGTAGTGAAAGTGTTCAATGCATTGCAAGAGAGGAAGGCTAATAAGCATCTACTTTATGTAAGTAACCAAAAATGTCGCTTTTTAACTTCATAATCCTGTTAATTACTGAGCTTTACTCACTCAGTATTAAAGCCTAGGGGCTGGGATTTTGCAGAGATTTATTTATTATTAAAATAAGTCAATGCTCTAGGTTTGATCACTTGACCAAGTTTGAATAACAAAAGACTCTTTAACAGCAGCATTGTTTTTGTCTAAAAGAGATCCTCTACCACAGCCAGTGTGCCTGACTTCAAAAAGTACAAACTAATTTCTTCATACAGCTTAGAAAAATAAACATACCTTGGAGAATCCTAAAGAAGGAGAGCTCCACATGCCCCATAGTTAGGACATGACAGCCCTCACAAAGTTCCACTCCTCAGCTGTTGGAACTAGTAGGAATATGCAGCTGGATCTAAGCATAACACCTTCACAGTCAGTCAGTCTCTTCTGGCACCTTCTAGACAGCAGCCTGTCACAGAGCGCTCTCTAGCACTGGAGAGAAGGTGCATGCCCTGGTGCTTGCTTATGATGCTATGGGGTCTTTGACTGAGCAGCCCTGGGTGGGAAATCCCCATCTGAATGGAGCTGCCCCTTAACACTTGCCTCCTTTCAGCCTTAAGACATCTCCCATGTTATCTGTAGGACATGTGCTAACTTCTGGATGAAAGAAAAGTAGTTGCATGAATGATGAATGTAATCAAACCTATGTGCTTCTGTTATTTGTGATTATCGCAAAATGACAGAAAGGAAGAAGAAATTCTCATTTGGTTGATGCCTGCATCATCTTAACTCTTCTGTTTTTCAGGTTTTGCTGGAACTGCTGCTAACTGAACTGTGTCCTGAGCTGAGAGCTCATTTAGAGCAGCTTAATGCCACTTAGGTTTGAATCTGCACAATTGGACCACTAGAAAAATGTCTATGTTCAAGAATAGACATGTGACTTATTTTCCTCTTTTCCGTAGAGGGCTGAGGACTATGATTCTATGATTATTTTTTAGCATTTTTCTTTCCTCTTGAGTTTTTTGTGAAGTAAACAGACTTGAAAAGATCTGATGCTGTCATAGGGTAGACAAAAAAATGCTGTATAGCTGCCAATTTTTATTTAAATTGTTCTATTTGACTACTCCTCTCTTTCAAATATAGATTGAAAAATAAATGTTCATATATGCTGAAAGAAACCAGAAGATATTTTAAACATTTATGGAAAGAAACTTTGCTTCTAGTGGTAAACTAATGAATGTTGTACAGTTCTAATCTCCTCACTGAGGATCTGAGCATTCCTTTTTTTCTTTTTTTTCTTGTGATTGAAAAAGCCTTGTCGTGCAATACTACATGTAAAGCTATTGTGAAATTTTTATCAATTTTGGTTTTACCAAAGATTTCCTGTAGTTTGAAGCATTTGTAAGCAATAAATATCACAACTGGATTGCAGCACTTGATAATGAGGCTGTACTGACAACGGATCAATGAGTTTGACAGCACTTGTTAATAAGAAATAACTACATTGCTTTGAAGTCTGTGTCAAAATTATGTATTGTAAACTGGTATGTTCTAACAGAATGCCTGTGCTAAATGTTAGTTCAGAGATTAGTGCTTATGAATTGCTTCTATGAATGATCAAGTAGACATTTAATTAAACCATTCTGTTAACTTCCCTGATATTATTCAGGGCTGTTTTATTCAAATGCCCCAATTTCAAATAATCTTCAAATCTTTCCCTTATTTTATACAAGGAAAGAAAACTGTCTTCAGTGTTGGGTTTTTTTTTTAATTTATGTAAAAATATGTAAATATGATGTTAATGCACATCTAAATAATTAAACAACATCAAAAATCCCTAGCTGACACTCATTACTGTCTTCTCAATTTGATACAATTACTTGGTACAATATTTGTGCTCTTAGAAAAACTACTTGCAGTTATGACTGGCTGTATTGTAAGGTACACACAGTCTGTATGGTCTATTGAAATCAACATTTTTAGTAACATCTAGCGTTCTGTTCCAACAGTTTCAGAAAAGTTTTCAAGTTGTGGCACAACCCTAAGAGAAGCAAGGCAAATTCTGCACTTAACGAAGCTTCATAAGTAAACAAGCATTTACAAAATGTGCAAATTTACCATAGCAATCGGTAAGTTTTCTTAGTGGTTAATTGAAGTATCTTTTGACAAAAGATCCAGCTTGACATTGCTCAGACATACATACTCGTAGCCAAAAGATTTCCAACTATTTTTAACACACAGGCAGTGTGAATGCAATATGAAGGATTGAGAAAAAACAGGCCTTGTCATGAGGATGTATATTCAATATTTCCATACTAACATTTGGGGCTTTTTTCCCCCAGTTCAGTATGTAGTATTTATTAGTTTTAGAAGCTGGTATGGTTTGAATTGTAAAGCTTAGTGTTCTACTGGGCAGTTTCCAACTTTGAGTCTCTGCAGTCCAAAAGTAAAATATTTAAAGACTCTTAAGTAAATCTTGATGCTTTTAGAAAGTATGTGGGAGAAAGTATAAGCACCACTAACAAGTTAAGCTTAAAAAATTACAGGCCTGCGAGTGGGCTGTATGTGAAAATGAAACAAGTTTGGGTTCAAGCTTTTCAGAATATTAGAATTAAAATACTATATATGCAAAAAGGAAACAACCATCTTTATTTGGTTTTGTTTTGATTCATGTGCTATGTAGCAATATGACATGAAGAAAATACATCTGTCCCAATGCAATGTCCTTAATAAACCTTTAAGTCTTCAATACAATTTTTTAAAAATCTGTCTTGGCTTCATCTGAGTTAGAGTGTGAGCTTTTTACTTTCTCTTTATTTTAGATAAAATGAATCAGTGAATTGCTTTAAACAATAATTTATAGAAAGTTGAAAAGCAAGCAGTAAGTGATGAACAGTCTATAACAGCTGGAGATTAATGATGGTTTATTGTAGGAAATACATTTATATACCAGTAACAGTTAAAAGAAAGACTAAATTTTGCCAAGATTAGCTGCCAATTCAAGGTGAGAAGCAACAGCAGGATCCAGATGACATGCCTTTAAAAACAAGGAATATCAGAGTTCTGGTTTATAGCTACAATAAAATTGTATGTTACTAATATGACTATTAATAAGTCTTTAACTGTCAAAAAAACTGAGTCAACTTGCTAAAGTATTGAAAAGTTAACATATTTGGATTTCAATCCTTTTTCTGATGCCATATTAACACAAAAAATTAGTATTTAGAATTAGCATACTGGACTACAGTGTTAGTCTTGGGTTTATTTTTTTAAATTTGTGTTGGCTTGGCATATGCAGCACCACAGTTGGAAAAATAAATCTGGTTACAGACTGGATGAGTTTCACTTACATCCATTATCTATTCCAGGATGCTTAAGAATGCCCATATTCTTTCTCATCTCTTACAAAACTGACTTGTTTAAGAATGTAAGCCAAAACCAGACCTGAGCAATCAATGAAAACAAATATGACTTTAAGTAGTGTAATTGTACAGTTAACATGAGAATTTTCCAGGTACAAAAAAAACCTGGACACCCTCCCAACTCTTCTGAAGTTACTTTTTCAGGGAGCTTCCATGTTTATTTTATGTTGCTTCTCTTTTGATATTGATTTAGAGACACATGACACCAGTGATAGGAACCTTTTCTTTATAGCAAGAATTTAGTGACATTGCTAGATCACACTCAGGTGTGCAGCAAGGGAATAACAGGTGAAAGCTGCAGTATTCTTTCAGTTTTACTATACTTTAGAAGACACTGGGAAGGGCTACACTCCTACAAAGCCATGCAGCAATTTAATCCTGATGGACCTCTTCAATGCCTTTACTAGGAACAGTGGCTACAGTGGTCATAATACCTCAGTTTATGTTCCTTTCCTGATCTCCTCCTCATCCTATCCTCTGTAACATTTTTCACAGTGGGAGAACAAAATATTTAAAATGTCTGTATTCAGATCACCTGCTCTGCTAAGCCTTTTCTATCAGTAACTTCCCTGAGTAAAGAGCCACAAAAATTGTTTGATAGTTTATCATTTACATAACTCTCCATTCATTTAGATTGCACCAAGATGGACACCAAATTTTCTACTTGCAGAAACAAATGGTCACTACATGTGCAGAAACCATAAAGTGTCTGAAGCACAGATACCAACTTCCTACATTCCCTTCACCTGGCCTTGATGCCTTTAGGCATCACTGATATTACTCAACAGATTTTTATCTTCCAGAGGCTATTATTAGTATTTCTCCTCAAGCTTATTTTTCATCAGTCTTACTCCAAATTTAGAACTTTGAAAAGAATATAACTGATTTTTTCCCCCTGTGTATATTGAACAGAAAAAGCAGTAGATCCTCAGCTATCATGGAAAATGTAAATATAAAAATAAGCATGGGAACCAGTTATGGCCAATTTAAGTATTGTTAGTAAAGGCTGTAATTGTTACAGAATCTAAAGTATATGGAAAATTAGGATTTTTCAGTTGTGAGAGAATGACAGCAAATTAATTTGGGATAAAATTATTTAAATTGTTAGCTAATTTGTCTTGCAAGTTACCAAGCTCTTTGCTGAGGTGATTACCATAGATTTGTTTTTGGTTACATTGCTTGCTTAAGCAAGTGTGTAGAGAGCATCTTTCAAGGCTATTTTTAGTAATTTTCAGTATACTTCTATCACTACATTTTCTTGCAAAGATTTTTTTTTTAATGTAGTGTAGGAGTCCTTAATGAAATAAGAAGTTTGAGCCTAGACTCAGATTGAAGGTATCACTCTATTTCATGAGATATAAACCAGTCTGTAAGACTTTGTCCACTTACTTTAGAATAGTACTCCTCAGCAGCATGCTGGTCTTTCGCTGTGCCTCGGCCAAGCTGGAGGCATCTAGCCAAGTAGAAAGCAGCCATAGCAGCTCCTTTGGCTACATATATTGGATGACAATCCGTTTTCTTGGCTAGCATGTTGATGTCATGATTTGCTGTAGCCCTATTGTGGAATTTAGAGCATTAGGTTAGATAATGCTAGTTCAACCAATAATTAAAGTTGACCATATATGACTTTGACAACGCTTCCTTTCCATTTACATTATTATCCAAAATAAGCTGAAATTTACATGTATTTGGCATCTTATGAGGATTCTTCTATTTCCTATTTAAGTTAGTCTTATTTGAATAGTGTGATATTGAACAGCAAACAAGTATACAACTTTTGAAGTCACTTTGACTATTAGTGAAATACTAATAATATAATAAATATTACTAGTTCTAAAGGAAACTTATTTTACACTAGTTGTTTCCATTAAATTATTTTATGGAAATTATAGGTGGAAGAAAGCCAAAGCTCTTACTTATCTAGTATTTCATATTGCTCTTATTTCACTACACTAGCAACTTCATGTAGTGGAAAATGCCCCTGCCTACAGCACAGGGCCTGGAACTAGATGATCTTTAAAGAGCCAACCCAAACCATTCTCTGATTTTGTGATTCTATGATTCTAAAATTTCCAGTTTCTACAAGGATATTGGCAAATCATAGTAATCTGAAGGTCTTGGATATATTAAGAGCCCCTGCTTATAAAACTCTTAGGAAAACCACTTATCATTGTCTCAGCTCAGTTATTTCCTTTCTTCTTCATGTTTGCTGTCATCTTAGTTTCAGCAAGGTTTTACTAAGAACCATTTTAAGAATCAGAGAGACAAAGTGAATTTTTTTTTTTAACTATCAAGCTATAATTATCTAGTATAATCATTATAATATTAGAAAATGCTATACCTAAGTGGGAATTGTTTTGCTTCTGTTGTCTTAAAACAGATACCCCCAAGCCCCATATACTTTCCAAAAGTTATTATATGCTCCTTTACACATTGTTTTAGCAGTATCAAAGTCACAGATATGACAGAAGGAAAAGTGTAAGTAATTTCAGTTTATAGGTACTTCCTATAAATCAGTGTTTATGAAAGATTGTTCTCAATGACCCTCTGCACGTCAGTGCCTGCTAGATCACTTGGATGTGTTGAGAATGATGTTCTTCCACCTAATTTGGTCCCATTAACAAATACAGTAACACAACTGTTCATATTTAGCAAGAACGTTCAAATAAAACAACAGTAACATGTTACCTTTTGTAGTTCCTGATACATAACGTTTTTCCCTTCCTTTCCAAAAGATAATCTACAGAATGCTGATGCAAATAATGATATCCAGTCAAATCAGGCAAAAATTCTATTTCAGCACAGCTGACTTCAAGAACGTACCAGAGCAATTGGTAAGTACAACTGTGTGGGATAACTAAATTATTTGAAGTCAAGTATCAGTAGGCAATTATTATGTAGACTCCAATTATTGGGTAAGATTACACTGTATATAGTTGCATAATGTTTGTGCTTCTGTATAATGCAACAAATGTAGTTGCTATGAGCATAAAAGGACGAATTTCAGCAGAAAAGGTATTGATGCTTGATACTACTGGCTGAACTGCTGAGATTTTGCCTCAAGGCTAACTTCAGTTCTAATTAAGTGGAACTGTTTCAAGTATGGTTGCAGTGTTTTATTTCAGAAATGGTCACCTCTGACAGTACTGTTGGATTTTATTGCTATTTTCTGCAATCACAATTTCAGCTGATGAAGTGCACTCTTTATTTGTCTGGACAATGTACCATGCAGCACTGACTGGAGGGGACTCATTCCAAGTGCAGCAGGCTAGACCAGACTGAACAGCTATTGCTCTATTGACAATGCAAAAGAAAGGAAACTGGCAGTTCAGAAAGAAACAGTTCTTCTCAGCATGGAAGCAGAGCAAACAGCATCCATAGCTGTACTACTGATTTACCAGAGCTTCTGCTATGCAGTGGCATATAGTGCACCAAGTGCAGCTTGTCAGATGGTAAGTTGTGACATGTTTACTGCTGTAAACATACCCCAAAAATGTAGACATACAACAAGAACATGAATGTTATCATGTGCCACTTGTGCAAGTAGTCAATCTATCTGCATCTTGTTTCCAGCAAATCAATAATCTGATTGACAGATTGAACTTTTAGCAATACACTGTAAGCTCTGGAGGTTTGTCACAGAAACGTGCTGTTTCTCAGCCACAGAACATTGCGCCAACAGAGCTCTTGTCTTACTTGACTAGTTCAAGATACAGAAGTGGATCTGAAGTTGTTGCACTTCTGCCATATTCCAACCAACTGGGAAATAAGCCAGGCCAACCAGAGCAGCAACAAATGTTCCTTAGCTGCTTCCCAGGAAGAGAACCAGAAGACAACCACCTCAAGTGTATGTGCACAGTACGCACACAGCCTGGAGACCAAACATGAGGAACTGGAACTCTGCACCCCCTCAAAGTCACACAATTATGAGAATAACTGGAGCACGGTGGAACAACTCACATGACAGGAACATCATGATGGATAGGCTGTTTTGTAAAGACAGAACAAGAAGACGAGTCATGCTCTGAATGTGGGAAAGTTAACTATGGCAATTCTGGAAGCCTTATTGAATGCCTCTAGGCCAGGATTGGAGGAGTCATCTCAAGAAGGATCTTATTCTAAGCGTCTCTTACTGACTTCTGAATCAAGACAGTAAGACCAATGAGACAATACTTGTGTCACTCTTAAGTAAGCTTTGGGTAACAGAATCTGGATCTTATAGGTGACTTGGACTACCCAGGCATTAGATGCAAGAAGAATACAGCAACTCCCAAGGACATCCATGAATTTCCTGGAACAGAGCAGTGGAGTACTGCTGCCTCAACCAAATGTCAGATGTGCCAATCAGGAATGAGGCACTGCTTGACTTGCTACTCTCAAATCAAGAAAATCTGCTTTGTAGGACATCAAGGAGTGATAGTTTTGGGTGCAGTGATCACAATATTGAAGATACGGGATCCTGCTGAGTACTCTGAGGGTTAGTACTAACACAAAGGTTTTAGATTTCAGAATAGTAAACTTCAGCCCACAGCACAGTTGTGAGGGTCTCCATAGGAAGCTTCCATAGAGAATAGAGGAGCTAAGGAGTGCTGGGAATTTTTCAAGAATGCTTTCCTGGAAGCACAATGAACTGTTTGTTCATCCGCTTTAAAGGTAAGGAAAGTAGGTGGAGCAAGAGATCCCCTTGGCTTAAGTCCAAGTTTCTGAGCCTGCTCAAAACCAAGGGAGAAGCATACCAAAGACAGAAAAGCAGGTAAAGGGAAGTGGTGGATTCACTGGCCTTGTACAGTTTTAAGATGCAGCTGGACAGGGTGCTGGGCCATTGTGTCTAGACTGTGCTTTTGCCAAGAAAGATTGCACCAGATGATCACTGAGATCCCTTCCAACCTGGAGGCTCTTTGACACTCTGACTGTAGGGGTTAAAGTGAATGATGAAGGCAGGAGCCTAGAGGAGATAGTGGACAAGGAAGACAGGAATGCATGTGGGCATCTGCTTTGGATACTATTTCAAGGCTGTTTTGCTTTATAGGATCAGAAGGAAAAGTTCAATCATACTGAGTAATTGAGAACCTTTTAGTATTAATTTTGTCATTGGCTATTCTGTTGTTAAAGATGTTTTGCAGTTCATTATCTCAAACATTTCTTGAGTTCAAAAGACAAGATCATCATATTAATCTTTTAAATCTGTTTTATGTGGTCTTGCATGAAGAACCCTAATGAAAAACGAAACAAAAATTACCTTTTGGCTAGTGCAGCAGCTTTAGAGTAAAATTTTCTAGTGTAGTAATATTCCACAAGATGTCCTTGAGCATAGATGTTTCCAAGTTCTGCTGCTTTTCTCAAATGCTTCAAAGCAGCTTTAGTGTTTTGACATATACCTTGTCCATAGAGATACATAATGCCAAGTACTCCCTGTGATTCCAGATTTCCATTGTCACATGCTTCTGAATGCCAGAAAAAGGCCTAAACAAGAGGCACAAAGTTGGATTATATATTTACTTGGCTGATTTTCTCGTATACTGTTTCCATAAAAGCTTTTACACCAACCATCCTGTAAGAAGTGCTTATACATAAAAGAAAGAAGAATCCTTGTAAGGCTTTTAAACCTGCTTTGTTTACTATCAGAACTATCAATCAGTGTTACCTGCTTGAATTATGAAGGTTACCAAAACTGACAAAATTTAATCCATTCTATCATCCTTTCTGATACTCTCACTAAAAAAAAAAAATAAAATCTTAGCTAGCAGCATCAAGTGAGTCAAAATGAGGAATTCTGGCCATCTGTTCACACAGGCTTTTAAATGGATGATAATGTCTAACTACTCAAAATACAACTTTCAGAGTCAAATATACCACTGTATCATTTCTCTGAAGTTAAAAATTAATCATGACTAATTTTTATTTCAAAAGGTACAAGTGGGCTTTACCTTCTTCAGATCTTTTAGAATTGGCATAGAATAAAGCATTCCTAAAGTACTCTGGGCCTTTACACTTGCTTTTGGGTTTCCATCATCTGCAGCAGTAAGCCACAACCTAAGAAAATGGGTATAATGAAGTTTAAGAAACACATAATCTTATAATTTTTCAGGAAAATCACAGACTGCCCTTACCTTTCAGCCTCTTCAATTGAATGTTTAACACCACATCCTTCATAATACGCCCTGCCAAGATTGTATGCAGCTGCAAACATCAAGTGTCTTGCTTCTGGGAATCAGAGTTGAGTATTTTATTCATGTATTCCACTCCCCTTTCCTAAAATTGGACCATTTAAGTTATTATGTTCAGACTGTGAAGAGGATAAAATATATAACCTGAGAATGCACTAACTTCTGCAAGACAGGTAGTTTTTTCCCTTTGGAAGAAAGGCTGAGGCATACTGGCAGGACAGCTTGGAAGACAGTGTCATACCAAAGTAGAACTGATCTTTGGTTCCTAGACAGCCCCTACATTTTTGACCCTAGCATATTTTTAGTGTGAAACATTTCTTTGTAAATGTTCATCTGATAATATATTACTCTTCACTGACAAAACTTTTCCCAAAAATATTATTGTGCTCATGTAAATGAATGTCACATCCTACACTTGTAACATGTTCAATTTCAGAATTCTGAGAACTTTTTAATATTGCATAATGTATCTGAAATCATAAAACAACCTTAACAAGAAGGCAAAGTGAAACATTGGACTTTCACATGCCTTACAGTGGATTTTCAAGTCCCTGCATTTAAAATACCTTATACTCATAAAGAACAAAAACTGACAGTGTTAAATAAGTAGATGGAGAACATTGCATATGAGCAACTGGGCCTCAGAAGTACTTTAGAAATAAGATATACACTGTTAGGATTTAGCATGGACACATTTGTTTAAATACACTAGAAATGGTCCTTTATAAAAGGTTTTGCTTTTATTCATCTTTCATACTGCTTTCAATACACAAGAAAGAAACTGTTAAAATGTTTATTTGGAAGTAAACAAATGTGGTAATTATGCAGACATACAGAAAAAATAAACTACCTCTAAACCCCAATCAGAATCTTTTCAGTTCTGCTGACAATGCTGTAAGGACCATTTGTTAATATACTCTTTGGTTCTTTTTTTTTGGCCTTCTGTCTTATAATCTACCCACTTATTCCTAATGCTTGTATTCGTTCCTCATGCTACATTTTAAGATCATCTTCACCAAAAAATTAGCTCTCATTATTGTAGCAAATCATTCCTTTGTCTTCCTTTTTTGTAATATAATTCTTCAGTTTGAATTCTTCAAATTCTTGCAAATGTAATTTTTCATGTGTTTAATTTAAAAATATTACTGCCAACCATTGGCAGAGGCACAATCATCTCTGGCATCTGTGCTAAAAGAATAGAAAGTACCTTAAAAAAATAATTGTGACAGATCTTATGCTTTGAAATAGTTTGATTTCCATTTTGACTCACTTTATTTTCATCTACACAAATTGCTTATTAAAAAGTTAAAAATTTGAAGCAATTTTTTAATGTAGCTTCCACATGAGGTCCAACCAAGCCTTTGAAAGTTAAATTTAAAATAGAAATTAGTGTATTTTTTTAGTCCTATTTTATTATACACATTTTTGAGAACTTCCTCAATCCAGGGGCCCTCACTCTTTAATGATGCTCTGTAAACATCTGCACTTTATGAAACTAACTCTAAATGAAAAGGCTGTTAATTTTAAACTAAATAATCATGCTTACAAAGAAATTCCTAGTAATTATCAGCTAATATTAGAAGAAAAATAAAAAGTGTGCAGCTAAATTACTCACAGGGTCTTTTTTAGTGCCAAGTCCATCATAATACATTACACTAAGTTGATACATTGCTTGAAAATCTGTATCCTTGATTTTTTCAAATTGCTTTAATGCTTCTTTATACAACCCCTGGGAAAGAGAAAGCAAAAAATAATTCTGTGATATATACACCCTTACAATTTTTCAACCTGCAGTATTTACCTCATGAATGAAGAACAAAGAATCGCAGCCACAGAACTGGCAGAAAACAGAGAGGGAGTAAGTTAATAACCACAAAAAAGCTGGGTAACCAAAAGCCATTCTGACAAACTTACTCCTCTCCCACAAACTGCCATATTTTTAATTTGAGGATATAAAGTCTAATTCAGAGTCCCTGCCCCATCTATCTGACATCCTTTAACATAGGTCAGTTGTTCTTACACCTCGAGGGTTTAACAGTCTGCTTTAACATCTCTGCTAAGGGTTGGTTTCACAGAGATTAATAAACCAGATGTCTGTCACACATTTCTTATGGAGGTATCACTTGCAACAACAGAGATATTTTCACCCCTAAGAATGAATCTCAGAGAGTACTTGCTTCTGCATTAAGTCTGAGAAGAAAACATATTTAAAAATAGAGTTAAACAACTGTAATACAACAGTTAACTGAGCCTGGTGTCCTAACTAAAATATTTTTACACTTAAACACTAAGTAAAAAGAAATAGTGGAATTAAAATGTTCTTCTCTGTATTTTTACTTCAAATTTTATGTGTTTTTTGATGAAAAAAAGTTAGACTGCAAAAGCTTAGAACTGAGCAACTGTTCAACAGTCAGTCAAATGTCCTCACAATGACTTATCATACTCTATTAATACTGTCCAAGCTGTTATCTTAAACTTCTAATTGTTTTGGGAACTTATCCATTATGACTGTGAGAGCTTTCTATTTTTAAAGAACTCTGGAAAAAAAAAAAGCCAGTTTCTTTTTGCAACTAGCTGTCATGAATATCAGAAAAAGAAGTACGTGAGGCACATTTAATCTCACCTTTCCTGAGAATTTAGTGCTATAAGAAGTAGACGTAGGGCTGTGATTAGGAGGTGGGGTTTTTTTCTAATATCTAAGAGTACAGTGCTATGAGCATGTGCATTTTCAGCCACTACAGACATACATTAAAAAATCTGAAAATTAAAACTTGCTCAAAGAATAAATTTAGGGATGTACAGCAGTATCTCTCATGGACATCCAAGCCAGCTTGTCACGAAACAGACAGGAATCTGTTCACTCAGCTTCATTGAGTTAGTCTCAGGTAATTTATTAATGAAAACATTAAGGATAGGGCCCAGAAAACAGAAAGCCTGAGTGAGTTAATTCTGTTCCTACTGCAAACTGTGAGACTGATATACACTGTACCACAGCTGCACTGTAAACAGTAGTGAATCTGTGCATGTCACATTAGAAAAAACCCAACTCAGTGTTTGTACTACATTATTTCCTATCTCCCTGAACTAAGCTCTAATTTTCACAGGAAGCAGAGGTTTAAGTTCACCTGCCAGACAGTGTTACTCTGTTCCCTGAGCATTTACTTTCAAAGACTTGGATGACCAATTTTAGCCAAAGTGGGCAGGAACAGAGATCTTGAAGATAATACTTTTCAACAAGTTCCAGTTTCTAGGTAGGGAACAAAGATCAAAAGCTGTGTCTTGGATCAGGGCTCACTCTCACTTTAACTGAAAACAAAGTCTGTTATATTTGGGCAGTCAGCTGCCCAGAATCCCAACCTGGCTTGGAAATTAGCTATAAGGATAGGTTGCTGCTTACTTATCTGGTCCTCAGGATACCTGTGAGGGAACTGGAATACTTCACTAGATGCTAGGGGAAAAGTGTAGGAAAAGCTAATTTAGGGGGAACACCTGGTGATTTTAATGGGATAAAACCAGGCATAGGGCACCTTTTGTAGGTTTTCATAAGGTGTATCCTTTTTTGCTGAAAAGGTGTTGAAAATTGTCTGCTTTGTAATATTTACTTAAAAAAGGAAAAGCACAACCTGTTCATAATATAGTTGTCCATCAAGAAAAGGTGCTGGAGGATCTCCACCTGCCTCTCTTCTCACCAGTGACTCCTTCACTTCTGCCAACTGTGTTCCACGGGAGCAGTTCTCTGCTTAAAAACAGACACACGTTTGGGTTTGTCCCCTAAGAGGTGGAACCTGCTTAAATACAGTAAAGATCTGAAGCTGTCTGGGTCCCCTTTTTAGTATGTTCTTCAAAAGACTAAGGTCAAAGAGAAGGCTCTGCTGTGAAAGGGAAAAGTACAGTGAAAACAGCCCGAAGGGAACGTTCAGCGAATACAGCCTGACTCTTATGTGCGTGAAGTCCGCCGTGGAAGAGCTTAGACGCGCACCTGAGCAAAGCGGGGAGCTGCCGGCAGGGGCCGGCCCAGCGGCAGCGGTGCCGCCGTCGGAGCGGTACCCGGCCCGTCGGAGCGGTGCCGCGTCGCGCGGTACCGGCCGTCGGCAGCGGTACCTAGCCCGTCGGAAGCGGTACCCGGCCCGCGGCAGCGGTGCCCGGCCCGTCGGCAGCGGTACCCGGCCCGTCGGCAGCGGTACCCGGCCCGTCGGCAGCGGTACCTGGCCCCGCGGGAGCGGTACCCGGCCCGGCGGGAGCGGTGCCCGGCCCCGCGGCAGCGGTGCCCGGCCCGGCGGGCAGCGGTACCCGGCCCGTCGGCAGCGGTACCGGCCCGCGGCAGCGGTCCGCCGCGCACGTGCCCGGCCCGGCGGCGGTGCCGGCCGCGAGCGGTACACCGGCCCGTCGGCAGCGGTACCTGGCCCCGCGGCAGCGGTACCCGGCCCCGCGGCAGCGGTGCCGCCGGCCAGCGGCGGCCGCAGCGGTACCCGGCCCGCGGGAGCGGTGCCCGGCCCGGCGGGAGCGGTGTCCGGCCCGGCAGGGTCCCGCGGCAGCCGCTCGCAGCGCAGCGCCATCCAGCACCGCCGGCCCAGCTCCCCCGGCAGCCCCGCGCCCGAGGGCGGCTCGGGCCGAGCCTGCCGGTCTGTGCGGGCCCCGGCCCGGGACCGAGCCCTGCTGCAGCGCCGGGGCCCGCCGCAGCGCTGCCCGGCCTGTGCCGGCACCCTGCCCCGCTCCATAGCTGGCCGGAGGGCCCACGGCCTTTGGCAAGGCAGGAGGAACACCGGGAATGTAAGGACGGTATTTTCCGCTTGGGGTTGGCTTCACCTCCGGCCGTTGCCTGGTGCCAAGTGACAGGCTGCGGTCTGAACGCCCGCCGGATCTTCCCTACTAATGCCGGTCCTGTCGGAAATTAAAAGCAAGAGCCCAAAATGCTCTGCAGAACACGACTATAGCAAAAGGAGCAGAAACTCTGAAAGCAATTCAGAGAAAAAGGCTTCAAACTGTGACACTACAGTCTAGCAGGCGGGACTTCACTACTTCAGTGATCAGAAACTGTTTGTTGTAATGTATTTTGTTTTGCCCATATAGATTTTTAAAAACTTAAAAGGATAATTGAGGGAAAATGCTGTTCGAGGTTTCTCCTGAAATGTAAAGCATTGCTTCCACTTCCGTAGATTGCTTCTGGCTGTGTCTCTTACAAAAAGGGAATAGTATAAAAATGTGTGAGAGTGCTTTCAAAATAATCTTTAGCTGTGTTCCCAGTTTTTTCTTTTTTTCCAGATGGTTATCATCCTTCCATTTTTGGCAGTATGATCTGTTTCTATAGCAACAGGGACAGAGGCAACAATCAAAACGGGAGAGTGATGCCTGCAGATTTGTGTGGTTAAAACTGTGGGCTCAACGTGATGTTTTCCAGCAGTTCTAAGTGACTTTAAGTACCATGAAACTCCTAAAATTAATCCTGATTCATTTTGTGTAGATGATACAACCAAAGAAATCTACAGGGAAATATTTTTTTAAATTACTTGATTTAACAGACAGAGTGAGGAACAGTGTGTGAAAGCAGCAGCACCCTTTAGCAAACACAATTAACAACGGGCTGCATGGCTGCTTTTGATGCAGAAGGGTGTGAGATTCACCGGCACACTGTGGTTTATCTGACTGCTTACACAATTATTAGAATTTTCCAATATCTATGCAAGATGTGTGATCTGAGATACAAAGCACAGAGGAATTTTTGCTAAGTTATGTTCCAGAACAACTGTAGCCAGGAAGCCTTGTCCTTAACTGGCCCTTGGGGGCTGCCTCATACAAAGTAGATGACAATTGTTGTTTCTGTATTTATACCAGTACAGGTACCGGTTATTCAAAAGCAGATGAGTTTTGCAGGCACTAATGAAGTGTGCAAAATGTGACCTGAAGCTCAAGAATTAATAGCAGAAATTTGAAAAGAGTTTTAGCTGGCTTGATGTGGATGTGTGTGTAGGTGCCTAGGTTGAAAATTCCTTGGGTACAGATTGAAACCCCTGAGTTGCTGAGGTAATGTAGGGAGGGAAGATCTTAAAAACAGAAAACCCAAAACATAACCTCTTGGGCAATGCAAACCCATTTAGTCTTAAGCTATTTATGGATATGTGTGTTTTCAAAAGAGTCTTTAAAGTTGCATAAACAGTGACTCTGGATTTCTGGCATCTGTGCAGAAATATTTCATCCCTAACAAAGCATAGTTAGAAGTCTAGGAGTTTCATTTGTTTGTTAACTGATTTGCTTGGCTAGCTGTTCAGGAAAACTACAATACAACATTTTGTAATTACGCAAGTGTACTTCTTTCCATATTAAAGAGAAGTGAAAACTGTCATTTACTGAAGTAATTCTGCTGAATTGATCACAGCTTATCTACCTGGATTTCTGCACCTTTAAAAATTGTACTATATATGTTCATATATCACTAAAATAATTTATATTAGTTTTCCTGAAGGAGAAGCAGAAGGTGATTTCATCATGTTTGTGAATTCATTTCAGAACTATGTATGCCCTAAAGGAACACTGTTAGGCTTTTTCCCTATCTGTTTATTAAAACCATGCCATTATTATTTGCTTTTTAAATACGTGACTTTCAATTTTTTTTTTTAAGTGATGGCAGTGATTATGAGGAATGTCCGTAACGAACACAGAGGTATTTTCCACAGAAGGAAATACCATAATATTAAGGGAACAGAATTGTGCCTCTTGGACACTCATCCTCTCTAGGATACTTCAAGCTCATGTAAGTGACATCTGTTTTTGCAAACGTGTTTTGAGCAGAGATGTGACAGGTGGCTGTGCCCAGATCCACCATTGCCAATTCTAGTCCTGCTCAGACGGGTGATGAACTTGCTGTAATGTCTGTGCTGAAGGGGAGAGCTGGGTTTCACAGCCTGGCACGTCTGGCCAGACTCCCGGCCTAGTGGCAGAGCTTGGACAGGACGACGGTACGGATTTCTTTTTGCTGACTTAAGCTTTTTTTTTTTTTTTTTTTTTTTTTTTTAAATCTAAATTAATTCTCTATTGTTTGTTTTTCCTAGATCCAAGTCTGCCTTGGTCTAGGCTTGCCAAACCAGCGTCAAGGTCCGCTGGCAGAACCACTGTGGAGGCTGCGCTGGCAGCAGCACAACCGAGCGAGCACCAGGCCGCGCTCAGGGCTCGGTGGCTCCGGTGCAGCAGCGGTGCCGCGCTCCCGGGGCTCCGGAGGGCGCTGCCGCGGCCCGCGAGTGTGTGCGGGACGTGCCGGGCGCAGCCGCGCCACATGGCCGCCCCCGCCGGCAGCCCCGCGCCCCGGCCCGGCCCGGCCACGGCCCCGCGCTGCCTCCGGGGCGGCCAATGGGCGGCGGCTGCCGCTGCCTACGTGCGGCGCGGCCGGCGGGGCGGGGCTGCGGGCCCGGCGCTCGCGGCCCGCCGGGAGGCGCGCACGGCGGCCCCGCGCCTCGGTCCGACTGCCCCGAGAGCCCCGCGCCCGGCGAAGGGAAGCGATGCTGACGCTGGACTGCAGTTCAGAGGTGAGGCTTGGGAGGGTCTGGCTGTGCTTTTGTCTTACCGGGAGCCCAGCTGCGGAAGTGAATGAGGCGTAGTTTGCCTACAGCTGCTGCTATTAATGTCGGGGCACTGCTGCTCTCGAATGGTATTTCTGGTTAAGAGACTAAAAGCCAAAGAAGTCTTTCTTTCACTGCTCTTAAAAAAAATAATAGAAATTAAAAGGCAGTCTCAAGGATCATGAAGGTCCAATGATTTGCAAGTGGAATGTTTTTTGCTGTGATGCAGTGTTCAGAGACCTGCCGTGGCTTACTCTGGCAGTAACCTTTCTTTCTTTTGATATCTTGTTTCAGTCTGTTAGTTTCAGCAATCTATTTGAGACAGGAACCGGTGTGAATGCACCTGCAGATGCCTCTGGTCAGTCTCCGGCTCACTTGGCTGCTTGTGGTGGTGAAGCTTTTTTTCTACTTTGGCAACTGCAGACAGGAGCAAATTTGAACCAACAGGTAAAAAACACATACGTTTTATTCCTTCCACTTCTAATCTGGCATGTCAGTAAATCCACTTAATATTATTTACACACTTTTTATCCAAGAGAGAGTTTTTTTTTTATACTCAGTTGTTTTGCATGAGTTGCATTTGGGATTGCTTATTCTGAAGTAACTTCTAGCACGGACCAGAAATCCTGTCTATATTGTGTTAGGAACTTCACTTGCAATGTATAATTTAATTTTCACACTTACAGTGCTGCATGCTGATGTCCAAATGACTTAATTCTTTTACAAAACTGAGTATTTTTATTTTTCCTCCAAAAGTTTGTCCCTACTTCCAGTAAATGTAAGGATTCTTACTTGAGTTGCTTAGTTTAATTCTTTATTCCTCTGAGCTGGTAGCAAGCTATTGGTCACAGCAATTGCTGAATGGTGCTAAGACATGCTGTTAATTAGTATAGAGAGTATTCTGTATAAGTTATCTTTTAGAAGGCAAAGGTTAAACAATGAGTACTGCATGAGACAGCACTTCTACTTTGGGGTGATGAATACATGAGATATTTAATGGTAGTTATCAAGTACACTTTGCTAGCTGTATTCCTTTCATCTCTCTCTCAGCTCACAACAGACTGGTATACATAAAGAGTCATTTTGGAGTACAAGACAGCTTTATCCTACTCCTCTTCTTGCAAATGACTGTTATATATAAATTGTGTTTCTAGGATTGCCTTGGAGAAGCCCCGATACATAAAGCAGCAAAAGTTGGGAGTTTGGAATGTCTTGCTCTCCTTGTTGCTGGGGATGCTAAAATTGAGTAAGTTGAGCGACATTTAGTAACTTCAGTAAGAGCATCAAAGGATGTGCATTTTACAGAGTGCATTTAACTTGCTCAGAACACGCATGCTAAGGCTGCAAATATGGTATGACTGTAGCCATAAGAGTATTAAAAACTGACAGACACCAAAAGATTACAGACCACATGCTCACATGCTGTTGTTTAGCTATATACCTCTGTGATTACTGCTGAGAGAGTATTCCTGATCATAATCTCACCCTCTTCTTGCCTTTCTCATACGCTAAACCAGTAATAGTCTGATGACAGATTTTTTTTTAAATAATGATTCCTTTTTGTATTTAATACCAGTCCTCTGTATGACCCCTATGCTATCCTTCACAAACGTTCTTGGTATTGATTCTTGGTACTTATTTTTATACACCTGTGCAAATTACCACTTTATCAGTGCTTGCTTATTATTCCAGTTTAATTGGCAATTGTTAATTCTGTGTTTCAGCTTGCGCAACAACAGTGGACAGACAGCAGCAGACCTTGCACTGGATTATGGCTTTCTGGAATGTGCCAAGTTCCTCAGGACAATTCAGCACACTCAGACAATGAAACTGAGAGGACAGTCTGGATACTCGCTGAGTGACAGACATGGCTTGCAGAGAGAGGATCCAACTGCACAGAAACAGGAAAGTGGAACCAGCAGATCCATAAACAGGAAGAGGAGAAGATCAGATGGTGTGTAATAGTGTTGGTTTAGTACAATTTAGAATATTTAAAAAATGTTTTTAGCATCTAAGTACAACAAATGTGTGTTAGACACAGAGCAGTTAGATTTAGAAGCCTCCTAGTAAGGATGAACTTGCATAGGTACTTAAGGTTAGGGTCTTCTTGGAAACGGACAGTACATGTGGAGTGCCACTTAAGAGGCTACTTTAACACAGAAAAAATAAAAATCATAGGTCTCTTACTGATGTACTGATGAAATAGACTTATTTTGTTTGTTTTTATGACAGATCTTGTCTCCTAGCTGCCAGAAGAAAGAGCTCGTAGTCCCAACATGAAATAAAGGGAATCCAGAATCTGAAGAACCATGACTGGATGATGCACTGAGCAGTCAGATGTGTGTTCTGGGACATTATCTCCTTCTGAGAAGGAGGAAAGCTTGTTTATTGTTACTTCTTACAGAAGAATGTTGTGAGTTTTTCCCCACCCCGGGAATACTTGTATTTATTTAGCTACAAATAAATGAGCATGGAAAAATTAATTCTCTTGCTTTTTTTTTTTTTCTGTGTAAGTATGAGAGCAAAATTAATAAAATTCAGTAAATACAGCCATTTTTTCCCCACTCCTAAAATATGTCATCAAGAATACCAGCAACAAACAAGGCCTTTGAACAGATTCATAATGGACAAGACAGCTGGCTAAGTGGAACTTAAAAGGCAGAGGACAGTTTATCTTTCTGTCATGAAAGAATTCCATAAAACAAAACGATTTGGCATTTAATCTATAAAGATTCTAGCAGAAGAGAAAATACTATATAAACCTGAAGTTGTGCTACAGAAAAGTACAGAGTACTCACTGCCTAATAAATGCATTTGTAAGGAGTACAGTTCAAAGCAGGTAACTTATTTCTAGAGGTTTCATTAAAAAAAATAGTTTCTTAATTTAAGTAATTCAACCAACATTTCTATTTCAACTGGGTTTTGATTGACTTAAACCATTATTTTGATAAATAACAGGACAGTTTTATCTAGATCAGCTACTATTCTGTCTCAGCATGTTCAGTGCAAGAGTGAATTTAAATAGCTTTTGGTCGTTGAGGTAGGCACAGGTTATAATAGGCGTCCTTGTTCCAAAACTCCGTGCCCTTCCATCCACACCAGCCCTGTCCAAGGAAAAAGCAAGACAGCTTTTAAATCTACTTTGAATTCTGTTTTTTCTGTCTACTACTATTGAGTCTATTCTTATTTTACTAATCATACTAATCTAGGCTGTATGATGAATTATTTTCAAATGTCTATAGAATGCAATGACAATTTTCAGAAAGTTCTCTACGTGCTTGGAAACACATTAATGGAAAACACATTACAAAGATTCTCTCTCCCTGCCTTCCCTCCCAGGTTAGTTCTTAGAAAGTATCATCTCCTCCCCATCCCCACCTCCCCATTACCTTCTGCTGCTTCTGAGAGGCTAATGTTATTCTGAAACTCCATCATTCTCACAGTTTCCCTTTCTTATCCTGAATCCTTGCCTTTTTTGGCAATAGTTGATCCTTCAGCCCCAAACAGAGCTTCTAATACCAGAAATTGTGCTGTTCAAGCTGAATCAGTAGAAGGAAACAGTCTAACGAAAGTTTTTAAGTTTGCAGACTACCACATAATTATTGGAGGTGTTTCTGAAGAAATGAGATAAACACAGTTCACCTTAGTTCCTCCCTAGACACTTTTGATGAAGAAAATGGGTTCTGCATTCATTTTATCCCCCTGGACCACTGAACCATTCTTAACAGCTTGTAGCTGTAACAGCCTTTGGTCCTCCATGCTCTTTGGAAACTTCTTCCTGTGTTCATTTCAAGATTTGATCATTATAGGCCTGCAAAATGTTTCTTAAACAGCTTTTTTTTTTTTTTTTTTTTGTGTTTGTTTGTTTGTTTTTTGTGGGTTTTTAGTTTTTGTTGGTTTTTGTTTGCTTATTTTGGTATTTTGTTGGGCCTACAGAAGAGTATTGAAGATTAGAAATAAAAGTTATTATTTGCAACTTAATAAGAAAAACAGAAAAGATACTGATTCCCTAGCACTTACAGGATGGTTTAACTGCTTTTAGTGTTTACATTTCTGACACTGTATTTACTGGTTTGTAATGTGCTGCATCATCCCTTTTGGTGGCCTTAAATGTGGAAATGACATTACATGCCCTTGAGCACTTTGGAGTTTTTCCACATTTCCAAAACTATTCAGGACCTACCCTCTGAATACTGTTCAAGGCCTAATCTGAGAATGGTTAGTGTTGGATTTTTAAAACAACTTTCAAAATTTAAAATAAATTATCTTCTCTGCTTCATTTAGAGCATCTTACAGCCTGAACAGAATTTTCTGTTTTATTCTAAATACAAAACACGTTTATCGTATATAATCCTGGATAAAAAAGGGAGATGGGTGAATGAATATAAAATAAAGAACATTGCTTTATAGTATAATATCTTGATGTAGTTGCTGATCTGATACATCTCCAAAGACACTAAGTTTCAGAAACCGACAATACTTTGCATATTGTAGTATGCAGGTTACCTGGGGTCAGTGCTTCTTCCATAAGGAATGGAGAAGCTATAGAATGGCCAATTTGTTTTTGGCTGGACATTATTTGTTTAATGCCAAAATACACGTGTATACATGAATGTGTGGGTATATATGTGCATCAAGCCTCACCTTTTCCAAAATAACGTGCAGATCTTCTCCTCCAGTGTAATGTGGGTCTAGAATCAAGTATTTTATGTGCCCTGTAGTCTCATTCCAAGCCACTCCTAATATCGTGTGAGCCAAAACACCTCCACCTAAAATAGGAAAAACACAGATTGCTGAATTTTTTTTCATTGGGATTGACTTAATGTCCAAGGGTTAGATAAAAGAACATCAACACCTTCTAATAGCAGATTAGCTTGTATTAAGATGATTCTGAAAGTGTCTGACATAAGATACTTCACATTTTTAAACAACCTATCTTTACAACATCTAAGAAAGGTTAGTTGTAGTAACTAAACTAAGTAGAGAATGAATTTTCAAAATTTGTTTCAAGTCAGCAAGTCAGGTTAAATCCTCAACACTTCTGTCAGATGAAGTCAAGAATATTTCATCTCTTTTGCACTTTTTCTTTCAAGAAACTTAACTGCAGGAAAGAAATTTGCAAAATTTCTTGGATGTAAAAGGACTAAAATTAGAAATCAGAATTCCTGGATGAGGTTTACCTGCTGTTTTCTACTAATTTACATCAATATTAGGGGCAGAATAGTAAATTCTGATTTCCCTCTCCCCAGCCTGCAAACAGTAAATGGGCATATTTTGATGAGATGGGCACAGGCCAACTCTTGCATGTTTCTTTCAGATAACATGCAATACTTTATGTCCCCGCAATATTGTAGTACTAACTCCAAACTGCGCATAGGGATTGCAAAATCCCTGGAAGAATACAAGCAAAAACAATCCCCAAACCCCACCCCCAAAAATCCCATCTCCAGCCCTCCAATAACAACAAAAATTAAACCAACCCACAAGAGAGCATCACAGGGAAGGATAAGTTACAGACTGGAAGACTTTTCAAAATAGGATTCTACATTTTTGAAATTCAGACAAAATGGCTGCTGAAAGGCCAACAATATTTAATAGAATCATAGAATGGTTTGGGTTGTAAGGGACTTCAAGTATCTAGTTCACCTCCCACTAGACCAGGTGCTCAAAGCTCCATGGAACCTGGCCTTGAGCCGTGGGCCGTCCCCCTGGCCTTGGGGCATCCACGGCTTCTCTGGGCAGCCTGTTCTGGTGTCTCGCCACCCTCACAGGGAAACATTTCTTCCTAGTATCTAATCAAAACCATCACCATACCAAAGTCTGCACTCCTGGCACCTCTGTTTTGAGAAAGTTACGCTCTATTATGGAATAACAAATACAAACTGCAAATTGCCTATATTAATGTTATTAAAGTTAAAAGTAATAATACCGATATTACTAATTTCCTAAAATACAGCATGGGAACAATAGTTCAGTTAATGTCACAGTATTTTTACAAATGGCACTTCTTATCCCAATATTTCAGATTATTAAATCTAGTCTTAAAGCAAATTTGGATAATACCCTTCTCTTCCAGGCCACATAAACAGCACTCTTCTCTGAGGGGAAGTTTTGGGGAACTCTATGAACTTCTGCTCCTGTAGAGAATGGAAGTCAGCTCAAGTTCTGACTTAATAGCAATTTATAAAAACACCCTTTAGACCGACTTTTGTTCCCATACTTAATACTAAGCTTGAAAGAAATACTAAATAAGAAGATATTTTTGAGGCTACCTTTGGAAAACCATAATTTTTAATTAATCTACAGTTTTGATTAACTCTTGTATTGTAAATTAAATGGGTTCTAATTGAAATAAAATTCAGCACAGGGAGGCCATGCACTTTCATTAGCCTTCTTCAACACTTAAGCACTTACCTATCATAATTGGAGTTCCCTCAGTCTTGAAATGATTAGCAAGCTCTCTTCCCTGCAATGCTAGTTCAGAACCCTGGCTAGGTAAGAAAAAAAAAAACATATTTGTCATTCTCACTAGGCTTACTTCTCTAATTATCTATTATATTAGTTCACTGCATAGATAACCCATTAGAAAGTCACCTGGATTATTCCTATGTAAACTTCCCAAGAAGAGAAAATCTGAAAAACATTTTCTAACACAAGGTCTATTTCCTAAGAAAGGAAATTAATACAGACATTTTTAATATCTTTATATTTCTTTATATAGTGGCTTATCTTTTTAAAACCCAGTGAAAATTTGTGTGCCTACTTCCCAAGTAGAGAGAATGGATAAATTGCAGAGAATACAAAACTGGGAAATGGTGCATTTATTATAATGGATCCAGCACCAGTGTTGCTGGTGCAGCTGTGAAGTCTTATTTCCACAAAGAATTAGAGATGCTAGTTGTAAATAAGCCCAAGACAAAAATGCTATCCACTGCCAGTGACCAGCTGAAAAAGCTGCATGACTCTTTCTTCTTCCCAGCATGGTAGTGATGTTGTTTCTTCCTAACACTGAGAAAAACTGATGCTCCCTCATAGCTGCACTACAAGCAGTTCTACCAAGTTCAGAAAGGAGTGTATTGTACATTCTCATATGCAGGAATAAAAATCTTCCTACTGGCAGGGCCTGTCATAGCTGCTATAAATAACGGGTGGATCATCTGCAAGTACAAGCTCTGGAACAAAAAAAAAATATTAAAATATGAAGACCTGAACTATTTTCCTAACACTAAGGACCCCCATCACCATGCTCTTTCAGAATATCCACAGTGTGAATTTACTCTAAATAAGCATAACACACGAGAAGTATTTTGATTTGGATTTTCATACACACTGTTAGTGTATGTTCTTAATTTCATGATTGTATTTATTAAATGTTCAGCATTTTATAAGTCTGCTTAGTGCTGGCTTAGTGCTGTCTAAATTATAAAAATATGATATTTTTTCTTCAGATAAATGCTAAAGACTATTCTTGCTATCCCAACTATCTTTGTAGGGTCATCATGTATGAGACCATCAGACTGTCAGAATGGAAACAAATTCCTTGCTTTATTTGTCACACAAATGTAAAAAGGGAAACATTATTTTCCGGACTTCTCAACAATTTGCCTCAATCCTAAACTCACAAGTTAGGTCTGTGGCCGCAGTTATTTGTCAGTGTACATTCAGTTCTCTGAGGACATCAGACTGTGTCCCTGCATCAAAAATTGTGGCACAAAGGAATAGGCTGAATTCTATATAAGTTTGTGTATCATGAAGCAATTTATAGATTAAGCACATCCAATAGGAGCCACATTTCTTGTGGAAGCATTAGATCATAGCTTTATAAAACTGGGCAATTTGCATATTATTAAGCAATTTATAGAAACTGGAAACTGGAACTCAAATCTCCCACAAAATTTAACACCACCTTCATCTGTAGGCACTTAGCACAACTAAAAGTAGGAACAGAGGGTTAATGAGCAAGGAACCCTTAAAAGATTTATACTTCTTCTCTTATGTACTGTAATCATGATTTGCATTTTAAGGCATTCAGTCTTTTTAGAAATTACCAAGCTACTAAAGAGGTAGTGATTCTTACCTGACAAATAATATTTTGGATGTTATTCCAAAAAGTTGATTCAAAACAAGCTGTACCTCAATCGAACCAATCCATTGCCGGGACCCAACAAATGCTGCAGGCTTATCTCCAGCATCAACCAGTGCCTTTGCGACATCATAATGAGGAAGAAACCCAAATATCAACAACATATAGTAGAGAATTCTACCCCTCCTTGTGAACAAAGCTGGTTTATATATAAAGGCAGGTGTTTTGAACCTAGCTGGTCAAAAGTAGACCAATGAATGTTGAATTCATTCACCGTGGTTCTGTTTTGGAAATGTCCCTTCGAGCAGTAATGCAGAACTGTGTCCATAAGCAGAGACTACAACCCCAAATCCACAGGCTGACTTCAGGCTGGGAGAGCTACCGCTGTGCTCTTTAATAACGGAGTGTGTAATTTGTTCACTGCAGAAGCCACTTCACACACTGAAAGTCTTGGATTTCTATTCAAAGCATTCAGGAAAGGATCCATAAAATAGTGCTCTAAGGAAGAGGCTACTGACCATGTCAAAGGTTATGGTTTATTTTAAATTCTTCTTCATTCTGTGGCTTATATGTTGCATTCAGCACTTGAGAGGGGCCTTTTCTTTTTTTGTGTTCCTTTTTCAGGACACAAAGCCCAAAGGTCTGCAGGCTACTGCTCTATTTTAGATGCCTAAAAATCCTACAGGAGTGCAGATTTCAACAGCATTCAAGTACGGATTGAAAAATGTTCAGGAAGTGTGGGTTTAACTTAAGTTTGACACCCCTGCTACATGTGATAAATGTTTTTTCATGGAATGAGTAAAACTTTACTAAAAATGTTCAGTAAATAAATGTAACATGAAAAATTATATTTAGAAGACCAAACGTAACTGCAGTATTCCTTGACAAGCATATCCAAGTATGGGTATTAGCTACAAGCCTAGTGAAGTTTTACTTCAGTGCTGTTTACAGAAATGAACATATTCAGGTATGCATTTAAATTCGAAACAGAAAAAGAAGTGAAGGAGAGTTCAAAAGTCAGGAAAAGTGCACTACTGTCAAAGGCAAAGTTGCAGAAGTTGTCAGTAAATTCCTGTGTAGCATCTGGGAACTAATCCAGCTGTCACTGAATATGACAGCCAGTTTTAAAACTGATTTTAGCATGACACATTGGGTTCTTTGTTCTTTTCATTTGACAAAAACACTGAAAATGTCATATCACAGCTTCTAATAGAACATTAATCCAAGGAAACACTGAAAAGATCATTTTAATGTATCTTATTTATAGATAATGTCACCCAACACCGACAAACAACTCATAACCACCAGTTCAATTTAAGGGACATGACATATCTTCTAAAATGTATGAATTTGATACTTAAAAAATAATCTACACAAACCTTTCTAGACAAATAAGCATAAAATAATGTCCTTAAATGTTCTGTACCTGTTGAATTTCCTTGTGTGTCGGTACAGGCCTATCCATGTAGCCTTGGTGCTTGAACCAAGAGCAGATTGTCTGCAATGACCGATAGGCACAGCCCCAGCCACTGTCATCGATGCGGTCCTGCATATAGTGGTGGTAACTGTACACACCTTGTACTAAATAAACCTGCACAGGAGGGGAGAACACAGAGGCATCTCATCACACTTGCATCAGTTTTCAGAGAGTCACACGACCTGTCACTTGCACTGTAAAGTTTTCAGTTGGGGACTGCAAATCTTTGGAAGATTCAAGGAGTCATTATTCACAAGTGATTACTCCACCCGGTTTTGTGTCCTAAACTTCTCTGTTCGTAGTTTTAGTTTCTTGTCCTGTTCTGAGAAACTTTTTAGAATACATGCTAAAAGCATGGACATTATTTTCCCAAGAAAAACCAATTTCTTTGTGACAAATACAGCAAATTAGAGCAAAGCCGTTTTGTGCTGAGGAGCCCTTTTGATTAAAAGATCGAGCCAATTATTTCACTTTCTCATCTGCACACCACTGACTATCTAAATTACTTCTTTTAATTAAAAAAAAATCTCAATTTAAACAAAAAGGTACTTTCTGCAAAATGTTTCAATTTAAACTTACCATACCAGACTCTATGCCAGGTGAACTAAGATGTAAATGTGGATTTCTGAGATATCCATCTTTATATGGTTCATCTGGAAAATGATAAGCATTTGCTCTCTTGAAATATGGTCTGTCACAAGGCAGATTGTATAACCCATGCAATTCCTACATGCAAGTTCAAATAAAAATAAGAAACACAATTCAAATTTTGGATTAAGAAAAAGACCATATTGTAAGCAGCAATAAAGATATAATTTTAATGGCATAGTTTAGCAAATTATTAAAATAGGTGTAATTAAACATTCACCAGGTGTTTACTACTAGACCTCACCTCTCCAGGGAGGCTCACGCAGGCTTACCTCCCATCTAAGGGGCCCACCTACTTTATGCAGTCCTGTTACATAACACCTGCTGCTGGGGCCCCACTGAAAATACCATGAAGTAACAGGTTTGTTATGAAAGCCTGATAGAATACACCATCACAGAAAAGGATTACAGTTTTATCTACACAGTAATGTAGATAAACACACCAGATTATAATCTTTACTGATATTGGAGCATACAAACGACACATACTGAGACAAAGTAAAGATATTGGGCTTATGGTTCAAGCAGATTCAGTCTATTTTAAAATCTCTAAAGCTCTGTTTGCCACACAGCAGCCACATTTAGAGAGATATATTGTCTTATTTCACAGAGCTTAAGAGTGAAAGACATGATGAGATCATCTAGGATAATGTGTGTAACACAGGTAATACATTTTAGGCAGATGACCCAGCACTGAACCCAGCTACAGGAGCTGCAGTAACACTTCCCATCAGTGGGTTAGAGTGAACAACAGACAGAGAGCAGGAAACTCAGGCAGTGTCACCAGTGCCTGAGGCCTCTGCAAACACAAGGCTAGATTGGGTTTTATACACCCAGTAATGCTTCACACAGAAAAGGTCCCAACAGCTTCTACACCTCTAAGCTGCAGAATGTTCTTTCCCTGCTCTCAGTACATGAAATTGTGTGATCTGGAATGGTATCAGCTTCAACCTGTAAGGACTGCCACATCTCAACATTCTTCCACCTCATCCATATTCTTTTTTCTAGATGTGCCAACCCAAAGGCAAAAACAAGCCAAAACCAAGATAAGCCTGGTCAGCTGTGAGCCCCCCAAAAGCAGCCCCCTCCAAACAGACAAAAAGCCCATAACACCACAAAATCCCAGGAAAGAAACCAAAACAAACAAAACCTGCAATAGTAACCCTTTCAGGACATGTATTAAAACCTGAACGTAGTAACACACCAAAAGTAAACTTGTTGCTTAAACTTGTTGAACTTGATGTTCTACCATAGAAGAACAATGGAAGTATAATTTAGAGAAAATATTTATCAACCAAATTTTACGTACTTTTAAAGTTTCTGTTGTTCTGTTACAAAAATGAGATCTGCCACATTCTATAAAATAACTTCTAATAAATCAAGTTTCCACATTCAGTATACTGCTTTGGCTATAATAAAAGAAAATCTAAACACCAGCAGTATCTGCTAGTATTTATTCCACACTGACTAAATGGAAAGCCTTACCACTGCTTCAATTACAGTAATCAAAAACAAAAGATCAGGTTCTTTTACAGTTTGTTGGCTTTACCTTTCTGTAACTTTCCAGCTGATCATCTGAAATGCCTGTAGGATATGAGACTGTTATAAGGTGATTTTTTCCTGGTAACATGAAATGAAATGGTTCTGGTACCACAATTGATGTTCCTTTCACATATTTCATGATACATCTTTCCATGTCAGTTAATTGCCCATGAATTGCTTTCAATAGGAGATTTTGTACCCTGCAAAGTACAAGGGAGAATATCTCAAAAGTAGAGCAGCGATTGTGAATCATTTTTTCTCACAGCTGTGAGTTATACAATACCTGAATGCATGTCTGACCTGGTCAGATGACTGCACTACTTCAATGCTTCTGTTCCCACAGGGAAAGGCAGAGCCCAGCTGTGCCTTACTCAAAGCTTGTTTGCACACAGAAATGAGTCCCTAGTGATTCAGTCCTCCCAAATGTGGCTACCCTGCTCTCATATCAGAAACACAATCAGTATGAGCATTTGCTAAAAATAAAAATTAAATATATGACAAATTTTTCTTTTTTTTTGCATTTTATCCACTCCATTGAGTGTCATTCAGAGACAAATCCTATGGGAAAAACGCAAGGAAAAAGTACATAGGCAGACTCAAATGTTTTCCATCTACCTATGGAAAACTGCAGTACCTATCCAGCTGCAGCCCCAGATGTAGGGCTGATATTACAAAAACTCATCAAATACACCCCAACTCTCACTTTGAAACACCTCACATACAAAAATTTCTAAAACATTTTCCTGAGTTTCTCAATTCCTTGCTAAGCAACGGTTATGAGTTATCAAATCTGTAAGACTTTGATAAACTGAATTTTTTACAGACGGCGAAAGGATCATGGCTCAAGATTATTGAAGTTAACAGCTGTCTACATGAGCTTTTATTATTTACACAGTTAAAATTACATCACAAAAATACTATATACTTTCCATTAAACTGACAAATGATATAGTTTTACTCCATTAATTCAAGAAAAAGAAGAAATGAAGCTGAAAAATTGCAAGTTCAGGATAACACTTACTTTCCCCATGGTTCTTCTGGAGAAACAGATACAACAACATCAACTGGTAATGTCATATTTATGTAGTGGTGTTCCTTCTTTTCCCTTTCAATGACTGGAGCCAAAGCAGCTAATGAAGACGTCATTTCCAACATGAGGTCCACATTGATTATCTGCTGCTGTAGAGAATAAAGACACCAATATTACATCCCCAAGTACACATGAACCAAGAAGGCAAATGTAAGATTGCAGGTATTTGGTATCAAACTGAGTAATTAAATGCTTGGGTTAAAAAAAAGCTGGTAATGTTAAAGACAAACTTCTATCTGTTGATCTACCATAGGTGGATTTCTGCATTCATGTTGAGTCTCAATGACTTTAAAAGCACTCTTTAAAGTCATGTCTATGCCTATTTGTGTACAGATAAACCTGGGGAGGGCAAGTTTAAAAACGTTTAAATGATAATCTGTCTTATATATTAGAAACATACCGTATCCTGTAATTTTTTATCCTTTTTTTTGCCATGCTTTCGTTTGGTCTCATCATCTTGATCAAATCTGAATTATCAACAGAAAGAGAAATATCTGTAATATGAAATTAATCTGTTGACCATCCCCCCCAGTTTTTGAATATACTTACTGTATAAATCGTCTTATCTCCTTGCATGCAGACTCATCAGTCAGCTCTGGAACTGTGGTCATACCATTGTTAGGCCACACATAGACTGAACTGTGGCAAATTCTGAATACAAGAACCTCTGAGGACAGTTTGTTTTCAAGATCACTGAAAACATATCCTAATGCCTTTTTTGTTGATGCCTCTGAAACACAGTAAGGATATAATTAGCCTAGAAAACTCCCTCACCATTTTTTTTTTAATAGCTGCTGGGCATACATTTAATAAAATTGTTTGACTTGGAATAAAAATGCAAATGCTGTTATGAAATGACTTGGTAAACAAAACTGAGGTAAGATTTCACTTAGCAGGTCTGTCTCGAACATTCACACTCACCTCCCTGAACAAAAGTGTACTGCTTCTCTCAGATGCGGTCGAACTTAGAGGAGAGTAATCTACTCTGCTGTCACTTACCACATCTAGTAAGTCTTAACCAAGCCTACAGCTGCAAACAAACTTCTATGTACAGACAAACTTTTATGTATATTTAGGCTTTTGAAAAAATCCTGAAAATATTCAATCTGAGTCGCTCATGTGTTTCTGACCTCATATCTTTGTTGAGAAATACAAACCAAAACCGGACTAAATCTTTGGAAAAGCAGGACCTACATTCCAGCTGATGGAATTCCAAATTTTAGCCAACATAAACCTGTATGCCACAGGCTGGTTTGCCTGAAACTTTATTACTGCTATGTACAGTCGTCTTTCACAGCTTGTAAGGTGTTTTATCAACACCTTACAACCCAAACCAATAATGGATATGACACTAACATAGCAACTTTGACATATTAGCCACATTTTTTTCCTTACTGTGAAAGTTAAAAAACATTACTTTGAATATAGTAAGTTAAAAAAGCCTAACAAGCTATCAAAGACTATGCTTTATCTCTCTGATGCATTAACTTAAATTTGGTCACTATTAGATAACATTTGTACTAGAAATTTGTAAAACCTACATTATTAGAAAAGCCAAAGGAAAATTGCTCCAAAAGAAAAAACTCACTGCCCTTCAAAAGAAACAGTGTGCCATATTTGCCCACTAACAGGTGGGTAAATACCATGCACTTGGGACAATTCAAACACCTCTCTCCTTCACTGTGGTTACAATTCACTGCACCATAGACAAAGTCAAATAAATAACCCTCCTCTGAGGATGCAGCTCACAAAATGCTACTTTGGATTAGGTCAATTTATTCAGCACTTCTGCTCCACATCATGAACTCAAATAAGCCCAAGTTCCTTATCAAGGTTCACTAGATGGAATTCAGTGTTTTTGCTAGAGACATGTCCTTTTAAAATGCAGAATGACTGAGAGCTGAACTAAAACCAGCCTCCTTCCCCATCCTGCTCTATGACAGCCCAGTGGCCACTGAAAGCCTTCAGGGGCCTTCTGAGGAGAGTACTGTAACAATGGGGGGACTACAGGAGCCCCTTAATGCCTTATGAACTCATGGAATTGCAGTAGCCAATCCTGCCTAAATTCGGTAGAGTGACTCATTAGCTTGTTCTCCTTCTCTATTTCTCTGGAAAGATTGGACCACAGCCTCAAAATTGTATTATTAATACAGGCCCATAATAACAAAATTAACTGCCTTAAAGTCATTCTCTGTTTACTTAGAATTTCAGGATCAATTTTGGCTTAGAGCTGAAAAGTGATCCAAAAAACATATCCGTAAGTAAGAAGTACATGCAAATGAAATTAGTTAAAAACATAAATGTAAAGTTTATTTCAAATGAAAACAAAAAATATAGGATGGAAAAAAGAGTGTCAGAAAATTTATGGAGATAAAGAATCTTTACAGGTTTGTGAAGAAGCACTTAACACCTGGTAAAATGCCAAGAAAATAAATATAATAAACAGTTTCCTAATAAAAGTTCATATAAGTATTAAGAAATCTATTAGTCTTATAGACACACCATCAGTATTTGCAAGCTGAAATGCAAGATCCAAGCCTCCTCTTATTCTGAAGAGTATATCCATAGCTTCTGGAATTGCCTAAGGAGAAAAAAGAAGCAATGAAAATGAACAGCCATTTCAACATGTCTTCACTCAAGCCACAACCGACTGATGTTATACCACAGTGTGCAAGCACACCAGTAATTGCTGCAGCTGCTCAGGTTACAGAAGGCCAGTGAATAAACAGGGAAGTGAGTGGTGCAGCAGTGCACAGTCACTGCAACCAGCACCTCAATTACACCTTGGAACACATTTCCTACTTCAACAAAAAAGGGCGTAATTCTACCATATAGAAATACTTTAGATAAAATGTCATTGTTTCTCATTGTTTCAATCCAAATGTCATGTCTCCCATAATATACATTCACACACACACACACACACACACACACACACACACACACACACACACACACACAGATATATATATATTTCCAGCTGAAGTAAAGGAAGGACAGAACGGAGCAGAAGGGTAATTAGGCACATCTCTAAGTATGCATTCATTAGTTAGGAAATCGCAGTTCCAGGGAAATGAGAAAAAACGAAGGGAGGTGTGACATACACAACCTCTAGAACTAAGACTGAGTTTCACATCCGACAGGAGAACTGCTTATGCCACCATAGAGACCAGCCAGCTGTTTCTTCCCCTTTCCAAAGTCCCTGCTCTGTGTCCTCATAACTGCTCACTGCAGACATTTTAACATGAACTTCTCCAGAGAGCTCATGCAGATGGAAAAACACCCTTCTATTTAGAGAGGACTTTTTCAGACAGATCAATGCCAAATCAAGTTCAATGTACCAGACAAAAACAGCTGTGGCAGTACAGAGAGGAACAAAAGGTGACAGATGAGTGTGGGTAACAGTGTAATAGTCCACAGAAAGAATGCTTAACAGCTTTAACTGCTCCAAAAAAACACAAAGCACCTGTAAAAGTAATTATACTAGGACCCTTCGGAAAGACTTATTGCACAATTGTTTACTTACAAAATATGAGACATTTCCACATGCAATGCCACTGCTACTCATGAACTAAAACCCCCAAAACATAGGACTAATATTCTTTCCATTGAAAGCATTCTAAAGACAAATATGCATGACTGTTAAAATATAATAATTTACTACAGTTTATCTATTGGTGAAGGATTTTCATGTTTCAGTGATTCTGGTTCCTGAAGCATAATCCTGAAGTATTTTAGATAACACAGTTATCTGCATTAATAGGGTCTTGGCAGTGTGGGACCCAATAAAGTGCCAGCCAGAATGTGAAAAATTTTTTGCCTGGGTTGATGTAAAAGACATTTTTTATCTGAATTATTACTACGCAAAAATAATATTCATGAATAAGAAGAGCTCTGCAAAAAGAGCTACTTTTGATAGTGGCTCATCATGGACATCACGGAATCACAGCATGGGTGAAGGTGGAAAGGACCACAGTGGGTCACGGAATCAGAGAATCTTCTGAGTTGGAAGGGAACCACAAGGACAGTGAGAGCAACACTTAAGTGAATGGCCCATAATGGGGATCAAACCCACAAGCCTGGTGTCAGGGTAATGTGGGCCAACCTCCTTGCTCGAGCAGGGTCATCCTAGAACACCTTGCACAGGATTGTGTCCACACAGTTCCTGAGTATCTCCACTGAGGGAGACTCCATAGTGTCTCTGGGCAATGTGTTCCAGTGCTGTCACTGCACAGTAAAGAAGCTCTTTCTCGTGTTCAGGTGAATCTTCCTGGGCATCAGGTTCTGCTTTTACCTCTTTGCCTATTTGCCTATTGCTTGGCACCACCGAGAAGCGCCTCGCACCATTACGATGACTTCTTCCCACAAACCCCTGACTAAAGCCAGGTAAGCGGAGTCCCCCAAGGCGATGGAGAACGGCAGGGGATAAGGAAGGCGTCAGTACGGGAGGCGCCATTGCCCCTCGTGTGAAACAACCTGGGCCCTTCAGAACGGGACCGAGGGGCCTCCGCGCACCCCCCCCCCCAGTACACCTGGGGCTGGAGGCCCAAACGCGACGGCCGAGCACGCAGCCGGCAGCGGAGACACCAGCCCGCCCCGCCCGGCCCCGCCGCTAGCTCTGCCCGAGCGGGGCCGCTCCCCTCCCCGCTGCGGAAGGACACCCCCGCACCCACCTACCTTCGTACCTCCCTAGCCTTCCGCCCATCCATCCATTCCCCGGGCCGGGGAGAGGGGCCGGGCCGGGCAGGGGCGGACTCACCGCGGGGGCCGGGCCCGCCCGCCCGTCGGCGGCGCACGCGCGGTGCCGTGGGGCCGGCGGTCCCGCCTCCTCCGCCGCGGAGCCGCCGTGCCGCCGGCCCGAGCGAGTCCCGTTCGGCCGGGCGGGGCGGGCCGCGCTGCCGCGGGGTAAGGCCCGCAGTCACCCGCCCCGCAGTCACCCGCCCCGCAATCACCTGTCTGCCTGCCCTGCGGCGCTGGCGTGCCTGCCGGCGGCCGGCACTCTGCGGGCAGTGCGTGGGGTTGAGCGTTCTGTTCTTGGGCTCAGCCCAAGTGTGTCTGGGATCAGCGCCCTGCTGTCAGGCGGTTTATTATTATATTATATCCTCCTCGTTGCTACAAATCCATTGGGAGGCGCTCCGGAATCCCGCTGTCCGGGCTGCTGCCTCGCGTTAGTTCTCCTTCCAGGCCGGGCTTGTCCATATCCACCCTCGCCCTTCCTCAGGCACATCGATATGCTCAGGTCGAAAAGTCGTCCCCATTAAGCCCTTGATAAATGTTCTGTGCGTTAAGATGTAGAATTCAGTTCTAAGTCTGTTTTTTTCTGCCCTCCTCACAAATAATCCTAACTAGCTTCAAACAGTAAACCCTTAAACCGGTTTCAGAGGGTCAGTTTTCTGTCATCCCGGGTTGTTTCTTGTCGCCTGCCATTTGGTTCCTTACCCGACGTCAACATCTCCCAACAGTCGAAGAACAGCACTGAGGATGCCTGATGAGATGATGGTGAGTTTCACAAAGTGTGAATCATGTTTGCATGTTGCAAATCCCCTCCCCTAAAACAACCAAAAAATTGTTTTTCAAAACGTAGGCATACTGTCTGTTCCACATGCTAAGAGTAAGTAAAATACAGCTCATCCTTCCATTGTACACAGTGTTCCAGCATATTGCTTTTTATAATAAAATGTATAAAAATCTATTTAATGAGATGCGTTTCCAATGCTGTGCTGCTGCTGCAGCTTTCTATTCTGCATCCACATTCTAGACAGGGCTAGTGTGTGATATTCATCTCAGTTCTTTCTGTCGGAAACTGTAGTGGTTTCACCCCAGCCAGCAGCCACTCGCTCACTCTAGCAGGACTGGGGAGAGAATCAGAAGGGTAAAAGCCAGGAAACTCATGGGCTGAGATAAAAGCAGTTTAACAGGGAAAGCAAAAGCCACATACACAAAAAAAGCAAAAGAAGGAATGAATTCACTGCTTCCCATGGGCAGGTGGGTGTTCAGCCATCCCCAGGAGAGCAGGGCCCCATCACACCTAGCAGAGACTTGGGAGAACAAAGCCATCACTCCAAACGTCCCCTACTTTACATACTGAACATGATGTCACATGGTCTGGAATATCCCTTTGGTCACTTGGGGTCACCTGTCCTGGCTTGTCTCTGTCCCAGTCTCCCAGACACCCCCAGTCTCCTCTCCAGTGTGGCAGTACAAAAAGCAGAAAAGGCCTTGACTCTGTAGATACTGTTCTTCTACGGGATTTTCAGCAGCTTTTTGTGAGACATCTGGCAGTATCCCACACAAGTTCTGCCACTCAGGATTTGACCTTCATTTTTTATTTGGAGATATTAAGTGAGAATGTGATTGTGTCCAAACAGTTCCAGTTCAAAGCACACTAATACTTTTATGTTGTCAGAAGAATGGGACCACATTATCCTAGATGCTGTATAAAACCCCCATTGTTCCTTTTCTTGAATAAGTTCATAAATCTAGGAAAACTTGTAAATTTGCTTGCACTGGTTTTATTTATCCTGTCTATTTTCACCATATGTAGTGAAAAATGGCAGCCAGAGGACGTTTTTGGTCTAGGGTAAGAAAAAGACTCAAAGAAATAATTAAGCTGCCTGCAGCTGAGACAAATTCAGAGTCAAAACTAAGCATTCGGTGCAGAAAATGAAAACAGAGAAAAGAAGGAGGTGGGAAAGTTTTCCACCAGGAATAAAACATGGAAAAAGATGGGAATAAATATCTGTGAAGGGCTTAAAGGGCATAAGAAATAAAGCCTGGACGTTGTATGAGGAATATATAAGAACACACTTAATTAGTTGATTAGTGTCATTATTTCTTAAAATCTAAATTGATAATCATTCCACAGAGCATTTCATCTTGATATATTTTTTTAAAGATGCTAAATTTATGCTATTCCCTTTAGACTAAACTTTAATTTCACTTTTAAATGGGTTTATAATGCATAAATATCTGTTCAGTGACTCCAGATAACTAATACAGTAATACCCTTTAATCTGTCACTTTCCAGCTCTTCAGTCTGGACCTCTGTCATCAGTCATTTAGTATTGTGCTCTGCTAACCACTATTTTCCTTTTATTAGGTGCTTTACCCTTGACTTATTTGACTGACACTGATTCATCTGAGGAAGATGATGAGAGCAAGGAAAATGTAATTATTCCAAAAGAGAAAGCAAAAATGCTTACACGCTTATTACTGTGCTGAGTGGTTGGCCTCATAGATAAAGCACCTGAGATCTTTCAGAAGGGAAATCTGTGGTGGACATAATGTTTCAGGAAAAGCCAATGGTGCTTTCAATCCTATATATTAGAAAGCTTATTGACAATAATGTCCAAGCTCTGCTATCTGTAACAATCCCTACACCAGTACTGGACTTGGAGTTTACCACTATAAACTGCAAGTGACATAGGAATTTCCTTATTTTTTTGCCACAATGCAGCTCATTTTAGAGTTACGTTTTTACTTTTTCTGCCACGTTTTTAAGATACATACATAAAAATATGATTGAGTGTGCTATTCAGTATTATTACTTATATAATATTCAATATTTATTGCTTCTGCATGAAAATATTTTCATTAACTCAGTTATATTGTGAGTTGGCACTTGGAAAAGGGATTTTCAGTCAGGTGGTATGAAAGGAGGCACATTTGATCCTTACTCAAGGCATTCTGCTGACTCGTGTGTATTTAAAGTATAACTAAAAAATCTAAAGATGTCATAAATAATAAAGAAAGTCTGATTTTTCTTCATCCTCCTGGACCAAAAAGCAGACCTGTTAACAATAATAATAACAACTTTAAATGTGATAAAGTAAGCTGCTCTGAGCTCTTGTTTTGTATATGCTATCTATCAAAAGTGATTAGCACAGTTGTTTATTACTGTCTAAAATAATTGAATAAATGAAGAAATTAATTATTTAAAAAAGGGGAAGAAATGTATGTGATGCCGCAAGACTTAGCTTTCAAAATTTATTCCTACCTTATCTGAAATTCAAATGATAAGGCTATATGGGTCACAGAGACCTTCAAAGTCATGCTATACAGATGGCACTGAAATATATTTTATTCTTTTCTGACTTGATAAATGTAAAAAGACTAGGAATGTTCCTGTTCAAAAATGTTTTCCCCGTGTTTATGGAATAAAATTGGCTCCCTCTGCTGGCAGACACAACATTCGTTAATTTAAGCCTGTGAAGCTTTTGGGCAATGGCTCTCAAAATGAACCTCGAACTACAAACAGTGCGATACTAGAAGAGATTTGTTGTACACAGTGCATATATATATATAGGTAGATATCAGCATAATTTTTTTTTTTTTTTTATCCTTCTAAGCTATTCAGCCCGAGGCAGGACATAATTGCTCCTTTCCCCTGCTCTGGAGTGCCCGAGCCCTGCTCCGTTCCCGGCGCAGGACAGCATCGCCTACAGCAGCACTAGTGCTGGGAGGGGCTCCGGGGGAGCCGCCGCGGCTCCCCCGACGGTGAGGCTCGGAAAGCGGCGGAGCACACCTGGCAAAACACGAACACAAGTCCTTGTGGCACCACCGCGCCGCTCAGGGCAGGCGGGGCAGCCCTTCCTCCCAGCCCTTCCTCCCAGCCCTTCACTCCAGCCCTTCCTCCCAGCCCTTCCTCCCAGCCCTTCATTCCTCGCCACCCTGCGGGCGGGCTTGGCCGGGGGCGAAGGGCGCGGCAGGCGCTCGCTGCCCGGCCGCCCTCCTCGGGAGGAGGCAGCCTCAGAACATGCTGCTGCGTAAAACCTAAGGGTCTGGCAGGATTGTTGGTAAAAGAACAAGTTCAAACCGTTTAATTTAACGTTCATATTAAAAAATCTGGAGTTTATAATAATAATATAATGACTTTGACTCTGCAGAGTGCTTGCCGGGCCAGGACTTCTCTGGCTACCAAGGCAGGCACAGGGAAGAAATCTCTCGACAGAAAGCTGGTGGCACTGTTGCCAGGCTTTTGGAACGTAATTGCTTGACTAGTTCAGTGGTGGGAGATGTTGAAAAACTAAGGCATTTTAAATACTCAGTCATGGGACTTGTCATTCAGTCTTGATGCTAAAAGTTTACGTGTGTTTATGGCATCAGAGGATCATAGTTCTGCAGACTGGCAGAGCCATTGATGGTTGTCCATTTGCGCATCATTTTGAATGTGTAGTTGCAGTTATGTAGGTAAGAGAGTCAAGGTGGGGTCATGACTCTCAGTCCTCTGGAATGGTAATACTCAAGGTTTTCAGCGTCTCTGAATAGTTCTAATGTGCTTTTGCAGAACTACAAAGTTAGTGAAACCACTTTACACCTGTTGAGGGACAGCTGAAGAGTTTAGTGTCTGGAATTAGGCCAGCGGTATTACACAACACCAATGAACATAAATCTTATATTTAGCTACTTACCAACTGAGAAATAATTGTTTTCATTTTTTGTGGCATCATAAGGAGAATTTTTTTTTTGTTTATGTGTGCAATTCTTAATTAATACAGCATAAAATCTGTCACTAAAATCTGTCCCTTGTGTACAGTTTTGGAGAATTTTATGGATCCTATTCTAAGATTAGTGACAAAGTTGTCTCCAGACATGTTTCTTCAGGGCTTTTCTGTCTACTAGAATTAGAACATTTTACTGGGAGTTGCTGGTGGAGGAATTTGCCCTTAAAATTTCAGGAATGGCTTTTCACAGTTACTGGTCTTGATCTTTGAGTCAGACATTTCAGCTTGTCCTTAAGCTATGCTAGCAAGTCAAGTAAGATTTTTTTTTTTTTGTTCTTAAATTGGGCTGTTTTGTCAAAGGTAACTTACAAAATGTTTGTTGAGTTGTAAAAAACCATACCATATATGAATACATATGTTTCATATATGAAAGGTCTGGGGGATAGCAGAAAGCATTTTTTCCAAGGAACACAAGAGCAAGAAGGATGAATTAGTGATGCAAGAATAATTCACCATTTGAATTGAATACTTGTTAAATTAATTTATCAACACCTGATACAAGCCATCCAAATTATGGAAATTTCTCAGAATATTGCATCATCTTTATTAATGTGGATACAACCATTAAGAACAGTGAGTTCTCCACTATATGTGGCAGGAATTGACATACACATCAAGGTAGCATTACCAGAAGTATGTGTGTGAATCTTAGCGAGGGAGAGAGTTAATCCTGTGGTATACTATCAGTTTACAGACCAAATAAGGGTTCTGAATAATGAAATTAAAGATCTACCCTGAAAGAGAACATTTACTTGGAAATTTCCTCATGGCATTTTGCTGCCTGTTTGTGCCATCATGGGGTTTGTGTGCAATGGAGACTGGTCTTAGCTTATCTGTGTTGCGATCTTCCTGGACTCCTGAGAAGTCAGAAAACCAGGAGGGACGACAAGAAAAGCCTTCAGAAGTTGTCAGCTCCTATTTGCTGTAAATAAACAAGATAAGCTCTTTGAAAATATGACAGCCTTCTAAATAGATGAAAAGTGTTTAGTCCCAAATTTGAGACAAACAGAGAATGGTATGGAGGTCTTGACTTGAAACCATAATGGAGGTCTTGGCTTGAAAACAATAGGATCATTGTGAAATTCAGATGTACACCTATATCTGAAACAAGACCAGTGCATTGCTTAGCTTAGAATTAAACTACATTGTGCACTTCATTTTCTATAAACACACATCCAGATATTGACCCATGAGAGACCCTCTGTATTTCTCCAGCAAGAAAACCAATGAAAAACAACAAATATTCTTTTTGGATTTCTTATGTGGAATACATGAAAATTGTTGAGTGCAGAGAGACATTCCAGGAAGTTTAACACTGCACAGAATCACAGAAAACAACAGTGGGACTGTTATTTAATTTTCTGAAAATGAAGAATTGGTTTAGCCACTTAGATTTTTTCTGTTTCAGCAGCCAGTGATAATTTATGTAGCTGCCCTTCCCTCTCTCATGAGCTCATTCCCATAATACCAGTTATCTGTTGTTAACATAAGGACTCATCTAATTTGCAGCTCCATTACAACATGCTTCTTATTAAAAACCACGCAAAAATATTCACAAGAGATGTGGAGGGAAAAGAAGCTGAGACCAAGGACAGGAGTAGGTGAAATAGAGCAACACTGTGCATCAGGAAATTGCCAGAAATTTAACAGTAAGTGAACAAAATTCAGGAAGTATTGACAAGTAAAATGAGGAAAGGCATAGTAAGGATTCTGAAATACATGCTTTGTTTAGTGGCATGCAGTTATCTGAGTAAAGACAAGGTAGTTATTTATGAGATTGTATTACTAATTTTGAGAAAAATTGTGCTTGGAGGAAAAAACCCAATCCCCAAAAAGCCCACTTGCAAAAGGTATCAAAGTTATATAGCAGATTTAAACAATAAAGGAATTTTGGAAACATTCTTAACAATTTTCAGGCTGTTGAGCAAGCTTGGAAGAGATTATACACACCATAATTCAGCTTGAGATTTTAATGGTAAATAGAGGGTTAAAAATGGAGGAAAACTTGAGAAGAATAAGCCTAAAGTTCACTTCTAATATACTGTTCTGGAATTTCCTAGACTTCATAATTTAAATTTATCAGTAATTCATTAGAAAAAAGAATCTCCTGGAATTTGCAGGGGCAAATCCAAGTTAAAATAATGGGATATGATAAAATTCCAACATTTGCACTGTGAGGAAGAGCTAGGCATGCACTAAATGGAAGTCAAAAAAAATTGCAGTGACAAGTTGGTATGTACAAGGGCAAAAAACACCAAGACAAGGCCAGCTAAGAGGGGCAGTAAAACATGTGAAGAGGTTATGTCCAGAACTTTGTGTGATGAACAGTATTTTGAGAGTAACTTTCAAGAGCTCCCATTTGCTTTTGTCTCTTCTGACTTGGGGCATGCAGGCTCTTTGGAGAGCTTCCTGGACCAGGACCTTTCTGGCAACCAAGGCGAGAACAAGGAAGAAATCTCTCTGCAGAGCCCTGGTGGCACAGTTCCAGGCTTTGTGTACAAGTGGTGGAGATCCCCTGTGTGTCCCAGAAGATGGTTTTGACATCAGTTTCTTAAAGGGACCATGTAGATGCTATTGTGCTCATGTGGTAACCAGAGTGGCCCACTCATTCCCCACTGCTTGCCTTAAGAGCTGTGGGCAGCTGACTGGATCACTTTTAAGCTGGCAATTGCTGCAGCAGGTTAATATGAAACCTAAAAGTAAAGATTTTGGTGAAAAAAAAGTTATGGAAAGAAAGTTAGTAATTGTGCATTTACTTAGGAGAAAATAATTTCTGCTTTGTGGATAAGTAAATTGGATGTGGAGGTAAAACCTGATCTTGAAAAGTTGACAAAGTAAATAACATTTTTTTCTCCTTTTTTCTTTATAAATTCTTCCTCGCCTCAGGAATAATTTATAAACTGTAGAACAAATTCCAGTAAAGGAGAAGGATCAGTTTCAAAATGTCTTTTTTGGGGGGTAAGTCTATCAGTTAAGGCTTTATATTACTTTTTAAAAGGTAGTCATTTAAAGGTGGAAGAGACATGCTCTGAAGCTGAAGGTGAATTGTTTTATTCTCAAAGAGATGAGAAGAATTGTCCCTCCCTCCCTCCCTCCCTCCCTTCCTTCTATGTTTAGAGGCTAATAGTTTTAATAAAACCAGAACTGGTATATTCTTAAAAACTGCTGAATACCTTCTGAACACTTAAAATACTGCTCAGGTACTGATTTATTTTACAAAGTGCTTCAACTTGATTTAATGTAAAGCTTTAGGAAAATGTCTG
Organism: Sitta carolinensis; assembly: GCA_032173965.1. Lineage (NCBI taxonomy): Eukaryota > Metazoa > Chordata > Aves > Passeriformes > Sittidae > Sitta > Sitta carolinensis. Next base: position 28,903,568 of record CM063285.1, read on the forward strand.
GCATTACTCTTTCAACATGAAGGTTCAAGAGGTGCCAAGGATGACTCCTATTTTCCTTAACTGGTGTTTGACATTGTTTGTCTGTTCCCTAAAGAAAGCTTTCACAGAAAAAGTCAGCAACAGTTATTTGTTGACTGGTTTTAATAAAAAGCAGAAAAAGAAAAGAAGAGAGACATATTCAGAAGCAGTCCATTGTTCTCATAACTTGCAGTATCAGATGCCAACCTGTCTTTAGAGTGCATGACTCAGGTCTTTATAGCCTCATGAATCTTCTTAAGGAAATATGGGCTAAATATGAACAGCTAATGACATTTGTCTATGTCCCTTATTATGATAGAAATGTTAGAATCAGCCACAGGCACAGCTGTCACTTGTTGATTACTGTGTGATGATCAGTTGACATGTTCCACCAACTTTTGAACAGGTGCAATCTTGACAGGTTTATTGAAACATGATAGGAGTGAATAAACAAGCATGTGAAGCATTGGGATCTGACCGGGTGATCATAGAGACAAAATCCATTAAATACTTGGAAATGTCAGTTTGATTCTCTAGCTTGAGAGGCAATGTATGAGTCAGAGCTGTGTGTGTAAATTGGCCTCTCCAGAAATGTCTGAAGTATCAAGGGCCGAGTCATTTAAAGGATAAATTCAAAGAGGATTCTGGTATCACCACTGTTGGCAAACTTGCCCACTTTCATCTAGGAATCTGTATGAGTTTAACTATTCATGCTGTTCTGCTCTACTAGTTATTTTGTACTATGTATCCAGCATCCTCTGTTATTGGTAAATAAAATTAGACACAACATTTTTGTCTGACCTTGGAATTTTGGGAAAAAAGAGATTGTCCTGCTTTTCTGTATTATGTCATGTATTGTGGTGAGAACATGAATTTGAGCCCTTTTAGCATTCAGGAGGAGGCTTTGTTTCCCAGAAATTTAATTGCCATGAAAAGCCTTTTGGCAAACAGTAGTGAGATCCAGTGCAACACTGTGTTCTGAATCCCTCAAAGGTTTTCCTTTTTTTCCTTTACTTGCCGTAGTAAACCTGTGATAGATTTGACAGCCTGTTATTTGCTCAGATGTTACCAGTGTAAAGCATGTTTTACTTGCTTCTGCCTAGAGCAGGACAATAACTGCTGCAATTTTTGCTAACAGACCTCAAAAGCCCCATCTGCTTTTAGGCATGTTTTTCAAAGAAAAATGTCATGGGGTCATTAAGACTTCACAATAAGAGAACTTACTTCGTTGGCATTTCTGTAGACTTGTAAGGAAAAACAGCACTGTGTCAGTGAGTAATTTCTGAAGCACTGCACTTTCATACTCTGTCAAGGGTGAGAGTAGCTCTGGATTCAGAAAGGCCATTTGTTAACAAGCGATGAAGGATAAATATGTAGGGAAGGCCATTACCACAGCTGAGTGCTGCATGTGTTCATAGAGGAGAATCTCATAACAAGCCAGAATGGAAATGGAAATGATGAACAATAAGTCAGAGAAGTAACAAGTAAATATTTTTAGAATTATACTCTGGTATTAGGATTAAGGAATCTTCTGAAGTTCCTGAGATTATGTAGCCATACATTTATTTATACTCAAGCAGAAGTTTAAAGGACTAGGCCTGTTAACACAATGCCGGATCCTTACCTGGCTTCTCTTTTTTCCAATTAATTTTTACTTAGGGAAGAGAGAAATTGTTATGAGCCAGCCAGTAATTGGATCACGTGATAAAAGATCTTGCTGGTGTCTTGACGTATGACTAATTTGCCCACTCTCTGTGTTCTTTCTTTGTGCTGAGTGATTACCTGTGCATTTTTCTCACTTCACAGTTCTTACAGCTTCCTTATTTCAACTTCAGTCCACTAACCTTGTGTGAAAAAATGTTTATAAGTCATCATGCCATTTTCACTTCAATACTGTAAGTACCTTGTCTGCTTAGTCTGAATTTTGAACTGTGGACTACCAATTATTTTAAATTCTCAATACCGTGGCTGATACAGTTGGACCATCTCTGCTTCTGAGTGATCTTATAATATACATTTTTCTTGTAGGATGAGGTAAGGTAGACAGTGGAAGAATTTAATTTTGAAACAAGTAGAGTTTTAACCTCCTACATCCTACTTGTGTGTAGTTTTGAACTGGCTTGCTGAAAGAGATAGAAGACATCTGGAGGAGTGAACTGAAGATCTCTGTAAACATGACCATGATTTGGAATATAGGGATATTCTTTCAGTGAAATTAAAATGAAATTGAAGGAATTTGCAACAGTAAAAGAGCAGAAAGGAATGCAGTTATTGGAAAATACTAGAAAGCCAGAATAGAAGTGTCTTAGTTAAGTGTCTCATATTTGGCAGTTTTATTCCACTACCAGCTTTCTTAAATTTGCAAGATATGGAAGTAAAAATATTAGAAGTCCAAACTGCACAAAGTAAAGCAGTGGTGAGAATTATTTGTGACACTGCCAGTTGTAATAGAGAAATTTCATTCAGAAACATGATTATTAAATAGCATTCATTTATTAATAGTGCATTTAATGACTTCTACACAAATGAAATAGTCAATATATGAAAAGGGTATTTTGTCTATAAGTAGTATGAAAGACAGACTGTCATTTGTGCAATCATAGATTCTCTTTGGGATTTTCCTCACAGAAAACTACCTATTCCTGTGCTTCCTGTGTGCAGCCTGTGAGCACCTCATAATTACCCTGCAAAGCTGGTGCTGGGAAACTCAGATTCCTTTCTCATTGCAAATAAATTGGATATTTTTGTGCTTTGTGCCAGGAGTATAAAGTGCTGCTACTGACGCCCTACAGGTTTTGCATAAAATCAGAACATTGCCCTTTAATGTAATACAGAAACTTGGTTCTGGCCTGAATATGTAGAGGCCATAGGCTGCATGTATTAACCATTGTTTTTCCCTTTTTTTTTTTTTTTTTTTTTTTTTTTTTTTTTTGCTTGCAATTGAACATATTATTCCAGTCATATCTCCTTGGATATCTGGTCTAATTAATATTTAATTTTTTATAAACTCCTGATTTTACCAGATAATTAAAAACTTCTCAAATCAATAATATACTGTTATAAAAAATAATTATACTGAGAATGAGTCATTTATATAAATCTGTTTTTTAACAGTAACGTGAAAAAAAAAATTGTGAAAACCTTGCAAGAGATTTTTCCTCTCAGAGTTCTATTGGTATTTAGGGAATGTTTTGTTTTCTGAGTAAGAGTAATACTACTCTACAGTTTCTGTGTTTTGTGATTTGTCACTCTAACACAGCTGTCATTTTGTCTACCCTGTATAAAACAGTATTTCTTTTAAGGTTTATTTTAGATAACTGTCCTCTCCTGTGCCAAAGAGAGTATTTTTTTCATAGTAATATAATGTACAATCTTTCAAGACTTCTAAAAGCTTTACTGGTCTTTGGATCATGCTCTGGTGTGCAGAGAGGCAGGATTAGGTAAGAGTGCATGTAACTGAAAACGCTCACTGAGAATGCTAAAACAAACGTGTGCTTTACCATATATAGAAACAAAATCCTTTGTGAACTCATTGTGTAGATAACATTTTTTATTCAGCATATGCTTTGGAGACAAAGATTTTAGCACTGTCCATAAACTGAAGACTTGCATTTTATTTCAAAACGTCATGCACTTAGGAAAAAAGAATAATCTGTTTGTGGAGATTTCTTGTTAACAGTTTCAAAGAAGCTATCTGAATAGCTTGCTTGCATGACAGGAGGAAAAAAAGAGAAACAGAAAAGGGTAAACCTGAAGAGTATGGTTGCCTTCAGAGAGAAAATTTGCTGGATAGATGCCAGTAAACATGTTTTATTTCCCACCATTTAATTTATAAATGTATGAATCCACTCAGAAAATAATGGTCTTGTCCTTGTGAAAAAGACCCCTAAACTGGAGTTTAAATCAAGTACATATCTTTTGCAAGCAAGTCAGACCTATACCCAGCTGCACAGTTATTCTCTTTGATACGGTTTATAGGAATTTGAACGAGAAGTCTTGATCAAACAGCTCTGAGATTTGAAACATCTGAAATTAGGTCCAATTTCTGAGACTGGATAAGCAGTAATTTGATTTCCATTAAGAAGTCTTTCCTCTATGAAACTTGCAAGCAATTCTTAAAACTAGGTGTGTTTTAAAAGGCAGTGAGATGCAGTAGGAGCAGATCAGTTGGTACTGAGGCATCTACCTTAACACGTTTCAGGCATGGTCTATTCAGCTCTGGTTTGATTCTGTGGATAGAGTTCCCATTAGTGGTTGGTGTGCATTGGCAGTGCTCCCAGATCTCAACTTCTGCTTGAATTTCATCCTGAAGGAAACCACTTTGTGCACTCTGAAGTTCTGTGATGTGAACCAAAATGCAGTCAGTGGGAACAATGAGGGGTTTATATTCAATAGCCCTCTTCTGATCTGAACAAAAGTGCTAGTCTAATTTTTTAGGTGATGAAATGTAGTTGAAAAAACGAAGAAAGATATTTAGTTGTTGGAAACAACACAGTTTCTTTTAGCTGCTTTAGTGTACTTTCCAAGATTTCAGATTTTTGGCAAAACTGCATTACTTAAAAGACCAAAAGCATTTGTCTTGGAAGAATTGATTTAAAAGTAAAATATAAATTAATCTATGTATTTTCAGAAGTAATTCTTGCCTTCCTTTTTTGGAGTATTGCAGTTTCTTTTAAGTTTTTAACATTCCCAGAACAGTCCTGCTGTTTATGCAGCGGTACTATAGCTAGGGAAAGCTTATCATACTTGTTGATCAACATCTGAAGATGAAAGTTGATCAGCAAGAGATGAAAAGCATATGAGGTCACAATTCCTACCTTTTTCTCCAGCTAAAAATAAATGCCATGCCTGCCTTTGGCTTGTAATATATGTAAGAGTATAGGTGCAGATGAGAGGCATAGATAGTAGCATTAAGTTGCTATCAGGATTGACTTGCTACACTATTCTGAAGCCAGGAGATAAAGTGGGTAGATCTTTAGGTCGACACCTTGTGTGCCAGGAACCAATGACACCCTACTGAGATAAAGAACTCAACTTTGAGGATCCAACAGAGAGAATGGTGTCTCTTCCTCTCACATTTAAAACTATATTCAGTTCTCCAGACTGAAGTGACCGTGGGATGAGATTTCCTCTTTTTCTCCTCTATCAGGATCAGAGATTTCAGAACATGCATTAGCTAAAATCATGGTTTACTTGATGTTATATTGTTTGGGTTTTCATATAGGTCAGTACCTGCAATTAGCTAGGCTTACCGTCTGATTCTATCAAAGTCACATCCAACTTCAGACCTCCCAAAAAGCACTACATGATGATGCAATACCACTGAATTAACCCCAGAGTTTTAGTGTCAGATCATGTTTTATGACTTCCTAACACTTATATCTGCATTTTCAAGTTTCCCCACCTTTACAATTGGTATGTTTTGTGTGTTGAAGAAAGCAGTTTTGAGTCTTTAGTTTGGAAAGCACACAATTTCATTCTGTTTTAGAAAGCCCTGGATGTGTACTCAAACGCCTAATATAAAAATTGTCTATCATTCTTGCCAGGGATTTGAACAATCCGAAGCATACTGCTCTCTCAGACTCAAATCCAAATCTCTGTTATTGTCAAGTCACTTGACACTCACACTTCCTCATCTTCCATTCCAGATGAAAAGAAACACAGAATATTTAGCACATGTAGTAGATTTATTTTTACTTTTAGTTATTCCACAAAGACATAAACAGTAAACAAACATTTTAAAACACCAATGACATTTTAAGTTTGTAAAAATAGACATTATGCACACCCTTATTTTCAAACGGATTTTCAGATTTATGGGCTTATCAATGGAAATATATTGACATGGAAATGGAAATCAATGGAAAAATATTAATACTACACATTTCCTCCATGATACCTGAGGAGCAGAATTATGTTTTGTGCCCAAAAATAATTCAGGAACTAGCCTTGAAACAGGGTGCAACACTTTTTTTTTTTTTTTTTTTTTTTTTTTTTTTAATCTCTGCTTTTGACATGGAAATGTAATAAATGCAGTGACACAGACATTTTTAAAACTTTTGAGTTCTGAAATAATACTTTAAGACACTTTGAAAAGCCTTTGAATATGTGGAAATTGTATTTAAATCTTTGGGATTTGTGAATTTTTAAAATAAATTTAAAGTATGTATAATTTATTTTGATTCCATATTCTGCTTGCATTATAGGCTGCTTACATTGTTATAGAATGGGAGAAGTATATAAGATGGTTGGTCACCGGGTTGTTATTTTTTTGCTAGTCTTGTGGGTTTGATAGAAAGTTTTGTAGATTTTTCTACTTTAGAGTGGTACAAAATATTCCAGTAAAGAATTTATGACTTGTTTTGATATTTTGTAAAAGTGTATGGTTTGCCTGTTAGGTGTGTTTATGGAGCTGTCATCTACCAGAAAGCAGTGTAGCCCCTGAAAAGTTTCAGAAATTGATTACAAACCCATGTTCTTTCAGTTTCTTGTTTTTTTATTCCTTTACCAGGACTTTTTAATAAAAGACCTCGCCTTTGCATATTTTAATTAACATTTATTTTTAAAATTGTCCAAGCTTTAATTTACCAGCAATAAAGATATTGTCATGATATTTCCCCATTGTTTCTATTATGGAAATTGAAGGTTATTCTATTATTATTCTATTGAAGATTATTACTATTATGGAAAGATGGAGATACAAAAATCCAGTATCAATTTCTGCAGAAAAGTTTTAAAATTTGCTTTCATTCTCAATTCACAGTGAATTTCTATTAGAGTGTGAGTTTCTTTTCACAAAAAAACAATTTATGTGTGTGCATGCCTCAGAACAATTTTCTGCAAAGTGAAGTGAAAATTGATATAATTTCAAAATCATTAACACAACGTAGAACTTTTGCTTTGTTTCATACTAACCAGTCTTTATTATACTAACCATTTTATTATGTGACTTGATATTTATATGTTGTCACAGTTGCTGCATCAGAAAATTATGGCATATATAACCCCAAATTCAGAGCAAAGTAAGCAAAACATGTTTGGGGCATACATTAATGCTAGTTGAATAATAGCAGACTTGAACAACTGCTTGTTTTATACTAAACATGTAAAATAGCTCCTTTTCTAATGATCTGTCAAGTTTCTACATTTATAGCGGCCCAGCCTGTAAGACTTTGATGGTGTTGGTGTTTGCACAAATACTTAATTCATATTAAAAATAGTGTCTTGCTTACAGCACTTATGTATATATTTATGTACATAATGCTGTAGCATTCATGTAATACCTCAGTTTCACTTTCTGTGTTCCAGGAGAGCTGTTTTAGTTTATACTTCCTTGAGTTATACTGACAGTTTCAAAACCAATATTTTAGCAGAATTTTGCTGGTATAATATGCTATTGCTGGCTAATAAGGACTTCCACCTCTCTCAGAATCCCACAGGGAAAGGTTTAAAAGCTGCGACTTCGGATTTAGGCAGAAGTCCTGACACTGGTACTGCAGTTCTAAGCTGGTAAAGGCTTTTTGTGTGCATGCATATATTTGTTTGTTAAGCTAAGACTAGCATTTTGGGTAAACCGTAACTGTTTCGTATCCCTCTGGTGGTCTCATGCGGGCGCGTGCGTGAGCTTCACAGTACAGCTGGCCCTCCACGAAGAAGTAGCCTTTTTGTTTCAGGTTGAGATCGCAGTCAGAGCACACGAAGCACTCCGGATGCCGGTACTTATCACGTGCCTTCACCACTGTCCCTCTGTATGGAAACAAGGAAAAGAAAAATCTCCAATTAATTCGTATGAATTTAAAATGAGAAAAGAAACTGCAGCAACCTGGTCTGTTAGAAGGTGTCCCTGCCCATGGCAGGGGTGTTGGAACTAGACGATCTTTAATGACCCTCCCTGTGGGGAATTTTTTTGTTTTATTAGGTTTTTCTTTTTAGGATTAGGTTTAAAAATCTGAGAGATAGAATTTTTGTTTGGACGTGGATGCGTTTTATTTTTTTATTTAAGTTATAATTTTATTGATTGTGTGTGATACATCACTGTGAGAAATCACAGCCACTTCTTCTTGCAGTGCTAAAAGAAAAAATGCAATTGTACGATCTCATATTTCGATAAGACTCCTCAAAGAAAGATCCTTTCCTGATAATTGGATAGATTTTCTTACCCTACAGATCTCCAAAGACAATCTTTACAATGCCAAAAATAACAGCTCGATCTCATAATCTAAAAGTCGTGAATTCAGTCCTCACACAGGGCACCACTGTGTGGGGAACTTTCAGGTTCTTCTTTTCAGGGTTAGGATTAAAAGTGCGAGAGGTAGAATTCTTGTTTGGACTTGGATGTTTACTGTTTCTTATTTAAATTATAGCTTCACTGTCTGTGAGTGTTTCTACATGTTAACAAGGTAAAAATGGAGTACAGAGTAAAGTTTTTAAGCTTTTTTAAAGTCTAAACTATCATCTAACTATGAGATGCTAACTAATGTATTTTAACTTCTAGTCTAATAGCTAGTTACTTATATCTTGCAATGCGGATTTTTTTAACTAATTACACAAAATCACCCAAGCTTGTGAAGAAAGAAGAAGGAGAAGAAAACTATGCCCTAAACCCTTTGTCTTGTATGTTATTATAACTTACCGCTTTAAATTTTAAAATTCTCACTTTGTGATTTAGCATATTTCTATTCAATGACACACTCAGTTTTGGTGCTATCACTTAGTTTTGTCAGCCTTCCTCATGGCCTCAGGTCAAATGCAGTGTATCTTTGAGGATTGTTTTCTGTCTGCACAAAAAGCCTGAAATACTGTGTCCAAAGTTCCAACACCTCCCAGCTCAAACCATTCTATGATACAAAGTATGTTCTAGGTATTTATTTTAAGGCTTTACGGTTGTTCATCTTGTGGTTTTAGAAACTACTATATAATTTAAGGTTGGATGCCGAGTTTGAGTAGGTGATGTAAATGCTATAGAGTTGGTCATATAGTTCACGAGCAGTGGAAAATGAAGAGTTTGAAGAAGCATATTAGTTTGGTTACAAGACAGAAAGCACAGCCTAACTTATCAAAAGGGTGACAAAATTACTTTCAAAACCACATTGCTTTGTCTTCATGTCTGTGTTTTCTCAGTTCATCACTATGTTCTTTGCTGAAGTTAGTAATGTCAATCAGCTGGAAATCTGATAGTTTTAAAATAGGTCTACAGAGCTTCCTGGACACTCCCACTGGGCTGAGAGAAGGATGCTTTGCATTAACAACAAATTTTTGAGAATTCACAGCCTGACACAGCACAGCATGAATAACTGCTAGTTTCATTGTGTATTTGTTAATGGCTATCTTGCAAAAGGTCCTGAGAAATCTCAATTAGGACTTCAGTGGTACTTTGTCAAAACTTATATAATCTGTATTGAAATTGCTGAAGGTACAGGTTATAATTTGACATTTAGAACAACATATTTTTTTATCTCTGTTCTTTAGAAGCATTATGGGAATGGATTTTTGTAGTTTGCAGTGGTGTTTGAGGATGATGTGTGCTTGAGCTGGGGATTCCTAAAACTAAAAAGAAACAACTTACAGAATTCCACTCCCACATTTGTCACACAGTGGCACTTTCTGGACACCAGGCATGGCTGAAGGTATCTTTGTTACAGGTGCTTTCACACTTCTTGTTCCCACAGGGCGCCCATCTGAGAAACAAAACAATCCTGTTATGTACAAGTTAATATAAAAACATCTGATGCAGTTAAGTACTTTTCTGCACTTTTCTGTACTTTCTGTACTGTTTCTGGATGTTTTTACAGGCTTTCACTTACATGAGCAAACAATGCAGTCTCACTAGAAAAGTTTAGTAGGCCAGATTCCACCTCTTTGGAATCAGAAGAAATATTGTGCAAGCTGTAGCCAAAAGCAAGTACAAAACCAATTGCATATGCAATACTCTCTGCCTCATGGACATCACCTAATTCTCTGAGAGTATGTCTTCGATATAGCAGAGAAAGAGGAGGACTGGGCTTTAACAAAAAACATAACAATCAAGACCTATTGTCAGAAAGCTTCTTATTTATATAACAAGCTGTACAACAAATTGGAAAGATCAGTAACATAATAAGAATACAAAATAATAACAAAATACAGGAAAATGCTACATAAAATCCCACAATGATATATAAGTAGTCAATTAGATGTCTTTATTCCTTTCTAGTAAACATTGATATATAAACATTAAAATTTAAAATAGTACATTTTAGGTTAATTTTGGTTGTGTTTTGCTCTTTATGCTTACTGTAAATATAACAAACTTGCAGACTTTAATAATTTTATTTTCAAAACATCTTAATTTGAAGGAAATATGGCTGTAAATTATATTGTCTTCTTCAGTTTTAATTTACAATGAAGAAGAAATAGGTTTTAAGGGGATTTCAGGAGTTGTTTTAAATTCCTCTTTTCCTGGATGTAGAAGAGAATGTTTTCTTTCTTGGTGTCATGAGTATAAGCAGCTTGTCACAAAAATTCTCACCGATAAAACTTTATTGTTCTGTTAAAGTCAACTCTGGATATTAAAGATCTTACAATTTGAGAAGAGATTCTGAAAAATGTAATCAGCACTTCATTGTATTCACGGAGGAGACTGCTTGCTATACAAGCAAGGAGGGGAAATGGCAGGAGACTGGTGTGCTAGCTATAAGGTCCAGAATGACTTGGGCTTTCAGAAATTCTTGTATCTCTAATCTTTCTTATTTTCTTCATGGATTCCTCCCTCCCACAAACATTTAAAAACTATTTCAAGAGGTAGAATATGTTGTTATTAACCACCTTCCTCGGAGACTAAATTCTGGAGCACCTTAAAGGAGCCAGATTGGCGCGGCTGACTGGGCTCCTCCTGGTTGGCGTGCAGCATCTTGTACACATCAGACTGAGACACTGAGTTGGGAGATGGGTCACTGTAATAAAGGGAGGAAGAGCAGATAAAAACAGTTTATCAAACATAGCTCAAAAGCAATATCTCTACCAGGCACCGAGTATGATTCTTACAACTATTGAGGAACTTTCTTCCAGGTAGCATTGCTTTATATAGCCTCCCTTTGATCTAAAAAGTGCTGAAAAAGCTTAAATCAGTGCAACTGTTACAAAAATAAATCTAGAAACTTCTTAATGCATTTCCTTAATTACTGTTTTGGCTGTACTGGCATTTGAGAAAAGGCCATTTAATCTCAAAGTAGTTTCATTCCAGTAATCATCTGCTGTATTACCAGCTGCTCTTTGCAATGGTATCCAGAAGTTCCCTTTTTGCAGAAGCTGCCCTCAAGAATGTTGTTAAAATCACAGCTCTTGCCTTTACATAATGTCAGCTAAAACCTAACCAGTCAAATCTTTTGGGAGAATATGAATATCACTAATGTAGTGATTATTTGGCCAAGATAATTGTTATTTATTAGATTTATGGAGATTACGAAAAGGAGTGGAATAAGTATTGCAAAATAGGAAACATTGTAAGGTGAATACTGAAAAATAGAAGTTTTATTTCTTAAATTAATAAAAATAAGACAAGGCTTTCTTTTGCAATGGCAATCTTATGCTAAAAATATAAATAATTTATTGTCCAAACACCAGTTGATGGTTGAATCTCAAATGACCTGTGAGACAAAGATTTTACTGAGAGTATTTCATGGCATTTTAAACTCTGCTGAATATTTTAAATTGTTTATGATAAATGGCATCCTAAGTAGTCGAGAGGAAGAGTCGAGGACTAGATGCACTGACAGGAGTTAGACTGAATATATGGCATTTGTGAATGTCATACACTTACTGGGGATAATCAGAAACACCCAAATTTACTTTGATGAAGTCTGTTATCTTACAGCTAAACACACAAACGTCCAGTTTAAATTTCCTGTTGCTACTGGCTTCCTACTGTCAACAAAGAATTATTCTGGGTTTTGCTTTAAATGGTTTGGTTTGTTTCCCAGGGTAGCACCCAAGCTGCCAAATGGCCCAGAAAGAGCAGCAGCAGTTGGACAGTGACCCCTATTGCTTATGTGATTTTTTTTATCTTCATCAAAAAAAAAAAAAAAAAAAAAGGATAGAAGTAGAGTAGTTTTTACAGTTTTTAGAAATGTTTAATTAACCCCTGAATTCTCTCCTCTTTACTAAAATATTTATAAATAAAAACCAAGTGATAATGCAATTACATACATAAGGCAAAAAACCCAGACACAAATGTGTCATCTTACATTTCTTAATGCATACATAGTGAAAACCATCCCGCAGCAAGAGACATTTCAAACCTGTGTAGAGATAATAGGTTCCCAAACTGGCGATGTCACAGGCAGTGTGAAATCTGATTACTTTGGGCTTAATCCATAATTTCACAATAATGAAGCAGCAAATTTTTCTTTTATTGTTCTCTAACTGTTCTGATTGAACATAAATATTCAGTCAATAGAGTAACTTCACTCTGAAAAGACTTCATGAACTACAGTTTTCTTCAGATAGGATGAACCTAAATACTTTATAAATATGTTTTTTTTTTTGTTAGTAGCAACCAAGTTCTGCAAGGTGCTGAAGAAGGCTCATTGGTGCCAGTAATTATTGCTTATTTAAAATATTAGTATTAGCTTTAGTTTACACCATACATATTATGAATTATTAACTTAAGTACTGTTGTAAAACAGGAAAATTATGCAAATGTAAAGATAAAGCAACCTAAATGGTGAATTGTCTCCTGAAATAAAAAAAAAAAAAAAAAAAAAAAAAAAAAAAATGGTGTTACAGCCTATTTTATCCAGTTTTCCAAGTTAGCATGTTTAATTCTCATTGGTTAGTAACCTTCTTGCCACTTAGTTCATTGGTTAGAGGGTGCTTGTGTGTGTACATGCTAAGACTCTCCCTTTACACAGGTGTTTACATTTTTTCTTTGTGGATTCTCCTGGGATAGATTTCTTACTTTTCACAGATGCAAACTGCCTTCTTACATTAATAGATTGTTATACAAACTGATTCTCAGTCTTATGATTCTTTCTCATAGGAACTTAACAGGCTAGCTGTTAATTCAGCTGAAATAGCTAGGCCTGATTTTATAGGGCCTTTCTTTTATAAGGTTTTACCTATATGCAACAGAATAGTGCTTTAAAACTCAAGAATGCATCAGTTCAATCATAATTGTTATCCATGTACATAAGGTTCCTACCTGACTTTAGCAGTGAACTGAAGAAATTCCTAAGTCAGACATGGATTTGTAGGCCTACAGTAAATTCTGTCCCTTTTTGTATGAGAGCTGAATGAGTTGTCTAGAATGGAAGTTAAGTATCTAGAACACTATAGCCATCTATAATATTTCCTAATCTTCGTAACCTGTATTTTAACAGTGGAAATAAATTTTATTTATAATTATTTTATGAATTAGTAATAAGAGGAATTTATTAGATAAATGTAATAGTAATAAAAAGTTTTAAATTCTGGAGGCAGAGTCTTGATTTGGACTGGTCAGTCAGGTGATAGTCCAGGTAGTATCCTAGTTTATTATTTATTACCTGCAATTCTAAGATTAATACCTATGAAATATTTATTTGTATGTTCTGAAGGACTCCTTGAATACTTTGTGTTAAAATGCAGAAATGATTGATACTATAGTGAAAATATTAAATGGTTTTAAATTACTCAGTTTCTCTCTAACCCTTTCCCCCTTTTTCATAGAAACAGTATGATACTATTTTTGGGTATATTTTAAATTTGTGTATTCATAAGTATTATAGATGCTGCTCTAATTACCTTATGACAGGTGTTTCCCCCAGAGCTGTAGAAACTTGGCCTTGCAGTGTTTCCATGATATTGTCATCTGAGTACAACTGCATAGGTGTGTTAAACTGAGCGTGTACGATCTTGACACCGGGAAGCTCCATTTCCAGGGGAACATTAGGGGCCATCTTAGACACTGCCTTCAGCTCAGTGGGGCAGATCGAGCTGACCGTGCTAATTGAAGAGGGGGTGCTGCGCCCACTGCCACAGTCCAGCCCCGAAGGAGTGCTGCATCCACTGTGTTCATGGCCAGAGTGCAGGAAAGGGTGCAGTGTGCATGGCATTACAGAGAATGAAGACAAAAGGACAGGGATACAGTGGTGTTAACAGGGCTGAAAAGCATGAATGGAACAAACTCCAAAAAGCAAAAGTGCAGAAAGTGGAGAAAAGCAAAAGTATGTGTCATCATTGATGATAGGTTTCCTATAAAAAGTATCAAGCATAAAGCTATAAAGCAGTCTTTAAAATTCTGGCATGCATTTTCTTTAAAGATAATGAAAATCCTTTGATAGATTAAATAATGCAGTATATAACATTATTTTACATTTTTAATGCTAGATTTTATTGAGGAATAATTAAGCCTCCCTAAAATTCTTTGTTCTAAGTGAGTAATTCTTATCATCTATAAAAAGGGTAGCAGGCAAAGTTTATGTGAGTTGTCCATTGTCAAAGACAGAATAAACACCTGCAACACTGAAAGGGTCCTAGACACATCATTCCAGTTCTGTAGCTCACAATCATCTCGCTACACTAGTGGCAAAAAACTACTATGAAGTAAAATAATGATTGTGAAATTTCCTAGATTTCCTTTAATTCTAGAGTAAGATATTTGTTAATCTTTTAAAACTAGTTGAACAGTTTTTTTTAAAAAAGAATGTTTGTTGGTTATTACAAAGAAAAAAAGTTATGAAAACATCCAGGATTACTTTTGCTTTTCTAAATTTGTTTCCAGTAGAACGTAAAGTGGTCCTTCACAAAAACAATTAGTACATATTCAGAGAATTAATTTTGCTGCTTTTGAAGTAGACTTTCCATGTAATTTCTATATAAAAAATAAGACACTTCTGAAAAATACTAGTATTGCTTGACATTACTGAAGTAACTACACCAATTCAACATACCTGGAAAAGATTAGCAAAAGAATGTGAAGTCTTTTTCAGTATCACTATTTTGAACACTTTAATATTGTCTTCATAGTACCTCAGAGGCTTTCTTTGTTATGGGATATTTCTTTGCTGTTGCTGTGTAACAGCACATTACCAAATTTTTCTACAGTCATTGGTTACCATTTATGTGATATTCTGAGCTGTGGAACAGTAAATTCTTCACTTCTGTCCTCCAGCCTGATATCAGGGTTGTGGGTTGTTCTTTCCAAGCTGTGTAAACCTGGGACAATGCTCTGTTTCCCAATTTGATAGTACAGAACTCTGACCAATAGCTACTCTCGGATGGAGTAGAAAACCCAAAATTCTCCCTTTGATTCAAAGCAGAATTTGTGCAGGACCACTTTCTCAAAGTTTTAAAGGGAAATATACACTTTTTCATCAAAGACATGTCAAAATCATTCCTGAAATGGTAGGCAAGCCTTAATGCAAATTATTGTGCATCATCACCAAGCATGAGCCAGCCAAAAAATTCACACAGGGCAACATACATATTTGCAGTGTTTTCTTTTTGAAGAAACAATACCACCATTAGATCCTGCAGTAGAATAAGTTTTGTCAGTGCTAATAGTGTTAGTAAATAGAATGTAGCAGGAAAAGAGTAGAAAAAGCACAATTCTTGCTCTCGCTACATGAAGCCAAAATAATATTAAAACATTAAATTATAGGTAAAAAATAAATAACATAGTTACATATTAAATACAATTTCCAGTTAGTTTCACTAAAGTCCAAAATTCTGTCCAATGTTCAATCCATTAGCTCAAACCCACAGTCTGCAATCGTCTTCTTTCAGTCAAAGTCCTATTTAGCCTCTTCTGTCCTAAAGAGATATTTAGAGCTGAGGTGGTGGTTTGTTTTTTGCCGTGTTTAGCAGTGGATTAAATCAAACTGATAAAAAGGTAGTAGAAAAACTGTGACAACCAAGGCTTTTTCGATGTAACACCCTATATCAGAGATTCTGCAGTTTGCAAGTGCCGACCTCCCCAGTGTTAGAACTCTGGATAGACCTTGCCCAACTGAAGTTCTTAAACTTGTTGCATTGCTGTTGGAGTAGTTTTTACAGTTTGTTTTCTTCATCTTATTTGCTGGTAAATGGCCATTTACTTCAACATTTTCATGGAAAATACTGTGTAATTTTCATTTCTGAATTGTGAGATTAGGCTTTTAATACTCATTTGACTCTTCATAAATCTAGTAGGCACTTGTAAAATGGTACCTAGCAATCCCAAAGCCAGCTTTGTGTGGTACCTAGTGGTCCCATAAACTGCTACTGCTAGAAAGGATAAAGGATCACATAAAAATATATTTTGTCCCTCAGGCCCTTTTGAGCTTCCTTTTGTTATTAGCCAGAATTTGCACTGTTTTTGTCCCCTCTGTAATAATGAAAATAGTAGTGAGGAATTTAATCATCTTTTAAGACAGAGGTTTATTACACAGAAATGATGGATGTAAATATATAAGATTTTCTGCATTGGAACTTTACAAATCATGGCATCAGTTTTCCTACTTTTAGCTCAGCAGTAGATTGCCCTCTGGAAAGAGGTCTGCTGAAATGCAAATCTGAAATCTCTGAATGGCCTAGCTTATCTCTAGCTATCTTTTATTTATATGTGGGCGATCTTTTATTCATATGTAATATACAATATATATTGCCATGTAGTTATCTTTATTAAGCATGTTAACAATTTACACTGCTTTTGGTCAGAAGAAGCTCACAGTGCCAAAGATCTGGAAATGTACAATATCTGGTGCTGCGCTGTAAACTGAGTATTTGCTGCAGTTACTTCAGACTCTGATCAGTAGTACTGAGATGGGAGTGTAGATCTACTTTCTTTTGGAAAGAGAAATTTGAATTTCAAGCCTGAGCTCTGAGAGTCAACCATTTAATTATTTTTGTTTGTTTGCTTTTAATTTCAGTGTTAGGCTGTCTAGTACTATAAGTCAATTTCAAATGCATCAGAATGTTTAATTAATGTCAATGGTGAGTAACCATCCATTAAAAATAATAACACCATGCATCAAATCCAGCACAGCACTCAAAGTTTATAACCTGCTTCGGCCTGAAATTATGAAAGGTTTGGGCCGAATATTATGCTTGTGTTCAAAGTAGTTGATATCCTGTAAAGAAAAAAGAGAGAAACCAGCTTGCTTTGGCCTACAAATGCTCATTCATTCATAACACTTTCTAGCTTAAATGTAGCTATCGATGTTTACAAATTTTAACCATGAAGTAACCATGTTTAGTTTGTTCATTCCTGATGCTCAAAATACAATCATTGTAGTGTACAGAAACATTCAGAGTAAAATGCAGTTACAAAGAGAGAGTTTGGGGGGTAGTGTTGCAGCTCAGTGTAGAGCGTGTATTTTAGCTACCTGCAGCATTACTACTAGAAAGCTGGATGGATAGTTCTTGGTGGGAAAAAATGTTTCCTTGATCACCCTTTTTTTTTTTTGGATAATGAATAATCTCCTAATTTCCAGAAAAAAAAAACAAACAGCAAGAGCTGGACTTTTAAATTGAAAACAGAGCAGATAATGATATACCACAAATGACCATTTACCATAAGTAAATGCTAGTACTCACTTTTGCGATGAGTTAGGAATGAGACCCCTCAGTTGTCCATGAAGTGCGTCTTGAATATTGCCAGATGAATAGAGCCCAATTGGAGAATTATAGGAGGAGCTCACTACCTGTCTTTTGTCATCAATATTTGCTGCTGCAACAAAAGGCTGGGCCCTTCTGTTGTGAGCCGTACCAATAGGCTTGAATTCCTGTACGTGATAGGCAGACAAAACACACAGAGCTACAATGCACACCAAAGCTAGCAATGAGTAAATATGAAACACCAGTATTGTTAATAACTGCATTTTTACTTTTGCAACTTTTGTTGTTTTTTAACTGGCACAAGCATATTATATTTTTCAATGAATTTTGTATATATTACTTGAGTCATACACATTATTTTCCCAGCTCCAGGCAATCAGAAGGCTTAGAAGAAATGGGAGGGATGAATATTATAGTGACCTTTCATATTGGTCACTAGATTTGACACTGTTTACATTATTCTTTTAAAACATTTTGTATATGTTTATCTTCTTTTCTGTAGTGCTCTCTAGCTTCTTCATTTTCATCACATACTGAGAGAGGGACTTCCAAAAGTATGATTTTATTGTGTCTTACCTAGAAAACACATAATTTTTGATGCTTCTTTTAACTGAAATAAAATCTTGAACATACATCAGACTGAGGGCATTCTTCTGAATGTATTTAATTTTTAAAGCATATCTGTGTATCAAAAATTGCACTGCTCTATAATTTATGTGAAATCATCATAAATAAGTAAAACCCAGAAATGGGTAGATTTGACATCCTGCCTATGTGCCTGTATTCTGCCTTACTTTTTTGTCATTGACCAGGATAATTTCCTTAGTTTGTGGAATTCAAAAGGATAAGGTCAGGAAATAAAATCTCTGATGACCTTTCAGATACCTTAAAATGTCCTTCTGTAGTGGTTGGCCAGGAATGAAAATGCATGAAAATTCACTTATTTGTATTCTGTGTAAATATTTTATATTTACTACAGTGTCCTTTGAGGCCTTCCAGCTCAGGTCCACTCCTAAGCCTCAGAAATAGAGACTTTGAGAAAAAAATAATGCTGTCATCTGCCAAGGATTTTTTTCCTTTTATCCTAGTGGGTGAAGAACATTAACTGCTGCAGTCCCTCACCTTGTCCTGATGGCATGTGGCACTCTTTGGAAACTGCTGTGAGAGCATTTGGACTTCCATCCATATGGAATAAAAAGCTTTTTTTTCTAGCAAATGGACTTCTACAACTTGAATTGGTCTTTAGAGACTTGAACTTGCAAGGTCAAGATAGCACGGGTCATTAATACTTCAATTTTCATAGAAATCTTTTCCAGTTCTCCAATTTGTGTTTGGCTTTGAGTACAGTTCTTATACAGCAGTTTCCAAAATATCTTTAGGAGCAGAGTAAAGAAAAATCATGGATATATAGAATACACAACCTGAAAATGCAAACAGTAAAAAGCAGTTTTATTAAATTTATTATTATTTATTTTATTAAATGAAAATGTTTAGCAGCATTGCACTTTAAGAGGCTACTGAAAGCAGTAATCAGTAAATGAGCACAAAGGTTTTACTTGCAATTCCTTCTTTCTGTCTGATAGAATGGAGTTGCAGTTAACAAAATGTATTAGTAAATGGAAATAATCTAATAGTTTAGGATCATGGCTACTTAATGAAAGATATTAATGTCAAAGTATTTAAAATTGATTCAAATCCATGTATGATACAAAACGAACAAAACCAACTGAGAACATTGTAATTTCATCCCCATATTTCATTTCTCATAGAGAAATGAACAGAAGATGTTATGGCACCAGTTTTACAATGTAACAGCAAAACAACTATTTGCAGTTAGTGAGACTTAAATTCTGCTTTCTTCAAAACTCATCTATTAATATAAAATGTCAGTGACAGAACATACAGCAGCAAAAAATAGTCCAGCTCTTGTGTTTATTTGATATCATTGAATCTGTGAAAAGTTCTCTTTTAGTTCAAAAGCTAAATGGAAACTGAAAGTCCTTGAAATTTCTAATTAGGAATATTGGAGAATTACAGTACTTATTTTTTTTTCCCCAACTGACTGATTTTTTTTAGCAGGGCTAGCTATATTTTTGCATTGATACAAGTATCAGGAATAGAAATAATGTAGCACCAATAGCCTGTAGAAATGCGTCCATCACAGCCTATATGATGGCATTCTTTGGGGTAATTGCTGTGACAGAACACAGATGTGTACATTTTGGAGGTTATTATGTGACTAGGATCTTTATCTTTGAATGCTGTTATAAAGAGGGGTAAGTCCTTAAAACTAGCCCAGCACAATTATATTTTTTCAAAAGTTGATTATAAATGGTAATAGACTATAAACTTACTTCTTAGAACAATGGGCTGTATTTTTCTTAGATTTTTATACTTATCTATGTGCATAATGTATCTCTCAGGAATGTATAATCTCCTTCATGGCTAAAAGTCTAGTCTGACTGAACAAAATGTTCAAAGGCAAAGATAGAAGTAAGAAAGAAAATTTCAAATAAAAAACTTCAAGAAATGTTGGTAATGAATACAAATTATTTTCAATGAGGTTAAAGGGATTGTAACAGAAAACATTTATGAGTCATCGTATTCTTTTACATTTACAATATAACAGAAAGCATTTAAAAATAATTTTATGATACATTTTGCCATTTAGATAGTTTTGTTCATTATATTTGTTGAGACCCTTATTTTCTAAATTGCTTATATTCAGAATACAATGCAATTGTATTAGTAATTCTTCAAGTGGTCTGCTATTGCCTATTATTTATCAACATCACACTATAGGTTGCTCCAGTCTATCAAAATCAGAGTGGCTGTTTTTTATCTGGGAATGTGCAGCTTTCAAGAGTGACTCTCAGTCAGCCACTTTTTGCTGTAAATTAGAATTGTTGCCTCAGTTTCCTCTTCCCAGATTTAAAAATAGTGAGAGCTTTCATTGTGCTCCGACAATTGCCTGTATCAGTCTCCAGATGGCTCTTGGGAGATTCTCACGCTGTTTCAGAAGTTTGCTACAGTGTGAAGGTTCCTTGTTCCATAACTGTGCATAGGCACAGTATTTAATGGTTTATCAGTTTTCACATAGCTGTCACTATGCATCTGGAGAATAATTTTCATTCATTAAAGCTAAAGTAAGCAGTGTTTGGCCAAATATTTGGCCATATTGCTGAACAATTTAAAATAGGATTTTCATTCAATTGTAATTATCTTTTATTATCTTATAAATTTGAATTAGATACGTATTAAGATTGTGTAAATTGTTATTTGTTATTGTTATTTAGTTGGCTTATAATGTATTTTAAATAACTGACTTCCCTTAACTTTCTTAGTGAATTTTAAAAGGTCTATTTAATGAGAGTGAAAAAAATTGGATACATTGATAAGATCTATGACCTTTTGAGTAATTTTGGTTCTTATATAAATAGAACTCAGTGGTTTTCTATTTCTGCACACCAGTAAATATACACAATACTTTTGGATAAAAGAGTTTTACATTTGAAGTAACACATTACTGCTTTTGAATTTTTCTCCATTCATCTTGGCTTCAGTGCCTGTATTTATTGTTAGAATTCAGCAAACTCTTATAAGACCTGGACAGCACAGATTGTAGTTGTGCAAGAATTTGTCATCTGAGATTCAAGAAACTTTTTACTGTTTTCTGTACTGGCATACATACTGCTGCGTCTCATGGTGTGACTAAACATGCTGCAAAATTAAATCTTAAATTCCAACAATGGTAGAAAAATAGGCTATACGTATTTTTTTATTCCACAGGGAATGATGGATACTCAGATGGAAGAATTTAATATAAAATGTAAAACATTCCAGGAATGGTTTAGTGTATTTGTTTGCAAGCATTGCTACTTTTCAGGTGCCTACTGTTTATTAAATATACTCAGTACTCCTGAACTTCCTAGGAACGATAAAGAGATATACTAAATGAAAAGGCTGGCTGTTTAATCTAGGAGAAATAACTTTTCTGATTGCCCAATGGAGGCTGCTTTTCAATAGTCTGCCAAATAGCACTTAGTGAAATCTTGTGATCTATTTTTAAGGAACTGTCCTTTTTAGGAATGCAGCTTTCATGCAGAGGAATTACTCTTGTGTCATGCATGCTTGCATGGTTTTCTCCATAGCTTTTTAGTGAATTTGTTCCATTACTAGTCATGTAATGTGTATCCTAGCTCTTCCACAACAATATTCATTTAAAATAGTTTTGTTTCTTCACTATAGTACTCCTGCTGCTGAAGAGGCTATATTATTCCGATGGAATTTGCTGTATCACTTAATGCAAGTTTTAGATCAGAAAGAAGAGAGAGAAATGGCACACTGAAATGCTGTATTCATGTTTGGGAGCATCTCCATGAAAACAGAATGGGTGGAAGTATTTTTTGCACAGGGTTATAGCAATGGAATCTAGACTTATATTTTTTTTTTCCCTAGGATATCATAGAATAAATACTTTGACATATTTGCTTTGAAACTGACCTTCCAGGATCAGCAGAATATTCTTCCCTCCCTGCTCTTGAGATAACAGCAAATGTTTATGTAGGTTAAAGAGGAATGACAAAGAAATAAAGGACTAGTAGCTAGCTAATTTGCTATTACCAGTATGAAGAGATTGACTCATAGTAGCTTTGTCTTTTTTTGTGTTTGAAAAGAGAGGTGGCTATTGATTGATTGGATTTACTTTGGTCATATACAATGATCAAGAATTTCCTAGTCAGAAGTGGTGAGTGATTTGCTTATTGACCAGTACATGGGTCTTATGTGAATATGTAAACTTCAGTTCTGAGGCATAGTATAAAAATGTATGGAAGTAAAGAGATCCAGCGTTTATGGATCTCTCTGTGTAACTGACTACATCAAAATGAATTTTGGGATGAGTTCATTGCTTAGGTATTTGATATTGATTCCTGATTGAAGAACTTCCTCATATGATGAAGAATCTCTAAAAGAGTTAAAGCAGCTTAAACTGTATCAGACTAAGAGAATGTATTTTAATTCCATAATAAAACTACGGTGATATATAGACTCTTAAAGAAAAATGAGAATTTGTTTTAGCTTCTAAATGTTTTGTTTCGGTTATAGCTGAAAAATCAAAAACATTGAGTTAGATAAAATGGTGCTCCTGGATATCATAATCATGGTGGTTCATATGAACTTTAGCTGGCCAATTATGGATGAAGTTCTAGTTAAAGAATTTTAATGACTACAAGAGAGATTATTTGGAGTTTAAAAAGGCAAATGGAAATGGTTAGGTAACTTTTCACAGTTCATACCTGAGGTTCAGCTTCCAAATTTATCTTGAAGGGATGTGCTCTGCCATCTTCTGCAACTTGTGGGGACCATAATTTAGTTCCTGCCCTGGAAAGGGAAAGGAAAGGAAGAGAGAAAGAAGAGAGAAAGAAAGAAAGAGAGAAAGAAGACGAAGGAAAGAAAGAAGAAAGAAAAAGAGAAAGAAAAAGAAAGAAAGAAAGAAAGAAAGAAAGAAAGAAAGAGAAAGAAAGAAAGAAAGAAAGAAAGAAAGAAAAAGAAAGAAAGAAAGAAAGAAAGAAAAAGAAAAGAAAGAAAGAAAGAAAGAAAGAAAGAAAGAAAGAAAGAAAGAAAGGGTGGAATTTAAATTATTTGAAGAATTGTGTATGCCCCCATAAAATATAATGCAGCTTGTAAATCTGCAGGTTTTTCTGTGCTTTTTTATATTAAAATATACCAATGATATGTAACCAATATATAAAAATGTATTTATTTACTTTTTAAAAAATTATGCTATTAACAGTGGAAGATAGGTTGTTAATAGTTGCCAAACACAAAAGGAAAGGGAATTCAGTGCCTTTCTGACCTGAGATGACCAAACTTTTTAGTTTTACTTTTTTAATTGTTGCTAGAATGGATATTGGGTCCTTAGAATATTTTATATGAATAATTGAGTATATTAGTAATAATACTAAACATCAGTTTCTTTTTCTTTAAAGACCATAATTTCCATGTCAAGCCTGCTTTTCAATGTTGAAGTGCAATCTAAGTATGCAAAGTATGTGCAAGGGGAAATTGAAGTTGCACAGATGATTTTTTCAGTCATGTAGACAGAAGTAACGAACATGAAATATCAGTTACAGTTCTGTTTTTATTGGCAAAGTGAAGTGTGGCAGCTAATTT
The DNA here is from genome assembly GCA_032173965.1 of Sitta carolinensis. NCBI lineage: Eukaryota > Metazoa > Chordata > Aves > Passeriformes > Sittidae > Sitta > Sitta carolinensis. Next base: position 28,927,313 of record CM063285.1, read on the forward strand.
TGAAGCAGCATAATAGTAATGTTAAATATTAACCTGGTGCTGCTTGTTATATATACATTTATCACATCTAGAAATTGGCTTCCCAAGATAGGTGTTAAATGGCATCTATCAATCTGTAGCAGAACCTTGAATTAAGAGAAGGAATTTTTAACTATGATGTGTGCTCTAGTAATCCAACAACACTCCTTAAAACACTCCTTTTGTATTTCAAAAGAAGTATCGTAGTCAGCTACAGTAAAGAACTACACCACCTTGAGAGCCTCAGGTTAATCAGCCCTGTCTTAGTTTTGGAGACAGCTGAAAGAGTGTGCCAAGTGATTTTCATTACAGGCTGAGCAAACTCAGCTGGAGATGAGAAGCTGCAGGTTGTTTCTCTTCCTGGCTCTAGTAGAGAGATGTGAACACAAGTTAATGGATTACTGCAGTTTAGGTAAGACAGTGTTTCTCAGTTTTGTTTTGAACATTGCTTTGAGAATACTTAGGCTTAATATGTTGTGACCAAAGAGATTGATTTGCTTTAAACTCACTCCTTTGTCATGCCTTATGAAAGTGTGATTTGTTTTCCCTAACTGGGTTGATACAGTAGCAGCTTTATATGTGGTTGGGAGATGGACGCAGTGATAAGCACCTGTGGCTGAGGGAGTGTTAGAGCAGAGAGGTCACTGAACAACTGACACTAGATGAGGATTTTATTATTTCCCCAAAGCGTGAAGAGCGCTTGCTTACTGACTGTAAACAGAGGACTTGTGCAGTCAGAAGAATTATAGTGTGAATAACTTGAGGGAATCTGTTCTTTTTGTGCCTACAAAGATGGTTTCTGGCGAGTCTTTCTTGATCTGGAGTTTAAGAGGTAGGTCTGGTTGCTTGTAATTTTAAGGATCTTGGGAACTTCCTCGAACTATTCTAAATAGTTATACCATATAATAATTATACTGTTTATTGAGTAGTATCTTCTTTCAGAAATAGGCAGACATGTACACGTACCTCTCTATTTTCAAAGAAAGCTGATGTGTAGCTGCTTTAATTCTCTCCTGGGCATCATTATGTGTCATGTTCTCTGTGCCTAGACCATCAATTGCTATAATGACATCACCAGGGCACAGGTTGGCAGCTGAAGCCTTGCTTCCAGGTGTAATCTGAAAAGACCAAAATGTAACTGCTTGATTAAGTTAATTTCACCATGCATGCCTGAAAATTGATAGAGAAAATAAACTTCATCGCATTCTCCTAGTTCCTGTTAGATGGGGGAGGTATTTTGCAAAAGGCTCTGTAGTTCTATTGTCAGGAAACCATATGAATGTTTTAGTCATTGTAACTCCAAATTAAATGGAAATTATCTTCACATTTCTGCATTAGTTTCCACTCTGATTTCTGTAATTCATGTAAAGATGATTTACTGTAACTCATCTTAAATCTTCTTTCTCCACTGCCACTATAGATATAATTTGCTTGAAAAAAAAGTTATATTTTCCCCTTAACAACAAAACCAGTAGAAAAGAACTGGTAAGTAATTGTGTTGCTGAACTCCTTAAAGTGCTTTGGTTTAAGCCCCATGGCACTTAAGTAACAGTGACTTAAGCCCTGATCCTTCTGGTGCTCTTTGTGGAGCAATTCATACCTTATGTACAGGTACCACCATCTGTGACATTCATAGGAGTAGCCCTAAACTTATCTTTCTATTTGCAAGAGGTGACTTCTCCTACCACCACAACACTTACACGTACCGAATACACTACAGGTCTTAGGTCACTGAATGGGATTTCCATCCCTTATGTGTGTATTGCCAGTTTAGGCAACTCTTGATTACCTAGACAGCAGCATGAAATCCATGCATTTAGCACATAAGCTTCTGAAATTCAGCTCTCAAACAGCAGAAGGGACAAGTTGGGTCATGCAAAGTAACATTACCTGCCTATTTGTAAGTAAATGAATCCCAGTGTGAAGGAAAAAAATGGCAATATAGTGTTATTTCCAAAAGCAGTTCTTTTATCTGTGACATATATTAAATGAAAAAGCTATTGGAGAGAGTTTTTCTCACTATGGGTTCTGCTACAGCAAAAGCACGTGTTATCTTCACTGGAAAATATTCTGTGGAGACATTTTTTAGCTCTGGTGTTTCATAATTTTCCAGCAAAGGAAGAGAGTAAACTGCCCAGTGTACTTCCAACATGTTCTGAACCCCAGCTTTGGTGAAGCTTGCAGACTTCTCTCTGAAGTGGACACTACAATCACAATAAAAGCCAAATAGAAATTCTTTTTAATATGAGTTGCACTGTATTAGTATTTAAATAATTGCAAAAACCAGTGAAGGGGAGTAATTCTATCCTCTTTCCGTCTCCCTTAGGTAAGTCTGAATGATCAGAGGTTGTTTTGTGGGCTCTTTTTCTGCATTCCGACATGTGCACTTTTTTTGATATTACTGTAACAAACTACAATGCATGTATCAAATGAGGCAAACTTTCCAAAGGGGTGCTTGTGGCCAGCTGCAGACTTTTAAACCCTTCAAAAGAATGAACTAGTGTATTGTGTGCTTAACAAAGTGTTCAGGTGCCTGAATAATCTGTTTGATTACAAATTGAGGAAATTTATAAATTCTAAGTCTGAAATCTCTAAATCTGTCTGCTTCTCAAACTTAAACAGGGGTCAGAGGTATGATCATTCTTCTCCCTTCAACATGGAATTGCTCCTGATTTGGCTTAGCATGTTGTGAATATGTCTACAATGACAAACTGCAGCGGAATTCCTCATGTTCCAATGTGAGTGTTGATGCTTTAATACCTAACTGGGCAAACCAACCATTCTTGGTTCCCTCTCAAGTTTGCTTGTATAACCCTTATGGACGTTACTCTGCAGATTATGATTTTTACATGTCGCAGCAAATCGTCTGCTGTACCTGTGACATACTGCAGCAAAGCCCTGAGCTAATGATCCTGCCTTATAAAGTAGCATATCTGCCTAGCACAGTACATTCCCCCACAGCTGTACTGCTAGCAGAACATGCCTGCTCCGTGTTGCTGCTAAATCCTTTGGGTTTTATAATTTGTCAGCAGCTGCAGTGATGCCACTTAGATGTTTGAATGGTGTTACCATCATTTGGTGGTCGCAAGGAGGGAAGGGGGCAGGAGTCTGTATTTCCTATTCTTTGGCTGAATTGATCATTGCCAAGCTTCTAAGATGTGTCTCTTGGGCCTTAACACCTTGATGGGGGTGCTGAGCTCTACATGCCAGGCCTGCTATGGTGCAGAGCAGACACTCTGCACTGCCCTGCAGACTACATTTTATAGAAAGGGACCACATAGTGCAGTGCAAGATACCGTGGGAATGACATTGATATTGGGGATACCTCAATAATGTAAGTGGTACTGTTTCTTAAGGACTTGTTAGTGACACATTAACTGTGTATTTTGAACACTTAGAATTGTGTTGTGACTGCAGTATTTGTTGCTTGCTCGCCCTGGCTACAAGAGGTAGACTCTAATGTTGCTTTGGGAAAATTTTTGCCTTGCTCTTTAGGCCATGTCTGCATGGTATGCCTGTTACTCCTGTATCCTGGGTATCTTGGATTTGGATAAAAACAAAAATAAGTGTTGATCATTCAGATGTTGTCAAGGTCTAACTATTTAATCACATAATGGTCAAATGTCTCCAATGAAACTTTGAAGAAAACCTCTCTGCATCTGATAATACACTCATAAATCTTACCACATTACACCATTATAAATATTTCAGACTCCGTGTTTTCTGAAGAGAGCTATGAATATCTGTAGACAGAGTGGCTAAACATAATATTGAGTTAATATGAATACTTGCATTGTGATTGGTAAAGGTCTATAAAAATAAAATAGAACTTAAATCTAGAGTTGATAATATTTTACCATTCTCTCCAAACTGCCCAAGTTTCAATTGCTCCTGTAATCAGTTTCATTAATGCAATCCTTTTTCCAAGGATTTTAATATTTTCAGTCTTTGTAGTTAATTCATTGTTTCTGACTGTAATAGAATTTGAGTAAGTCGATTTTCACTTCCCTTCTGTATTTCCTATCTCCCAGTGATCATGGTCTGTAGTTTTTGCATTTGCTTGAAGCAGACAAAACAACAGAACGATTTTCACATGAGCTTTTGAAGTGACATCTTTTCTTTAGACAGGTGGATAATGATTATTTTTGTCATCTGTCTCTCTTGACAACTCCTGATAAAAGCTGTCTCTTGTTGAACAAGGACAGAATTATTCAGAATATATTTAAAAATAATCTCTATTTATTGTTTAGTTTTTTCTTGTCAGGACTGTTAAGCCTAGTGTGAATGGGATGCTTATGATAACTTTTACAAACGGAAAATCTAGGCCCCAAGAGGCAAGACTGGTGAATCTTTTGAAATGTTCTCTATTTCTTAAGGGATATTGCATGAATACTTATTGAGGGACTCTTCTAAATGTATGCTGTGGCAACAAAAATACTAGCTTTAAACAAATTTACTGCTAATATTTTTAAGCCTCTATTAAGCAAATGTAACCTATATATATATATATATATATTATATATATATATATATATTTATATATATATATATTTCATTGTACTACTTGAAATGTGACTTTGAGTGTTTCTGTAATATGCCAGAAACCAATGGCATATGTCATGTGAGGCATTTGGTAGGTATGAGTCAACTGCAAAGTAATTTATTCTTTAGAAAGTTGTATTTATAGTAACATCCTTTGTTATTGCAGTTTTAAACTTCATTGCACTTAATCTAAACACAAAGAAAATACAAACCAGACACTGCTAAAATATTTTTCATTAGAGATAATGGAAACTATTTTTCTTTTAGAGGCCATAAAAGGCAATGAAGGCCCCAAAACATCCAGAGATTTTTTTAATTCAGTGTTTCTGTCTCCTTTCTTCAAAAGCTTTGCTATATTCCATGAGAATTTGTTATGTAGCTACATTCAGTCAGCATTCAAATAGCATTTTGATTTACTTCTTTTTAAAATACATAAAATCTTGTACGCTTTTATAAATCTGAAATGAATTGCTAAATTAATTTTTACTAGTTAATATGTGAGAAGATGGTCTTTAAACTTTCTACTGATTCTTGTTTGGAAGCATATTTATTGCAAGACATCACTAGTGGTATCTGTCTCTCAAGGCTTTTGATATGTACTCAATACAAGGCATAGTGTATATAGTGAGTCATAGTGTGGGGCTTTTTTAAAAAAAAAAAAAAGCAAAACAAAAGCAATTTCGAGGCTCATAGAACACATATTTTGTGCGTCTAAGGTCCTGAAAAGCAGCAGAAATATAAGGAGACTGAATTCTAGCCTGATGTGTGTTGAACACAATTTTCAAAATATAGAAATTCTCAAAATATGTATCCTGTCTTTTAAGCAGATTCAAATCTGTAGATGCAGGGCAGCTGACAATGTGTTGTATGCTACATTGATTGAGTCACTGGCTTCTTAAATTGCAACTAATATCTCAAAATCCATGAAAAAGAATGAAAGCTCAAATTCTTGCTGTTTATTGGGGGAGGGGGGTAAGGTAAACTTTTAGTTTCTAAATATGGCAAAACCCACAAAATAACTATATATTTCATATGCAGGACCAGATAGCTTTCTAATAAAGCACTCATTTAGCATTCATGAAAGTGAAAAACTTTTAGATATGTAAAAACAGGTATTGTTGCCTTTTCTGGAATAAACAGAACTTAGTTTAATTAAGTCAGAGTCAGATTAATCTGCAAAGCACAAACTCCCAGGCATGAGGAACTGCTTCCAAGCAGCCTTCTCCCCCAGTGATCAGAGAGGCTAGTTGTGGAAAGCATAAAAGTGAGATCTTGCTTTTAGTAGGTTTAAATGTAATTATGAAAGCCTGGGAAATCATGCCAGAGTTTTTCTGCAGCCAAGACGCTTGAATTTAATTTTGAGACCTAAGTAGAAGTGCAGTTAAAAGTCTCTTAGACCAATCACAGAAACTTGTCACACAAAACTTGTAAAACCTCTTAGTATTCAGCTAGCTCTCCTTAGAACTAGCTACATTTTAATCTACTCACAGCTTTGTCTGCATCTCTGAACTCCAGAAAAGTAAAAGACTAAAATCTACAGCAACTGTTAAATGGAATAAATAGAAAAGAAATGGAGTGAGTACATACCCTGGTTATGATTAAGGGCTGGTTAAAATCTATTCCTCCTGAGAGCCTGAATCCCCAGGGTGACGGTCCTTGGAGAATAACATTTTGTGGCATTTTGGACAGATTTTCCTTGGTTACTGTCCTTTTCCCTTGGGTCCGTGTGAGGAGTTGAGTTATAGGAGGAAGGTAGCTGTCAGCAGAGCACCTGCCAGACCGGGCAGCCGGCCTTTTATACTTCCAAGAAGTTTTACTCATTCCAAAGCTGTGGGCACTGCACTTTATCCCTACTCTTTGGGTGACGTCAGCCAGTCCCTCAGCTTCTCCACCCACAGAGGGGAGTATCAAACTCGGACAAATAAAGCTTGAATGCTGGAAAGTTGACAACAAATGCATCAACTTTATCTGCTGCTTTAGCGTCCCCCTCAGCCTGACAATCTGTAAGCTTCAGGATGCAGCTCCTTCTGGTTTTTTAAAGCAACCTTGTTGCTCACTTGATATCACGCTGTTTATGTTGCTGGTGTTTGATTCAGCTATGCAATGCGGTGCTTTGACTTTGTACATGACTGGTTCACATAAACAGAAATACTAATAAGATTTCACCCTCAAGGTCTTGTTTCACATCTTGTCCTATTTGTAATGTAATAGTTTATTGCATTAAAAAGTCCTTCTAGCCCTTCGGCTGCATTTTTTAGATTGTCACTTGAGACCATGGCATGCACCAGTCCTAATGCCTTGAAAAATCTGGACTGATGTCATACATATTTCTCATACTGTGGAAGAGAAATGTGGTATTAAGTGATGTCTTTTTTCCTTTTTAGAAATCTTAGTTTTTAAAATGTAGCTGTCCTTTACTTGTGGCTTGCTACTAGATAGTAGTGTTCATCAGAAGTTTTTGTAACTGTGTTCTTGTCAAGAATATTTCAGATATCCTCTATTACTAAAGTATAATTCACATCCTGATCAGAATGAAACACATAGTAGTGACTCTTTGAAAGTAAACCATCAGAAAGGGTATCTGTATCACAAAGAGCTTGCAGGGTGGCAGTCAGCTGGTGGGTGCACAGCTTACATTAGGAATGTGAAGGAAGATAAGCACATTTAAAGAAATAAGGCAGGTGTTTAGGTCAGTGCTTTATTAGTCTTGGTAGCTCAAGTATTTTTGTGTATTTTGAAGTTGAGGAAAAAAATCCTCTCATTCCTTCTGAGTGGTGTATATATTCTGGTATGTCCTAACGTTTTGAGATTGGTTCAGTATATGATCCAAAATGTTGCCACTATATAGTTCATTCTGACAGAGTGCACTGTGTGTGTTCAAGGTCTGAACTTATCAACAAGTAGTACATCAGTGTCTTACCTTTTCTCCTCTTCCATAATCATCTCTTATTGAGTGAAAACACCTTGCATATTTAGTACTCTTTTTTTTTTCACTCCTCTCCTAGTGAATCCTGCACTGTGTTTTGATTTGTAGCTGGAAATGAATAACATATTAGATGTATTCATTTAAAGAGTTCTTTCCTGTGCAATTTGCATTTTCTTTTCCTCTGAACACTGGCAATCTCAAATATTGGGATTGCAAATCCTGCAATGCACTTCAGTAGAAAATTATTTTGAAATATAAGGATTTCAGTGTCTGATCAAACAGTATAATCAGACTTTGAGTTTTTGGTGTCAAAACTTATGCTTGTATAATAATAACTCGTCCACTGGAGAGATTCCTTACAAATCCCCATTTGTAAATTACTGATTTATATATTACTGTGCAGGTTTACATTTTGGGTGTGGGGTTTTTTATGTATGTTTGTTTGTTTTTTCCAGAAACCCAAGTTTAGGATTGCTTAAGTGTCTGTAAAGTTTGTTCATGTTTCTATACTATACTGAAATTTGCTCCTATGTCCCTTCTATCTTGCTGGATGTATGTAAGGGCAGGGTAGGTTTATCCTTTTTCTAGGCAAGCGATGGCTCTCAGTTTCAGTGGAAATCATATGCATGTATGAAGTTAAGCTCTGGCTCAAAAAAATAATTTTCTTTTCCTGCCTGTTGACTGGAAGGGTGACTTGCTCTCCAAGGTGCTGTTGTTCTGGAAAGCAATTGCTATATCCGATTTTATTGATGTTTCTCAGATTCAGCATTTTTCTTTTTTCTTATTTTTTCCCCTCTTTGTAATTAGAGAGGGGAAAGAAAAATAAAAGATTTGAAAGGCAATACTGACTTGATGCTTGCCACATAAAGCTGTTTCATAGTTCCTTTCCAGTGACTGCTTTTAAGAAAGTCCTTCACCCATGACATGGGTCATGGTTTTTTGGTTTATCTGCCTAGAGCACTTCTATTTTTACATACTAGACCAAAATGACCAGCTGAGCTAGATTGAAGCCAGAGCATTTTATCCAATTGAGAAAGGTATATTCCTTTCAGTAAAGTAAAAACTATTTTTTTTGGTCTGGTTTTAGGGCATAAAATTTTCTTTCATAATAGTTGTAACTATGAAAATAGATTTTTGCAAACATGAAGCAGTGTGCCACTTCCTCTTTTTTATCCTTGTGTCATTGAAGCTTCCATATAAGAAAACAAGTATTTTTAATAGATTTTCTCATTTGTACTATAAGACCATTGGTGTTACAACTTTTTTTACCTGCAAATACGCATCCTCTGAGTTTACGTAGCCTCCTCAGAATAAAATAATGTAGTCTTTTGGTTTATAGTATGACTACCCAAATGTTTGAAGCAGATTTTTGCTTTCCAGATTGATATTTCATTTGATTTTTGTTCCAAATGTTATTTTTCTATCCAATGCATTCTGGAAGAGTACAACCACTGTTTTCGACCTGCCTCCTCCCCAAAAAATTCCTTAATGTCACTAAATTTTTTGAGATTTTGGAGCTGGGTTGCAAATTAGGTATTGGAATGGTAGCATGGTACAAACCCATTGCACACCATGACACTTCTCTAGCTTTGGAAAATCCAACTCCTGTGCCCATGGCATGGTGTTTGTTTTCCCTCTTACTAGCAAAAGGCAAGCTTCTTATCTCACATCAGAATGTTTTTGGATGTCATTTTCTTATTTTTTTTCTCCCTGTATGTCCCTGCCTTGTCTTGATGAAAGAAAATGTTTACCTGACAACTTGGCAGACTGAGAGTTGAAGAAAAAAATTTTAAGGAGCAAATGTTTAAAACCAATTCATCCTTCTGTAAACTCATGGAGTGCTCTGTTTCAGGCTGCAGAACCAGAATAAACCCTGATACGGGCAGAAACAAACAAAACCCTCCCAAACACTTCAGAGTCTGTGTTTTAAGTCATAAACCTGCTGTCTTACTTCAGGGCTTAGTCTATATCATAATAAACTCTATTGGACTTCACTGTTTGTGAAGTTTAGACAGTAACAGTCTAGGATGCTAAGTGGAGCCTGAAAATCACTTGCACATGTGGAACAGCATGTACTGAAACTGGCTGTCCAGAGGTGAAAGGTCAGAGTGTTCCAAACTGCACAGCCCGTTTTCTATTTCAAAACTCATGGGTATGTGGGAAGTCTTTTTATAATAAATACTACTTATTTTAAAAGAGTTCCCAGAGCAATAAGATTGATTATACACAGATTGTAGATTTTCCTAATTCCATTGTTAGGGAACAGGAGTGATTAATAATTTGGATCCTGGTGGACTTTTCTTATCAACTTTTGGTTAGTGGATGTCTGGCAAATTAGCAGTACCCTTAGTTTTTCCTGGCAAGGGAGAAATCCTCTCTCTTTTTCCTAGGTGGTATGACAAGCACCTCTGTTATTCTTCTTATGCATCTGGCAAAGAAAAGAGGAGTGGAGCTCTGGTACTTTACCCCTCTCCCAGGCATTAGAAATTCCTAGGCTGGAAATATATGTGAGGCGGAGAAGGACATTCCTACAGTTCCCTGCCCCAGCTTTGTAGATGCTTTGAAGAGTGATTTAGGTCAACATTTTAAACTTTTGCTTATCATTTTTACATAGCTCTGGAACTTTCCTCTGCTGTTTAGATTCTGAGTAGCAAACTGAAACGATAAGAATGTCCTTAAATTTTTTGTCGGCAGATTTGGAAAGCCAGGAATGGTTTTTTTTTTTTGGTTTTTGTTTGTGTTTTTTTTTTTTTTTTTTTTTTTTCCCATATTATTGACTTGCTAAGGTGGTAAATTTGTTCCATGAATACTGCAGAAACAGAAACTTAAACCTCAATTTTTTGCAAGAAGCTTCCTACTTACCAAGTGAGGAGTAGGTGTCAGAGCCTTTTAAAGCTCATGTTAAGGATCTGTTGTAAATTAACAAGCCAATAATTAGAAAGTAATTCTTAAATGAAATAGTATGTTTCAGAGCTGTTTCATAAAATTCTAAGCAAATTGAAAATAGAAATAATTTATTTTCAAAAGTTGTTTAATTACAGATATGATTGGTTTTCTTCTTAACTGATATTTGTGCACTGATCTTTTTCCCTTGCTTTCTTTTTAATTTTTAAAAATGTAGAGGAGGAGTTGGGGACATTGATAAAGTAATGACAAGTGTTTAAAAAAATATAAAAAGTATATTGAATGGAATTAGATGCTGATGTCACATTAAAGTACTGAAGTACTGCTTACCTTAATTTTGAAAAATCACACCTATACCCTATATTTGCAGCTCTGTGTTTGCAAACTGACCTATGCATATATTGACTTTCAATCTGTGTTGCTAAGATTCTGATTATTGCACTGCTTTTCTGAAGTGTTGCTTCTGTCATTATTTCAATTTTGCCTATTTTGCAGGGGTTAGATACGGTTATGACTAGGAAATAAATTTGTTGTCCTTTATTGGTTTCGTTGTGAGCCTGATGAAATGTCAGCTCATTATTATGGCTCCTGGCAAAAAGTTGCAAAGCATTTCTCAGATTTTGTGCTTAAGTGCTGCATTTCTCAAATTTCATAATTAATTTTGTGGGACTTGAATGTTTTTTGAGAGGCTGTTTTCCTGTTGTGTATGCAAAAGGGTTTGCCCTTCAGTTCTGACAGCCTGTAGAAGTTCTGATGAAGAATCTTAAAGCTGACTTAGGAAGGAGTTATTTTTCTTTTCAGATCATTCACTCATCAGTAGTTCTGCTCCCTTTAATAGCTGCAGTCAAACGTCATGTCCAAATTTGGCAAGCTGATGCCTTTTTTGTTTAAAGTTAAAGCCCATTTTGGCATTGGAAATGAGATAAGCTCATTTCAAAGGACTGAACTTGGAATGAAGTTAGCAAGGCTCTGTGCCAGCAGATAAGTCCAGTATGCTTCATAAATTAACATGCTGGCACTTACATAATTTTTTGAACAACATAAGCTGGATGTTACACAACTCTCTGATGTGTTTGCCATTCAACATTACCTGGGACAATAAGGCACAGCCATTGTTAGATTTATAGAAACTCTTTCATGAGGCATATTATAGAGCAGCATTCAGGAAACAGTCCAAATACTTCATTAGGTGTGCAATGACACATAGCTACAGGAACGATAACATACCTCTTCAGACACCCAGTACTGCCTCTATTAAAGGCAAAGTCTCACTTTTTATTTCTACAAAATTTAGTCCTATTTCTTGAATTCATGTGTGCTTTTATGCATTTAGCTATATAGTTTTTCATTGCTATTACGTGGTAACTTTAATTGTGTCTTTTCAAGAGAAAAGCTTGTATTTACTAAAGGTTCAATGAAGAGGTCAAGTGGTGTCAAGACACTTATCTCTTGTTCTTTTCAAACCTTAGGTGTAAAAGGTAAACATTTACCACTAGGTTATTATTCCTTGTGTCTGTGTAGGCCAAAATACGCGTCCAGATGCTGTTAGTATGCCAGTGGTAGCCAACCATACATCTCGTGCTGGGTTGCATGATACAACCCAGTATTGGCAGGGCCCAGAAAAGAAGAGGCTGGAGGAAATCAGGTGATCAGGACCAGGGAAATGGGCAGTGGAAGTGATGGAGGAAACATGAGGCCTTCCAAAGGCATATGTTTAATTGTAATTTAGCAGATAGCAGTAATTTTAGGTACCTAGAAGCTGTTGGCCAAGTGTGTTTCAGACATGATCCAGTCAGCTTCTCCTGTGTCTATCTTGCTTAGACATTGCATCCTTTCCTTTCAGACATGTATTTTATAATTGCTCTTCAAGTCTTATTTATTGGGTATGAGTTACTGTAGCCACACTATTCATAGACTAAAACCGGTAAAAAATGCTGTGGTATGTCCCTTCTGTGTTAGTTATAATTAACCTTTTTCTGCTCCTTAACTAATCAAGATGAAAGGTTACAAGCAAGTGAATGTATTGGGATTACATCTGCTGCTACTGGAGAAGGAGCTGATTGTATTTAGTAGCACTAGATGTAACAAAAATTTCAGAGAATTTTGCAAAACTCAAGACTAAGAATAGATTCCTAGTATAGCTTTTGTGACTAAAGGAGCCCATCCGGCAAGAGGCAGTAGCAGTGCTTTTTAAATTGCATTTTTACTAAAAGTTATTAGATGACAAGAGAGAGCTTGTTCTTCTTGGAGTGGTAAAACTGTCAATAAAGATCCTGTCTATAGTGAATGTCCCTCTCCATGGAAACACTTGCGTGTATGTATGTTTTCTCCCTTCTTCTGGTATATTTTTGTCAGTGAAAGTTATATCTGGAAAAAGATCTGAAGTGTCAAGAAAAAAAACAGTGAATTCTTGGTTAAAAGTAAAATGCTTATCCCTCTGTGGTTGTGATTTGTAGTTTATTCCTGCTCTAAAATTTTAAATTATTTTTCCATCTATAATTTTTAAGTGATTATCTTTTGACTTATTGAGAATGTCTTACATTGTAAATAACAGATAATAAAAGTCTGGGAATGCTATGACTATCTACAAAATACCTTTAGGAAAGACAGAAATAAGGTGGGAGGCAAAGCTGCTCATCCTGTCTAGATCTTCTGAAGTTTCTCCTAGTTTTCATTCTAAGCAGTTCTTTTTAGCCACTAAAATAATGCTTTTGCATAGGGCTCTTTGAATATAGCAGAGCAAAGTGCTTATATGTAATTGTCCACCAACTGTGTGAATGCTGTTCAGAGTGTGTCTGGTGTTTCCTTGGGGCTGGCTACAGGTTTTTTGGTGGCATGCAGGCAACAAGATGCCATAAATATTTGAACCATGTTCCATGGTGGCTCATTCTCTACAATAAAAGAATTGCTGTACTTGACAGGTTTTTCTGTCAACCCCTGTCTGTGAGCTTGTGTGCATTTGTGTCTATGAGAAAGATATCCTTGGTAATGGTATTTACAGTACTGTGTTAATCTACTGACCCAAAACCTCTATCTGGGAAGCTTAAGAGGAAGGGAAAATAAAAGTTCATTCTGCCTTAAGCCTGAAAAAATATATGAATATTTTTTCCTAAGTAAAGAGCAGTCAAGTGTTTCTTCAAAGCATGTGTCAAACCTCTAGATCAATACCTTGACCTATTTTGTGGTCTCCCAAGAGATAAGACTCCATATACAAACAAATGATGAGATCACATGTGAGATCACATGTTAGGTCATAGTCACTTGTAGTCCAAGTGCCAAAACTTCTGTTTCTTTTAGAAACAGGCATCAGAATGTCTTTTAACATACAATTGTTATCTTATGTTCCATAAAGTACTGTATTCAGCATCTGTTTTTCTTTCACTTTGTGGGTTGGCTTTAGCATTTTAACAGCAGTTGCTATGGAAGAGTTAGCCATGTTTATTGGGTCATGACAAACGGCAACAGCTGAAAGACAAATATTGTATTCTGTTTTAAGTATAAGGTGGGCCCTGAGCCAGAGATTAGCAGCTTCAGAATATAGCTGGCCACAAAGCTGGATCCTCGGGTCTTGACGCACACTCTGGTTACTCAAGCAGAATGGTTAAATGTAGCTAGATACTGTAAATATTTTCCCCATTACTATCTTGATTAATTTCTTTCTGCTTGTTTAAAGGACGCTGGCAGCTTGCTTATGTCCACGAATTAGTTTCTTATCAGCAAAAGAAAATACCAAATGAAAGTAATTAATTATATATTTCACACTTTGCCCTGACTGGATTTTTTGCTTGATTCTATTCAGTGAATGAAGGGGTAAGTGCACAGAATTGAGAAAATATTTAAAAAAACCTGTTTGTGTTGTGAAAAATGATGAACTGCAGCAAGGATAAAAACAGCAGAAACTTAAGCAGGACAAACTTCACATTTTATCAATACGTAATAACTACATGAAATGGTAGATGTAAAAACTGTCCATGCATATCCAAAGAGTCTCAAAACTGGTATTCATATATCCACTATTTCCATACTCCAGCATGCAGGGAGTTAATATAGTTCATACTATAGCTGGAATTTTTGTTCTTGAAGTTTACTGGTACTGTGGAAATCCAGATCAGAATTTGGGTATAATTCCTCCATGGCTTTTCAAAGGGTAATCCTCATTCTATAATGTGAAGCAAATAATGGTATTTACAGGTCGTGCTTTGAAATGAGTGAACTCTCCTAACAAAAATCTCTCTGGAAATAAATACGTGGAAATGGTTTTGCTTGCAATCCTTACCACCAACTCCTCCAGGTAAAAGAACCCCACCTGACAAACCAAACACCAAATGCACTGAAAACTAAAAAAGTATTCAGAAATGCAAAAAAAAAGTCTCCCTGAGACTGACTTTTTACCCCCTGTTGCCTGTCCATTGCATTTCAGCAATTTATTGTTTAGCATTTAGCAGAGCTTAAAAGTAACTTGCTGAAGTCCTCTCACTTGAGGGAGTGCCAGAATATTTAAAGTCATGATCTACTAACCACCTCCAGTTCACGTGCTGTGGGAACTGTTAGCTAATCTAAGTATTATGGACTGATGGAGAAGACCACCTTATCTTTGGAAGTTCTGGATTTCAGCAGTGATGTCAAGATGCTGAGGTCTTTTGGTAGACCTCCGGGTAAGGCAAGATCCGGAGTGTGAGAGCTTGAACAGAACAAAACAGAATTGCAGTAATTTTCTGTAGTAAAATATTTCATATTCCTTGGATGTCTGCCTTTTCCTCAATAGTACTTTTGTCTCTGGAACTGATGGGAAGAGGAGGAATGGTAGAACAGGAGGGAAAAGTAGGGTAGGTCACTGGAATAGGGGGGGACATTGAGCGAGCAGCTGCATGGTGCTTACTTTTCAGCTGGGCTTAAAACCAGCACAGTCAAATTTCCAGCTGGACTTAAAACCATACCCTTCAGGGTGGGCAGGCCCATAGAGCCTGAAGGATTTCTTTGGACTTGCTGTAGCTGTTTGTATCTTCCCCTGATGATCTTCCTCTTGTCTCTTTTTAGTGTGGTCTGTCTGTAATAGTTACCTTTCTAAGGCTTTTCTGGGGAGCTGTCACTCATGGAAGCACAGGATGTGTGTGGTGAAGGAAGAAAGCTGACAAGGCTGGCTCCATGACATGGCCAGGTATCCTGTTTCTAGGGCCTGAAACAGCTCTCCCTGGTTTTGTCTGCCTCTAATGTCCCAAATACACTTCTCTTTCTTCATTAGTAGCCAACTCACCTCTCCAATTTTGATGTGTTTTGTTGTGTACTATTATTTTTGTTTATTTGTTTGTTTTTGCTTTGTGGGGCTTTTTTTTTGAGTGGAGGGGGTTGAAACATCTGCTGTTTCCGTATCTGAGGTACAGGATGTACCTGTTAATGTATGTCTATAAATGACAATTTATTTTAATTTAGTGGTGTTTCCTCCCTTGCATTATAGCAATGGTTAAAACCTTAAAGGACCAAGGACATCTTGGCATGAATGCTGTACAAATAAGTTACAGGTTTTCTGCCTTGAGGATTCTTGCCTCAAACCCTGCACAGTTTGTGACCCTGCAATGAAATAGACAAACAAAGGAAGTGTGTGTTGGAATGAATGAGGAAAGTCTGGATAGTTAGCTGTAATTTCAGGATCCTGTGCACAGAATTTATCACTGATCTCTGCAACTGAAAAGTCAGTTTTATGTAACAGCTTAAACTGCAGAAGTTTTGTAATTAAATCTGTGATGGTCAGGCATCATTATCTGATGCTGACGTAGGTTTGGGGTGATTTCTTTCTTTGACCACTTTTCTTTAAAACTCCTTTTGACTGAAGTGGTAGGTACAAAAATTTTACAAACCCTATGTAGCAATATGCTTGTTTCAGAATGTGAGTATGGATTGGTGGCTAGCAGAGGGCTTTTTTGTGTGTCCTGGGTGTTTCTCTGTGGTTTTGATGGCATATGACTTTCATACTTTCTGCTTCAGATTGTCTTGTGTGCTGCTTTATGTCTTGTACCTCAGAGCTGGCTGCAGGAGGAGTTGAAATGAATCTATAAATAGTTCCTTGAACTCTTCCATGGCATATAAATATTGCTCTCTACTACCCCAGATGTACTGAGTACATTCATTTGTCCTCTTTTATGGCATAAGGAGGGAAGGGCTCATTCTCACCTGTTCAAATACTTCCAGTTACATGTGAAAAAAACCCCTATCTATAACAGATGAATCTGTGGTAGTGTAAGAAAAGCCTCTGGCGGGTATTAAACCAGCTGGTATTTGTACATGTTTCACATTACAGTTTGGAGCACTAACCCAGGGAAGCATGAGTTGGGTCACTGCATGCTTGGGGTTTATCTGGCAAATCACAGCGACAGAAGCGGTGCGATGACCCACTTAGAACGACATGTTCAGGCTCCTCAGCCTTCTCCATCTGCAGTGCTGGTTTCACTTGGGTGCTTAACTCAGCGGTGAGGGAAAGAATCTCAATGCATATAACTGAAGGCTTGATTATTTTAATAGAGCAGTTTGTTTCTTTGGTCCTTAAGTGGCACTTGTAGAAAGCCTTGAGATAAAATTACTCCATTTTGTATCAATATAAGATGACCAAAACAATCTTAAAGGACCAGATCCTTTAAGATATTTAAATAGCAAATTACTCTTTCACTTGGAACTAGAGCTCAGCCCCCAGAGTGGACACGGGTGAATACCAAAGGGAAACCTTGGCTTGTGAGAGAGAAGTGAAACCCTCCCTTTTGGAGGGAAGTATCAAGAGTCACTGCTTGTAACTCTCTGGTAATTCTTCAGTGGTAGAAATAAATAATTACATTATTCTTGGGATGTTTTTAAAGTGGTTTATCTGATGGATGGAAAATGTAGGAGGATAACTTTGCTATTTGTTTATATGGGTGATGAAATAATGGCTTCCAAGTTTGTTATTTGTGTTGGCAGCAAGAAACATGAATTGTTGAGATGTGAGTGTCTGTACTGAGGATAGCAACACATTTCATGTTGTCAGTCAACACTTCCCCCCTCCCTGCCCTCCTGTCAGTTATGATGTAATGCCATTCTGATGTAGTGGAATCCTCTGTGCTTCTGATTTGTAATTAGATGTGACATCATGATACAAAGGTTGCTCAAAAAACTGGTATTAAGGCTATTTTAGTAAGAATGCTTTCTACTTTTTTTTTTTTTTTGTGATATAAAACAATCTGTTACCACTAAATTTTGCTCCTTTGTGACCCCTGAGTAAACAAATTCTAAATATCAAAAGGCATATTTCTTAATACATTATATATGGCATTCTCATTGAGGCAAATGAAACAGGAGCTGGTAGTCCTGGGTGCAGCTGCACAGTGTAACTATTTCCAGCACATTTGCACTAGAAGTTGCACCTACAGGATTGTTCAGGTTCTTCCCTGGTTTCATCGCCACATATTAACTAGAAGTTTCAGCTTTTTTTTTGCTTTTTTTAATGTTTCAGAGGTGACACAAAATCCATAAATGAGCCTAGCAGTCACCGACATCACTTTCTTTGGCCTAATTAGTTTCTGACTCAGAGAAGCGCAAGCAGAAATTCATGTATTATTTTGTTTAGTGGATTTCTGTCATATTCTGCACAGATATGTTTAAAAATATTTTTAATTTTCAGAGGAATGTGACTTCACTGTGGATGAGAACAATAGATTCTACTGGGCAATCTTTAGCTAGGACTTGGGAACTTAACTATCTGGCCATTACAGGGAGGATAAAAGTAAGATGGCAATTTTTGCATCCAGTCAAATATAATGATGTTGGTTATCAATAGAAATTATTGCAGAAGAAAGGCTTATTACATTCAGCATCCCTATTCACTGTGTATGAGTAAGGTACCAATTTCCATTGTGTTAGTCTGGCAGTTCCCTGCTCTGTAAAATGGATGGATTCAGGTCTTGGTCTGATTGGTATTCACTGGTTGTAACAAGAGGTTCTGATGGATAAAAGATTTTTTTTAAGCTAACTTATCAGTTAAGTACTAAAAAAAAAAAGAACTACCTGCTCTGCTCTGTTGGGGAAACAGTTAAAGAAGAGGATTCTGCATGTACTCATACTTTTCAATACAATAAAACCAACCCAAACTGGACTTTCAGTTGTTCTAGTACTTCTTTCTTGTGCCATGTTAACACAGAAATTATTGCCAATACTGTGGGATCTGTTGACTTCAAAGGAGTTTGCTGTTAACTGGAGCAAAGGCAGCGTTTCACCCTGTAACTATTAATGCTGTAAGGGACTATACTTAGCAATGACCTAAGGTCTTTCTAGAGCTACTGACTTCATGTTTCCAGCTTCCCATGGGCTCATGCACTGCTTTTTCAAATGCACGGGAAGCACCCCGTGTTCCTGTCTGGGTTCTGTATATCAGCATTTAAAAGGCAACTAGTAAATAAATACCAGGCATGGCAGAATGACACCATGCTTTGCTTTGGCACAGGTGACAGAATGCAAGACCTGCTAGGGTGACTCTTTGCTTCGTTTGGGATATAGATCACTACCCTGAACTGCTCATGCATTAGTCTCCCTGGCTTGTTGGTATGTTATGGGCTTTCTTGTTTTAGGAAGCCTTTGCCTCAACAGCAAATACACTCACTGCAGGGTAGGGACTGAGATCAACTGGTTTTTAGGGATGGTAATGTTACCTGTTTGTCTGTAATATAGTGCAACTCCGCAACAGACTTGATTTTATTGCACTGGCACTGACTTTTCTTAGTCTGCAAATTCAGCTGCCAACTCATAGCATTAAAAGCAAATCCTAATAGAAATCAAGAAGCATGCTGATAAGAGAAAAGGAATTTGGTTTGATACATATTTTTCCAGAAAAATCGGTGAATATCTGCGGCTTTTTAATTGATCTGTTATCATCTTTTCCTAGATATTAAAGTGGCTGGCCTCTAATTCCCCAGATCTCTTTTGTTCTGGTTTTTAGGACAAAATACCACCTACTTGTGTGGGGTGTCCTTCATGGTTTTATAAGGGCCTATCCAAGGGAACTCAAAAAATCCTTTAGTGTAGATGGGATTTCAGCAGACTTAGTAGAATTGAGTATGTTTGGTTTATCTGGATATACTTAAATATTTCTCTACTTTTTGACTAAAACATTAAGACTACAACCTTCTCCTGAAGTGTCAATGGCTTACTATTCTCATTACAATGGCAAATACTTCCCCTTTTTTCATTCACTTGCAATTAGCAGAGGATTCTATTTCACCCCTTTTTAATTCTTTATATTAGTGAGACTACACTAACCAGCTGGTGTTATTAGGCTAGTTTTTATAGAAGAAGACTATTAAAGCACAGTACTACCTGTTTCTGACAGTTCTCACAGGTATCTGGCACAAAGCAGTATTTCTGTGATGTCCTGAATCCCATGCTGGGTCAACCAGCCAACAGAAAGGGCAAGCCGCACAATGTTTGACTGCATATGCCAGCATTTGGTTTTTGGGCTGTGAGAAGAGATGCATGTGGTGGGTTTAAGCTAAACTGTCAGAGGAAGGGAATGGTGACTTCAGTCATACTGACTAAATTAGGCCTTGTCCCAACAGAAAGCACTCCCAGAACTGACAATGCTTGAAGAGTTAAGCACTTATACTGACAGGAGTTTCTGCTGGAGTTTTAACAGCAGACCCTGGTATTAACCTCCTTGTAGACAGGTATCACTGTTATTTATTTAGAGATATTGGTGGGTTTGTATTTTCCAGCCCAGCAATTGTGAAGATGAAACAGTATAAATGGGATTTGAGGAAATGGATTGTTCCTGTCCAAATACAGGTTGCTGTTGTACTGGATTCTTTGATGGTAGACGAACACCATTCACAGCACTTGGGAAGAAGCAGCCTGGCAGGAATGGCCAGTGTGGCATGGTGAATAAAGGACCAAAGAGCTACTCTGAGGCGCCAGCAGTATTTGTGCTACCAGGCAGTGAAAAGAAATTCAACAAAAAACCAAACACAACCTCCCACCCAAAATCTAGCACCTGCTTTGCTTCTTGTTGCAAGCTTGTTTTTTTTGACAATTGTTCCTTGCCAGGAAGAAATGTCCCAAGTGTAAAATGTTTCCCAAAAACCAGTGTTTCCTAAATTCTTGTTCCTATGCTGTCATTTAACATGGGAGTTCTTGTTTTGCTTTCATTGAAGGATTGGGATGTAGGAACTTCTGGCATGTATAAAGAGTTTATACGTTGTGTGTGTTTTACCTTTGTGTTTCTATGTGAAAGGTGGTTGTGACAAGAGAAAAATCCTCTCAAATTGGCACACTCTATGCAGAATGTCCATAATGTTGCTTTTGCATGCAGGTTTTTCAGGGATACACAGTAGTGGACCAAGTGAGAGCTGTGTGGGCAATGCTAGTGGTTCATATATATAACTGGGGTAGGCTTGATGGGGGTTTGTGTGTAAATACATGGTGTAGCTATTTGCATATAAGCTTGAAGAGTTAAGCACTTTGCAATACTTAAGTGGTAAGTTACTTGTATTTGGAGAAATGATGGGGGAAACAGTTTTGTACTCCAAGCAAAATTTATTAGAAGTCTATTCAAGAAAAAAAACCACAGAGACCTTTTGCTTGTAGGAATCCAAAGTCAGTTACCTGAAAGCCAGGTATGAAAAACCTGCATTTTTCTAAAATCAGATACAGAGTAGAAACAGTACTTTTTAAATATCACAGGCAACAGATATTTAAGTCCTCAATCTTAAATGGCATCAAAGATAGTATTAATCTCACAGCAAAGCTGCATGCAGATCTAGTTTAAAATTGAAAGCCTTTGAATATAAAGCTTTTGCCATGAAATCTGCAATAATAAAGGTATGCTGCACAAAGATGTTTCTTTACCTTTGCCTTAATGACCTTTCTCAGTAATAAAGACATATGTACATTTAGATTTGGCTGGTAAACCATATTTTAATTAATAAAATTTTGCATAAAATGCTATCTTACAGAATTGCACTATCCAGATGTGCTTATGGTAAACAGAGCAAGAAAAGAAAAACGCATTGAAATGTTCTGTATGTGAAGAGGGGAAATAAGAAACTTAATTTTTTAAAAATCAACAACCAAATGGCTCTGTACAAAAAAGCAAAATTATGTACAAAATACTACAGAGACTACATAAATTTTGATCCTTTACCCATGAAAAATGTAGCAGAAGCTTTTGCCATCTATAAGGTGCCAAAGAAACCAAATCCAAATTTTTATTTTTATAAAGCCATAGTCATTATCATCCTGTGCCTTAATTTCATTTGCTATTTATGCTTACCTTTGCTTATGGAAAATGTATGTTTTCAAACACTTGTTCATTCAGACAAAAAACCAAAACCCAACACCTCTAAAATATATCGGTTTTAATACTTGTGACTTTTTTTCTGTCTAAATTCTTAAAAAGACTGTGTAACTTGGGTTTCATTAACATACATACACATATATAGTGAAATAAATCAGTACATGATGCTTGTGAATATTTTTCAGGTGGCTATGTTAGAAAAGAAAAAAAACCCAAACCCAACAACCCTTTGCACTAACACTGTTTACCTTCCTGCTTCTTTAATTTCCTGATAAGTAAAAACACTAACCTCTTACACTTCATGTTGCTTACTATTACAATATTTTGATTACAACCATTTAATATCAGACATCAATAGCAGGTTATTATTGTCTATGCTTACAGCATTGTATTGCTCTTCCTTTAATCCTCTTTCCCGAGTCTTGCGCCTTTTGCAGTTCTTACCTTTTAACAGAAAACACTACAGGTTCACTACAATTTTTCATTAGGGAAAAAAAGAAAAAAAGATTTATCCAAGACCATTGCACCCATTCAGAACACTTGCAGTTCTTCCATTTTTCACTTTGCTTGCTTGAGATGTTACAATCATTGTGCATTTGTTACAGCATACGAGTGCAGGCAAAAAAAAAGAATCTATATTATAGTTTGTCATACATTGTAAACCAGTACAATAGGCAAACCCGTGACACAGCAATGTGGAAGCAACAAATGTTGCCAAGCTAATAAGAATGTGTAAAATCAATTTTTTAAAAATAGTAAACAGCAACTTTCCTTTGTGTTACATGCATGCTGAAAAAATCCCACCAGACTTCATGGCAGTACCACAAATGTTCAAACCAAGAATAATTTTTCTCCCTTTCCCCCTACCCCCCATGGCAACTCATCTTTGTACCTGTTATCAGGCTTTTCCTATTGTGTTTCACATGAAAAGACTTTAAAGCAGGGAGTATTTAAATGTTGAAATGATTCCTCTTGTCTCAGAAAAGCTTAGTTATTCACACTGTGGTCGTTGCTGTAATGCTGCAGGAACGGTTTGGCGGGTGGGATGGGATGAGGATGAACTAGATGGCCTCTATTTGAGACTGCAAGCAAGAAAACAGAAGGCCAGCGTAGCATGTTTTCTAGCAGCTTTATGCAGATGTGTTGCAGAGATGCAGCATAAATAAGTAGAAAGAAAAAAATTCACAGCCGCTTGACATAGTTTCCAGGGAAAGTACCAAAGAATTTGGTTCTTCTTGAGGTTCCTGAAATTAGAAGCAATAGATGAAAAATGGGAATAACAACAGAAAATCACTATGTAAGCATGGCCTTAAAATTTTCATGTTTAATACTGCACAAACAGAATGATCTACAGTTCCTTATACTATATAACTTTATTTGTGAGGTTTAACAAAGTGTAACTGCAGGAAGCAAAATGCAAGTGAAGAGGCATATTTGATTAAATTGTTAGGCCTGATGAAAAGTTATGCTAAAATTCTTGGTACAAAGAAATAATTTAATTTCAGCAACATAAAGTCTATTTAAATAATATAATTTTTAAATATTAAGGACTTGTCAGATGATTCAGTTAGCTGCTGTGTGCATGAGAGTTTATGAAATTATTAAGCCACCATATCTAGGCCTGGTTATGAAATCGTCGTTTGTTCAGTAACACTTGGGTTTCACAAGTGGTCAGTGCTGTAGAAGTAAAGTTACCTGGCCTTTATAAAGAGAGAAGTAACACAAAGTCCATTCTGTGTCACAAATGACAACAATGTTGTACAACAATCCGGAGGCACGTGTCAATTTGCATCTATCAGTATTAAAATTGAGAAAGTGCAAAATCACCTGCTAATTTCAGTGGATTTTGGTTGGGATTTCTCCTGATAAAGCCAGGTTCAAGTTTATGACACTAAATGCCAAAAGTTGAGGTGTTTAAAAGACACTACAAAAAGAGGGCAGCACAGGTCAGGGGGGAGAAAAAGAAAAAAGCAACCAAATTAAGACATACCCACAAACCATCCATCATCACATTTTTCCATCACATCAATGACATCTCCCTCTCTGAGCTCCAATTCATCTTCGTTCCTAGGAGTATAGTTATATAGAGCCTGAAACCTTAAATAGGACAAATGCTGCATTTTAAAAAGACGTAAGAGTTCCTTGAACTTTTTCTCAAGTAAAGGAGATGGTTTAAACATTAAGAAGAAACACTATTTGCAAGAATAGGGAAAAGGACTTTTTTTTTTTTTTTTTTTTTTTTTTTTTTCCCCTGGTGGACTTGAGGGTTAGGAACTTATAGTAAATAAAACCTTCATTAGAAAGGCAACTCATGAGACACTGAAGACTGGGTTTAAAGGCAAGCCTGATGGCCCCTCAACCAGTTGTTTCAAAACCAGATTTTTTTAAAACGTTTTAGTGTTATTTTATAGTTTGGTCACCAAACAGAGGGCTTCTAAAGGAGAGTCTAAATATGCTAGCCCTGTAACCTTCCATGATCAGCACTAACACTGTGGTTCTGCCTTTAAGCTCTGAGAAGCCAGTAACAGCACGAGTAAGGGTACCCAGGGCAGCAGCTCTCGCACAGTGTCACTGTGGCTGTGGCAGCTCCCTGGGCTCTTCAGTGGCTACACTGATGAGCCATCTATGAGAGTGAGGGAGAGGCTTGAATCAAAGCAGAAGACATATGGATGGAAACTCAAACAATATTTAAACCCTGAGCCATGCTTCTACACCTGGCCAGGGCTGGAGAATGCAGGATGTAAGGTGGATAAATGGCAAGAGGTGTGAAATTACGAAATGCATTGTATTTCATTCCTTGCCAGCTTTTAAAGTTTTTTGAATTGAAGAATAAATTCTCACTAGGGGGAACTGAAGGTTCTTGGGCTGATAGCCTACAGTAAGATTGTTGCACAAGTCTTTGAGTCCTGCAGAGTCAGAATTGGCCTTTTTTTCTAAGGAACTGTGCCTCAGATATGACTGACTGTCTAAAAAGAAGCAGGGTACAACTGCAGAAATTGAGAAAAAGGTATAGTTTTAATTTCAGATTACTGAAGCAAAACATAATTGTATCCATTCTTTTCTCTTAAAACAGTTCACTGAGTTTTAAACCTTAATACCATTATTACACTTTCCTCAGTACAAACAAGATAGCTTGCTCTTTGATGTGTTTATCATTCTGGCTAAGTTTTCATCGCTTAAAGAAGATGTTTACTTTAGTAAAAATTCCTGCTTCTGAAAGCCTAATTTGAAAATCCTATATACAGACTGATGCTATGGTTAGTTTAATGATGGTCATCTTGATTAAACTACACTTATTTTTTATTTATTGCTGGTTCAGAGATTAGAAAAGAAGAAAATGTTCCAAGAAAAAAACACAAAAACATCTTAATTTCTCATCACTGGATGTCATCTTTCCAAGCCCCAAAAGTCTCTTTTTATATTTTAATTACACCAACAAAATGGAAAGAGTCTGGTTGTTTAAGCAATTACTTTTGGTAATTTGTGTAGCAGGAATAAGAACAATCTGTGCAAAAAACTAAGTTGCAATAATATTTTCTGTTATGCTTATCATCATTTCAGGAAAGCAGAGCTATGGTGATGTTCCAAAAAAAGAATTAAATGCAGCTTCCAAGGGGACAGGATTTGCAGATGTAATGTGTCATGAATAGGATTCAAGCCAATTACTTACTGAAATACAGTAACAAGAACTTCCCAATGAGCTCTCTTTGTACTTTAGAAACTGAATCTTAGTTATTTCTAGATAATCCATTTTAAAAACTCCTTTATAGTAATTTCATTCTCTCTATGCTAATCTAAGACTTACATAAGTATGGAAACTCCACTAGCATTTACAATACTGACAGAAAACATATTAAAGAGAAAGAATGGCTAGTTGGCAATTTAAGTATCTTTCTATTTTTAATTTTAGGAATCAATAACTTTAGTCTACTATGACTAAAGTACTTATACTATATTGAACAAAATGAATTAGACAATTATGGCTTTCTAAACTGAGTTAGCTGCTCCAGTATGCTCCACAATACCAACAGGAAGTTGTGGTTTTAGTGAGATCAAATAATCAAATCTAATTATATGTCTGAGGTATAGCTATTTGGTAACTTTTTGCACCTCTTTTCCTTCTTCAAATGTCTAAGGAAAACTTAAAAATATTTTTAGACATTAAACCTTAGGTACATTTTAAGAAAAATGATCTAAAATAGGGCATATGCTGATGTGCTCTGATGCTAAAGGAAGAATGGCTACTGGTTTCAGTGATCACTGAAGTAGGACCCAAGTGCAAGACTGGGCATGGGGGGATCTCAAGACAATATTGCACTGAATTTGCATTTTAACAGTCAGTACTGAAATATCCCAAGCACTTAAAATGTTTGTCAAAATAAGATTTGAGTTCTAGGTTCTTCTCCAGTTTTCAGAAAATCTTTTCTTGTATTTCATATCTGAATTGCACTTGTAAATCACACCAAAAAAGGGTGAACCTGTGTTCCTCTGATCAGCATTATCAAGTTACTTTTTTTCTCTCTATTCACATCCAGAACTGTTTCTGAATAATTGTATCAAGTCAGTAAAGCAAATCAGTTGAATCAATGTTGAATCTGTAATTGTCATTTTGCTGAGATGTAAAAATTGAGAGAATAAAAAAATCAAAACCTCTTCTGTAAGTACAGACAATGGAGAACTGTTAAGTTGCCATGTCTGACTGCATTGAATGTAAAATTAAACAAATAAGGCTTTGCTCGCTGGGATTTTCTTGGATATCTTCCTACATCATGCAGTTATCTATAAATCTGTGAAATCACTTCGTAATTGTACTTGGCAAGTTAAAAAATTATCTGATGACGTGCTGGCTTTTGCTGAAATGTTAGGTTTTGGTTTAGTAGACAAGAATTATACTTACGGTTCCCCCCCACCGTGTATGTTTTCATGAGAAAGCACAGGGCGCTGTGGCTGAAATGAAATGATTTGAAATGTAATAAAGATTTGCAGTTTAAGGTCTAAATAGTTGGATAGGGGTGTAACACATAGTTGCTCAAGAGTCCATATTATCCCTTGTGTAAAACCATGGCCCATTCTGCCCCCCTTACAACTCTCAATAAATTCTTAAGAGACATGACAAACAACAGAATCTTGGCATGTTTAAAGATCTGATTTTTGGAGGTAATAATAAAAACTAAACAAAACTGAACTTCATCAACAGTTCATTCTATTTATAGTATAGTACAAAGCTGGAATAAAACCCTGCTGCCTCTTCACTGTGAAACAGAAATAACATTAGAAAAATCAGATGCAACTGATGAACATCATACATTCTTTGGGTTAAATATATTTTTAGATAAGCAGAAATAAAATCTCCTATGCATAATAGCAGAATCTAGAATATTTACAGACAGACAACATACCAATTTACATTACACACGCAGAGTACTAACTTGGCAGGCATAACATGCTATGCTTTAACTAATTCCGTTTTGTCTCAAGCCATGCGGGCTGTTGGGAGGCAGAAAAAAAATTTGAAATAATACATTCAATTGTGTGAATATAATAATTAACACTTCAACAGAAAAACATAGTCTGTATTTCCAGTGCAAAGCTTTTTGAAAGGAGTTATGTTCCTTCTTAATGGAGCATTATTGAGTAATAATATTCAATACATCTGGATGCAATAGAAATGAAAAATTTATTATCTATTCTTCTACAGAAACCATATCCTGCTTAGGAAGTCATTGACTTAAACTGATTAGAATCTGGCTGGGTCCAGTAAGTGCAGGAGTAGCTGTTTGGGAAAGCTCTTGCTATGAGCAGGGATCGTATTCTCTGTTGTCTGAGGATGCCCTCTGGTTGTGCTGTAGAGACGAGTCTGGGAACCGTATCTGTTTTGGGAGTGTTGATATGAAACACTGCTCATAGCACTTTCTTTCATGAATTGAGTAAACCACAACCTAATCTTTAAGCCATGGAATTTGTCTTATTGCCTCATGGTTCTCTCATTTTGACTATTTCAGTCACTCTTTTATCATGATACAGTCTTCCAAGAGAGAAGGCAGCAGTAAACAATCCATAGGCTGATGGCAAAAATTGAATGGAAAAAACACAGGATGTATTTTGTTAGGTTTTTTCCCTCTCAGCATCTCCAGATGAAAGTAGTTAAATTTCTTTTCAGTGGTTTCTATGAATACATGCAGAAAATATTCTGAACAGTTTGTACTTTACATTCTATACAGTATAACTTTTAAAAGGTGCCTAAATATGCAGGCAGGTATATTATGGATTTTTTTAAAAAAATCATATTATTGAATGCTAGGTGGGAAAGAGATTTTCAAAATAATAATTAAAAAACTTTGTTTATACTCATTGCTGTTTTCTTTCCCTCACTTAATTCTTCTCTGCCAGTATACAAGAAAGATGGATAATTTTTATTGAAGAATAAACAGTAAAGACTGCAAATTAAACAGTTCTCAGTAAACCTCCTTCAATGGCTGGCTTGTCAAGCAAAAGGAGAATAGTCAGAATGTTTTGTATTTAGACTGGAATCTGACCTGATTTGCTGCTAATCTTTCATCAGGTCTGTAACTGAGCTGAATGCCAAAGATAGTCAGAGATGCAAAAGAACTCAACCGAGTTTAAGGACTTCTCCTATAAACAATGGAAGTAAAGGTCTTAAAAATGCTACAAATGATTTAATGCTTTGAATATAACACAAAGCCAGGGAGAAACTGGGTAGGTTAGTATTATCTTCTTTTTCTGCATATGCTTCATAAAAGGTTCTGTTGCTAACTAACTACTGTAGAAATAGATAAGAATCAAGGTGACTCATGATTTTCAACTCTATGTTATTGCTGCAGAGAAAATAGTCTTGTGACAAAATTACAGTCTTGGAGAAATAGGGTGAAGTTACTGATGGTTATGTCTGACCTTGGTGCTTGCTCTCTATTTGGATGCATTCCACAGTAATACCCCAGCTGACATCCAAAAGCTTTCTCCCTGTTTTCCTTCCCTAAGCTCTCATTCCCAAATACAGTTGCACTGGCTAGACAAGGGACTGTTACAAAGATTCCTAGTTTTCAACTGCACCTCAGTTTACTAGGCTTTCTTATTTCCTGGGAAATATTGCAGGACCTAATCCCAAAAACAAGGAGTGTACAATCAAATCAATGATCCCAGCTGTATGCCTGATTTTCATGCAAGATTGATACTGCACTTGCATATAAAAGTTCTGTAGAGTCCTGAGCATGCAAATTAGGTGCATGATATGTGCTCTTTTACTTTTGGAATTGAAGTCATAAATATACTACACATTGACCAATACACTCATCTTAATATAATGGTTACATGTCATTCATTTGGAGTAATGTGCAAAATTAAAAGAGGGCTGAATCCCTTTTATACAGCTCTCATTCCTAGTTGGAATTTCTGTGAGATGGTCTTTGTCTGCTACTACAAGAATCCTGGCCTTTCTAGGATTGAAATGTCTTTCTTTATTAATGAAGAAAGCACTGACCCCTTAATACCTGGAAGCAAACAGAGGCTTGCCAAAAAGCTAGGATTTTGGAAGTTACACAAAACTCTGTATCTTAAACCAAGATTCAGATTTTAAAAAGGGAGAAATCAGAAAGATGATCACCTAAAATCAGCAGCAACAGCATGGGAAAATTCATCCCATTACCCATTTTAAGACCTAAATGTTAAGAAACCATGCAAAGAACAATTAGATCCTAAACTGAAAGTAAAACATAAGCCATAAATTCTCATTTTCATATCGTTTAGGTTGAGGGTGGGCTTTTTGTGTTTGTTTGACTTTTTCTGTTTTGTTTTCTTTTCCCTTTATCATAATGTAGATTACCTTTTTGAGCAAAATTCATGCAAATCCTAAACAACCTGTCTTTCTGGGTAGGTGAAAATACTAGAGTTTGTATTACAGTTACATTGCAGATAAGAAGTAAAAGGTTAAAGAGTATTACAATCTGGAATGCTTGGATAAAGAGGACAGTATTGAGTGAAAAAATATAGTAGGAGCAAAACATTTTGAAAAGAAGGATGTGGATCCAAACCCAAAAATTCAGTCTGTATTCATGCAAAAGTCTGTATACATGCAATGGAGAACAAACTTTTGACTCTTAGAAGCTGTAATTTTAATAAACTAAAAATACTTTGAAAGAGAATTGTTTTAATAAAACTAGACTAGCTATAAAGAACCATACTAAATATAAACACTTTGTAGCACTGGAAATACCATGCAGTACTGCAGAGGTACAGTACACTAATGGATATTTATATAAAAAGTTCAGGCACACACAGAGACCTGCTGCCTTTTCCCAGTCACAGCACAGAAGCACAACAGGAAGAAAACACAGCGTACTGATAGTATTGAGACATTTGGGTAAAAGCAAAATACTGAAAGACTAGACACTGAGCTCCTTGTCCATGGAAAAGCTGTTATTGCACACCGGGCATCCAGTACCATACCCTGTGTGAATAGCTGTGACCTCTGACAGGTGAGCAGCAGGATCTCTTAGTCATCACTGGGCTACGAGGAGGTTTACCCATAACAAATATCTCCCTCTTTAAATTAGCCTAGAAGAACCACAAAAACTTTGTCAAATAAGAGTTAAAGAATGAAGCATCATGGGATTTTTGTTGCTTCATTCATACATGCAAATCAGACATGCTTTTCCTGATAACAAAAAGCAACTGTTACAGGTAGAAGGAAGGGTACTGTTAGAATACAGTATTTTCATTGCTACCACTGTATCTTTTTTTCCCAAGGGTTTCCTGCTCTGAGGCACATCCTTACATTTACAATTAAAAGATGAATCACGTGTAGCATATGCAGTTGGAACAGTTATTGCATGTGTAGCCCCTGAAGTAGCTCGGGTAGTAACACAGAAAAGCTCAACAGCACAGAGCAGAAATGCTACCTTAGAAATACCAAAGGCAAATCTAATTCCTTGTTGTTAAATAGAACACATCCCCTTGGCTTTGCATTTAGAAATTAAGTAAATACTTGGTGGAAAGTACGTCATGAAAATATCTTCATTTCATTAGCATCACTACAAATTTAGCTTCATGTTTGTCAGAATTCAGTTCTTAAGGGGTGTGTGTGCAGCAAATGTGGAATTCATGAGCAGGGACAAGTTATGGGGGGAATGTGAGGAGAGCGGAGTGCTATATTGGAAACCTTTTCTTAGGTATTCGTGACTGTCAGAATGTGACTAAACAAAAAACCAGCCCCCTCTTAGGAGAGGGGTGAAAAAAATTACAAAAAAAGATACCAAGAGAGGCCAAGAAGGCAGAAAAATGTCAGCAGTTCTCCTTAGGATGTATCTTCATACTTCTTCTTTTGGAGGACACATCCATCCCACCAACAAAGTGCAAACTGACACTTCCCACCTATAGCTCCTTGTACTCCATTTAGTTTTAAGCCACATATTATATATATATATATATACACACACACACACACACACACACACACATATATATATGTATCTATGTATATGTATATAAATACATATATGTATGTATTTATATATATGTGTATGTATATATACATATATATGTATTTTTAAATTAACAAAAGTTACTTAAGTATCAGAATACAGTTTCAAGAACATATATTCCTTCTATTTACTTTTAGCTCGGATTAACACAATTTGCTTGAATAAGGACAGAGATTATAAAGGTCACCTAAAAAGACTTCCAGTGTAGATGAGGAATGTTCTTGATTTTTCTGGTTAGGCTAAGCAAAAGCACCAAAAGCACTCTACCAACTGCTAAATTATTAAACGTTGCAGAAAGAAGTGCAGAACTCTGTTTTACCCCTTCTTTGAGGTGGAACAAACCTAAGCTTATGACAGATTCATGCCCTGGAAAGAAGCCTTATGTCTCTCCTCTACTTCAGAAAAAAACCATCAAATCTGTTGATCTTAAGACTTCTTTAAATTTCCTGTGAATGCACATTGTAAAATGGGGTAGATCTTAAGAAAAAAAAAAAAAAAAAGAAAAAAAAAGAAGGTGGGTATTTATGACATAGATGTAATGATGCAGTGATCACTTTTCTGTGATAGTTTCTCTTTATATGACTTTTTCTCCTTTTCATGAGCAGATGGATCTTCTGGAAATCAGCACTGCAAATTAACTTTGTCTTTGTAGAGCAAGTTTTCATTTTTCTGCCACAGAGCTTCAATGCTGATACAAACTGTAGTCCTGAAGAGGCAATAATCTTTGTCCAGTCCTTGACAAACTGAATTGGTATTTAGAACATGACCCTCTGCAGTAGTGCTTTCCTGTGAAATTTATGACTTTTCTCCCAGGCTTTGGATTGAAATTGAAAACAGAAACACAAATATTATCTAGTTTCTGCATACTTGAATACAGTTCTGTTTCCTTCAACTAAGTTACCTTGCTATCCTGGTATGGACCTGAAATTGAGTTGAAGGCTTTCTATTTTCCTATCATTCGCATCTCCTTAAACTATTTAATTGTATCATAATGTTTATAGTTTTACCTTGTGCTTCATTTGAAAAAGGCCTATTAATCCTCCATTTCTTATGTTACTTAATATTAGTAGAGAAAACAGTACATCTGGGAAGATCAAACTCAGTGTTAGACTTGCAGTTATTTAGTAGACATGAAGATTTACAACAATCCATATCCAAGGAGTGCAGTTACCTTTAACTGTAGTGAGTCTTCCTCCTGGTGATGTAAGGGTTTAGAGAGGAGAGGAGGTGAGAGGGAAGCAGTAGACAGGGCTATTGTAGGAATGGAGTGGGAAGAAGGTGCCTTGGCAGAAGGAAATGGAAGATTAGAAGAAAGATGGAAGAGAGGATCAGTCTCCTGATGTTCCAGCAGAAAGCAGAGTTGGCTTCAACATTGAAGAAATACGAGAAGTAGCTATGCTATAAAACTGTGTTACAAAATCAGCTGAAGGATATCAAATGCTCAGGGGACATGTAACTAACCTGAACAATCATAAATCTCATGCTAATCTTATTATTAGTCATCTACTTTTCTGGAAGAAATTTCTTGCCTCAGAAAGCATTAGAAGTTGCCATTTGTGGCCATGGATTTCACCTCTAGTCTTAAGTTTTTCTCCTGTGTTTTTCAGGTCATTTAAGGGTAGAGGTAGCCTGCAAAATGTAATTAAATAGTTTAATGTTTGGCCAAAAACATATTGTCCTAAGCACCAGACTTGCATGCTGACAGTCAAAGCAACTACCTGAATAGTCTGTTGAAGTAAACACTGGACAGAAAACAAAGATCTATGCCTGGAAACCACACAAACTGTATAGTTATGTTGTGGCATTTAATGGCCAACACACATTTGGGATAGTTCAGTGATGTACTGTCCCAAAGAGGAAACGGGGAGGGGTTCAGGAGGAAGCATTTGTCTAACTGCCAAACAAAATCTGATCTATTACTGTTAGTCAGATCCTGTAACAGAGCCTGCTATAAATACATCAGCTGGTGAACAGACACATGTGAAGCACAAACCACAGAGTCTCTGCAGGAGGCACATGTCCCTGTCTCTGGAGGCTGTTGACAGCATCCGCTTGCTGGGGCCTCTATCTCAAAAGGGGCAGCACGCAATGGGAGAGCGAGGGAAATGGTTCACTGACTTTTCACATCAGAACTTCCTCAGCAAACAACAAGGACAGGAGGGAAAGGACCAGCACAACTGATACATCATAAAATTTACAATGGCGCATATGCCTGCTTCTGAGAAGGGACTCTCCCCTAACCCTGACCATTTTTAATCACAGAATCATGGAATGGTTTGGGTGGGAAGGGACCTTAAAGATCATCTAGTTCCAACCTCCTTGCCATGGGCAGGGATACCTTTATTCTTAAATCAGCTTGCTCAGCGCTCAATTTTATCAAATGCAATTATGTAAATGTGCCTGTGCATAATACAAACATGTAAATACAAGTCAGAGAATAATTATACTAAGTTATCTGAACACAGAAGTCAGGATTGTTGGAAACTAAAATACCTTATCAATATTTGGTGAAGTATATCCTTCATAACAATCCATAGAATCTTCTTCACTTGCTATTGGGAATTCTAAATTGTCATGTACCAGATCCTCCTCTATATACAGTCTAGTCAGTTCTTCTGCTGTGTCTTGTGCATCTTCGGAGAAATCTGATTCTTGAGCTTCTGACTGATCCCCTCTATTAAGTGACAGGTCTGCAATACAGATTTCCTCTTCGTTTTCAGCACTTGCAGCTAGTACACTGGACAAGGAACCTTCTTCATATGGTGAAGGGATGTTACGGATAGCGCCACGTTCACCTTCTCTTGTAGTATCTGACAAATCTCTAGGTACTTCAATAACTAAAGGGTCAATTATGCCTTCTAAGTCTTTATCTTTTCCTGACTTGGTATTGTTGCTGACATGCTTATATGCTATATCATGAGATGAGCTGGCTGAAGATGAGACAGAGGGAGATACAAGAAAGGACAGAGGAAGAGCTGTATGAGAGCTGAGAAACACCTCTGTATTTGGTATAAAGTGACCATCCTTAACACAGTGAATGCTATTACCTGGGGAGATTGCTACAGTTTGGGAGGTTGCTGATGCCAAAGAATTGAGTTCTTCTAAGTCACAAAGAAAACTGTCTGGAACTGATGGAGAAGTTAAGTTGCACATGCCTGAAGGTGAAAACCCAACAATCCTTGAGAACAAGTCTCTAGAGTCAGCCTGGAGAATCTTTTGATCAATGTGTGACCAAGACGAGGGAAGTTGTCTGGAAAGTGGGGTCAGTGCTTGTGAAGGCAACTTTGAAAATAAGAAAAACATGGGAATTGAAATAGATAAGCATGACAGAGAATTAGGATATGAGTAAACTGGAAAAGAAAAATGTCTGTGCCATCATCTGGATTACAGGGTACAATTTCAGTGACCATGTGTGTCTGAAATCACTACTACATGAATCAGAACAGCAGGAGAGACACTTGAAACATGAAACTATCAGGTTCTGGCTTAGGGCATAAATGTCAAACATGAAGACAGATCATTACATTCATAAAGGCAACTGCACTTGATCTGCTAAAGTTATGTTACATATGGTGCTCTGTTAGTGAGCCTGCCACAGGTTATTAAATCATACAATTATTATTAATGAAGTTTTCCCAAACCATTACTCTTATTTTGAGAACAGCATTTTCAGAAGTACACTTCAGGTGTCGTTAAAGACTTCTTTCCAAATATAACAACTGAGGTAATTTCTAATTATTAAAATATTAATACTTCTACTTTTTCTTAGTACTTCTGAGTAAATGTTTAAGAAACATCTTTAATACATTGCATACTTTTATTAAGGCATGAGCAGCTACAGAATGAATTTGTTTTTCAAAATTAACCCTATTAGTTCAAAATGATGTCAGCATTTGTGAAAGGTACATTCAGTTCAAACTGGACATAGGCAGTCAACAATGCTTTTAAAATAGTGACAGCACAGTACACAACAGTATGCTTTGAGTACCGTTACACAATATTGATTGAAGTAGCCTTCTGGTAAAACAAACATCCTTTTCTAAGAATGACAGACTGGTGAGTCATACGTACACAGCATCAGTAGATATCCATTGCTTCAGTAAATACTGAAAATGCATTTTTGTTACTGTTAATCCTCAAAATTAAAATTGAGCAAAAATTATTTTGATCTCATCATTACAACTATCCAGAATAATTAGATGCATACCTTTAAGTTATCTGGACTACTACAGACTTTAATTATTAATGGTAGTAGAGAAAAATAATAATAAATAATAAAAAGTCTGCATTAATGTTGCAGAACAGGGAGGTTAGTTTACTTACCTTCTGCTTGAGTTTTCTTGAGAAAAGCAGCTTTATATTATAGTTAGACAAACCTTTGTTACAGTCTTCTGTACCAAAGTAAACAGTATAGACTGATGCAATGCAGTCTGCTAAAGCAGAGCTAGGCTGTTACAGAAATACACAATCTCTTTCCCTCATCTTCTTCTAAAGGGTCCCTAACCTGTGGTTTTAAGGTGAATAATTCTGCTGAGGAGACTTCACCATTTTGCTTTCCCATGGCTATAAGCAGCACTAGATCTAAAGATATAGATGGATTAGGCCAAGTTACAGAGAGCAAAACTTGCTCATAACTTATACTGCTTATTTATTTTATTGTCATTAGGCTAGAGAAGTTTAATGCAATTGTTCTAGCAACAATAAGTGATATGTGGTAAAAAACTCCAAAGGAATAGAGAAAGTGGTATTAAAAAGTGTGGTAAACTCTAGAACACCTTCAGGACTGATGAAATTCTTCTAGGTAGCCAGGAACAACATGTCTTCTGCATTCAGTATTGCCATTTTGGAATACAGCTGAATCCAGAAAAAAGATGTTTAAGAGTCTCAATGGAAGGTGGTGGGGTTTTTTTAACCTGATGATTGCAGAAGAATCCTATGTTAAAAAGAAGGCAATTTCCTTCCCTCGTTAACTAATTTAGTAATGACTAACTTAATAGTGTCAGGATAGTTTTGTAATATGGATGTAAATGCTCTGAAGCATCACTTGTGCTCAACAAGGGCTGTAGAGCTTTAGGAGAATACCTTAGAGAGATGCCTACTCCACAGAAAACAGGGAGAGCCTCATACTCTTGACTTGCCTTCAGGACACTCTGGATTCCTGTAACAATAAGGGGCCCTAGCTTATAAATACCTCAGTTGGTAGGTACAGAATTTGATGCTACTTGAACAGTTTTGTGGGAATAGAAGAGAAAGGATCTAGTTCTCTGTTGTGACACATTCTGGAAAACCAGACAAGACCTGTTCTACCGACTCTCAAACCAACTTAGTAATAAGAAATATTTTCAGAGGCTATTGTTGCCTATATATGACATATTTTGGTAGCTTTTCACAACCCCAAAGCAGTAAGTAAATGTGGAACTTATTTCAAAGTCAAAGCATGTGGGTGACCACCAAGTATGAAAGTAGACAGAAGTAGAAAAGGGGACAAAACCAAATGGAACATGAATTAATAGCAGGATAAAGAAGTTTATAATTACACACAAAACCCAGTGCCCATGCTGAAGAGATAAACAACAAAGGTAAAGAGCAAGATCTAGAAGTTTCCATCTTGAGTGTTCAAAATAATTGAAAACTTGTTAATTCTAAGCACAGTTTGTATGCAGTATATATGTTTATATCCTTAGTTTCTATCACTGCCAAAATTTTATGCACCCTGCACAGGTGAGTGCAAAGCCTCACAAATGAATAATAAACCAGAACACAGGAATCTTTCTGCAGCATCCTGTAGTATGATTTGTGGTAGTTATCTATGCTAGGAAGGAAAACAATTTGGAACCTACGATACACGTTTGGTGTGAAAAATAAACAACCATAAAGGTCTGAATCCAAGTTCATTGACAATGTGATGACAATCATCTCACTCCTAAATGAAACAATACTATCAGTTTGTACCACTCTAAAGAATGAAAGTATGTACCAATAGCCTCCTCCTAGACTATGAATGGCAAAAGGAGGAAGGTTTTGGTACAGAATCACTGTCTGTTCTGCTTTGCTTCAAAAGGTACAGAACTGGTCTTGTCAAGCTGTGTCCTGCATGCTTATGGAACCATAGGCTTTTAGAACAGCCATGTTACAGGAATGTCTTCACATTCTACTATTAGAAGTCTGCTAGACATAACCTTACTGCTCAAATTCTTGCAAAGATTCACAAATCAATTTTTCTCTGTTGACTTGTCTTTTCTGCCCAAATTTGGCCTGTCTCTACTAAAAATAATGTAATAGCTAATGAAGAAAAATGCACAAATCCTGGCAGAATCTAAGACACAAAAAAATTACAATTTGTTCTAAACCCACTCTAGAGGTAGCAGATTACATCAGAAAATCCTTACCTTAGTTGAACTTAAATGATGTATTCTGTCACTAGAATAGCTTTGGGGTATTGGAGGGTCAGGGTAGTCATCAACACTTTTTGATGGATTCTTTTTGATGACTTCTACATAGGAAACAGGGAAGATGCCTTGTTTGTTGCTTCCTGGTATTTTACCTTCATACCAGTTTTGATCAACTCGCTTAAGAAGAATTACTCTGTCTCCCTGAAATGCATTATGAAAATGAGTTATCAGCACATACACTGAAAATTAATTATAGACATAACAGGAATTATTTTAACACATAATAGCATCGTCCCTACAGTGCTGTTTCCCATCAGTCTTGAGCATCATCTCCATTTTCCCATTTTTCCTCCCATTGATAATATCCATATAAAACTACCATCCCAGTAAAATGAGGAGTTAGGCATGCTGATCTTTTATCTGAGGGAGTCTCATTTCTCCTCTTGCTTGGGAGATTAACATTAACACTTTTCTTTGGAACATAATCTGTTTTAATTGTTGACCAAATGACTAGCTAATGCCCCAACTATACTATGCAACAGTGACTGCTTGGCCCATTTTTTCTTAAAAGTGATAAAAGTTAAGCAATTAAATCCATGCAAGTGCTTTGTTATTAGGACAACTGGAATAAGTAAAGGTAGAAAACTAGAAAGTGTGAGTCTGTTGAAAATATAAGACAAAGAAGTGCTTTTCCTATGTAGAACGGGCAGAGCCTCACTGTTATTAGAGATATTAGAGATTGTAGAAATTGAAATGGAAAACATCAACTTTATATTCAAACCTTTTACTTCATGAGCTACATACACCCTTTTTGTTTTACACAATGTTCTTTTCACCATGTCTCTCTGAAACAAATCCTTGCCTATTAGTTTTGCATTCTTTTGGGTTTCTTTAATTTTGTTTCTGTAGTTGATGTGTGGAGTTTACTACAGTCGTCTTTAGTGAGATGGAACAAAGGAAAACCAGTGCAAATCAACTTATCAAACAAACCAAAATTGGGCTGTCAAGACTGCGGTCACCACAAAAAACCACAAAAGCTAATTTTATAAAGAAATAAAGCATTGAATTACCCCCAACCCCTAATTTATCTAAGTTCCTATTCCTGGGTTTTTTAAAGACCTCTCTGACTTTTACGAATTTCAAATGAGTAAAAAACTCCCATTATTTTCAGAAATGCTAGATTATGCTCTAGGTCAGCAACAAACATCTCTATCCTTACTTTTTTGTTCAAAAGAAAAACAAACCACTGAAAAGCTTCTATGAAGTCTAATTCTTAAAAAAAAAAAAAAAAAAAAAAAAGTAAGGGGAAGAACTTCTCAGTGGATGGGAAGTACCCACTACTTACAACTATTTAATATCTGCAATAATAAAGTTTCTCTACAGTATTAGTATTCCACTGTCTAACAAAGTTCAGAAATGAAAGTTATTTGGCTCATGTGCAATTCAGCCACAGAATATGCATAGGAAAGATAACAGAACATTATAAACAGAGATCAGTTATTAAATAAAATTGTATTCACGAAAATATCTCTGAGGCTTTTTTTGGTATCTTTTATCTTCTGAAATTTTCTATTTATTCTGCATTAAAATCCTTACTATAATAATTGTGATAGCCAGGAATAATAATTAATAAGAGGAATAGATAATGGAAGTGAAAACTCAAAATTTAGCTGGGGAGTTAGCAGATGATTGCATATGTTACTCTGCCACAGTCCAAATTAAAGGCACAATATATTTACAGTATTTGTATGTAGCCGAGACAGACTGCGAACCAACAAGCTATTATGTGACAGTTTCCTACCATGGCATTGTTTTGTGCATTGCAAATCTTGAGTGCAAAGTGCACAAAGCACAGTATTTACCATTGATATTTATTAGAATTTGCTACTGATTCTGTGTAGTGGGAGACATTATAATGGTATTTTGATGGAAGACAGCTCTCAACTGTACCTTTCTAAGTGATAACTCCACGTTTGTGTCTGCACTGAAATTATATTTGGCAACTGCTTCTCCAATCTCTCCAATCTGTGCAGGGGGAGGTGGCCTGGCAGGCTGTGCTTTTTCTGGGGGAGAAAGTTTCTAACGAAAAAGAAAAAACAGGTTTTCATCATTCTCAAGTGGTTTGCGGACTTATTACCCAAAATAATTAAAGAAATTAAAACGAAGAACAAACCTCAACATAAGAAATTGGGAATATTCCAACTCTTCCATGGTGCTCACCCTCATACCAGTTTTGATCAATTTTCCTGAGGATATAGACAGTATCTCCTTTCTTAAAGGACAGCTCTCTGTAACAAATTTATTTATATCAGATGTTTATACCTTTACATTTAACTCTTCTCCCTGCATGATTCCTGAGATCTTTACAGTTTGGAACTGAAACAGAATGTAACAACTAAACATTTGAAGAAAATGTGTCACAGCTGTGGTACATTTACCAGTTGATCATACCATATTAAATCAAATTACTTGCATTTATGAGTCCCATGCAGTATCTATAGGTTACAAAGGCCTGTTTTACATTGTGATTCCAAGGAAGTATTGCTAGTTACCACCAGAGAACTTAGTATGATGTCTGCATGCAAATATGATATCTTTTAGATCATGTGTTTAAGTACTGCTTTTATGACAGGCATCAGAGGGGTACTTAGTGTATTCTTTATGAATTCAGTAGGGGAACCACAGAGTGTATTCCACATCTTTATGGCCTGTCACTACCTTTCTGCAACATAAGCTTGGTGTGCTTCTGCTCTACACATATTTTTTTCCTTCATAACAGCTATTCAGAAACATGAAGAACACAAGATTATGTTCTCACCATTTCTCGATACTCAGAGACTGTGATAGGTTAAATGTTGGGTACAAAAAAAAGGGACTTGTTAAAATCATTAACAATATTTTCAGATCCTGGTTTGGGAGATCTTTGCTGTATCACCCATTTGGTTTTTCAAGAGCTAATGTGCTGCTGTGGTAATTTCAGTTGTGAGTTTTGTCCTGACACAGCTAATGTAATTCTAGTGTCAATATCTAAAGGTTGTTTAAATGTCTTGGATCACTGGAACAACAGCAGAAATTAATTGTGGACATTCTACTCTGAGTCTCTCATATCATAAATCACTGTTACCCAATCTTTTGTTTTGGACCACTGTTTTTTGTGTTGGTATGTGGCATGTCACACTCCGCAGAAAGCCTGCGTACGTTGAGACAGACAGAAAGAGGCTAAAGCATTATACAGACTTCTGATACACTCATTATCTATGACAGTAGTTTAAGCAATTTACCCTCTGCCACCTAAATGCAATTCAAAACAAAGAGCATTCAGTGTGCAACCCTCACAACCTGTGCTCTAGAAGGCTGAAGATGCACAGCTGTTCATGTGTTCAAACAGATACAGTGGAGACTATAATAACTTAAGATAATTTTATTACAAAGTAACTTCTCACAGTTTGCTAATGCAGGGACTATTGTGACAGCAAATAGGGTCCTCATGTCCATGGCATTTGCTGTTGAAACTGGCTTGAACACCACTTAAATGGTAGAAAGAGTTTGCTTGAATTATGAATTCTCAAATGAACAAAAGTCTAGTACTTACTTAGAAGTTTGAGCTTTAAAGTCATATA
This sequence comes from Sitta carolinensis, assembly GCA_032173965.1. Lineage (NCBI taxonomy): Eukaryota > Metazoa > Chordata > Aves > Passeriformes > Sittidae > Sitta > Sitta carolinensis. Next base: position 28,968,517 of record CM063285.1, read on the forward strand.
CAGCTCTAGCTGGCAGTTTCTGAAAAACAGGCAAAGTGATTAATGCATTCAGGTAGTATTGCTATATGATAAATGTGTTTCATTACCAAGATCCAAAAAGAAAAGGATGAGCTTTACAGTGGTTCATGAAGAAACGGGCAATTAAATATATGTCTTTCTATTTTAGGGCAGATAGGTGTTTGGGACTTAGTGTTCTAAAACCAGAAATAGCTAAATTTTAATGCAGACTACTTTGCAATTTGATATTTAAGAGAAGTACCAAAGTAAATAAAAAAGCTATGTCAATGTAACTTGTAGGCAACTAGATCCCTAGGTACAACATAAGTACACATACTTAATATTCTGTAGTATTTTAAGTGCCTTTTAATGTTAAACTTGTTATCTGTAGGCTAATTTCAATTGCAAATGATGCATTACATTTTATATATATATATACACACACACACACACACATACATACATATACTCTGACAGCTGGAAATTGTTGGAATGTTTTTAATTTCTATAATTACATTCATAGTTTTAAGAAAGCACAGGACTGGAGATGATCTGAGTCATCTGTGCAGCTCTCTTGCTATCACAGGCAATCACATTATAACATTTCTTTCATACATTTATCCAGTTCTGTCACCATGTACATGTAAGCTCAATATTGTTTCAAAAAAAACCCCGGTAAAACAGCCCTAATCTCTTCACCTGTATGGCTGACTCAGTTTCACTGTTTTCAAAGCTGTAATGAAAATGTGAGCTGTGATCTGACCCAAGAGCTTCACTCATGGACTGTCTGCATCTGAAAAGTACCCAGCACCAGGTACTTCAGAGGAAGTGATAAGCAGAACCACATGAGGGCATTTGTTAATGTGATTTAGTCTTTCTCTGCAAGTACTTGCACAGGTAAGATTGGCCCATTGTAAACTATGCCTCTCTAGTATGTACTAGTGACTAGAATGGGCTGATTCTGCTATTTCTGAGATATTATTTGTCATGACGTACAGGTGCACATCTTTTTGTGACAGGAATAAAAAGGGACACTTGTAAATTTTGCATTTTATCTTTATTGCAGGGCAGGTGTTCTTGACTTGGTTCTCTCCCTTCTTGTCATTTTAAGACAAGCAAATCTAGCACAACTACAGAATTGTCTTCACTATAATAAGAAGTCCCTGAAGTTATTATAGGGATCCTGTCAACTTGAATTTTGCAATACTAATACAATTTTCCATTACAGATCTCCTTCAAATAAGATAACCTAAATTTAAAGGCATTTTTCAGTTCCTTGCTCTTATTAAAAACAGTCTTTTAGAGAGGAGGGGATATTCATATCAACATACGGTTCATATTAATTGTAGCTAAGCCCTAGTCAATCTTTCCTGATTTTGGTACAGCTGGTATTGTAACTACTAAAGCAAATACCAGAAAGAGTGGATATTAAAAGAACAGTGAAGCTGTTTAAATACAAAATACTTTGAAATGTACAAAACATACTGGAAACAGAGATGCCTTTCCTCTTTCATATGTTAAACCTTTTTAACTGATCTGAAAAATGGCTTGTAATTTAAGTATTTTACATATTTTCAGATTGAAAGATGACTTTCTATGTCACATTCTTTATAAGAAACACACAATATGGCTCCTGGAACTCTTTTAGACCATATTTTGTAATGAGAAGTCTCTTTTTAAAAAATCAGACTTTTAATCAAATTGCAGCACTGTACATGTCAGTGGGGTATAAATGGATATGAATTCAGTTCTAATCATACCACCATTTATCAAGGTATATAGCTGAGAACAAAATCTTATACATTAGCAATTAAAATATAGTAACCTTTTATCTTGTTTGGAGATAATTTATAGTTCTATATCTATAAGCATTATTAAGATACAGAATAATACATTTATTTTTCAATATGTACTTTTCAGTGATGCTTTGTGTTACTTTAAAGGTGGTATGCCTGCTTCCATTTCCTCTTCCAAAGCATTACAACAAGCAATTAGTATCTAGAGTCATCAACTGCCACAGATGTTAGAGACTGATCTTAGGATAACTGGTTTTGTCCAATCCACTAATAGCAGTGGTTTGCTTTCCAAACAAAAATAACAGTGAAATATAGATGTTACGTATCAGTTTTGAAACTACCAGGCAGTTTCTCTGTGTAATACTTTGGGTTTCTAAAGAGCCTTTCCCCAGTCACATCTGTTATTTTCCTCTGTTCCAAACACGCACACTCCAATCAGCTTTGACAGAGCTGATCAATAACTAGTGAATTTATGTCCATGTCTATTTAATAATAAACAGAAGAATACAGCTAATCTTACAAAGCTTGAAATTATTTTGATTTTTTGAAGTACCATTCTCCTTAATGAAAAAGGAAGATGCTGTTCTTTTGGTCTGCTTCATTATAGTGTCTTAAAACCAACATAAATCTTGTCTCAAATATGTTACCAATTTTCCATGTGGATATCGCTGCATTATTTGTTGTTGTTTCACTACCTCTTTGTCTGTAGTTCCTCTTCTCTCCCTTGGAGTACTTCGTCCCACATCAGTGAAAGCAGAAGAATAACTTCCAGGAGACTCCTGGTCTACTGAAAACAGAAATTATGTGAAACTATGATAAACAAAACCATTCAAATCTGTGATGCTGCTTGCTTTCATCTAGGGGGGTGAAAAGAGATTGAAATCTATTATTTTACATTTAATAGAAAGTAAAGCAAATGGTATGATGGTTAAGAGCATCTTTAAAGGAAAAAAAAAAAACCAAAACAAACAACTAATTTTAAGCAAAGGCTAAGGCTGTCCTCTGATTCAGAGCAGGAGAAAACTATATGACAGAGGATCGAGAGAGCATATTTATGCCTCACTATGAAAAGGGATGCTCCCCTACTGGGCCAAGTGGAAGACATGACAGCAGCACTTGGATTTCATTAGTTTGCATGACATTGTTTTGGAATGCCAACAATGTAGACACATAATTACATGCACAACACATGATTCAAGCATGCTTCAATGTGAAAATATGAAGAAACATTGCTTCCTCCTAAGTTATCTAAGATGCATTTCTACTTTACCAGGGGCACATGTTAGGCAGCACAAGGGAATTTAGAAGGATGTTACTTCATAAAAACAACTCTGTTTTAAGAAATGGAATACAAATCGTATTACTCACCAATCTATGTGGCAGACTTTTCTAAAGCACAGTTTACCAATGTTTATTACAGGATGGTGAATATTTTCTCATGTTTTAATATGGATAAAATCTTATACACTCTATAGCTCTGCAAGTTGCCAATATGAAATGAAAATAGAAACTATTCAATGAACTGCTTCTTAACTTCTGAGAAGTACTGTTTTAGTCTCCTACTACCACAGTGGTGCTTTCTATTGGAAATGTGATTTATGTTTGTCTTCCTTTGACTTCATTTCCACAATCTGTTATTACCAAGCTCATACATTTCTAAAGTGGAAGAAAGAAAAGAACTGAAAGCATGTCATCCATTCTAATTGGTTGTTGACTAAGCTACAAAAACTTGAGGCTATTGATAAATACAACTGAGTTGAAGAGATAATTTTATTATTTATGTCATTGGTTGTAAGAATGTAATTCCCAGTAAGTATACCTTAGCCCCAGTTCTGGACAGCTTTTTTGATATAGCATGTGTTTCTGAATGAGGATGTACACCTACTGCATAAACCTAGAGATACGATGATTACAAACACATCCTTTTTTTTTTTTTTTTTAATTTCTATCAGTAAGAGAAGAATATTGGAAAGGAGTGAAAATGCAGAAGCTTTAGGAAAAACAATTTCCTGTTTTTCCCTACAGCTCCTTATGCAGTCAATATTGGTAGTTTTTAGTCATCTGCTATGACCTTCAGGTCTGTGTGGCTGTAAGAGACACACAGATTCAACAAAACACAAAACTTGATTAGAAGCAGATCTCAGCTGTGACTGGTGCTGATGGAAACTAACAGAATATTCTGCTTTACTCATTCTCCATGCAACTTTAGGGATATTAATGTTGACAGAGTGCATTGCTTTCCTCATGCCAGTCTCCTTCATAGCTATAAAAGCTATTAGAAATCCACATTTACTTTACACTATGGATTTCCTTATCATCGCAGACTGGAAAATTCTCATTTAGCAATTATAATATGTATAATATTTTTCAACAACTTCAGTCTCATCATGTACTACTGTCTGCCAGGGTTAATCACGATCAGGCTTCGACTATGACTAAATCAATTCTGAACTGCACTTTATAGCTGTTTTTTACCAAATTTTCTATTCTAAATATGTCTATTAGAAATAGTTAAGAAAAGATGGTAATATCTTTAATTCTGATTTCTTTTGAAATATGTATTTATTATTGTGCTATTTGCAAAAGTTAAACAAAAATATGTGAGAATAAGGATAAGATGGGTCCAATCAAATATTGCATACTTTCTATATTAAAGACATTCTCTCTTACATCCATTTGGGATTTTAAGAATATCTTTCAAGTAGTTTTTTTTTGATTAAAAAAAAAAAAAAAAAGCAGAGCAACAAACAACTCAAAGCAGTAACTTTAAAAACAGATTGGTCATACTTACTCTGACAATTTCATTCAAGTCTTGATTATTGAAAAATTCCCTTCTAAGACAGGAAATTTCTCAAAATGTCATAGACATTTTGAAATCCTATGGAAAGAATTAGTTTTGCTGCCACAGAAATTGGGAATTGTATTGTTTGAACAGTGGAAATGGAAACTTCCTAAAATGACCTTAAACATCTATTCACAAAGAGTAACACAAAGCAGTGGATTCATAAGACAATAGAATCAACTTTCTATGATAGTGGCAGAATTAACAGCATTTTTATCACATACATTTAACAAAATTATATAGCAAAACACATTTTAGACTCAGATTATATTTTTCTTAGTGATAATTATCTGCATATTGTTTTCAGTTTGACCAGCATCTTATGATGCATGAATTCACTGCTTAATAACATCATTATAATTTATATAACCAATTTAGTTTCAATTAGTTGAAATGCACTGCTACTTCAATTGTCCTGATTACTGTATTTTGTGAATAGACAGCAAATTTATCTATCCTCAACACCTATGTGAAAATGATGTCCTGCACTAAGGATTTTGTGGGATGAAAGCTTCTGATAGATGACACAAAGTGGAATGAGAAAGGGTGGGAAACACAGGGAGTAAGGTTGGATAAGTCAATCACAAGGATAGAAGAAGAAAGTTAATCCACCTTGGAAACACAGTGCACTATCATTGTTGTTAGTTGCATCCATGTCTGGAAAAGAGGCACTAAGAGGTAATCTTCCACAATCATTCTGGTACAGTGGACAATGGATAGCACCATCTTGAGGCAGTGGATGAAAAGGCTGGTGCGTGGGACTTTTTTCAGAGCTTTAAGAGATGAATTCCTTTCTGGAATGTCTGGAAGCAGCTCAGTAATAAGTCTGTGTAATATACTGTTGTCGGGCAAGCTTCCCCGCCTTTTTTCAGCTTTAATTTGGTCACAGATGTCTTTAAGTGCAGAATCTAGTGCTTCAAATACAGATGACTTGCATTTTTTCTTTTCCGTTTGTTTTTTAGGAGCTGCACTTTTTTTCCTCCGGAAAGGCACTGGACTGACGAGGAATGCTATCTTAGACAGGCCAGATTCTGCTTCCTGTCTCCTTGGATCTTCAGTGGTTTCTTGCTTAGCCCTTTCATGTTTTAGCATGGTGGTGAAGCGGGTGTAGGATGCTGGGCATCGCCCTTTGCAGGAGCTGATGAGATGCCTGTGGTGGTGGTGATGGTGGTGGTGGTGATGGCCTGATCCATAAAAGCTTTCAGATGAAGTGAAGGAAAAGTGATCAAAGTCACTTTCACTACAAAAGGATGAACCCTCTATCTGGATAAAATCACTGAGATCAGAAACCACTCCGTCTTGATCGCTGTCTGAAAAATCTATATGTGATCGTTGTGGCTCATCACTGGTCACTTCAATATGAATTGGCACCAGGGTTTTAGACTTGTAGCTCTGTTGTACCTGAGAGGGATGTCTGACTGGAGTTTCTTCTTCCAGCAGGGATTCGATAGAAAATCGCCTCTTTGGACACAAACCATTTTTAGGAGGCTCTAATGTAACAGCTGACAACATGTCATCACCAAGGTTTGGCATTGATTTTGACTTCTGAATTAACTTTTCAAATTCAGATATTCTGGTTGGCACCATGTCTCTGGGCACCTCCTCAGTAGAAGACTCTCTCCAGCCTTGAAGAATACCTTTGTGCTGTTCTTTTTCATATTGCAGTATTCTGGACTTGACAGAACAAATCACCTCAGAATTCATCAGGTCCTTGCGATTGATGCGGTGCATCTTTTTGTACATCTTCAGGAAACCTGGAGCATCATGAGCAGATCTGTGACGAACTCTTGACCTACCACTACCACGGCCCTCAACATATGGGGAGTTCCAGTTCATTGAGCAAATTTCTTTGGAGTCCTCCTCGCATAACAGAGAGCCCATGCTCTCAGCCTTGGCCTGTGCATCGGGATAGCTATCGTGATCATCTGTTAACAAGTCATCACAGCTACGAGATTTCCTCTTTGGAGAAGCAGTTTCCTCTGTGCTACTCCAGACTTCTGCGTTTTGGCGAGTCATTTGCCAGCCGTTCTTGTAGCTGGTTGCCCTTCTTGAATCATTTGGAACAGCTAAATGTTGTCTGTAAGTGCTACAGTAATCTAATTCATTTGAGGTGTTGTGGTTGTGCACTGAGTAACTTAAAAGGGAGGGATATACTTTGCTAATATCCCCACCTTTATAATCCATAGAGCAGCATGGTAAAAAAGAGACATTGCCAGAAATTAAAAGATTCAGAAAGTTGGAATTAGCATCAGTAAGTATTAGAAAGACTAGAAAAGAGATAGCAATTAGTGCATCTATCAACTTAGGTCAGTACGTAGTTTGTTACTGCCTGACAGCAGAGCTGATAAGTTATTTTCCAGCTGCAAAAATGCACTCATTATAATTTGAACAGCAAAAATAATTCCTTATTAATTATGCAGATGTTATCTCCTCCATAACCCTTGCCATCAAAGCAATATAAGAAACCAGACATTAATTGGGATTTTTTAAGCAGGTCAACAGACAATAGAAGCTGCAAAGGATTTAAAGATGAAGCCACATAACAAATCTAGACCTCAGGATAATACTGATTTTCCACCTGGGCATTCTGAAAAAGTTATTTAGGATTTTTAACCTGTATAATGCTCAGAGTTCACAGCATTCACATATCCTAAGATAGTTAAAATAAAGATAAATCTTTGTATCAGATCAAATAGGAAATTTCTCCAAGTCATTCACAGATAGCCTGTTCCTTCCCTGTGTGACAACACTGTAGGGAGCAGTGTTTTGTACAGCTTATGCAGGGCAGAACAAGGCAGCTCAGGAAGTGCTATACAAGTGTAAAGGAAGGTGTATCAGTTTACTGAGCCTAACCACAATGTAGAAATAAAAATAACTCTTAGATTGACTTCCATAACAATGGCCTGAGTTTTCAACCTTTAAGACATATTTTTATGTGCATGGTAGGTCTAGAAGACACCATGAGACAAATTTGGAATGGTGGTCTTTCATAACTGTACTGAACTTTCAAAAATGGTCTCAAGTGGCAACATTCAGTTCAGAAAGGATGCTTCAAACATCTCAGTCTGCTTTATATAAAAAAAAAAAAAAAGAATCTTGATCTGAAACTGAAACACTTGGGTTCAAAATTCATGCTGATCAAAGAGTTTATAATGTGCTCCTTCTTTAACAAATTGGTTAATTTCAAGAAAAATTAACATTCTACAGGGGTCATAATGCTGGGAGAGAACAGTGTCACCTTCTGAAAGCTAATTGGCTATGGAAGATATTCTTAAGGGAAGTATTTTCAAACACAGGAAATGCTGAAGTCATGCTTAGTGCTTGTCATTGGTGGTGGAGTCAAAGGCACAAGCAGGCAAGTGGAATTTATCAACTTTTTACTGCCTGGCTTGGTAAACCAAAAGGATGAGTTAATCCACTTTTAAAATTACTGCTATAACACTTTAATGTTTTAAATGTCTAAAATACATTTGCTTTTCAACGACCTCACTCTCAATGTTCCCACTGCTTTTCTTTGACACATTCTGGATATTATGTTTTTTTCACTGAGAATTTACTTTTGCAGAGATTTACTGATTAGTATAGTCACAAAATAGAGGAATTAAGAGGATAATAATAATAATGTTAATAATTTGAACAGAGGGAGACGTATGCAGTATTATTCTATATATTACTTCTATTTTATGTTTTACTGGAAGCTTTTTGTCTTTCTAGAAAAACCCATCCAAACCTACAAACCCAAATGAACAACTGACTCTGTGACCTCTTTTATGGAGAGATGTGGAAAACAGTAATAGGATGGTGAGTTACTAGCCAAAAGTAAGTTAATTAGATTGCATCAGCTGTACTAAATGCTTCCAAGGATTTAGAAATTAAAAAATCAGACTTTGCATGCTTTCTTGATTAAATTAGGTCCTGATAACTATGAATATTTGCCTTATTATATTAGGTCCTGATAACTGACAATGTCTATGGCATCAGCTATGGATTTCAAAGGTATCCTGGAAACACATCTTTAATCTTACAGGTTATTTGTCTCAATTTACTTTCTCAATATAATAAAATTACTTTTAAAATCACAATAATCTAGTAAGAGAGTAGTAGAATTAATAAAAATGTTAGGGTTTATATATTGTGGTAGAATTCATAAGTCTTCTTTTAGTCAACTGTCTCTTGTCAGAACAAGCAGTTGAAACTGGAAAATCCTTGTTAGAAATCCAGCTTTTCAGCTTAAAATTACACCCATAAGACTAAACAAGTTAGCCTTTCATGAAAGGCTTCACATCACATCCCCTGGGGCGAGCAACGCACCGAGGAGCAGGAGGTGGCTGCTACCAACATATAGTACAACTTGTCATCAGTAGTTTCCTGCTAGCCATTATGGTCTCCTCTTACCTTTTGCTCTTGATGGAGAAGAAGGAGATGAGCTAGTTAAAGGCTTCCTAAGGGTGGTGCACGGGCCCTGTGTGTCTGTACGGCCCAGGTTAGGTCTGTTGGCATTCTGGTCATTGTGTGCTCTCTGGTGACTTACGGCAGGTTCTGACTTCCTTCGCTTTCTGTAGTCACTCGCAGTACTTGCAGAACTACAGAAAAAAGCAGTATCAGTAGCAGTCTGATTCTGAGGTAAGAATACAGGAATTTAAGAAGTAAGGTCATAATTGTATTATTGGTTTATAGAGTAAAAAAATGCCAAAATAAATACATGAAAAACACATAAAGGGAAGAAGCACTGGTCTCACACATCTTACAGCCTATTTCCCAGTGAAAAGATGAATTTGTTTTTAACCTGATTGTTTTAAAGTTTTACACAACATTACTATGCCATTTTCTTTGAAATAAATGCATCAAGTTCTTTTAGACTATTTTTTGGAACTAGAATTTAAGTGCAAAGATAGGAAAAAAGACAGAGACTGAGAACAGTCGAGGCACCATGCTTAGGAGTACAGCACTGAATATGCTGCAGGCATTAAAGAATAAATCACTGCTGTTGAGAGAGAAGCTCAGGGATGTTAGTGGAAAGACCCAGAACACAGTACGCTTAATTTGAATGTAAACTCTAAGTCCTTGTAAAACTAAAATAAAATCTAGACATCAGTATCAAAATCAACACTCTCTCCAAGCATCTAATTTGCCAGTAGCTCACAAGGTGAATGTTAAAATCTGAATCCTCACAAAATCTGCTGATTTCAGGTTGCAAAGAGGACCCTCAGGCTGGATAATCTACATCTGCTGAAGTAATAGATAGTATTTCTTACCTGGAGGGCCTGTCCAGGCCTCTGTCTGTTGAATAGTGATGATATAAGGAAGCCTGTGAAAACAAACACATGGATTGTTATGCTTGTATTTGAAAAAAGAGTGACAATTTTTGTTTATCATATTTGATGACTCTTTGTTACTCTGTGGCAAATCCCATAACAACAGCCTATGATGATTAACATTCTAGGCACTCCATCACAGACACAGCAACATTTCATGAGAATAAATTATGCAGCTTTTAAAAAGCATTGCTAGATTTAATTTCCTATTCTCCTTCAGTAATATTTTTTTCTTTAATGCACTGCTAAATAATGATCTGAAATCATGCTTTTCTATATGCTTTTCAAGACCAGACACAAAACAGAATTTGTTTCAGAACAGCTGAAACAAATCTTTACTATAAAAACATAACAATCTGAAAATTATCCCTTCATGTACATATAAGGTCTGAAAAACTTCTCCTCATCCTTCAGTTACTCACCAAAATCCCACAATCAATAACAGTCAGAAACATTTGTCAATCCCATGATGTTTGTGGTCAGCAACTGACCTTATATACCTTACAATCCTGATAAGAACAGTTCTCATCACAGAAAATTAGTCATTGTTTATGGAGTTACAGATGTAGCTACTTTATGAACACTGGGAGATGGAACTTCCATAACTGCGTTACTAATACAAAGTCAACCTTAAATGACTACTGATTTTAAATCAACCATTTCAAGCCATCAGTCAGAATTAAGTAATATAACAATATGGGTAACCAGGTATGAACTGCATGGTTCCTGGGATATTTCTTCATGGGTAAAAAGCAGTCTAATTTCAAGAATTAAACTTCTTTCAAGTTCCTGGCCTGTCATTTCAGCTTTCCATAACCCAATGGACTACAAATAGAAGTATCATACAGATTTCTAAGGTGCAGGAAATATTCTTCCCCTTTATAGAGAGCCTTCTTGGTTTTTTTGCTGCATGGAAAAATCTTTGTCCTGAAGGACTGCCGAAGTAGTGGCACTCATGGCCTGTGTAAGTCCTTTCTTTTGTTAGATTTTTTCCCCTCAGAGATTTGATTTATGAGTTCATGAATGGAACTTCACTTAGATTTGTTAACTGACACTTAGGTGTATCTCCAGAAGTCACCAGTAGTCTTAGAATATTTGGGAACAGATTTTGTAGAACTGTGGGAAGGGGAGAGCCACACATGCCACAGTATGAAACAAATGTTATCTAAAATTTGAGCTAAGATAGTTCCAAACGTTCACACAGTTCATATTTTCAAGCTTTTCTTTACACCCTCTGGAGGCTTAAAAGTACTTTGTGACGATTCTCCCATCGCTCTCCAAATTCAATGATTTCAAGATATATGTCCAATACTTTGAGGTCTGTCTGCAACAAAACCATAGAAGCCCAACACAGTGTTGCTTGCACCAACAGCCAGTATAACCACAATAAGCAAAGGCCTTAGGTCTGTGTGCTTCCCTACACTACCCATAAAACACACATTCAGTATGTCCTGGAAAACATCTGAATCCCATTTCAAAACTGGCCACAACCATCTTCCTTCTCTTGACCAGTCACTGCCACAGTCTGGAACCAGCCAGGAAGAAAACTTGGGACCACAGGTGATCTCTTAGAAGTGTTGCACGAGGTGGTACAAACACTCCAGATAAATTGTCATTGTGGATTCTTCTGTGCAGATGCCAACCACGTCCACTAGTGGCCACATGCCACCTGTGAGGTGACAGTGGCCAAATGGCGCTGAGGCAGTGATTGCTTCCCACCACCTGTAGGAGCTCCATGGCTGTAAAGACCACGATGTCACTACTCCCAAGGGTGGAGCAGATCCTCACTGTCTCCTATGGAAGGCTGTGGGTGAATCACACAAGGGAAATCACACCAGAGGGCACTTCCTTATCCAGAGCATTCCCCAGGCCATACACAGTGTGTCAGTGATCAGCTGAAGATGGCTACAAGTGTGTACCACGGCAAAACTGACTGCGGGGTTACTGTATGGCTTTCACTTTTCATCCTTTAAGATTCTCTTATCACCTTGAATGTAACTTGCCCTGTTATCCTTTATTTGATGCTGGGTTTGAAGCTTTTTCTGTATGACTGTATGTTGCCCATTCTACAACAGTAATTTTTACTACAGGCATATGTTATTGTTTATAGAATGTGTGGAGTTTATGCCTTCTCTCCTCAGGCAGAGCTTCATTGATGTGACATATAGAGGAAAGGTGAAAATAAACACTATGTGAGGGTGTTTTTTGCTGCTTGTTTTACTGTTTGCAGCTGTCCTGTCAGCTCTTGGGCGTTTATTGACCTTCTTTTAGATGGCCCAACTGAACACATCTCTCCCATCTCCAAAGACAATCAGCCATCTTCCACAATATCCAATACTGCTCTATATGAATAAAAGCCACTTGAAAAAAAATTAATTATTGGAGATGACAACTCTGAACTAGAAAATACAGTCTTTTTGGAATACTTTGATTTGGTTTTACTAGAAAAATGAGATACATATTTAAAATTAAGCCTGTATTTTAGCTGTTTTCATGCATCAAGGCTTTAATGCTGACTAAAACTGGAGATAGGGAAATTAGGCAAAAGTAAAAGGTAAATAACAAATAGGCTTTTTTGCATGATGGTTATAATACTTTATCAAGTTATTTTGATTAGTCTCCCCTCCAGAGAAAGATTAAGTTGCTGTAGTTTTTGAGCATGATCAATAATATTTAAAGATTATTCAAATTTCAAAATTAAAGACAGAACTTTTTGTAAATTAATCAAAGAGAAAACCAGTGTTACTTAATAGCTATTTTACCCAGACTTACTGAACATGTGAATATTTCAAAAGCATGTTAGGGCTTTTAAAATGTCTTCCTTGAAAACCCACAGGAATTAGAAATGGCCTTGAAGTTTTTTCTTTCAGAGAACTGGGCCCAAATTTCACAACTATGAGGTTTTTCTAGATATATAGAGAGCTTAAAACCAAACCAGAGTAAACTGCAAACAGTTATCAATTAAAGACCACAATTTGAGTTTAAGTTTTGGAGGAACTACGGAAGATGAGAGTGAATCACAAATATGAATGAAGTAAAGCCACCATATGAAGCAAAATTGTCAGCAGAGGATCCACTGACTTTTGCCCTAACATTGTAAAAATGGGGAGGGAGTGGAGAAGTGATGAAAGCCTGAATCTCTCCCACTCAGAGTAGGGCAATGTCAGCCCACTACCTGATCTTGATGAATTTTATATGGAGTACTGACAGCAACTGTCAATCCTGAGTTATAAATTACAAGAGTACTATTAACTGCTGTTTTACCTGATGAGCAACCTTAGTCAAATACTTAATTGGAGAAATGACAACTTAGCCACAAAGGCTTTCACTTGACACATAGAATTTGCAGTCAGATGTTTTAATAAAAAGATACACTGTGCTGATGGATTAATTGTGCAATGCACTTGCCCAACTCTGAAAAGTGGGAATTTGTCAAAGAGTTAGAGACATATGGAGTGTTGTGTAATTCTGGGTGTTAATCTCTGAGAAGTTTTGGGGATAAGGACTCACAGTTCCTAGGATAATAAGATCAACATCCAAATGCACTAGTGATCTGGAAAGATATGAAGACAAAGATACAATGATTGTGAATTAGAAATGTCTTATAGCTATCAGAAGGAAACCACTAAATTTTAACAAACTTAAGACATAAATGGTGAGCATTCCAACCCTTCTTCCCAAGAGAATCATCTGAAAAAGAACCATTCATTTACCTCATTGGAAACACCAGAAGAACTGTCTTGAACATAGTCCAAAAGTTTTTTAGGTGGCTGCATCATAAAAGCAGAAGTGCAGAGATGAAATGGAGAAGAATCAATGGCAGCAAGGAATGAAACATGTGGAAAAGGTGACACAGTTAGAAATTAAGTGTTGACAGCGTCAGATACAAAGAGTGACACACATGGGTAGAATGGAAGGATAAATTTGTTATTTTTAAAGTATCTTAATAAAATGTTAGTAACTTTTGGTGGTAAAATTTACAACTGGAATGGGTGAATAAATACCAGCAGTTTTTAATACTGAGAGAGTAAAGTGGAAAGCATCACAATTCTGCTCTCTTGGAGAAATTTCAATATATTTTATCTAAAATGTTATTGTTATCAGTAAAATATTGTTGAGATATGGTTCATCAGAAGAATTTATCTGTACTGCTTCTGCCCACCTAGAGGGAGGAATGACAATACAACTTGAATGGCAGGATAATGGAGATAAAAAGAAATCCATGACAATGTGACAGCGTTATAGACCACTGGCACAAGAAATTAAACCCAGATATATTTAATTTTTTTTAAAAAAATTCAGAGGGTATTCAATGTAATTAATTTAAAAATGTAATTTTTAATAATGCTATGATTAAAACATTAAGGTTTTAAAAGAGTGTATATAATTTGCTTTTTCTTCTGCTTTCTTTGAAGTAGCAGGGAGTTCTGATTTTGGCTTATGGCATGCTACAGAAAGGGACTAAGGTGCCTGGTTCCAGGGTGTCCTCCAAGGCCCTGTGTTAAGTGCTCAGTCTTCTCATGCAGCCTGGCACGTCACTAATTAAAATTCTGATAGGTCTCCAGAGAACTGTTGGCTGACAGGCAAAGAAAAGAATGAGGATACTTTAATTCCTGATAGTCTCAGGCTCATGTCTACTTCAGATTTCCTGCCTGTGGCTTCTCCTTTTTAAACTAAAAAAATCTTGTGGAGGATCCTGGGGAGCTATGAGAATGCTTAAAAAGACTGAGGGAAGGCTTGGGCTTACTTCTCTCTTTTTTCTAAGAGGATTTTAACTTTTAATTTTCCACCTGTCTGGATATTCCAACTATCCTCTTGCACACTCTTCTAGGATGAAAACATTTGTTATCTGTTGTCCCTGAAAATAAACCTTCTGATTTGTTTTAGTATAATAGAGTTAGTTCTCATGAATTGTAAGATAAACAAAAATCATGTTTGTATTCTTTTGTGAAAAGATATCACCTGATGGACTTCTCAAGTGACCAGTGGAGATGGAGAGGTGGTAACTTTTCTGTCCAATCTCTGATCACTGTCCGGAAACTTATATATACGAGATCAACAATAAACTAGAGATCTTTTCTTCTTCTTCTCTGCCTGAACACCTGTTGTGTGTGTTACTGTGTGTTTCTATCTACATCATGGTAACAGTTATCCTTTTTCCTGAAGATGTTAGAGTATACTGGAAAGAATTTGAGCTCTGTGGAGCCAGAGAGGGAGTGTGCAAAAGCAAGAGAAGGTGCATCTCTAACCTAGTTGTTAAGGCATTGCAGGGAGGAAGCGGAACCTAGTTCTCAGTATTGCCTCAACGACAATGTTACTGTTTTACCATTGTTAAAAATATACAAACAGCCCTAGGTGCTTAGATACAATTAAGCTTATGGTATTTTCAGAAGAACTGCAACTGCTTAAGAAATCAAAGATGAAAAATTGAGATATTTCTGATATTTAGGTGTTTCAGTCAGATGGAACTCTTTAGGTTTATAATTTTGAATGTAAGTGCTTGCAGCAGGTCTCAACCAGCAGCTGTTTGCCAGAGCCCTTTTTCTGGGTAATGGCTGTTTGTGAAAATTGGAGCAGAACTGAAGTCTGTCCATTCAAACAGGTGTCGGCTTAAAAACAGAGCAATCCATATCTGTGTTCAGGTACAAAATACGCATTCTGCATGTATGCATATAAGAGACGAAAAAAAGGAAAAAAAAATCTCGGTATTTCTTGCTATAAGAAATTTGTTTACGGCTTCATATATTTAAATTTAGATATAGTCCTTTAAGTAAAATATACATCTGTAACTTTGCATTCCTAATACAAACGGTCACGTTTTTCTGTCCTAGAAGACTGTTCAGAAATAATCCAGCCAAATGCAAAAAATTTAGGGAAACTAGCAAACATCCCTGTTTATCATGGAATTTGTCTTGTTATTACATACTTACACACTAGTATATGTCTAATACATACTCCTCATTAAAGCTATTACTATAACTACTCTAGAAAGTGGAGTCTATTTGAAAAAAATATATTATGGGACTTTACTGTCCTTCCTCAAAAAAACACTTATATTAATTTTATTGGCATATACTTGCTGAATAATCTAAATTCCTCATTCTAAAAATATTTTTTTTGCCTAAAGTGTAAATATCAATATTCTATCCTCACTTACCGGACGTCCAAACTCCAGCTCTGAAAAGAATTTATACCAGGGTTCGTTTTCTAAATCTATGTCATCTGGGTTTATGCGATCAGTCTGGAGCAGTGAAGGAAAAGGGAAGGAAAAGGCACACACTGAGCAAAGTGCTAGAAATGCTATGTCACTAACAACAAACACACAGACATAAAACAAATATGGGGAAAGAAATGGAATAAAATCAAAGAATGAAGATGGTATTTAAGATAGAGAATATTTGTGTTCAAGAGCTGGTAGCTTTAATACTTTTCTTTTTGCGGATGTTCTTCCAAGGACTGGAAGATGTTAAACATTTTTAAAATTACACTTTTAAAACCTAAGCGGGCACTTTGACCTTTTCTTTAACATCGCGGCATTATTTAATTACATTTAATGCTGCTAAAGACTCCTTGTTAGCAAGATGGTTTAAATGATTGTCTTCTCCAGCATAGGCAAGAAATTTCCCATCTGATCAGCAATAAAGACACAGATTTATCGTTACTGCTTTCAGTCATTCCTTGTCTTCTCACAAAGCATGTTAATTCTGAATCTTGATGTCTTGAAGCAAGCACTGAAGAGACATAAGGAATATGAAGCATGCAAGCCTTACTATGTTAAAAAAAGCCATTTCAGCATATGAAAAGGAACCGGTATATTTTAAATCCTATGGTCAAAACACTGGGAACAAAAAAATTTTGCATTCCATAATATTTGTTTCAGCAGTAATGTGAAAGGCTTTATCTCATGTAGCCTTTGTTGACATAATGAAGCACTTTTTAACAGTGAAATACATTGTTTTCATCTGAAAATTCTCACAGCCAAGGGATAAAGTAGCAATTGAAGATAATATTAAGAAAATTCTTCAGTGAACAGAAGAATAATTGACAGATTTATTCAAGCAGCATGAAAACATGATGGTGCAAAACAGTACAGCTTTCAATGGAATATCTAATAACTGTAAACTGGCTGCATTAATTATTTTCTAAATAGCCTTAGTTTCTTTGTAGCATCTGATGTAGGCTTTAATGCAGCACAGAATTACAGTGAACTGTTGGCTTAAAGATCTCTGAAATAGAGAAATCCTCTTGTTAAAGACATTTTTGAATTAAAAATCTTCTCCATAACTGTAATTATCAGAACCTAGACACTAATTATGGTGTGCCCTAGAAAGTAATCATCAAAGAAGACAGGGTCCTGCATAAAGAATGACACTGGCAATCAAGTAGGTAACATTTTTTCCTCCAGAATCAAACTGTCACCAGTAGATTGGAGCAATCACGTACAGCCTTTCCTGTTTTCTTCAAGAGATAACATTGTGCTCTTGACCATTTCAGGTAATTAAACATCTTACAGCACTTTTCTTGCTGCTTTTGATGTTACTGGGACAGCTTGCCAACTCTGCTCTATTGAAAGGTCAACTCTTCAGAACTACATTGGCGCTCAGGTATCTATGAGCTGTTCATGCAATATCTGGACCCCAGCTGTGGTTTTATACTTCTCTTCACAGTGCCCTTTTAAGTAAGGAAAGTAGTATTCCTGTAAATGCAGAGGGAAGTGAATGTCACTGATGAAAAACTTGCTGTGCTCCACAGAAGGGTTGGAAGTGAAGATCCTCTGAAATTTTGCCCTTAAATTTCCGCCATCCACAGCCGTATCTCAGCAGTACTAACAAGTGCTTGAAGTCAACTATAGACACCCAAGTCTTGCGTAGAGAAACACCACTGAGATTAGTTTCATGAACTGACTACTGAAAATGTGTGAATTTAATAGACTATGACTAATTTAAGAAAAAATCACAGGATTCTTTTCTGCAGAGATATGAAGGCATGAGGGCAAAAAAATGACAGATGCAAAACGCAGAAGATAACTTTGCTGTGTATCAACTTGGTTCCCATTACAGAGAATGTTTGCTGTATTTAGAGGTTTTTTTGCTTACCTTAAAAAAATTCCACAATTTGTATCTGGATAATCTAAGAAGACATAACTAAATTCTTTTCCATCCTTTCTCCAAACTAAGTTATTGTATGTTGAAATATTGTTATGTTTTTACCTTTATATTCTACGAAAAAATTAGTTTTCACAGAAACGTTGGTATCAACAAATGGGTATGTTTACATCAAATAAATAAATAAATAAATAAATAAATATTTTAAAATGTATACAGGGTTGCAGTTGTGGAGCTTTTAGCCCTAGAAGTCCTGGCCCACTGACATTACTCTGTGAGCCTCAAGGTGCCCTGAAGAGCAGCAGCCCCACATCTACACAAGTGATAGAACCACGTCCTTCCTTGCAAGAAGGCAGAACACACAGGTCAACTGGGCTTCCCCAAAACAGCCAAGGAGATAAAAATGGGAATGGGAGCTGCCTCCCTTTTCAACTTCAAATACTCTTGCAATTAGCTGCAAGCATAAAAAAACTTGTGTTTCTTCTGGTAAAGAAAAAGTTAAAAATAATGTATTTTATCTAGTTTCTACGTTTTTGTTTCTTCTCCTGTAGTAGGTGCAAATAAAATGAGACTGTTACTAAGTATGTAAAGCTAATTCCATGCAGCCAAGTCCACTTTAATTTACTGCTTCAACCACAGAGGGCAGCAAACAAAAAGAAAATGAGCACTAAAATCTGTAAATTCCCTGCTGCCTGGCAGTTCTGGAGAGGACTGCATTCCCTGTTCTACCACAATCAATAAACTGGCAATTGATTTTGCTGGGCTTTTGGATTCTGTTTTGCTGACAGATCTTTTTCTATTATCTCCCCTTCTAAGGGACTTAAAATGAATGAATCATTTTGACTTAAAAGCTGCACTTGGCTTAGTCTCACACAATGTCTTCCAAACTACTGGAACAGAAAATAAAAGCAATAAAGGAAAATCCCTTTTTATGACTTGCCAGTCAAGTAATGTTCCTACAATCTATCCTTCATCTAGCAATTTAGTAATGTTTTGATTATTTGTTGAAAATATACTACTAGGGACCACTAAGTAACTTCACTCCTTTTGCACCGGATGGTCAACACTACACTGCATCAGCATACTAAAGTATAGAACACGGACAATGAAAAAAAATTACATCTCTAGCATCACATGTAGCTTTGCCTGTTCTTGGTTTGATACACAAATATAGACATCCACAGGTAATAATCAAAACTGTGCATTTAAACTCATGAGTTAAATGGTTCTTACATGTAGATCAGTATTTTCCATTTGCAAGTTCAGACACCAAACTGAAGCCTGTCTGGAACGGTGGGCTGAGATGCCTGTTGTAAATTTGGCAATTTGGCTTTGGCGTTTCATTATCTCTAAAGAATTTTTTTTGGACTACTTTTAAGTAGCTGTAGTAACTTCAAGTCTACTACCAGATGAACTTCGTCTATTTCTTTATGAAAAGAAATATTTTTTAATGACATATTAAGCATACCAAAGAGAATATTCAGATAACCAGATTGAGATGTCAAAAGCAACCAAATGTGCATGTTCTAGAGAATATTTCAAATTTTTCACTACACTAAAAACCAAGCCAAATAAAAAAAACAACAGATGTACTTCATGGAACAAGCCCAGTCTATTTCTGGTATTTAACAAAACAGTAATTTAAAAAAAAAAATTATTCTACTCATGAATACCTCTTGCATATAAACTCAGTAGAAAATTTGTATGTTGAACAGAGATTAAAAAATCTAGAACTACAATTTAACCTTTTCTGACTAGTACATGTGTACTTTTTTGTTTAGAGTAAAACAACAAATGCAAATATACACATTGCTTGCACCAATTTTATGAAGTATTTTTTACAGTAACACTGAGATTTTTCCTTACATACGCTACTGCAGAAACAGATACATGTGCATGTATGGAGGAATTGCTTCTCATATATACAAGGTAGAAACTAGTAAATAATTAAATTTAATTTCATTTACACATGAGTAAGATTAAGTTGCTACACTGCCATTTACTTATTAACAGAAAATAAACATCCATTTTAGGAAACAAGTCCATCGTTTGGATGATATTGGAGAAAAAAAGGAATATTTAGTTGAATTACAGATGGAGATGGATACATACATCAAAACAACTTATGTACCACCCTATCAGTGACTTCTTGAAACAGGAAAAAAAGAAGCTGTATCACCGTATCTTGTAAGACTATTTAATGCCTTAATATCACACATTTTTACTGTAATCTCAAAATACTAATCCCAAGCCTCTCCTTTTTGCTGATGTTTTATACTCTTACAAATTCTAATTATGGAAGAAAACACATTAATCTCCTGAGATGCAGAAAGATGAGTGTAGTTTCAAAGATAATCAGTTATCCCTAAGCAATTTACCAATTTAATGCTTGTTACTGGTCAATGTTTGAGTTTATTATTTCTCACCTTGTTATGATTGATGCAGATCTTCTTTTGATAAGTGAGGATCTGCTGAATAGTATTTCCCACTAAATGTTAGCTTTACGCTGAATCTCAATTTCTTTTATTCTTCCCATGTTCTCATCTCCAAACTCATCACAACTGGTTCCAATCTACTACCTACACCAATAAAGGGAATGCTGATCTGTCAAGTCTGACTGGTCCTGCTTATCATGATACAAAGTAACTGTAAATATTTTATATTTTTAACAGATTACTTTGCAATGAAAACTGCAATCTTGTAGACATTATTTAATTAAAAAAAAATTGGGGAATTGGAGTGTTAGAAAAACTCCTTTTGACTTTTTTTGTTTTGACAAAACTAATCAAGTATGACTTTCTAGACACTATAAATGTCCATCTTTTGCAATATTAATTTACTGCTTTTATTTTATATTTCACATTTTATTAATACTTTCCTTCAGTATCATCAAAACAATTTTTCAGACATTAGAAATGAAATCTTTTGAGATTATCAAGATGGAAGATTTAATTCATGCGGTACTGACACATTTGAGAATTTGGAGTTATCATCTGAATTTGGAACCAATGCATTATTTTCAGATGTCAGCTTTTCCTACACACAATGAAAAGAGCTTTCGACCTGATTTGCTGATCATACTTTAAGAAGTTAGTTTTAATTTTTATATCCCATTCAATGAATACAAGGAAAGCAAATAATTCAATGAAACCAATTAATTTTCTGTTAGTAATATGGTCCAAAGGAAGTATCTGAATTACATAATGCTAAATAGCATCTTTATCAACAGTAGACATTCCAGATTGATGAAACTGTGATAGCTCCCTATATTTTTCAACTATTGTTACACTATTGTCAGCCCAACTTTCATCCTAATATTAATTTCCAATTTTTTACAGCTCTGAATCATACACAAACAAAAACATCTCTCAATTCTGTACATGAATGTACTTTTCTCAGCTTAAAAAATTTCTTATACTATGAGGTGGTTCCTTGTATGTAGGTGAGCTAAGCCTAAAATTTTAATCTAAGCTTCAGATGACACATTATGACCTTATCCTTGATGGATATTGCTTAGTAGGTACAACATGACTAAAGCTTTTCTGCATGAAAATATTTTAATGACCAAACAAAGCTCAAAATTCCATGACTTGATATAGATTAGCAAAAGTAAAATGCATAGGCAAGTAGAAAAAGAATTCAGGAACAGTCAGCAAATCTCACTTTTTTGTTATTTTGTTAGTTTGCTAGAATTGAAAAACTGTTGCTCTGACAGGATTCATCAGCACTGCAATTGTTATATGAATTACTTTTTTTCACATTACATTAGTGGAAAATGAAATTTATTAGAAAACTGAGGCCATTCTTGGAATACACTGAAATCAGTGTAATTTCCTTATTTTCAATTTTCAATTTGAATCTTTGGCATTGTGGAAGGCTGGAAAATTACATGTGTTTATAATACAGCCATGGCACGCAAAAAGTGATCAGGACAAATGACACTGCCTTTTAAATAAAATTATTCGTTAAGTTCATCTGCACTCAGATACTAATTATATTGACCAGCTTCTACAGAAATGCTAATTTCCTCTTTGAAAAACACATCAGTTCTGCAAGAATTCAATTACACAGAAAAAGAGCTTCATGTTTTCTAGCTAACAAAAATTAGATTCCTGCAAAGACCACAAAAACAAAGGAAAGGTTGCTTGTTTCAGGTGTTTCATACTGTTGATATATTGCATATTCTGAAATTCAGTTATTTCCTTGATTTGCTTTAAATTAGCAAAATAAATTCTGTGAACAAGAACATAATACAGAAGCAAATAACAATCCAGTACTGATTTCATACACTTCTTCTTTAAAACTGGACTCCCTCAAACATTTCAACCTCAAAGACCAAGAAAAGAAAATATTGCCATTGATCCGTAACAGCTTTCCTAAAATAAGAAAGTGTTAAGATAGCACAAAGCTAAATTAGAAGGGCTGGGTGAATGTGTCTTTCAGCAAATGAAAACTTCTGTTAATTGTCATTTTGCAAGCATTGAGCATAGCTTTATTCCACAATTGCTATCATTATTCAGAAAGCAAGAATAAAGACTTCTAATTACATGTTAATGTACAGTCATTCATAATGTACACTCACTCAAATCACAGAATATTTGAGGCTGGAGAGGACCCCCAGAAGCCATCTAGCCCAACCTCCTGCGAAAGGTAGGTCTAATCATATCAGGTTGCTCAGGGCTGTGTTCAGGCGAGTCCTGTCTGGGCAACCTTGGCCAGTATTTGACCAAAATTTCCTTAGATATATAATTCAGCACATCCTGAAAATGAAAATATTTTATTTTTATGCATTAATTAATCAGATATATGTGCTGTTAATACTACTGAAAATAAGTGCTGTAGATGCACATCAATTAGAAAAAGCAGTTTCCATCTGTTCTGCCTATCATCCATGAGGTTTGCACAATGATGATTTCTTGGAAACACCGGAAGATGTAAGTTGAGCAAATAATCCAAACCAAATTTTTCAATACAACCATCAGAGAAGAGCAAAGAAAAATTGCTGCAAAATTGTATTTGAAAAAGGATCTTAAATATTCCTCTAAGTAGTTACTATTAATATTAAATAATAAAAAGATAGCCTCTTACCAAATCTCTTACTGTATGACCCTTTTCATTTATGTGTCTTACCGGTCTTTCGTGTTCAAGGATCGATGACTTTCCTGGCTCATATTCAAAAATACTTCTTGGTTCAGAACGGAACTTGCGAGTATCTACCTTTCTGTCAGGAGGATCCCAGTCATTCCTAAACGACAAATACAAGCAACTGAGCTACTTTACTGTCATCACCTTCTGCTTTACAGCTCTGTGCAACAGAAACCCTCAAAGCCAAGTGATGTTCAGAACAGTTAATCTTTCTAGATCTCACCTGTGGAACATCTAGCCTGGCATCCCAGTGTTTTACTGTATCATCTTAACCTGTTTACAGTAGGTATGCTCAGTACAGCAGGAAAAACACTAGAGATGTCCAGCCTGTGATCACCCATATTTTTCTTTCAGCTCATAGACCAGTTTAAAAACTACCCTGGCACACCTTGTCAAAAAACATGCAAACTATTCCAAATAACTATCCATGTTTTGTGCACTCTACTAATACAAGATATTTTTGTCATCACATAATATGATGACAAGGCCATATTGAAAAAGTTATAAAAATCTTCTGAGGCAATACCCAAGGAATTATTTTAAAATACAGTGTGATGGTCATTATCCTGATCTGTAGTAGAATTGCTTCTGAATATCCTTGTAAGCAGCATATTGTTTCCCTATCTTGAGTAGATAAACAAGAGGAAGAATTTGGTAGTTGAATTTGGAACAGAAATATATCCATTTTCTCTAAAATTACCAATTTGCTTTCAATTTAATAATGCTATGCAAAGAATAAAAAGTAACCCGTGCTATTGTATTTTTTCAGTCATTTACTATGTCATATTACTAGCTACCTATACATTTTGAGGGAATACTTAGCTAGTTACAGTAAGAGCTACCTTTTCAGGGCAGTTCTTTTTTTACCTACCTCCATTGTACCTGGAAAACTGTAACTCATACATATTTTTATTTAACTGTGTTTGAAGTGATCCACTAGTAACTCAAAAGCTGGAGGAAAGGGAAGGGGAAATACTACCAGCTATTGTCTGTATTTATGATAAGAAAGAGCACACACTGATTAAATTTTATCAGTTCTATTGGTCTTTCTGGTGTGACTTGGTTTGATGTGACCTGACATAATAATGCACATATCCTGTGCCTTAAAAAAAAATGTGGGGTACCTTTTGTTTATAGTATGCTTGCAATACTGTGCATTTCAGGGACAAGTGCATTTCAGGGACAAGGATGCCTCTATTTATAAAATGCCCTACATTTCAAGGGAAGCAGTTCTACATGGCTTTATTGTTTATTTTCACTGAGGAAAAAAACATTTTCAGGGCTGAAAAGGCTGCATTTTTTGAGAATGAACAGGAAGATGGAAATATTCTGATGAAGTTGCATTATACTACAAGCCACTGAAGAAAAAAGGATGCTACGGAAATTCTGATTCACACTCAGTTAAACTAATTTTTTACAGTTTTCAGCCTTTTATCCTGTATGGACTATATTTTGAGCTCAACTGCTAATGCAAACCATATCTTGCCTCTCAGCTATGAAACGTGATATATGTGGACCTAAGCCTCTTATGCGAGATTTTAAATACTCTGGCTTTATAGGCAATTAAAAAAAGAATTTCCCAATGGCAGGAAAAGATTGATGAGCTATAGCTTTCAGCAGTGGGCAAAGCATAACTAACATGTTTGGCATCCCTTGGCCTGAAGAACAGATTTCCACTGCCTGTTTTATCATGCAGGAGATTAAAAGGGAAGGTTAAATAGCCAAATTCAGTGCTGAGCAGTTGTTTCCAAGCTTGACAAAAGGAACTGCAACAGGCCTCAGTTTCTGTGACCGAGGCATTTGGCCTAGCACAGGACAACTCACACAGCTTTGATCTCTGAAGTTAAACAGCTCCACATTTTAGTGTCTTGCTAAAAACATCTGCACTTCTCTATGACCTGCTAACAAAATTGAAACCTCACGGCCTCTGTGACACAGCCCAACTCTAACCTTTACCGTTTTCTCTTGACAACCTGCCCTTGGCAGCAGGAAAGCCAAAATCAGTAACCATCAAGCAATCTTGTCTTACTCTGCAGTATGTGTATCTACTGAATCACATTTTGGATTGCCACTACCTACAACTTTTTCAAAAAGCCATAGTTGTGTCTTAATTTTAAACACTTAGTATGGTCTTTCCTCATAATATTTTATTCAAACTGCTGATTACTTGAAACTGTTGAATATAATAAAATTTCTACATATAAATATGTTTACAATGTCCAGGCTGACAAAAATGGTCAAATTCCTTTTTGTTGCTTGAGTGTAACCAAAAGAGGGGAGCTTGTAGGCACAGATGAAAGGAAAAATATTACTCTTTTAATATATTATATATATAACCACACACATATAGATTTATAATAGCATAATATTATATTAACATGTAGTATTAATGTAAACCCTAAAGAAAAATTTTTGCATGAGTGAGTACCTACAGATACACTGAAGTCAACAGATTTTGTGTTGGTCTCTTGCATGGTTTCATCAAAAGGATAAGCACTTCTTTCCTGAGTGCTTTACTAACTTTTTCCAGACTGGACTCTAAACAATGGGACCTGGTTTTCTGCAGAGAATTTGGACAGAAAACCATGAGATATCTGAAATGCCTCTTTAATCTGTAAACACTGTCTTGGTCTACCAAAATGGAGATTGAAAAAAATGAGGGTATAAAGCACTTCTAAGCTCTGGGGAAATGTGGATTGACTGCCACACTCTTGTACAATTTTGCTCTCCTTTGAATTTTGAATTACATCATCTTTTTGATCCTTTCTCTTTGGTGCTGGGTACAATAAATGGCCTTTCCAACTCAGAGACTAACTATTGAAGACAGCTCCTAGAGCACAGACTGTTCTGATACACAACAAGCAGGACAATACCACTAATGAGAATAAAAATCCTTAATGCTAATGGTCGAATAAGAATAAACACTTCTTTAGCACACTGAAGCATTGACAGCACCATGCATGATGCCCAGACTCCTGGCAAAGATCACCCCTCATCACCTCACCAGCCCTTGAATAAAGCCCTTGAAGTCATACAATTTTAGAGCTGCTATTTTATCCTTTGTTATATTTTGCAATTGGAATACTGTACTCAGCAAGAACAGCTTTTGAAGATGCACTAACTTACTTTTCTGGTGTAGATCGTTGCCTCATACGATGTGGTGGTATTGGTGGTGGCACATGGGGTGGCACAGGGGACGAGACCTTAAAGGCATCGGAGCCGCTGTCAGAAGCGCTTTTGGACAGTGGCCTGTATGTCTGTGTCTTTGCAGCAGGGTGTGCCTGAGCAGAGAAGGATGGACTGTAGCTACCTAATAGAAAACAAAACCAGAAACAGTCATAACATGAGAGTAAGTCTTAAAAAAACACAACATGGAATGCTACAAGAACCCACAGTAACCAACAAAATGGCAAGATTACAAAAATGTGTAAATGAGTTTTAAAAGTACATTGCTATGCATTACGTAGCTCATTAGAGAACTTCTTATATATTTTTACATAAAATTACAAACACATAGGTAAAGTGCAGTACAGTTAAAACAAATTGATGGAGGAGTTAATGGGTGTATGCATCCATCATATCTGTTAATGACAGCCTGTAATTAATCTCCAGGCCCATCCTGTGGCTTTGTTGTTCCATGTTTAGAAGGTAGAGAAGAGGCAGGAAACTTTTTTCATTATTTTAATAACTAGTTAGTTTGTGATGATGAGGCAATAGCATATCTTGAAGAGAAGCACGAGTACAAAGAGATATCAAAGCACTGACCCACAACAAATCTGAACAGAACAGAAAAATACACTTCTGAGAGCATGTTTAATGCAATAAAAATTGAAATGAAAAAAAATTTTGAATGGCATTTTTGCAGAGGGCACTATAGCCTTTTTGCACAGTCTATTCATGCTTTAATTTTTGCTTTTTTTGGAAATAATTTTACCATACAGATATAGTCTTCTTAAGACATGATGATTATATATCTTAGACGAATGTC
The DNA here is from genome assembly GCA_032173965.1 of Sitta carolinensis. NCBI lineage: Eukaryota > Metazoa > Chordata > Aves > Passeriformes > Sittidae > Sitta > Sitta carolinensis. The sequence goes on from CM063285.1 coordinate 28,995,705, forward strand.
TTTTCTTGCAGCTAAATAACTTCAACATGAATGCCTATAGCAAAAATGGGCAAGTTCGTAAAACAATCAGGTTTTTTATCACTCTTGCTGCATATTTTTAAAGAGTATTCTGTATATTCTTTTTGTCTTTCCATATCAGTAATTAGTATTTTCATTCACACAGTAGTTCCCTTTCCATTTCTATAAGGAAACTATTAACTAACTACTAACAATCACTAGCGAAAATAAATGCAACGTAATCAAGAAACCACAGCGTTAAGTATCCTCTACAGTAAGAGGTTCACAGCTGCAATTAATTTCTGTAGTAAGAATGAAACTAAAAGTAAACTTGATTCATTTGGGGGAAAAAGGCATGAACAACTGAGATCAAACAAGACAATAAAAAGTGTGTCTACAAGCATTATAAAAGCAAGTGTGAAGAGTTAACTACGCCAGTACTTGGTGACATTAACAAAAGGGTTATTTTGAATATGGAGTAATTCCTACCAGTATTGTATGCATATGCAGTATTATACAAGTCTGTGTCGTCATCTACAAAAAGAAATACATATGTTACAGTAGTGCCATACATGCCAGTTCATCACAGAAACTGAGCTTTGTTATTGCAAATACAAATAGAAGACTGGTAGGCAATCAAACACTGTATTTTCTTCCTCGTCTCATAGGTGCTTTTGGAAGACTCCATCTTCCCATCATACTTAGTCTGTTTTTACCATCTTATTGTATTGTATCTTCTGGTCACATCACTCATATTGCACACTTACTAAGTTAGCACCAAACTGCAAATTACTTTTTGTCTGTTCTTTTCCCTTCCCAAGCTTGATTCCTTCCTTTTGTCAGCATTCCTCTGTCAGCTACAGACTGTTAAGTTGTTGTTCCTATCACAAAAGGCAATCCTAAATATCTACTATGTGACTAGTGTTCAAAATAGAGCTCGTAAGCCAACATTCTCCTGCCTACATTTCTTATTCTCCCACTAACATTCTGTGTGACCATACTGAGTGTTAGCTCTACCTTGGATGAATAAAGTCTCCTTCCTTGTGGAGGTGTAATGAGCATAACTGCCATTTATACAGTTTCCTGACATCCTTGGGGCAAATCACATAGGACATTAAAGCTACCAGTGTCACCAAAACTCCATTTCCACAAAACCAAGTAAGATATTCTATGACAACAATTAAATTCAGGCACAAAATTTAACCTTACTTTAGCCTGTTTACTAGCCCACACTGTTCTAACATTGGAGCTCTCCAAAAGAAAGGCAGTACAGATGGTAGGAGGAGGTTTACAGTAGACAATTTCTCATCCCTCAAACTGGACATGAGGAGACAGAGACAAGAACATACTCACCAGGCTTATGAACCATATGGATTTGCTTGAACATTGTTTGTACCAATCCTTTGGCCTGTCAACTGTCTGAAAAAATACAGTTTTAACAATTAATGACAAAATAAAAATACCCATGTGTACAGATTAGATCAGACATTTAATGCTATTTTGGACAGAAACAGTATATGTTATTCCCTATTCAATATAATAATTTTCATATATTTTGAATGTATTTATGCATTTTATTGATGAATTCCTGTAACAAATTCTGGAAGACACTGAAGATTGAGTCAGCCTTGGACTCTGATCTTGGAAGGGTATAATGCTTCAGAACATAGGAATTACTGTGAGATCAACAGTTCATCATCTTAGTGCCCTGTATCTAACAACAATGAATGCTAGATTCTTTACAGGAAAACAGAAACACCTCAGCAGTCATGATTACAAGCATGTAAGAAGAGATTCTTTCGACCTCCTGGCAATTTACGGCTTAAATTACTTTCAAAATGTAATTGCTACATAATGCAGAAAAACTTTGTAATACTACTGAGAAAAGAACTAAGACCACACTATATTTCAGAGTTAATGTTTGGACTGTAAACAAAGAGTATTCCTTTTACCAGTTTTAAAAGCCCTTTCCAGACAATTTAAACTTATTCAATAATCACTCATCACGCATTACTTTTGCAAACTAAGTAATCCCAAGGTTCCCAAACTCTGCTGAGATTGATAACTGCTTGGGCTTCTTTTTTATCTCTTACCCTTCTGAATTTTCTCTTTTGCTGCAATTTTTTTTGGGTATGATTATAGTATTTCAGAAAAGGAGTAACACAAAGGCAGACATGTTTTTAGTATTATCCCTCTTGGATGCTAAAATTTAACTTGTCCCACAGTAGTGAGAGAATAAGAAGTTTTAATGCAAAGAATCATGTAATCATAGAATGGCCTGGGTTGAATGGGACCTTGAAGATCATTAAGTTCTAACATCCCTCCCATGGACAGGGACAACTTTCACTAGGCCAGGTTGCTCAGAGCTCCACCCAGTGTGGCCTTCAACACCTCCAGGGAATGGGCATCCACAGCTTCTGTGGGCACCCAAAAAACCCACTATGTTCAAACCTTCAAGGCCTGCTTGCAAGACAGTGATAAAGGGATTCAGTTTTGTCTCAAGGTAAGATAGGTCCCTTCCCCCACCTACCAATACTGCTGAGTTCTTCCAAGTGTAAGTTACTCAGAAGCAGATTCAGGTCAATTTAATATTGTTTCTCTAAAGGTATTAAATATCTATACTAGTGGAATTCTGGTTAGAATAATTTAGCTGGACTTGAAACAATTATGGTGTTTAGTGCTCCAGGATCATAAATTTTACAATTCCAGGAGGTCTTAAGGAATTCACACTGATGGGCATAACCTTCCTGCTGCTCCTCATTTCCCACGGCAACAGCTCCATGATACTGTGACTGCCTTTCTGATTGTATTGAACCAAGAAGAGTCTTACAGCCAGTGGCAGGTGAACAAATTACCAATAATGCATAAATACCACTCCTATATCCCTGCTGTTTTGTCAAGCATTGCCTGGTCCTCCCATAAAGTCAAAGGAGGCCCCCACATAGAGATCAGGTATGGAAAGGCTCCCACATGAGTAGAGAAGAAGGTTTCCCAGTATCTTTCTGAACGTTTCAATGTTCCTTTCTCTCATCATCTCCCCAGCAAACTCCTCCCAGGGGTTTCAAGCCTCAGCCAGTAACTTGGCTTTACATTATAAACCAGACAGGATTAAGAAATAGAATACATTAATTTTGAAATATATTTTCCCAATTTATATTCACTAATCCCACACACCAACACTGTTTGAGGAATTAACAGTATTCACAATGCACGAAGCCATTCAGAAGCCATCCTGCTTTGCATATATTAAAGCTGATGCAATTAAATATTGGAACATGGTATCATCGTATGTGAAAGAAAACAATCACCCAAACAGCATGTAGAGGACATAAGAAGTAATTGCAATTGCTTCTTAGGAGAGTCCATAATCACTGCAGTATTGTAATCATCCATCAGGAAGTATGCAATTAAAGGAAGCCTCTCTGACCCTGAGATTAGCTCAGCTGGTGGGAACAGGGTGCTAATAATGCTTGGATCCCCATATGGGCCATTCACTTAAGAGTTGGAATTGATGATCTTCGTTGGTCCCTTCCAATTCAGAATATTCTGAGACTTTCAGTGGACTCTGGTTTTTTGGGTTTTGCTTATTATTTTTTTTAGCAGAAATATTACATCACTAATTATGGAAAAGAAACCTAGTAGGACTTGATCTTTTTTTTCATTTTTACTAAGTAGAGGCCTTTTCAGTCTACAGATTGATTTTGATAATTAGATATAAAGAAATTATTTTGCATAGACTTAGACAGTGCAGTCTTACTGCTTTCCATGAATCTGGCTTTTTCTTTCCCAGGTGCCTGTCGGTGGTAAATGGTGCTGTATTTGACTGAATGCTTTTCTGAGTGAACAGCATTTTAACCTCTCTTTTTCAGAGACTTCACTTTTAGCTTCTTGGAATTTTACCATCTTTGGGGCAGGGCTTGGCACAAAGGCAGAACCTAACAATCTGAATTTTCAGACTTGCATTCCCCAGAGCTAGAAGGAGCTAAAGTGGCATAGAAGGAACATGCTAACATGGGATAGGAGTTCTGACAGAATAAAAAGCTTTCTTTATAGGAGTCCTTCCCTTCTCAGAAGCCTGGGACAGAATGGGTTAGCAGGAATAGAAAGAAGAGAACATCTTTCTGTTTTCCTTGGCTAAACAGCTGTCACAAATCTTGTTCTGAGAGTAAGGACAGACTCAGAGGAGACGACCACATCTTGCAAAACCTCTTTACTCCTGAGAAGCACTCAAAATCTGGAACACAGACACTCCTGAGTTCTTAGTGACGTGCTAAACTTTGGGCAGCGCAGCATTTTGGAACACAGCGTGTGTTGCCTATCATGCCTCAATCTTCATTTACTGCTTTTTTGATACACTGTTGCCATTTTTGCAAAGATGGAAGAAAAAGAAACTTCTAAACTTCACATGCAATGATAAATTGAACTAATTTCAAAACTTGTCTCTTCAGATGAACTGAGGGTGAACCTCCTGGGAGAAGATTCCTGCTTGGATCGCTCACTGACCTTGGAGAAAGGGCAGGTGATATACCCTACCTTCTACTATTAATGGAAAGCGCAGTTTTAGCATTTTGCAAGGTGCAGTGTATTTGAGTCTTTTGCTGACAACTATACCAACTTTGTTCTTGCTCAGCTGGGGCATACAGGGCTCTAATATACTTGTGTATGCTTGTAATCTCAAATAAGTATATTGAAAACAATTTTACTACCAGCTATGTCTTAAGGAAACAGAATAAGGATACAAAATGGCACATCAGACACAGTCTTACCCATACACATGCTAGTAGGAAGTTTTAACTTATATTTAACATTGTGAGAGTTATTTCTATATTACTAAGATTATAGGCTATAAGATTTCTTGAAATTGAAACACAAAAAAATCCAGAGCAAAACCAGCAGGAAAATGTCCTAATTCAAACTGAATTACATTTTTAGGAGAAAATCTGAAACACTCAGCTCATACAACCTGAAAGTTAAATATCTGGCAGATTGCCAGCTTCATTAGGCACACTTAAAGAGGGATTTCTGTTACAATCTTATATAACTGATATGCACCCTATTAGAACAATCTGCTGCTAAAAAAGCACAAAACCATATATATCCAATATATATATATCTCCAAATATATATATCCAAAATATATATCCAAAAGCACAAAACCATACTATATCCAATATAAAGCAATGGGACTACTTAAAAAGAGGACAGGAAGCTAGAGCATTGCTACAAAGAATCGTCTTAATTTTTAAGAGATTCTGATCGTATTACTTTTTCATGTCAAAGCAAGAAATGCCAGAGTTTGTCCCCCATTCTTATAAAAATTGTCCCCATCTTACTGCTTATCCTGATTTTTTCCTATTGATTTTCTCCATTAATTCCTGGTTTCCCCCCTAATTTTTCAGTCCCTTGAAGCAATTCTCGGCAATACAACTCAGCCCCATATGTCACTATTGGCAGACAGGATACATTCAACAGCTGCTACAACCCTGCACCTCACTAAGACTTCACCTGCAAGGGCTCTGCCGCTTTCATCCTGGCTCCCACTCTTCTCCGTCCGGCACAGCAGTTCTTCTCTGGCTGGGAAGGCCAGTAAATGCTGCCTTTACAGACCTAGTGCAGCTGCCTCTGTGCTCTCTGGAGCAGCCAGAAGAGGCTGCTCTGACAGCAGAGTGGAAAGAATGCTTCAGCATAGTGAAAACAAAACTCTTCAGTTTGACATCCTGGGACCACTCAAGCAGTGACCAGCAGCAGATGATCAAAACTGGGCTGGTCACAATGGAAAGGCTCCCCAGCTATCCGCTTATGTGTCACTCAAGGCCACAATGATTATTTACTGCACTGCCACAAAAATGCTACTCCCTTACATTGCCATCAGAACAAAACTATGCATTTCTACTCTACCCTGATGACATGAGAACACTGCCTCAAGAAATGCAGAAGTATAAGATTTTTACATATACACACACACAGATGTATGTATGAATATTTGCACACACATACATGCACGCGCACATACATGTATGTAGTATGCATAAACTTTATTTTAGAAATAAACCAAATGCAATTACTGTGCACCTTCAAAAGGCAAGAACTACAAGAGACACAAGAAAGACAAAAATTTTTGGCTACTTCTAATTAAAACTAGAAACATGAGGTTGCCCAATTATGCTCCCATCAGCATTCTCCTTTTCGTCAACACACAATATTATATTCACAAAGCTGCTGATTACGCGTGCTCTATTCCAAATTATATAAGAGTAGAAGAATGTGAAAAACCCATTACCAACAATCAGTTCATTGTACGAGTTCATACACAGATTTCCCAGAATTTCCTACCGTTCTAATTGCTGTAGGGATTCCAGATTCATCTACCGGGCCAATCCCTGCATAATGTGGAGCTTTAATTACTGTAATTTTTTTTTCTTCTTCTGAGGATCTACAGATTGGTATTGTACTGGTGGTGGTGGTGCTGCCAACATTCTGAACATGCTGTGAGTATGTCTCTGTGGACTCTGTAAAGATAACATGACAGAAAATTGTGTCATGACACAACAATCATACTTGGCAGTTAAAACACTTCCCCCTTTTAGTATGCTGTACAAAGGCTGACAATCATAATCACATACATATACATTATTTTAAAGATATAACATCTAAACTAGGGATTTGTCCTGCTTAATGTTACATTAGCAGAATTATAAAGAATTATTTAAGGACCAGACAAGCTATTAAACTCAGAATTAGGGCAGAAGTACTTTTTCACAATGCCTTGCTCAATAAAAAGAGAAAAAACCCCACAAACATAGAAAAATCTGAGAAAGGTGCAGCAGCCTTCCTCCTATAAATCAAACTTTTGCACCTTTTCCTTTGCACATTCCTTGGAAAATAGTGACATAATTTCAAAACTTCCACCCACCAAGTCTAGCAAACTATAGAAAATTGTTGTTCTGTAAGTACAGCAAAAAGCCTCTCACAAAAACTTATGTGATATGTGCTAAGAAACATTAAATTTTGATGCATGAATATTTTTAAGAAACGAATTCTGACACACAGTGCTCTTCCCTTAATGTGTGTTGATATGTTTGTATGACTCCATGTATAATCCATAAAAATGGTTTTCGGTAACCTGGCATCTGTAGAGCAATCTGATGATCCACCTACAGTAACTCAGGTGAAATGTGCAAGCTGCTACTGTTTTGTAGTGAACTGCAGTATCTCTGCCCTTCCCCCTCAAATCTTCCTTTATAGCTAATGAAATTAATACATCACTATTACCATATCCTTCTAAAATGCAGAGTACTTTACTTAAACAAAAAACATCCCAGTTCTGGGACGTGACATGAAAATTTGTACTTCTGCAGACAATGCACTCTTTCCTGTACACAGGAAAACGAGCCCTATGCCTTCAGGAAGCAGGTATCAGTAAATTAGTTGGCTGCTGTTACAAAGCCTCTATTTTGCAAGTGCAGGTACAGTGAGACAGTCCCACTGCAGGATAAATGAATGCAGGGAGTGAAAATATATGTTCTAACACTAATGGTGAGAATTACAATTGACCTTCCTTTCATGTGGCACTAATATCCACTGATTATTCTGAAGAAAAATATGAGCAAAATGAGCTCTGATGACTGAAAGCTCTAATTTTAATTTGAATATTTCTGCTCACTCCCGTTTGCAGCACTGGATTTGGCATGGCTGTTTCAGCTGTTTACTTAAGTCTGAAATCCTGTAAATAATTCATTGCTACACATATATGGTGAGGGGCAACTCTGTGTGGCAAATGTCTGAATATTTGGAACTTTTTCCCAAAATGTATGATGTTAAATTTAGAAAACATTTTGGATTTGATCCTTCATTCTTCATAAGCCTCAAAATAAGGCTATCAGGAGGATTTCTACACAGGCAAAGAGAATTAAATCAGGCCGTTACTGTGGAACACTGAACTTCAGCATCATACAAAAGTGAAAGTCTTGGGAAAATACATATTTTAGGTATACCTAAACCAGTATTGATAAGATCTTTAGATCAGCAAACTGGAAGCAATCAAAAATCCTAGAATTCTGGGATGTGGAGTAACCCATGTGTACAGTTTTTGTACTCATAACTATGGTGACAGCAGCATTTGTCTAGGATGTCTCAGAGCAAGAACTGTCACCTAATTTCCCTGCAAGCACAACAAAAATGTAAACTGTGGGACCACATCCAAGTTATTTTGCATATATAACCTTTTCTAAATATGCACAACACTGGTAGAAAAAGCAGCAAGTAAATGATTCTCTTGGCAAAACAGGATTATACTGGCAAAGAGCCTAACGCTGAGAGTATTTGGTTTGTGTTTGATTTTTAAAGATTCCCTAGAAAAATACATGAACAAATTTTAGATTGATTTGGGTTTAGTTTTTTAAAAGCCCAGAGCCTCTCCCTTTGTTGACAGCATTTCTGCTGAAGAATTACAGAAGTTGTAGGAAGGAGCAAAGTACAAAGTGGGCCCTTGGTTTCTTCAGACAAAATCTGAAAGGGCTGGACAGGTTAAGCTATTTTTATAGATGCTCTTTCCTTGGTAAAGGCAGTAGAAGATTGGCAAGAGGCTGGCTCATACAGTTAGGTTATAAAACTAGATACTTTTTTATAATTCTTAATAGTAACTCCATGTCAGGATCACTACTGCACCTAACAACAAATGCTATTACTTTTTTTCATTTACTTCCCAAAGTAGATGAATAGACAATACCTTCATTATGGATGTGAAGCACTCTGCAATTCTTTGCAGTCTTTGTCACATGAATCAGAAAATGTTGTGTAATGTATAAAGCAAACATTCTGTGTGAGGCTTACCCATCATCCTGCCATGCTGCATGATAACAATGTTGGAATTGAGTGAAGTTGGTGGAGGGTAAGCTGAAGAAGGGGAAAAAGGCCTTTGAAAGTGACTCACTGGGCTGGCAGCAGTGCCAGAATTCCCATTCACTGTGATCTGAGCCTGAGAGAGACAAAACAATATCCCGTTAAACTAAACACAAAGCTCTCCGACTGCTATCCCAAAGAGTGATGCAAGACTGTCATCCACACAATTACCAGTTGTCAGGTACACAGCCATAATGGTATCTGCATTCACTGAAATACAAAACTTGTCACAAAGGGAGCAGATGTGTGTTCCTTATGTACCTTGTACCTCCCCTCTTCTCTCCCTGTGTGTGCTGTGACACACTGCCACGGGAAAGTGACAGAGAGACCATGGTCAAGGCAGTGAAGATGGCACAGACAAGGCTTGCAGATGTCTGACAGCAATATAAAATGAAGATGGCAGTAAAAGCTCCCAACACTGTGTGACAAAGGCTGTCTGCCACAGGTCCCTCACACCAAGAGACATGTTCCCTGAGTGCACATGCTCAAGCACTATGGATATTAATGGGAAATTCTGTGCAGACTGAAGGGAAAAATCTCATTAGGACTAGCTGAAAAGAGTGACAAAAATTTCTTTAAAAAATGGAAGCCAGCTGGAGTGACTGTGGGATGCTGATATGTAATCTATCACAATAAAAATAAACAGCACCAATTAAAAAACCAACAACCCACAACCACAAAATGACAGAACAAAATCAAAAATGGGAGAGAGCTAAGCAAACTGGCAGTTAAGAAGCAAGCACCTAAAGCCATTTAGACTTTAGTCACTAGAGGTTCTTCACAAGAGGAAACTATCTGCCCCCAGGTTTAGAATCCCTGCACTGGGGCTGTATCACTTTTACAGGGAGTTTTGAAAGAATCAAAACTGAGATACTGAGAAAGCATTGAATGAAATAAGAGGGTAATGAACATTTCAGCAGAAAAGCAAGGGAAGCTCTCTGTAGCAACTCCTTTAGTGCAGAACTGTTATTTAAATCTGAATTAGTAACAGTAAACTTTGCTCAATTTTGTATAACAAATGAACTAAAATATGGTGCAGATGTTAGCAAGAGACTACCTGAAGCAGCAAAGCATAAATAAAAACATATTAAAATGCATATTATTTTTACAAATAAAAATTAAATTGTGACCTTCTGTATACATTTGTATTTTGGAGATTATAGAATTGATTTGAAATTTTTAACATCTTGGCCTCCCATAGCTAAGAGAGAAAAACAATTTCTGGGTCCTATGCAGACATCATGTGAACTCCTAGATGCATTCAGGGGTTTCTCATTTTTAGGAAGCCTGTTTTGAGAAGAGAGCTGAAAAGTTTCTGTTGTGGTGATGTCTCCATTGAAAGTTTTATGTTGAAATGTCTCCTTTCTTAGTAAACTCTAGAGTCAAAAGTAAGTTGGATTTTCTTACATGATCCTCTCCTCAAAAAAACCCCAGCTTCAGAGATGTAAGAATAGAAAAGCTACGTAACTCAAAGACAGCATTTCAAGAAATATGAAGGCATGTTTTCAGATCAGGTTTCAAGATGAAGCCAGCCATCTCCCCTCTGCTTCAGGTGTTCACCCATTCTCTTTTCCTAGATATTGTCTTTGTGGGAAAGCTTGCTTCTAGGGAAGGCAGGGTGCAACTATGTGCAAAGCCTTACACCTCTTACTCATTTTCTATGGCTTTTGTTTCTTTGAGCAGAACTGGTGTGAGTGATTTTCAGACTGGAAAGATACTCCTATGAATTTCTGTAATAAAAATTGAGGTATTCCTGAGAAGGACCTTACCAAATAGCTCAGTTAGACAGTAAGGCACTTAGACTAAATAGTACAAAATATTGTAAAAACAGGACCCACACAAGTAGTTGAAGGACATCAATCATAAATGTCTATGTGGCATGTTCATACAGGAAATTTTTGGGGCTGCCTCTTCTCAAGGTCTTAGAGAGGATCTCAGCTCAGCTATAATTTCTTAGTCTCTAATGATTTTCTGTTTGAGGAAAATGGTTGTGAAGGTGGCTATTTCATTTGTTCATCTGATGCATCTTGCATGGTTTACAGGGTTACCTATAAAAGATAGTTTTACAAAGAAAGTTTCAAAGGCCTTTTCTTTTCTTGGAATTATTTGGTAGTTACTGACATTTCAATCTGGGAATGTGACACTTTAGGTCCAGGAGACAGAGTCAACTCCCAGATTTTACAAGGAAGTGAAATCCTTTAAGATGCCTATTCATTAATTAGACATTTTGCTTTCCTCATCTTTTAGGCCATTTTTGTGGGAAAAGACAATATGGAAAAAAACCCACAAACCTATTCAAACAAAGTGCACCTATTTTCCAATTTACTGGGAAAATAATTATTTTTCATGATGTTCCTTTCCCTAGCAACATCTAGTAATTTTTTCCCTAGTATATTTAACCTGTCCTCCACTGCAAGTAGAGCCATTTACTTCTGCAGCAAGATAATGAATATCTTGTAAAAATTCCTAAGAGATATCAGGTTTAAAATTCCTCTAATTTGCCTGAGCATCAGAAAGAGTAGTTCTCTGGATTTCCAAATCAGAACACAAGAAGGCATCCATCTGGGACTAGAGCTGCTTTATAATTTTCTGTCTGCTGAGATGGGGAGAAGAGGTCCCATTGAGTATGAGCAGTTCTTTGTAAGAGTGCAGCACAGCATGTGCCTGACCTCAAGACACTGAATTAGGCTGAAATATTTAGAAGCAATTGAAGCTCAAGACAGACATGGAACTTGGGAAAAAGCAAAAATCTAATGTGTATTTCCATTTCCAAGTTTCCATTAGACTCCACAATTTCAAACTTCATAAAAAAGAAGAACCCACAGAAATTATTTTATAAGGGGAAAGTTCATAATTGGAATATGATCAAAAATAGTTTATAAAACCAGCTGTTCTCTATTTTTAACTCCAATTCTAAGCATTGGCCCAAGTAAGAATCTCAACTCTCAAACTTCAGGTTTTCAAAGAACCTGTGATCTGTGACTAAAAGTAAAGAAAACTGACCATGGTTTTACCTTTAGCTCTGCTTTTTGCCTCAAGTATTTGCCAATTTTGTTGACTCAGTTCTCCCTAATGCTGCTGCTGCTTCTTAGAAGTTATTTTACAACTTTTTTGTCTAGTCTCATTAAGAAACTTGAAAATAAACAAACATCCTCAATGTGGACATAAATCTTTAAAGCATGGTTATATCTTACACAGATGAATTCACCAGTATGAATGGTGAATGGCCCAATCCTATATTACTTTTAGCATTCTCCCAGTGGTTTTCACCTACAAAATCATCAGCAATCTGAGAATGAAGATCATTCCAGGACTAGAGCCACTAACAACGTGTGTGTACCATCAGCTTCCCCACTGTTTTGTCATTTCAAGGATGCATTTTTAGCCATCTGGCCCTTCTCTACAGAGAGTGGGAGGTGATGACTTTTCTGTACTGCAGAGTTGGGTTTTGCCAGCAGTTTAATTTCTGTGGGGCTCTTAGGATTGCTTGGGGATTTTTTGCCCTTGGGTGAGTGTCTCTTTGTTTTGCTTTGTCCATTGGTGAACAAACGTTAGGCTTATCCCTGCCATGTCTAAAAGAGAAAGTGGTGGTCAGACTTGACTATTACATAGCCTTCTACTGGGGCACTAACCCAAAAAGGAAAGAAGGACCAACTGTTCACTTTAGCTTGCAAAAAAACAGTGCCCAAAGAAAACAAATACAGTTAGCTGACAATTTTAGAAGTACGCTACAAAAAAATATAAATATTCCATGCTTCCCATAGCTAGTAAACGGTTGTGAGTGACTCTGTCTGACCAGTCATACTGATTATGGTATCTTTGCCCACAAGTACTGTGTTGTATGCAGATTCACAGTAATGATTCTTAAAAAAAAATAATGTTTTCTGAGCCATGTTACAGAAATTAAGAATTACAGCTTTTACATGCCTGCTATTAGTATTACTTTTTAGCAGCATCCAGAGAAATGACAGGTGACTATGTGCAAGGCTGGACTCAAAATACTTTTTTATAAATTACAAACAGAACTTAAAAAAATATGTATATTGTTTGTTCTTTTCAGGCTTGAAAATTACTGTATGCTAAAGCATTTGTACAAAGTTTGAACACTGCTGTGACCCAGTAAAACTCTGGATTCAGAACATCTCTCTGTTTTGCAATTCAGCAATGAATTGCTCAATTTAAATGAAGGCTTTGTTCTGACTCATTTTAATCATGTGGATAATCTCAAAAGAAATCAGAAGTGATCAGGGTTTGACCCAGATTCCATACCTTCTTTCTCCCCATATATGAGTACATTAAGGTACAGAAAAGTGAATGTATGTGTAGTGTCTAACTGCATACTGATTTTTCTCTTGACTTAACCAAGAGAAAAGTAACAGGACACTTGAATAATTCAAGATTTTTTATGCAGTTCGGTTCTATAAGAAACTGTGCTTAGGAGAGGAAAAGGTTAATTAGAGGAGAGAAAACCAGTTCTGTGCAGTCAGTCATCATGGCTGGGGAAAAAACTGCATTAAATACTGCCAACATTTACTATGTATTTACAAATTACATTATTAAAATCTGCATCTCAGTGTAAATCAAGGATAGTGGTAGTCCAGACTCCAAAAACCTGTAAACTGTTAACAATATTTTAAAGAAATCTCTTCAAACTCCATGGAATGCTTTCTTTTAATACATTTGGAACAAATATTTCTTGAATTTATTTTCTTTTAAGCAAAGGGTTTGATACACCTTAGCTGACCACACGGCTGTGCAACAGTCATTTCCTACTCCCAAATCTGCTATGTAAATTATTTATTTTTTTTAACAACTGTTACAAAACACTGTGAGACTGTGACCATGAAAAATTACTAACAAAATCCTTGTCTGCGTAATGACAGACAAGGTCAGATTCTGTTCCCCTATGACAACCTGCTCGAACAAAATGGAGGAGGAAAAAAAGGAAGCATAATTACATGAGAAGTGGCAGCAGTGTTGGTTAAGGTGGTGCCATCTGACACAGCAGACATCTGGCTCAAGGTTGGGGAAGGTGTTTCAGAGCAGTCAGTAGTATCATAGCTACAAGTCTGCAGCTCATCTAGGATGGCTGTGGAGGACTCACTCACTGTGCGGGAGGAGCACTCGCTCATGGCAGAGTCTGTGCTCACCGAGGCCGCTCCGTTCCTGTGGACAGCACTGCCGGGAGCTAGGTACGGGAACGGGCACTTATAGGGACACTGGGAGAGGGCGGGGGCTTTGAAAAAGCGTGAAGGCAAAAAATCATCAAGCGTTGGCAAAGAGTATGGGACTAGGTGGGTGCCACTGTCTGGTGAGAAAGAGGCTCTGTTAACTGGTACCACAGGAGAAGGAAGAGGCAGTGGAGAAGCTTCTGTTGCTGTTTGTCTGTGTGTCTGTGAAGCATTTACCTCCATCACAGGGGCAGTTACTTTCTGGTTTCCAAGCTGAGATTTGAGGGAAAAAAAAATAAGAAAAGAAACAGATTACTTAATGAATAAAGAACTTTTCCCTTCGCCTCTTGCTGGGTGTAGGGGAATTACAGAAGAGTAAGTTTTTCAGCCACCAGAGGAAGTTCACACTCACAAAGATTAGGAGATAAATCAACCATGCTCTATATTAGAGTAGGACAACATGAAAGAAATGAATGCATAAAATACTAGTGGAAGCAATGCCAGAAACCATAGTGTGCTGAGGATGAATATTCATAATGTACTGCGTATACTAATGATCTCCATTGTGCATTGAGAGGGTTTGTACTATTTTATACTTCACATAAATATGAGGCTAGAAAATGTCATGTCCATGTAGTTTTCAAAGCAAAAATATATCTGTGAATCTGACCTAGGTAATTGTTACGCTTTTCTATTTTTTCCAAGGACAGGTATGATTTTGAAATTAACTGTAATATAAAGATGAGCAGGACTGCCACCTATACAGAAACACTATTAATTAATGTTCATATGATCTGCAAGTAATAGGCGGGGGAGTTTTTTGCCTCTTGTGACTGAATACATCTTCTCCACTGCCTCTCTAAGAAAAATATTTGGATGATAGACTTTCCAAGCACCCTGGAAGCACCCTGTCAATCTACTCTATAAGGTGTATGAAGAGAAGTCTTTTCAACATTAAGAGGACATAAGGATTATTAGGGTAACTGGTATCAATCTGGGGAACAAAGACTGGGGGCACAAGAACAGGACATACTGAAACAAAACATGCCACTTGTTTGGATTCAGCACAGTCCCTTAAAAGTAGAAGGGAACAGTCTCATGAGAGTGCTTCTGAAAGCTGCCACACAATGTAGAAGCTTTATGTTCTGTCATTTCAAATCAGTCACAGGGCACTCAGTTTAAACTAGTCCTGCAACTGGCTTTTTGCATCTGCAAATTCTTTTTGAACTAAAGCATGCTGGCATCTAATATGTGTTGAACAGCTGCACAAATCTTCTATACTGCCTATTAACCACAAGCTTTCCATCAATTCCTAAGTATTCAAAATACTGCCTACTTCAGCATTAATGGTTTCACTGTTGATAAAGCTGAGGACATCTGGAATAGCTACTGAGAAAGTGTGTTTGGGATTTTAAATTTATGTAAAACAGAGGACAATAAGACACTATATGTAGTAAATACTACTTTAAAAAGCGACATTCAGTCATACATATCACATTGTTACCAGTAATATGGTTATTCCTATGTTTAGACTAGGCAGATGTCTTTAATAATTCAAAAAATGTTTCAATCCATCAGATTAAAATGCCATTTTGGCATTTTAATCCAAAATCTGAAAATATCTTCTAAAGCCCTTATGGAAGACTTGGAACACAACCCAGATTATGCTACTTACAAGAGGTCACTGGGGTTCCAGTTGCATAATTCTTGTTGAGATCAACGAGAATTTACACAAATGACCTTATGGAGGTCAATGGGACCATCCCTATGCATAAGCATTACAGGAAAGAATCTTAAGTATGTGAACAGATATCTATTACTTGTTCCAATCGATTCAAAATAAATCTTTGGCATCACTGGATCTCTAGGTTACACAAAAATAGGCAAATTCTGCTGTTAAAATCTGCATTTCAAACAGTGAAGAAACTTAGTCAAATAGCTCAAAATCCAAATCTTATTCACAGAAATGTTTCAATCTACAATTGAACACCCCCCGCCCAAACTTAATGTTTTCATAGAGGAAATCTGAACAGATGACCTCTTAATTAAAATAATCAATAACTGAGTGTATGACTGTAAAAGGACATAGTATTTTCATAGAAAACTAATTTGCCAATGGAAACTTCAAAAGAACAATGGAATACTATGAAAAATAATGTCATGAAAAATTAGGGTGATTATACAGCATAATATATCAGGGATTGATTAAGATCTGTGCATTTACATACACATATAAGAAATTGTAATTTCACCTCATAGGTACATAAAGGGAAGACAGAATCATCATTCATGGTAATTTTCATCATTTATGTCATCAGATCATCACATCAAGATCTCCAGCTAAAGACAGCAACCAGGAGATCATGTTGTAATTACAAGGCAGAGCCAAAAAGAAGCTCGGAAGTTTTTGAGACCACTTATCCTCTCAGCATCCTCAGAAGAAGAGGGACATATGACTGAGTCAAAATGTGTAAATTAATCTCTATATCGTTAAAATACCAGGAAATTTTGTGGAGTTGAGAAATCTAGTAAACCTTCTGGCTCTGAACTAAGATTTCTTGCATGCTTGAGAAAAGAAAGGATGGACAACACAAGGACAGATATTCAGGGTGCATCCAGAGAGCTAATGAAACTGAGATTTTCAAGAATTTAATTAATTGTGTTTGGAAAACAATAGCTCATTTAATTGGGCCAAATTCTTGAAAAGAATATAAAGTTATTATTCTTACAATGCAGACAGAAGGAATGCAGCAATTCTAGATACTGATTCCCAACATGAAGCTTCTTGGCTTTGTAGAGTAGAACATCTATTCTGCCTGGCTATAGAAATACCTTCATATGTATAATCATATCTCTGGGAAAAAGTGGCTGAAATTGTGACTTAAAACAGCATTGTTTTTGAAAACTGATTTACACCACTTAAAAAATGTGGAATGTTGGTAATCTCAAACACATACAACTGGCTACTACTAATCTGCATTTTTAACTGTGCATGCAATCTCATATATGAATCATATTTTCTTATATTTTTCACTGTGAAAAATATGAGAAAGACAAGGCTGAATGCATTCCAGAAAACTTTTAATACTGGTTCCATTCAGCATGCCTCAGGTTAGGTTTGTTATTGATATAGCAGAAGAAATGCTAGCAGAAGCCAGGCAGATTAAATGCCAAACAAGTACTTACTAAATCAATTAGACTAATGAAAAACTTGCTACACTATGTGTCTGTCTTGGGTTGTAGAGCAACACTTGAGAGACAGAGAGATAAATGTCATCAGTCTTGCTGTGAATGGGAAGTCTGAAGAGCAGCCTTCTGCTGCAGCTTTCTGCTGGCCCTTTGAAATGCTTCTCTTCCATCAAATAGTAAAATGTCACCCTGAAGAACACAGTTGGTATCCAATTCATATAAAGGAGACAGGTGACCCTAGTATGGGTTTCAAAATCAGTCATCTATCATTTTAATGCAAGATGAGTTCAGAGTGGTGTGAGACTGCTAATGACACCAGAGTACTGGCCTTGCTTCAACAGTCAAGACACAGATAAGGAGACTCAGAGATAAGCGAATAAATTCGTTGTGTTAATACATAGAGTTTAGTAATCAACAATCAAATTACACCCACACATTTGCATAAATGGGTAAAAATACCTCTATTTTTAATTATTAAAAGCTGATTTCAAAATGTTCGAACTAACGCTGCAAATTATATTCCAACGCCCACTTTTCTACCTAGCCCTCTTATTCTAAACTCAGTATAAGGAAGTGGAGCTCAGCCCTTGTCTAAAGCAATACTAGTGATGCAGAACTTAAAATTAAAACTCATGCTCAATTTTCTTTGCTTCACATCTGTCCCCAGAATGCTGAAAATGGTTTTCTTTCTTCTATATCACTCTACATATCATCAATACATAAACTCAGAAATGTACTAGATAAATTGATTTTGATTTTTTTTTTTAATTCCATGTTTATTTTCCTTGATGCACATTTCTACAGCTATAAGGCTGTCAAAACAAACACTTTCATAAACATCTGCTACAGATGTTCTACTCCTCCAGGACATCAGGACTAAACCAAGTGTTCAACTCCTCTGAGGGATTCAAATAACAGAACGAATGCTTTGCAACCTCAGTTTCAGAGTGTGATATCTAGAACAGGACACTTAGGAACCCAGGAACAAAATAATCAAAAAAATATCAGGTGATTATTTCTGAAGATGCAGTTCAGAATTCTTCATCAGTTTCTAACTTCTTGTAAGAAACTTGGACAAGCAAATTTACCTCCATTGGGTTCATACTAACAAATACAAATTTCTCTGTTGAAATAGATACAGTTATTTCTCCTGTATCTGCAGTATGGTACACAGAAGCGGCATCTCTTGAGACTTTAATAATGTAAAAATCCCTAATATTGACTAACCTGAATGCTTCTATATTCATATATACTTTTAAGGGGTTTAACCTTTCTCTGAGTAGGAGTGTTTACAAAATGTCACTCGGTGAGTCATAGCACAGTTGTGCTTGCTCCTAAAGTTTCAACAGATAAACACTGAAATCATGTGCAAACAGGAGCACAAACATAGCAAGATACATTAACTTGGACCACACAAGCTTCCTCTGGGCTGTGTATTTCCATACTTTGTGACATAATACAGTTGTACATGTTGGCTAGACACAGATACCCCCACATGAACAGTATTTCTTCTTTACTACCTTTTGAGAAGTGATGATTTCCTGATGTTAACTTATTCTCCTTCACTTATATAAACCCATATGCAGAGGGAGAGTTGCACCTTCCTAAATGTATTTGTTTTTTGAGAGTTTCTCTGGCAGCTTTAAACACTGCTGGCAGGCTTAATTACAGTCTGAGAGCATCCTTTGAAGACATAGCTTGACATACAACTTATAAGCTGCATGTACAAAAGTATTTTAAGACCTATACAAAGTCCTGTAGAGTTTGCAGATCTAAAGCAATTTTTAAAATTAAAATGGTATCCTGCATAGTATACTGAAAGTTAATTTTCTATCTGAGAGTAATTGTAAACTTTGCAAATACTGATATATAGCACTAAAGGGAGCATAGTATTTGGCATGAGCTAGAACAGCTTCAAGGTTTTAAACTGAGCTCTGAGTCAGAAAATAAATATTTTGAAACATATAGCTGCAACCTTTATTTCTAATTTTAGCTCATGGCATCTCCATTTTGGGAACTCACCTGACACAGAATTTTACACCATCTCACAGGCTGATTTGTACTCTACTTTTAGGTATGTATTTTAACAAGGAGCTACAAAACCCATTGGCTCCATGACTCAATTGTGATGCCAAATACAACCCTTCATTAGAATTTATTTCAAAGTTGAACATCAAATGTCAGCTGAAAATGTCAGCTGAGTTTTTCAGATAAGACATCCATAAAGGGATACAGCTTGAAAAGCTGGCCAAATGCCTTAATGATCTCTGTGATCAACTGAAATTTTTCTCATTTTATTCAGAGCAACACAGTTGCCAAATTTCTGATAGTGCTTCCCACAAACTGAAACCATGGAGAAGGCAGAAAACTAAGTGCAGAATTGCCAAATAAGCCAAAGATGCTTTTCTGATTTTTTTCAGCTCGACATGGAACTAAAGATTCTAAATTATTAAAAAAAAAGTGAAATATGTTTTGAATTTCAAAATTCTAAAAAATGCATCTAGATGAATTATTTTTAGTTCTTCTAATTTGACTTTGAGTATTATTCTTAATCATAAAATGCTATTTCCCCTAATCATACTTAGCTATCATACTTTCTGTGTGAAAGATTTATCTACCCATATTCATATTCTAACAGGCTGAGCAAATATTTTTAAGTGAAAAGATAACAGATGCAAAAGCTGTATTGGCCACACCTGCACCTATTCTGTGTTTGACAGTATCCTTTGATGCACATATTTAAAAGACTTGCAATATCTTCATATCTACCCTGTCTACCACAAAAAGCTATTGCTCAGCCTTCCTTACTGTTTGTGACCTGGATTCTTTACTGTGGCTCTTGCTGGAACTGACTTGTCTTACCTGACAAAAATCACTGAGTAGCAGACTGGTTCTTCTAAAGGGTAAAGCAACTTGTTTTTCTTGAAATATTCTAAATTTTATGCAGCCTAGAAGAAGGATTTAAGATGACAGTTTTGTGTATAGTCTTGAGGAGGACAAATGTGATTAATCCTTTTGTGCTCCCGTTTTTTAATGGAGAGAATTCAAAAGGATCATTGCAGATTGCTACTATATAATTTCACAGATCTTTGTTCTGATTAAAAATTTTACTTGGGATTTGAAGTGGGAGACAGACATATTACAACTTTAAAACTATCCTGTTTTTAATGCAGATACTTTAATGCAGGTCTTCCAGAGTAGAGACCTGGTGGAATGTGATGCTCTGAAAGAACCTCAGTCTGGAAAAGCAGATGTGTTGCTACTGTTGGGCTGTCAACAGACTTTTTAATTTACAAGATAGTGTTGCATTTTCTTCACAGTAGCCTCAATGATTTCAGCAGAACTAGATGAACTCAAATATGCCATTATGGGATTTTCACCCAGACAAAGCTTTGAGGCAGACATGCCTAGACCTTCAGCAATCTGTAAGTCCATTTCAAACACAGATAAGCTGTTATATTGGTAGATATACTAGAATAATTATCTTTTTAAACAGAAAAATCCTAATGTGGCTAGGTAAAGCACAGTAGAAGTTACAAAGCCTATCCAGAGCTCTCCTTTTACCTAATATGTAATCGTTGTCACTTTCCTGTGCCTCAATGAGTTTCTGAATGGTGACAAACCCTGCTCAGATTCCTCTGGTCCTACACTCTATATCTGATACTCCCATTTCTCCTAGGTGAGATCAGTATAGTTAAAGAATTTTTATTTCAGCAGGCATAAGGTAATGGGGAAACAGGGAGTTCAGTGTCCTGTGATGTTTCATGTGGAGGTTGTTGGCAAAGAATTTACAAACCCATTTTCTTTAAAAAGCTCTATTGCACAGGACACCTAGGAGACGGCAGTGCCCAGCCTTGCAGAAAGCACTGAATGACAAAATATACTTCTTGTGGCCCTAGAAAACTGGCAGAGCTGCATTTAAGCTCTCCCCAACCCAACCCAACTATCCATACTTGATCCTTCCAGCATCTATGGCAGCATTACCCTCTAACGCAATCCTCTCTAGGAAGAGCCAGTTGAGCAGATGCATCGCCTACAGTACACTAATTTCCTACTGTGCATTTGCACTCTGTAAAGTGCTCACAGAGGAACAAAGAAGTCTGCCTTCCATTTCAGCTAAATATTTTTTTCTTATTTTTTTCAATAACCTTCCAAAATCTTCAGTTTTTGTTCATTTCTGTTTCGATCCATGTGACAGGTAGTTTTACCCAGAAAACACAAGATCTAACTTTGGTAATGTAAGTATAACTAAACAGATGGTTATTAAGTGATTCATGAAGATCTAAAATAAAAGATGGAAAAATTAAATATACCACATGGCATTCTGCAGCCTGTGAAGAAGGAAGAACTGTAGACTTTTGTCCCAAATCCTTTGAAGACATCTTTGAAGTGTCTGGAGAAATACTAGGTGGATGATCTTGGATTTCAGGCTCTGCTTTACTGTCAGGGGTGGGAACTATTTGAACGGAAAGAGATGCTGTGTGTATCTCAGGCATGGGGTTACAGGCAGGTGAGACAGGCCTTAGTGAAAACACTGGCTCTTCAACAGGCTTGAGCTGTTGCTGGGAGTTACAAGGAATGCTACTTGCTGGGTCACGTGGCCGGGTTAATTTCAGGGTAGATATCTTACGCTTTTGAGACTGTTGCCTTTGGCCTTGATGGAGAGTAGTACTAATGCCAGCTACTGTGCCTGCACTGGAAACTGAGGTCAGTGGTTTAATGATTTTTTGGGCATAGGACACACTTGTGTTAGATATCTGAGAAGACACTGTCTCCTGAACAGACATCTCGCTAGTGTAACAGGCAGTATCTGTGTGGTGGTGTTTAGCTGGACCAGCAGTAACTGCCTGGAGATTAATTTCGTTCTTGTGATTAGTTACTCTTGCTTTCCGAAAACTTTCTTTTCTAGGAGGTGGCAGAGGTGCCTTATTTGCCAAAAGCATCCACACACAGCAAAATAACATTGAAGAAGAAACAGAAAGAAAGTAAATGTTAGTAGGAGATACAGCTCAGTTTTACTTTTATATTTAAATAAAGGAACTGGCAGATTAAAGGGCTTCATCTCAACATTGCTAAATTCAATGTACAACTAAATTGGTCAGGTTCCCACCACCATTTTCTGTGCAACTTTGGTTTAAAAAGCCAGATGTTCCATTTGCTCAGACCAAAGTGGGATAAGAAAGGATCAGAAGGGAGCCCACAATCATTCACTTTCTTTAAAAAACTATTATTACACTGAAAAAGAATTATTGCTGTGAAAGCATTCTGGTATGTAAGTACTCCATGATCTTAGACAGCAAGCAATTATTCACAGGTAACACACATATATAAAACATAGAGCCTCTTAAACTTTTGCATTAAACTAGTAACAGAGAGAGGATTAAAATTGGTATGTTGATTTTTTTTTTTTTTTTGACATATAAAGATGTTTCCAAGCATGGGCGTGTTTTTTTTGGTTTACGTTGTGTGGTTTTTTGCTTGATTTGTTGTTGTTGTTTCTTTTTTTACTGTGCTCTAATTACAATGTTCTAATTACAGGCAGAAGCATTTTCTACCATATAATTAATACATTTTAATTCTCAGATATTTTGATGACTGGTGCATTTTTCCAAGTTTAAACTATTAATACTCTTTGAAATCTGGGAACACTCCTAGAAAGCTTTTACTTGTGTATGACCTAGTTTTATTTAGCTGTCTGTCTCGTTCATTGAAAGCAATTTCTGGTAATTAACCTGGGGGCATACAGCCTCTGTGGAGTATGCTTCATCTATGCAGTCTGCAGTGACCCATATGAGCAGGTCACTCACGCTATCTGCAAGACATCAGGACAATGTTTCATAGACGTGTCCCATCTGTATGTGCTAACCCTCCCAGCAATGGCATAGCTTTAAATGTGGTGTGTCCAGTTTTACCTGAGTTGGTGATTTTTTATCCTGTAGATTTGGTCGCACACTCCTAAAACCTTTTGCTGAAAGAGATGAACTGCTGGCGTCTCCATTCAGTGTCTCTCTGCTGCCATTATTGTAAGATTGCCAAGCTTTTGTAAAAAAAAAAACAAAACAAAAAGAAACCATTTTTTGGTGTGATTAGTACATCTATGCTGCTCTCAACATAGCAACCCAGCTATGAAACAAACGACGCAACTGACAATGATGCTGTTTTATCACGGAAGTTTTAAGAACATGGCTAAAGCTGCCACTGTACAAAATATTCATCTTTAAAATTTAGAAAATTCAAGCTTTGACAACATTCCTGGTATTGGGCAGTTAGACATCTTCCCACAATTTTCATACAGACTATGGATTTTAACCTTGAGAGTCCTTTTGAGATGCTGGTGCTTTGGCCCCTGTATAAATCAGGCTCAAGTTTTTTCACTTTCAGATTACATTCTTGAACTTCATGGCTGTGCTGGATTTTGAAAAACATCTCCGCTCGTGTAAAGTTAGCTGGTCATGGCAGTTTCACAAAATTTCACCGCAGTATCCTATTACTTGTTCCAATAGTGCATCTTATTGCCAAATTTGAATGACACCTCTAATTTTCCAACCAACCAACCATGCTTTTTTTCTCTATCCTCAGACCTGGAATGCCCTCAAAGCGTTGGCCAAACATAGAGGGAGATGTTGAAGACAAAATACTGTGAGAGGCTGGGAGAAATAACACATTATGTGAGCAGGCTGTGAAGTGAAGGTGGGCAGAACTTGCAATTCTGAGTAAGGCACTAAAAATGAAATAGTAAGTGCCACCGAATGGTGCCACAGTGATGAAGCTAGAGGTGGCAAATTAGCAGTCTGTTTTTTCCCACACAATTAATTTTTCTGACAACATATTCCGTGTTACAGGAAATAACTGCTTTCGAATGAGACCTGAATTTAAGGTCTTAAACATTAACAATTAGGATTACAATTTCATCAGTGCTTTCCTTGAAGAATGAGGAAATGTGGAGTAATGAAATCAAATAAATAGAAGATTGTTGTAATTCATCCACTTACGCCGTATTACACTGATACATAAATGATACAATGTTTTATTTACCTGAATCTGGAGACTGAGAATCAGACCCTGAAAAAGAAATAACCAATATGAATTTGTGTTAGAAATAAATTAATTTAGCAAAAATCACACAGGAGTATTGATAAGAAGCAGTTATTCCTGTCTAATGAATCTTTAGTATGTTTTAATTGTTATGAATATTTTTAGGTATACAATCCTCATAAATGATTTTTAGAAGTTAATCTGGCTTCTGACGATCATTTTACATCAACATTTGGATTCCTTTCCTTGAGAGGAGCACTTAAAACAAGTTTCAATAAAAAGTTTGTAATAAACAAAACATCTTTTTCATGATTTGTTACTTTGAAAAAAATACAGGGATATGAGACCCAAAACACATATCAAGGGTAAAATTAATTAACTAATTTATTAATTTAAAAATACAATTAATTTTTTTCTAAGTATCTCTGATTTTTTTCATGAATAGCTACTAAACATAGGCAGAGAAAAATTAAGACCACTTTCTAAAAAGCATTGTGAAAATAACACATCTGTCAGTGTAATAGAAAATACTTCTTGCAAAGTGACAAGGCAGGAATGCCTAACTCTATAGAAAAAGCCATTCAGAAGCTGTATCTCAGTGGTTAGTGGTTATACCTGAGGCCAATAGGTTTGGAGAACTCTGAACTCTCTTCACAGCTGTTAATGTGACAGACATTGCAGCACGTTTGCGAGCACACCCACCGCTATCTGGAAGCACAAAACAATACAGACAGCAGCCCCAGACAAAGGGAGCAAGCACATGCAACATATCACAGTGTGAGATATGCCAAACATATGAAAATAAGCATGCAGTTAGGGAACTGCTGCAGAAATGTGTGAATTTGCAGGTTTGGCAGATTAGCAGAATACACAAAATTTCACAGGCTTTAAACAACAATAAACCTCACAGAGAATAAGTGAAGAAAGCTGTATTTAATACATAATCCACTAGGGAAATATATACACTGTTACCTGAAAGACTGCTTAATTACAGCTAATTAGTAAAAGCAAACAAGTAATCAAAATAAAGGCTTAAGCATTCCAGAATTATATTAATCAATAATCTGCACTGTAAAATAATTTCATTGTATGCATTAGAAAGACACCATTCATAAACTAAGCTCATGTTTGTTCAGCTGACAAAGTATTTTTGTCCAGTCTTTTGGATCCTTTATGCTCCGAAACAAAATTACCACCGAAAGCATTTTTTTTTTTCATTTTATTAGAACAAACTGGCTGCCCCTCTTCTCCTTTTTAATCTCATTTTACAAAATAAAAGAAATATATATCTGTTATATCGAGTAACATTCTGAGGAAATGACTAGAAATCTAAAATAATTTAAAAAAATGAGGTATAGGAAAAACCCTTCCTTCTGAATCTTGCCCAACTTCTTTCTTTATTCTACTTTTCTCTCACTGGAGCTGCCATTACATTTTATTAGAAGACAGCTTTCCCACTACTTAGCTTTTTAGCAACTCTAGCATAGTTGTAAAAGAAAGTTAATTATTTTCACCAATTATATTTAACCAGAATATTTTTCTGCTCTTCACTAAAATAATTATTTTAATTTTAATATTTGATACTACTGACATTTCATTTAGTGCTTCAATGAAATCAAGAATTACAAGTATTATAAATGCCTTTTTTATTTCTGTAAACTACAACAGGGAGTTTTATAAAATTAAATCTTAATGAAGACCTGCAACCTATCTGCAGAAAATATTTCCTGTAACAGCAGTAATTTGAGCCACAGTCATCTTTAACCCAGGTCTGCAAGAGGGGTGAGCTCCTGGTATTTCTTTGCTCATTCCAATATTTCCCTGCTACTTCAATATTTCCAATACACCCCTGGCCACAGGCCCTGCAGGATATACATTAAGTAGTTGTTAACACTGGCAAACATCAGAGTCACTGCCTTAGATGTAAGTGGTACCAAAGACTCATTGCCAATTCCAAAGCTCAAGGCAAAAGGCCAAATTATTTCAGCCAGCAATAGTTGAAAGCAATACAATACCTGCCATTAATTATTGGTATTGTATGTGTGAAACAAAGGCAGTGGCTATCAAATCTGCACGTGTGTTTTAGTTTCCTTATATAAATATGGAATGGAAATAGTAATTAAAAATACATTTTCCATTCTCGTATTTCTTTTCTCCCACCATCGACATACATCAGAGGTAATTCCAATGAGATTTGATGATGCATTGATACTGAGGTCCTGTTCTAATCTGAATATTGGCAGACTTTGAAAGCATACTATGTTTAATAAAAGCTAACAGGCAAAAAATTTTGTTATACTGTCACAGCTCTTATTCAAACAAAGTGGTAATTTATTTGTAATTTTTCAAGAGCTACCTTCCTGAATTTCATGATAGAGAAAGTGAAGACAACGAGAAACTGACTACAAACATTTAATTAATTTAACTTCAGGAAATTCCGCTTCAATTTAGTTTTTAATGTAACTCAGCTGAGTAGCTTTATATTTCATGGACCCGTAATCAAGCAAAGTGTTTTGGTTACATACAAGTAAAATAAGACAGATTGTAATTGACTACATACAATATTTACCCCTAAATAAATAATTTATATATATTCACAAGTCTGTACCTGCTTTATTTATCCGTATCTGCACAAAATAACAAGATCTAATTAGCATTCAGTTAAGACATAACCTCACATTTATATGACACTGAATTGTGCAAAACTTCTAGTAGAATAGGAACATGTGGGTAAGCACATATTGACGCATGATGGATTCCATCCTCTCATCTATATTCAGGCCAGGCTTCCATTAAGTGGAATGTGGAGTACTCCATTAAGTGGAGCGTGGAGTATTAAGAAACTGTAAGGGAGACTGAATTAATGATCTTCTGTTCATCTCACTTGCAAACTCTAAGCAATTAATACTGCACAGCTGTTACTCAAGGAACAAATGAGGTTATATGAAACAATCTATACAAAATGTTTATAGATATAAAAAATTTGTGCACAAATATGTATACACATACTCACAATTCCTTTGACCTGAAAAATTCTTCAGGAAGGAGTCCTGTCTCACTAGGAATTGCTTTAACATTGAAGCAAAGGAGACCCAAATCAGCTAAGGTCTGCAGGCCATGCTGGAATATGAAGCTGGGCAGTAATTCACAATCAAAACAGCTGCCTAAAATGCAATTGCAGCTTCTTTTCCTCTCCCTGTCTGAATTGTATCCACATCTAATCCTTTCCCCTAAATTGACAGCCCCAAGAGCTGGTCCCACTAGAGAGAGCATCACGCTAAGTGAGCCGTACCTGTATTTGACAAATAGCCTACTGGTTGGGTCCTGTTCCAAGGCCAGATGGAGACAATTAGGAACATCACCATTTCATTTAAGAACAAGGGGCAGGTTTCTTAAAAAGACTGTTTCAGAGACACAGTAAAAGCAGAGGCATAAACAAAGGGGGCAAAGATGAAAGGATTGTGACCTTGTGTGAAGAGGTGAGAGACAGCAGACAGGGACAAGAAATTTGTAATAAGCTCTTTAAGCCTATTAAAGAAAAATGGCATCCAAACATTAGGTTTGCTGATTATTACTCTATTCACTGCACTTGTGCACAGCATCATTTTTCCTTTGTTCTGCACAGTGGATTCAAGTTTAGAAGCCTTTAGACCAGGGCTTCTTACTCCTTATTTGCATTCTATCCTTTTGAGGTGAATATATAGTGCTGGGTCCAACCATCCAAGCCAGACAAAGCTGCTGCCTCTCTCTGTCCCCAGGTCCAACCAGGAGAGAGACTGGAAATGCATTCCTAGCAGACAGATGTACACACCACATCCACACATGGATGGGCACACAGCTCCAAACACTCACACTAACATGGCTCAGGAGCCTCAACACCCTCCCCTCTCTGGCTGAAGGTCCACTAGGGAGAATGGCACACATGGACAGAGTGGATCCTTCTGGAAACTGAGCTCAAACATTGAGTCTGCCACTCATGCCATACCTGGCTCTCCTGTGACAGCCTTGGGAGGGCCCTTTATGAGGGAGACTCTTTGTTCCTGGTCTCCTTAATTTGTATTCTTGCCGTCCCTTGTGTCCCTGTGCTCTTCCAGGAGATAGACAGGCCTTTGATGGCTCCTATGATGTGCCCAGGACTATCCTGGCAGGGCAGGCTATTGGGCTTCCTCTCCTTCCACTCTTTCTCCGAATTCCTTCTTGGATGTGCTGATGAGTTTTTTACCACATAATCTACACTGACAGCTCTATCTACTTGGTATTTTCATGCTGCTAGAAAGTAAATTTTTCGTAGAATGCCTGGAACTCAAGCCCACCTAATTTACTTCAGTGATCTAAAATAAAAGTGGCTTAACAATCTGTTCAGGAACTCTGCATGGACCCAAGAAATTCTGTTCTGATCTCCCAGACAAAATGTAAGAAAATAGACTATGTAATGACTTCCATTAATAATTTTAGCAAACAGATAATATTTGCAGTCTTCCAGAACTGCATACTTTTCACTCTTGGCTGTTCTTTATGTGCTTCATCTAATGCAAACAGCTAACTTGTTTAATAACTTTAAAATTAGATGCATTTATCAAGAATGATCTCTGTGAAATTCAGCCAAAATATTTACAGATGGACACTAAGAATCAGTTGTAACTATTAACTTCTATCCATTTATTATTCCTCAATGCAATTACCTCTCCTCTGACATGAGCTATGCATGCACATGTGTATAAAGAACAATAAGGGCATTTATCCTGTGTTTTAATCTGATGAGAGTTTCAGGGGCAGCTCATTTTTTCTGTTAATTAGTTAATCAAACAACCAAGTTAATGATGTTTGTCAATCTGTAAAATACCAGAAGACTTGTTGAAGAAGAACCCTAAATATAGCTTAAAATATTATTCTGTTGATGATTGCTTAGTCTGGGTTTAAAAACACACACAAATTCTATGAGACTACTATTTAAAGATTATGACAACATTTGAACTCCAAAAGGAAGCATAAGCCAAAGTACCCTTGATACTTCTCAAAAACCTCCTCTATACCTTACCTCTGTTTTCTTTGCTTTTGCAAAAATGTTTCATTGCCTTATGCTGCTGAATATTCCTTCCTAACATGTGGTACAGAACTGACATCAAATGCTAAAAAATCCCTCCCATATATGGCAGAGTATTGCAAACCAAAGCTCTTAAAAACATTTTCTCTGTAGACAAAAATATCTTCCGGAGTGTTTGCTGAGACAGACTGCCAAGTCTGCAGCCACAGGGAACACTGGATTACAGGAGCCCAGTCTAAGCAGTAGATTTATTTTTTTTTTTTAAAGCTGTATATACATTAGCTTTGCCACTCCACCACAGACATCAAACTAGAGAGCTCATTTTTCTGCAGGATTCATTAATGAAACACATATTTTAAAAACAAACTAGTGGCAAGTCAATAGCATCTGATAACCTTCAATTGTACTGTGCAAAAATTTCTGTTATAAAGCAGTGAAATAAAAAAACCCAAACCACCAACCCCAAACCAAAGCTGTAGCACTTAGCACTCATGTTCAAAACAGTGTCACTCTCTTTCTTGATGAAGTAATGCCTTGGGTGCAAGGATAGGTGCAAGATGTCCACTTTTACACCCTACTCACAGGTTTCTAATTTCTTTTTACAGTCATAAAACAATCTACACCAATAGAACTGATAAGAAATGCCACATTTTCTGTCAATTCCTTCCTTTTAATGCCGCTGAAAACATGCGCATTTATATCAAGCATAAAGAAGATTAAAAAAATGTTTTCAGTGTCCAAGTGCAGAGTAGATTGAAGTTCAACCTAAAATCATGCTATCTTTAAGTAACTGGAGAGGATTTCAGGTGTGTTCAGGTCTTCAAGGTCTGTTTTTAAAGCTTCTGTGTGATCAGAAGACTCCCAATCCCCAAGATAAGTCATTCAGCTGCAGATTATTTATTCTTTATGCCTTCTCTCTCGTGAATTTATAACTTACATCAAATATCTTCATAGAACATCGAACAAAACGTATGTCAGGGTTGCAGTAGCACAGACTGGCAATTTACCTCTTTATCCACATTTTTTGAAGTAGAAGCTATAAAACTACCTGTCATATGATTTTGACTCATATGATGGCAATGCACAATGTAATTATAGTATGATGATTAGCAAAGTTACGTCTGAAATTTCAATTCTATGAAACAAGTCATACTTTAGTATTACCTTAATTATGCAGACTGACATGTTTAGGAAAGACATCTTCACTAAAAATGAGAGAGGATGGGACAAATTTCAAATAGTATTTTTAAAAAATGAAAAATATACCACCTTGGTTAGCATTTGAAAAACAACTAACAACGACCAAAACTTTGGGGAACAAAAGCACACACTCAAATGAGAAAGTTAATTTCTCCTGCTTATTCTATTTGCGAATGTAGTGGTTTCAAGTGAGTCAATATATTTTAACTTTGTATTAAAAGAGATGCTCAAAAAATGGCTCCTACTGAGTCCAGTTGTCTAAGACAACAGGAAGCCATGAAGCTGGATTAATACAGTCACCTAGATAATGGCACCTATGCCATGGAAAAGATAATCCCTTTGACTTAGAGTATGCTGCTGAAAATTCAGACCTCAAAGGTAGTTCTCGTCCTCAGGTCGCACACGTCATGTCATGGTGAAGCACTGTGGTCAGTGATAAAGCTACTGGTTTGGAAAGGATGGATAGGTCTGTCCTTGCACCACAGTTAATCTGCAAACCAGACAGCTCACCTATGGAGTCTAAAAGAGCTGACTGCAACTGAGAATTTACACCTGAGTGAGGCCAGCATTTCAGCAGTCTGCTTTCAATAGACCTATTCCCTCTTTCAACACAGAGAGCAGCACTATCTTATTTGCTTCAGAAGTTCAGGAGCAAATATTAGTACACTGTCATAGATCATGAAGATAACGTTCTATAGGGTAGTTAATTTGGTCAATACATCTGTTACAGCAACTTGAGAGAAAATACGAAGTGCTGTAAGTACAACATATCCTCAAGATTATCCTCAGCTGATATGCAAATGCAGCTTATAATACAGGGCAGTGTTCATATGCCCCTTAATTTAGTTACAGTACAGAACTAAAATAAAGGATTTTTAAAGCATGTGCATTTTCTTAGGAAAATGTGATGCTTTAGTAACACTTTTCCATCACTCTTATATCCCCATACCATGTATTTTCACATAAAACATACACATGCACAAAACTGATACTATTAAATTAAGCACAGAAGGCTAAACATGCACTTTTATTTTGTGTATCCATATATGTCCATACATAGAAAAACATGTATGTAAATTTTATATATGGGATACAAATGCACATAAGCAGGCATACTATTAAAATATCTTGCTTATTTTGAGTTTGGCAACAACTAAAGTACAATTTGTTTATGAAAATTCTAGTAAATTTGGGATCTTCTCTGTTCACAAAACAACACATAAAAAAATATCTCACAGATGCAGCATACCTGTGTTCATTTTGACACTGGAAGATTTGCTATAAAAGTCTTCAGATTTCCTGTGGAAAATAAAACGATCTATTAATTTGAACAGGACAAGATTGTGTGGTACAAAATGGCAGCAGGGCTTTTTGGAGGGGTGGAGAATCACTGTGATACAAATGGCAGTCCTATTTTAACCCTGCTTTAATTAAATTGGTACTGCTTGTCCTTCCAAAGTTAAAGATGAGCTGTCATTTCCATTATAAGTCACCCTTTCTTCAAGTGTTTAGTAGCTTTCTTGTAAATATTTGCTCTAGGATAAAAAAACTAGTGATTAACTTCTGGTCTTGAAACTATAAACTAAAAATATTTTCCATACAGGAAGGTGGAAATATTTTTAAAAGCTGCTTATAAAGTTTATTCACTCCTTTGAGCAAACTAAAGGATGTAAAGAGTAGGTCTCTCCAAATATTTTCGAAGCAGCCAAAGTTACCAAGTCTTTTTCACCGATTTACAAGCAGATGTGGTTGTTTTCATCCAGTGATTTGTCTCCCCAGACAACACTGACATTCTTAATGTCGCTTGATGCATTTCTACACACAGAATCAGGACATGTTGTCCCTGAAAATCAGCCTTCTGATTTGTTTTAGTATAGTAGAGTCAGTTCTCATGAATTGTAAGATAAACAAGAATCATGTTTGTATTCCTTTGAAAAAGATATCACCTGATGGACTTCTCGAGTGACCAGTGGAGATGGAGAGGTGGTAACTTCTCTGTCCAGTCTCTGATCACTGTCCAGAAACTTATATATATGAGGTCAACAATAAATGAGAGAGTTCTTGTCTTCTTCTCTGCCTGAACACCTGTTGTGTGTGTTACTGTGTGTTTCTATCTACATCACAGTAACAAGGATGTGTCCTGGCACTCACTGGAATCCTTACCAAAACTCCTAACAGAATCACTAGGGAGAGAATCAGGTCACTATACACCAATGCGCTTTTTAAAGATAATAATTTGCACCAAAATAATGCAAAATAATGCACACGAAGGTTGGATTTATTTAGATATCCCAACTCAGCACAGTACTTAAAAACAAACAAATAGTAAAACACAACAACTCAAACCACAACTGCAGAAAACTCATAACATGCTATGTTAACAGCCAGCTTTAACCTACTGATGTCATGGCACAAAGGAGACACTATTTTCCACCTACTGCCAGTTTATGTCACAGCTTCATCTCAGGAGAAAGTGGCATCTGCATACTAGCCAGTCTTAGGTGCATTGTCACATATACACTGTCCAATACAATCTACTTTAGCAAATGGGCAGACACCCTAGAGGCCAAAATACTGAGGGCTAAAAAAACCCCCCTCATTTTCTCACAGCTTTATTCTCACATCAAGTCCAAGATAAAACAAAGGGAAAATCAGATTTCATAATGTAATACAGCTTAAAAAATTAATTAAAAATACGAACTGCCTGGCTATGTTGGAGTAAGTTGGAAGGTATGCATGAGGGACCATTTTTATGATGGGAGACTAAAGATACTAATTAATAAAAGAAAATGAAATATCAAAACAGAATTCCAGTTTCAGTTCAACTCAACAGGAACCCTAAAGTAACTGTACCTCTGAGGTAACATGTATATTGCTGCATTCCCTTCTTTTCAAAACATGGCCAGACATTCCACTGCTAGAAAAAACTCTGTTTTTCATATACTATCTGATCTCTGCTGCTATTATTCAGTCAGTTTTGTGACAAAAAAAGATGTGTATTAAATTTCTTGAAAACTTTGGAAATAAATAACTGACAGTGAATGAATTTTATAATATTATTTTTATGCTGCAGCTATCAGCAAACTGCTGATGCAAATTTTTAAAAGATCTAATAAAAATTAAGGCTTTCTTTTTAATATATGGTCTCTGACAGAAATTTTGCATTTCTTTAACTGCTACAGAATGTTCTTACATCCTCAAATTCCCACTGCATTTTCAGACTGCTAGAGGAGACACCATTTCCAAGTCTTCTTTTAGCTTGGAACTGAATTGCTGACCGTACCACATATAAAAGATATGAAAGGAAACATGATATTTATTTTCAGACCCAACAAGTACAGGACTCTTGGAACATTGCAGAGCCAAAATGATTTCTAGCAGGTGGCTTCGATATATTTACCCAAAGCCTGCTTAACTCTTACTCAAGTTTTAACATACAAAACTCAGTTTCAGCACTACAGCTTTGTACTCCTAACAACTTCTATCTGAATAGTTTAGTCTATTTTGCTTACACTCACTGAGGGACTTCATACAAGTCACTAATGTTTCCACATTAATCTAATTTTTCCGAAAAACAACTTAGTCTTGCATACCTAAAAGATATACATGTAAATAAGGCAATCCAAATCTTATGCATGCAAACAGCAGGCCTTGTATTTAATACGAATTATTTTGAATTTTCTGCTTCTAAGGAGCTAAAGCATCATTCAAGTACTTAATGATACTGGGGTAGAAGCCAAATGAATGCAATGAAATTATATGCCATATGCCTGAAATTATTTTATTCAACATTGTTTCAATCAATCTTTAAGATCCTTGCTTCAAGAAGGAAGTGGTGGGGGGAGGAACAGGGAGCAAAGGGCTGGCTTTGTTTTGCACTTCCATTCCTTTTTAATTTC
Organism: Sitta carolinensis; assembly: GCA_032173965.1. Taxonomy (NCBI): domain Eukaryota; kingdom Metazoa; phylum Chordata; class Aves; order Passeriformes; family Sittidae; genus Sitta; species Sitta carolinensis. Next base: position 29,030,141 of record CM063285.1, read on the forward strand.
CTCCTGAAAATTGTTCTTTGAGAATGGGTTTGCCCTGACAGAGGAGAGATGAACATTCTATTGGAAGCATCAGACACTTTAGTGCCAAAGTGTACACCCAATGATCAGCTGAGACACTCTGCTAATGCTGTGGCAGAACAAAGGACTTCAAGGATGGCACAAACACAAAGCACCACCACAATGCAAAATCAGTCACCCAGATTGGGCAAGTCTTCCACTCAGCTCACACCTGGTCTTTGATGCTGAGTAAAAGGTAAAAGAACACTAGGTTTAAGCACAGCAGCAAGCCTGACTTTTGCAGAGGGAAATCCTGTATTAATTTTCATGGCATTCTTCTATAGTTAGCTTCATCTGGAATAGCTAACACAGCCAGAAATGAATGACTGTGCTAATGCACAAAAATGGGTCTGTTGGGGGGCATACAACTGCAGTTACCATTGCTACATTTAGTTTCACTGAATACATATCCTTGATAATATTACAATTATTAACAGCTCAGAAATGCTTTGCATTGCAAGAGGTTACTGAAAAGACTGTGGGAATCTCATTGACATCTGCTCTATTTTCTCCAAGAGACCCTGATACCTACTTGTAATTACTTCTGTTCTTGGTAAGTTCTGAAGTGTGGGGTGCTGAAGGAAAACATTCTGTCACCCCTTCTGTTTCACATTCATATGGAGCTATAAAAAGGGTTAGTGAGAAGTCAGGGAAGGTTTCCCCACCCTCAGTTTATTCATGAATCAAGATTCATGACTTTACTGTTAGGGGTTTAATTCCATTCTTTATCAGATCTCCAAGCACCTACAGACATTAAGGCAGAAGAACCTTACGAATTAAGACACGGTTCTGTGCATTGTGTTCTCAGATGACCTTGCCTGAGCAGGAAGGTTGGACCAGGTGACCCAATGAGGTCCCATTCAACCTCACCAATTCTGTGATTTCTAAGTTACCTGTTATTTATTCTTTGTCATTTCACACAAGATATTACAAAAAAGCAGATTTAAAATGTAATTTTCTGATAGAGTGTTTATGTTAATTCTAAATCTAATTCTAGTATGTGTTCTTTATAGTTACCATCCTTTGTATTGAATTCTACTCCAAGGACCTTTGATGACAGGAGCAATTGATTTAGAACACAGAGTGAAGATGGATCAACAACAGGATAGATATGTGTGTCTGGCTGGAAAATTACAGAAAATAATTTTCTTAGGTAGAGAACAGTTCCCAGATATTTGTACAGGACAGGAGCTTTCATGACTTGCATGAGGAGTGTCAGACTTTCATAAATGTTGTTTGCCAGTTTCACAGTTTGAGCTTGAGGGAGTAATCTACTCAAGAAAATATCTGCAAAGTTAAGAAACCAAATCAGTGGTGAGTTTACTACAAGGATTGTTTATTAAGTCAGTTTAAACACTGCAGGTGATGTCAAGCACGCATTTATTACCAGGCAGGTTCTTATTATGCAAATGGCAGTATATTCTTTTAACACACATCATTAAGACTCTGCAGAGCATTTCTGCTCTGCAACAAGTCAATATACTTCATATGCCAACTCATACATTCAGAGATGGAGGGTAAAAAAAAGTATGAAGCGTTAGTTCTGAAAGTACAGTGAAGCTGACTATTTTATTTCTATATTTAAAAGAAAATCTTTTAGATGTTTACAGTGAGCAGGAAAACTACAGCAATGAGAATGTAATGAAAATTTGATAAACCCCAAATGTTTAGATTGTGACAACACTTGCACAAAGAAACAACTGTCCTGAAACCTCCTTGCCAGAAGAAGTCTCTCCTGCTGAGCCTATAAGCAGCTAGAAAGCCTACATGCAAATATATTGTTTGTATGAAAACATGCTTGATGGAGCACAGGTAGGTGATGCTTATAATGAAAAAGGTTCCCCCATGATTCAGTTTTATTAATATGCAACAAGAAGTCCCCAAAATGGCAGGGGATCTTTACTAGGATTCAAACCAGCAAGGCATATGCTGAGTGTATGCTTTAGTATATGCTTTATGAAAGCCACACAGAACTATTTCTATGCTTTATGTTAAACACAAGCATAAATACTGTTTGACCCAGACCACACTGCCTCACCCCATAAGGATCTGACTACTCAGAAGCTAGAACTCTAGTTCTAATTAAAGTGTTTTCAGATAGATAATCAAAGAGAAAAAACATAGACAATTGACACCATGGTTTCTGTAATTTTAAGTTTTTCTTAAAAGAAAAGAAGAGATCCTCACTCTAAGCGCAGTGCCATTGTACATATTACTCATGCACATTATCTGGAAAGGTACTGATCAGGTCATTAAACAATTTGGAATAATTTGTAATAATAATTTGTAATAATTTGGTCATAAACTTCTTCTGGAACACAATAGGTAAGTCACATTGTACTCAGAAGCAGTAAGTGCATGACCAGGGAAATCTCTACACACAAAAGCTCTGTTTCCTGGATCACCTGCGGTACTACAAACAAACTATCTTAGGCTGATACCTAACTTAGAGCAGATCAGATATTTGAGCCTATTTCCTTAGCAAATACAACACTAACATTGCTATGCAGCGTACTGCTAAGACTTTGTGTTGGAAAATTGCAAGTGGTTCTAGTTCCCCTGTACATATGTTCAAAGAGTATCAGGTACAGGAAAATCCACCACAGGAGTCTAGGGCTGATATTCCCTAGAAGCACATCAAGGGATTGGATGCAAGCAGAGGAAATAAAAGCACTATGAACCATTTCATGTATCTTAAATGTGAGTTGAAAATCATAAGGTAATTTCTATTCATGAGAATCATTAAGGTCTGAAGCACTTGTCAGGACTCCTGTAGTCAGACTTAAGACTCTGAACTTGACAAGCGTATGTGAAAAATGTGACGGGCTGAACGCAGGGGAATAAATCTGATGACACAGGAACTTCTTTCCAAGACACTTTTCCTAATGTAATTTCTATGAGTATGCTATAAATGCAAGATTAAGAGAAACTGGCATCATCCTTTCACATGTTTCTTCATGAAACATAGAAAATTTATTAATTGTCTGATAGGAAAATCAAATACTACTTTGTTTCTAAACTGCAGGTTTCTAACAGCAATTTTTGTTCTTGTACACGACAGCAGTAGAAAAAGTTCAAACACTTGCATTTAAACTAGTATCAACATAAGTCTCTCTCTCTCTAGAAAAAACACATGATGATTAAAATTTTGTTTGTTTCTAGCATGATTTTTACTAGATGATTATTCTGACTTGGTATGTAGTGAAAAGAAAAAAAAAAAAATTCTGCACTTGGTTCTAAAAAGGAACTTGCTATCATATCAAAATACTTCTCAGATACTTCAGTAGCAGAACATATTCCTAAAATGATACTGCAAGTATAAGAGGATACCAAGAAAGTTATTCAAGCTGACAACATTCTGTACATTTTACTGGTTATTTTTACAGCTGCAAAAGGAATGAGGAGGACAAACTGCTGCTCTTACATTCTGCATCTCCTCCTCTACCAGTAGAGAAAATTTTATTAATAATTCCAGTCATGCTTGTGGTGTTTGTGATTTTTTTTCATTATTTTTACTACTTCAATATATATAAAAAAAGGAGAAAAGTTCCATTAACTGAATAAAGGTTAAAAGAAAATTCCATTAACTTGCTGACTCCAAATCACATTTCTTACCCTTTTATCCAGGCACCTACTACTAAGTTTTTAATACTACCAAATTTTAATTTTCTAGCCTTTAGTGGTGGTTATTTTTGTTCCCTGCTTTTGTCTTCCACCTTTGCTGTTGTTTCGCAGGAACTGTATTTGTTCAAATGGACTCATTCCATAGGTTGGAAATTATTTAAAATTACTGTATGGGCGCATGTCACATAGTTGCATGAAGTAAATATGCAGTGGATTGGTGTGCACAGGCATAATTACAAAAAACTCCACTGCAAGACAGAGCACCTTAAAGGCATTCTGCATGTTCTTAGTACTTCTGAAAGTTTTCATTTTATCATTATGAAGTAGTTGTCTTTTAGGAAATACAATTTTTAAACAATGGTACATAATTCACCTGTCAAAAATTTTAGACATTCTTTAAAATTTTATTTTAAAGTTTCATTTTCAAGAAGATCCAAATATTCCCAGAATATCCAACTATTTCTCCATCTTTCTCAAGAAAAATATCATTAGAACTATGTTTCTGTTAAAAATTCATCATTGAAGGGTTAAATCTGTATTCTTTAAATCGAAGTAACTACCAAAGTTATCAGGAACATAAGACAGTTTTAGTTTCATTTCCAGTAAATTTGCAAATTACTGGTGGCTTGAATTTTTCAATTATTGTCTAATCTTCTGTTTCTATACAGTATGACAAACAATGCATTCTCGCTCTTTTCTATTAGGTATGTAATATGTACCAAATTCAGACTAAACATGCATAAATCTCCACCTAAGTTAGAACTCTTTCAAATAGGGCTTTTTTGCCACCACTCCCTATAGAACCAGTGGGAACAGTGTTAATTCATGAAAGAAAAGTCCATTTCTGTTTGCCTCTGTTGGTTATGTCTTAAATTTAAAAATATGCTTCCCTGAACTACTGGATAATGTCACATATAGCTAATAGAGTTGGGTGAGGTGATATAAGACTCCTTAATATATCCTTTTAAGTATGCTGAAGGAGCAGCATTTTGCTTTAATCTTCTTGTAACACGAGCATAAAACCAGTAAGAATAACTATAACTTAAAAGACTAACTAAGAAGATACCAAGTGAAAGATTTTAATCCTTACTATTTTCTAAGATATTAATTTGAAGGGATTGTACAGGAAAACTTTCAGTACTCCCACTGAATACTTGAAACCAGCGAGCAATTTTGGCTAAGTTTGACAGAGGTGCAGAGGTCTTGGAAACACTGAAGGCTTATAAGTTCCATAAGGATTTCTCATAGATAATACAGACCTTATCAGAGCAAAGTGGGCAATATACTCTAGCATTGTTAGATAAAAGTGAATTCATACAGGAAGAAAGCCTTAGGAGCTGTATATGGATAAATGCTTGGACCTTATAAACCCAGTCTCGAAACTCTCTCCCACACCACATGCAGTTTAATTTGCCTTGTCAGGCAGGAGGAAAACAACAAAAACAACCAAAATATTTCTGCTGTCTAAAAAGGCGAAGAGTTGAACCCAAGATTTTTCCATTACATTCATTCCAAGCTCTGCATGGATTGATGACTAATACAGTTGGAACTCACTGAACTGCCTTGGTGTGATTCAATTCCAAAGACTGTTTCAGTGTTTGCAGGTAGAAGTAACTTACTCCAGCAAAAGGGTGTCAAAGCCTGACATCCACAAAGGGGCTTGACTTCAGATCAGCTCTGCTCTGGTCCTGCAGACCAGAATATTACTGACACACCTACTCACTGACCTCCTGGCACAGGAAGCACATGAGGCTCCCTCCTTGAGCCGCATCTTCCAATTTAGGTTTGTTTGTTCATCTGCAAATCTACTCTGTGAACCCAAAATGGCAAGAACTAAAGAGCAATAAAATAGGGGAAAGATCATTAGACTTTAGTTTAGATTAAAGAGTTGTGAAGCAAAACCTAGAGTAGATTTACTCACTGTTGATCTGAACAGGCATATGGTTTCTTCAGTTCTGCTGCACAAGGAATACTTCTGGCCTTTCAGTCTTCATGCTGACTTACATCATAATGCCTCAATACCTAAATGACTCATCAGTCAAGTCCTACTTGACTTACAGCAAGTCAAGTGCTATAAACTTCTATCCTTGCTATAAAGCCTGCCTTATACCATGCAGTGCATCTTATTAACTCCTCACACATTTTGCCATTTCTCAAGAACCATAGCACTGCTTTGCACTGCTGTAGTCCCATTAGAGTCTTAACTGTTTACAGGAAAGAAGACATTTAACAGCAGCAATACTACATGCTCTCAAAACAAAAACTCCTTGTGTACAACACATGAAAACCAGAATATCAGCCTTGCAAGCTTGAATTTGAACGTTTTGCTGATACTGTACCTTGCCTTTTCACATGGGGCACAATCATCAGTTTTAATTTCATAGAGCTTCACTCCTCTTGATAACAGACATCAAATTAATGCCACTACTACTGTTTACTACACGAGTATGTGCACTGTACTGTCAGCCGATTTCAGACCTTATAAAATGAAATATCCCCCAATGCTATATAACAACAACAAAAAAGCTGCAATTCTTCCTAATATAAATAGCCAAAGAACGAACTACCAACCATTATGGTCGGGAGCACAGTTAACTCATATAAACAAGGAGTGTTAATACTAACTATGCATACCTGCTAGCTGAATTTCAAAAGTTCTAGACATTTGGAAATTTTCAGATTGTACGCTTATCCTTCTCTCTCCCTCTCAGAATCTTATTCTTCACCAGCACATTTAAGATTTCTGCTAATGAGCACATCTTTTACTGATGTCTAGACCAAATCAGAAACCGCCTAAAGCTAAAACTCACAGAGATTAAGCAGAATGGTACTGGACCAATCATGAGATTGCACACAATAAAAGGTTCAGTCTTCACAGAAATATTGAAAGAAAACATCAGAGGTTTGTTCCAGGCTTGCAGCAAACATGGGACAAGGTTAGGGATCACCCGAGAGGTAATTGGGTGCCCGTAGAGCACTGCCACATGTGGCTGTGAGTGCACTGGAATCTGAACAGGTCAGAGCTTTCCCTGCTCCTCCACAATAACATACAAGACCCACTACCACATGAATGAAGAGGGAGGGGCACAAATCAGGATGAGTTCTCTCTTAGTTCCCTGCTACCAAAGCAAACTGTGCCAGCAAATGGAAGAAGTGCCCTAAATAGTCTAATACTGACACCATTCCTTACTCAAACCGACTCCTACATCCCTTAAGGAGATCCGGTTCGTGTTTTGAATGAGGCCACAGATTTGCAGAAACAGGTGATTATAAAACTATTGCAGTAACTGCATCCACACAGAGGGAACAATCTGAAGCAGCAGAGATAGCATTAGCTGTCATTTCCTACCACAGCCTTCACAATGCTAAGGTAATGTCTTTGCCCATCACCTTCTAGATTTTCTTTCCTTCTGAAAGGAAGGGGAAATACTGAAGTCTCATTATTTGGCACCACAGGGACACCCAAATCACTTTTCTAGAGCCATTAGACAAATGTCTGCCTTCTAAGCTCTCATCTCCAGATCCCTTCCTAGCCAGTCTTATCTCTCTTAACTCACTTAATTCCCAGTTTTGTTGCCACGACTCTCCAAACCAAACTCCTCCTTCCCCTGCCAAAGGCAATTTGTCACAGTCTACTGCTCTTATTTCCTCAGTCTTCAAGCCCAGGCAGCCTTTTCCTCCACAAAGATTGGTCAATAGTGGGTCTGAAAGAATAGCAAACACCAGCACCTCATTTTTGATTGCTCTAGCATTCATTGCAGTACCAACTACATGAATAGTCCCACTCATTCCCTATACTAGCCCTGGCACTTAGAAGCATTCAAGTACTTAATTCTAATATTTCATTCAAGTGCAGTGGGAATAGGTTTTCAGATTCTGCTTTTGCCAAATCTCTACTGAGCACCTGCAAACAGATTATTTTATGAATTTTTGTAATGAGAGGGAAAAGTCACATTCCTATCAAAGCTGTGTTAGTTTTTTACTATATTCCAGCCAGTGAGTCCAGATTTAGCTAAACTACAGGTAACCAGAATTTTTAATGTAAAAAAAATAATTACATTGTAGAATCATGACCTCTAGCTTTTGACAAGAAACTTGAAACAGAATATTAAACCATCAAATTATGGTAATAATTAAACAGATAACTGGTCTGCTGCAGCTAGTTAAAAGAGACTAATAGTGCAGTTCTAAACAAAATGATTGAATATTTTAGTTGTAGGACAAGGTTTGTTTCATTATTACAATGATATATGATAGCACATAAAACCTGTTCTGCTTTCTAACCACCCGGTGACATTGTGCCAAGGGTACGTTCCCAGGAGCACCGATGCCAGCAGGACTGAGTGGGTTTAGCACTGGTTCCAAATGCAGTATGTGTGTTACACTGAGATTATCAGATCAGTTCAGATGTACCTGCAGCAGCCCCAGCTCTGATGCCACCACAAGTGTTATTCAGGGCTCATTGTTCTGCCTGGTAAGCGTCACTCGACTAACTCATGGAGTGCCTGCACACGGGCTGGGATCTGTTTCAGGAAAACACATAGATCAGTTACATGCCTTGCTGTAATACCAGCTGTTCAACCTCATCAACTGCGGTATGAATAGCAAAAAGGAGGATAGATGACATAATGCAGCATGGCAGAATACCTTCCTTCACGTACTACCACCCTCCCCGTGCTTACTTAATATAATTATTAAAATTATGTCCTCATATTAATCTGGTGTACCAGTATCTTAATGTCGGTTTTGCAGCACTAGGCATTTTTATGAATTTATTTTTTTTTTAAATTGGCAACAGTAAGTTGCCATTCCCTCAGCAGATGTTCTCAGTTCCCACACTCTTAATTACAGTTTTATAACTACAGCCACCTACCATACAGTGCACTGCAGCAGTGTGTCATTTCGACAGCCACAGTTACTTGCTCATTAAATTCCCCTGCTTTGTAGAGCACAAATGATTTCAACTGTATGCCAATCCACAGGCACGTAACACAGACACAGGCTTCAACTCTAGCACATGTATTTCACATGAATGTGTACAAGTTAACGTGGAGGCATGCTGATTTTGTTTAGGAGTGTTCAGAAGAAGAAAATATCATTAAGGTAAATGCATTTCATGATTAATTATAATTAATTAATACATGACACTGACTGTTAAGTGGCATAACGAGTTACAGTAATTTTTCCTCTGAAGAGCTATTTAAAATAGCTTGAAAAATGGAAATTTAATTGTAAACAAATCTTACTATCAACGAAATAGAGAAACATGGATAACACTGTTACCCTTCCACTGCTTTCACTCTCCACTGTATGTAAATCTAAAACTTTAAACGTGATTCAGACCTCATACTGAACAGTGATGGGAACAGTGTATGTTCCATTACTGTCATGACAGCCTCTCACCTTCTCCTTTCAGCTTAGCCATATGAAAACCCACAAGATTTTTGTCAGGAAGAAGTGTCAGGGTGCTCTGTCAGTTCTTGGTTTTCTCAGCAGCTTTCTGGGATATTTCTCAGCACTCATAAGTTACTTACAAGCTACTGGGCAGCAGCCCAGCAATCCTCACAATGGAGCACAGCATCTTTAAAGTTACCATTTCCAGATTTTTCTGCAGACAAAAGAGTCTGCAGCAGGAATTGGTAAATTTTAATTATCTTTTATAATTAATTTAAATTACAAATTGCAGTCCTACATAGGAGATTGGTAAAATTTTTCTATCTTTAAAGAATCATGGGGCTATAGGCCTGAAAATATACTAACTGTGGAATTCATCAATACTTGCTTTGTAAGGATTTTTATATTTAATAGTCTGGCTCATAGCAGTATTATTTAGAACTTGTTATTTCACAATCATTCAGATTCAAAAATGTAAAATAAGTCACATGAAACAGTAAGAGAGGACTATGTGGCAGATGGGTAGAGAAGTAAGCATCTCCTTTTTTAAAGGATTAAACATTTAAAGGACTGATATTAAATCAGATTTAAGAAATTTAGAGTGTCTCAAATTATTCATATTTTACCTGAACTTTCTGAATGAAAAAGAAGAAGGTATAAATTCACACTGCATTTTTAAACATGCATCTTTCTCGTCCAATAAAGAAGTTATGCTAACTAGTCTTGAAATTTCCTGAAGTCATGAAATGGCTATCTGTGAAAGCTGTCAAATTAATAAAGTTAATGAACTGAAAACACAATTGCTTTTTCATTCCTTACAGCAGTTACTGGTGCTGCTTACAAAACACAGTGTACAAGAAACCAGAAGCCTAAAAGAAGGAATAATTTCTAAAATGTAAAAAGCTAGTTTAATATCTCCACAAAACCATCACCTTAAATTGATCCCAGGAGATGTAAATACTTCCCCTGAAGATCAGTAACACTTGAAGTAATAAAACGTTCTTTCTCCCATCTAAATGAAATGGTATTAGAGTACTTCCAATCAAAAAAAGAGCTAATTCTCAAAGTCCATGCATAAACAATGTATGTAGGAATCAATCTGCCTTTGAAAGAAAAATTTTGACCCAGACAGATTAGTGTTCTGATTTCCATTTCAAACAATTAAAAGTTATATACTTCTTAAGAAACTAAGTTGTAGAGAATAAATGACCTGTAGTATTGCTAATGCACATCTATTTTTTCTTTCTATTCTACTGTCTTGCTGAAATTCTCTACTTCCCTTCTTTCAGTACTATTATTCTTTACATACTCAGTTTTCACGTGTGTCTAACCCCACACTGTCTCACTTTCCTGGCATCCTATCCTCATTTCTGAAGGTGATCTGAGATGATTTTTCTTCTCTCCACTTGCTCTAAGTATTATCAATGGCATAGGTTCAGAAGTTCCTAAATTAAGTCCTTTCATTTCAGAGGTGTGGCTCTGAATGAACACTCTCTGCTTGCTGGTATTTTGGCTGTAATTTCATCCCATTCTGTCTTACCTCTTGGAAGCCTCCCTCTCACTCAAAATCCCATTTTAAGCACCACCTCTGTTTCTGATGAATGTGCACCTCTTTAAAGGTTTATTGTAATGAACACTTTGTATATCTCCCTTGTAAACTTGATGAGATTGAAATTACCATCCAAACAAAATGTTTTGTAGGAAAATGCTTTTTCACAGAAAAATGTTTTTAGAAAAGAGTAGCAATTATGGAAAATGGTACATAAGTTTAAAAATTGTTAAGAGGTCCTGTTTCGACTTTATTTCCTTGTCAGCTTGTTTTCAAATTACATGTTTGAATTTTTGGCTAGTCTAAGCTTTTATTTAGATATAAGTTAGTTCACTGTAAATTGGCTCTGAAGAGCCACACAAACAAAATGTTTTAAAAAATTATCTTAATCTGGTCTTTCCATGCAAAGAAATTTGACATTGATGTCCAGGTTTTGATTTGCTTAGAAAGTCTTGAATACTTTCTGTAATTTCAAAGCAATTTCTGTAAAGCAAAGTAAGTTTCCTGTGCAGCTTCACTCAGCTCTTTAGCTCTGCCCTGTGATTCACCTCAATTTAACTACTGACACAGCAACAGCTCCTTGCCTTCAAGCATATTTTAATTTTGCATTACTTACCTTAAAGAAACCACAAGGCAAACACCATTTTTAAGTGAAGAAAGTGTTCATATTTTTCTCCTACTTCCTTCTGCTTACAGCTGTAATATATAAATTCTACTCTTATTTAGAACAATTTATATCTCCTAGAAACCAGCTGCCTCATGTTATCATGTTCATACTTTCTCTTTAAAAATCTTCTACACTACTCCTGCCTGTGATACATTGATCAGAATTAATTTCATTGATTTTCGATATAGCACAGCAATCTAATATAACTCATTATTTTCTTAAGTAAGAGATGTCTGCTTATATGGACTTTACAACTCATTTCTAAATGTCTGTCACACTGTTTTTCAGTATAATTATTTTATTATTTCTTACTAAAGAACACGTTTCGCCTACTTTACATAACTGGTGGTTTCAACACAGCTACTACAATGAAAGACTGTACAACAGATAAATCACTCTTGCTAGAAATTTTCATATCACATGGGAAGCCAATGCTAATACCAAAAAACATTGAACATTTTAAAAACTGACACTCAGTGGTGCTGTGATTCTGTCCTCCCAAGTCTCTGTTAGGTGTGATGGGGCCCTGCTCTCCTGGGGATGGCTGAACACCTGCCTGCCCATGGCAAGCAGTGAATTCATTCCCTGTTTTGCTTTGTTTGTGTGTGAGCTTTTGCTTTCTCTATTAAATTGCCTTTATCTCAAGCCACGAGTTTTCTATCTTTTACCATTCCAACTCTGTCCCTGGTCCTGCTGGTGGGGGAGTGAGGGAACAGCTGTGTGGGGCTTGGCTGCTGCTTAGGGGTAAAACCACGACATGCATTCTTAGTTTGCTTTGAAAACAGCCATGAGATTTGATGCATTAATAAAAGCAATCAACACTGCTGCATCAAATTCTTAATGTGATGTGAAGCCTTTGTGCTTTAAAACATTAATTCTATCATATCAAAGCCAGTAGAATATGTACCAAATAAAGATAAACAAACTCTGCAATTGTTCAAGAAGTTATTATAGTGGTAAAGAAGTATATCGTACAATCAATGTCTAGCAATAGAGGGTTCTTGAATATGACTTTTGTTTGAGAATTGCAGGCTACCTTACTGGGAGAATAATTATGTCAAAAACTCTATTACTACACATAGTAACAGATGTGATTACAGGGTCTGTGCATGTTTAAAGAAAGATAAAAGTTGCATCTGTGCTCTAGAGCTGCACTGTATTCAGCTGAGTGACATCAGCATAAAAAAAACTTAGACTAGAAGATAAGGCCCTATGAATGTATCAGCAGTGAATTAGTAACTAAGGCAATGCCATCCAAAAACCACTGAATTTTTATGATGTGCAGAAACTCTGAAAGAGCAAATGCTCCTGAATATTAAGTGAACCAGAACTTTAGGTTTCAAAAATGATTAACTGTTCCCTTGTGTCCTTGGTACTCCTATTTTATATTGAATGTTCCATTGTCTCTCATGGCCTCTGTGCTGGTTGGCAAATACAATCCACTCTACCCAGCATTTTTAGAAATTGGATAATTTGCTTCAGTTTAGTAGAATTTAGAAATAGCAGTACCAGATGAAACTATATCCTGAGTTAAGGAGCAAGAAAGACACAAATTCATACCTCAGTCATATCCTCTATAATTCAGTGATTGTAGACAGCTGCTCTTATATACCCCATTTCTAGTGAGTAGCAGTCACAAGTCTTCCAAACACCTGAATTTGTATAAAAGTTGCCCATGCATGCATAAAGCCCCTTCATTCCCATAAGCATACAGAACTAAATGCTGCATGTTATCTCTTCAAGAAGAAACCTTGCACTTAGTATAAGCATGCATTCCTCTACTTCTCTGCTAAAAGCAAGGAAACTGTGCTTAAACTTCATGACCTTGGAAGTTTTGCATGAGTATGGTATCAGTTTCGTTTAAATGATACCAAATCACTACTTAAATTAACTGAAAGCAAAAAGTGAGTCATCAGAGTTAATAAATAACTATTTGCATAATATTAGCAATAAAAGAGAGTCCTACTCCAAACTAAAATGCACCATTTTCTGTAGCACTCCATAATTTTTTTCTGTTTGCCCTCTGGTCAGCTCTTTTCTCTATTTTCTTAGAAATAGTGAAGAATGCAAATACTTCCTGCTATTTCCTCAGCTGTTATAAACCAGTGAAGTTCAACTGAGGTCAACGGTGCCCTTTTACTCTAATTTAGGATCCAACTCCTTAACTATCTCACATTTAATAAAACCTGTTTCATACAAGGAAATTCTATGTAAACAGACATTACAGACTATGGAATTTCTTCCACCACTTACAACATCAAACACAATGCAGGCTTTCTTGTTTTGTTGTTTTTAATTTAGAGACTATGTAAATACAAACTACTACTACTCCTCATTAGTAAGTCACTTACAAGTAACCACTACATTCCTACACTTAATGTTGAATGAATCACAATTTCTAGTGGCCTGTCAACATTAATGGACAACAATATATATTGTTGTATTTACCATACAGCAAATAGAAGGGGGCAGAGCAACTACTACAATACAGAAGTTTTACATTTTGCCTCTAGAAAGCAGATATGTGATATTTTGAATGCTGCCATACGAGGACTTGCCTGCAGAGGCACCACAAAGCAGATATGTTCAGTGGCTCTAAAGTAATTTTTTGGCTTTTTCACTTCAGATAATTCACAATTTTTGTTTCGTGACAGATACACTTACAAGGGACCAGTATTTGTCCTAAGTTCTTGTACACAAATTGTGCTCAGTGTTTTAATACGAGTTTTATAGTAACTTCCATGCAAGACTCTCCAAAGTATTACCTAATTATGAAATTCAAATGACCTTTGTAAAAAATGGTGTAATTATCAAAAACTATTAAAAAGCAATTCTGTCACCTTTTCTCCCTTATGCATCACTTCAGTTTTAGAATTGTTTATGAGCAAAATTCAGTACATATTAATGATTATCAAATCAATGAAAATTTATTATGCTGGTTTTATCTTTTTCCCTTACAGAAGTCCTATTTCCATACCACCAAGGGCATCTAATGACTTCCTGACTTCACAGCATTAAGACAGCCCGATTCAGGGGCAAAACATAAAATTTTGTTTGTGCTATCTCAAAGGAACAAAACCTCTCACTCCTTTTTTCCTCATGAAATATATAATTACACAGCTAAAGATTTATATTCTAAAAGAGCACACACTTTTGTAGGAATAGGTATTTGAAGCAAATGAGCAAGACTCCTGCATTGCTGTACTCCATCAACTTCTATGCTTTGAAAATCTGACCACAGCAGCTTATGTTAAGAACTTCATCTTAATGTTTAAAATACAAATTATTTCTTTTTAAGGGTTTAAATTACCAGCATATTTGAACCAGGACTTGAGAACTTCACCAGTACAAACATTATTTTAAATCAATGCTGTCACCTGTGACATAAATATCACCATATACACAAGTAAAAAGTATTTTTATTTTCCAAGCCTTGTTTGCAAGATATGGGAGGATGAAGAGCCCTCCTCTCCACTGATCTCAGTTTTTCATCTGAGAATTTCTGTACTGTATATGAGCTGATATGTTATTCAAGGAAGTTGCTGTCAAAAAGCCACATGCTATCTACCAAGCTAGATACTAGAGATGTTGAGATTCACAGGAAAGATGTCCTGCCTTTACTAAAATGATACTTTAGAAATTTGTCTCACAAGAAATTATTCAGCATAGGACTTTAGTTTGTAGTTCATCACCACTTTGTCCAGAAGGTTATCAAACCATTCGCTTCTTTCTCCAAGAATGCTAGGCTAAGTGAATATAAACCTAAATTACAGTGAACTGCCACACTCCATCCAACACACTTCAGCTAATTATGAACTATTTTATTTCACAGAGTTTTGCATGTATGGCTCACGCATGAAGATGATGGGCATTACACCAATGAGTTGTACTATTTTCAGCTGCTACTGTTTGGCTGCTGTAGAACGTTTTACATGCCCCTGTCCCACACAGATTTCCTTGAAGTACGACAGCAGGAAACAAATGTGGGTGTATCTGGACAGGCTGCAATTGTTTTGAGCTTCCACTGGATGTGGAGTTAGCAAGTCACTCAGAGGTCAGAGCTGTCACAGCATCGCACTAGCTGGGCAGTGCTCCTCCATTGCGTGTTTGTCTCATCTTTGGAGCTCTTGTAGCTGCTTCCAGGCAGGCAGACATGGGAAGAGTTTAATAACGGAGAAAGCAGGCAGTGGTTTTGTAAGAGTAATTTTCTCTGCACTGCTTTTGAGGAGTCTTTTTAAAAGGCATTTGAGAGGAGCCCGGAGAATTCTTCCAGGAGCAAAAAGCGACAATTTTGACATATGAACTAACTCACAGTAGCCACAATGGACACTGTGGAGCACATGCTAATGAACTATCTGCTATATTAACTTAGACTGCTAAGGCTTCCTTTAAACAAATAACCTGTAAATGATCTCAGAGTAAATTAACCATATGGTTTTAGGTACTGAACTGCACCTCAGGGTACCTGGACTAATTTCTCAATGTGAGAACAAAGAATCAATATGAACTCTAGCAGTATCATTTTGTTAAATAAAAGAAACAAAAATTTCCGTGAAGGAGCAAGAAAAAATGCATGCCAGGAATTTTTGTATTGAACTTTCTGGAATTTCATGTACATTTGGCACAAAGAAACAGGTTAACAGACTTGTAAGTTTGGCTCCTTATAAAAAAAAAGTAAACATTCATTGAAACAATGCAACTGTTCTTTTATGAGTCATTAGTAGTACCAAGCAAATTCAAGTTCATGGAGATCAGCAGCCTTGGGAAGTTTGTGTTACAATGGAGGGACCTCTCAAATGCTGGAGGAACAGGTTGATAGGAAACGCATGAAATTCACCAGTCCTGCACCAGGCATGAAATAACTTCAGGCAGCATTTACAGCCCAAGGAGCAGCTCTGCGAAACAGGACCTGTGAACCTCCCCAGAGGAACAGAAGTGGATTTCATGCCTTTAGAGCAATGATGGCCACCTGCACAGGAGCTACACTAGCAAGAGTATCAAAGGTATGTCAGGGGCAGTTACAGCTTGGCTCTGCAGCCCCATTGTAACTCTTCCACACATTCCATTTTTGTGCTTTGGAAATAGCAGTGGACAGCCTGTCTAAATTCAGATAGTTCCAGAGTTTCGAATTTGAAGGCCATCACTCTGCATATGAAGTGAAAACATGCAGCGGTGAAAAGGGGCTCCTTTTGTCTTGTATAAAAAAACCAAGACAAAACCAAGAAGAAAATAAACAAACTAAAAAATCCAACAGATGGTAGTACAGGAGGAAATGACATAAAATGACCTTGATCATCTAACCAAGAAAATGTTGGTCAGAAATAAACAAGCCTGGGAAGAAGAATGGGTTTAGCTGTTCTCTAGAGTGCATCCTGAACAACTGCACATTGTGTATCATCAGGAAAGTGACTGAACATTGCAGAGGTAAGGGAGAATTGCATTTTCTGTAGCTCAGCTTTAGAATAAAAAATGTATGTGTTTAATCTACAATAAACTATACTGGGTTCTGTTTATAGCATGAGGACACAATTTTATTATGCACAAGCTCATTTTTGGCACAAGCTTAAGCTTCCTGTAGGAAAAATAGTGATTTTTCTTTAGAGCTGTTTTTGCATTAGCCAACAAAAGTCCCTAAAGAGGTGTCCATGAAAAATCATTACACGAAAGACTCAAGATCTGTAATTATAGGGTAACATTTTGATAATTTATTTCTGGCCTCTGCCACCTGGACCAGTCTAAGCATTATAGGAATTTTATATTTTAGCTTTTTAGCAGAAAGGTCATACAAATGTATGCACATAATTTATCCATTATTCAGAGTAAATTAAAAAAGATTCTCATTTTACCCCATAAAAAAACATAAATGCATTGGCCATGCTAACACATTGGCAAATGGCTTTTGAGACTCATGTTCAACAGCTATAGCTGATTTATTACCTGCCAAATCTATCCCATAATGTAAACAACTCACAGTGCAAGTAATAACACAGATGCAAAAGACCAAGGATATGACAACTCTCTTAGCTACCTTTTCACTATAATTTTCATTAGGCATTTGCGATGAAAGAAGTCTGGTTGATTTTTTTTTATAGTGACTATTTTATCATTTTCTTAAAATAAATTGTGAAAAACCCCCACCACCTCACCACAAACTGGTAGCTGAAAACGGACACAAGGCTTGAGTCAAGGCAAAACATGGCTAAAGCACGAGCCTGAAGAGGTTCTTTTCATTTCCATAAACACATCTGAAGCACTTCTTAATTATGAAGCAAATTTTGTCTCTCTTTTGAAAGAGCCTGCTTTTTATGCAGATGTGTGTGCACAACATTTTTCCAACCTGTTAAAACAACGTTCCAAAAAAGGCTATGGGACAACCCAACACATCAGAGGTTATGCATATATCTGAAAGCATCAAAGACAAAAATAGATAGTTTACCTATTTTTACTTTCCCTCAGTAGAATTCTCCAATGCTTTAACTCACAGTTCTGCACACACACACACTCACCTAGGATCAGTTTCTGCATCAATGTTTGACCTAATTTGAAGTTTTTATGGGATCTATTTGCTGCTGTGTGTTCAGTCTTTACATTTGTGTTCTGTTGTGACTGCTGCTTTTCTGAGAGAAAAATTAGCATCCAAAGACCATCCCAAATCTTCCTGACATCTTTATCTTTACACCTATATTTTACTGTGTAAAAATTGGTGGAAGAGCCAACAATTGCAAGGACCTTCATTCCAGGAAGTAAAAATTATACATACTTATATTAATTTGTTTCTTGTGAAAATTGACATGAATGGCAGGTGGAAGGACAGGCATCTTTAGGATGTCCCATTGTGTGGTTATATGACTCTTTAGCAAATTACAGGTCTAGAAATAGTAGTTCCATTTATAACATATGTTATAAATGTATTTGTATAAAAGTTAAATGTTAAAATTTGTGCATTTATAACATTTCAGAATAAACCTTTGTGAAATTGCAAACACAGCACAGACAACTACCAGTAATTCTCAAAAGTTTTATTCTGTTCTTAGGCTGTCTTCTCAATTGGTCTTTCTAACAAGCACAAATTCATGCTTGACATGAGTGCACTGACCTTTGTGCGAGAATGTGCATGTGGCGGAATCAGCTGTCAGCTGTTCCCTATGAAAGGACCAGGACTTCTCTGGTCCAGACACTGTCCCTGCAGTTCCCCAAACCCCGCCCAAGGAGTACAGTACTAGTCTGGAACTTGCCGTTCTGGTTCTGGCCAGAGATGTGACAATCACGTATCTTTGCAAGGTCCAATCTGCAATAACCATTTGACTGAGAACCTCTACAAACCACAAGATGCACATTTTGTTTTCCTCTTCCAGCCCTTCCTAAGGCATCGAGAAGCAGATTTAGTTTCCATCCAACAACTTTGCTGAACATACTTTGAGATCCATTGTCATTCCCCAATCTGGAGCTGCCCATTAAAAATTATTTCAGTAAGCATGCTACACACTAAGAAAGACAAGGTAAAGAGCTCAAACATATTTAACACAATTCTTTAAAACTTCTTTCTTCTTCATGGTATTATTATGTGTTGCAAGTATCATCTTACGACATGTAAGGTTTGTAACCAAACACTTTCATCTGTGCACACTATCTTTCTCTCATTCCCTTCATAACTAGGCTACAGCTAAGACGTTACATCACTTCCTTCTTCATGCTGACCAAGAACAACAGATTATTTCAATATCACCTATAGCCCCTACACTGAGCCCCTCTGACTGAGCTGAAATTCACCATACTTCTTTTAGGTTCCATTTAAATTTCATGGTAAATGCAACCCAGTATACTCTGTTGGCTGTTCTCTGATTCTGACTGAAAATGTGCAAATGCCTCTTTACCTGTTTATCCAGTTTTAGTAACTCACACTGATGTTACCAGTGAAAACAACTTTTTTAATTAATTTAACAGCATTTTTCACAGTAACTGATGATTAGTCTGTGCTAGGCTTTTTACACTTCTTCTTCTTCTTTTTTTTTTTTTTTTTTTTTTTTCTTTTTTTTTTTTTTAAGAAAGTACACTACTCCCACCTAACACACTAACCAGGAATTTTTTTGGATCATTTCCCCTTAAGAGGCATACTAGAGGGGCCTGGTGTTCTCTGCCTTCATCAGCTTTTCACACAGCTGAACCCAACAGGGTGATGGGGGAAAATAAAAACGCCTAGAAATCTCATCTTAAGAAAAATGGACCCTTCTGGTAGCACACACCTAGGTACTCCAGTTATTAACTAACCAGATGTAATCTGTCATAATGTATGCAAAATATGAAATAATTTATCCATGTATACACCATTCAATTCTACCAGGATCATCAGGTCATAAAATTACAAGCAACTCTGCTTGGAATCTTTCACAATTCCATAGTCATGGCTGGCATTATTAATTCTACTATCTACAAAAGTAAATCCTTTTTTTTATTTTCAGTCTACTTAGATCTAGATCTCAGAACCTAATTAAGAACAGAAAAAATTTAAGCAAGGTTTTTAGAAAGACTTCGTGTCATGCAATTATCTTTTTAATGGAAATTTTTAGCAGGGATCCCTTGTCCTTGGACTAGTCCTGTGAGTACTACAAATGCCTACTAACACCATGCGTGTCTAATTAGATGACTGTGGGTCCTATTTAGAAACATCCCCAGCCCATATATGTGAAAATAGCTTTTTGTATATAAACAATTTTTAATGAGATTCATTAAACCCCTTCATTAAAATCTTTTCATCCCGCTTGCAGTAAGAGGAAATGTTCAGTTCATACTCAAGAAAGGAGTACCAGAAAGTACGAGTCCTACATAATATTAAAAGTTCATTAAAAATAAAATGCATGGAAGCATATATTGAATTTTTACTTTCTCATGAAAGAATAAACTAAATCAATTTAGGGGAAAGCCACAAGGTACCAGAAGCAAGATTAGTAGCCATGATAAGGTATGTAGTCATATTTTATAATACGCTTTTCTTCCCAGAGTAAATACTGAATCACAGAAAAGGTATTAAATTCCAAGTCGTACGGAAACTATGAAGTGACACCTGACCTTGCCTGAAATAACGGAATAATTTACGGAATAATCTACTGTAGCCATTTCCAGACTTTTTTGTTTCATGGCATACAACGGCTTCATCAGACATTTTCCCTAAGCGGGTACTGAGCAGGCAGTGCAATGCTGTCCGACACGCTGGCCCTTTGGCCAAGGGAGCTGAAGGGAAAGGCAGCAACACACGGCTCAGCCTTTCCTCCAGCCTGCATGGCTCAGGCAGCCGAGCTCCTGTCAAAGGCATGGCAGTCTCAGCTGATCTTAGTGCTCTGTCATCTTTGCGGAAAATCCGACCTTCCCTAATAGGATAGGTACGCAAAGAGGGTTCTTTGAGAGCTGGTTGATAGAAAAGCCTGAAGCAAGTTTCCTCTGCTGTCTTAAGACAGATGAGGCTGTTACACACCTCATAAACCATATCTGAAGGATGCAAATGTCCAAAAACAACCATAGATTTTCACAGGTTCTCAAATGAGGACACTAGCTTCAAGGCTTTGTACTAATACTGTGTCATGCTGCTATGACAGATTATGATGCCACAACATTACAGTATCACTACAGCACCAGAGATGGATCAGCTGTGAAGCAAGAGCAACACAGGACTGTCTTGGGCTTTGCACATCCTCTGTTTGGTGTTTTGATCCCACTGCAGATGCCAGTTGTTCAGACACAATATGTGGAATCCGCACACAAAAGGAAGGCCAAGGGTGAGCTCTGCTCCCAATGTGTTAAATAGAATCAGCAGGCCAAGAACTGCCTACTTATCAATTTCAGCCATGAATGATAGCATTATTCCATATGACACAAGAATTTTCTGACATGAGACAATCTGCAAGCTGAAAAATGATGGAAATTAAGGCAAAGGAAAACTGCTGCCAACAGATAATTTTTTTTCCCTACTGACAACAGTGTTGATGCATTCCCTGTAACAGACATTGCTATGGTGTATTTTGTAGACACAAATCTGTGCATACTGTGGAGAAATTAAGCTTTCTGATTCAAATATCTGAAGCTGTAACTATGGCTAATACCAGGCTTGTAGCAGGATTCCACCCCTAGCTTTCCCATTTAAAAATATTAGGGCTCTGAGTCAAAGTCTTTAATATATGCTCATAGAATCCATAGTCTTCTTTGAAATCTAAACCCATGCTTTTCTCTATAAGGTTGGGATTATTCCCAAGCTACAACTAACCATGCACTGTAGAAATCTGTTAGATTTAGGCCTCAGAGAAAAAAACAAACCCACATGAAACAGATTGTTAGCACTGATTTTGCATACTAGAAGGTATACATTTTCTACTTGCACGCAGTTAACTGAGCTCAGTTAGCTTATATTAAAAGCAGCCTAAACAATTTTTTTTTGCTACTGTAAGAACTGGAAAAGCAGCTTTAACTCTGCAATTTAGCAATGCAGCAAGTTCAGGGATATTTTTATGCTTTATGCTTTGTCAAACTTTTTATAGACTATTTCTTTTCTTTAATTCATTCCAAAAATGCCCCCTCCAAATATTTTTCCATATCTAGACACAAGATGTTGTTTCTTTTCTTAGAATACACAATACTTCAGTTTACAAAACTGTCAGTCAAACTCCTTGACGTGAACATATCTTTATATAGTAAAAGCATCCAAAGCCTTCTTGTGTGGTATGTGGTTACAAAGGGGCAGCCCTATTAGGTGGGAACGTATAAAGTCAGATTTCCCTACCTACCTGATTGGTCATACTCACAGAAATTTCCAATGGAAACCACAAGATTATTTGTCTTCTGCTTTTCTCTTTTTTTTCCTGTTTGCATTAAATAACAAGTCACGTATATCTTTGGCCTCTAATACACGAATATGAATATGGTAGCTCATGTAAAAGAATCCTGATCATACCATGTTAAATTTGCATTTCCAGCTGGAGTCAGAGGATTCATCCATACTAAAAGTTATAGTATCACGTGTGTGGGGGGAGGGGGGTTGCAAATTAGCTGTCAAGTTGAATACTAATATGAAGAATTTAAGAAGCTGACAGTTACCATTTGACACTGCATTACTGAGCATGCCTTACGGTAAAGATTGAATTATGTTAATATTGAAGAAAAAGGCAGCTATCGAAAAATTGAGCAACAAAAAAACCTAAACCAAATCTATTCACCTCTGAAATCAGAAGGGTACAAGTCTTTCTCTTAGAATAATAAAAAATGTTATGCATGAAGAAACTATTGATTTATTTTAATCCTATCAAACACTTGACACAATGAACAGCCTAATAAATGGTTTCTAAAGCCAAATTATTTAGGTCTTTATAGCAATTCTCTACTGATGAATGAACTACTAGTAGTAATTTAAGAAATTAATCATTTAACATACACAGTAAATAAAGAAAAATTATACCAAATGTTGTGTAGACTCTGTTATTAGTGTATTTTACCTGGCACCTCTCAAACACAAAGCCCTTTGTTACTGGTTTGCATGGTTTTGCCTCAGTTCTGCATTATAAAGTATATGAAAGTATTTATGGTAATAGGAAAAGAAGACAGCAGGTCTAGATAAGGGTGCTTTGCTCACTTGAAGAGCTGACAAAAAAACCCCAATCATTTTTTTCAGAACCTACCCCCACCTTATTTCACACACAAAGTATCTGCAATACCAAGAAACTCACAACATCAGTGACAAGGTGACAAAACCTTCCAGCTGAACAGGCCTGGCTTTCCAAGATTTAATATTCTCTGCCTTTGATAAATTCAAAATGCCAGTTTTTGTTGAAACAATCACTTTAATCCAGCCTCTTAATTCGTCCTTCCTCTCCTACATATAGGAATTGCTCATTGTACATTTAAATGCCATTAACTGTATGTTGACTGCTACAAAATGTTAGCAGTAAACATTTCACAGGAGGAGAAAGCATCTTCATGGCTACAAGAACAGACCCATCCCCTCTTTACCCTCTGCAGTGGGTTAAGTAACAACACTAATAAAATATAGATGATGGAAAACTCAGCCCTTGACAGAACAAGATGATGGCATCATATATTGGTGGGAACAATGCACATAAACAAAGCTCATTCTATATATTTAGTAGTATTATATTGCAAACAAGTATTTCACTAGCTGCTCAAAGAACAGAAATGAAACTGAAAATTATAATTAATTTTTAAAAAGGACAAATGCCTATAAAGATAAGAAATAACCATTTTCTTGTGTGTCAGCTTTTAAAACAATGGGTTGTGACACTTGAGCTTTTATATATCTTCTTTTGATGCTGCTTTCCTAACTGATGAATGAATGTCATGAATAGCAGATATGACTGATAGAGAAACCAAGGGGAACAAATACACAGACCACTGTAAATCTTTTTCTGAGTAAAATAAAATTCAGAACACAACTGCCAGCAAGAGTAAACAGACAAATATTTCACTAAACTTTTACTAATAGTAACAGAGGTACGGTCCTATCTGTCAATGAGACCGAGCATGCAGAAGTAAATTCTCCTTAACAAGAGATGTATGTGTGAGCGCCAATACCTGCTATCCAATTTCTTGCAGAATTCCTAAGGAGGCCATGCATGTAAATACAGAATTAGGATACAATCTTTAGACTGGCATACCAAGCCAATCGAACCCAGACATATAATCATCATACTGCTGAGTTTAGCATATCCAGTTTTCTAAGTGTATGTTTATAAAATTCAATTGCTATTGCTTCAAGATCTCAAACTGGCATCATTCCAAACTCCCAGGTTCCTAAAGCACAGTGCAGCAAGAAAGATAATTTAATCCCAAGAGTAGCAAGGGTCCAGCATTTTCCCACACATGTTTTACTGGCTCAGGTATTGTGCCATGTTTATATGTCTGTTCTAGAACTGGCACAGTGCTGCACTGCTTGTTTGGGTTATCTGAATCCTCATTGCACATACACTTTTCTTCCACTGGCCCTGAAGGAATTCCAGAGGTTTCAAGCTCATTGTCCTATTTAGGTTCCCTACAGAATACAGAAGAGTCTGAATTTGTAAACTGAAGTAAATTCCATCATGGACCGTGGCTGTATGATATTTTGGAAGCAGTTTATCCTATGTCATTCAGGGAAGAGTGTCTCTGTATCCTAAACAGTCAGAGCAACCTAAGAGGAGGAAGAATGCAAATGCATCACAATTAAACTGTAGAGCTCCTTTTTCTCTCCATTTACATTTTTTCTTAAGGTTAATGATGCAGATGTTCAACATCTAGCCAATTCTCTATTAAGCCTGTAACATCAAAGGTGAAACTATGAACTTGGACAAGTGTTTCTAAAACAATCAAATTCACAGCTCGTTCATCTCACACTGCATGACTTCTTGAAGCAAGCAAAAATTACACATCTCCCTGCATAATGCAGAAACACCAAAATGTGTTACAATGTAAACAAACTCTGCTGGATGATTCCATGGATTCGTAATAGCAAGATCTCACCTTAGGTTTTTAATTTGGACTCCTTTGAAAGTATAAATTAAACCAATTTGTGTTTAACTATATGCAATATTCATTGTAGTTAACTATATGACTACTGCCTCTACATGAACAATGCAACTACAAGAATACAAAATATTTATAAACATTTTACAAAAGAAATGTGCATATAAACAGTGTAATAAATTGACATGTAGCATCATCAGATCAGCCTCAAGGCCATGATTTATCTACTACACTGTATCTGGTATTCAGAAAACAAAGAAGCAATATATACCACAGTATTGGAGCAAAGAAACTAAACTCTCCAGTTACCTCCTGGAAATCTCTGGATACAATTATGAACTCTAAATTCACTTTAACACTTCCACAGTACAGAATTAATTGACATGTTTCATATCTTCCAGAACAGGAAGAACAAACAACCATTAGCACCCGATTGCATCCACTTATGCAATAGCATTCAAATCTCCTGGTATGGTTAAACCCAGGACTAATCTCACTTTGCCTCTAAAATGCTGAAAGTGATAAATAATGTGGTGAATAATGTGAAAGTAACAGATCACCTAATGAACTGGTGAAAAGAGTAAGACTCACTTTCCATTGCTTTTTTCAGAAAAATCTCAAAGAGACAAATAGGAGTATGAGTACAAAGTTTGCTAAAGAATAAAAGAAATCAGCAAGTGGAAAAGAAAGATAGTTATAACAGTCAATGAAGCCCTAAGACAAAAAGATGACTGGGTGAAGAGCTGATGAAGAGGTCAGGCCTGAAGACATTTTGGCCTGATTGGTATATTTTTGGGCTACCTTTGCACCCTGCTGAGATCAGGAGAAATTTAAGAACTTCACTTCACGTAACAGGATGTAAAAAGAGTAGTGTAATAAAAGCCTTGGTAGAGCTCTGCTGCAGTAGCACTCTCTGGGAAAATAACAGAAGTCTGAATGTGTTCAACAGTCATCCCTGAGCACTCCTCACATGCATCCAGCCAGGCAGAAGAGTTAAAGCCAAGACCTACCAAGAAAAAGTACAGACCTAATGCTTATACCCAGAAGGCAGTGAGAAATAAATTAAAGAAAAAAAAAAATACAGCAGCAAAACCAACAGACATTACCTATAATCATAACAAGCTCTATGACCTCAACAGCACAGCTAAGGTCAAAGTACACGTCCAATCCTGAAAATGGGACCAAGAAACACAAGAGACAAAAACAATGGCTGGTTCGGGGTTTCTTTTTTTTACTGATCTAAATTGAAAAGGAGATAAGAATCGAAGTCATTGACACAAAGTAAATGAAGGCATATAGAGGGAGGCAAAGTTGTTTTAAAAAAAATTTTGTTGTCTGTAACTTCTTGAACTATGCAATTTATGACTGCTAAGAATTTCACATTATTTGAACTATAAACTGTAGTGGGGTGTCAAGAATTTTATTTAAAATGACATATTTCCACCACAATAATTAATGCATTAAATCCTTGTCATACCAGGAACAGACACAAACTTAAGAAGTTCAACATATTTTATTTTAAAACTATTCATATAATTTGCAAGAGTATCTTGGAACTGAACTTGGAAAAATGATCATTTCAGATTTAAAGTTTTACAATGATTCAGCAATTTCTATTGAAAAGTAGAAATGAGAAGTTAATGAACTACTCCAGAGTCGTTCCTATTGTTTACTGTAGTTATGAACATTAGCATGACAGATATAGGCCTCAATTTTTAACATCAGAGTTACTTTTTTCTCCCAAATTTGAAGCAACCTTCTTTGAGATGGCCAGGAAGTTATCCCACAAAGATAAAAGGCATTTCAATGAACTGTATCTTGTCAGAACCATGTCTTACTAAAATACCTAGCATATGATTGCATCTGTTCCACTAATCACTTGAAAAGAGTGTCCAATCACCTCAATGTAAACATAGCTTGTCAACAAAGGATATTTTGTACAATAGGAAATGGAAATGTACAGTTTGCTTGGATGTATTAAGAGTAGTAAGCCACTTTCCTCTTCAGCTCTTACCTCTCTTTGTGTTTGGGAACATAATGTGTGTTTACTCTGTGACGATATAGGATAACAAACTGTAGTCATTTCCTATCGACCAGTTCATTGTGCAGCTCAAAGAATGTCAAGGTCGTATTTCTATTCCAAACCATGGTTATAGCCCTGAAGGTAGCATGTCATGCTTCATTAGCCACATTGAATTGTACAGAACATTACTAATACCTAGATGAACAAGCTGCTTTAAATCAATGCAGCATCTGACATACTATTTCTGGAATACAAAAGAACCGAGAAAACAAAGTAATTTAAAAACTTGTGATTTGATTGCATTGAATATTTTGCCCAATATTTCTTTTGTAACCAAAACAGATAATCTATCCAGACTGGGAGTGTTGGATATGATTTTGGGACAGTCTGAGCCTTGACTCAGCCCACAGAGGAGTACACCCTGGTGCATACAGCAGTGTGTCTTCATCTTTTCAGATGACTGTATGTGAAAATAAGGGATAAAACTTGCATATGCACAAAGAAAAGTCAGATGTAAATTCCATAGTTGGGTAAGCATAAGGACCAGGAGGCCAGAAATTATGTATGCAATTAGTATCACATACATGAAATGGTGTGTATAATTATAGACCGTATTTGAAAATGCATCCTATGTCATCTGTACCCTTCCATATTCCCTTATCTACTCACCAGGACCTCAAGTGCTTGTCTTTGCACAACACTGAGCATGAGTGTCTATATTTCCTGGTCCAGCTGTAATAAGTATTGCCTTCCAGCTATCATTCTCATATGCTCATCAGACATGCTTATTCCAATCCAGCCTACAGAGTGAGTGATTCAGCTTCTGTATGCAGAGTGGAGTTTTTAAACAGCAGCTGTTGGGTAGGAATGATATTAAGTCCATATTTCTAATGGACAAGACATTCTTGCAGAAAAAATTGACACATCTGCTTTTGGTTTTACAGAGGTCTTAGCTCTCACATTTTTCTGGTACTAGAGCTGCAATTCCAGAAACTGTTATGCCAGAAGCTTTAGTGCATATTCTTCCCACAAAAAAAGACAGAAAAGTATGTTCATGAACATGGAAAAGACTATATCCTCCTAATTTTAAACTGGTATATAGTATTTGTTTGACAGACTGTGAAGTTCCAGTATGTAATTTATATGCTTTTAATGGTTAAAAAATATTTATTACTATTATCTACTAAAGTGCACTTTCACTATAATAACAGTCTCAATGTTATCCACCTGTATGTAATTCTACTTAAAAGTACTCAGTGCTCTTCTGACACTATTTCGTGATTTTTTTTTCTCCTTGGTAAAAACTGCAAATTATTCACATTCTCTTTAAAGGTCAATACAATTAAATCTAATTAGAGGATGCCATATAGTAAGTGTATAAGTCTGTAACTAAACCTCCTCCTGAATTACTGTCCTAGAGATCATCTCTGATCACAGCAGTTGCAACTCTGCTACAGAAAGAGTAAAGTTCAGTTGAAAGCTTAATTAGAAATAAACTGTTCCCAAAACCACTGACTAGCGAATTGGAGGCCTCATAATCAAATGTTCACTAGAAGAAATTAGAACACTGCTTACCAACATAACTAACACAGAAAAACTCTTATCAGGCTCACTCTGGTAAACATAAAATGGAAGGTAAATCTGGTTGTTGACAGCACTGGGCAGCCAACAACCCTGATAGGAGGAGATTTCAGATGCACACAAAAAATTCTAAGACTTGAGGCATCACCTTCATCCCAAAACCAAAGATGGTAGACAAGCCACAGGAAAATTCAAACTTCTATGCTTCTGTTGTCAGGTCCAGAATAGCCCAGTAATTAGAATCCTTGCCATTATCAGTAAAAAGTAACAGGCTTTATACTGGTCTGTTTTGACTGAACTTATAACATTGACAGACTAAGAATAAATTCCTGTTTCTGCACACATATATGTTTTTTAGCTGTAAAAAGTAAATCTGGAGTATGACACTAGGAAGCATGAA
This sequence comes from Sitta carolinensis, assembly GCA_032173965.1. Lineage (NCBI taxonomy): Eukaryota > Metazoa > Chordata > Aves > Passeriformes > Sittidae > Sitta > Sitta carolinensis. The sequence continues at coordinate 29,058,933 of CM063285.1, forward strand.
ATAATTGCCTAATTATCTTGCCTTGCATGAGGCGGCAAGCTTCAGAGTAACTGCTGGCTTGTATTGCCCAAATGCTATCCCCAAACACAAATATCTGCCCTTCTTACCAGAACTCATGCAGCTTCTGCATTTTCTTATTTTGTCTCCTAGAGAAACTCACTAATTCAAACTGTTTTGAGCGGCATCACTGCTAAGTTACAAAGTATACATCTGCTGTTATCTCGGGTAGAGTTTGCAAGTAGAATAATATTTGTATAAAACTTAATAAAAACATTCCCGTCCTGTGACAGAACACTTTATGGAAATACCTTTTCTTCAACAGCCACCAAAAAATTGCTCGTTTATTTTTTAGCAAGTACCTTATTTGAGCAGGTTTAGTTCTGAGGACATCATCGTGACATCAACAGAAGTTTAGAGAATATTCTGAGTTAGAAGAGATCCAGAAGGATCATTGACTCCAACTCCTAAATGAATGCCCCATATAGGCATTGAACCCACAACTTTGCTGTTCTCTAACCAACTGAGCTCATCTCTGCAGGAGAAAGTTAATACAATTAACTGGAAAGCACTCAGGAATCAGACACTACGGGACAAAAGGCACTAGGCAAAAACTTGGGTTGGAGTTTCTTGACCATTTGGAAACACCCAATTAGAAAAGACTCCTCAGTGGCATAACACTGCCAAGCACTTTTGCTGTGGCTTGTTTACAATCACCTTTGGCAAGTAGTATGCCTGTCCCTGTGCTAAATCAGTTTCCAGACCTTGAGCATTTGAGGGATCTGAGCGCAAAGAGCTTGGCTGGTGTCACAGACCACACAAAACATTTCCCCAGTCAGAATTATCTCAGGCTTTGAGTGCGTTGGTCCATCCAAAGACAGCAATTACATTACAGTGACCTTATTAAACCTGAGAAAGTGTAGTCTCCTCTTATATGTTACTTAAATGTCAAAGAGGGCTGGCTACTGCTGGGACCACCCTGGACCAGTATGGGCTGCTGTCAAAGATGTTACCCAGAGATATTAGCCTAGCACTTTGGTGTCTTTCATGGGTGGATCCCTCCATTTGCAAACTCATCACTTTATTAGCAGGGATAAAACTACTCCATCACATGTTTTAATGACAAATAAGAGAATGGAACTGAAATGCCATCAACATGCTGCACTCAAAGCCATGAGGCCACTCTCAAACAACCTTCTCCTTCCACTGCTCCTTGACAATTTTAGAGAGGCAGAAACTACTGCTTTCTACAGTTTCAGCAGTATACTAAACACTATTAGAAAAATATATCCAGAAAATGGTTGATCTAATTCCATCCGCTACATTTAAAATTTAAACCTTTGAAGGAGGTGCCAGAGGCTACAGTGCTTAATTTTATCTTCATTAGTTTGCAAAGATAATTTCTTTGGGGTTTAGAGACTAAGTGCAGAAATGAACTCCCTTTGAGGAGTACTTCTTGGTTTTTGGAGAAGGTCAGCCCTAATTTTAAAATTTCTTTCTAAAAACAAGTCAGATTACCAGATGATCACTGCTTACTTTTATGAATCTTGATAAACTATTCTAAAACTGTAACTGAACAAAAAAAATTATTGCAATTTTTCGTTCTGAAATCCTGTAATAGGTAAAAAGTTTTTGCATCTACCTAGAGGTCATACAGCTGATAAATATGTCCAGACTGCTGCCAGCTGAATTATTCCTCCGTTCAGCTTATCCATAACATCTTGTGCATTTACACTTGGTTTTACCTATTTGTCTCTACTAAAGACAAAATAAAGCACTCATTTTGTAGCTTCAAAATGAGACAAGTCTGAACCTGAATCATAACTTAGACCTCAGTAAGAAGGTCCTTAGTAAGAACGTTTGTTGTAAACATTCAAGGCTGCATCTTGAAGCAACAGAATGAAGCATTTTATTCTGAATAGTGACTGATTTCCAGTAAATAAAGAAGAAAATACATCTCATTTACAGACTCAGAATATAGCCAACAGGCTGTAATACAAAAAACCTAGGCTATAATTCATATTCAGTTTTCTTACCTTGGTTCTTGTTTGTTACATTATCACAGAATAGTATACTCAGACATTAAAAATGCATTGCACAAACTCTTCATGGGTTTCTCATCATCTCACCAATTTCCCCATACTTGTATTTGGTACAAGTGAAAAATGATACTTAGAAAGTATGAGAAGATATAATACCTTTAGGAACCTTAACCTATCAATTTAACAAGTGAGGCTTCAAAATAAATTTTTCAGATACCTAAGAATGATGGAAAAATCAAATACTATGTAAATAAAACTGCTGCTCTAAATGAAAAACAACTCACAAGAAAAAACATCTCTGTGCAGATTTATTCAATCACACATGCCTCATGTGTTACTACTACAGCAAATTACCCAAAAACAATTTCTATTACTGATTAGAATCAATTCATCTACCAGTGTTTAACAAATATTTGATCCTAATTAAACCTAACAATTTTCCCTGCTCCTGAGATGGTGCTGCAGATCAACTTTTTTTTTTAGCACAATACTTGATTTAAAAGCAAAATTCTGACAACCAGGTGTGAATTCTGTTCAAGGATGAGTTAACATGGAAAAACTGTGTCTTCTCTATCAAGAGATTCTAAAAGCACAAAGTTGGTTATTCAAACTGTGTTGCTTCCCAGATGACTAAATTAGATGTATTTCTGTCACCAAAAAACTGCTGATAATGAAAAGCCACTAAGGACTCCAGAGCCACTGGAAATCTATTCATACATAAAATAAATTCTCAATATATTCTCTACTTGATTACACATCTACAACTGAAGAGATAGCTTGTTATTTTAAGGTGTTTTGCCAGTTTGTTTCCTTTAAATAAGGAAGAAAAGTTGGAGTTTGCATGTTTATTTTTGCGATCACTTGCAATTTCCAGTGTTTTGTTCTATCAGGATATTAGGAAGGTAATTTTTAAAAACATTTCTACACTGCATAAAAATAATTTTTGAATTTTCTTCAAAACCAGCACATTCTGAAACTTTTGTTTGTTTGCTTGTTTGTTTTTTAAATTAAAACCCTTGTTCCAGCTTTGTCAAAATTTACGTGTTATTCCTTAGGTGTAGGAAGGTTACCATTAGGAAGCCAAAGCTCATTCAGCCAAGCCATGCACAGGGGATTTAGGGTGGCCAGCACTGCTTGTTAGAGACAGCAGTGGGAAAAACAATTCCAAATCCTAAAGCTCTTCTCTCTGTCAAAGAAATCTTAAGATACTGTTTTGAACATCTCCCTTGGATGGCACTGGCACCCTGAAGTCAAATATATTCCAGATAAAGTATTCTGTCGTGTATTAAGCTAATTTCAGCGTAATTCCTTTGTTGTTATTTTCCACCTGACACTCAGGTTCAGAACTTCTCATTTTGAACAACTACTGTTACCTCCCTCACTTAAAAGCATTCACAATTTTTCAGAGTGTGGAATGGATTTGTCTGTGCATAGCTTATTTACTAGTTATCTGAAAACCAGAATTGCCACCTTATTTGGCACTAATTGGTGGCCTCAGCACAGAAGGGATTTGCATGCTTGCCTAGACAAAAAGTCTCCCCTGAGACATGCTCCATAGTTGTGTCAAGCCAAGGGAAATGCAGCATATGCTTCTGTGAATTCTGATGCTGCCCAAGAAAACTTATTTTTGGGCACTCAGTCTCTTCCAAGAGGATGTATTTCACAAGTTTTCCTCCAGTCATGCAAGAAAGAATAGCAGAGGCAAACATTCCTCCCTCAAGCTGAGCCCATAAATGAAAATTAGAATCTAAATCACTTATGTAAAGTAATACTGGCAGGAGTGAATGCTTAGAACTAGTTTAAACTAAACATTCTAAATTGTTTCATCAGACACCTGCAGGAATTCTAATTTATTTTAATGCATGCAATTTAGCAGTTGCAGAAACACTACATTTCAGCAGTATTGACAGTATCAGCTATTTAGGCCAAGGCAGTTAAAAACTTCAAAATAGAAATTTTACAAGGAATGAAAATGAAATAGTGTATCCTCGGTACCTGGAGCTAACCTACTTTCTGATTTGGGGACAACTAGGATGTCTTTTCAAGCTTTGGGTAGATATTTCAAATTTAAGCAAAGCTGAAATTTTTAGGAGATACAGAAGTGACACTTTATGCACAAAAACACTTGTACATAAAGAGAGAAGAGATGGCAAGAGAGACTAAAGGCTTAGAATCACTACATTTACTTAAAGTTGAATAATTTCGTACGTGAAATATGAAATATCAATGTGAGCAAACCATATGAGTACTTGAAAGGAGTGATTAAACCTACTCAAAACCCCCTCCAAAACAACTACTAATGTGCAGATTCTACAGAGAAATCCTCATCTATTCTCTCTTTCTAGATACAGCTGAGATCCTGATGGGATATAAATCATCATGAACACTGTTCTATGGAGAATTCAAGGAACAAGCTAGAACAACAGTGGAGGAATTCCCTTATCTTAGCATCCTTATGATAGTAGAACCATTATGTTTGGAAAATACCTCTGAGATTGTTGAGCCCAATCATTAACCTTGCACCACCACTATGTTCACCACTAAACCATGACTGCAAGGGACACATTTTGACACATTTTTTGAAAACTTTTGGGGATGGTGATTCTAACACTTCCCTAGGTAACCTGTTCCAATGCCTGCCCACCCTTTCTGTAAAGAATTTTTCCTAATATCCAATCTTTATTACTGTATTATTAATTAATGTTATCAACACTGTCATCATGTCAAGTCTTTCACCTGCCTGCAGGACCTGACAGATTTCCTACTTACTGCATCCAAAGTTTCTATATTCCCCAGAACTTAAGGCTGCAGCAAATATGATGATAAATATCAATAAGCAAATTCCACATGCATAGTACAAATTTTAGAAGTTCTGATTATCAGTATCTAATATTAAAGATAATGTGTGAAGTCAATATATGAAGATACTTTAATGTTTAATGAACAAGGCAAAGTACAGTAAAACTTGAGATGCACCCAATGTAACGGGTTATGAAAATTCCATATAAGCTATGAATATTTTATACTCTGGGAACCCTCTTGATTTTTAAAGTTCCAGTGCAAAATTATCATAACAGTAATTTGCATCTGTTTGTTCTACAGTTTTTGCTGTATAGTAAAATTTAATTTGGGACTTGAAATGCAGTACTCTCTCTGTGGTTTTAAACTCCTACTTAACTGATTCTACTTTTTAGAGTGATAGAAGGCATGGGGGTAAATTTTTAAAAGAAAGTAATGGCTAACCTTCTATCACATTAGTGAGCTATATATCAAGAAACTATACAGCTAAAGACTGTTTTTACATAAGCAATTCAGGAATTTATTCAACATGCAGCTAAATCTTTGTTGCTAAGAAGGCAGCATAAGAACAGTCACATCTATGATTAAACAGAAGCCTTTTAAATGACCTCGTATATGGGGTAGTATACGGTTGCCTTGACAGAAGCATAAATGGATACTTATCTCTGCTCAGGGGACTGGGAAAGCTGACAATCATCTGCTACCTGCTGTGATGAATACCCCATTGCTTACCACGTCTACTCATTTTTCAAGTGCACTGATGTAAGATGACTGCCTAGACCAGGTTTTCTTCCATCATATTAGTTCACTTAGAGTTCACCTGAGCAGCTGAAAAAAGGCACTTCATATTAAACACAATCATTCAATCACTTTGATCACTCTTAATTTACAATTAGAGAATTGAAAACAGGGCACCTCAAGAGTGTGGGAAGACATGGTTTATTTAAGAGATTCTCTACTTCAGTGTGCTTTTATTGACTTTCTGTAACCCTGTACTTCATGGCTGCCTTGGTGCTGTTTATACTGAGACAGAGAAAGGAGTTGTGCTGGCAATTTTATTTATATGTAGGTCAAGCAGTAGAGATCATCAACACCCAGCTAGATCTAACCTGAAAAGGAAAAAGGAATAAATGCACTCTATACAAAACCAACTAACTGCATACATTAGGTGCAGCCTGTTGGGAAAAAGTCTTTCCAGCAGAAGAAAAAATGATACAGTCAATAAATGAACTTGGTTTTGGCACAAAAACTACTGCAGTGGTGTTAAGTCTTCCCAGTCACTCCTATTTACTTCTAGATTTCATTAACTTCTTAACTGGTGTAACATAATTTTTTATGAAATCAGGTATAAACTTACCCCTGAAATGAGCTTCATTTGAAGTACTGCTCAAGCAGTTACCCTGTGCAAAACCAACCTGATAAATGTTGACATAAAGAATGATTACTTTTGAAATGTAAGTGAAAAATATGGAGGAAAGGGGAAGATTTAAATACAGTTTTGGCAAAAGAGAAAAATTAAATATAGCCTTACAAGAGGCTTTTAAATTTTTTTTCACCAAGGCATAGAATGGTTAGGGTTGGAAGGGACCGTAAAGATCACCTACTTCCACAGGTAGGGAACCTTCCACCAGACCAGGCTACTCAGAGTGCAATTCAGTCTGGTCTTGAACACCTCGGGGGTTGGGGGGTCCACAACCTCTCTGGCCAACCTGTGCTAGTGCCTCACCACCCTCAAAGTAAAGAATTTCTCCACAATATCTAACCTAAGCCTACTGTCTTTCAGCTTAAGACAACTCCCCCTTGTCCTGCCACTACACAGCCCTGTGAAAAGTCCATCTCCAGCCTTCTTGTAAGCCCCCTCTAAGTATTGGAAGGGGCCATAAGGTCACATTGGAGCCTTCTCTTCTCCAGGATGAACTGCCCCAACTCTCTAAGCCTGTCTTCATAGGAGACGTGCTCCAGTCATTTGCTGAAAAGAAAACCCAACCCAAACCAAATACCCCGGGACTAACTGGAAGTCATTAATGACTTCAGATAAGAGGAATTCCACAGCTCAAGGAAAGTGAAGAGCCTGGCATCCAAGTTAGTGTCTCTACAGCACAATGCACATTCTCTATGCAATGCTCCAAGTCCCCAGGTCATCCAGACACGCAAGTGGAGGGGACAGGCAAGGTCCCACCACTATGGCCGCAAATCCATGCACCAGCTATGAAGCACCTTCTGCAGTACTGTGCCCCAACAGTACAGAAAAAAATTTCTTAGACTGAAGATGTCCAGTTAGTAAAATATACAAGAAAACTATTGCATGCATGCAAGGGGGTTTCATATTACATATTTTAACATAACATGGTTTTTTGGTTCCAGGCAAACCTGGCATTTTCTTCAGGGCAGTCACAATAGCATATACCGCATAACAGTGGTATCTTTCAATCTTCAAGTCAGCTGTTCTTTCAGAGGTAAAGGGGAAAAAATGGTGTGTGTGGGCCATGGAGTGGCATGAAGGTGAAGTAATTTAAAGGCTTTTAGTGATGACAGCTTATTTTCCCATGTTTCATCCCTGTCAATTCAAAGAGACCAACAAAGCTTTCTTCCAAAGGCAACGACAGGCAAATATCTGAACCTGCCTGGCCCTTTGACAACACTGTTCTGCCACACATTAAAGCAGTCACGGGGAATGGCCCAAGAAGACTACAGTTATCATTTGTTAATACCACCCTTATCTTCTACTCTAAAAGTTAATGGTATGGTACTGGAATCTAATTTTTATTACTTAGGAAGCAGATTCTGTTAAACAGTACATCTTGGATGAATCTTAAAAATCCCACTCATGTCTACTCAATGTTATAGTCAAAGGTAAGACTACAAATCTGAAACTACTAAGGTATATTACATTTGAAGGTTGTGTACAAACCACATTTCCTAAAGAGGCTACCAAAGACAAGTTACACAGTTCTAAAGTTGGTTCAGCTCAGTCTGGGATCCTGCCTTCACCTGGAAAGGTGCATCTCATTTCCCTGTCATTTCTGCTTTCCCTTGTTAGGTCTACTGATCACTTGATGTGGGATAAGAACTAATCCTCCAACAAGGACCAAAAACTAGTGCCTTCTTTTTGCTTATACATTTTCAGTTAGGTAAGTTATGTTGATTTAAATATTATTTTTAAAATGTGAGCATAGTTGGCCTGCAGTTCATATGGACTTCAAATGCAAGGTGGTTCAGGCTAACAGTTCATTGTCTGCTGTCCTTAATTGTATCACTGAAAACAAGCGACTAGTCAGACAAGCTTATCTGAGACCTTGGTGTCAGCTACAAAACTGGTACCTCTGTCTCAGCCAGAAGGACTTCACCATTCCAAAGAGCTAGCACACCAAGGAAGCTAAGGAATGATAACTGATTAACCACATTACTTGTATTACACAGTGATCTAGCACTGAATAATTATGAAAAGACAGTTTGTCTTAGTACTTCTACTTATACCCTCTCCTGCTAGAATATTCTAATTTTTTTTATACTATAATGCTCTGCAACTTGCAGCTTCAAAAAAACAGTAAAAAAACAAAAGATTTTGCTCTTAGCTGTATAACATTTACATTGCTGTAGACACTGACATCAATAACAGTCCTTCTACCATGTAACAGGAAAAGGAGAAGAGTGAAAAATGGCCACAAAGGTGAATGATGGTATTTAAATAAATTCTGGCATCATAAATAGGGACAAAAAAAATTACTTAGTCATATTCAGAAGAAAATGTAATTTCCAAAGAATGGTCTATCCATTTCTAACAAACACTATGCTTTGTATCAAAAGGGCAAGGCCCAAAAGAATAACAAGTTTTAAAAACCTTTTTCATTAGTATTGACTAAAATGTGTCTTTGCAGCATTAAAGCTACTCCCAATCTCTAAAATATAGTAACAGAAAATATAATAAGTTATCAAAAAAGATAACTTTAAAAGGTAATTTGAAATTTAGTTGCAGTGTTAGCAGTACAGAATGAGTTCATGTACGCTTCCTGGTCTAAATAGAATTAATTCCTCACAAGGACTATTTTAATTCCCAGTATTAAGAATCTGTCAATGTGAAAAGGAAAACTGTTGAAAAAAAAAATCGTAACAGAGGGACGGGCAGAAAATGGGAATGCTGCACCTGCACAAACCAAGCAATTGAAAGCTTACACTGACAAAATCTACTTTGCAGCAGCATCTCTATTCACCCAAGCATCCCTGAAGCATATGACAAACTCCTTCAGATATAATATCTTGTCTACCACAAGGCTGAAATCCCCTTACTTTCAGAAAAACAAATTCAATCAAGACTGAAGCTGGCTTTGGGCTTGTGTTCATATAGAGTTAAATGCCCATTTGACAATTACTGAACTATTTGCAACATTAAAAAAATGGAGACAACTTCCTGCTTCCTTCCTTTGCTTCAATTAGTGTTTCCTTACACATAACAAACTTTACCCTTAACACCTACTGATGGATTTGTAGGAATGGCTACTGGAATTGCTACATGGGTACGTGTGAGGATACACCTGTATCCTGAGGCAGGGCAGCAGCTGCCATGCAGCAGCCACTGAGGGAGCTCCCCTTTCCTCACTTCTGCAGAGCAGCTTGTAGGGTCCCCATGTTCTTCTCCAAGACAGAGCTCTGGAAAGCCACTCTGAAGCTTTCAAGCTCACAGGCAGAAAACATCAGCAGAGAAAAACAGATAACTGTACCAAAGGTCTTAATGAGGCTTTTGAATTTCTCCACCTTCTCAAGGGCTGAAATTGCATCCTGGCAGTTAACGAGCAGAATGTTTGACTGACCTCAGTCTACCGCATTTTAAAAAAGCTATCAGTAACATTTCTGGCAAAATTCTTTATATTAAAGCAGTGTATTTTTCTTGCTTCCAAGAAAACTTTTTTATTGGACTCTTAGTAGGCAGGCATAGCCAATATGAAAATGAAGAAAACATTCAAAAGGATCAAATGAACAATAACCATGTCCTCACTTGCAGTTGAATTGCAAAAAGCAATGTACTTGCAGCTCAAAGACTGAAATTGTCACTGAACATTCAGCAATAATACTAAGAGAATATGATGAAGTCATCACTTAAGTCAGGGCACTGTGACTTGCCTCTAGACAGGAAAATTTATAGATCTAGTTTGACCTCAAGCCCCTCAAGCATGAGCACAGACAAAGTATGAAAGTTCCAATATGCATCTCCAATATAGATGAGAAAACACAACATGCATTTGAGTAACAATATTTTAATAGCGGAAATATTGCTCAAGTTCATAATTAATTATAAAAATAATTTAGGAAAGCTTTTTAAAGTTTTATATTTCACACTCATGACTGATTTTCTCTTTCCTCTATTTCTTTAGCTAGCCTGTGGAATGATAAATATCATCCAAACAGCTGAGCCTTTACCATGTACACTCAACAAAGTTGTGTCTTGTTATGGCTCCAGCTAGTCAAGCTATTTTCAGCAAAGGTCATCACAATCTGAAATCCATTAGAAAGCAAGAAAACAAAAAAAAAAGTCCAATTTTATATTTATCACAGCCATCAAGACAGAATCATTCCAAAAGAAAAAAATTGATAAGCAGCCTGAATTAAGTATAAGTCCATTACAGAGAAAAAAGACATTTGTTGTTACAGCTTCTTGTTCTTTTCTCTTCCCATAAATTCACATCTATAGATAAGCTGATGATATAATTCAGAAATCAGATAATTCTCATGCAGGTCATTATGGTCAGAAATAAGCCTATTTATAAAAGCCCAAAGACACCTGGTTCAAAAGGAGGTCTTTTGTACCACAGATTTTGGTATGACACATCAGCTTAATTCTTTTTACTCTTAACTGTACCTGAGCATCTTGGCATTGAGTGCTATGAGTGCTAATTTAGTGTGAAATTTTACCTAGTTACAAATAGTCAAACACGTTTCTTGCAACTATGCCCTTGAATTCTGAAATGCAATTATGCCTCATATATTGCCTAAGAAAAAAACAAAACAAACCAATCAGTACTTACTCCATAAAAAATGTCTGGAATGAAGTGCAAAACCAAAATCATCCCAGCATCAATTAATAAATATATTTTGGGCTGACCCTGAAGTGACAGAGAGACAGAGCAGTTTAAATGTCTTGCTCATTCCAGACACAGAAGATGCCAGGCCAGACTGGAACACACAAGGTCTCATCTCAGGAGATAGTGCCTTGCCAGAAGAGAACTGCCTGTGTCAAATGAACTGCAGCATTTCACTGACTTCACAAAGACCACACTGCTGTGACTGAAAACCATGTGTGAACACAACACATAAATGCTGTACAGAAAATAATCGCAGTGACTTCTACTGATGCCAGTGTGAAAGGCAATGACACTTTGCCAATAACAACATAAAATGAAGTAGCTGTCAAAGAAGTGACTGAAAGCCTAAGGTTTGACACGTCACATGTCAAGTGTCAGCAGCACAGTGATATCTGAAAGGCCAAACTAACTACCATAGACTTAATTCAATGGTCTAATACTGAACTTTGAGGTTGTTTTCTTCATTTCACTTGCCCACAACAAGAGAGTGATTTGCATGGTTACACTAGCAATCTTGGCATGTAGTTTTAGCACAGACAGGTAGACAGAGCTTGCAGCATTGAATAGTCAATATTCTGCAAGTGCAGAGCTGTCTGTGACAGTTCAAAATGCTCAGACACTTACGCAAATCTTTCAAAGCCATAAGAATACGAACAACCTTTGTCCAGGCCACTCTGGTTTGTCAGATAATTGACAGACAAGTTAGCAAACTCAATGAAAAAACATTTTGTAATAAGTAGTTCAACCAACTGACTCAAAGGTCTTTCAAAACTTGCTCTGTTGTGTTTGCTGGCCTGTAAATGACTCCCTCAAAGGAGCACAGATTTCAACTGGAAACAGATCTCTAACTCTAAACTAATATTCTGGTCATGCACTTAAATATTTCCGCTAAGAGTAGAACAGACTGCAAATATTAGAGCATTATTATTGCACTATTGGTTTTCATTCTACGTGGCCCCAAAGAACAGTAAGGTCTGAAAATTTAACAAAAGCATGCTCCTTACCTATGTCACATAATGGTATTTTCAATCTGAAGTTGAATGGTTTTGTTCCAATTCTGATTAGAAGTCAGCACTCTGTTGATTTCAACTGATCTACCCATTCCTTATTATTAATAGATGTATTTTAATACCTATCTAGAAAATTGTAAATTTTCTTGATGAAACTTTGGGTTTACAACCAAACACTTGGTATATCTCACTAAAGAAATCTAAGGACTCAAATTCATTTGGATGAGACTTCCTAGCTCCCAGGAAGACAGACCAACACCATGCTGACCTGCCGCCTGTCACTTAAGTGTTTTGCTAGAAACCCACCATGCAGTCAGCTGCTACAAAGCAAGAAACTGTGCAATTATTTCCAAGTCAGTGGATTTATGCTTATTCTATTTACATAGAGGAGGGAAATCCAGATACGGGTGGAGAGGTCAACGTATAGCAACCTTTGCACCAGCATATACAAACTACACAGGGCTTAAAGTTCACAGTAATTCAGACAGACCATTTGCAATACATCTATATGCTTTTTAGGAATTCAGATATTTGCCTAGTTATGTTTTCAGCCTTTTAATGCCAAAGTTTTGGGGTTTTGTTGGGGTTTGTTGGTCTTGGTTTTGTTCTTTAAAAGGGTATTTGATAACAGCACTTTGCAGAACTTTTGCCCTCAAGTCAAAATTGAATTCCAGTTCAAACAGTAGATTAAACTGTACATCTGCTCAATTTTAATAAAGAACTTTCCTTTAATGCAAATCTATTACTGCAAAATGTTTTGTGTGAACATATTATTGAGGTATCACTAAGAAGAGGTGATACAGCTTTAAACACTCAGCTGTTGCATTACAGGTAGGCTTTTAGGAACCTGCCTCCAGGTAAAACTGGGACACACTTAAAGGACGATTTTTCAAAAACTTTCAACACTAGCTTAAGTCTGCTTATAGAAGTCTAAGGAAATTTTAAAACACTGTTTTTGTCACAGGAAAAAAGCAGAATCTTTCAGTACATTAGAATGTCCCCCGACTTTACGCCATAGCATCTAAATTTCTTGTTTAATGCACATACATTTCATTTCCTTGTTTTTAACCAAGTCTTACATGAGTTTTATTCTCAATTTTAAACTATTATTTTGGGCCTGAGGTGTAACATTCCAAGAATCAGCCATTGGCTTCCCTTTCCAACACTGGAAAGCTCTGTGCAGGACCCAGAAGGGAAGTAGAAACCAAAAGGGGATTTTATAAAATTGGAGATCCAATAGAGCTCTGACAGCAAGTTCCAAGTGTCTTTATTTAACTAACCATCACTGTGGAAAGATTAACTAGCTAATTTTGTATATTGAAGGCTGGGAAAACTCTTGAAAAATTGCATCCGCTGGTCAGAACTTGACTGTTCTGAAACAATAAATCTTGTCAAGACAGAGGACTTGTTCTCCAAATCAACTGTCCCTTTACATGAGCAACATGGCTTGCTTTCCCAACTCTGCTTCCTTCCCTCCCAGGAATTAAATAAGACACTAGTACTTTATTAGATAAATAAACTGTTTATCTCTGTTCTTATTTTAATCATTTTTTGACTTTGGAGAAGAAATTCACTGCTTTCCAGAAGGTCCAGAGGCCTCACAGAGATTCAGGGTCACACATACAGTTCTGCTGCATTCAGCTGCACCTCATGTCTTAGCTCTCTAGATCTATCAAGATAAATCACACAAGTAAGTGAATCCTATGCAGGTGCCTCAAGGAGTACTTTCAAAGTTGAGAGACTACGCAGAAACTTGGTGCTTGGACTTTCAGCTTCAAAAGGCTGAAAGGTGACATTTGTCACCTGTTGTTTTTGCACAGACTAGGGCAGATACACACCCTGAAAGTCTCCTTTGCACCAGGACAGTTCCTTTCTACATGCATATGTACTAAATGCCTGTTACAGGGAACCTTCCTGGCAAGTCTTTTGTAGTCTCAAGTGTGGAAGGAGCCTAGGTGCCCAAGTCACATCTAACACTAAATATTACACAGCATTAAGCATTCAAACAGCATGAAACATTTAAGGCCATAAGTCACTAACGAAACATGCCAATGGAGACAAATGCAGTCTTATATACAAGTATAAACAGATAATGCCTTACATGAGCCACCTTGAAAACAGATTAAAGCATATTTATTAGATTACATAGGAAGAGAAAGTGCTTAAAAGCATGCTTTTCTCAATAAAGTACAACACACTAGATGACCTCACTGTGCTTCCTTCCAACCTTATCCATTCTGTGGTTCTGTGGCTAAAAAGGTGAATTATCTGCCATGCAACTTTATTCCCACATCAATATTTTTCAAACTTATACACAAATTAGAATCAAATGAAACTCAAGGCTTGGGGCAGAAGTGAAAATTATTTACTGATTCATTTGCTAACGTATCTGCTTTTGACTTGCATCTATCCTTTTTTTTTTAAGATGGAAAATGAATACTTTTCAATTTGCAGAACATGGGAAATTTTTATATAAAAGACAGTGGTTTTCTTACAAAAAATATGCAACCAAAAGCTTAGACATTATAGTTAAAATTATTAATTCTGACAAAAGATGCTGACTGCCATACTTGAATATTAATAAAGTGATTAATTTTACTCTCTTCCCCCAAACCACCAATTAATGATGATGAGCAGAGGCTACTGTGAGAAGCTGGGAATCCTGCCAGTTCCTGTTTCATATGGATCAATCGAAAAGGTTAAGCAAAGCCTAAGCTCCAAATCCAACAAAGAGGCATTGCAATTTTGCACTACTGCAGACATGAGATAACCAAGATGCCATAAAAATTGCAACTCTCTAGAACATCACAAACTTTTCCAGAGCTCCATATTGCCATGTGAAAATATGACATGGCCAGGTAGACCAGTGCAGACACAACTCTCAGGTCTCACATATGAATGTTCTCAGCATCTCTATTTTGGTCTGTGGTTATGTGAGGAAGAGATGGCTGCATGATGCCCTTTTACTCAGATTAATTTCCTCTATCACAAGGCCTTAATTTCAAGTTTTCAAAGCATCCTTTTCTTCTCCAGCATTGTCACATATAAATCCATGCAGTTTCACCGTATTGCTATGATCTGCTGATATGCTTAGAGCATAGATGAAAACCCCATACAGAACAGTTCCCATAAAACTCTACTGTCATCAGAAAATGAGCATAAGACCACACCATGGAAGTAACATCATGACTAAACAGCACATTAAGTTAAGGTCTTTCTCAGCACAAAGCTTTTAACAAGAAATCTATGTTATCATGATCCTTTGTTTCTCAAGGTAACAGTTCAGTAATATCATATTTTGTTTGGATAACACTTATACTGGCAAAAAGAAAACATTTTCCGAGACACTTTGATAAAATAATTCCATCATAAAATGTTCATAGGTACATCTGCCTTCTGCCCTTCTATTTGAGTTCACAGACAGTAAGAAGGGACACAGCTGTATAACCAAACTGTTCTAACTGAGCCTTTTTTCTACATATACAAAGAGTTATAAACAATGGTATTAGGCCATCCCAGATTTAATGGATTCCTTGGGACCACAAGATTAAGTAAAATGAAAAATTCAAATAAGAAAGTTTGGGGGTTTTTTCAATGTATTTGACACCCTTTTTGAGAAGTGAACAAATAGACACTGTCAAAAGCTGAAACGTGCACAAAATGTGTCCATTTGTTCCCCATGAATACTGAGGTATACTTATTCAAGGAAAGGAATTCCACTGCTCTCCTGAGATTTTTTTGAATTTTGTGCCAAGTTCACTCAGTTAAAGTTTGGGTTGTGTTAGGATGCCAGATACAAGTTCCTCTAAGTCAGCCCTGCCTTTCACTCAAAAATTAAGTGCAAAACAGATGGTAAATTCAAACTTATATGAATTTAAAAATGACCATTAATAGATCATCGCCAGCCCTTACTTTGAACAGTTCAACCACTGTTTTTAATTGAAAATAATTAGTACATATTTTTGTCTATTATGCAGCCTATTTATGTGTAATTTCTCTTCCAGTTATGTTTCTGGACATGTTAAGGGTTATCACATTTTTCTAAATTGTTCAAACTAATTGCAGCATGACCTCTGAGGTGTCTTAAGTTATCTTGGAAGCTTTTGGAGAAGTAATTCTAAGGTGACAAACTGTTTTTATATGAAAACCATCAATGTAAGACAAGTAAGACATTTTAAAAGGAAATCTAGACATCCATTTCAGTTTTCCTCTTTTTATCCCAAAATAAAATGGGAAGCTTCTTACTAAAACTTAAATTAATTAGAAAGCCTCCAAACAGCTTTTATGTAAGAGTGTTGATCTGTTTTGTTTGGATTATTTTCTATGAAATGATAATTATTGCTTTACATTAAATACAACACTTTAAAATATGACATTGGCGTTTTCGCCATAGTTTTTGAAATAAACTGATGTTAGGGCTACAGCAAAGCCTGCAAAATGAGCTGTGCAGAACTAGGGCATGCAGTATGTAAGTACACAGTAATTGTGGTAAGCCAAAGCATCTCAGCATAAGTGATCAGATGGACTGGGTATATATAGGGTGCCATCTAATGCCAGCCAACTGCTTAGAAAAACCTCAGCATGGAGCAAAAACAATTCTGCTCTTCCAAGACTTTCTTCATTTTATTGCAATAAAGAAAAAAAAATAGAAGGTAGAGGAAAAACTTGCTTTTGTTTGTGTCAAACTCAGTTAATGCTTCATAATCAAAGGAAAAAAAAATGTTTCAAGCTGTACAATCAAAACTCAAAGAAACTCCAAGACATACATACCTCTAATAGAATTGTTACATGATTATATGATCAATTAAAGACTACTAAATATGCTTACTGTCCCAAGAAATAGGCACATCACCAAGAAAAATAAAGCATTGTATTCAAAAACATCAACCTATTTTATCTAGAAGAGGTGAAGCCAAAAAATTAATGAGACATGAATGAATGTTGGGAAAGTTTATTTTTAAACTCTGACTTGACACCAAATATACTTTGCATTACACATTGTTAAGTTAATTTATTAAATATAGAACATTTAAACAGGTAAATCCAAGACAGAACAACCACCAATTTTGCTTTAAAACATTTAATACCTTCATTACAGCAAACTGAGAACAAAGTACTGGATTAAACCCCATGTATACTGAAGTACCACACAGAATCATAGATATTATTCTGAAGTTTGTAAAAGCAGCACAGTAATGCCTTTAGAGACTAGTCTTTGTACTTCATATACAGAATGCACCAGAACTACCAGCAAGCCAAAGCTGGTTTTCTCTGAACACTAATTAGAAACTAAAGAATGCAGTCATAAGGGCAGGAAGAAAGAAATCCATAAGAAAAGTATGACTTACCAGACAGATGAGTTTAGCTGTGCCTCAAATGCAGCAGAAATAAGAAATTTCTGTATATGTAGACCTTGTTTATTTAGCCCTTTATGAAGGTTTCTCTCAAGTAATTAATTTAACTCACATGCAAGAGTCTGCAAAACAAAAAGAGAAAGAATCTAAGCTGCTGACTTTTTTTTCTAAGAACATTTGAGCTATTTTCAGCAGTAATGGGCTTGCCTACTATCAAAATGAAAATGCAATACAGAACAAGCAGACTCCCATCCCAAGCTAAAAAAAAATCAGGAAATCCATAGCAAAAAAAAATCTTTGTTCATTGTCCAATTTTTTATTTAAAGAAACAGAAGGAGCAGGGAACAATCACTGTTGATGGAAATAAAACCCCAAACCAAACTACTGTTAAAAGGAAATCAGGGCCCTTGAAGATTATAACTTTTAGCTTAGACAATGAACCACCATGGATAATTTTTAATGTGAAGAACACTTTTTAAGTTTGGTTATCTCTGAAGATGTTTAGCCTTCTCTACACAAGGTTTCATTAAAGTCCACCATTTCTGGCGGGTATGCACATCCAAGGACAGGACAAATCAGTATAGCAAGACTGAGGACAGTAGTTTGTTTCTAGTTTGCATCTCAAGTTTCCAGTTTCAGCAAAAGTACTTTTTTGGAAGCCTAGTGACCTGAAGCTACTGGCACTCCATTTTTTTTTTTTTTTTCACCAGGGCCATTCAGTGACATGATAAATATCTCTCTGTCACACTGCCAGCCAACCAACCAACTTACCCTCCCATAATGCAAAAATACTGGGAAACAGAAAGTATCAGTACAAATTAATGACTCTAGGAAAAGACCCCGAAGTTCTTGATGGGTATATAAAACCTAATTACTTTGAAGTTTAAGAAAACACAGATAAACTGAGTCAGGGAAAAAATTGTCACTGTTTAATTTTTTCTTCTGTTAGATGACAAAGCTTCCAACATATCCCTCTCTATAACTTCCCTGTACATATCTCAGCAATTCTTGGTTTTGCTTCCTCAGAAAAACTTCTCAAACATCATCACACTGTTAGGTTCTGCCACTGAAAAATTTTGTTACTTTTGTTCAAGGAAAAGTTATGAGACTTAAAGTTACTCTCACTTTAGCTCAAAACCTAAAACATGCTGGTGTGGAAAGATTGCAAAACATCTGCTAAATTTCCAGTCACATCTACTTAAGCACATTAATTTGATAACATTTTAGAACACCATGGAACACATTACTTTCTGATTTATTCGTGAATAGTAGCCATTTGGAAGTCCTATGGACACATGAAACAGGATGCCAGACACAAGCTACTTAGTAAACTGTTAAAAGAGTAATGCAATGCTCATTATTCTAAACAAACATGAAAAACACATTATTAATGCATAAAAAGTATTAGCTATAGAACACTTAACACAATAACAAAAAAGCTGCTAAATGTAAAAATATAGCACAGATCCCTTCTGTGTTACCTCAAAAGCATCCTTTCCATTTGATCTCAGATATTTTTAGTGTTACAGCAGTTAAAAGAAGCTACAACAAAACACACAAGCTCTAAATACTGACCTATTAAATTAATCATTATTGCTACTTCATTCCTGATGTCTAGTTTAAGACCGTCATTTTACCACAAAACCAGTTCATCAAAGATTAAAAGCTCAGTTTATTTTTGAGATTCATGAACAAAGATATTCAAGGACTCAAATAGCTTAAATTTCTGATAATGTGTAAGTTATAGCCAGCTTAAGAGCTGTAATGGTCAGGTGGAACATGCAGTATAATTTGTAAATAAATACCTGTATCTACCAGACCACTAGTGTCAGATCCTACATTACCTTGCCATCCATAATTCTTTCATCTGGTGGTTACAGGCTAAATCAATAAATATCTACATGCTGAATACTAATACTGCACAAACACAAAACTAGAAGTATGTTTTAAAGTCATTATTAGCAGTATCCATTTACTACTGACATAATTTAATACACAACATTTTGCAGCTCAGCATTTCTTTACAGAGGCATTTTCTCAGAAGACAGATTTACAATTAGCTGAGTCACCATCAGCACTTAACCCATTTTGGTCCCTTGTTTCTTCACACACTCTCTGCAACTGTATTTGTGTAAATAAATGACAGTTTACTTATTAGTATTTACAGTATTTACTAAACATGACATAAGCACTGTTTCGATATATACTAAGGTGCTTTAGCTACTGCATACAAATCAGATCATCTTTATCCACAGGGAACATGAGATGTCAGAAATATCTCATCTAGGTCTCAAAGATAAATGCTTATGTATGTTTATTAGTAAAACAGACAAATATGTCACTACTACCAAGACAGTCACCTAATGCTTTTCAGAGACTGACAATAATCTCTTCCATTTTATGCCTATCAGCAATACTAAAATTAAGAACAGAATTTCTTCAGTGACCCACTCCATGTGACTTAATCAACTTTTAGTATTAAAGAATTCAACATGACCAAAAAGTGTACAGTTCACACTGCTGATGTAGCTACTTGGTGCAAATCTCCAGGAGCTCCCTGGCCAGACACCACAGGGCAGACACAAAAGAGTTTTTCATAAACCAGAGGAAAGAACCTTGATAGGTAAGAGATACAGAAGGTTGTTCAAAATACTGAGAGACAAAATTTGCATACCTGCTTCACTGCACAGATTCATATAAAGGAAATCTTGATTTTTCTAAGCCTAGCTTTTCAAACATAGTTGAGTCACTGAAGCTTCATATGGAATGGCTGAAGGAGTATACTCCTTTTGAGAAGCGTCCCTGTATATTTCAAGATGTGCAGGTGAACACTGCACAGCCAGGTATAATGACTCCTTTTCCCTAATATTTTTCTATACATGATTCTATTACTATACTTTAATATTAGGGCAATACCTTTGAGTAATATGATAGTGTGTCTAAATGAAGGCACATTACCTGCCTCAGGAAGAAACAAGAAGTATGGATATGATTTCTTTCATTTGTTCATTTTTTTCCCCCAAATAACCGTATTTCTTGAATTTCATCTGAACTATGACAGATAACATTAAATGAATTTAATGTTAGAGAATGGAAGCAAAATGGACATACTCTGTTTTCAGAAATGTCCCTTGAGAGTGTTCATTCACAGAACTGATCATCTCAATCTCTGAAGTACGTATTTTTTAGAGTGAGGGGAAGAAGAAATCTACAGAAGGAAAGTTATGGATCACATGCTTTGTCCTGGACTTCACCTAGTCTTAAAAGTGTTTTAGACATATATGAACTTGAAGAATCCTACAAATAAGACCTTTTTTTTCCACATCAAGTGTGCTTTTGGTAGCTTCTACTGCTAAAAAAAAATGGAGCTATGAAAAAGGGTGGCCATGCTCCTGGACAGGATGGAATACCTTGCCACTCATAGGTCATATACAACATTACTTGTGGTTAATCCTATATAATGTAACATAAGTAAAAATTCATGAACATGTGGTAACTGAACTTAGTGCCAGGGATGCCTATACTCAAACAAAGTATCAAAGCAGACTTCTGAATTTGTCAGAGAAGTGTTCTACAGATAACTCATGCATTTCAAAGACATGGATCAAGACAGTAAGTACAAAGATTCTCACATTATTAACATGAACTGGTCTGCAAAATGGCATATGTTTGGTGAAGAGTTGACTGCTGCTGTTCTGCAGAACAGCAGATCTGCATTCTCTTTAAAAGACACCAAATGTCTTTAGTGATACTGAGTTCTCATTTTGGACTTTAGGTTTCTATTAGACTGAAACCTCTAGCCCATTTTTTCTAAGACATTTTACAGTTATAATAAGCAGCTATGTTATAACTTTTAATATGTTTAAGAACACCATCATATAGCATCCATTAAAAAATATCATACCTTTAAATCAGCACCAAATAACTACATTAAAACATAGGGATACTCTCAACTTTGAAGTGAAATCACAGGCATTTAAACCCCTCCAATTATTGAAAGCATATTTTCTAAATATTTAAAACCTTTTAGTCATCTGTTAGAAACAATTCCAATACTTTAGCCAGTTCCATACAACTGGGCACAAACCATGTAACTGCTCTCATAGTGATGTAAAACTGACTACAGCCACTGCAGCTATCATTCTGAAACTGGACTGGCAGGACAATATGCCTGTCTGTTTTGCTAGTAAAATTAACTTCCTCTGTTCCAAAAGCAAACAGTTAGAAATGAACAGGAAAATAAATATGAAAAGGCCTTTTCAGGAAATGGGGAACAGAAGCTTATTGTTAATCTCACTATTAATATACATTGCAGGGCTATTGTTTCAAGAACTTGGTACAAAGTTATTTGTCCTTCAGGCCTGTTTTCTTCTAAAATGTGCTTAACTCCTGTATGAGACAGTGGTTGTTTTTTGGGAGGGTGCTGAGGGCATTACTGAGTGGGGTTTTCCTAAAGGCCTAAACCTCAGAAATGAAAACAAGTTAGGACTCCCAACCTTTGACTTACCAATGCAAGTAACAGGATCTTTTGTGCCCAAATGAAAAGTGGCAATTTTAAAAATATCCGTTTTATATTTACACCCAAATTTCTAAGCATCTGTATATCTTTTAACAGTGAGCTAAAATTCTTCTCCTGAACCAAGTAAGCAATGTCTTGCCTTAATGAAACTACTTTGGTGACAGCTGTTCTGTACAACCTTGTGTTTTATCAATCTTAAATATGAGGCACAAATATTCAAAATATGTTCTCACGTTTTTTCCACTCTTTATCAAAACCATGGAAGATGATGTCATGCCATCATGTTATTTTTAAAAACACTATACTGATGGACATTGAAACATCTGCCACGGATATGGAAAAACTGGATTAAACTTCCAGAAGGATTTACAGTCACATCTCCCATTTCCGTGACACAATACCAAGCGTCATGCTATTGTCTGGTCTTTTGAGGACACTGGCCCTCTTTCATAGAGTAATCACATACTTCAGGTGGCTTACAGAGCAAGAACTGGACTCCCTCATAAGCTTAAGAAAGAAAAAAATTACCTAGGAGAAGGGAAAGTCTGAGCAACTGCCTTCAGTTACTCTGAAATACTTACACCCAAACGATATACTCTGAAACATTAACACCTTCCCAGAGTTATCTATCTATGGATAAAACTGCACTCACTTCTCAAGGGAGAGCTGCCATCACCAGGCTCTGGGGCTATGATCCTGTGTGCAGCTCCCACTCTCAAGCTGCTGGTGCGTGTAAGGAGAAAGAAATCCACAGAAGTAACACAAGTCCCAAATCCTTCCTTCCGCTTCACAAAGATTTATGTTACAGAGCATACAAGGCCTAAGGCCATTCTGCTTCTTCTTAAACCACCAGATTATGGCTAGGCCAGCTTTACACCTCCGCACTCTCTACTGAGCTTCCATTCCAATTACCATGGCTAAATCCACAAAGGAATTTAGGCCTCTCAATAATTAACACAATGGTTTTCTGCCAATTTGTTAAGCCGCCAGGCTAGTAATGAAAAAATAAGGGACCTATATGAAAAACAGTCCTTGGCTTTACCAATTAAGTAATTTTAGTGGTTTTTGCTACTCATATCATAGAAGCTAGGAAACAGCTGAGCTACTGCAACAGAAGCGTTCGGGCACTGAGGCCTAGGGTGAGCACTTGTCCCCTCAACTGAGTACAAAACTTCTCACTATAAGTCAAACAATGGTGTAGAGAACCATCTTTCCATCAGTGTTCCTTTTGTCAGTTTATTTATTTTACTACTATGATCCACCAACTGAAAACACAACCTAAAGAGATAACTCTTCGGAATTTTAGAATACAAAGTAATACTACCAGTCTAGTATTTTTCTGATCTCTTTCTTTTTTTCCCCATTAGCCTGATTTCAAAGGCAGTATGTGGTTTTCAGCAACCCAACATTTGCATTTATGTTTCCTACCTCTAATGGCAACATATGATATTGACATAATAGAAACAGCTGAAGTCAGACAAAGCTCACCAAGACACAATTGCTTTGGCAAACTCTTTCTTTGCAGCTCACAGTTTCACATAATCCATGACAATTATCAGTCCTTCAGGCTGCAAAGATAGCTATTTCAAGAGCTCAGGTACATGACCAGCAGAGTGAACCAACTTGCAGCTACACTGCCCCCACCTTTGTTCACCTTCAGGCTGCTTATCAGCAGGAAAAGGCGCTGCCAAAATGCCTGAGCCTACCAAGCCTGCTCCTGCTCCCTACAAAAAAACTCCTTTCTGCAGTATGATGTAGCACACCCTACAGGAAGCTCCTAAAACAGAAAACTGTACCCTTCCCATTCAAATATTTTTGTTCCTGAAGATCATCATTTCCCCAAAGATTTGACAAGTCCTCATACTAGTAGCTTGGAGGGAAAGGAACTCCAGGAAGAGTTTCCAGGAATTTCTACAACTCCCAAAGGCGAAGTTAAAGCACAATACCAACACCCCCCAGTGGATACTCTATACTCACTTAGTCCTAGTGAACTAGGAAATGGCTCAGGAAATCAGTGCTGAGCTTGTCCTTTTTTTGTCTTCTTGTTAATAGAGGCACATTATAATGCAGTCATCTATCATGTATGGCTTCAGCTAAGTGAAAATAAGAGCTCTTTCACAGTTTTTGTTTGCTGTTCTCATTCTTTACAGGACTGTTAATTTCAAAACAGGCTGTTAGTTTGAAACATTTGTTTGAGCTATACTCCTGCTTTTCCTAGGTGAGGTAAGACAATTCGATGTTTGCTATACTCAAGGCAATGCAGGATGTTATAGTTGTGCTGCCAGTTAATTGCTCTGTGTTGAATTATCTGTAAGGCAGAACTAATTTTTCAGCTAACAGAATTTGACCCTTGTTTAAGTGGCAAATAAGAGAGACAAGAAGAGCACAGTCACCATGGGTGACATTACTTCAAGGATTTTTAGAAATTTCATAATTATTCTCCATCAGTAACACTTCCACTGCTTATCGGTGAACATCAGTAATAAAGAATTCAAAACCTCAGCCATATCTTCCACCACAAACTTCCCCCCGAATGGAAAAATTCTTCCACAAGGAAGACAGTCTACAGCTACAATTCTAAAACGAGACTTCTTTGCTATCTCTGTTCTTATTAGCCAGTATGACTACACATTTTATGAGATGCAGTGTATACGCCCTAGGAATATTAGGCTATTAAAGAGACCCCCAATTCATATGACAAAGGCCAGTGCCACACAGAAAGGTGGAGAGAAAAGATCCTTAAAAAATACTCTTAAACAGCAACAAACTGAAAGCTGGAACAACATGACTATACATATTTTGCACATTGGGTAGAGGAAGGAGTATCTGCATCATACCATAAATCTACAGTGGTTGAAGTTGCACAGAAGAAGGCTGGAAGAGGAATTCTTAAGATACGTGAGAACTGGAAGACAAAGGTAACATAATCTGAAGATCTCCTCTTTTGTATCCATGAAGTTTTACACCTATTGGGTAGTTTCCCCTCTCTGAAAAATAAACACATGGAAAGGTGGATTTCCCTTCCTAGAAATTGTTTACTTCCTCAGAACTTTAACTTCCTCTGTTTTTTAAATTCATCCACCTATTAGTAATAACAGCTCAAAAGACCCTTCTTTCCCCTTAAGGCTGTTTACTGTTCATCAGCTTGATGAAATGATTGTTCGAAACAGAAAATTTCAATTTTAACCCTTAGACAATGATCACTATAAGCAACATTAGAGTATTAACATTTTCACTTAAAAAGCCTGAAAGATTAATTCAGTGACTTGCAGTATCCTCTGCTTCTAAAGTGGATTGAAAGCTTTACATAAATAGAAAAACAAAATTGAGAAGTTGAAAGGCAAATTTTCTCTATAAAATTTACACAGAAGAGCTAATCACAGTTTTCTATCTTCCCAAAAGAAAGGGTAGAGATAGAAAAGTTGTCAAATTACAGCCTTGTATATAAAGACATCAAAAGTAGACAGCAGACATATCTTAGCAGAAGTTTAATTATTACAAATTTAGTGTCCAAAAACATATTAAGCTGCTTGTGTTCTGTTTTGTCCTGTCTTCTGCTTTGAACCCATTGACTTAAAATTTAAGCTCAGGCACATTTGCTTCCTACAGCAATTAAATAAATTGCTCTTAAAGAGAACATTAGAAAATCATTTGATATAATTTTTTTCAGCCCTTACATTCTGATCAGCAGGGTGAAAAAAAAAATTACACGATTGACAGTTATCTGAAAGGTAGAGTTTGAAACCAGAGGGCAACAACAGAGGGGGGAAATCACTAATAGTTTTACACAATGTCTGTACAGCTTTTCGTTATTTATAACAAAATCAGCTTACGATAGCTGGGTGGCATGAACTAGAAACACGTGAGTTAAGATCAAAGTCTAAACTGTCCATAAGTTGAATAGTTCAAATAATTTTAATAGTACTTTTACAAAGAGAAAGAGCATTGAAATATAAAAAGAAATCCAAACTCTATGCTAACTTTTATGTGATCCACACCTAAAGAAGTCAACCCACAAAATCTTTTTATGATGCAGTATTGAAACATTGCTGCCTTTGAAATGACAACACAAAGACATCTCTATTTCCTGATTCCTCCTCCTCACAAAGCTAGTGACTTGCTTAGCCTGATTTTCATGGTGACATTTCAAACTCATAGGTGTGTCTGATATAGACAACACAGAAAGTTTAGGATGAAAACATATTACAATTGCACTGACCTCAGTTTGCAAATCTGGTTAGTATTTGCATGATTCGAAGTTGAAATGCACAGCATAATTTGAACATAACTTCTGATGTTCAACAAGTTTTAAGAGGCAGGACTATTTATCTAACAGAATATCCCAAAAAGATGATAAAATTTGTGTATATAGGCACGTGAAACTATTTCCAGTAATAAATACACTGTAAGTAAGGTTAGCAGATTCATTCGAGATGGTGCCAACCTTTTCAGCTGAGATTTTACTGGTGATACTAAGACTTAAATGCCTATATAAGTAATGAAAATCAGAAAAACACTTTACCAAGGGACACAAATAAACACAAACGCAACCAACACGTTCTCTCATCTTATATCTATATCTTTCCAGTATTCTTCAAAATAAATTTACCGGCACTTTGGGCTGAACCTAAAGCTAGAATAGCAAAAAACTGGATGCTAATACCTTTTCAACGGTATTTTAAAAGCACAGAGATTTACTGTAAGTACTTTTAATTAATTCAGGGAGGATTCCTACCATTGCTTCCGAAGAGAGAAAACATCAATAAGAGCTTTCAAAAATACCGAAGTCTATAATAATTTCATTAGAAAGTGCATTTTGTTAAATTCCTCTCTGCCCTCTTCCAATAAACCTTCAAATAAATAATAATTTCCTTGTTTAGAAAGTGCCTTGGTAAAGAAAACACCCAGGTTTGAGGTAAGTCACAGATGAACAACTGCCTTGAAGTCTATGCCCTTGCTTTTAAAAATATTATTCAGATGGGATTCTTACAAGGCCAAACTTGAATCATCATTTCAGCACTTAACACTTAACAGTGTAAGATACTAATTTAGGATTATGAGAAACAAGAAGATAGAGTTCACATTTTTGCAAATGGAAGTGTAAAAATTCTACAGTTGTTTATTGTACCCACCAAAAAGACTAGAGGCCTCAGAATATAGTTAGTATATCCATAAAAAAATTAATTAAAAAAATTATCTGCTTCTGGGCAAAGCAAAGCTAAAAATCCTTTTAGCTCTTAAAGAAAGTGCTTAGTAAAAACTATCCACATGTAATCACTAGAGAAAATAAGTCCAGAATTCAAAAGAAGTGGTTTCTTTTATGAAGACTTAAATTACATATGTTATTAGCTTGTTTTGACAATTTTAGGTATTGAATGTGAAATTTTCACAGCATTATCTGCAATTAGTTCAGAAAACCCCCCACACTTTTAATGACTATAAAGAGAAGCTGTTCCTAAACATACTGGAAGATAAAGTCCATAGAAGTCTAACTACAATACTGAAGATGACAGTAGAATTACATAGATTTGACAGAACTACAAACAAGAAAGCTTGCAATATCATTATTCTTTCAAGACATGTTTGAACTCAAGCCACCTCCAAGCTCCAGTTCAGCTCATAATTTTAAAACCAAGTAATACACTGAGAAAAGGAAATTTTCCATAAAGAAATTTGCAGCCCTAATACACTTGTGTATAAAGCAAAACTTACAAAATATCCCACCAACATTCTAACAGAACTTTTCCCAGTTAAAACAATTTTTGGTGCAAATTAGGGACAGAAATTAGAGCTCCTTACCACCTGATCTTACCCTCACAACTGCATTATTCCATTGCTGGTGCAGGACAGCTAGAGAGAATCCCATTTCCATAATGGGTAATCACGTTGAAAATGTAGACTTCTAATGCTTCATCTAAAGTGCTTGTGAAGGGACAGGACTCCTATTTGGGTATCCCAAGAATAAAATACAACATAAAGAATAAATCCACAGAAGGACATAAATTTGTTTTCAAATCTGAAAATTTCAACTGGAATTACTATGTGCACATATCAAGACTAAAAAAAACAATTAAAAACCTGAAATCTGTAGCTTGCCCTGGCACATTGTGTATAGGTTGGAAATCTGACTAGACTGAAAACATGACTTTTTGTTTGTGTTTTTTTTTTTTTTTTAATAAAAACCCAAAAAACCCCCCTTGAATGCTCAAGTATGTGAGCTCCTCAAGGAACTGGCTCATGTTTCTTCACACCTGTTTCCCCTTCAATCTATGGGTGTGTTGTAGCTTTTCCTGAGAGGACTGATTTCTCCACAGCACTTTTGAAATCTGATTTTTAATTCTGTTTTGGTCCCCCATGAGGAATGCTATTGTTTGGGCCTCCTGTCAACACACAATTTAACTACAGTACCGGAACCCGTGGTTTTAAGTAACACGTTCTGATCAATGAAAAATGCGCCCCATGAGTCCTGTCTAATTTTTTTTCTTTGAAGCCACTGTAGCTTCAAAGCTACAGTGTCCCTACCCCAGAACAGAGGGCACATATAGATGGCTTGTTGTCTTGTCACTGCAGCAATTATACCTTTCTCATTTTCAAGCACTTTTCTTCCTGTCTCCTCTTGCAAACTCCAGAAGTCTCTTCACAGTATCTGCTCAAATTTTCTCATGTACATTTCATCCATTCATAAGAAACAGTACTGTTTTATCATAAGAACACTTCCCAAGTTCACCTACACAGCTACTATTTGCTTCTTCCTCAGACACCTTTTATATATTCATTTCTGCTACAGGAAATCAAGAAACCACTGGTATTGTAGTCAAGCAGTGGTCAAAGCCACCTGTTAGTAAACCTGCTTTTCAGTTTACCTGTGCATCAAGCCTGTTCCATCTTTTATGTTCAGCACCTATTGCAAAGACAACTTGACCCTGCTGTACTTCCTGTAGCTCTTACTGACATGTTTATTTTCATTTGTGTTTTTTATCTAATCGGTGACTGATTTTAGAGGATTATGTTTAATTACAACACTAAATATAACAAAAACCAAATTCACACCTGAATTAATTTAGCATGCTAATTTATTGCCTTGCTCATAAGAAGAGTATTTCCTCAAGCTGGAAGGGATCCTCCTACTGCTTTGTATGTATTAATTACAACAGGCGCTGGCTTTCAAACAATTTTTGTACAGTTTGCAGTCCTGACAGTTAAAAGTGTGTCCTGAATTTGGCTTTTGCTCAAGACCATACATCAGTCATCTGTGAATCAAATGCCAATGGCAAAAAACATGTGAAACTTTAAATCTACGGCTATACAAACAGGAATTAAAAACCTCTCCCTTGTACTTGTTTAAAAGTAGAATGATAATCTGCAAGGCTCGGATTACATGATCCGTATCTTTAAAGTGACCCTTATAGAAGAGGTCTCTTAAAAGACTTGAATTTGCCTGATTATCTGCATGTATGTCAAAACAAAGCCTTTGGTTTGGTCTTTATTCTACTGTCAAACCTGTCAGCCCTTCGTTTTGCTCTCATACAGTAGCACTTCACTTGATTAGCCTCTTTTATATTTTACTTATTCAAAGTAAACCATTTGATTGCATCAGTCACACTGAAATAATTATTTCCTTCAGATTCCTAACAAATACAGATTTCTCCAAAAGAAAAACTGCAATTACCATGAATTTGATTATCTGGAGAATGTCACTGCTTAGAGTTCCCTGTTCATTAGAAATTCACTAGAAACAAAATTAAATTAAATTTGTGCTGGCAATCACTGTCTTCTGTCAGAATTTTCTAATTAAAATGTGTAACTGCGTAACTGGTTAGAAGGAGCAGTGTGATGTACCTGACCATTATATGAATTAAATGAAACAAAACCAGTGTTTTGCATTGGCACCCCTTTGAGTGCTCTGCTACTACTTGCTTTTCTTTAAAATCTTTACTATTAGTGAGAAGAAAGAAAATACAATGTTGATGCCTAAATCAGACAATAACTGCATAAGATTTTAACAGGTGCAAAGCATAAAATACACAAATATCAGTAGTGTGACCTGTATGTTCAAATGGGAAGTATTTCTTGTATACTTCACCTAGGCCAATCCCTAAAATTTAGGATTGTCTCAAAAGCTGGAACAATCTGAAATCAAAACTCACATAATATTTACAAACAGCAATACTGAAATACTGACAAACTTGGGCCATCTAATCCATAAAAGCATTCCTTATGAAGGTCCATGATGGCAGCTTTATGGGAGAGAGCAAAACATCCTGTCCTAGAGATTTACTAAATAACCTTCCTGAAATACAACTGCTT
Source organism: Sitta carolinensis (assembly GCA_032173965.1). Classification (NCBI taxonomy): domain Eukaryota; kingdom Metazoa; phylum Chordata; class Aves; order Passeriformes; family Sittidae; genus Sitta; species Sitta carolinensis. The sequence goes on from CM063285.1 coordinate 29,089,038, forward strand.
GTAATTCTCAACAATCAATAATTGCCTCATACCAATTATTTATTGTTCTTTATTTATCACAGTCCAGCATACTAGAAAAGCTCTCATATCAACAAATAAGAGAATTTTAAGTTCTCAAGTGAACACAAAACTCAGTGAGAAACAGGCACTTAGTATCTTACAAATGTCATTTTGCACTTGTTTGATGCCAGCATGTCAGATTACATTTATGTTTACATAAATGTTTATACACATTTATGTTTAAAAAATGACGATATTTTTTATTTTATAACCACTTCTAGCTTTTTTACTAAGAAAAAATGGACATTAGAAGAAAAACAACAGTCAAAGCACCCAATTTATCTATTCCATGCTTTGCTCTATTGCCTGAATCACTACTTTTCACTTGTAGTCACTTCAAATAGTGAAAATACTGTTCATATTCACAGAGACCCTCTGCAGTAACATCTAATTTCCAGTTAATGTGTTTTTCAGACATCAGACTTGATCCAGATAACAGAATCTTGGACAGCCTTCCTCACTGCACCATTGGCTAAAACTAAACTCTTGACAAAGTAGACAAAGTATTAGTTTTCATCAAGTTAATCCCACTGAGAGATACGTGGCTTTATTAAACATGATAGCACTTGAGGTGCACTATGGTGATGGAGCTTTACATTCAGGCTATGGTTAATTAGGAACGCTCAGACAACATGGCATCATGCTGACAAGAACACTCTGTGACTGTTCTGCTCTTGACATAGTCCCTACTCCTAATCACAGGCTACACCATCCAACCCTAAGCCTCTTAGGAAGGGCTACAGTCACCTTTCAGCCTTGCCGCAGTTGAACTGGAATTTCACCTATTGGTGCTGCCCAGAAAAAAAAAAAACAAACCTGAAAACTGAAAAACCAACCAAACAAAAAAAAAAAAGCCCACAAAACCAACAATACATTAAAGAACAAGACATGCTGCTTTTAAACTTTGAAAAGACACAAAGACCCTTGAACCGATTTTGACCTTCAGGCACAACTACTGATTTCTGATTGGCACAACTCATCAACTCATGATCCTACAACCAAATGCAACCCTTAGAAATCAATGCATTTCACTGTTTTTATAAACTTCAATGAATCTGATTTTTCAGCTGTGAGAACTGCAGTTATTGATTCCATTTCCATTTGGTGTCATCATGCACTCCTGCATATTCTTTTGGGTCCTGAAGAAGCAAAAAGATAAAGCCACTGTGTGAACAAATTTAGTTGATAAGCCACTGCTGCTAAACTAAGGATAGCTTTAGGTACCCATCAAACAGTTCAGTTGCACACTGTGTTCATAGTTGTATATAAAATGCAAGATGAGTACCTTTAAAAGAAGCAAAGCTTTCATTATTCTACCTTTCAGCATTATTTAACAGCTGTTTTATGAAAAGACTAATGAAAAAGTTTGGTGTATAGTTTGATTATAGTAATGAGTGAGAGAAAGAATGTTTGCTTTTCCTTTTAGTGTATTTTTCCCACTATTCTTTGAGATTTAGGACCTTCAGCATCACCTCTTCAAAAGTGCACTGTTACTCAGGTTACTTAAGAACACAGAACCACATCTGTGCTATTCAACCCTCTGACGGTGGTTGGTAAGGTTTTTAAGCTGGATGAGTCAGAACACTATCTGTATTCAGTACGGAAAGACCAAAAAAAACCCCAATCTATTTAGGGAAAGAAGTTAGAAATAACAGAAGAAAAGGGTCTGCCTTTGGAATTTCCTCTTTACAGCAGTATTAGCTATGATGTATCACTGTTATGGAATAATACATCTGAACAGAAAAATACATTACATGCTTCAAAAACACTGAAAGCAGAAGTAGACCTAAAATGTCATCATCTAGCACGCCTTTACTCAAAGATACATGCTGTCCTTTTAAGTCCTTACTTCTCTCCCTTTTCCTTCCCATACATGAACTTTTCCATTACATCAGTGCCTCCGAAAGTCTTTTTAGCTTTTGTTTTAACTTTCAAATGCTAAGAGGCTTCATAATTTCAGAAAGATCAGCTTTTGTCAAAACACTGTCATGAAAAGACACCAGACTATTTGAATAAAAATGAACACAGAGCATCTATGGTACAGTTGCTCACATAGGAAGCTACACACAAAACACGCTTAATCCAATAGGAAATAATGACATGAGAAAGGACAGGTATCAAAGACGTAGGACACAAGAACAAAGTATACATTTGTACAATGCTAGTTTACAAACAAGTAGAAATTGACCATTTTTATTTCTATTTTTGTGCAGATGGCTTCACCTGAGCAGCAATACTGTTCCAAGGTCACACCTGATGGAGGTTGTGCACTCCAGACAAAACCCCATAATTGATGTATTATATTCAATACCTGATCCTTCTGGTGCAGAAGTGACATTCAGAAGCCATTCCACAATGTAACATCATACAACCCTACTTGATACCTGAGTGTCTTCCCGGGCCACATCCCATCTTTATTGCTGCTCACAGGCTGGTCATGTATGTAAGTACACTAACAAGACTCCACAGGCTGAGGGTAGACAACACATTTCCACACTAGCTCTTATAAGGTTACTGTGCTCCACACACCCCACGATTGGTTGATGCTTATCACTGTTTGCTTAAACCTGATTATTCTAAACAAACTGCATACCAAATAAGCTGTTACATCATTTTACCTCCTTCGGTCATCCTGGTCTCTTATTTCTATTACTATTTGCACCTGCTACTATGACAGTGCATTTTAAGGATTAATCTGCCTGCTTTTGCTTTGTTGGTATTCTGCCTAAGAGCTACACATGGACCCAGAGCCACCTTATAAGGTCATCTGTCTAAAAATGTTTGAAGCAACTGTAACGTTAAAGCATGACAGCTGATGTTATTTACATCTCTGCTGACCAAGAGAGAGCCTGATTTTGGATAACCTAGAGGCTTTCTAATAATGCATAATCACCTCTTGATAAAATCCATGGGTCCACTGGAATTCGAAAAACTTCTAGACTTCAGCTAGAACCCTACACTAACATTTCTAATACAAAACTTTCCAATTTGTCATATGTCATATTATTGTCAAGGTCTTTTGTAAACCTTCTGTTTGTTTACAAGATCTTGTAAACAGACCTTACAAGTACACTTTATCATGAGAGGAAAAATGTCCCTCTCCATGCATACCCATTTTATCTCCACATCAGTGGCCCAATTCTAGGCCTTTTAAACTTACATGATGTGGAATTAGTTCGCACTGGACACACTCATTACTTGGTTGCTGTTTCTTACCTCTAACTCATTTAAATTTTTCCTCCACATCAGATTCTATTGCAGCACCTCCACAACCACTACTGACAGTCACCGATTTGATTTACAAATAGCTCTGATGGGATCAAATGTTACCAAAGAGACAGTAAGGAAGCATAGGGAAGCTGGGAATCGATATGAGAAAAATAACAAAAGGAGAAAAGCAGAATGGAAAGAGCACAGGATATTGGTTTAAACCAATGCTGACTACTAAGATGCATCTATCAGAACCTAATGGGTGCACACTGTTTAGTGATTAGTCATTGCTAGTCTTTACTTGTTTTCCTCAAACCCTAAATTCTTCATAGTGAGAAGAATCCATGGTGAGAATCAATTCACCTTGAACTGCAAGATCCTTTATATACTGCTATAACCATGTTTCTTTTTGTTGCAACAAAAGATCCCTCTTTGTTTAAGAGTTACCAACACCTTAAATACTAGCTCTGCTTGTTTATAATTATCACCATAATTACAGACCCAATCATAAATATTCATGCAGTACCACATTGCAAAGGCACATTCCACTTTCTAGATCACAGATGAAGGCAGTTCTCTAAACCACTTACTGTGTGACCCCTACACAGAGGCATAGAGAAAGAAGTTGGTGTGCGTGTGTTCACCAAAAAACAAAATCCTGAAATGGTTCAAGTAAGATGGAGATTTTGTAATGGGAGAACACATAGCAGCAATTCAATTATATATTGTTGTTTCCAAATGCAAGGTCTCACTTGGGGGATAGTTGCTGAACATGCTTGTTCAAATGCCTTTGCAGGATATATACAGAAATAACATTGGAATTTGGCTCCTCATTACAGAGTGCTGGTTACTAATTTAACTATAAAGATACCAGACCTCGAATTCTTGATTTCATGCCCACTCAACTGTCCAAACAAATGGTTCATCTCAATGGGATTAAATCCATATAATTATTAAAGAAGGCTTAAAACCAAAATATCATCTTATTTTCTACAGATGCAAAGTGAATCAGAAGATTTGGATCAGTTGTCAGAATAATTTAACACATTTTATTATGAGCAAATTCAAAAATTGTATAAGTGTATAAGAATACAGTTGGTAGTTTGGAAAATGTTACTTTTAATAGAAACGTTACCTTGTCCTGAGGATTGTCCTGAGGTTTTATTGACCTAGGTTTAACTACAGCAAATGTGTTGTGATTAATAAGTATTCACAACAATTCATTTAGCACTGACAATCTACAGCATTAACACACAGCCCCTATCAGAAGACCTCTCCCATTCCAATTAGTTCCTTATATATGCCTAAGTGTTTTTATTGTCTCTACCTTCAGTAGATTATCTCAGAATCACTGGGATTGTTCAATAAAAGTTTAACCGTCTTGCGCTATTAACGTGCTGCTGCTCCATGTGGAGTGCTCGTTTCCTTCCTTTTATTGAACGCCAAACGGAGGGACACAATGGGTGTGTTGTGCTCTGTCTAGCACAGAACGTGCGATATCTTTAAAAAGGAGGTGTGAGCTGGCTTTAACACCACTACTCTTAACAGCACAAGCACCACAAACTAATCAACCACAGCACTGGGGCATGCAGTCCATTGAAAGCTGGTGAAAAAGCTGCTTTTTATTATGACCTACATACTGCACAGCAGCAGTTGGACAATTTAAATCTAACGCCGAGGCTGAACACAATGCATGGAATCCACTAGTGATGAACTCCGTGATGTAAGGCAAATACGCTCACGAGTTCTATAATATTTACTTTCCCCACGCTATCCTTACAATAAAAACCACAATGACAATAAAAAAAAATAAAATCTTGCCTTTCAGTAGAATTATCTACTAAAAATTTGCCATATATCGGAAGCATCCTTCTGAATCAGCAACCATATGGAACACCACTCACATCGAAACCTTTAAGGACAACGCAGTCATATGAATGAATTCAGCAAGCTCTCTAAACCAGCCACCGACCAAAGCCAACCTTCCTAGGCACAGATACCAAGGGACGCTTGTTTCTTGCGCGAAGTTGTGCCCAGCTGTGCCACACGCCCGCACCAGCCCGTGCCCAGGTACCTCTCCCGCAGCAGCCGAGGCGCACGGCGGCTCCCTTTTGTGGCCGTGTCCGGCGGCGGCCGCTCTCCCGGCGGGAGCGGCGCGGGAGCCGCAGCGGCGCCGGGCCGGGCCGATCCGCACACCTGCTCCGGGCAGCGCCCGGCGCCAGCCGCGCTCCGAGCGGCAGCGGCGACTCCCTTCCTTCCCCGGGATCGCCGGCTCCGCTCCGAGCGGCGGCTAGCGAGCTGCCGAGACAGCACTGCGGAGGTGCCCTGCCTTCACACGACAAACCCCCGCTCCGCCGCCTGACAGCAGATATGCAGCATTATCGCCCCGCATTCCACCTCCCCGATCGGCGGCGGGAGCGGCAGCCGCCCGCCTGTCAAAATGGCAGCTCGCGAGCCCGCTCTGCCGCCGGGATTACTCACTAACATGCCCTTTCTTCTGCGTCCCCCGACGGGATTTTTGTTTATTCCCCTGTACGGCACAGCATAATATGTCACATTGTTTTCCATAAGCAAAATGGCTGGTCCCCTCGGCACCGCCGCAGAGCGCTCATTGGGCTCCCCCGGCTTGCCGGAGCCATGGCAACAGCCAACAGCGGCCCGGCCCGCCCCGGCCCGGCCCGGCCGCCCCGGCCCCGCGCCCGCGGAGCGCCCGCGCCCCCCGCGCCCCCGCGCCGGCATGGACGGGGCCGCGCCGGGAGCCAGCCCGGCCCGGGGGCTGCAACTGCCGCGCGAGCCAGGGAAGCGCCTCTGATGCGCCAAAACGAAGCGCCAAAATTGACAGGGTACTGCATGAGCACTCAGGATAAATAATCGTCCTTACTTTGGAAATCACCATTAGGGATAACCATTATACAGTAGACAGCTGGTTTTCCAACAATAAAGCCTAAGTCTCCACACATTCACAGTAAGCCTACCCTGACATCACAATTCCTAGTGTTTATAAGCACACTGGTTGATCTTAAAGGGTTAAAGGTTGCTGCTTGTTAGACGACTTTCAAAAGATTGTACATTGCAATCACCATGTAAACCGATTTTATTCTATTTAGAGTAACACGTTTTTTCTTTTCAGTTAGAAGTAGGAACAAAAGGAGACGTTTGTGAGTAATTTAAAACTGCTCATAAAAATTTCCACTTTTCAAGACCTGTCACAAACTCATATCTCAACTGCCTAAGGAGTCAGGAATATAAGATAGAACAAGCAGCACCCATCAGCCTAAAGTTCTCAAGAAAGTCATTTAGAAGCATTAAATGTATCTAAGCAAGCATACTGCATTTCATACACAAGAGTTCTGAATATTGGTCAGAACTTCCCAGTTGTTAGCAGGGATTGACTTAATACATTTATGAAATAATTGCATTTCCTTGTTCAGTTATATTTTTCTAGGGCTACAGCACATTTTCGCCTCTGAATAAAACTTGTAGACAAAGCTCAGCTGCTCCACCACTCCAAGTGCATTTGCTACTCTCAGGATCCAAGGGCAGTGGTGTCATAGTGGAGTCCTGGCCAGAGAACTAAGGTCCTCTTGGGTGGATTTTACACATTTCTTCCCTCAGCATCTTTACCCTTTTCCTTGTCCAAGTTTCTCTGAGAGTACTGAGCTCTGTGAAAGTGACCCAGGAGAGGCTCACAAGGAAACAAGTAAGTAAATTCTGTTTAGATTTCTGAGGTGTTGTAGCTGAAACATTCCAGTGTATTTGAACAGGTGCTCCAACACAAATGCTAATTTAGTCTTGCGTTTTGTCTCTTCGCCTTCTTAAAAAAGATGGGTGGATGTCCACATCTCTCAAACTGCAGCTGGGCCTAAGAGTCTGTTCTAGCATCTAGTGAAAGTACTCCTGCTCCTATGACTCAAACTCATACTTTTGGTGCCATGACTACCGTTCAGCAGTACTTTTTGATCAAAAAGGGATGTCTGCAGATTTGGCAACACAATTCTGAAGCTTTTGCCTGGAAAACATTAAACTACTGAAGTAATTATTTACATACTAAGTATTAAAACAAAACCAGCCTGCATTGCAAGAACACTATTTCACCATGATTGGTTCACTAACTTTTTTTGTTAATAAAAAACATGAGACAGACTGCACATCCAGTCTTTCTTTTTAATGCATTGATACAGTCACTGACTTGAAAAAAAAATAAAAATGCTCTTCAGTAAGGGAAGACACAAACAGGTTTTCTATCACTTTATTGCACTAAGTGTGGTTACTATCACAATACTCTCCACAGACAGGCTAAAACTGCTTTTGGAAACATAGAGGTTATGATTTTTTAAACAACATGTTACAGCTTGGAAAGATATCATGATGTTTGTCCATATCTCTGTATCTATAAATATGCAAGCACCTGAAAGTACAGTGGAAGTATATCCATTGAAATGTTTTTTAATTTTTTTAAAATAAAATGTGTTTTAAGATTTCAAGTTCGTAATTCAATATTTAGGAATCTAGAACTCTGTCTGTAGTGCAGGCACACTTTTATCCAGAAAAGGCTGATGGAGCTTTTTCCTGCAGCATCTCATATCTCATATAACCATATACACGCACATGCAACCTTTCCTTCTCTGCAGTTTCATGAGTGATTAGGCAGAAATTAAAAGAGGCTTAACCCAAGTGCAGATTATGGCTCCAACTCAGCAGACAATTAAAGCACGAATTGTGAGAAGGTAACCTGAGTTTGCCTAAAAGCTCCACAGAAGTCCTAGAAACAGTTTCTGATGCGTGCTCTGCACAGTCATAAAATTTCTTCTGGCAAAACCCCCTAAAATCATGTCAGAGGATGTGAACTGGACCCACAGTGAAGCTGTGAGACTGAATAACCTCTGGTAGTCTCCCAAGGCTCAGTTACACTGGTATGGCTGTGTTTCTAGGAAAGCTGAAATAGTGGCTGCTAGTATGCTCCCCTTACATAAAAGATTAAGTGCAAGGCATAGAGTCATACTGACCCTACAATGAGCATTTGAGTGCTTGAAGATAACCACTTGCCTGCTGTATTAGAACAGAGCCGAAAATAGAACACATCCTTTGGTATCTTTGCTCAAATCCTACTCCCACGTTAATTCAAATGAGCTTCCTGATCTCACTTGTAGTACCTGGAGAACAGTTGCTCATATCAGAGCAATCAGAGCTGAAAGAAAACCAGTATTCACCAATTCTTCGCCAGAACATTGCTAACAGTCTTCAGTTTTGGGACAGAAATTACATTATTCTCAACCTTATCTATAGATACTTGTATCAGCGTATCATTCAACACTGTAGTTTTGCCTGTCTTGCTATTTTCCTTCACAAACTGGTTTCCAGCTGTCTCAAACCAGCTCCATACAACCTCCATTAAGGCAACATTTAATTCTTAAATCAACTCAAGAACTGTGATCTGCATACAATTCATTAAAATTAATCGGTTTACAAATAATTAATTTGCATTCTAACACTGTTCTGAAAGCATGAACAATAACAAATATTAAAAGACATTGTCACTCTTGGACAGGAAATGTCAAAATAATCAATTACTATATTATAATTAGCATTTTAATTATGGTATGGTATTGAACTTATTCCTAGGCATATTAACTATCCAAGTAGGAAAACACCTAGTGTTCAGCCATCCTGAATATCACTAACAATTACCCACCTTTCTGACCCTCAATCCATTTCTGTAATCACTTGATGATATATTGAAATGAAAAAGACTAATGAAGGCAAATTGTATTGTTATAAAGAAATCATCATCTATCAAAGGTCTCAAATTTAAAAAGAATGTTGTTTTGGTTTTGTTTTTAATATTGTTTGGTCAATTTGCTTGAATGCAAAGCAGTAGATAAACACAATGAATACCTGTAGGTGAGTATGCTGAAGTACTGAGTAGTTAACACTGTTTTTCCAAGGTTCCAGGTGATGACAAGCCTATGAAAAAAGCACTGATATCCAATTCCCAAGACATTACTATAATTAACTGCCTGCGACACAACCTGTAGATGAGCATAAAACCAGTGATAAAGAGTTAATTTTATCCAGGGTCAAACTTTTTTGTAGCTCCTCCAACTACTGAAAACTGAGTGCGACTCTAGTTATTTGCTTTGTATTTTCAGGTTCCCACAATAATTGCTCTGATAAATTTTCTGTGCTGTAGATTCAATCAGATACTTGGCAAAGATGCTGACAGAGAATTCTATCTATATCGAATAGAGCAGTAAGTTGATTTAAGTATTTAAGGTGTGTCATGCATTTAAATAAAACAATCACAAGAGCATTGCAGAAACATTTTCTAGAGTGTATCTGGGAAATGCTTATCACAGGAAATATATTCTTTTATTCACAATTGCCCTTTGAGACACATTCCTCATCTCATGAGTACAGCCATAAAACAGGAGAAAAGAGATGTAACTTTGATTTTCTTAAAAACAAATATTTAAAAATTTTAAAAGGAAACCCTGAAGCCCTTTTGTAATTAATTAGAGATTAAAGAGTCTTAACCTAATAAGACTAGGTCCCTCATGTTTTATACCAGGGTTAAAAATGTTACTAAATTCCGGGAGCCATTTCCACACTATTTCCTGTCCCACATTTAGTATTTTACTTTCTGATATAATATAGTAAAAAAGGCAACAGTGAAGGTATAACTGACTCAAATACAAAATATTACAAAGATTAAATTCAGCTGCTTTTTAGCTGTTTAGATATACAGTTTTGGATTAATTTCTGCTGCATTTTAAGTAAGATAAAAAAAATCTAAAATAGACTCATTTTTCTTTTCTGTTTGCTTGGCTATGAAATTGGATTATTTAATGCATTATATAGGATAAAAAGCTATACATACACATATATACATACACACTATAACACATAGATAACTTCGTTTTCACTTATCCCAAGAAAACATATCAAATTTTATGGTGTATTGAGCTGATTTTAAATAAGGAGAACTATAGTATAGTTAAACAGTCCATTTTCAGATCTCTAAAATGGTATTTGAGAGAAGAAATGTGAACTTGAGCTCAAAAAGACATAATATTCAAGGTTCTCAAAAAATGAATGCTTAAACATGCAGTTTTAAGAGAAAATAGCAAAACTTCAAAACAAGGCTAACACACAAAGGAAGTGCCTTAAGGTTTTCCTCAGAATTTTGGAAATAACACCAAGAGGTCAACTGCGACCTAAAACAAACCAAAAAATGAGAAACTGCTACTGAAATGCACTGTGTTTTCAGAGAATGCCAAGGATATTGTCAAGACAATTAATAGTATATCTGGTCAATTTGTACTTGAAAGTTTTCCAGTCCTGATTGTGTCATGTACTGACAGTTACATTAAATAACTACATAAATTCATAGCCCTAAGCAAGAGTCCAGATTAAGTTCTGAAGAACGTCCCAGGCCACCTAGTTTCCTGAACCCCAAAAATTCAAGTTTTGCCTCCATTATGAACTGGAGATCCCTACAAGTCTGAGTTTCTGTGAACATCAAATTCCAGTCTCAGCACAGAGACCTGAATTGCTGACAGTGCTAGAAATTTTTTACTTTCCACTGTATCAGAAAACCAAACTTGGCATACGTTATGAAGTCTTACTGCATATTCTACAGTTGTGTAGAAAAGTACAAATTTGAGACTGATAGCTACATAATGAAAATGAACTGTTTCCCCATCTTTTACCAAGAGTAGGGCAAACAGAATTGTTAAGTGAAAATTTTATTAACTTCCCAATAAGAGGTTCCTCACATATTGCAATTTATAGAGGAAGCATAATGAATAAATATCCACAACCAAGGTTATTTCCCCTGTTTAGACACCAACAGCCAACTCCTCTATGCTGAAAATTTGTATTTCTCAAACATCACTTTTAGATATTCAGGAAGATAAGCTGTAAGCCTCCAAGCATCCCCTTTTCTCCATTTATGATACAGAAATTTGAAATTTTTACCTACTCCTCTACTGTTATCCTTCATCACCTTCTACTTACCTAAAACCTAAAGCCACATCCCTGGGCTATTGCCACTGTCCTGCTGAACTTCTCCATTGGCATCACTTCCTCTACCTTAAATCACTGCTTCAGCTTTATAACTCCTTGAGAGCAGCTGCCAGAAAGCCTCAGGCCCCAAATTTGCTGTCCCTTCATTTCAAAACTTGGTTCACACCACTTTGTGGGCAGTTCTTCCATACTCTAGTAAATAGGATATGCATTCCTCTTCTCCATTTTGAGAAAGTGTAACATCTAATCACTACATGCATACAATATCAGTTGTGAGAAATGGAAAAAAAATGGCAGGAAGAAGAGTTTGTTAGTGGAAAAATGGGGCAGGAACATTGATTTTCACACGCTGCCCACAATTCCTGCAAATGTTTTGCAAGAGACTTTTACAACTGACCTGGACCTCCTCATGAATCCTACCTCAGGCCTGCTTGACACAAAGGCATAAACCAACAAGAATCAATTCAAACTGTTCTATTTCTGTGCAACTTGAACTACCTAGAGATAGCTGAGTCATTGCTAATAATTAGGTTGGGGGTTATTGCTCTTTTTTAAAAAGGAGATTTGCTTGTCCATATCTATATTCTTTCTTCCTTTAGCCTCAATCTCTTTCAGTTGTATTTTTCTACCCAGAAAACAATGAGTAAGCTTCTTAATATACATCTGACCAATCTAATTTTATTCAATCTGGCATAGGAAAAACAAAGAAGAAATTAAGTAACAAAATAAAAAAATCAACTCCAAATGATCTCTTTCTAGCTCCCCCACCCATTACTTTCAACATTGCACAATGCTGAAAATCAGTTTACTAAAAATAGAGGGCACTTCCCTAGACATGACCATACTTGTGGCTCTCATCTCAAAAGAGTTGTTCTTGCCTGATTAGATTGGCTTATTAAGTGATAGAGAGCACGTTGGGCTAGTCCAATCTGTCTCCGACTCTCCTCAGAGCTAACCAGAGAACATTTAAAGATCTGCCCTCGTTACAGTTAGACTCCACACTCCCTGAATGCAACGATTAGCTTCACAGTCCCCCTGGAAAAACTACTATTTAAAACCTAAGCTCAAAAGTATCATAAAGAAATTCCAGTAGCTGTGGTGTTTCAGATCATCATTTGTTAGAAGCAAAAAGATTTGCAAAGAACGGATGAATGGGAACATCCACAGCAAATAAGTATGATAAAGGTAGCAAACAACATTTTTCCAAGTTCTTTGAAGACAGGAAGCTTTAAATGAACTTGGAAAGAGGACTTAAATTTTATCAATTCTGAGAACTTGGCAGCATCTCTCTATGCCAGATGAGGTCACAAATCAATCTCAAAACACTTCTGACAAAGTATAAATACCATAGCAGGGTATGTCTAAGTCACGCTAACATGTCTGGCTGGCATAACTACAATAGCAGAGTTGATAAGGTAGCAACCAGCTTATCCACAGCATTCTTTTCATGAAGAGGTCATTTCTTCTTTTGTGCTAGGAAGCAAAACAATGCCAAAGCATTCATGAATTGCTTAAACAAAGAGCAGCATTTACCTCCACTTAGAGGTTAACAGTTTGTACTTTTTTGGTAGCTTATTTATTTTCTCTTTGAGTATAACGCAACACATTAGGAACTTTAGCAGACCACCTGCCAGATATCTCCTTTATTCTAGGAAGTGAATCAGCTTCTATGTTACAATACTTGTAGATTACACTTGCATTATTGTTTGGCTTCTTAAACTTAATTTAACATTCACTTCCTTTTAGCCTGAAGTGACTTTCAAGTCTGTCTTAAGTTTTGGTCTTGAACAGTGTTCAAGCTATAGGTATAAAATTATGAAACATGACTATATTAAAAAAGTCTGCTGCCAGTTCTCCATCAGGTACCTCACTCACATTGAGGGTTTGTCATAGGAACTTCATCTAGACTTCACACTGGAGATAGGAAAGGTGAAATATTCAAATAAGAATATGATCTTTCTCCTCTACACCATGCTGGTGAGGCCAACCCTGCAGAGCAGCAGTACTGTGACTGGTTCTGGGCTTCCCTGTACAAGGTGCCATTAACCCACTAGAGACTCCAGCAAAGTGGGACACAGTGGACTAAGAGAGCCATCCCTCCTAGCAGGAAGAGCTGAGTGACCTGGGACTGTTTAGCCCAGTGAAGGCTGGGAGAGGGATGGTGGGGAGCAGGGGCCAGCATCTTATCTACCTGCACACACCTGAAAGGAGGCTGTGTACACTGACTGCAGGTTGCATGCAGTGGTGTCCAGGATCAGAGACAATGGGCACAAACCAAAACACAGAAAAGTCTGACAGCATCAGAAAACACTTTTTTAATGTGAGGGTGACTGAGCACTGCCACAGGTTTGTCAGTGGGTGTTGCATCTCTGCTGTAAGATAAAAGCTTTCTGGATATCATCCTTGACAGCTGACTCTAGATGGTCTTGCTAAAGGAGGGGAGTTGGGCCAGACAATCTCCAGAGGTCCTTTCCAACCTCAACCATTTTGTGATACAAGAAAAACCAATTGTCTAAGTTTTTGTTTTTCAATTACTGTAGATATTTATTGCTCTCTGGCACAAAAATTTAGATCTTTGATGTCTCCAAATATAATCAGAGTCAGATCAGCAGAACCACGAAGAATAGAATCAGAATCTCTGATATAAGAATGGTTGGATACTACAGACTCCTAGCATTTAACTTTAAGGAAGCAGCAGTGGAATATTTGCTCAGCATCACTTTTGAAATAAGCTGCAGATTTAGTGTTGGAGGAAAAGAGCCACTGTATATAAACAAGAGGAAAGAAAACAAGAGACTCAAATACATTCAAGATTTAGAAGCTCACAACACTGATGTTGTTTCCATAGCAACTAATATATTTGAAAGCAGGGAAAAAACAGGGTGAGGATTTTAAAGGATAGCACCACATACAGATTAAAAGCAGATACTTCCTGCCCACTGATAATCTGAGGTTTAGACTGATGAAATTACGCATTTTATAACAAGAAGTATCACTTGTTAAGGGAGTCAAGATCCAGTGAAACTACCCTACTAACAAAATAAGAGTGAAAGAATAAAAACAACGCAGTGAAACACCCCTGGTACTTGTTAACTTACCTTCCAACCCTTTAGCAGGCTAAAACCAAGATGAACAAGACACCACTGGTTAATGCAGTTGTGCCTTGGGCACTCACCACTCACTGTCAAAGGTGGTGTCCAATGTTATTTCCCTCATTAATCAGAATAAATGAACCTTTGTGATGCTAAGGAAAGACAGGATAAAGTAGATAAGAAGAAGCATACCTTGCACTAAGCTAAATAAGATGATTCAATTGTTTTGCAATGCTTATGTTTTTATAGCTTCTTGCCCATGCAGTTGATGGCATTGATATAATAGCCCTTGTCATAAAAAAATACAAGCAAATATTCTTATTGAGATGTATATAAACATAAATTATACTTTTTGAGCTTAGGGAAGATGAAGGAAGACAGTGTCAGTCATAAAAATAATATGTAGTAGTGGAAAAATACTTGGTAATAAAGGTGGAACTATAATTCTGCTGGATCAAGGCCTTAACTGGTCTCTTTCATAGCAAATACGAACAAAAGGCATAAGACCCCTGAAAGAGTAAACCCTGGTATACAATTCTTCCATTTATCTCCATTTCTGGGAAATGAAATAGCATAAACTTTTAATTTAAGTGCTGTCTATGCTCAATAAATGGCTTTTGCACCAATTTCAGAAAAACCTTATGAACTGTATATTTCTGTACTACACCAGGTGACATCTGATATATAGCACAACTTTAGAATTTTCCACCACTTAAAAGGTACTTGGGTGGCAAAATCCAATTTCAAGTTAATTAGCCCCATAGCATAGCTGTATGCAGTTTCATCATCACACACATCCAGGGACACAAACCAAAGGAATTCTGAATCACAAGTGCCAGGCTCCTATCCTTGTAACTGACGTTTTAGGGGTAGCATGGCAAAGACATTCTTGCTTATCACAAAAAGGGAACGTCATGGAAAGATCAGGCTGGAACAAAGTTTCAGAAGGGTGCTAACAGCACTCTTGGGATCCTCAGAGATACACAGTTAATGTCTGTGAAATTAAATGAGTTCAGTGTACTGTTTCCAAATACTTGGTTTGGTGTAATAATAATTTTCAAGTGTTCTGCCAATAATCAACAGGTAAAGTCAACATCGACTCAAGACCACTTCAGTTGATCTGTTCCTCATCTGGAATTTCTTTCAAGTACCTTATCTTTTTAGAAATCAGTATCCTAACATCCATACAAGAGGTAGAATACATAACCAAACATAATCTACTGTGGTTTCCCAGATTGATATATTTCAATATTAAAATTATGCAGAAAATTCTGGCACTGGATTGCTAAAATTTACTTTTGTTATTAGAACAAAAAAAGGAAAAAGCCTGATTTTTTTTTTCCACCACAGTGGTGAAAAGGATGTAGGTGGGGACTATAATTGACACTAATTATTTGTAGGAAAGGTCAGGGTTACCTTTTACCAACTCTGTGAGGCAGCTGATTATCTGTCACATCTCTGGAACACAGTCACGAATTTGTCAGTGACTAAAGGACAAACAGGCCTTGGCTAGCAATCAAACTTGGCAACATTCAACAACACAGCACAGCAGATGTCTAGATGTCTTTTTAAAATAGGTAAATTGTAAGGCACTAGATAGTGTAACGCTAGATATCTGTAATGCTGCAAAAAGGTCGATAAAAGCTACAGTTTAAGCACTTAATAGGTGACTTGGCAGTATGAGCTTCTCAGCATTTAAAGAGCTAAGAAGAACAACTGTATCACAGAATTCCAACTCAGTTTTGAACTCCCTCAGAAAGTCTTCAGTTTCTACAGGACATGTAATTTAATTTATTTGATACATTAACATCATTTTGAACAAAAACTGCACATAAAAGGTGTAAGACAGACAGCTATGTCAAGTTATCTGGAAAATAAAGACAAGATTGGGTAGTTTAAAATATATAGTAGCCCAAAAATTAGGGAATTTTGTCTCAGAGTCTTGGGAAATACCCCTCTAAAAGTATAAAATTATCATACCATATTATAATTATTATTGTTGCTGGAAAATCCAACCAGAGATCTGATACCTATTGTTTGATAACTGGTTTGTTACTGGGATACTCAGTGCTCCAAGAAAAAAAGTTGTTTGTTATTCAGTAGGTCCCTGGAGAAGTTTACTGTGCATTATGTGAAATGAAAATTCCACCACCAAGATCCTCTTACTGGCTTTTCAGAAAGTGGAGTTTACAGGGATGAGGCAGTTCATTTTCAAGTAGCATTGCCTCAAATTTTAATCTCTTAACTATGACACTGAAAGAAATCCATATGCCCATGTACTCCTACTTAACAAGTTAGCTTTTTAAAACAAAATCCCTAAATGAAACAATGTAACAAATCCAGTGAGACTTCACCATCTGCGTTTTTTGATATATACGTTATAATAGCAAAAAGCTCTTGTTTTGCCGTGATTACCGGTCTGTAATTAAGGTTATGTATAAACAAGGGGGTTTTTTTGAGTGTAAAGAGTTTATTTACAGATATGTTATGCAGTTCTGCAGCAGCCAGTTTAAATGCCATCATCTCCTGCTGACATGTGCATACATTCAGTAGACAAACAATGCTGAGAGACTGCAGTGGAGATCCTGACACCACCACGCCTCTTGATGCTGAGGAATGCTACGTCCAGGGATTATAACACCCACATGGGCATTTCCATTCTCTGAAATTCTTTAAGTAATACTACAATATTTCATGCCAAAGCAGCAGCTCTGGGGAAAATTTCTGATTTTCTCAGACATTTTGTGGTCATGTTTCTAAAAATGAATTTTGATAGGGAAAGAAATCGATCACTCGGGCTCTCTAGATAATGGTAGTTTTGATTAGTAAGAATTTAAACTAGCAAAACAAGGAGAAAAAAAGTTATGCCATCTAGTAGTCCTGGTGCACAGCAGTTGTCAGCTTTCCTTCCTTTCTTGCCTGAGTAGACTGCAGAATTGTGCTGTTCAAGCTTCACAAAGCACATTGAACCCTGGCTCCTGGTTTTGCAGAAGTTAGTAAGCAGTCGTTTGCAACATGACACTCGCCAAGGGAAATACCAAAACTTTTCTTAGCTCTCCTCAACAGAGACACAAGGTTATTTGTGAATCAATCCAAAACCATTTTGAAGCACAAGTGTCAATAACTGCAACAAGCAAACCAGAAAAAAACCTATCCTGCTTTTAATTTATAACTGACCAACTTTAGCTGACAGCACTTTGCTTACTGTACCTGCTTACCACAGGACTCTCGTGCTATTAATTCCAGTGCAACAACACTAAAGCTTAAAAGCAGAAGGGTTAACAAATCTTTCTGACTGACTACAGGGCAGCGGCCCAGCATGACACTACTGTTTTGTGACAGGACTATAACGTTACCCATAACTCATTGCAAATGTCAAGTTTTTATCTGGTCACCACTGAATGTATCTGAGCAAGGAGGATGTTATTATGTCTTCTCTCCTCAAGGAGTGACAAAATCGCACATGAAATATGAAAATCCTGGTATCCTTTCTGAATAGTTAAACTTTTATTTAGGAATAGAAAGGTGTCTCAGTGCCAAAAACTAACAGAAAAATCTGACTTAAAATTGAGAGATGACAACGAGGATGAGGGTGCAAGGTTTCTAAAAAATCTCTGGAATTGTAAAGCCAGATGTTTTTCATGCAATTCACCTGAGTCAGGCTAATCTTAGCAATACACAGTTTACCAATCCTATGTAAGGGTTTCACTAGATGTGAAAATGTATGTATCTACAACATACTTACAGCTATCAATGTCTGGAACTTAGTTTTAACATTGTTTCAACCTTTTTTGTGTTTAGCAAGCTAATATTAAAAATCTCAGCTTTTGTAGAGCTAATAATTTACAGTGACTTCAAAATGTCTGAAGCTGAAAAAAATATGAATAATGTCAGAACAATGAAGAAGCTCTTCAAAGACAAAAATACTGCCCCTTTTGAGGTAGGTAAGCAAGCATAGACAAGCAACTTGTCTCAAATCATCTAATGGGCCAATGATTGCAACATCAAGAAATTTCACCTTCCTGCTTTTTTCACCATTTATCTCTCCGGCTTCCCAGACAAACCCTGTGATCCAACATCACACCAGTGCCAACTTCACGTCCCTCCATCAGTCCACATGGTGAGATACATCATTTTCACTATCACTCCCTTTAGTCCTGGTCAAGTCCTTAATCAATAGCCCAGTTGCTTTCCTTTACATGCATCACTGCTTCCAGTGCCAGCTTTTTGAATTTTACCTTCTCGCTTGAAAACTTTGATATACAGTCAACAAGCCTGACTTTATATTCAACATGACTAAAGCAAATTGTCAGGAACAGACAGGAGAAATGTTATTGCATTTTGGTGTGAAGAATTTCTCCTTTTTAATGCGTTATCAGAAAACTTAATGACTTATCACTTTCTCCTTCTCCAGTAGTAACTCTGAATACACTATTACATTTATGAGTACCAAGTTGTTTTTTTATTTTTTTTTCAATGGCCAAGGTCAAAATTGAGGAAAGGTTCAAGTTTCTAGGTAAAACAAGAGCCCAGAGTTTTGAAAATGCATGAGGAGACAGAACTGGTATTTCTAGTGTACCAGTCCAGAATGAAACAGAATTCCATTTCCCAGTTAGGAACACATAACCAACTTTCATTTGCTCAGTTGACTGTAAGGTGCAATCCTAGCTCAAATTCCACTGTACAAATCCTCACACTACTAGGTTCTGGCTCTAAATTCAAGGATACAGAAGAAAGATAGGGCATGCTCTCTACCTCTACCCTGAACAAGTCCTTTATCCATACACAGAAAACACAAAACATTTATTTTGTCCACCTTTTGTCAGCATTCCAGAAGGAAGAAGAGAGCCATCATACAGTAACTGCTTATCGCAAATTTGGCAGCCAGGTCCAATCCCAAATACTGTGTCTTCTGTCAATGGCAGCAATGAATCACATTTCAGTACTCTGTCACACTGCCACTATTCCCCTACAAATGCACAGGTAATTACCAAGTTAACAGTACCTTCACTATAGCACAACTTCAGGACCTGAACCACAGCTTTACAGTTCCAGGCCATTTACTGTTAGGCCAAGAAAGCTCCAAAGGTTGAGGATCACAGCCAGAGCCACTCTTGAAGAAGCGGTCTAGAACTCAGGGTGCACATTTCCTATCCAGACTTATTATTCTCTTCCCACTTATAAAATCCTAATCTACTAAATTGGTCCAGGCCAGACTAGATCATCTGGTTATTGTGTTTTTACAGAACAGTTATGCTGATATGTAAGTTTGTGTTGTCTGAGTTCATCCAGAACTTATTTACAAATTTAAAGATCTAGTTACAAGCTTGGAAAACTAGCTACAGAAATTCAGAAGAGTAAAAAACCCTGTCGCTTTTAAGAAACATCATGTAATCTGTTTACTGCAGAGTGGCCATGGCTCTTTCAGAATAAAGAGATAGTGGTGAAAGTTGAACTGTTCCTCAACACCTCGCATCCCTGTTAAAAACAGCTTAATATACAACTGAAAAAATAACATTTCATAATTAATACTATGAATGATGAAGGATGCAAACATATTAGAAAACTAAATTCAAGAACAATGAAAATTTTATTGCCTATGGAATGAGTCATGAGGTTTGAATAAGGACAAATCTCAGTTTTCAGATTGCATACTTTCTTGTCATATAATTCCTTTTAAGACCTGTAGTATCAAGAAAAGAAGTGGCAGTGAGTCAGTCTTACAATTTTATAACACCAAAAAAAACCCCAAATCAGTTTCATCCATTCAGTATAGTTTTGCAGATTGCAAAGAAAAACACCATTCATGGCCCATTGTTTTCAGTTCTTCTGCACTGCAACTTTACTTACAGCTAATTACTAATAAAGTTTTTTTTTTAACAAGTATTTGAGGTACACTTGAGGCTTCTGTTCTGACAGTAATCATGGAGTCCCTAAAGAAAATGTAGGTGCAACCAATTATTTTTATTGAAAGAAAAAGAATTCTTTGTTACTAAGAGAATCTGAAAAGCATGATTCACAGCATAGAGAATAGTAATATAGTATGGTGACTTTTTATTTCACTATGAGAAAAGCAGTTTCCAAAAGCCTGAGGGAGGTAGAGGTTCACTGTATAAAGCTGAAGACTTCCTTCTTTCAGATTTAGAATTTAAGCAGAGATTTGAGAAAAAAAAAAAAGTTTGTTATCAGGTCCTTGATTTAACTAAGTTTTCCTACTATAATAAAAATTTCAAGCTGCAAAATATTTAAAGGGTACATTTTGGTAAATAATCAGACAGACTTGGCTTGGATTCTCTTTGTTTTGGTTTCTTTTTGCTTTCCTAAATTTTTCATTACATTTCTTAAGTTCTAGTAATTTGATTTCCTGAACAGTAATAAAATTATTAAAAAAAAAAAAAAAATCCAAGAAGCCCCAGTAGAGCATTCAGAAATTACATTGGTAAATTTAAAGCAGTAAACTCTTTTACTGCTTCACAGACATTTATTTTCCAATGTACCTACAGCTGGTAAAAGAACATGTGAACACACATGTCACTATAAGGTAGCATATGAAAAAAAAATTATGTGGAACAGGTCACGATTTTCAGGATTCTGCTCTCATTTTTTATATTTGCCTTTACATTTTATATACCTGTATTTATCAGAGCTAGTAGCAGAAATAGGTGAAGTGACAAAATTTACACTGATTGTCATATCTGATTAAAAAAAAAAATCAAGATCTAGATATTTTCATAACGTAGCAGGATTTGTGTTCCTAGAGTAATAGAAGTGTGAACTCTGTTCAACAAGAGTAGCTGTGTGAACTTTCATAGCCCTTGATAAAACTTTTAGTCATAATTAGGAGCTACAATGGAATTACTGATAACAATTTTGAACTGAGCAGTAATTCTAATTCTGCACAGTTAACACCTTTCAAAGGAGTACTGAGTGGGTGTTTGTGTATTCCCAGGCTCCAAATAAACTCAGCCTACTGTTCCATACTGATGCAAGACAATTTTCAACAAACAGAACTTGCACTTCTCTATTGTGCAGTATTTGGAAACAAGTTTACAGGAAAGTTAACT
This sequence comes from Sitta carolinensis, assembly GCA_032173965.1. Taxonomy (NCBI): domain Eukaryota; kingdom Metazoa; phylum Chordata; class Aves; order Passeriformes; family Sittidae; genus Sitta; species Sitta carolinensis. The sequence goes on from CM063285.1 coordinate 29,110,489, forward strand.
GTCTTTGCCAGGGAATGCTCTAGACAATTGCACCACAGTGAATTATCAGGGAGCTTTCATGACTACCCCAAAACATGTAAATTGTTTTGGATAAAGCCACATCAAAATGGTTTGTTGTCTGTAGATTAGCCATATCCTATCCCTTAGGACAGATAAATGACAGGAGAAAGATCTCACACCAAACAATAAGAGAAATTATGCTGCAAAGAGATAAATCTTTTCACTCATGTACATTCAGAGGAAGGCCAGAGAAGTCACTGTACTTCCTAACATGAGCTCTTTGCTCCTTATTTTCTGAAGAGGAACAGCTAGTGTCAGACCCTGCAAAAAATGTATGCAGTATGGATACAGCCATCCCATTTCTCTTCCATATTCTCCCAATAACACAATTGTGCCCTTGGTACCACCAGCAGGGCCCCAGTGACCAAGCCTGCCTACAAACATCTGTTTTATGAAATTGAAGACTTACCCTGCAGTAATGTATACACTTTGAGAACACTGCTAAAAGCCAAAAACTTGTGGGAACACAGCACCCAGCTGCCCTTCCAACACTTCCACTGAAAGATGGAAAATATTCAGAGCTAGTTTCTTAGTTTTAGCACTACAACAGTGCTAAATTCCACAATGAGGAAATAAAATCTGATACTGTGTGCATTCTTTGTAAGGAACTCTAAATCTATTACTGTGGTCTGTACTAATGCGAAGCTCTAGTGTTTAAATGACAGTAATGTTAAATCTAGTGATAAACACAAGGAACTTCCAGGGAAGCCGAAGTCTAAAGTAAGATTCCAATCTTCTGAAGGGCTAACTTGACTGAATAATTTATTTTTATTTTCTTATCATTTGCTGTAGCTTGATGTTATTTTAGAATACTATCTGCTTATGAAAAACATCCATTCATTATTAGCCACATCCTGAGGAGTATGTGTCCATTACATCAGCTGAGCTAAAATATGTCTCTTCTTTCAAGCACTCAGACTCTAGGGAATAGCTACTTCTTTAAACAGCTTCCTATCTTTTCCTCCTGAAAGCCCTGTGCAGTCAGAACTTAATTTCAAAACTTTATAGCATTTTCAGTTGCCAGAACCAGACATATTCAAAAACATTAAAGTGTTTTTTGTTTATAATTCTACAAAAAAAAAAAATGCTAAGCCAAATATTTAGTCTCATCTTTAACATTTAGAGTATTACAAATATAAATCATAGTCAGAAGTATAGTTTATTTGATTGGTCATCAGTGATATCACCAGTTCAGGAAGTTTTATAATCACATACTGTACATTCCAAACAAATGAGCTGACACCTAGTCTTTTTAGCTGAAAAGTTACACTTTCACACTTTGTCAATGAATTAGCATTCATTGAAGGTCTATAAACATAGTGATACGTACATTTCTGAGACTCATCAGCTTAATTTATATATAGTTCGTTGAAAGACTGGCTTGCTAAGAGCATACTTTAGAAAAGCACAGAAAAACAACCCAGCCTCTTCTACTGCCTGGGCTTCCACCTACAGGAGATGCCAGAATTAGCACTAGACATTTGGTTAAGTGGTAGGTAGGAGCCCTAACTGTGTAAGTAGCTAGCTCAGTGTATAGAAAACTGTATGATGAGAATATTTGATTTGCTGAACTCAAAAGAACCTATTCTGAATTTCTGCAAGTCTTGCACAAGTTTTAGTAGCCTCAACTTTCACACACTTCAGAATTTTATTAACTGATGTTTATCATTAAGATCTCACAAATTTCCTCTTTCATCAAGAGTAATCAGTTTCTCCTTTCACACTTTCCTGCAAGTTTTCCAGATACTCTAAAAAGGGTACCATCACATTTGTCTATCATAATTTCATGCTGATTTATGTATGACTCTAAGGTTACTTATGCTGTAGTTAAACAGCTGATGATGCAGTTAAGATTTATTCTGCTAGTTACTAGAAGCTATTGAAGAGTCTACACCTCTTAATGGCAGCATCCTGCAGTGAACTGATGGTAAAAAAGAAATTTAGGTGCAAAAAGGCATTTAAAAGAGAAGCTTAGTCATAATGATATCTTCTCATAGTCTCTTGTCTATTTTAATGAGAATTTAGTTCTACCATAATAAACTGTATAACTTTATATTCACACTAATTTCCAGCATTTCAAAAGCTTGCAGCAAATACAGAAACATAAGCAGGTATCTTACCAATCTGACAAGTCTTGCCTGTTTGTTTTGGTTGGGTTGGAGCATGAAACAGGAGGGAACAGATATCAGAGCAAGCAGTCGATCTGAATAACTGGTAAGAACACACAAACATTTCCCCACCCATATCAAACTAAGCTAAAAGCAGCCAAAGAGAAAGAACTCTAAGAACTCTAAAGCTGTTTATCTACTTTAAAGGAGTTATTCACATCTCAGTGTACTCATTTTAAAATTTGCCTTTACAGAAAAATTTGTCTAATCTTTTCCCTCTCAGGAGAGTTCTGATATCCTTGAAAGCAGAAACACTTCTCCTGCTTGCACTATATATGGTCTGTAAAGAGATGTGAAAATACTGATGGTATTTTTGGCCACGTTGTCTGTATTGGGTTGATCTGCCTTATTTTTAAGTGTTCTGAAAAACAAGAAGGCAGATTTCTTTCTAAAGAAATTATACACAGCCCTATTATGACACTCTCCAATTATTTTTTTTAATTGTTTTTAATCAGACCATCATCTTATTCTAGTTATTTGGTTGTATAAGGTAAGACAAAGCACAGGGTGGTAACTTCTTGCAGTGTGGTTAATTATAAGCACCATATCAAATATGAGCTGCCATTCAAGTTATCAAGGTATTCTGTTATTTTTATTATCAGGTTAAGAGAATGAGTCATTAGCACTAGTCAAGCTATAAAAAGCTGTGGCATAACTGAAAGCTGATTCAAACCTAAAATAAACTTAGAAGTTTGTGTTTTTCCAAATAGATAATTTAATTCTCTTAAATATCATTACATACACACTTGAAACAGTTATAGCTTTATTTAAAAATATCTGGATTGTTAATACAATGAAAAACATTAATTGGATATCCAGCCTTTATAAGGGTAAGAGTTATTAAAGTGCTTGTAAAAGTAACATTGTAAAGTTTCTTTTTTTTTTCTAGATGACTTCCACCACGTTTTACCAGTAAATTTATTTTTTAAAATGCTAGGTCTCATTTTACAATGAGATTTGAAACTACAATTATGGTCACAAAGGTTCACATGATCATAGAAAACATGCTACAGGCCCAGGGCCATGCCAGGTCCCATCTGTGCAAAATCACTGCCTTTAGCCAGTGCATTTACTCCTTTTTTTTTTCTTTTTCCAATTGTGTGTAGTGAGAGGTACAATTTTAAGTAATGAAGTCGGTCTAGGTATTACTGAATTCAAATGAATCAATTGATCTAAGATGCAGAAAAAAAATCACTCCCTCACAACACTCATAGCTCAATAACAACTGTAAAATGAGGAGCATATTTAGTCTGTAGAACAATTGCATATTAAAGTATTTATGGTATTAAAGTGTATGAATATATTAGACCTGAAAAAATAAATCTAAATGTATCAATAAAGCAATGATGACTGAAACATCACAAAACAAGATAAATTAATCACTGTAAATCAGTGAGTGAATTTAGATTTGTATTTTTCATCCCTGACTTGCTGCATAAAGCATCAGTGCTTCATTTTTGGGAGAGCTTGCACACTCAGAAGGAGATGAAAATAAATATTAAACTTCAGATCTGAATTTAATTATTCTTTTTAAAGCAATTAACTAATTTTCTTGCTTCCCTGCTCCTCTCAAGAGGAGAGATCCCAAACCTTATGAGAAGACAATACTTTTAGTTCTATGAAATTACTGAGAATTTGAAGTGGCTTTGGGTTTTTTTTTTTTTTTTTTTTTCAAGTAGTATATCAGCTTTTAAGGGTCAGAAAACTAAGATGCCACAAAGATTTTATTATTGTGATTTCTATCACATCAAATAGGTTACCAAACAATATTAATATAGAGCATTTTTTTTGTATGTACTGTACCTCTCTTTGCTTCAGAGAACAGGATATGTCAGGGAAAGACTAGCAAAAAACCTCTCTCCTTTCTGAAAAGCTTTAAAGCTGAAAAGCTTTCTTTAAAAGATTTAAGCATAAAGGTAATTCTTGAATCTAAGCTCAAAAAATACGTGTAAAACATCACTAGAAAAATTACATGTGCAACTACACATAATCCTTCTAAAAAGGAACTCTCCTCCAGAGTTCTGTCTTTCCAGTGTAAAGTAATGAAGCAACATGTCCCCTGCCATGAGAAGAAAGCTCCATCTTCTAATGACTTGAGATCTTACTACAGGATTCCCAGAATTACAATTAAAGACACAGACACACTGGTACAATCCATTGCAAAGCTGTTTACTTATGATTTTTCTCGAATAATTTTTATTGGCAAAAGCCATAAAAATTGAAAAAGGTTTTCCTATTCTGGAAACTGCCCTGACCATGGATTCTTATCTTCACTCATATAATTGGATTACTGAAGGCATAATTTCTGACAGGTAGCTCTAGCCAGTGATTATCACAAATCATGGCCAAAAGTCCTTTGTTTATGGCTTAACATTATAAACCAGAATACTGACATAGCAGATTTTGGCAGTCTCCTTATTCAAGATGGATCCTTGTGGTCCTACTCCACTCATGCTGATATTTTAAGAGCTTTATTTAAGAAGCAATGCTTTAAGAAGCGTTTTCTAGTAAATCATAGCTGCTATTTGTAAGTTAATCTCATTAACAAACATTTACACTCACTAACAAGCTTCAGCCTCAGCAAAGTTCCAGTGAGCAATGAACATGGAAATTAAGCAATCCTGACGGCTTTCAGTAACCACTACTGCACAATGAGATTGTACCATCCAAAACATATTTTTTTAAAGAATACGGGCATCTCAGAGCACTGAAATACAAATAATAAGTTCCCTAAAATCTGTTTACTTATACTCAAGCAATCACATATATGAAAGCAGAGAGTATTTCTTTTGCCTCGTAGAACCAGGATATATGAATATTCAAGATAAGATAAATATCCTTTATATCTAAAGAAGTTACAATGAATGGTGTGAAGAGACCACATATAGAGAAAGATACAGTAACTTTGTAGGACTGAAATTTAAACGTGTAGAATCCAGAGGTCCATAATTATATCCAGCCCTTTCACAGAGCAGCTACTTTATACTGGTTTATTTTGACTATTCTAAGTGTATCACAATTTATGTGATAAATGTTTAAGTAAGTAACTGACAACTGGTTTTAGATGGCTTACTCCAAATTCCTATCTGTCTTATTCTGCATCCCTTAAACACAAAAGAAGCTTTCCTTGGGAGTATATAACTATGCTGGGCAAATCAGCGTTCCTGGCTGAGCAGCTCATTCCAGCCATTCTTAGGAGCACAGCTTTTACAGAAGCAGTTACAAGGATGAAGCCAAATGCATGCTGGGTTTCACAGCAGGTAGCCAGTGGCATGGCAGCAACTCCACACTTCTACTCCCAATCCTGAAAACATCCATATCTGAAATACCCCGTGGTATATTTCTGTGTGCAATTGCCTCAGAGATAATGTGAGAAATTGAGCAAAGGTAGTTTGAATAACAGAAGATGCAGTGAACTGCATTTCTCAAAAAGGAAGACTACTTTGTTGTTCTGGCATACTAAATCCTAATTCTTCTTACATAGTTATTGGATATGACAATATTCACTTGCACCAAAAAAATTAGATTTCAGGGACAAAATACATGAATATACCAGCACGCCCATTTTATGATCTGCTAGCTCCATCTCTGAGGTTTTCTGCAGTGATACAGGTTTTCTGTGTGCTTTTAGGGTGTGGCTGTCATTTTTATACAGTGTGTCATCTCAAAATGTATTTTACCCATAGTTCTTTGGACATGAGCATTGCAATCTTGCAAACTATAAAGAACTCACAATTCAGGACCATACCATGAGAGCTGAGATTCATGACATGCAAAAGTATCTGCTTCCTAGAGTCAGCATTAGAAAAGGCAGTAATGGTCTTCATTATGACAGTGGATGAAAACCTTAGTTTGCATTACAGCACAGATAAACCTCATAAAACCTCAAAATCATTGACAGATTTGAGGTATTGCATCATAAAGATGAAGTCTGGTCAGCTGAGCATACAAGCCAGAAAGCACTGCACTGAAAGTATTTATTCTGCAAGTGACCATTAGAATACATAAATGTAACACATGGTTTTGAAAAATAACAAGTCTAACCTCGCTAAAAAATATATGGTTTCAGCGTTCCTTTCCCTTGTCTTAGTGGCATCCAGTGAAAGATGAAAAAAGCAAAAAGCACAAATTGAAACAAGAAATTCTATTTTAAAACTTTACTGTGATTGAACACTGGATGGAGTTGTCCAGTGAGGTTATGGAATCTCCAAACTTGGAGATGCTCAAAATCTGTCTGGATGTGGTTCTGAGCAACTTGCTGCAGCTTATCCAGATTTGAGCAGAGTGGATTGGACTAGGCAGTCACCCTAAGTCTTCTTTAACACCAGTCATGTTGCAATCCTGTAATTCATCAGGTTAGGCAACTGACAGAGCATTGACAGAAAGCACACCAAATTTACTTTGGCTTGTTTTGTACTGATCAAATTGTATGGAACCCCTGGAAAGCCCTGAATCACTGGTGTCTCTCCAACAGCAGCAGTCCCAGGGGACTGCCTTATTTCCTGGGCCAGTGAGAGGTCAGACATGGCCTGACAAAAAGCACAGGATCTGTATGTTTTTGACAGCAGAAAAATTCAACATCTCCCTTAAGAAACAAGTAAATAATCAAGTTCAAGACCTATCTTCTATGCAGAAATAAAAGAAGCAAACAGAACCTATTAAGCACTCAAAAAGAAGTCCTGAACTTCCAAAATGTGAGTAGCACTGCTGCATTATTTAGTGTTAAGTATTTCAAGACAACTATTTTGAGATATGGCAGAAGACATGCCCTTATATTTAAAGCAGCAGATAGCAGTTTAACCAAACTGATAATAAACCACAGCAAAACCTAAATTTAATACATCTGTTGCAAACTTTTGTGATTTACAGGTGTTTGTTAGTTGACAAACCAAGAATATATTGCACAGAAGTAATCTAGGAAATGTAAGGTTGCCTTTAATATTCCACAGGTAGGTTTTCCTTTTGTATAGCACTCAATACAGCATTAAGCAATGTTCCATAAAGCCAACAATTTTTACACTTCTATTTTTATTTATATTAGAAAACCAAAGATAAGTCTCTTTCACAGAATGAAATGATGTCAAGATCGACTATAAATCAAATTCAGGGCAATTTCAGAAGATGATTCTCTCCTCCTTCAACTAATCCAGAAACCCTAACATTAACCAGTTATGCCATTAATTTTTTTTTTGTGTCACAAGTCAAATTTCAAATACTTCTTGACTGATCTTCCCAAACTTGTTAGAAGCTTTTGAGTTTGTTTGTTGTTTTTTTTAAATAATAACCTACCTAGCAGAGCAAATACACGTGCCTAAGGACAAAGAAAAAAACCAACAATCCACACCAAAAACTACCTAAAAAGCCCTTAAGGGGTCATTTGATGTTGAAGCATACCCTTCACCTTTTTTAAAAAATTCTGAACCTGAAGTACTAAAACAATAATTAAAAAATTTGTGGTCACATGTCTTGGGTGAAGCTTGATAGTCAAACAAGCATTTTTTACCCTCACAGTTTAAAAAAACGTAAATTAACTATTTTCACAAGACAGCAGTATACTTTGAGATGCAGTACAAACAATAGTGCCCTGGTCCAATTCCTTGTTCAAGAGGAAGGCATTCCAAGTAGTTTAGAATAGCAAAGTGGTATTTGTATTATATGCTTGGAGAAAAATTTCTAACTAGACCTTTTCTGCAACCTTCACTGGGATTAATACAGAGCAGTTTATGAATTGTGACAATGCACAGAATATGAATTAGAAAACAAAACCAGAGAGTTGTAGGTAAATGTCACCAGGGAAGACAGATAAAGTGGTACTGAGTTTTGGGCGGAGATATGGGAAGAGATGTTCAGTGCATTTGAGTAATCACAGTCAAGATCACCTTCCAGGCTAATGGATACCCAGTATAATTACAAAAACCATAGGAATTTACTCAGTAGAGGATTCTTCATTATAGGAATATATTCTGGTTCAGAGATAAACAGTTAATTAGGTCTTGTAATTTCTGAGCACAATCTTAATAAGCATTTAAAATGTGAAAATATTCATTTACTCATAGGGTACACTCAAATGCTTCTGGAAACTGATAAAATGTCCATTACTGTTTGCCAAGAATCCGCATTAATAGTAGTGTCCCTATGATAAGGGACTCCTGAGTGCAGGATTAGGGCACTTGGAGCATTTTCATCATTTATACCCTTCCTGTACTGTCACAATGGAAATAAACCACTCATCTCAACAGAAAATTTGGTATGGATACACTAACCCAATTTAGGAAGAAAAAGCAGAGAGTAAAACAAGATGTCTGAATTCTAGAAACCAGAGAGAAGGGTTTTTTTATTTCCTAAGGGAGCTTGAATAGTTTGTTTTCATTGTGTTGAGTTTCCATAGACCTTCGAATATGACTAAAACATGAAAAGATTTTGGACTTCAGATATTTTTTTCTAGCTTTTTTTCCCTCTTGATCTCCTAGATTCAAGTGAACAGTGGGAAATTTCTAAAGGGTCCTTATGTTCTAGAATCAGTTTGCGGTTTATCATCTTTTAAAATATGCAGGCCAAATAAGACACCTTAAAACAGGGTAGTCTGGCACCAGAGATATCACACAGAATCGCTGAATCAAGTTTGGAAGAAACCCTTGAAATTATCTAGTCCAATTGTCAACCCATACCAATATAATCACAACCATACCCTTGAGAAAAATCCATATTCTTTGTGGCTACAAGTTGCCCCTGGTCCTCAGTCAGTAGAGAAAATATGTTTAGATTGCATACTGCAAACCAGAATAATTCAAGCTTATGAAAAAAGTGCCTTGGTACTAGCACGGTCTGAACCTAAATTCACCTGGTTCAGTCTCAGTAAGTTTCACTTGGTCAGGCTAGAGATTAATCTGCTTATCTCACAGGTCCTACAAGACATCCTTCAGCTTGTACTACAACATCTATCATTCCTCAAGAGCACAATTTGGGATTCATAACAAGTTTGTGAAAAATGCTATATTGAGCTGAAATACAACACATTGGATAACTAGGTTGTTTCACTCAGCAGCTTAATAACATAAAGCTGCACACAAATTCAGTTCCTGTGGTAAGTACACTGCAGAATGACAGCCATCCTGGAAAAAGGTGTTCTCTAAGGAATCCCTACTAGAAGCAGCACAAAGTTCATTCCAGCCTGTGGTCTATGTTCAGAGGGAGTGAGCAGATTTACTTCAGACCAAGCAACTGCCAGTTCTCCACAGAGAATAGGCAAACCTTAAAGCACTTAAAAGGCTTCAGTACACATCTGGTGTCTTTTACTATACCTTTCCTTTTAATTAAAACAAAATACAGCAAAAAGGAGATATAACCTTTGAATTAATTATACTACCAAGATCTCTAGCTGAGGAGCTCAAAATTCAGTTTTACAAGTGATTTTGTCAGATTTTCTAGGTCTCATTTGAAGATTCACCACAAAGTACAGAGATTAAAAACCCCCTTCTTTCTACAAAAGTGCTGTTAGACTACAAGTATTTACTACAGAAGCTTTGGGGTTTTTGAGTTCAAAATTGAAACCATTAAATAGACATAACTGATTAATGAACTGAGGACAAGATTTTTTTTTTTTTTTTTTTTTTTTTTTTTTTTTTTTTTTTTTTTGTGAAGAATAAGCTCAAGTGGCTAAAACAAATTTCAACTGGCTACACTAATCAGCATGAACAGTAGCATTAAAGATTCTCTAAATTCTCTGAACTGTGGAAATAAAGCTGCTTCTCCAGACAAATGACTGTAAAGGCAGACCTCAGGGGAAGTACTGGAAGTAGCTGCCTACTCCCAGGCCATAGAGAGTAGAGCAGGTGCAGTCAGTGTTCTCCCTTGAGTGAGCAAGTGTGTGCAAGAGCCTGCGTGCAATGTGTGCAGGAATAGGAGCAAACACAATAGACGTAGCTGCCTCACAGGGGAACCATTTCAGCCACTCTCAAACAAAACCAACATTTGATAATTACAATTTCAAAGCCTATTACATCCATGCTAAAACATTTAGGATTCATGAACTAGAAGCAGAGCTTTCCTAGAAGGAACACACATAGCACTGTCGAATTCTCCAGTCAATAACTATATTTGTTCAGATGACAAGTACAGAAAATCCCACTTCTGGTAAATCCTGAAGAACTGTTTTAATCTCATTAGGAGCATGAATATAGATGGGATGTGGTATGTTTCTATTTTAAATAAAAGTTTTGGAAAATTATCACAATTAAGCCAGATTTAATTTTCATAATTGAAAGTTTTCCCAGCCAAGCAATACCAACAGGCCTCTTACATTAGGAGATGCCAGCCCAAGAGAAAAAAGTGATGACAGAAAAAACCTGGAAGGCAGAGAAAACTCATGTCCTCCATTTTTCACACATCAATATTTCCATCCTAGCTGTTACAGAAACCTAAGAATCCACACAGGAATTACTGCTTCTGTGTAAGCTGTTACACTTCATTTTTTGGGAACTGAGAAATGCTATTCTTTTAGGGATAGACTAGGCAAGAAAAACAGTTGGGAGTTAAAGCAATTATGCATAATTACTCAGAGGCAGAAATGAGAAATCTAGACTATATTTCTAGGAGAAAGCATTTCCTAAGTATAGCAGCAGGGCCACCTTAGAGACATCTGTACCCAACTACGTTTTTAACATATAAATACCTTTAAAATGGTACTTCGTAAAATTTGGAACTTCTTAAAGAGTGCATTTGTTATGCTGAACATATTTGCTGAATAGAAGGTAAACTCAAATTATTTGTTTCTATCCTCACAAGTGTTCTAAAATAATTTAGGTTTGAACATAATACACTTGCCAACTGTTCTTTACATGAATCCTTAAAGATTGTTTAACTTTTTGGTTTATTCAGATCACCAAGCACAAAGAACATACTTGTTATTGTACAAAACAAATGACTTGTGCCTTCCTCAAGAGACACAAATAGCTGGGATATTTAGAAGTACTAACATAATATATCAAACGTTGTCAAAAATACATGTTAGTATTATATTTTAAAACTTGTTGCACAAATTCCATAATTGCCTTTGGAAACTGGAGAGAATGCAGACAACATTTGCTCGACATTCATACGCACTGAAATAGCGAGAAAAATTTAGACAAGATGATTTGAAAACATGAGCTTGAAGGACTAGAATACTGAAGAGTGGTTCATATAGTTTTCTGTTCAATAGACAAATCTGTTCAAATAACAGTTTTGCTATTGAATATTCCCTCAGTAAGCCCACAACTTGTTTGAGCTGAAAAAAATTTCGCCAGGAGCATACACTCCTATTACAATTCAAAAAGTACATTACATTCCTTAATGTTTTAAGGATTGACTTTGATATCTTTAAGTTGCAAAGTTCCAACATAATATGAAAAGTTGGTGTAGAAATTTTTCTGCAATGCTTAGAAGTATTGTAGATACAGTGATGTTTTGGGTTACAAGTGTCAAATATTACTAGGTAATTCATCCTCAGATGAAGATACTGGAATATTTTCTTTTTTCTCACATCAGCTGTACTAAGTTGGATTCTACCACTACTAAGATTTTGAGCAAAAGCAACTACAGGAGCAACTAGATGAAAGAACTGAACTTCTTTAATGAATTATATTATTTTTAAGTTGTTTTTATATCCTCCTTCAACCCCAAAGATCTCTATAACATATTCACATTATCACAACAACAGTGAGGTAGGAAGGGACTTCAGGAGCTCATCCAGAGCAGCTCAAGTGGGATCAGATAGAGCAGGTTTTTCTGGTCTGTGCCAGTTGGGTCTAACAGTTACAAGGATGGATACTTTCAGCTTCCATGGGCAGTCTTTTCCAGTGTTTAATCACTCTCATTACATAAATTTTCTTGTGCTCAGACAGAATTACGTGCACATCAGCTTGGGGCTAGAGACAGTTGGCTTACTCTGATGTACACAGATATTCGAGTCCCCAGGTGCAGCATGGTAGCTCTGGCTTCTGAGATGTCAGCCCAAATAGAAGAGCTCAGACACAGGCTCTGGGACACCTGCTTAATGTGTGCACTCTCTCAAGTATTCAAGACTACAAGATACACATAGCCCTTCAATCAGATTGAAACCTGGGACTAGCCCTTCCAGGTAGGTACCCTTGCTTTCGTTCCTTCACTGGCCTGTGGAAACATGAAAGGACATCTTCCTGAAGACAGAAAGGAGAACTTGTCTTGCAGAAGTCAAAACACAGCAATTAGAGTACTCTGTAAGACAAAACATGGAACTAAAACTGAAGGCAAGGGGAGGCTGAGTTAAGTTCTTTAATTTCCTGATGTTTTATCATGCTGCTATATGAGAAGGAAAAGTTCTATTATTCAACTGAAATTAGATAAATGACCAGTACCAGACAAACCTGCATTACAAACATGGAATTTTTTCCTGCTCAGAAGTACAGGGAATCAAGTATGGTCCTGCAGTCAGTGTTGTCCCTTGGGTAGCTCTTCCTCTTTGAAGAAAACTAGATGATTCTTTGGCTGATAAGTATCTATTCTAATGCATGCAGTAGAATTGACTTCAGTATGTGCTTAGAAAGAATGAAGTCATACTGTTTGCTTGGCTTTCAAGGTCTCTCTTGTTTTGCTCACCCTCCTGATGCACCTCATTTGTGTTACAAGCTAAGGAAAGGCTGTCTTTCCTCAGGCCTAGATAGAACAAGGACACAGCAAATGCTTCTATTATTGGCTCTGTTGAGTAAAAAACTGACCTAGAAAGGCTATTCTCCTTGTGTAGATAATCATACTGATCTGTATACAGAAGACAGAACTTGCTTTAATAAAATCCAGTTTATACTAGAAATTAAGAATTGCTATGTCTATGAAAAAGAGGATTGGCAAGTGATTCTTTGTAGCAGTGTAGAAAAAACAGTGCTTCATTAGAGAAATCACAGCTTCATGAAAATTCCTGATTTACAGCCTTCTTCAGAATATAGTCTTACATATTCAGTATTCTTGAACAGGCACTGAACTAGAAAAGTTGCAATAAAAATTGAAAAATAGTTGTAACATTGGTGGGACTTCTGAAATTACAGTATTGATAAGACAAATAAAATTTTTGTGCATATAATTTACTATATTCCATAATAGTGTGAATAAGAAATAGCAACTTCAAGATCTAGTTTGTTTGATTAAAGCAAGTATGTCTAATCGACTGATCAAATAGACAAAATTTAGATGACCTTGTCAATTACGAGCTGTCAAGAGGGTTCTAAGGTCATGGATTTTAGTAGAACAGGAACACAATTCTAAACTGCTATGTGCTATGAGAAGCAGTATGGAGATGTCAAGGTATTTACAAAAGTCTCATGAAACAACTATGACCAAGTATATTCTAATTTTTTTAATTTTAATGTCTAAAATCTAAAACACAATAACAATTTTTTTCTTCTGATCTGCCCATGTGGAAGATATCTTAAGGATTGTTCTCTTTATGTAAACTCTCACAATTATATAGCATATTATATCCAGCAGGTGGTACATGTAGAAAAGTATAGAAAAGAAGTCAGATATATGCATGTTTGTGCCAGGTTTTATCTAAAAAAACCCCAAAAAACATTAGGTAATACTTGTATAAGCAGCTATGAGGTCTTTTTCTCTCAGTTATCAATTGCAAACAAAAGTAGATGGAAGTATAATTTTGCAAATTATAGCCACATTCAAGTTTCATTATGTTTGACACTAAGGTTACATTTCTAATAACTGCAAAGGAAGGATTAAGACATCCCACAGTTTTGCTGATTGCTTCACTTACAATTCTATGTCAGAAGAAAGGAAGCAGAGGTGCTTGTTGCCAAAAGATTTAAAAAAGGGAATTTAACCTTCAATTCACTGAATTTTTGCATTATCTCATCATACATGTGATATAAAACAGGAATTGTTGCTATGGCAAGAGCCGGTATATATTTAAATAAATCATAATTTAGTCTTGAGTTTAAGTTTCCTCTTGCCAGCAGCAGAAGCAACTAGTCCACAGCTACTAACAATGACATTTAAACATGACTTAATACATCCTTCATAACAGACAATTTGATATCTGCATTTTTGACAAGGCCACTATCAGGTATTTTCATATTATTTTGGTATGTATATAGGTTCAGAATCCATATATGTATATAAGTTCCCTGAGCCTAGATATCATATACAGGCTCTGGCTAAGACAGAGCTTTATCTTATTTCCCAGTTTAGCTGTAGACTTAAAAATCCCCTTGGAGGAAAATCTTTGTTTTTAAAGCATGTTAGTTACCTCTTCACACTTCAGTTCTTTCAGAAAATGTAGGTCTTTGCAACACATAGAAGTAAACCCATCTGCTATTATCAGAACTTAAAAGGAGATGAAGCTTTTAACCATAACATTATCTAGGGAGTTCATGTTCTGGTCATTATTCATCAATTATTCATCAAAAGCCCTGATCCGCTTTCTAGTCAACCTGACAAGTGAATATTTTTCTTGATGTTTTTTTAGAATTTTTCCTCTTCATCTCAGTTTGTGATTTCACTGAATTAAAACATCATTGAATTCACCCTCATTTTATGAGAGAAGTGCTCTCTTCTTGACTACTATCAGTATGAGATTCAAATTAAATGAATTCTTGCATTCAATATACAGAAAGTTTTCTGTTTCTCTTTGTATAACTAAAAGCACAGGGCTGTGATATCTGTAAATAGATGTAATGTGGATATATTTAATATTTGTGTTTCAGGCAAGTAATTGTTAATTTTACAGAAACCACAGCAAACAGCACACAAATACCTTGTAACTAATGATGCACTAAACAAAAACATTTTATCTAATTACAGGCAATATGACCATCAAAAGTATACATAAAATTATGTATGGAATCAAAGAATCATTTAGGTGGGAATAAATCTCCAAGATCATCGAGTCCAACCTTGGAACAATCACCACCTTGTCTACTAGGCCATAGCACTAAGTGCCACACCCAGCTGTTTCTTGAACACTTACGGCACCTTCCTGGTCCATTCCAATGCTTTACAACCATTTCTGTGGAGGAATTCTACCTGATGTCTAATCTGAACCTCCTAAGGTGCAGCTGGAGTCCATGTCTGTTGGGGTGTGTTTTTATTCTAATTACTTTTTTTTATTGTATTATTTTATTGTACATAGTTTTATTGTTAATGGTTCATTCCAATGTACCGCTATGTTTCTCCCAAGTTGGCTGATCCCTACTGTTGTATCCACCCCAAAGTTTCCTAAAATGGCAAACCCCGCCCTATGGTCCAGCTCCTTCCCTGTCAGTCAGTGTTTCCCTGCCCAGCTCCTTCCCATCCATCACAGTTGTCACATCCCCTGTTCCAGACCCTTCCTTGTCAATCCTCCCTCCAGCCTATCCCTGCACTTGGGGTGTCACCCAAACCTTGATGCCCCATTGGCCCCTGTGACCCCAGTCCTGCCTCATTAGTTCAGGATGTTGTCAATCCCACCTTGTCCTCCTCCCCTCTCCTTACCTTATTGGTTGTAAGTTTGTGTCCACCCCTGATATCCTCCCCCTATAAAATTCCCTGCACATCCCAGTTCTGTGTTCTTTCGTCCCTAACCCTCTCCAAGGAAATAAACTTTTGGGAATCATAGGAAGAATCCCTCTCTGGTTTTTGCTCTAATCCTCGATGCCTTTCCCACCTTGGTGCTACAGAGAGCAGTCTTGCTGCCAGGGGATCCAGCAGCCACTGCCTTCTCTCTACCTGGGTCTGTTCCAGACCAGGAGAAACCACTCTTGGCACAGTCCGAGACCAGGGCTAGCTGGGGAACCCTCTCAAGCACTGTGTCAAGTGTCCTCTTGCCACTTGCTGTCTGGGAGAAGAGGCTGACTCCCACCTGGATACAACCTCCTTTCAAGTAGCTGTGGAGAGCAATAAGGTCTCCTTTTCTCCAGGCTAAAAACCTACGTCCCCCTCAGCCCCTTCTCACGTGACTCACTACCTTACACTCTTTACCAGCTTCGTTGCCCTTGCCTGGACTCACTCCAGCAGTGAGGGGCCCAGAACTGGATACAGCACTCAAAGTGTGGCCTCATCAGTGCTGAGTACAGAGGGACAATCACAGCCCTTGATCCTGCTGGCCACACCATTGCTGATACAAGCCAGGATGCCATTGGCCTTCTTGGCTACCTGGGCGCAGCTGGCTCCTGTTCATCTGGCTGTTTACCAACACCTTCAGGTCCTGTCTCTGATACACCTCTTTCCATCCACTCTGCCCTCAGCCTGTAGTGCTACAGGGGCTTGTTGTGATCCAAATGAAAGACCTGGGACTTGGCCTTACTCAACTTCATACCATTGGCCTCAGCCTGTTGATTCAACCTGCCCAGATCTCTCTGCAGAGCCTTCACACTTTCCAGCAAATCAACATTCCCACACAACTTAGTGTTGTCTGCAAACTGACTGAGGGTGCACTTGATCCCCTTGTTCAGACCATCAATGTAGTTGCATTTTGGAGGCATTAGAGTTAAAATTCGAAGATATGGAACAATGTAAGTACATAGGACTGTAAAGAAGTGGGATGTCCTGCCAAATATCTAAGAAAAATGATGAAAAATCACCATAAACAAGACAAAGAGCAGGCAAGATTCTCCTTTTTGAGAGGGTGGCAATAAGTATAAAACCAAGAATGAAGAGGAGAAAAAGAAATAGTCTATTTCTGAATTCTCTTAGAATTAAAGCCTGATCAGCCTGACCTCCTTGATTAAGAGCATCAAGGACAACCATCACCAGGTCTAAGTACATAGCTCATCAATTCTCAGATATAGTACACTTGCAGCTAGTGTAAGACATGCTTAAAGGCCAGTTCGGTGCATATAGTAATTGCATTATCAATACAGGCAAAAAACTTACTCTTTCGTTAATGCCTGAATTTAATAAAATTTTTGTTCTAAAGTTTGAAGCTGGTCTCACTAAATAGTTTCTAAACTCTCCTACCAGAAAAATCTCTAGTTCGCAAACTGTATAAACATTTCTGTTCTAACACTAAAATTCAGACTACCTTCAATAAAAGCAGGGTCTCTCCAGTGTCTAACTGAATCCATAAAAAGGATTGTCTGAACAGAGTGAAGTCACTATTTCCTACTTTCCTGTCAGCAACATAAATACAGTTCTCTGAGCTGGTCAAACAGTCCATGTATGTAGATTTCTCTCTCAAGGCCAGGGCCTTTGTTTGTCTTTCCATCACAAAACTTCAGTCTGCATTAAAGTGGACTATTGAGAACCAGTCTACCCTACTGTCTTAATTTAAACTGTCAAAGAAAAGTTCAGAAAACTCTACCCTTCTTGATACTCACAGAGAAGCTACAAAATCTGGTATTCTATAATTGTAAGTAGGATAAAGAGACTGGTGTTTTCCACATTTGTATCTTTGTAGGTTTAGATTATTTTGTTTTTAAAAGACTTTTAAAGAAAAAGAACTGGATTAATAAATGCAAGCCTTCTGCTGTGACTTTTGGTTATCTTTGTAGTATATTTGCTATAATCGGCAGAGTACATCCAAATCAATCACTGTTTTTGCAACAGTGCTCTGGTTCCCATTGTTTTCCAGGATTATTTTAAGAGCTGAGTTGCTAACAAGAATCAGCCTGATCAAGAAAGAGTAATTCTCCATTCAGAATGTGGCCTCTGGTCTTGGGTACTATCATCCCCACATCTGAGACAAAAGAATTTTGCTACTACCCTTTATGCTCTATCTTTTCTAGGATCTGTCCATTCTAGCTAAGAACTATCTGAAATAGTTTGTGACCACTTAAAATAACCGCAGATCGAAGTCTGCCTCCTTAGTTTTTCAGAAACGACACTGTATTTTTGATATTACGAATTATTCTACTACTCTGCTATGTGAACTCTCATAATTTTGTTCAACTATAGGCATACATGTGATTAAAGGCACAGGTATGCCATAGTTGGAGACTATTACAACTCTATATGTCCTGTAAGTTTTACTGCCTTTTCTTGAAGAGTAACTCAGATTTTCAGAAGCTATAGGTCAAATTTTACATGAAAGGATGTTTCAAAAGCCTTCATCGCTATAGAAGTCATCAGCAACTGAAGCTTCCGTGCTGACTACCTATACTAGCTTTAAAAAACTATTGACATGAACTGTACAATTTATAAAACTCAAATCAGCGCTAGGAAAAAGGACAGTGAGCAAATATTTTACTCAAATACCAGTAGTGCAGCTTTCATACTGCTTTCCCAGAGATTTTAGGTCAAATAAGGAGGAAAAAAAAAAGCAGTGATAGCTGAAGAACTGGTGGATAAGTTTAGCCTTCTGAAGTTAATTTAAAAAGCCAAAGGGAATATTATAGTAGTGTAGAAACCACAGATGAAAAGAAAGTTCTCCCATTTACTTAAATAAATGGGAGTAGAGAGTACATAGACCATTCAGGCTGGAATAAAAGAGCTACAGAGTGCCGGAAGCAGAGATGTTTGACTTATGATAAGGAACAAAGTGCAACTTTGCAAAGTTTAGTAAACACACAGAATTAGTTCTTTAGAAAGAAAATTGGGACAAACTATGAAGTTAAAGCTTGTAATGCAACTAGCTAATTGAAATTCAGGGTAGTCAAGCATGTGGCATGATAAAAAGGACAAGAGTCATGCTTAATATAACAATTTATGAAGAATTAATATAAGAATACTTTAATCTACATTCTACATTCCAGTACATTATCCAGTTATTGATGCATATAATCTCCTTCTCTCTTTGTTATATTAACCAGTTATACTTCATCACACATGTTAACCCAACCAATACTGTCCCATCCCTCAAAGCTTTAATCACAAATCTCAGTGCAGGGGAGATATTTTGGTTCAAGACAGCAACAACATTGAAAATTTCTCTCCATAAAATGTCTTTTTAAAAGACTTTCTCCCAGTTTAGAATGAGCTCAGTGTTTATTAATCAGCCAGAGATCCTCAGCTTGAAGAATGTAGAAAAATGTAATAGTATTTCGCTGTTTAATCTTCCAGCCACTTTCATCAATCCACTTGACTTTTAGGTAAATCCTTGGCTAGTAAACCCTCCTGCCCTACCCTTCTAGGGAAGGATCTACAGCTTCACATTTCCTACAGTCATGTTTTTCATCAGCCAAAGAAGGTTATCTAAATCTTCAGTACAATTCTTTGCTGAGCAAAGGGAACACATTAGTCTGACCAGAATAGTTACGACATTACAGCACAGAGTTAACTGAAAGGTTTCAAGTCCAGAGTAGCTGAAATAGTTTCCTACAGAAGGTAATATTGCAGAAAACTAGCAGATTTTTTAGCTGTGGAATAACAATTTCAGATGATGCTATGAAGTAATTCTAGGTGAAAGATCCATTTCTTTATAATTCTGCTCATAATGAACTTTAAGTTACTTATTGCATGTTCAGAGTGCTGAACTGAATTTTATACTGCAGCATCCATAGCATTGTGGTGCAAAAGAAAACACATTTATACCATTAAGCAGAAATTGTCAGAATTTGCTAATATTACTAATTCTTTAATGTACCATCAGCACAAAGTCTGCTTAGAAACATGAGTGTACTTTACATAAAGCAAAAAAGGGAGTTATCTCAGGTCACCCATCTTTTGAATAATAAGCCTTGAGAGCACATTTCAGGGAAACTCAGCTGCTACAAGTGTTTTAGAGGTAATTTTTATTTCTTTTCATTGTATCTCATGAGCTTTAAAATTCAAGTGCAGTTTTTACAGAATAGCTTTCAGAATACACACCAAATGCACATAATTTATGACACTGCTCTCAAAACGACTACACATATGTATCCCCATATCAGGGTGGTAGAAATGTCCTACTTACACCTGCACTTAAACTGAGACCTACAACACTGAGCAATATGCACAGTGGTGGCAATTTTTTAAAAAATCATCTTGTCCCCTGAATGTTTTGATGCTAAGGCAAGAGCCCTCCCTTTGCATCTTGTGCACCTATATTTCTCAGAAGTACTCAGGCTTGATAAAACTGTCTTTTCTAATAAAAAACACCACAACAACCTTAAACAAAACTAGGAAAACTAGAACCACACAGTAGGAATGCAATGCAATAGTAATGATGTTCAGTCCATATATACATAGCGACAGATTTGATGCAATATTGATGCATGTAAAAATTTGAATATCTGCTTGAATAAAATCCCTGTGAGAGTCTTATTTTGAAACAAGAACAATTTTTATTTCCTCAATCATTTAATTTGCATTAATAACCACTCCCTTTTAACAATTTCTTGTATATAAAATAGAATGTTGAGTATTTTGCTCTATTTTCTTGCAAAAAATACACTGATGGACAAACAGTAATATGAGCAGTGGTGTCATCATGAGATTTTTTGAGATTTTTTTTTATGTGTAGTAGTTGAAAAGTTAATTTGTTTGCATTGAAAAATCCAAAGTGCAGCAGGCAATAATGAAAAGGACTAAAATTAAAAACTTAAATAAAATTACTGCTGGGAATTTTCCCAGTTTTCAAACTTGATTAAACATTGCTAGATTTCCTATTCTGCAAAGGGTTTATCTTTAGTACAAATGTTATATGCTTTCCAGCTTTCAACATATATACAAATAAACAAAACTCAACTTGGAGAGTGAGCAGAACTCCTTAAGTCTTTACAAAAAGATGATATTTTATAGCCTGAAATAGTGCAGGGTCTTCCACCTCATGCATAACACACTCAGGACAAACAACTAACTAAAGTGCAGCAAAAGTCTTCAGTATCAAAAAACCAAGACTGAAGTATTCTGTATTTTTGTCTACAGGGGCAGTGTTCAAGCTTATGAAAGTTCTGCTTGAAGGGCCACAACATTTAAGCCAAGTGCACTAGGAGAATCTAGAACAAAACCCCACTGAACTGTGTCATAAGATACAGTCCTGAACATTTTTCACACTGGACATCAGTCCTTACCTGCCTGTCTAATCCAACATTTACTATGTCATCTATTTTAACATTCTTGTTACTCTCACAGCCTTCCCAAATTATTCAATAATAATCAGCTGAAAGTATTGTTCAGGCTGTCTGGTTATTTGCATGCCCAGTTTTCAATGCAATAGAAGTGTTAGTGGGTTTTTTGACCAGCATTTTTTGCATCCCTGCATGCAGCAATGAAAGAACTACCAAAAATCCCAAAGTAAAATTCCGGATGGAAGGTACTGCTGGAGGTCATCTGGTCCCACACACAGACACAGATAGGGGTTTCAGGTTCCATAATGGGAAGGTACATATGGGTGACCAAAGGGCTGAAAAATACCCATAGCAAGAATATTTGACAAGCTTCCTTACAACCCAACTTCAACTGTGTCTTCAAGGCAGGCCAGCAGCTAAGCAGATGGTAAAGTCAACAGATTATATAAAGAAATTCCTATTGTTCACAGAACTTATAGCCCAATGCTGTTGATTTTTATGTTTTTTAAGGTAAATATGCTTTGCAAATTACTGGTCTGTAATGTTGATTTTCAGTCCTTAATGTAATTTGCCCGCCATTTCTTATTTTCTTTCCTTCCCCTACTGTTAAGCAAAAATATATTTGTTTAAACAAAAGCTTACTTAACATTGCTTCCTACCTTCCTTTGAAGAATAACACAGCTAACACAATGCATGTCATTACAAGAACACTTATATCATTACAAATTGCACCGGAAGATATCACGCTGAAAGGAAAAAAAAAAAAGATAACTAGTTTCTGCCTTCCTTTACTTTTTATAACAAAAGTGGAAATAATTGCAAGTAATTCTTTTACAGAATTAATATGTCTGTGACATACCTGAGACAGCCAGATTATATTATATTTCAAATGTAGCAAACATAACTGAATTCAATACAACCTAAGAAACTCTCCAGTTTACAGAAAGGGGAAACATCAGAGACTTGAATTGTGACTGGTAGACACCAAAATAAAGTTCCTTCATAAACTCAATGTGCCCACCAGAAACAGAACTCCATATGACTTCAGCAGGAATTAAATATTTTGCATCATTCTAGAGTAGCTCCTCAAGTACCTATAAAATCCAGCAAGCATCAGTTCAATATCAAGAGTAGCATCAACATTTTTTCTGCCCCGGATTTTCTGCATCCTACACATATCAGGATCACTTCACGCTATGCACACAACCCAGGTTAAAATAGTTTAGACATCAATAAAGCTGACAATATCTTTTAAAAAAAGATCATAGGGATCAGATTCTTGAAGGGTTTCTGTCTTCAAACTTCTTTCAAAGCATCTTAGCTTCTTTATTTTCTAAACATATTAAGGATAATATGATTACAAATCCTCATCATTGATTTATGAAGGGAAAATTACACTTAGCAAACTGATAGTGACCTACAGTGAAATGACTGGTTCAGTGGATGAGGGGAAAACAGCAGTTACTCTCTTGGCATGACAAATTCTTTCAGTCTCCTATAAAATCCTCATACTAATGAAATTCAGACTAGGCAAGTGGTCATTAAATAGGCTAGAAAACTTGCTGAACTTCCAGGCTCAAAGAATTATGATCAGCAGCATAATCACAGGAGGTCACCAAGGGTGCACCCTATGGTCAATCCTTCCTGATAGTCCAGACAATGCAAACAAGGCACCTTCAGCTTCTTTGCCTGCAATGCAATTCTGGGAAAGTGGCCAATATTGCTAACTGGTTGCACTGCCCTTCAGAGGGACCTCAACAGACTAGAGAAATGGGCCAAGAAGCAGCTAATAGATTTCAAAGGGAAATGTAAAGTCCTGTACTTGAGGAGGACTGTCTTCTTGTGCTAGTACACACTGGGAACTGACCAGCTGGACAGCAGCTCTGTAGAGAACCACCTTGTGATCCTTGTGGAGAACGTGCTGAACACAAAACAGCAAGTCATCTTTGCAAATCAGGTGTACAGTATCCTTGACTGCAGCAGAAAGAGCTCTCTCAATAATCTAAGAGAGGTGAACCTTCCCCTCAGCATTTGTCAGGCCACATCTGAAGTCCTGGGTCCAGTTTTGGGCTCCTCATTTACATAGCAGCTCCTCATTTACTAGAAGTGGTCCTGTAAAGGGCCAGGAAAATGATTACGGAATAGAAGCATCTTTCATATGAGAATGAGCTGGGACTGCTCAGCCTGGAGACAATTTTCATGTTTGGGATCTTATGTGTATATGTCCCCAGTGGGGTAAAAGCAAACATTGAGCCAGGCTCTTCTCAGTAGTGTCAAGGAATAGGATAAGAGACAAAAGGTATGAACTGAAACAGGAAATTCAATTTAAACATAAGACATATGACTCCCTAGTTCATTCTAAAAATAAGCAGGTACTGGCACAGGCTACCTAGGAAGATCTTGGAGACTTTAGTCATGGAGATATTTGAAACCCATCTTAACACAGTCCTGGTCAACTTGCATTAGCTGTATGTGCTCAGACAGCATAAAAGTTGGACCAGAAGGTAGAGACAATATACATTTCGTAGTTCTG
Organism: Sitta carolinensis; assembly: GCA_032173965.1. NCBI lineage: Eukaryota > Metazoa > Chordata > Aves > Passeriformes > Sittidae > Sitta > Sitta carolinensis. The sequence continues at coordinate 29,134,173 of CM063285.1, forward strand.
TTTTGCTGTTAAATATCTCTGTGAACCATTGTTTTTCTTAAAGCTGTAGAAGATTCAAAGCAGGGAAGTCTTGATAGATTACTTTCACTCTTGCAACAAAATGACTATGATTAAGATTCCTCTCAGGACACACTTTCTTAGGATTTTAAGTCAGACCTATGACTTTCAGACTTCACTGCATGAGAATAAAATTAGCACAAGAAAACACTGTAAAGTTACTTAGAGATACTACAAGAAAGGTTTCCTCACTCTTGAATTAGAATATGTAGTAATGTCTTGTCACAGAGCTATTTTATGGATTCGTCCTCACTTGGTGTAGTGCTCAAACACAGGAAGGGCAAATGCATCAAACTGCCAGTCTGGTCAATCAGTCAGTGTTCTACATGAAAATTCTTGCCTACCTGGCAACTTTTCTTAGTAGCCTTAGTGATACTTTCTTGCTTCCAGACTCCCAAAGGCTCTTTCCTTTTACCAAGTCCACACAGCAACACTTGGTGAACAGGCCTAGATTGGTGTAATGGCTTCCTCGACATATTTTCATTTAGGAGTTACTTTAATTAACCAAATCACTACCCTTAAGTGAGCAAAGCTTTTTGTTCATTCATTAAGCAAAACAATTTCTCAAGTATACTGAAAATAAAGCCACTTATCAAATGCTTCACAAACAGCTAACTGCTCAGAAAAAAAACTTCAAGCAATTGGCAGTGGTAGCAATAGAGAACATCTCTGCCCCTCAGCAGGGGTTTCTCTTTTTTAAGGGCTGTTCCTTCTACCCATACTGAGAACTGATCTACCTTGCAAAGAATCATGCATTTGCAGTTTAGTCATCTTGCTTGAAATAAACTGTTTCCATAAGCTATGTGATAGGATTATTTTCCTCCTTCCAATATCCACACAAGTTTAACAGTACACAGCTGGGTCAACATAGCCAAGAACATAATTTGACCCACTGATTATAAGAACAGCTGCCAAGTTTAGTGCATATGAAGAAAACAAGCAATTAAACTGAAGCTGGAAAATTGTCCTTTCAGCTTTGTATTTTAGGTAACTGTGCCCTAAACCCATAGCTATTGATTCTACTATTTCTACTCTGGATTACAATTCTATGGTAACAGACCTAGAAATCTGTGTCAAAACTTTTTGAATTGTAAAATTTATTTTTCACAAATGAATAAAAGAAAAGAAATCCATGATTTCATAAAAGCATTTTCAAAGATTCTATGAAAAGCACTGAATTTTTCCATCATTGCAAGAGCTTTAGTTAAGTGTCTCTGAGGCTTACCTACACCAATAAATATAATGATCACTTGATGGTGGTGGTGGAGGAGACTAAAAACCAAACTAAACCAGCCAAACAAATAAAAACGCCAACGACAAAAAAAAAAAAAAAAAAAAAAAAAAAAAAAAAAAAAAAAAAAAAAAAGAAGTGGGCTATCTGCTCCAACAATTGCTTTGGTTTAGACAGTTTTGACTGTCAAACCTGCTTTTTACATGCTATGAAATCTGAACTGTTAGGTAGCTTTCATAATCTAGAATGTAACCATCTATTACATTTCTCTTCAAGGATAATAAATGGGACAATGCAGGCAGAAATACCTTCTTACAGCAAGACTTCATTTCACCTATAAAGCCATCAAGACCTTACGATTAGCAGGCCTCAGTTCCTAGAGCAACACAGGGGAAATATTGTCTTTTTTTCAACATACAGCTAAGTTCTAATTTCAGATGCAGCCAGCTGTGCTGAAATGAACCTCATTTGAGTAACTAGTCAAAATTACAGCAGAAAGTAATAAACTGATTTTTTGCTAAGAAGCAAATGGTGTTACATTAAAAATTCTACATGATTATCAACATGAAATTAAGGTCTGGACAAATTATAAAAAGTTAATAGTCATTGTAGGAGACATACAATTAAGAGATCATGAGAAAAATTCTTGTTTTATGTCCACTGTTATGCTAGAGTTGAACTAATTTGAAAAGATGAGTCACTAACAGTTGTCCAACAGCTATCCAACTCAGGACTAAGCTTTCCAGAGTACTACATAAAGAAACATGTAAACTCACAGAAATACAAATGTCAGTACACAAATACACTGGCACCCTATGATCCCTTCAAATAATTGTTTATAAACAGGTTTTATGAAACTAGAGTGGCTCAAAGTTTTCCAACATAGTTCCTTACTCAAAAAAAAAAGAGGCAATATTTGGCAATAATATTTTGCAATATATTTGGGAATAATATTTTGATTTTGATGAACTTGCTCAGATCAAAGAAATGTGCCTATGTCCTTACCAGCAGCTGTTGAACACTGATTTCCAGTCACTCCAGCCAGCATGAGAGATTGCATTCTGCTCATGTGCAAGAAGAGGCTCCAGGTGAACCTTTAAGCTCCTAACCACTCATAGCTGAGAACCTGGTAATTTGGGAGCTTAGTTTTTAGGGCTTCTAGTTTATCTTCCTTCAGAGCTTCTTGTTATTCTGTTTTGTGAGTCCCAAGATAGTTCGTTACTCTTCTGGGAAAGAAGAACTTTGTTTTCTCACATATAAAGTATTAAAAAATAAAATAAAATATTGTCCTTTTGAGCACAATGTGAATTTAGCCCTTTGTTCTGAACTGGAAATACTAAAAATACTTCATTCAAGTGGAAACAGATCTCAATCAAGCTTAGGACAGTCAGATAATAAGCAAAGAAGCTTCATTTCAGAAAAGGTAATTCATATTAGAGGCAGGGCAGACTTTTCTCCTAAAGGCACACTGATGCAGGCGCAAAAAGCTACAGGCGAGTTAGCAATAGCAGGATCTATTGAAGCTGCTTTATTAGAGCTGTGCAAAAATACAGCAGAAAAATCTTTCAGACATTGCTAAGATGAGGTCAAAGAAAACCGCCAGACATAAATGACATGCTCCCTGTTAAGCAAGACGGGGTCATAAACATTCGGATCATGCAAGGATAAACAAGGTCACAGGAGACAGCTAGCAAAGATGGAATGCAGTAATGAAAATATTAAAAACCAACAGAAAACACTAGATTGAGGTTGATGATAAATTTGAAGATTCAAGAGGATACCTGCTTAGTTATAATTATCAATTTGTTAATACTTGAAATAATGTACTATTGATGAGACATTTTATTTTAAAAATATTTATGGATCCCAGCTTGCTCACTGCTATGTAAAATTGAAAAGAAATAATAAATTTGTTGAAAGAGTGCAAGTAATACAAGAAAATAAAGCACCTTCCCTCTCTTTCTCAACAGTTCCAGTTCTCAGCTTCCCCAGACTTTGTGCTCTAGAATTTGTTAATGCTTTTAGAAAAATGGGGAACATTTCAACTAATTAGGAAACATTTGAACTGGGGAACAGACATCCAACCTTTTGCCTGACAACTTGTGTTAAAATGACAAGTTACCCACTTTTCACTAGGAATTTACCTTATATTGAAATCACTGCTTGAAAATTTACTGAGAGGAGAAAGGTCATGCAGGTGGCTGCTACTGTCTCTGTTTTCACAGATTCTGCTGTATTTTCATTACCACCAATGTCAACAGCTGACACAATCCTGATCCTGAAATAAGTTACTAATAACATTAAAGCTCACCTCATCTCTAATAGACACATTTTTCAAGTAGGGCATTTTCAAGATTGTCCTCACAATCAAGTAGCTCTTTGGGAAAGTGCATCCAGGGAAACAAATCTCATGACACCATTGATCCCAACTTTCTGTAAAGCCTATTCCCCCTAATTAGTGCTGATGAATTCTGAATTAGCTTCCACTAGATTCATCTTTTGCATGTAATTATGAAGGTACACAAGTCCTTGAAATAGAAAAGTGGAAAAACTAGAAAAATAGAATATTTTTGTGCAGACTGACTTCTAAATCACAGCTTTCTTGGTGACACACCTGACATTGAAATTCTGTAATGATTTACAGTATTGTAACTTATATCAACGTATGTTCTAGTCCTTTGTGCTCTGAAGATAAGCAATTGTAGAGATGCCACTTCTGGTTTAAATATTAGAGCTTAGATAAGACTTAATTATAGAAGAAATTAGGATGTGCTATATTTTGGTACTGAGGTGTGATACTGCATTTAAATCAGTACAGTGATATTATTCAAAAACCTGGAAACAAGTGGCTGCTGCAATCTGCAGCTAATTAGTAATGCTGGAATTAGGCGAAGAAAAAGCTACTGAACAGATTTTCCAGGTGTATTACATATGAAATTACAGAATAGTCGACATTCCTAGCACATGACTTGCACCAATAAATCTCATGGTAAATACAGCTTTCCTACAATTATATCCTAATTTTGATAAAAAGTTACCGATACAAGCACCTTTACAGCTAAAATTTCTAAATAGTGATGTTGATAGAGAGAGAGCAAAACGCAATGCCTCAATTTCTTTATCCAAAGACAATTCTGAAGATTTCTCTCTTGCAGAGAAACATGACTCATCAAAAGAAATCCATCACATGTAAACAAAGGTCTGCGTGAGACAGCAGACTGAGTATTTTACTCTTAGTTTTTACACATATGTAATTTTACCTGTTGGTTTAAATAATTTTAATGAATTCATAAAATCAGGCTTTGAAACATCATTTATAAAGCTTTATTTTCATAAAATATGGCTCATTTTCTAAAGTATTTGGAAGCTGGTCATGCACCAAATTTAAGTATTATTAGTCAGCTACAATGACTACTTCTAGTATAGTCGTCAGCAAGTAAAACCTCAAATTATTTCTCTCTCTGAGTAGGAAGAAAGTAGTTGGGTTTGATCTGATCAATATTGTATCTTAAAGAACAGCAGCAGATAACTCAAAATTATTATATCCAAAGTTATTAATTGACTTCTAAGAGATACTCCTATTGGATAAAGGGATACTCAATATCTTTAACCCTCCAATACACATCCTAAGCAGCATATTAAGCTAAAACTGTCTTGAAGCCTGCCATGCTTCTGGAACAGATGGGCATACTAAGCATCTTCTGCAGTTTCCCTGTGTTCTATTGAAGACATAAATGTCAGACTTAAGCAGACTGATTCATTTTGAAGACTACCAAGCCTTTTCAAATAACAGCTAAGACAAGTACCACAGTTGGGCAGGCTACCTACAAGCTTCTGCAAGTTCTCTCCTTTTAAGAAACACATCAGACAGACAGGATTTTCTCAGGCATGTACACATTTAGGTTCCAGGAAGGGGGCTGGATTCTGCAGGCTTGGATTGTGGCTAGAGCAGTGGGTGCAGAGAGCCCTTCATAGGCTCAGTGTCACACATGAAAAACCTTCTCATCCAGTTCAATTCACACTACTCTTGTACAATGGTGGCATCACCAGTTTATGTCAGTCCATGCATTACAGAGCAAGTTTAGCTGCTCTGATGGCACTTACAGTGCTCTGCATAAACTATATTTCCAGGTACTGTTCAGTCTGAATCAAATCTTTGAACCCTTCCTGCTTCTCATGCAGATTTCTGTCAAAAACAACTCCACATCTGTGTTCATGACACTATTTCAGATTATATAGGCTGACTAAAAAATATGCACACAAATCTTTTTTTACAGCTCAGGAATATGATACTCAAACTGAAGTGATATTGACATTATTGTTTCTGCAGTGCTTCTGACTTACTTTAATCATGGAGTGATATATAGAACTCCTATCTGGATGCCTCTACTAAATGCTGAAGTTATTGTATATAACTAAACTTTCTATGAACAACTTCAGCAGGCCAGGATTAGACACTAGGTATTTAAAGATATTTACAAACTGCAGAGTTATTGCATACCATCTAATATTATAACCTGAATCCTGAAAAGTAGTAATTTCCATGAAAAATATCTTGCTCATCCAGGTCCATGAATAGCCTAGTAGTTAGGCCAAGCTATGTAGTGTTTGGATTACTTTCTATGACTTCGATATATAACTGATATGGTGTTTCTATCAAGCCCTATGCACAGAGTCCATACTTAAAGAGATATTACTGCGCTGCAACTCTTCACCTATGGGACACCATTCTGAAAAATTCTGCAGGCTCCAATAACAACTGTATTTCTACATATATTTATACATAAAAAAGCAATTACAATTGTAATACAGTATCATTAAAGAACCCTTTTGTAATTCTTCTGGCCACACTATTGCTGAAACAGGCCAGGATGTCACTGGCCTGGCTGTAAGTGAATTATTCTCAGGATTACAATAACTTCATGTCTTGTCTTAAGAATGCTGCATTTAAAAAGGGCCATGCAGAAAAAAATATCATTAAAAACACCCAAAGCATAATAAACTGATTCTCAGTGGTCAGATGTCTGGGGCTGGACACAGTGTAATGATGTCAATAAGACTCATTGGTCTAGGAAAAATGCAGCATAAATTCTGTTTAAGTGCTTCTAGTTCTGTGTCAGCCTATGTGAAGCTAAGTCAATTCTCTGAGTGCATCTGAATGCTAACATAAGGCTAGAAGAAGTCTGTGACCATCAGTCTCAAAAGCATGTGTATTTTCATTCAGTCATCTCAATTCAAAAAATCTTTATTCATGTTTTCATGCCTTCTGAGTAAACCATTACACTGCATATAAAAGAGTCTCTCCCAATCCACCCCTTTTCACAAAATATGAATAGACCAAAACGGAATCCTGAATGCAAGCCAGTTCCCACAATTTCTGATGTTAGCTCAGGTCTGTTCAGGGGAATAGTTTAATAGAAGCTCAAGAGTATCAGTTTACTTCAGCACACAGCATCCTCTATTCTGGGATCTGTGTATTCATTAGCTCTCCACCTTTGCAACATATTACATAGCTACTTAAAGTAATCTGAATCCACCAATTCACAATGAATTGAAAGCTGCAAATTCTTTTCAGCCTCAGCTTGCTAATATGATCTTTCTCATTTAACAGGAAACTGCAAAATACTATTTCTGTTGAGTCTTTTAAGGTAAAATACTATAGAATATTAGTTATAACTAATTTAAAAAGGCAAGTGTAAAATTTTCAGGTGTTAAAAAAATCTCAGAGCAACAGCTAATTGTAAACCTAATCAGTTTTACAGGACATTTAGGGTGTTTACATCACCTCATTTGCAGGGTGCAAAAGCTATTTATTATAGGTAAAACCACTTCTCTTAGGCCTTCAAAAGATGTTCCCCCCTGTTTAGTTCTCCCAATTGCAAATCAATTTTTTTTGGGCATACCTTAGTTCATGGGTCAAGATACCCCTCCTATCACACTAGGAAACACTTCACTAAGTTCTAGGTGCCAGCTCAAGGTGTTTTCTAATTTTAGTTCTAAGGGCCCAAATTCTCCTTTATACACTGTGAATTATGACCAAAATGTAATAAATGCAATGGCATTAGAGCAAAGACTAAGGTGCTTAGTCCTAAGTTATAAAGGCTATTGTAAAATTTTAAGCCTAAATGGTTTTAAATCCAAAAATCTATGGTGAAGGTAGAACCGAGCTCTCTGTTCTACGGCATTATTCTAATCAAATATGTCATCTAATGTGATCTCCCAGGATTCTCGGGTAGGTAGTTTAGAGTAACTGGCTAGCATGCATTTCTTATTCCATCAGCAAAACTGAGAATTACATCCATATTAATTTGTTTTTAACTATATTTTCTAAGAAAAACTAGCAAATTATAGTTAAATCATTGTACATCTACTAAGTATATTCCTTTATTTTCTGATCTAGCATCTCAGCCAAATTCTTCACTGAAGACATGCAATCATTATCCTGAATGCATCAAGCAAGATCTACAAGTGCAAAAACACTCTATATCAAAAGCCAGGCTGACATTATGAAAGGGCAAGAACTTAAAAATCTAGTGCCTGTGCATAGCCTGCACATGGCTATGGCACTCTACATAAAATGTGTATGTATGATCTCCACATTTATGAATACCATACTGCATCTTTCTGATGTTGCTATATGTAACAATATGGCTGAAAAGACAGCACATGGTTACTTAATTTTGTCAGCCCATCCTTCACAGCAACTGGTAAGTAGTAGCCCTCAGACACAGATGATTTTTATATTTCTGACCATACCATAAGCAAAAAACATGTTCTGGAGAAATGAAAAAATAAACAATATCTTCTGGAGAAATACAAATTAAACAACAAAAAAACCCTGGTTATTAGAATACTTCAGAAAAGCATTTTTCATTATTTTCACAAGATGTGATTATAGTCACTGTATGGCAAATGAACTATAAAAAGTATTATAATTATATGGTATAGGTTCACCTTTTCTCAACAATACTGCAAGGAATGTGGTTACTTCAGTGAAACACATCTCAGTTGTTTCAAGAGTGTGAGCTAACAAAGCAAGCTAACTCAAATGACATTTCCTCATTTTAGTGGAGATTGGTAAGAATTTTCTTGTTGCAGAGCACTGAGGTGTATATAGAGGGACTACACATCCTCTTCCACACCACCCCTTCCCCCTCAGTCATTGAAATCTAGTATAAGCAGCAGTTTTCTTTTTCACCAGGTTATGGCAGCACCTCATTTTACACTTGAGTCATTCCCCACATCACTTATAGCTCAGAATAAACTCATCAATTTTCACATGTGAAAATTGAAAGCACTGCTACACCATTCATCAAAAACACCTTTCATATTCATGCACAGGTCCTCCCAAATACTCTTTTACTTAACTACTCCAACTGAGCAAATTGATCCAACAATTGAGATATTTTTTTAAATCCCTAGACACAGATCATTTTATGACCCATCCTAGCAAGAGTCCTCATAGTTTTACCTCAAGTAGAACACAGCAATTGCATGGATTACTAAAGCAGTTTTGCTTTTCTAGATTTCAGATCATTACACCTAAATTGTCATGATGCATCTAAGTTTTCATCTGTACAGTGGATAGTGATATTAACATTTCTATATTATTCCTAATAGTTATACTATAAACTAATATTGAAGATTAATTCCTTGATACATAAATGCTCTTTTGATACCTACAGAGTCACTACCACCAAATGCAAACAGGATTTTATGAAAGGGCTCTCTGAAGCACTAGAACTCTTAAGTCTATATAAATATTTTTCAAATAGTTTTTTGAAGTATTTAGTGTGTTTCACAGACTTTCTGGCAAGGGCTTCAAACCTCTGCTTCCCCATGTCTGTTGCTGAGAAACACAGGGCCCAGTTTTCAAGCTTTTATAGCACAGTTGCAAGCACTACCTTCATATAAAACCAGCTTGGCATATCTTGTATGCCATACCCATCAGGCTTGCAAGAAAACATTTCTACAGAAAAAGAACATGTGTTCAATATCCAAATAAGTATATACAAAATGCCTATATGTCTATTAAAAACACCTGCCTGTTTTTAAGTCTAGCAAGCAAAAGAAATTAAAATGTAAATTTCATACAAGTCTGGTTTTACTTTATCAGAGGAAACATATTTCTGTGATAGCCCTGAGTCATTGATGATTATGTCAAATTATCCTTCACTGTTATATAAGATTGACCTTTCCCTCCTAACCAGTTGTCCTGGTTTGACCAGCCCAGGGAAGTGAGCTGGCTGGGTTTGAGATTGGCATTTTATTGGACCAATGGGAAAGCATTTTCTAGTTGTTATTCCCTTTGAAAGAAGCCTGGGCAGGTCTCTTTCCTTGTGGCTGTCAGAGCACACACCTCTGCCCTCTCTCGCCCTGGGCTGAGTGGGGGGAAGGCAGCTGCAGGCTGGGTGCGGCTGAGCTCGCTCTGCCCGGCCGGGATTCTCCGCTCCTGGAGGGGTGGGAATGGCTGCCGAGCCCTCACCAAGGAACCCACCGGGCAAAGGAGCCGGCAGAGCCTGCAGAGCTTTTGTTCCACTCGAACACCAAACCACGCTGGCCTGAGGCTCTGTCGGCATCGGGAGCGGCTGAGCATGGGGACAGCACCTGTATGGGCACCAAAGGAGCTGAGCATGGGGACAGCACCTGGATGGACACCAAAGGAGCTGAGCATGGGGACAGCACCTGGATGGGCACCAAAGGAGCTGAGCATGGGGACAGCACCTGGATGGGCACCAAAGGAGCTGAGCATGGGGACAGCACCTGTATGGGCACCAAAGGAGCTGAGCATGGGGACAGCACCTGGATGGGCACCAAAGGAGCTGAGCATGGGGACAGCACCTGGATGGGCACCAAAGGAGCTGAGCATGGGGACAGCACCTGCATGGGCACCAAAGGAGCTGAGCATGGGCGCACCAGGCACCAGTGGCCCCCCATGGTTTTGTGCTAAAGGCGGCCCCGAAGCCAGGAGCAGCCCTGAGCCCCGTTCCAGACTGGGAGCAGCTGGCACAGCTCACATGGAGTTGGCAAAAGAGCACGTGGCCAGCAGAAAGAAGCAGAGAGAGCGAGCTTGTTTCTAATACAAGACTTAAACGAAATTGACTTATTTTTTTCAGCATTACAAAACTTTGTACTCGAAGAACACTAATTCTCAGGCTGAAAAAAAAAAAAGGGAGGTGAAACTTTGTAAGAACAACCACATGAAATTGAAGTCAGTAAGAAAAGAGTTAGATTTTAGATTGAAGGGATTTTGAAAAGTTTGTCTTACGCTTAGGCTGTAAAATTCTTTTGTGAAGCTATGGTACAGATACACTTGATATATCAGACTTTGGGTTTTCCCCAGTAAGTTCATAAAATGCTTTGGGGGGGTGGTAGTGTTCTGTCCACAATCATGAGCAGAGGCACCAGTGTTAGAAGTTTGATGAGAAACCTCAGCCCCGGGAAAAAAAGGGGAAGACCTCTGTTCCCAGAGATGGGTGAAAGGATGCTGGAACAGCTCATCCTTAAAATAGCACCCCAATAAGCTGACATGGACTGAAAACACAGTTGTGAGGAAAAACTGTGAAAGATGGGAAAGACTTCACAAAGGCAGAGCTCAGGCACCTGCAGTTTGTGAGAAAATGAAGCCACAAGAGTTCTTTTCTTGTGGGGAGCTTTCCATAGCATTAGCAAAGGATACTTTTCTCTCTAAATGAACTAAAAGGCTATTTGTAGAGGTGAAAAACTGACTGAGATTTCTGAGTGTTGTTGTCTTTACATTGTTGGTTAAGAGAAAAAAAGGGTTGTGGGGAGGGAGGAAGAGTGTTTTGAAGGTTCCATTCTCATTCTTGTTTTTCTTTCTTTTAGTGTTAGTTAATAACGTCTTATTACTTTTAAGCTTAAACCTGCTTTGGTCTTGATTAGAAACTTTGAAATTGGCAAAATCAAACCAAAACAGAAATTGGTGTTTCCGCCCTGTTTCGAATTGAAACCACAGCACAAGTAATAGTTAAATTACTTAAAGACTGAATATTTTCAAGCAAGGCATTTAATAGAAATAGTCTGTCTGATAACTGCCTATTCAAACAGCTAAGAATCCAGTAAATATTAAGAGAACACAGTACCTATCTGGCAGTTCTTGATTATCAATTTTTAATTTGTTTACACAAAGACTTTCTAGTATTTCTTTTAGGTGGTATTCTAGTTTGTTAACTTTAAGTAATTGACATTATAAACTGACTTCAACCTCTAATACATCAGCTTAGATGTGTATATATCAAGATATGAGTAATAATAAATTTGAAGGCCTACACAAGCAAGAAAATATATAGAAATCTGAAAAGTTTAACTTTATAGAACTCTGATTACCTAGCATGTGATGTGCTCTGAAGTCTAAATTTTATCAGCTATACTGACAAATATCCCTCAAGATCACAAATTATATGGTTTTTTTTTGTGTGGTAGATAGATCATTTTGGTTCACTCATTCCAGGCTAGTTCTAGCATGATCCTGTGAAGTATTTCCACCCTAAGTGCAGTGTGGATAACAGATCCCTGGCATCACATATTTTACAAATTCATCTTGTCTAACTCCATTATTTGTTAATGGAAACACCTGAAGGTCTTTCATAAATTATTTTTTATGTTCCATTAATAGAGGGACCTTAAATTAGCATTGATATTTACTAGAACTATAAACAAACATTGTTGGTTGTAGTATTTACAAATGCAAGAGGAACGGCTGCCTTGATTCATTTTCTAACGCAGTCTCTTAATAAGGCTTTATTAAAGATATTCCCATGCTTCCTGCCTCCCAGTTTATGACTGCAGTATTATGGTTCTCTATTTTCTTGTAGGTCTACAGGAAAAGTAGTCCCTTTTTGTGCTCAGCTATCACACTGTCTATGATCTGAAGAAGCTATATTCTAGAAAGACCCTTGTAAGATGGCTGTGAAATAAGCATTTACTGTGGACTGTCCTCCATAAAACTAGTAAAACGTAGTGCCTAAGGTCACCTCTAGCCCATTAGTCTTTGCAACTTTTCTGGAACTAACTTCCCATGAACCTTGTCCCCTTGCAAAGAAAAAGCATTTGAAAAAAAATACAATTAAAAAAATTAAGTGCATTAACTTTTGTAAGTGGTACTGGAACTTTTGTTTATTTTCTCCCATTTGTTCTTTTAAAGAACTCATCTTCACCCTTATCCCATTGACCCCAGGAAATTAGTTTTCAGGCTCATGCACACCTTTTCTTAATGTTTGTTTAAGATCAGATTTTCCCTTTTGCAGTGCCAAAGGCATGTGATCCTTAGACAAACTTGAACACTAAAAAACTTAAAAAATTATTTAAAGTAAATGCTTCTCTTTCATGTAAATATACAGTTAAAAGTTACTTAACCCCAAGAAATTTTCATCCAAACACTGTTTTTATGAAGTGTAAATCATTGACGATTTTTTAAATTTGGCACCAAAAAAAGCGCTGAGTACTTGATTAGTTCTGTTATCTGAACGTATATATATACACTCATATATATAGTTATATTCATATACATAATACAGAAATACTTCAAACTGCCCCAGAACAGCTGGAAAAAACACCTATTTTTCTTGTTTCCACTTAAAGATGTCTGAAGGTAAGGAACTGAAGATCCAGGTTTCACTATCTAGATAATCTAATTCTTAGATATAAGCTATGTGAAGTCCTGTCTATATCTAACTCTTCACGCCTTTTAATTACTATAATGACAAGATGTGTTATTTTCCTGTAGAAAATCCACAAATCAAAATACGTGCAAAGCACGAAATATCTAAACATGAGGAAATGAATGGGCAGCTTAAGTACAGCAGGATAACAAAAAATGTGATCAGACTGTTGACAGGGAAATAAATAAAATTACCTGTGTTTAGCAGTTCACCTGAGAACACATTACCTGTAGACTGTACAGCTGTATTAGATAGTATACTTTAGTTAATTTGAAAGGCTTTAAAAGAAAGTGTAGCATGTGGAACTGAAAATCTATCATAATAATTGGTTTTTGCATATAAGTTGTTTGACCAATAACACAGGATATAACCTACATCCACTGAACTTCAGACATGCCAGTGCTTTGGTAAGAATATGAACTAGAACTAGTTGAGAAAATTACAGACACAAGCAGTTGACAATTTGTTCCTGCATATCATATCAAGATATGAATTTAAATGAGCTTTGAAGATGCAATCCTAGCAAGTTAACAAAGATCAGGTCTCTGGTTTGTCCCTAATAATTTCAGAACATGCCATCGGTTTCTGTGTTACACTTATAGACACTACCCACATGTGGCACACATGGACTGACTTGACATAATTAACTATATGTCACATTTTATTTGTAAACACTTACTAAAATACAATTATTGCTGCCTTCCAATATTGCAACAACAGAACTATCAGAACAAAAAATGAAGCCTCAGTTTAGAAGTATCATATTTATTCAAATACACTACATCTATCTGTGCTGATAGGTGGGTGCTATTGACAGAAGGCAAAAGATGACATTCTCTGAGCGAAAGAAAACACTCTGTAGATTTTCTGGTTAATTAAATTTCTCTAGATCTTTAGCTTCAGCTTATTAAGTTGTCTTTTAAATTGTCCTGAGACCAACAAAAATATTCAACATACTAATACCTGCTTTGTTATTACAACTCTTAACAATGTTACTGTGGTAGCCCTCGTGTCACTACTCAGTCTTACAATTGAGCATATTCCAAGCAGTCCACTTCCACAGAACTTCCATTTCCAATACTGTAAAACCACTGCATAGCCATGGTCTGACTCAGTTATTAGTCTGCAGGTTGCAGTCTCCTTTCACCATTCCTTAAATACGCTCATGTAGATCATCAGTGAGATATACCTTGTCACTGTCAGCAGCAGTTTCTTTTCAATTTTGCCTACATATTTAAGTGCCACTTGTTACACAGTGATGCACAAAACCAAGTAACAGAAGCAGAAAAAGGCTTCTGTAATTAGCCATCTTTTCCAGCTTATTTTAAATTTCAATATATAAGATAATAAATAGAGATCAATTATCAATACATGTAATTTAATCACTTTAAAAAATGATAGTTTCCATTACAGAAGTGCTTTCTTGAAATACATCCTTTAATAGTCTAGCAATCCAAATAAATCTTCTCTTTTGAAGGAAATACTCAATTACAATGAAAATAGGAATACCTTGAAATGAGAACACTCCATCAAAAAAAGGTTGCAGCCTGCTTGCCAGATAGTGTGCAGGGTTATAATACAGCATATGCCTGTACCCTTCCAGTGTTGGCCTTTCTCCTCTGTCCTGCATGGCAGCCCTTACTAACCCATAAGGCACTTATGACACACGTATTGCATTCACACACAGTGAAGAAGCACAATCAAATTTGTTACTTGTTAGGAAGCATCAAACCTTTACCTGCTTGCCCATCTGACAGGATGGCTGCTGATCTCACTACTCACACCTTAACCTTCAGCTGGGCTCATTTATTTCCCAGGAGACACGTTCAGAAAACTGACAGTTACAGGAAGAGTAGCAGGTTAGCAGAGCTCACTTGGGGAGGGGAAATTCCAAACCAAGAAAAGCTTCTCAAAAAAGGTTTATAGCTTTCCAAGCTTACATGTAGACTAAACAAGGACAAGCCTAATAAAATCAATTGCTTCACAATAGCAAGCTTTGTGTTTATATTCTGAAAATACTGTAAGCTGTATCTGCTTAAAACAATATTGAATGGTCAGGTGGTTTGCAGTTTTAAAGCATGTTAGCATAATCAGCCTTAAATTAAAACAGATGGGAATGACAGATATGTTAAGGTTATTAAAGACCTCTAAAGGATAGAGTTAAATAAGGTTACCTAATCCATCTTAGAAGGGTATTATGAATTGCATCACTTAAGCAAGAATAGCTTTCTTATGTCTATTTTTGATTTTACAAAACTAAATGAAAACTACTATCACAATATAACCAATGTATGCACATAATACACGCCTACTTGTCTCAGTTTTTGAGCGAAAAAAACAGGACGTTTTCTGACATTGAATGGCTTTCATACAGATCTTTTAACACTGAAGATGATAATTCTCCTGATGTTGCAGTACATAGTGAATGCTCGCCATTGAGCACAATATATCAACATATTAAAAATCAGCATATTTAGGGAGAATGAGAATTCTACGTCTAAACCCCTCAAATATTGTGGTACAGACTTCTCAGATATTCTTTTAAACAAAACCCCCAAGCCCTTCAAAGCTTACAACACATTGTTATTATCTGCCATGCAAAGTGTGTAACACAAATTTAAATTAACAATCTTGTTTTCATACATGCAACAGCTATTAACATGCCTTTTGAGGGCTTGTTCATTCTACCACAGCTTTGATAAAGATGTCTGTGATACCTCATTCTTTAGAGTACACAAGCGGACTGGGAACCTCACCTCAAGCTTCCACTCCTATACCAATACCATGTTTTCTTCCTGTGAAACAGTTTTCAGCTCAGTAAAGAGTTTTCAAAAAGCAGCGAAACTAGCTTAAAGCTAGTTATGTACAAATAAAGTGGGAAACATGGGTAAGAGCACATCAGAGGGAGGAAAACCTCAACTCACACACACGAGGTAAATTCTTAGCACCAGGCCATCTTGTAAAGGCGCCTTTATGCGCCTTCCCCTGGAAGACAACAGGCTGTTCAGAAACCAAACCAGGAAGCAGTGCTAAACTTTCTGAGGAGATGTGCCAGAAGCAGCTTCCAGGCAGAGAAAGGATTTATGAATCCTGTTTGGGTTTTGTTATGAATAGGTGTTAATGTGCTGAGACTTGTCAAAGCTACAATACTATCTCAGTATGTTCAAAAGCCATACAATATCCTTTTTTTCAGCCTTCCCTGCCCCCATCTTTACAATCCCCAGACTAACAAATCCCAGTTCCCAAGGTTAACTGAAGATTGGGTAACAGCACTGGATCCCAGAATCACTTTTCTGAATTTAGATGCCTATATTGAAGGGAATCCCATTTTGCAACCAGCTTGAAAACTATTTTTAAGGCTTTCCAACATCAAGGTCAAAGGTACATGGACAGTTTAATCCGTCTGGGGCACCTAACATCTAAAGTTCTGTCACCGTAAACTTCGAATTTTAAAAGTGTGACTGAAGCTTTTAGAAATCTTTCAATGTCTCTATTTTTGAAAGTAAATGACCCGACATGTATTTTTAATGTACAATTTACTAATCTTGACATCTTTACTACTTTTGCTGCACCAGAGAATGAAAAGTGATCAGGAATCAACCTGTCTACTTCATGGCCTTTGTAAAATTAAACAAAGCATTTTATTCAGCTACAAATTACATTCAACTATTTAAAGAGATCTACATAATTGAAGTTTTCCTTGTGCATTTATGTATAACAGAGCTGCTCTAGGTCAAGCATCACCTATTGAAATGTTTGGCTGCATTTTCCCAGCTGCAGGGCACTAACAATATCTGGGCACATTCTAACCATCGACCAGGATTTAAAGTAACTGAAGTGAAATCTAACAGCAGTATAATTCACTAAGACTAAATTCAATCAGCACTCAGAAGGAAAGGGGATTAGAATTAGCATTCTAAATCTGTGTTTGGTAGATCACATATACACTTCCATTTCTATTCAGTCGAGAAAGTCGCAGTGGAGAATATGAAGTGGAATCTTCACTAATGACAAAACACATAATTCCAAGGCAAGTATTTTATGTGAAATTAAAATGCATAGCTCAGATAACATCAGCATCTACAGAACTGGAAGTAAATTTAGGCTCATTAGTTTCATTAGTTTCATTAAAGAGATCAAACACCAAGACAAAACATGAGCTTTATCTATAAAAGCTCTCCAACAACCCTAAATATAGAAAGAGCTAGTACATTAATCTCTATACACTGATATTTTCCCCTATTCTACTTAAAAGTGTTTTTCAAGCAGTTTTATATATGGTAGAAGTTTTGGCATGGGTATTCTTTAGGCATGACAGATATATACCTGTCTGGAAACACTTCTAAAACTGACCTCTGGCAAGTTACACCAGAGTTCCTCATGAAGTTCCCTTAAACAAGAACAGTGTCTTTTCTTAAATATGTCTTGAGAAAATTAATCTAAAAAAAGCAGGTTTTTCCTTCTTTTTAAGCAATATTTTGGAGGACAGCATGAAGAAGTGAAGGCAATGATGTAATCATAACAGATCTTGGAAGAACACAGGAAAAGTATCTGAAGTCACGAGAAAAGCATTATAGAAACAAAAAAAAAACCCCTATATGCCACAATTTATTTTTTTTGCATTGTTAAATAAAAATCTCAACATTAAAAACAAAGATCAGATACTTACCTCTGCCAAGTAAGTCCAGTTAATAATGACTGTGCAATAATCCCAGTCTTTGCACCACCTTTACAGTACCTCTTTGGTTTATATTTTCATGAACTAGAAATTCTTTTTTAAGATAGAAAGCAGGACTGTCAGGTGTCATATGATTCTAGAAGCTCAGACTGTTAAAAAAGCCAATTGCTTCCAGTGAAAGCAAGATTTATCAAAAGTTGGCAGGTTACTGAGTTGAAACAATCACTGATCAAGTAAATGTTACAAATATTCAACAGAGTCAATATCTCATTATTTTTCCTTGAAAAACGTTATGTGCAACTTGAAGGACACTTGAAAAATACCAGTCAGAGTGTTAACAGGCTAAAAGCTACCAACACTGACATGCTGCTGTTATCTGAGGCATTAGTCCTACAGCAAACTCAATTCTGCACAGAACAAGCCCTGTTTGCAGAGCTAGAGGGGCAGAGGCAGTTTGGCTTCAAGAAGCACAGACAGATTTATCTGCAATTATTGGAGAGTTTGTTGCCTCCTTTCTCTGCAATAGCCGTCACTCACAAGGTCATTCCCACAAATAAATTTGATCTCTTGTACCCTTAGGCTACCAAATACTGAGTTGTGTAGCTCTTAAATGGCAAGTTCTTCCAAACAATTCTCATTTATTTTCATAGCACCTACTATTCAAAAAGGTAAATGGCTAGTGGAACTAGCACCCTGCTACTGAAAACAGTGTTTCTGTACATTATCCACGGGACCCAACCTCAAAGTACATGATGTACTAGCAGCCAGATTTTGACACTGCTGGAATGCAAAGCCTTCACCAGAAGTCAGTGTTAGTATCCTACGTGTTGAAATAAAAAATGTCAGAAAAAACAGCAGCTGCTTTAAAGAATGAATAAAAAGTACAACTATGATATTAAAGAAAAAACCTACCATGTGCTCACATCCTCAGGGGATTGGAATTTTCTCCAATCTCAGCGAGGCTCTTTAGCACATTCAAGTACAACATATGGGTTTATGAAAGGCTACAATGTAGAAAGAAAAACTGACAAAGATTTTAATCTCCATTAGAAAAGCTTAAGAACACAACATTCATTTATTTAATATAATATTGCCAGGGTTTTACAAAGGCTCAATAAGGAAGGCTTTCAGATTCTAGAGGGTAATTTGGAAGGCTGATAGGTTATTATGATAGCATTCAATACGTTTGAGTTTATATTGACAATGGCACACGCTACTTTGAATAACATTATTGTGCAAGCTTCCAGTTGTTCATTATATCTCCCTACTTACTATCAGTCACATCTGAGTACTGTAAGGCAGAAGGCGAGCAGCTGTCTAGGGCAGAAATAGCATCAGTCTTCACTGCCTACTTCAAACTTGACAGTCTTGGAAGCACTTGCAAACTTGTTGTCTCTGAAGGAAAAAAGGAGAAAAGACTGTGTAAATAGAAAAACAGCAGCATCTTTACCTCTCAATTCACAACTCACGTGGCACAAGCCCCAGACCTGACACTTCCTCTCCTCCCAGCCTTGTTTCTGCTATGTCAGTTTTCCCTTATCACAAAGAAGCTTTTAGTCAATCTAGATAAAAATGCCCTGTCGTTAACAAGGAATGTAACAGCAGAATGGACTACTACACAAACAGCAAATACTTAGAGCACTTCACCCTGGTTAAGAATACATTGGCAGATTACTTGAGATTTGTGGCCAGTTGTGTTGAAATATCGTTTGTACTATGGTATAAATGTAGTAGACACTTGGCATTTCTTTCACTCAGAACTGTATTTCCTAACTTAAGATCAGATGCATTTTGCTATCTCTTCTCAGCAATGTCTTAAATTGAAAGTTCCTAGAAGACAGGTGATGTTCAAAAGGGATAAATGAAAGCAGTATATAAGATGTAATTATTTCTGCTATTTAGTTATATTGTTAAGCAGAAGTGGACTGACTACCTGAGGCAACCAGGACTGCAAACTGTGCTTCATCTTTACCTGTCAGCAGATACTACAGCAGATTCCAAGACTTAAAAGTAACTTTTTATCCTATCACATCTAAAGAGAAAATATTTTACCACTGCAGTTTTAAACCTTGTTGCCTCCAATCCTCACTGTTGATTGTACCCAGACAATGTAACTCCAAGACTGTACCCCCAAGAAGTGCAAAGAGGACAACTAACTTTGTTACAGAAGTATGACTATAACAGCAGTCTCAGTGAAGAGTTAAAGAATCTTCAGTTAAGCCACACACATACAGAAAAATCTGAAAATACATACTGAGTGCTATTACAGAGTCTTTTCAATTATCAGTTGGTTTTTGAAAGGTCACTTTTATATTTCTTATAGTAAATGCAGTTGTAACTATGATTTATTTTGGCACCATGCTGGTATTAGGCGGGCCCGATATTCTTACACATATATTACACTTCAAAATCTTCACTGAAACAGTTCAATGTTTCCTCAAAAATGAAAATATTAAATATAAAATTAAAATGTTTTAATTAATATTTAAATATGGAAATATTTAATATTAAAATATTTAAAATGAAAATATAAAATATTCAATTTCTCTGAAGAAATTCAAGATCTGTTTCTCTGCCAAAGTTGATACAGTTTCCGTGAAAAGGAAACTCCTTCTAGCCTTGCACCAATAAAACTCTGCAAATAACTCCAGCTCATATTCTACTGCACAAGGATTCAGCTGCTTCATAATAAACGGGTTACCTCCAATTCTTGTGCCCTGCCCAGCAGCACTAGGCAGAGGGGCTACATTGAGATCAATTTTGTGGCTAACTTCTACCTTAATTTATAAGCCAAGCAGTGTTTGAATTTTCACTAACTTGCCACAGCAAAACAGGTTAGTGTTCTACTAGTTTTCTCTCACTTCTCTCAAAAGATCAGGAGCCACAGGCACCAAAAATCACCCTACCAGCATTAATCAGCCAGTTCTTAAAGCACACTTGCCTTAGAAAATACAACTAGTTCATAGTAGCAAAACGAAACTCCATCTGCAGATGCTTTAATCCAGGGTGAAGACAACTTAGGTCTTATTCTAACTTTCACTATTTCTTGACATATTACAGTGATTTTGTTTATACTAAGTTTTTATTAGTGTGAAGCCTGGTAATTTTCTGTGCAACATGGTTTTTGTATTTGAATTACTGTATTTTGGTAAGCATACAATTAGTGTTATTTTAGTTGACCCTGCTTTCCTTAATCCAATATTATGAAAGCAATAAAAGGCTTGAAAAAAGACTAGGAGAGATACTGAAGCTGCTGTTCTCCTCAGCAGTAAGCATAAAACACTTGTTTGTTTTGGTATTTTTAAAGAAAAGACATCTTTACCATGTTCTCAACCCAGCTCAAGGCTTCTATCACTAATTCCATTCAGTACTGAAATGAAATCTCACAGAAATATTTTCTCAATGAGTGACTTAAATAAAATATATGAAAGTTGAGTAGGTGACAGTCTACCAGGGCCAGCAAACTAAAAGCTTAGTATGATAGAAATTTAAATTTCATGCATAAAATTTTTCTCTTTTTAAGAAAAAATAAGACTCTTCAATCTCATAAGCAATGTAATTAGGGAGGTGTGGTAAAAAGAAACAAGGTAAAAATCACACATCCAAATAATTTGAAAAATAGTGAAACAGGAGGGAATTGGGCAGAAACAAGACTCCCTCATTTACACCACAGAATTAACTTTTAGGGAAAACAAGAATTTTAATCTTGCCTACAATTCAGCCCCAAGGTCCAAAGCTTTTGTGGTTTGAAAACAAGATTTCATAGCTATTGGTGCTCCAAACTGGTGTGCTCTTTTGTAAATGTTACTGCAAACAGTTGGAATCATTTCCACAAGGAACAAATATTGCCAAGTTAAATGCTCTGCTTTATGGTAGACTATAACAGATTTTTTATTTTAACACTATAGCAACATTCACTAAGTTCTCACTGAGAAATTCAGTTTCTCTGGTGTTTAAGGTGCTCAACCATTCTCTAAAAATACCAAAACTCCCTTCCCTCATCTTGCAGAAAGTAAAAGATACAGTTAGATTATAGATATTGGTGTGGCTCTTTATCTCAAATAATATCTATATGCTATCTTTCTCCATATTTAAGTCTCTCACAATCTTAGCCTCTCATATAACTACTAGATTAAAACTTTAAAAATAAATTATAAAAGGTTAGAAAAGTATTGCTTTTTAACAGAAACCAATTCTTTAGTTTTGGCACATTACTGCTAAAAAACCTGTTGTATAGTTGACAAAAGAAAAAAAGACACAAAACAAAGCAGTATTGGAACCTTTCTAGGAATTAAGTTAAAATGCTCTTCAAACCAAGCCTTTACTAGATTGCTTTTATAGCTATTATCATACCTAGTAATAGTCATCATTCTACTCTATTTATCAGCCCTGTATTAAAATTTGTAAGGGGGAAGTGTGAAACATTAAGAATTAATCATTAACACCCCAAGAAAAGCCAAGAATAAACATTTTTGTAATGACAACTTTCTTGCAACTGCACACACAGAAACAACAATCCTATGTTGCTCACAATGGAAGTAAATTGTGGAGTGAAAGAAATAAGAATATGTGAGGGGAAAGAAGGCTTCGTGCAAGAGAGGTGGTGTGGTCGTGCAGGGTGGGCAGAAGCCTTCTTTAGGATTAGCAGATGCCTGTGTGGGTGTCATGGGTGGGAAGATCCCATGGTGGTATTCCTAAAGTGAGGGGAGAGATTTGGGCAGGCTTGCACTCTTGTGAGAAGTGAACTGCCAGTGAGCTGTGCAACCTCGTCCCAGAGGGACACCTGCTGTGAGCACTTCCTACTTGCTCAGAGGCTGAGGGTCTCCTTGGAAGAAGAATTTTGGGTTTGTGGAGAAAGTACTCACTAGATGGTGCTGGGAAAGGTTTCCATAGGAAAGGTGCAGAGCAGTGTATGCCTTCCACAGGAAGGGTGCACACCAGATGGTGTTTACCAGCAAAGTGCCTTGTATAAGCATTTGGGTGGGCTTGCAGTCTATGGAAAAGGGGGCAGGGGCAGGGGAGATGGCTGGGAACAGACAAAGGGATTTGAAGGAAGGAGAAGATGCCTTTGAAGATGGCAGGGTGAAGTGTGTTGTGGCAGCATGGGTCCATAGGCTAAGGGATTGAGGAAAGCTTGTGGGCTTGTGAGCAGTGAGTTGCTGGGGGAAGGACAGCCTTCTGAAAGACTTGCACATGCATGTGTGCAGCTTCCATATGGTGTGAAGGTGGCGGGGGTGGCAGGAGAGCGCACTGATGCTATTCATGGGCTGAGTGCCTCATGTTTTGGTGGGCTTGTCTTTCAAGGGAGGACCTGTTATGTGAGGGGGCCCTTACCCATGAGTGGAGTGCCTCGTGTTTGGAGCAGGCTTCCAGTCTTGTGAGAAGTGGTTGTTTGGAAAGCAGTAGCCACTACTAAATGGGACAGAAGTTCTTGAGAAAGGACTGGGGACATGTGGGGAGGAGCCCTGTCTAGGCGTGACAGGGGATTGTGAGGCAAGACATGGTTGGCAAAAGCTTGCTGTGGTGATTGTGAGCAAAGTGAATCTTGTTAGGGCAGGCTTGTAGCTATGCAGAAAGGCACGTTCCGTGGGGTAAGGAGAAGGCCTTGTCCCGGGGTGACCACTGCTTTTGCGCAACTTCCATTTGCTGTGTGGGCCTTGTAGGCAGCAACAGTGTGATGAGTGCTGTGATTTATGTTTGAGGGAGTCTCATCTTGAAAAAAGGCCATTCCAGAAAGTGGGGATGGGTGCCTGTGAGTGGCAGATGTCTACAACAATGACAAGCTGCATAAGAGATGACTTGAACTTCTGTGCATGACCTTAGTTAACTACCCACCTCCCTTCCCCACATTTTACTTTATTTACAGGGAGAAGCAAAGCAAAAATCAACCTTAGAAAAAGCTAAAATCTTGTATTATCTTACCATCTATGGACCTTTTTAGTGGTACTTTTCTTTAGCTGCCTCCTTAATGCTTAAACTTTCCATCTTTCTCTGGAAAGACTTGAGATCCTCTTTAAAAGAAGTTCACAGGAAACTGCTTCAACCCAACTCAGATTTCAGCTTCTACTCTGACTATTCTCTTCTGACTCCCTGCTTTAGAACACATGCTTTTTGGACTATTACACTTTAATTTGTAATTCCTCTTTCCCATACTTCTCTTCTTTATAACTGTCCAGCAGAGACACAAGCTACCCAATGCCCAGCCAGATCATATCCCCTCTCAGCACCTACCTGTTCCCAGTCACTTCAATTCAGCAGGGATTTTTGTTTGCTGGTGTCTTAATGCACAATCCAGATGGAGTTATAAGGATAAAGCAGTTAGGTTTTGCAAGGTGATTCTTTGAAGATGCAAGTACTTGTGGTGCCTGGAAGGCTCCACTGGTGTGCTACAGGTGGCTATAGTTCCCAGGTTAGGAATCCCTGACGTTTTTGCTGGTGGTCTTTTTAGAATTTGGACTGAGGCTAGTATGGGTTATAATTTAACTTGATTGGTATGAAACTACTTTCATTCCAAATACTGCTTGCTACACCAAGCACACTGTTATAATTGGGCTGTTCAGAGACAGGGCAAAGGTGACTGATAATGTCCAAATTTTTTTGTTTGCTGTAGATGAAAGAGGTGGTGGGCAAAAGTTGAAATGAAAAGAAGGAGGAAGATCTAACAAGTGAGTATGGTACTTTAACACCTAAATAGTGTTTACCTGAGATGTAGGTTATAGGTTCCTTCCTTTCAAAACCTACCAAGAGTAATAGCACTGGAGGGATTATTATGAAGTATTTTCATGCTGAATGTTTGCATTTATAATTGTACGGATTTATTGGTTTTGAGAGATGCTGTGTGTGCTGTCATAGTGGTTAAAAAAACAATATTGTTTTACATTAATTTTTTTTTACGGCTATTTAGAATTCTCTTACATGTAATTAAGATGTTGGTGCTTGGCTGCAGCAACAGGTAAAGATGGGATCTGTCACTGATTTTTAAGTTTCAGTGTTCTTGTCTTAACAGCACTATTTTGAAGACTTCTCTTTTCTGGGATGTTACGCAACTATGCCATATTTGTAGATCTAGATTCTGAAATGCAGAAACTGATCCAGTTTATTGAAATAGAGGAGTGCCCTGTGAGGTGTTAAGCTTGATTCTGCCTGGTGTGGTGCACTCTGGACTGCTGTGATCTTGGCATGTGCTGCTAAATTTTATTCCACCAAAACCAGGTTTATCTTTAAATGCCTCAAGGTAGTGCTTCTGGGAGCTGTGATTGCTATGGTAATCCTGCTCATGCAGTAGGCTTGTGAGTACACCTACACTCAGGCAACTTCAGTGGCTGCAGATATAATTGGTGACACAGCAGTCAGTAGGAAGAGTTGCAATGGTTTTGTTTAACATGGATGTTTTTTAATTGGAACAGATTGCTTTCATCATCCAGAGTTTTTTATGTGAAAGGGAGCTGAGTGAACAATCTGTCGCCTACATTTAAGGTTTTCACTGGGAGAGGTAGAAAGCTGTAAGTAAGCCTTGGAGGTCTAGTGTTGCCTATTAGGAAGATTGCAGTCTATGAATGACTCAGTTGGACCCATGGCAAAGTGGAGCTTGTGAAAAGGAGATGTTGCTGGCATCAGCCATCCTGTCTTGGTGAACAGTTCAGAACTGAGGTAACTGTGTAGCGTTTGAGACACCCAGATGCTTTCCTATAGCAATCAATGATTTGCAACAAATACCCCTTCTTTGTAGCCCAGCATATAAATACGGAAATCTTTCCTGGGGCTAGGGTGAAGCATAAATTACAGAGGGCACCTTTTAAACATGCTCAAGGCTATTTAGAAATTTGGGCTATCTTCTAAGGGTGCCTTCCCTGCTCAAAGCAGAACATTTTCGTACTTAGGTTTTGCTACCATTTTTATTTTATTTTTGGTAAGAAAATAGGTTCTCTGTTGTCTTTTTCAGTAGCTGTTTTAGTGATACTGAATAAGTTTAAGAATTTTAAGTTGTTACCAAAGAAGTTCAATCCTTTCTGAGCAGGGTAATGTAGACTTAGAGATTCTTTATTTTGCAGTAGTATAGCTTCCATAGAAAGCTGCATTTGGGCATCTCCTATTTTAACTGAAGAGCCTATTGTGTTCTATCCTGCTTAACTTTTTAGTAATGGTTGGATGAAAAGGATGATTGCCCTCAAATATATCACTTTCAGCTCGACTCTTTCATTCCACAAGTAGCGACTCTTCTGAAGAGCAATAACTCTTTGTATAGCACTGTAACAAAGTTTTTGCCAGCCTGAGGGCCAAGTGAGGGACAGAGTTTGGTATTCATAGTTACAATTTTTTGTGCTTGATTAAAGGTATTTACATTGAAATTAAATAATATTTTGGTATAAATTTCATAACAGAAAGGAAAGATTCAGTGCTGTGTTATAATTACAGATCAAATCCCTAGAATGTGTTTAGTTACATGTTTAGAAAGCAATGGACTGCCTACGTGTCCAGATTACTTCTCTTGCCTTTGCTAGTAGCTGCAATGTTATGTGAACAGTAATAGCAGGGATAATAACAGTACACAAGGAGGAAAATATGTGTAAAGCCCACACCAATTTTACCTTTATGTTGTTGTCCCACTTCTTTATCAGGATTTCTTTTGTTGTACATTGCTTTTGAAAGATTCTAAAACAGACACCATAATGTTTGCTTAACAGTTGAAGTGCTGTGTTTGCTGAGGTGTATCTAAAAATTGTGCTTGGCAACAAGGTTCAGAGAATTTTAGACTAATAACAATAGTGACTGGTGGTCACATATTTGAAGACAATTGGCCTTCTCACTGTGAAATATAAAGGTGACTTTCCTATAAGTGCTTCTCTGCCTAAAACTTTTCTATTGGTGATGGATTAATTTTAAATGGCGTCTTGAAAATGTCCCACTAGAGAATAATAAGAGAATTTTTGTGAATAGTTACATTGTAATTTTTCCATTTGTCCATCTTGATTCAATTTATCAGCTTCATTTTCTTTCTATAGAAAACCTAGTGGGACTTTCATATTTGACTCCTTCAATTCTGTGAAACATGCCTTCATAGCTCACAATATAATTTGAGAACTGTGTCCTAAATTATTGTCTAATTCACAGCTGGGCTTATTATCCTCAAAATATTTTCCAGAGTGATTGTTGGCATAGTGCAAAACAAGATTAAGTGTTGTTCACATGGGGTTGCTTCAAAGTTGTTTTGATTTTTTCAGTGTGTCGTGTCTTGTTTTTAAAGCCAAGTGTTGTGGTTTAGCCCCAGTTAGCAAGCCAGTGCAGGCACCTGCTCACCTGAAACGTGGAGCTGAACCACTCTGTCACCCATAAGATAAAACAGTTTCTATGACTTCTGGAAGTAGTTTAATACCCTGAAACTCAGAGCAAGTAAAATTCTGGTAGGTTGAGATACCCTGTAATGTATATTTTTATGCATGAGCAATGTTTTCCCATTAAACCTTTCCTAGGCAAGATTTAATCTGACATCAAGCAGCTTGAATGAAATTCTGAACGGAATGTGGTCATGTTCAAGGACAGAAGTAGCAGGTGAAACATGACAATGAAGTAAATGCATGTTCATGTATTTTGGGTAGGAAAGTGTTTTTGATTTGAGTGGGTTTTTTCTGCACAACACTTGATTTAGTAGATTCCATGTGAAGAAAATATAGAAGTTCCTTTAGAATAATGGAAAAGAAAAAAAATTCATAACCTGTAGTACTAAAATCTGGATTATTTTATAGAATTTTGGACAATGGAAAAATATTAAAGCCCTGAGTCCAGCAAAAAGGGAAAGATCACGTTAGCTTTTAGCAGGCTTTATCTATGCCCAGGTGTTTGCTTGTATTCTGTGCATAACTTTACACTTAGACAAATATAGTGATGTAATAGTCTATGGACTGTATCCCAGGCTGCCAAGGTAATTCACCTGGCTTGCACCCTGCTTTTGACCATCCAAGAATTTCTTTTCCTGGCAAAGCAATGAGCCACAGGCCAAATCCATATTCTGATGCTAGCTGCTTATTTGACAGTCTTGACCTTCTCTCCCCGACAAAGGCCAAAATGAAGTAGTGAAGAGTTTTGCAATCTTCTGAAAATGTTCTGTAAATATTCTGTACTGTACATACATAGTAGTTTGTGACATCATAGGAGAAAAACCGAGGTGTATTATTATACTAATCTCCATAACTGGCAATTTTAGCAGGAAGGTGGATTCCTTTTTATTACATTAAAGATGTGTTCACAATAAAGGAAGCTACCTACACAAAACTCGTGAGGTGGGGAGGGTGTGGGGAAGTCATACGCATCTGACAGCAGGATAACTAACATTAAAAACTTTCCATGTAGACTTGAGTGTTATTTTGAACCGGATTTTTAATTTGCTTCTAACCAAACAGAAATCCATTTGACTATCAGTGTCTGAATTCCACCATAAACTTGAAGCATTATTTTTAATCAGGATTATAAAAAAGATAGATGCCAGAGAAAGGGAAGTTCCATTAGTGAAGATGAGAAGTAGCTTTAAGGCCAAGGAAGTTGCTACTGCCTTTCACCTAAGTCCAGGAACCAAGCATGTGTTATTGAACATATTTAGAGGCCAAAGGCCAGACAGCAGTGAGCATTAACCAAAGGGGTGTAAGTGAAATTTACACTGGATGATGTTGTACATATATTGGAGTGACTGGAGAAATGGTGCATTGAAAAACACACTTCATCTGATATCTTGTAGCAGCATTTTTCCTCATGGCATGCAAGTGAATATTTAAAATTTTAAGCAGGTGGTGTGTTGAGTGAGAATCTCCAGCAGAAAATGAAAACTTAAAAAAACACCCAAACTAAAATGGATTAAAAAAAAAAAATGTTCTTCAGGGAGTCTTTGAGTGTCAAGATAGAAAGTCTGAGAGCACTTCAGACAGAAATAAAATAATGGCTGATGAGGATGTTAATCTAATTTCAAGCTGTGTCCAGGGATCTGGAATGTTCAGAATCAAGAATTTCTGCTGGAAATGTTTAGTAATTTTCCACAGGGAAATATAGTTCCAGGACAAGACATGGGAACAAACCCTAGTCAAGTGAGGTGCATAGGATTATCCCACTTTGTGGAAGGTGCAGGTTGCTGTCCTAGGTGATGCAAAAAATTGAAGGAGGACTGCTTTTCTGTCCATCTTTTCTTGTTTATATGTCCTTTCCTTTAAAGACAGAAAGTCTGATTTATGCTTGAGCTTAGTGAGAAATTTTGGAATATAAAATACATAGACATGACCTTGAAAGTTAATGTTTAGCAGCGTGCCAAATTACTTTGAGGATTATCATGAAAAATTACCTCTACTGAAATCCTTTGCAATATTGTTTTAAAGCAGGAGTTTGTTAACGTTCAAGGGCTTGTAATATTTTACTTGATAACACATACTGAAATGTTTGTTAGGCTTATTAGGATCTTGGTTGGTTAGTTTCAAACAAATGCAACTAAATATTTAAAAACCTCCTTGAAGATAAAAAGCACCATACATATACATACCATAATACTGTAGCTGCCTTGTTGGTCATCAGTTCTTTCTGTGCTTGAAAGTAAGTGCATTTCTTGAACATGCTGTAACTCATCGCTATTCTATATTCGTGCAAATTCCTGAAAGTCAAGCAAGCATGCTTTTTAAACAGAATCCTTGGCAACAAGAAGAAAGGGGAAAAAAATCCAAAGGGCTTATTTTTCTAAAGATCGACAGAGGCTACAAGTTGAGAGGTGAATCAAGTAAGCTGGATAATGTCCAGAAAGTGAGATTAAGAAGAAAGGAAAGAATCCTAGGCTCAGGCAGCAGAATGATAGAGTAATTTTCTAGGACTTAATAGTGTGACATCAGTGAGCCTTTTAGTTCGTCTGCCAGTGTATTTATTTCCTTTCTAACTTAAGTTCAGTTTGTTTTACTTTTAATTCTGTCCCCAGCAAAAGCATGAGTCACCTCTTGCAAATAGATCCATGTTCCTGAACAGTGCAAGTTTTATTACATGAACTGAACGGTTTTCAAAGTCGAGAGAATGCAAAACAAACAAGTTCTTTAGAATATACTTGAGCTGCTGTTAATCACTAAATAGTTGCAGCCAGATCCTTTGCTGATGCAAATGGGTATAACTTCTATTGATTCCAACAGGGCAGTGTTGACCCTTACAATACAATAAGGTACTGGGTAGAGAGCTGTTACCATCCCACAATCAGGTTTTGTGTAAAAGAAGTCTTGCGAAGTTTTCTCCTGAGGCCCTATAGAACTGCTTGCAACAGGCTTCAATAAATGCTGCTGAATGAATGAAATAGTTTTAATTTTCCTCTGCTCAGTAAGTATTGTCAGCCTGGTCAGTATTACCAGTCATTTGAAATGAGGTTCTTCATTGATTGGCGCATCCGAGAAGTTCTAGAGCACCAGAACCCTGAGAAAAGCTCTATTTCCTGTACTTTTACTCCCAGGTCCAGCATGAAGAGTCAGTAGCTGATAGCAGCTCAGAAGAATTGGAACAGGAGACGTCCATCCCTAGGATTGAAGACAAAACAAATATTGGATTTCTTATGCATGTGTCGGCTGCTTACTGCTGTGTGGTAGAATGGTCAGAGTTAAAAATTTGCTGTTGATAAAGAAACCACCATATTACAGCTGCCTGTGAAGAAGTTACATTAGAGTTGCTTTAGGAGGAATAAAAGGATGTAGAGCAAACTTCATAGTAAATATGTTTGCTTCTATTGAAAAGTCAGGTGTTAAAAGTTCAATAAATTTTTTGGCTCTGCCAATATGCAGAATTTTATCCTATTACACGATCATATTTTTCCTATATGTGCATCATTTGGGATATGTAATAAGTATATTTGGAAGAGTGTCAAAATTAAACATGCCACTCAATTTATTTTAATACATTTGCTACCTAAAAAATTTTTAATTTTTAATTTTCACCTACATATAAGTAATAAAAATCCAAGAGTCTTCTAATCCTAAAATACACTAATTTTATAGGTTTTCTATATACTATATAGTATCATTTTCCCTGTACTTTAGTTGCAAGCTAAAATGATGAGCAAAATGACAGTGGAGGAAACCTTGCTCCCTCACCTTTTTCTAGTGCACAGGTATTTATAGCAAGAAAATGGCAATAGATATTTTCTTTTACTGGTATTAACTTGTATGTTCTTAAATATTTTATTTAATTTCTTTAATGATGACTCTGAAGACCTCTACATGAGGAACATTATAAGATAAAAAATGTTAATTAGTCTTGACATTTGTACTCAGATCTGATCAGAAGCTGTTCTAGGCAAAGTAATCTTGGACCCAGCATTTCTGTCAGAGAGAACAATCAACAGAAGCCCTCATTTCAGGACATTAAGTGTATTAACAGCTTTCACTAGTTAAATTGAAGCACTATATAACTTATTCCCTCTTCTAGATTATATAGAGGCCTGCAGAGCTGAAAATACCATGCTTTAGGTCACATTTCTAATTCTTACCTGCTGCTAGACTTTGAAAGGGTTATTTATTTCTCCACCTGGGAGGAGCAGTGGAGTACAAATGGGTTACAGCAAAAATTCCAGACTGTTGGAGCAAATGTAAATCCCTGATTTCAAATGAATCATATACCCTGTTCCTGGTGGAATAAGACTAACTACATTTAAAATCTAAATTTGAATACAGAGGTAGACTACCCTGTGCTCCAATTCATTTGGGTTTGCTGCAGTATTGCATATCTACACTATCTCTGTTTAGATGCATGCTTATTAATGCTTAAATGTATGAATAAATGCAGTGACATTGGAATTGGAATTGGCATCAGCACCGTGTAAAGATCTTGGTTAAGGCTCATGCCTTTCTAGCAATACTATCAGCAAATATTTCCCTGTATCATATATAAAGTAAAGGGGAGCCTGAAATTTGCTTTCATTGTAAGTGGTACATTTGGTGCTTTCCTTTAATCAAACTCAGATTTGTTCAAGTGAAAACACATTAAAAGGAAACTAAGTTGGCTTGGTCTCTTTGGAATGGATCCTGTAAAGTCATAGTTGAAGATGGAGGAAGGACCTCTGGAGACTATTTAGTCAAAGCTCTGTGCAAAAGGAGGTCATGCAGAGCAGCTTGATATTAGCTGTGTCCAGTCTGGTTTTGAATATCTCTAAGGATGGAGACTTTATAACCTCTGAGACCTGTTCCAGTGTTCCATCATCCTAAGAAAAAACTTTTTGTTTAAACAATTTCCATTATTTCTATCCTTTCTCTGGCTACTACTGAGAAGAGTCTGGTACAGAAACTACATGCTCCCATCAGATACTTCTCCAGGCTGAACATTCACAGTACATTCAAACTGTCCTATGAAAAACACTGCAACCCTTTAACTGCTTTCACTGCCCTTGCTCTGGTATGTCTATGACTGTCTTGTACCCAGGGTGCCCAGACTGTACACAGCAGTCTCAGCAGTGCTGAGTGTAGGGAGAGAACTGCCGCCACCAGCCTGCTGGCTGATGCAACTCAAGATGTTGGCATCTTTTGCTGCACAGGTTGAGTTCAACTTGTTTTCCATGAAGATCTCCAGGTTTTCCACTACCATGCCACTTTCCATTCAAATGCACCCTCGCGAGCTTGGGTACTTGGGGTTATTCTTCCTCAGGTAAAGGATTTTTGCACAGCCCTTGGATTATAAGGATTAGCCTTAAAAAGTATTTCTACTGAAAGGCTCTGTTTTTCTTAGAGATTACATAAAGTTTCAATAGCAAAATGGTTTGGACTTGGGCAGGACTATGGGAATCAGAAAAACAAATCAGGACCTTGCCAGCTCTGAATACTGCAACATTAAATCAAAACTTGTGGGTAAGTACAGATATAAAATGAGTTTATATAGACAGTCGCTTTATGCTAATTTCACCACGTATTTCCCTAATACTTCCTAGAAAATGCAAGTTTGCAAGTGAGGGGTGGTAGTTTTGTACAAAGTGCCTCTTCCAGATTTTATTTTCTAAAACTATTTGTACAGTGCTGCAAGCAGGTGGCACTGGTAGTATGTACTGTTGGAATTTTGCCTTGACCCTGCCAAAATCCATTCAAGCAATGATTTTTGAATACTTCTTTCCAAACCACATGACAGGCCTTTGGCTTCTGCAAAGGTTATGTTTATCCAAAACCACCCTTCAAATTCAGTCCAAAAAAACCCCAAATGTCCTGTTTAGGATATCTAAAATCAGCTTTTTGTGATTGTTTTGTTTTTTCATGTAGCCGTTGGTCGTGTGCTTAGGCTATGTTTCCAATCTGAGTGATTAGTTGTAATGTCACTGCTCTCCTATCCTTGCTGGCCATATGTGTATGTGCATCTATAAAAATAGTTTTCCTTTTACTAATGCTTGATCCAAGGTAGTAATATAGTCATAAGTGAAAGCTTTCTTTGCTCTATGTCATTGCAAGAGCATTAAAAGCATCAAATGATAGGTGAAGAGCTTAAAAGCCAGCTAGGTTGCATTTGCCACACTATATATAGTTGTTGTGATGACAGATTTGCAACACAGATCTTGAGTATTTGGGAAAGACTTAATATGGCTTCATTGCTGTCAGGATTGAGATGATTGTTTTTATCTTAGGGCCCAAAACTCTTTTCAATGCATTATACATTGATGAAAGAATGGTAAGTTTGGTTAAGCAGCAAAGCTGTGGAAAAACTTGCTGATCAATAAAAAAATGCAGTAAAAATTCATAAAATGCTGTATAAGCTGAAAAGAATTTGATTGTTATATTGCTCTATCTTCTGCAGATAAATGTGGTATCAAACCTCTGTGAAAGCATCTTTTTGAGACACTCTGAAGTAAAAAATAACAATGGCACCAAGAAAATTGAAATGTTCGAGCAGCAGTTTAGATGCAGAGGAAGAAGCTTTTACATTTTTAACCAGTTAAAGGGTATATTTACTAAAGTTATACATAAAC
Source organism: Sitta carolinensis (assembly GCA_032173965.1). Taxonomy (NCBI): domain Eukaryota; kingdom Metazoa; phylum Chordata; class Aves; order Passeriformes; family Sittidae; genus Sitta; species Sitta carolinensis. The sequence goes on from CM063285.1 coordinate 29,167,760, forward strand.
AGCATGAGGCTGTCTTTGCAGCATGTGTCTTACTAGGATGATTTTTCAGAGAACTAACTTAGAGTTGCTTTGCTTTGAAATTAAGGGTCTATAACTCCACCCCTTTAATGGACTGTGGTTGCAGGAGGGTTCTTCACAGCACAAGGTTGATAGTGAAAAAAAGTTGGTGACAGATTACCTTTTAGCATCTCAGGGACTTGCCAGGGATGACAATACATTCCCCACCACACTCAGCACTAGAAAGGTTCCATGCTCCTAGTGCTTGGCTGGTCAGTGCAGTGAGGCAGAACTTTGATCGACTCTGCAGTGTCCTGAACCTTCTTTCCATTAGGAATTCTCCCTTGTCCTTCAGCACAGGAACCTCAGCACAAATCCACTCTCTTTCCAAAGGATTCTCCTTCAGTCTGTGTAGGAGATAAAAACATAATAGCTCACACAAGAATTAAAGTATATCAAAAGCAAAACATCCTGGGAAAATGTCAAACCCTGGAAGAAGATGCATCTGTATGTGTAGGTTGAAGTAAACAAAAAAGATTTATATCCCGCTGTGCCTTTTGTGCCTAGCTTGCTTGCTTTTTTCTTTTACCGAAACTGAATATCCACTGCAGTGCATTAGCTTTGCCATTTAATATAATTTGTCTGGAGCTAAGTGAAAATTTCTGCCATAATTTTTGTCCATTCTTTAAAGTAGCATTTGAAAGTAATTTCATAAGGATGAGTGACTTAAGTTGGTAGCTTAATGACTTCCCCATGACTAAATAAGTGAATTTATTACACAGTGAAATAAGAACCATAATGTGAATACTGAAGTGTCACAGTCAAATTCTACCTTTGCTCAGTTCCAGTTACAAGAGCAGGCTTTGTAGAAGAGTACTGAATAATGTTTGTGCTGGGGAATGCCCAGGGCTGCCCAGCATTTGATGCAGTCATCTCTATTTCCTATTTCACAACTATAAGACTGCCTTTTATCTTGGCGCATAAACATTCTGCAGACTTTCCTTATTTATGTTTATCACAGCCCTTATGCTTTTGCATAAATCATTATGATTGGTTTTTAATGTGACCTAGATAAACAGAATCTCATTGTACATTGTAAGAAATTTCAAGTTAGAATACTGTTTCATGAATACCTGTATTCATAAGCTACACGAATATAACATTGATGCTTGTCACACTCATTGCTTTCATGTTTCCAAAGACAAGATTGGAAAGGTAAGCATGAGAAACCTACTGCTGAGACCTGGGGTAGCAAGTTTCCCATAGCATTCCTAGAATAACAGAGGAAGAAATATGCAAATCACTTCAAACCCAGACACTTTGGACACAGCTTACAAATTAGTCTTTTTGGCATAAATCCTAGTTCAATAGCTTGATTATTCAACTGTAGTTTTGCGCTCCTGCTACAAAAGGAAGGAATTTCAAGCACGTTGTTTGTGAGCTGCTTACAAGCCCTCCCCTATGAACCCTGGACCTTTTTCTTAACTGCAGCAAAGCAGGCTGAGAACATACCACAGAGCAGTGTGCTGGAATAGTTTTTAAATGTTAATGAATAATATGATTACTTTATTAGAGGACCCTTCTTGATGTGTTTCCAGGCACTGTTCAGGAATGTATTTATGCACACAATGTTTTATTTGCTTAAGAGAACTAATCTTTTTAGTTTTTATTTTTTTTTTTTTTTTTGATATCCTTTGACCTTCTCCCCCACTCCCCCTTTTCAACTTTTCAAGTTGTTGATGTAAAACTTCTGTGAAACAAAGCAGGGTAACTGGCAGAGAACAGTGTTCTAATGTCTGCTGTAAGTATTTTTGAAGAGTCATGATCTAGTCTGCATCCAAATGATTAAGGAGATCCTGTCTTTGCAACAGCATTAATCACTCCTTCAATTATGTCCCTGAACTGCTTCCAGAGCTCCGATATCTTATTTCTCCATCTCATATTACATGTGACAGGAATGAAAAGTGGCTGTGAAAAAAAGAAATGGGCACTACTTCCTATTCCAGTTCCTGGTATACATAAACCCACAATCCTACTTATATCTGGCATTAAAAATCTGGATAACATTCTCACTTGTGAAGAATATGCAACAACATTGATGGGGATAATTCAGGCATTTTTCTTTAAAGCAGATTGACAACTTGGAAAACTGTGCTGTAAATTAAAACAGCTCATCCAAGCAGCTGTAAATTGCATGACTAGCACTTACTCAGCAAATGACTTCCTGTGGACCTCACTGACCTTGTCAATATTGTGACAGGCATGGCTTCAGATGGAGAGAAATTGCTTTTGAATAGTTGCTCTGAGAATGTACAAAAGAGTATCTCTGTTGCAAGGAGGCATGAGATAACTTAAAAACACATGAGAATTTTTAAAGCATAGAAAGAACATACAAAAATTTTCTGTATATTTGGTGTTCCTGATCCACAGCTTTCTCCCATGTCTCACTGTTTTGCATTTAAAGCTACAATTTTTAATAGTAATTAAAAAAAAAACCCAAACAAAATAAACAAACCCAAAACCATCTCAGCTTGTTTGGAGTGAAGGTTATTTGTTAGCTGTCATATTTATGTAAGAGCTTCCAGCTGTCATTTTAATTGGACTAACATGCAAAATAAGGCTTTCTTAGCCCAAAGTTTTACTCCTGAGGTAAGGTCAATTTCAAACCAAGCTGAGTTTTTCTGAGAATCTAAATTATGTGTGTTATGGTTCCAGTTGGCAATACTGGTGAGATCTGCTGGTCAGCACTAGATTCCTTTGTGTACTTGTTTAACTTAAATATTACCTATTGAAAAGACATTTTTTAAAGGCATAACACTTAGTTTAGATTTAAGATCCTTGATTCTGTGAAATTTTTCCTTTTGTTTTTTTTCTCTTAATAACTCTTTGTAGCCAAAAATTTAACCAGGTGACTCAATAGACAATTAAAATAAGATTTGAAACCCTTTATTTTTAAGTTTGTAAATATTTTGTCTCCCTCCATAATTCCTAAAAATTTTTTTGCAGTTCACCTCTGCACTTGTCTACAAAGTAGAAAAATTACAGAACTCTGATATGAACTGTCTTGCTTCTGGACAGAAGTGATTTTATATGCAATTTGAAAGACTTGCTGTCTCTTACCTATTGTTTCCTGAGTATCTACTGTAATGGCCTTGGTGGCAGAAATTGTTTGGAAGTTAAACAGTATAGCTCAAGAAGCACTGTTTGACTCAAGCACTTTTGCTGTGTGCTTAGATATGTCCAGCCATTGTGACTTAGGTAAGACAGCTCAATGCTGTTGCCCACCCTGAAGCGTTTCTGGACTATGGAACTTGCATTGTGGATCTTTTGCAGATTTTTTGACGTTTCAAAATTGAGTCTTTCAACCAACACTAACACTATGGCAATGTCCAGAATTTAAGGCTGTCATGTGCTCTATAAATTCATATACTCTTTGTGCTAAAGGACTAAAACTTCATTCACACAGTACCCAACTGCCTGTAAGAGTAATTTCAATGGAACAAGAGAGAATGGAGAAAATAGCAATACAATAATCTGCTTAAGGAAGCTGTTAAGGCCTTGGATTTAATGGTCAGTTCACTTTCAGTACAGGTGGGAAAAATCTCACGGAAGGAACTGATTTGGAAAACTAATTCTAGGCCGTTCATTCCTGGCTGCGCACACAAATACGGCTGATAACATGAAGTAGTCTATCTGCAGGTGCCATGTTTGCACTAAAAATTGAAACCTAATTTCATCTCCACCTATAGGATAGAGAAAATGATAAAAGGGTAGTAAAATAGCCAGCCCAGGCTTACACTAGGGGAACATCAAAAGGACAGAATTTCTTATGATTTGCAACACACTTTGTCCTTACCCTTATCTGAAATAAATCTAATAACATGACTTCCTACTGACATTGTTTGGAGCAAAAGTATTAAATCAAATTCATTCATCACTTCTGCCTTCAATTCGTGTCTTCTTAGATAATCTGTATTGAAATTTAAGTACAAAAAATGTTCCACTACCTATGCTGCCAATTCAAAAGAACTCATCATTACCGTTTATGGATAGATTTCATAGCTGGCTTTGATGAGCAGGGCAAAAGTCTAGATTCCAATACCAAGTGTTCCTACATTGTGAATTATCACACTTTGTGTTCAGATGTTCAGATCTGCTTGCTTCTACAAATTAGCACAAGAATTCAGAAAGAAAAGCCAGGTCAAAAGCATTTTAGGTATAATAAGCCATGTATTTTAGGTATCTCAGCACTGTCATAATGACACACCTCTGAATTTTACAGGATGTAGTCTGCTATAAAACTGTTAAAGTGCAGTTCTGTCCATATGTTGTTCCTTATGTTATTTGGATAAAATTCTGGTAAATTTAGTAGCAGTAGCAGGCAGCAAGTAGTGATTGCAATACATACACCAGCTTCTATAGGGCTTTTTTTTTTTTTTTTTTTTTTTTTTTTTTAGCTGAATAAAATGATTAATTCTATGTGTATTAAATGTTCAGTTACTTGGGATAAGACTTGCAATTCGAAATTTAATTCAACAAATTGATCGTGCCAGCCATGTAACCCTGATTCTGAAGCAGGTGAAGGATCAGTTACACGTTTTCCGTAAGGAACTTTGAACTTCATGAGCTGCTTTTAGGGCATGAACCGATTTCTAAATAGAAACTAACCGGTCGGTTAGCATTTTGCAGAAAGTTACTGCTGACATCTAGTGGTGTTCTTTGAGAGTACTAAGCCCTGACAAATTTGACACCTTCATGAGTAAATGCAACTGCTAACCTGATACTTCTATGCTGCCTTTTCAAAATAATAAAATGTGACATTCCCTGTTAAAAATAGCTTTCTTTGGGAGGGGTGGGGTGGAATAATGCCAATAAGCACCAATTGCAGCTATACGCTTTTGAAATTATTTTACTCTTATACAGAAAAGTATGCATTTCTTCTAACTTTCTTATAATAAAAGTACCTAAAATATAATATTTCTAATATAATATTTTATTACCTAAAATATAATAGTTCCATTATTAGGTCAGTTGCTAAATAATGCAGTGCAAAAAAAAAGTATTCTTTTTATCCATTATTTTTGTATCAATCTGTTTGTATTTCAACTATTAGCCATAGTAAAGCAGTGACTAATGGTTTCACATATAAAGATCTCAAGGAATTTCAAGAAACCTATTCAGTATTTGCTTATGTGTTTGGCCAGTAGTACTATATGGGATCAAAGCTGCTGTCTTTACCACCTCCTATGGTTTCTCCAAATGAAAAGCTCATTTTTTTTTTTCAGCGCTTTTAATTTAAGGTTATGGGTTGTTTGGGGTTTTTTTTCTGACACTGTTAACACAAGGAATTCAAATCAGAGGAGATGCATAGTATCCACTATCTGTTTATAAAGTACACCAAGGGAGATCACTTCCAAAGTAGATTCTTAGCAGTTAGAGAAACTTTGATTATGTAGTCTGAGAATACAAATAATAGTTTTGAGATACTCTGGCTGACACTATATAGACATGCATTTCTTTTCATTACAGGTACAGATATTAGGTATATAGATGTAAGATGCTGAACTTCAATTGAAGAGAAATTAATTTGATTTATGGTCATGTTTATGTAGATACATGACCCTGATTTTACAAAGTGTTTTCCAGTGTGATCAGGAGCTGGGATGAAGAACATAATACAACACCTAACTTGTGTGGTGTAATTAAAAGGAAACATTGATGTGAAGTCACTTTAAGACAACACAGCCTATGTACTTTATTTCCCTAACATGGCTTATACTTTATGCTCGACATAGCCATACATGCTAAACTGAAGTAAGTTACTTAGATATACTGAGACTTCGTTTCTCACCTAAATTTCAGGATGTCCAAAACATTGGAGCTATTAACTAGACAGATGCATACAATGATAGAATTATAATTGTAGACTAAATCATTGGACAATTAATAAGAAATTTCTGATGGGTTGTGTTTATTCAATTGGGTAGTATTAGGGCAGGGATGTAAGAAGATTCTACTGCCTAAAAGACGACCTTCAGGTCAGACTATGTTGTAAATTTAAACTGTCAATGCCCTTTGTGTGCAAATCCTATTTGCACATGTGTACATGATCAGAAACAGTACGATCAACATTGTAAAGAAATCGAACTAAGGTTGAAGCAATCAAAAAAGGCAGTATTCCAAAGGGAAGGGCTCCAGGGAATCTAGAATATAGGCATGGTGTTTTGGCTAAATACATGTTCTGGGCTTACTTTCCTCATCTTCAGTAGTGAGGTCAGGGCAGTGAGCTGCAGGCTGGTGAAACCCACCAAATCTTTCTCAAATCTTTCAGTGTGCAAGATGCATGCAGAAACTGCTGCTTCAGACGGCTTCTAGACAGTCTAGAAAGCACTGCTGGGCAAGTTCCCCCTTTTTCTTTTCCACTATGTATTGTTTCTACAGACTGTAATGCTACTACTTTATTGTAACAGTTTTTCACAGATCTTTTTAATGCTTCTCTCATAATTTCCTCTTGCTGTCTGTCTCTTTACACTTGCTTTCTCCTTAAGCAGCTTCCAAATGAGTAGTCCTGCTTTCATCATCCAATAAGCACAAGACAGAATTGAAATCTTAACAAAAAATAATAAACTAAATCTGTGGATAGATATTTTTTTTCAGGCTATCTTCACATCCAGAAAAATATCAGAGTGCTAGTTTTTACTTGTTTTCTCTTGATTGAATGAGAAGAAATCAATAAACTTTTCTTTAAAAGACAGTTTCTGGCCGTGCATAATGTGAATGACATGATTCCAACCAACAGACCAACATGTTACATGTTTGCATTTTTCTTTTTTTGGAGAAATAGAATACAGGGATTCTAAAATCTTTCAGTCTTCTGTTAAAAATAGATTTAGTTTCCTGAAAAAGTAATGCCTTAATCTCTGTATTGCTGAGCAACACAGCAATTCATATAAGTGTGTGGTATAATATCTGTAAACCAAAAGCAAGCTATCAATTGACAGGAGGCAATGTCTTGCTTCTTGTGACAATTTTTCCAATAATTCTTTACCCTGTACATATCATAGACAGGTCCATAATAAATTTTCTTATTGCGGGGTGCTACCATTGTCAATGCATGTTCTCACTCCTGCACTTTTCCTGTGCAATATTTTCTTTGCTTTTCAATTTGTACTGCAGGTTTGGGGTTCCTTACATTGTAGGTAGTGTTTCATGGTCTGTGACAATGGCCTGTGCTGATGTTTGGCAGACCCTCCTAATCTAGACTGTCTGTAAAAAACAGGAAGCAGATCCCAATGACATGGATTGGGACTTACAGGTTTTTATTTGGCCATGTTGTTTTTCTGCAGAATGCAAGATTATCTCTTGCAGAATCCTTCTAGCTCTCAGTATCTTTTTTTTCTGATTAACGATGATCAATTGGTTGCATAACATAAGGTTTCAAATAGATGTTAAAAACTCATTAGACAGATTTAAGTAGTCTCTGTGGTGACCTGCAATCATCAGGTCATCTTGCATATTTCCCGTGTACTAGCAGTGAATAATAAATTCTTGTTTCTGGTAAATTAGGTCAGAAATCACCCAATGTAACCTGCTGTGGAGCAAGATGTCTGTCTTAGATGGAATTTTTCTATATGCTCTGTTCTGGTCCCTGGTCCTTATGCTTCTTACATTTCTGTGTGCCTGGGTGGTCTCACCACTGCAGCAAGGACCCATATTTTAACTACATAAATTCTATATCTAATTTTCTGGTTTTTGCATAGATGCACAACACACTGCAGGATTTCTTCTTGTCTTTACTGCCCATTTATATTATCCTCAAGCACACCCTGATACTTAGAAAATAGAAACCCTTCAGATAACCAGTTTCCAATATTACAGACATGCTGTTTTAGTTGTGCTAAACAGAGTGGTGACTCACACTTCCTTAACATTGTTCTGCAGTTCTACTTTCCCTAATGCAAATTAGTCTGAATGTTATGCTGTTATTCCATTAAATTCCCCACTGGGTCAAAATTACAGTCAAGTTACTGGCGAATTAGGTAATTAAATCCACTTATCAGGATGGTTAATGGAGAACTGCAGAGCTATTACCATGCAGGGGAACATACTTATATGCAAATGCCTATTTATATTTACAAACAAATGCTGCCAAATTTATTTTGTATGCTCAAAGCTATAAGCTGTAGGGAAGAAGAAACTGACCTCAAGGAATGTATTTTGTGCAATACAGTAAAAAATTGTAATAGTCTCTAGCTTCAAGACATTGAATCAGGCCCAGTGCTTTACAGTTTGTTTTTAAAATGTTTTCTTGAATTTCACAAATTTTGTTAGATAAATTTCTGTCCTAATAGTAATATTTCCAATACTTACATAAAACTTAATATACTAATTACATGAAATTGTAAATGTGCATCAACTGCTAAACCTAATATTTTATTTAGCCAGTTACAATAAGACACACTTCTCTATTTTTTGTGCCCTTGTTCTGACTAGGAGAGGAATTGAAAGATATTGTTCCATGCTTTATTTATAGATGAAAGTTTTCACATTCTTAATCATAGAAAAACAACAGATGTTTAATGTCTGCAGGCAAATGTGGTAATAATCTAAAACACAGGTTATCATATTTTAATCTAACAAGATTATAGTTAAAGCATGGTATTTTTGCTAGGAGTTATGATTGACCTTTCTTTTTTTCCTTCTCTGTGGACAATTTTCTGACTCTCTCTGTTCTTCTTGCAAAGAAAGGGCTACAGTGGCGCTGTAGACAATGGACCTAAAAAAGCTGTTGATTGATTCAAATAGCTGTTGTGTTCACTTGCATTCTTAATGAAAAACAGAAATTTTAAACACCTGTGGAATCAAAGTTTTGTTTTAAGAACCTTGAATCATGTTATTTCATCCTGTACTTTTACTTAGTTCATAAGTTTTGTGTTATATTTGTTACATTTAAGATTACATAGGTCACATTTATCACTACTAAAATATATTCTAAAGTGTCAAAATTTAATGAGGAAGTTGAAATTATTTGGTATTTCTTCTTCAAAATTTCTTCTACTTTGTCCTAATAGTTGTTCCCCAGATGCAAGAATTTGGTTTTATAAGACTATTACAATTTCTTTGGCCATCCTGCTCAGCAACCTCAAACCTGTAACTAAAATTGTATTATGTTGATTTTAGCAGTTTATCAAAGGCAAATTAAACAAAGTTGTATTGGTAGCAATGTGCAAATATCCTTGAATTCTTCACAATAAAAGAGAGCATTGCCAAAAAATTCCCACACAGTTAGGTAGAATATACAGAAGAAGGATCATCTGTGTGAAGTCCATGTAAACAGTGAGATTTTTAGAAGGCTCACAATCAATATTCACTGCATTTAAAAGCAGGCTCATGATTTTATTACTACCTTGTAAGGGAAGTTAGGTGTAGCAACTCGTGCATATGGCTGTTGTGATATGTGGGAGACCAGGAAATCCTTCTGATTGTCCTGGGAAGATTTATAAGTCACAAGAATTTGGATAGCATGATAATTAGTATGTCACACAGTGAAAAAGTAGAATTTGTGGATTTTAGATGAGAGATCAGGGGGCAAAGATGGAGGAAATGGGGTGTGTCCCTGGGCTTCTTCTTCTTCCTCTTGTTCTCCATCTTCTGTGGTGGTGTGGCACATTTGGATTGGTTTGGAACAAAAGTACACTGTACAACATAGTGGATAGATATTGGAGAATTGTTATAAATAAAGTACACGTAATTTTCAGTATAAAAAATAGTGCCCTCCCAAAGGCAGGCAGACGACAAAGATGACAGACGAAGGAAGGACGGACGATGGGGGGAGAGAGCACTGGCCTGCAGAGAAGACCATGGCAGGCCAGGGAACGAATATGAGATAAGCAAAGAATAAACAAATTCCTGAACACGAGAAAACAGATGACTCGACCTCTTCTTCAGACGCAGGGCTGGGGGAAAACAGAAAACCAAAACAGAGACAACAGAAACACCAGAAAGGCCCAGACAAAAGAAGAAAAAACATATATATATATTTTAGCAAACCTAGTTGGGATGCTAACAGTGATACACTTTAGAAACATTTTAATATCTGGCAGCTGAGAGTTTCTCCTTTCATTACACTGAAATTTGATAGGGCTTAAAAATTTGATAGGGCTTAAAATTTTCACCAGGAAAAAAAACAACCTAAAGAATAACTTATTGCTACTGTTTCCATATTTTCATGAGAGACATTAGAAAATAAATGTGGACAAGACATGCTTGAGCCGTTGTAAAGATGCAATTTTGCACTTGAAGTCAGCTGTCAGCACATTCAAATACTTCTTGGGGATGAGAAATTAAAAAGTGTGGACTCTCTTGCCATGTTTTCACAGTTAATTGCTTCTGTGCATCTTACCTTCTTTGAGCTCAAAGAGCATCTGAGAATTTAGGGCTTTGAGGCCACAGTGATTCCTCAGGAAAAAAATCAATGCTAAAAGATATTGGATAAAGATTTCAGTAAATGGAAGCCTAAAATGCATCTGTGGCTTTTTTTAAATACAGGCCTTCAGAAGCCAGAGATTACATTGCCTTCAAAGCACAGTGTGAAAATATCGCTGAAAGTGGTGGGCTTGTCCTAATATTTGCTCTTCGTGTTGCAAGCATGAGTGTAAATCAGATGATGGAATTTCTGCTTTAATAATAAAGTTTGCTGTGTTCACAGTGAAACCACTTGGCATGGGAGCTACTGTATGTAATTGGGCCTGAATTGGGATATAGATTTCCTGTTGGAAATATACTGTAAAAACATGCCTGGAAATGTGCCAGAAAAAGGGGGAACAAAAAAAAAAAGGAAGGGATTCTGAAACCAGACAAAAAATACTGGGGGGAGATGCTGTTAAATAGAAACTATTGCAAATCAAAAATATTTAATATGCATGCTTAATTGAGAAATCTGGATAGGAATAAAATTTTAGGAAGGCTGTCACCTTTTGCGGAGAGTTCTTGGAAGTACAAAAATATTTTCATCACACAAGAATATGTAAGTCCTAAATTCTAGCTTCTTTACTACTTCCTTACAAAAAAAGGTTAAAACATTTAAGAGCAATGGTTATATACACATCAATTCAGTGCTGCAAACATGAAATACTGAGGGACCTCTTTTATAAAATGGGGCATAATGAAGTGAAACATTTTGACCTTCTCTAACCCTGTCTAAAAGGTAAAATTAAAAGTTACTGACTTCTCCTTTGTCTGGCTCCAAGGCTCTCTCTCTGGGATTTGAATTCTCTAGATGAAAGCTAACGGTATTGACATAATAGGTGTGCTGGTATCAATGCATCCTTGCTGGAGCAGTGGAAGGTGTAATAAAAAGGGTTGCAAAGGCTGCCTTTGTCCCAACAAAGAGAGGAGAGGCAGTGTTTGAACAGGAATCCATCCTAGAGCTGAATTCTCAGTTCTCTAATTTGCCTTCTGGCTAGGCTAAGTAAAGCAGCCCAACTTTAGTGAAATGAGCTTTTGTGAATGCTCGTACAGGTCAGAGTATTTCAGATACCTGTTCTGCTCAGGTAATGTGACCTATTCTGCAGTTGATCTTTACAGGCAGTGTGACACATCAGGAAAGTGTACACTGTGGTGTCAAGGCTCATGAGTCAATGCTGTTCACTGGCACAACTTCATGTTCACTGGCATTTTGAATGTTACTTCCAGGTGACAACCACTTTAGTCACTGCTCTTGTCTGGCTACTAGACAGCTTAAATCCCAAACAATGGCTGGCATTCTCAACTACCTACCCAGGTCATGTTCCCAGATTTTATTTGCAAATATTTTTTTTATTCCACAAGAAGAATTAAACAAAGAAATGCATGGAAGCAAATTCTTCTGTCATTCAGGTTTGGGAGGATGCTAATGAACATCTGCTTCTGAATACTTACATACTCTTTCCTCCTTTTGTGTCAACAAAAAACTAATGTAATTTAACTTTTTCCAACTAGTAAATTAGCAGTATTGACTGAACAGCCTTAGAGGAACTATTGCACCCAAAAGTCACATGACCTGCAAGATACTTCAACAGTACAGTTAAACTTAGCCAAACTCATGTAATCACAAGAGAAGAGGCCTCTATTCTTGTCTCAAGAGGCAGATCCAAGCTAACTCTGTCTACCATACTCTCCTCTCTTCTAACTGCCTTGATACTGCAGGAAGACCCCTGTCAAGACTTGACTCAAATCTTTAGTGTTCAGGTCTGCTCTTTCCTGCTTTCTTTCTCCTGGTAGCTGTGCTCATTTCCAGAGATCTTTAAATTCTGTTTCCATGAACCTGTCCATTGCTGCATAGGATGTCTGAATCCAACCACAACAAGAGGTGCTTTCACCTTTTCAGTGGCTGATAGTCATCCACATGTGTTCTCTCATTTTAGGTCTTCCTCCTGATGCTTGTAGCATGACTTGCAGTCTACAAAAACACTGAAGCCTCATTAACCATGTGCTAGGTTGATAGCTTTTTTTGTATCTAAAGATCAGGTAAGATCAGTAGGCTTCCTTTTTTCCTAGGCTCAGTTTAGGTAGCATGTGAGCCATGGGAGTTTTCTGTGAGATACTGCATATGCATCTCCACCCTTCTGTGTTTACAGATCAGGTAAGCTTAAACTGGGTCTGTGCAGCAGCTGTTAGTCTGCTCATAAACATGTAAGTGAAAGGGCTACATGCCCACTATTTTGCCTCACTGTGTTTTGTCACCATTAAGAACCACCTCACTCACATTTATCCTGACCACAATGTAAAACCCTTGCCTAATTTTTGTGCTGCTTTTTTTCTAAATTATTCTCTGGACAGGTGGATTGTTTCACTATGCCCTCCATTATGTGCTGTCATGTTCTTTCAAGAACTTGAAAACATAAGTATAGCATAAAGTAGGCTACACAGTGGAGTCATGGAAACTTGGGAACCAAAGGAAACAATGACATTGCACAGCACTAAGTAAGCACAAATGTACCCATTTTATTGCCTGCCTGAGGACCAGCAACCTTACTTGCTGAATCTACACAGGTTCTGTATGGCCTAGAGTCTATCTTGCACAGTACTATCTTGCTGGCACTTGTAAATCACACAAAATATTTATATAAAAATAAATGTAAATATTTACAGGAGCTCCATCACTTTGAAATTTTCTGCACTAAAATAAATGTTCTTACCCCCAGTGCAAGAGCTCCAAAAGAGTAGAGCTTTTAGCCGCCCATGTGCTGTTGTCTCCCTGAGCCACTGATATTTTTGGAAGGCTAGAGTGTTGAAAAGGCCTTGGTGAAAAAATTAACAGCTTCACCAGAATTAGATGTTTTTCCTCCATTGTGCCTGGGACAACTTTAGCTTCCCAATTGTCTCCTATGTGTATAGGGAAGAGAGGTTTGAGAAGCAATAAATTGTGAGGTGAGATCAAAGAGCACATTTTATCTGTAGTTTTGAGTGTGGAGTAGGGAGAGATAAAATAACTGACAGTATTGCTATGCCGGAATAGTGATTTGCAAAGGTTGTTAATTATTATGTTTCTTACTGGCAATGTGATCTTCTATGTTCTAAAGCAGCTGAACTACAACATATAAAGTGAAAATCCTCATCAGATTAATTTAATGTGACTTCAGCTGGCTGTGCTTCTGATCAAATGACCTTACTCTGACACGAGCACACTGGACAGCACGGAACAGAAATTTTCTCTTCCATACCAAGAGGAAAGGGAGGATCAAGGCTTAACTGAAATGGGAATGAAGGCTTTAGAGCCTTTTAGCTCCAAAGAATCTTGGTTCCAGTCTCAATTTTTGTCCCCACTCCAAGAATAAAAATTAATTTCTATTCAGCAACTGCTGAAAGAATTCAGAGAACAGAAGTAGGAAGTAAGGGCCTCAACCTCTTTGTTACTCAGCCTATCTCCCACCCAGCCTCCTCCACAGCAAATCTGTCAGTATTCCCAGATTTAGAGTAGAAACCAGCACAAGCTCCCTCCCTCCCCAGAGCCCCTGATGGGCAGACAGTTAACACATTGCTGCAGGTTATAATTTCAAACGCCTCCAATGAAGAATTAAAGTCCAGCTTTATTCTTTGGGTCAGTCTGCAGCTACCCACTTTTCACTTAAGAGGGCCACAAAACTACTTAAAAATGTTGGGTGACCTCAGCTCTTGGTGTGTCCAAGGTATAACTAGAGCAGTTCTGCAGAATATTCGAGTGCCAATGTAGTTGAAGCCATAGCATCTCTTGTCATGTCCAGCAGCTGGTACTGGGAAAGTCCCCTTCAGGAAACTGATGGTCAGATCCTTTAGAAAACAGGACATGCAGATTCACAAAGAGTATGAAGAAGACACACATATGGAAGCTGTACCTGAAACTTTAACTTGGACTTTTAAAAACAATTTGTTGCTTTGTTTTTGTTTTTTTTTGTTTTTTTTTTTTTTTGTTTTTTTTTTTTTTTAATATGAAATATTTTACTTTCTCTCATTGAAATTAAATATGTTGCTATCTCACAGAATCAAACTCCTTTTTAAAAGGAATACTTTACATGGCTCTGTAGGAAACATTGTTGCTGTTTCTACTTTAATATTCCTATGTCAGTAATCTGTTGGTCAGGATATCAGTTTTTGGGACATGCCCTTAAGGATTTTCAGAGACACTGGAAAATAACAGGAATAAATTGTGAGTTTTAAATAGGATCCTGTGATACTGCTCCTCATTTGTGACACATCTGTGTGTTTCGGTTGGTTTACTTGTGGTCAACAACCACAAGCGGCTGCCCAACTGTGAGGCTAGGAACTACCTCCACCCTCAGCACCCCTGGGATTCATCCCGGGAGGGTTCGGTGCGGATGGGGAGCCCGCGGATGCTCTGGCTGGGGATGTTCATCCCGCCGTCTGGCAGAGCCGACCCCGCCGCTCCCTCTCTTCCCTTGCCGCTCCGGGCCGCTTTCGGTTTCACTTCTTCCGACTCTGGGCAGCGTGTTTCCTCACGGTTTTCGTGCGCTGAGAAACTAGTGCGGAGGTGGGATGCTTCCAGACAGAAGGGGATAAAGCCCGCAGAGGTGAGTTGGTAAAATTCTTCACTTCATAGTAATAAATGTGAATATCGGGGCGCAAAGGCAAAGTGCTGCTCAGGAGTTTGGGACATTTCCTTGATCCTGGATTTCTCTTAACTTGCAAGTTAGCCAGGTCAGTACCAGTTTTTAAAGTTCTTGCTCCTAATGTTAAAACTGTATCTTTTTCCTCTGCCCATCTGAAACACTATCCCTGAAGTTTGATAATGGGTGTGCTTTGTTCACTGGATCCCCAGACAAAGTGGAAACACTTAAAGCTTGTTCCAGATTTCTTGCAATGAATAAACCAGGAAAAGGGAGCCCATTTGGCCTCGCTGGAAGTCAGCTATAAAGTTTGTGATTGTGCATTACATTTCTTCTGCTTTTCAAACTTAAAGGTGAGCTGGTGACAATTGTTGCATAACCCAGTCGCTTTCTGATGACCCTAAAACAAACCCTGAGAATGACGCAGACCAGGATACATGCTTCTGTCACAGATACACTTCCCTTTTGTTTTCCTTAGTTTCCAGCAGTTGGGGTGCAGAGGAAAGAGTTAGGACAAGCGGACCTTTATTTTCCTCAGCTACAGAGACACAGGTGCTGTGTTTGGCAGCAGCTGTAGGAGGCCAGGCTGTCTGCAGGACCAAGAGTTTGCTGTCCTCCTCTTCCCCATTAACCAGTGGCAGATGAGTGGAGAGCCAGGCGATGAGAATTGCAGAATGTGGGTCAGCCTGACATGCAGTACCCAACAAGAAATTGTTTCATTATACATATATTTCATATAAACCTTCATTAAGGTTTATTTTAAACCATCTTTTGTAGTCATTTGTGTGTGCCTTTTGCAATGTTTTATGTTCCTCTATCCCATGCTTGTATCCCCACTCCCACTGGATTTTACAAATGTCTCTCCTTAGATGGCCAGGTTGCTGCCAAAAAGGCAGCCCTGAAGTTCCCCTCTGGCCACTATAATGTGACTTTTGTTACTGGAGCAGTCTAATGCATGCCCTCTGATGGGGTCTGACCTGCTAAGCTCCTGTTTGGCTGCAGGTTGCAGTGTCAGTTCTTTACAGTGTTCCGTTATGTGAGAAACTGTCTCTTTAGAAAACAATAGTTATGAATAATTTTTTTTTATTTTTCTATACAAATGTGCTGGTTTAATTTCTCTTCTCATTTCTTGTTCCATTGTTTGCTAAAGTGCAATACTCTAATGTGCTCAAAGCTTGACCATATTAATTAAATACAGGTTCCTAGCAAAGGAAAATGGGAGCTGCAGAAGTAAGAAACGTCATATTTACCTTGAGTTAATCTTTTGAGAAGCTCTTCTAGCTTCCTGTTAAGTCTAGGCAGGTTTATTCCCATCTATATCCTGCTCTGTACTGGGGCACTAATAGCCTTCTCTGCTGGGGAGCCCATCCTGCTGAGACTGACCTCATTGTAAATTTAGGTTAGTAGTAGGTTCAAAATCTGTCGGCAGAAGGCCATAAAGGTATGTGTGTATCAAGACTGTGGAGACACCTTCAGCATCAGGGTTGAAAGTACAAGCTTTTTATTTGTTTAAAAAAAAAAAAAAATTGAAGACAGGAACCTAAGCTTGCTGTCCTCTGCTAAAGCATGAAAAAAACGTTCTGGCAAGCACTCACAAAGCATGTTCTCTCTGTACTAAAGATTAATTATTAATTATTCTCTGTAGAGAATAATATGTAAGATACAGAGGACTCTTCTTTTGGTTAGAAGAAATGCCATTTAATTAGACAAGCTAATTGACTCAGAAGGCTAGTCAAACCCTTCTGAGCTCTTACAGCTCTGTTCTGGTTAGAATTTATATGGAATTAATTTCCTTCCTTGTGCAGTAAAGTTTCACTACAAGATCACCAGGTGAATTTAAATCTAATGGATACTAAATGGAAAATGAACAAAATATGAAAAAGCCTAAGATTCATTAGAAATGTAATGACAAAACAGGTAGAGCCGTTGAAAATTAGAGTTTCAATGTTGATATCCTAATCTAAATGACCAAAAGATATGGGGTGGAGTATATAAATTCTTAAATTTATTTTCCAGAAAGTATTTGGATAAAGATTGAATCTATGGGCAGTGTCTCCTCTACACCTTGCTTCTTCTCCATTTCTTTCTCTGATTAGGTTTGTACTGATTTATTTTGTGTGGTCTTACTATGTCATATATGTTTTTATAGCCTGACGTTCCTTCTTTACCTATAAATTGTAACGACAGTTAGAATTTGTGTGATTGACTTGTAAAGTAAAAACTGGCAAGAACAGTAAAAGAAAATACTGGTATATTATGTGTTTTTACTGCATATAACTATAAATATTTTATGTTTCATTAAGCTCAGAGATCAATGACTAGCATTGAGAGGCTTATGTACAATTTGTCATATTTATTGTATTTTATGGATGTTAAAGCAATGCAAAATTAATCAGAAAAGAGAAAGCAATTGAAAATTTTCATTGATTATAGATAAAGTTGGTAGCTTTTTGAACATACCTATTTTTATGTAAGACAGTACTACTGCTTTTAAATAAAAGTGTTTATTTAGAGAGATTATTAGACATAACTCTTCCGCAGAAATAAATGTGTAACAAAATTAATGGGTTAAAAACACCGACTCTTTGCTCACTATGAAATCATGTATTTTTAAGCCTTGCTGGCTTAGCGTTCAGTTGAAGATGCAAGTCATGTCAAAAGGATTGTAACTTGCAGTGTTTGTTTTGCCTTTGCAGATAGAATGATGCGAAACGCCATTCTTTGGTGGAGCAGCTTATATGTCAGACTGATGTTTGTCTTCTGGCCATGTGCATCAACTGGAAAGCAATGTCATATCCAAAATGAAATGGCTGACTGCAGTCACCGAAAATTGACTCAAATTCCCTCTGATCTTCCAAACAATATAACAAGTTTGGACATTTCTCATAATCAGCTAAGACATCTAAGTCCTGCAGATCTGACCAAGTACAGCCAGATAGTTTACTTGAATGCAGGCTACAACATCATCTCTAAACTGCAACCAGAATTGTGCCAAAATGTGCCCCTCTTGCAGATTCTGAATTTAGAACATAATGAATTGTACAAGCTCCCTGACAGAGTCTTTGCTTCCTGCACCAATCTGACCGAGCTCAATCTAGGATACAACAGACTAAATATAAAAAATGATCCTTTCAAAACCCTGGAGGTAAGAGTTAGAAATGTACCTTTTCACATAAATAAAGTATAAATGGGGAATTTACTGTATTTTCTAGTGTGTATACAGAACTGCTGCCTTGGTATCTCAAAATACCCAACATACAATCTCTCACTGATTTTTGCTGAAGAAGCGGCCTTGTGGCTTCTTCTGTTATAATACATTGGAGTCTCAGTCATCTTTGTGAGTCAATGCTCTCCATTCCTTTTTCTGTCCTGCATCCCTTTGAAGCACATCTCCATGCAGAATATGTGCTGAGTGAATAGCAGCAGATGATGATGAGAATAGCAGCAAAGTGGATGGTGTGGAGTCTGAGCTGCCTGGGTAGCTGGTACCCTAAATTCTCAAGGTTGAGGTTTAAGTATTCAAACCAGGAAGGTCAGTGCTTAGGCTGAATGTAGTGTCTCTCAGGACTTTAAGAACTGAGAAAGAGTAAAAATGTTTTCATTATACCTCTGCATTCTCTGGTAGTTTACATGTGGTTAAATATTATTTTCTGTATCAGGGATTGGGGACCACCAGAGAAAGCAGGAAAGGACTGTTTCACTGTCTTTGCATCAGGCAGGACTCATGCAAAAGGAAGAACCTGAAAACAAAGAAAAGTTACTAATTGTCACTCAGTGTCCTAATGAGTGTGCATGTGGTTTTGAGTAGGCCTGAACTTTTCTGCAAAACTCAGTATTCCAGTTCATTTACATAAAATGTTCTTGCTTGCATTGTAGGACTGCTGACAAAACTAAATATAAGTGAGTGCAGGCAGCTTCCATGCTGGGAACTTCACCTTCCTCATTCCATCTGAAAAAGCAGGAATGCAATGTTTTATACTGCAATAGTTGTAACTGCAGCCAGCTGTAGGCTTTTGCATTTATCACTTTATTGGAGGCAGGAGAGCCTTCAGTGAATTAAGGAGCTTTAACTAAATCTAATTTGGTTTGCAGTGGATACTTTAGCAGATAAATGCCATTAATACCATGAAAGTTTTGATGTGAAAGATACAGAATACTTCTTCCAGCAGGAACTTGAAAGCTGCAATTTCTCTATTACAAATTTATTTCAAGTGTAGTACTGCAACTAATTTCTAAACAATTATACTCTAAAAAATATTTCTAATATATTTTTGTGTATACATAAAATAAACAAATAATTTTATACTTTTTTTTTTCTTGCATCTTCTCTCCAGAACTTAAATATTTTGGACCTATCTCATAATTCTTTGAAGTCAGTCAGTTTAGGATTGGAACAACAGTTGGAGAAACTCCATGACCTTATGTTGGGTAGCAACCAAATCACTGAGTTGAAAAAAGAAGATTTCAATTTTCTTAGCAACACCTCATTGAATAGTCTTGATTTGTCATCAAATCCACTAAAAGAGGTAGGCAGCATTTCAACAGAAATTCAACAAGTGTAAGTATAAAATGGAACTATTCTGATTTACCCTTTATGGTTGTATGGCATTTACATTACAATTTTGATCCACTGAGGTCCAACTTATACATAATTACTCCTGACCTCCAACAGTGATTCACAGAAATATTGTTTGCCACTGAAATCAGCACAGGCTGATTTCATATAGTCTGGTTCCATGTAGATCAGAGGTCTCAAGCAAGACCTAAATCAAGATGCTCTAAGAATCCTTACCAGGTATTTTCTGTGCAGAACTCTTTTTGCATGTGCTGAAGGTGAAGGGCTGACACACTTCCTACATGGGTAAAAAGTATGGTAGCAAGTTTGGTTATATAATCTAGGTTTCACTTCCCAGTTAATGAGAGAGCATTCACTTGTGGTTAAGGGAACCCCAGAGAAATAATAATTCCAGAAACATATACTTACTCCTTTAAAAAAAAGCCACATGGGTGCTTTGTCTTCCATCTACCTCACTGTGCTCTTTGACCTGCTTCTCAGTGTTATGATTCTTTGAAGAGCAATGGTAAGCGTGACGATTCTAAACTGGTTGACCCTCAGCATACGAATACTGAATGTGCACTGAATGTCCTTGGTTTGTTTGGGTTTTGTTTGTTTCTTTGGCTTGGTTTCCCGGTTGATTGAGCTCTAAAAAATATATACATTGAACCTACAAGAATATTTTAAGGTGGTATAAGTTTGTATCAGTGCTGAGTGAATCCCACCATCCTCTTTTGTTTGGCTGCTTCATCGCTCCCTCTTTTTGATACCATCTTTTATGAGGTCATGTGCTGGATCACTGGTGAAACTCTACAGGTGTTTTGGCTTGGATAGCTTGTAGTCACACTGGTTTCCTGCCTGGTTCACTGTGTGACAGCATGTCGGGCTATTCTGGCACAAGGGTACAGGGTGTGGATGAGTGAATGGCACCACTCCTTTCTTGGACACTGCTACTTTGTGCCACCTGCAGCTGCTCTGGTTTTACAATACTGCTATCTAAAAAAGCAACCTTATGCATTTCAATAATTCTGACAAATAGAGTATTTAATACCTCAGCCGATATTTTTATCACGATGAGGGTCCAGCACTGTGATAAAAGTTTGCAATCCGTATTGTGAAAGCAAGTGTGTAGTATTAGATTTCATAGCAGCTTCTGCTTGCACAGAGAAACTGGGTTTCTTCTTGTCTGTCTGCAGACCTAATAATGACTAAATTAGTATACCTAGCAGATACCAATGAAAGAAATCAAAAATTTTAAGATACTTCTAAAGAAGGAGTTAAATAACAGAACTATTGTCACGAGAAGTGTAAACTTCAGAAAGTGTTTCTCTGTACTTGGCTTTGAAGCAATATGGGCGCAGGAGTTCTACTCTGTTTGAAAATCTCATTTGAAAACCTTTCCAAGTTTTTGTTTTATTGGTCAATTTTCTTATATAATCCCCTTGTTTAGGTTAAGCCTTTTTTTTTTCTTGTCCTTTCAGTTTCATACGGGATGTTTCCATACAATTGGAAATCTGTTTGGCCTCATACTGAACAATGTTGAACTTGGTGAAAATCTCACAAAGAAACTTTGTACAGAATTATCGAACACAGCAATTCGAAACCTCTCACTGAGCCATGTGAAACTTTCATACATTAGCAAGTCAACTTTCCAGGGACTGCAAGGAACAAATATTACCATTTTAAACCTTTCCAAAAATTCTCTCTCTGTCATAGAAAATGACTCATTTCAATGGCTTTCAAGTTTGCAATACTTAAACCTGCAACTTAATAATATTCATGTATCTTCACGTTTATTTTATGGATTATCCAGCCTTAAACATTTGAATCTCATAAACTCACTTACTGGGAAAATTGAAGATTTTTCTTTTCATTGGCTATACCACCTGGAGTACCTTATAATGGATAATAACAATTTTCCAGGAATTACTGCTAATATGTTCACAGGTCTGAACAACCTGAAATATCTGAGTCTCTGCAACTGCAACATAAACTTACAAAGAATAACTAATAAAACATTTTCATCACTTGCAAATTCTAGTTTACAGGTTCTCAACCTCACAAAAACCAGAATCTCTACAATAGAAAGTGGGGCATTTTCTTCCTTGGGACACCTGAAAAGTCTTGATCTTGGTCTCAATGAAATTAGTCAACAACTTACAGGTCATGAATTTAAAGGTCTCAATAACATACAAGATATTTATCTTTCCTATAATAAAAATTTGACTTTGCAAAGTGAATCATTTATTTTTGTCCCAAGCCTTAGAAAACTGATGCTGAGGAAGGTAGGCTGCAGTAATCTGGCCCTTTCTCCTTCACCTTTTCATCCTCTACAAAACCTGACTGTCCTGGACATCAGCAATAACAACATAGCAAACATAAAAGAAGACTTGTTCGATGGACTTGACAAACTTGACATCCTGGATTTGCAGCACAATAATTTAGCCCGGCTTTGGAAACATGCAAATCCAGGTGGCCCTGTTCTTTTTTTAAAAGGTCTTTCCAATTTGCAAATTCTTAATTTAAAATCAAATGGGCTTGATGAAATTCCAGTTCAAGCTTTCAAGGGTCTGTTTCAATTAAAGCACTTGGATTTAGGATCAAATAATTTGAATTTGCTTCCAGCAACTCTGTTTGATGACCAAGCCTCTCTGAATTCCTTGAACCTTCAGAAAAATCTGATAACCTCAGTTGAAGAGAAAGTATTTGGCCCGCCTTTCAGGAGCTTGAGAAAACTGGAGATGGATTCCAATCCCTTTGATTGTACCTGTGAAAGCATTGCTTGGTTTGCTGATTGGCTTAATAAGACCCAAGTAGATATACCTGGATTGAGGTTCCAGTACATTTGCAACACCCCACCTAAATATCATGGTAATCCGGTTTTCTATTTTGACAGTTCAGGCTGCAAAGACAGTGCTCCATTTAAACTTCTTTTTGTGATCTCTACCACCATTGTGACGCTACTCATTTTTATTGTCCTTACCATCCATTTTGAAGGGTGGAGAATAGCTTTCTACTGGAATATTTTAGTCAATCGAATGCTTGGTTTTAAAGAATTCGAGAGGCAACAGGAGCAGTATGATTATGATGCCTATGTTATTCATGCAAGAGAGGACAAGAACTGGGTGTCTAAAAATTTTGTGTCTCTGGAAAAACATAACCACTTTGAAATTAAGTTTTGTTTAGAAGAACGGGATTTTGAAGCAGGCATATCTGAATTTGAAGCCACAATTAACAGCATAAAAATGAGCAGGAAGATTATTTTTGTTGTGACTGAACACCTCTTACAGGATCCCTGGTGTAAAAAGTGAGTAGGATACAAAATTTTATCTGTAAGGGGAAAATTTCCTTAAAAGATATCTTAACAAGATCATTTTAAAATGTAATTTAATAAAAAATACCATTTAATGAAAAATAACATTTAAAAATCTACTTCAATGTATTTACCTAATATATTGTAACTTCAGAATAATTCCTAAGTTAACAAAATTAATTGTTTCACACATAAGGTACTGTACATTTCAATATCTAAGTCAATGTTTTAGGCATTTTCTTGAGTGTTTTTTGTGGTTTGTTTGTTTGATTGATTTCTTTGTTTGGGTTTTTGTTCTGTTTTTGTTGTGTGTGGGGGTTTTCTTGTTTTTTGTTTGGTTTGTTTGTTTTCTTTTTGTTTTCAGGGTTTTTTTGGAGGGGGAATCTTTTGGGTTTTTTTGTTTGGCTGTGTTGCTTTTCCAAAAGTCAGGCTGCCATCTGTGCAGATTGCTTTCCTAAAAGTTACACATTTGAAGAAGAGCAACAATGAGTGAGACCACTAGCATCAAAAGATGATTTTTGTTTTCCTTTAATTTAGTCTTTTCACCGTTCTTATATAATGGTCTCATAAAGAAAGGGGTTTTGCTAAACAAGGCTATATAAGACTGTAGACCTAGGTTATATTTTTAGAGCATTAATTATTTTTTTTTTATTTAGAGGCAACTAATTTAAGAAAAGTAATAACCATTGTATATCACAAAACACACATTAAGACCCCTGTTAAGAATTTTTTGTCTTTTCTTTTTCTTTCACATAAAAGAAAACATTGATTTTTATCTTATTTTTGCTTCAGTTTCAAGGTGTATCATGCTCTTCAGCAAGCAGTTGAACAAAGTCGGGACTCCATCATACTGATCTTTCTTGATGATATCCAAGATTACAAGTTGTACCATGCACTTCACCTGAGAAGAGGAATGTTCAGATCTCGCTGCATCTTGAACTGGCCAGCCCAGAGAGAACGTGTCAGTGCATTTCATCAGCAATTAGTGATAGCACTTAAATCTAAAAGTAAAGTGCACTGATTTTTGAACTACAGATTTGAATTATGGGGTCATTTAATTGTGTATTTTCTACCACTGGAAAACTAGCAAGCCTTTATGAAGGTCTGAAAAAGTTTGTCATCCTGTGAATATGTGTAAGAGTCACTATAATTTAAATTTATTTGTTCATATTCACGTTTTTGCTGATATATTAATTCAGCTGCACTGAAGCGACATTAAAAAGGATCATGGTGGATACAAATTAGTAAATTAAAAATGTGAATCAGTGTATTAAAAATGTGGTAGAAATTCTGAAAAGCAGGGAGAATCACTGATGTTCCAGAAAATGATGTAGGGTAGAAAAGACTGGACTCTCTAAGGGGATACAAAAAAGAAAATGCATTAATGATAAAACAGCAAATTCTTTGTAAAAGGTAGAATGGACACTACTTCTTGGTTGTGTAACATGCAGGATTCAGTGCCTCAAACTGGTAAGCTTTCCTTGTGAAACACAGTAAGTAACACAGAAAATAACTTCTGTAATTCCAACCCAGAAATATAGTAGTTTCAAAGTGAGTTTTAAAACCTCTGTGATTATGCCTTCTGGAGGGCACTGGTTGCTATCAAAAAGTGACTTTCAGGCTGATGAGTCAGTCAACTGATTTAATAAATTTTGTATCAGAAAAATAAATTTTTTTGCTCTTCTCTGGTGAAATTCAGAGAGCTAGCAGGACATTAATACTGAGACATGTCACCTTGATTATTAGAATGTACACAGAACTTGAAATCAATGTGAAGCCTGGCAAAGGCACATCTGCCACACCTGTATTAAATGAATAAAGACACAGATATTTTTATAATATAGACAGAAGACAACTTTGTGGAGAAAGTGGTGCTACTGCAATTTCATTACCAAAAATTTTGTTACTGGTGAAACAACAAAAACAAAGAAATAGTTTTAATACCATCAGAAACATTATTGTGACTACAGTTGAAGTTTTTAAATTTCAAAACTAGATTAATTTCAATTTTTTTGTTTCCTTTTATATGCAGTTTTGTCTTTGATAGCTAAAAGAGGAACTGTAAAGAAATCAGATAGAATTCTGTAGTTAAATTTCTTGGATTTTAATCTAGTTTTCTTTTTCCTGAACATATTTTACAGAAATGTGGGCTAGATGGCAATTGCCAGGGCATTAAGGTTCAAACATATGGACCAGCAGAGCTTGATCTGGAGAGAGAGCTGAGACTGAGCAAAATGTGCTTTGCAAGGGTGTTTCTAATGTTTAACGCTGGGTAAAATGTGACTCTGTGCATAAGTTATTGTAAATTAGACACAACACAGTAATTTGTATATTTTTGTTAGTAGTTAATTACTGCTTCAAGGACCTTTTAAAACTTTGAGAAATTTTAGTAGGTCTGTGATCCTTCAATTACTCAGGAATATTTTAAAATTGCTTTTTCCCCCTAGTATTTTCCTCATCAACTTCAATACCACTATTGCTACAAGAATGCTGTATTAATGCTTTAGAAAACAGTTCTATACTTAAATTTTTAAACAGCTTTTCTCATTTTTTGCTATACGTATAGATGAAAAACATTGGGTTTTAACAGTCTTCCTATGTCTCATGATGTTAAAAACCTAAACAAGACAAATAATTAGCGAACTAAGATTTTTCACACACTGGAATAGTGAAGAGGGTGTAGATGCCTTCACTTGCTCACGAAGTCCTGAGTGAAAACAAACCAGGCTTTGTTTACAGCTGAAGTGATAGATGATGATTCCCTAATTACAGTAATAGGATTATTCCCATTGTGATGCTTTCATCTCATCTTTCTGATCTTTTCAGATGAAGTGACAAATTCTTTCTTCATGCTTAGGCCATGAAAGCTGAGGAGGCAAGTTGGTAATTATGGTGTGCCAGGTATGCACCATGACAATTGTTCTTTCTTTTATTTAAAGATTAACATGTGACAGGGCTCCTGTCCTAAATCTGCAGTGACACATAGCAGCAGAATTTCTCTTTCCACATCAATAAAAATTGTTTAGAAAATGCTAGTAGTTCACATGGATATTAAAAATGACATAAAGATGAAGAGAATGCATGGAGAAACGCTGCAGTGAAATGTGATACAAGAGGTCAGACTAGATGATCAAATTATTTTTTCCGACCCTTAGTGCCTGACAAATTTCAGCATGTCTAAATTCCTAAAGTTTTTTCTATTTACTACAAAAGCTCCCAAAATTGGTGTCAGAACAGCAAAAAAAATGTTGTGAATGCTTAGTTTTGTAATACAGCTAGGAATACAAACAAGAAGTACTTGGTGATGAGTGAAAAATCCCTTTAAATTATAAAAATATGATGAATACATTCCAGAAAGTTATTTTAGTACCTAGATTCAGTTTAAAATAATTTTCCACAGTAAAAAAACATAAGGGTTCACAATGAGAATAAGACTAATGTATAAAAAAAAGGCATGAAAGTAATAATCACTGGGCCAGTGGTAATCATCAGTTATACCAGACTTAAAATTTTCCTATAAATTTTCCCTGTTTTTCTGAAAGTTACCTACTTTTGCTCTGCTCCTGTAGATTTGTTTGACAATTTTATTGAGAGTAAATAAATGGGCTTACCATGGCTATGAGTTGTAAGTGCTTTCAGGATTCACAGTCTATGTCTGAGCTAGGCAGTCCCTTTGCAGTGGGCAGCATCAGATTATATTATGCTGATTTGCTGATGAGTTGAACACCAAATAAATGAAAAGTAGTTCCAAACTTGTAATATCAAAGATATTACGTAGGACTAAAGAGGAGCCATTTGTATTGAAAGCACAATATGTAAAGGACATGAGTGAGGCAGAATGCTCATGTCTGGAGACTTGAGTGGAACCTGACTGTTTCTGCAGATCTCGAATGACAGGGTGTCAGGCTTTAGGAATAGGATTCCCCAGTTTTCTGTTCTAAACCATGTGCTGCCCCCTGGCAGGCTGGAGAGCAGACCTGGGGGCACAAAAGGTAAAGATCATGACTTGAGATAAGAACAATTTACTTGAAAAAGCAATGAAACAAAACCCAAACAGTAATATGACCAGTATTAATAACAGAGTGTATAAGAGAGGTGATCGATTCATATGTGAGTTCCTACCACATGGAAAATGACCGGAAAGGACCCCTGCCCCCTGTGCTTGATGGGAGGTGCTATTGAATAAACTCGGTCCTAGCCATGCCCCTTCTTGCTACTGCAAACATTTACCCTGTCCTGGCCAGAACCAGGGCACAGGGAGTAATGAACAAGTTACAGACAGTGATATTTGTATATATAGCTGAGATAAACATACTACCCACCAATGAGCTCATTTGCTCAATGAGCTAATTTTTTAATTATGCTACTTTCACTGTGGCTCAGTCAAGGCTTTTTATCATGTTAGGAATAAATTCAGGTTGTGCTGCTGTTAGATTTAAGTGCTCCTATTCCATAAGATTTTGTCAGAACATATTTATTGTGGTTTGTAAGAAAAAGGCCAGTAATATGCCCATTTCAAATCCCAGTCCTCTACTTGGTGTTCTGTGCACTCTCTCTGCCAGCTCATTGCATTCCTTGATGTGCTGGGAAGACAAGACAGGGATAAAATTCCTCACTTTGTACCCTTGGTTGTTGTGGACCAGCAACTGCCAAATAGTATAACTAGCTGTTTGATGTGTGATCCTGGGGCTCATAAGTATAAAGCAACTGGGCTAACCTTCAGCTTGTGCTGTTCTTTTGGGCACAACAGGCACGTGAGGTGTCGTGTTCTAAGCTGGCACAATGTTTGCCTTGTCCATGATAGCAAGCATTACAATGTTCCCAAACTGCTGCCGCTGTGGTCACATTTCTCTTCACCCAGGCAGTCAACACAGTGTTGGCAAGCTAGGGCAAATTTGATTATTCCCCACTCGTGTGCCCCCAGCTGTCTGGTTTGTGCCACCGACACACTCTGCCGCTCTCCAAACTGTCTAGGATGGTTGGTCTTTAAAAGCGTGAGCTGGTGCTACCATCACAGCTCCTTGCTGCGTCCGCCTGGCATGGTGATAAAGATGTGCTGGGTTGGGTCGCTCGCACTCCCCGCTTCTGTTACGCCCTTCAAATGCACAGATGAGTGAAGAGGGCCCTGCTGCCCTGGTAGGTGGGCTTCGTTTGGGCCCCTTCATATAAGAGGGGATTTAAGCAGAAAGGGGGAAGCCCACGCTTCGTTTGCCCGGCTCGCCACCCGCGGGCTTATCGGGGCTGTTCTCGGGCCTTTCGCCGGCGCGCTGCTCCCCGCCCAGGGCGGTGCGTGCCCGGCGGGGTTTGTTTCGCTTAGCAACGCCTGCCGGGCCGCAGCGGCGGGCAGCTCCCGCCGGAGGCCTCCGGCCCCTCGACTGGGCTTGCGGCGCCGGGACGGGGCTCCCGCCGCCCCCCGCCATGAGGGTGACGGGCTCCGTCCTCTCCAGGCTGCGCCGCGCCCCGCCGGCCCCGGCCCGCCACCCCCGTCCGGCGGGGGCCGCGCCGCGGGCAGGGGCGGCCGCGCCCCGCGCCCGCCGCGCGCCGCGACTGACGAGGAGCCCGGGGGGCGGGCGGCGGCCAAGGAGCCGCTCTTCACCCTGCCCGACATCGGGGAGGAGGCGGCGGCCGAGGGCGACGAGGCGGCCGGTATCCCACGGCGCCCCGCGTGAGTGAGCGCCTCGCAAACCCGGGGGTACGGGGGAGGTGTGCGCCCCTCACTCCTGTGGCTTCCTTCCACCCGACTTCCTCTGCCTCTGGGTGTCCCGAGAGGTACTGAACATCGCCGTGGGCAGGCTTTTCCTTCTCCCCGCTGTATGCCAGAGGCAGGGAAGCGCACCTTCGCGGCTCGCATGGGGCTGTGTGCGGCGCCGTAAGGAACGAAGAGCTGGAAAACGCTCGGGTTGGGCGTGGAAGGGCGCGGGGGTCAGAACCCGGTCCCGCACGGCCGGAGGAAAATTGTCCCGTCCCCGCCTCGGGATGCGCAGGGAGAGAAGCCGAGGTCCAGAGTACGCGCAGGGTATGGTGAGTTTGACTAGGTAGCGTAAAGATCCCTCACGTAGGTGTGTGAGATGCATCGAGTTCTGTCCCGAAGCTGCTACTGCGCATCAAAGCAGACATGTCAGCCATTGCCTAGTGAGATTCTGAAGTGTCAATAACAGGTGTAATACTTGGTTTGGATGCCTGTGTGCTTCATTTTCAAGTCTCACCTTGAAACGTTTAGGATTTGCTGTAGGTAAAAGAAGCCTGTTAAATATGTGTGCTTCTATTTAGTGATATTTTGCTGCAGCAAAAGTATACTGAAGTGGTTTCTTAGCGTATTTAAAACCGAAGAGCTTATAAAAGTGAGAAACAGTTGCATTACTGTATTGGTGGAATTATTCATACTATTACAAAAAAAAAAAAAAAGCTACTTTATATATTTTATGAACATATATAATTGCTGCTCCTGTAGTACTAAACTGCTAATCTTTATTACTGACAGAAGAAGAGTAAAGTTTTGTTAGGTGTTGAGAGGAATGAATGTATGTTTAAGTTTTTAACTCGTTAGGACTGAAATCTCTTTTAGTACACTATTAAATTTTTAGATGGGTTTTGGAACCTCTACTTTAAGTTCGGTTTCCCTGTAGCATAATATTTAAAGTAGGAGCACAAATCCCCCCTAATATATTTGTTTTATTTCCCCCTACTCCAATCTAGATATTTTTATTTTGTTTCAGAATATACTGTAAGCTCTTTCAGGCTTAAACTTTTGCTGTATTTGTGTAAAATAGTAGCCTTTTGTGAATAGGGAGGTTAATCTGGTTTTATGTGTAGTAACAAAGTTCTGTTTGGTGCTTTATATAAACAATGACAGAACAAATCAGTGTTATGTCCCTGTAATTTCCCCCTAGTTTTTTCTTTTTTCAGTACCAAAAATAAAGCAAATTAAAATGTCTATGACTTTTATCATTTAAAAAAATTAAAGAATGGAATCCATTCTTAAAACAAACTGATTGTATTGGAATGAAGAATAAACCCTATTATTTTAAAACTTACTGTGTCGAACAACATACTTATTTTGACTTGCTATTGAACCACTGCTAATTGATATCACTTCTAATTGTCCCCTAACTTACCCTTTTGTACGCATGCTGGCATTTCAGATATTTTATTCATAACAGTAAAGTTTATACTTATAAGGTATTGTCCGTCTTCAAAAAACCAAAACCAAACCAGGAAGAGGTAGAAGAAGGAATAAGATACGTCACTTTGACAAGGAAAGTCTATACCTCCACATTAGCATTTTTTTAATTAGATGGTTTCACTTAAGCTTTTAGAAGAAGCATCTTAATTAAATATTGAAAACCTTAGTATTCCTTGCTTAGAGTTGAGATGAGAATTTGTGAGTTACAGAATATAATATATTATTGATAGTTATACACAGGAAGCTTTTGCTTGTCTAAATAAAGTTCCTTCATGACAAGTTTTATTGCTGTTTAAAATGATTTAGACATTTAAAATATCTTCATTGATGGCCTGTATATTTTCATTGATGGCAATCTATTTATGAGTAATTTGTTAATAAAGGAAAGGATTCATTTTATGTCTTAGTATTTTTTTTCTTAAATAAGGACAAGTTGATAGCAATGACAGTATACAGAGAGTGCAAAATAGTGAAAATCTGACATTGATTTCTTTCTATCTTTCCAGATATGCTAAATTTTCTGATTTCCACAACTACCAACAGCTTGTCCTAATAGTGTATAGGGCTAAACTATGGCAGTACTTTGTGAGATTTTACATTTACTATTTATTTACATAGGAATTCCACGTTTTTTTAACCAAGTTGAAGGAGGGTTTATAATGAATAAATCTTTTTCTTCATAATGGAGAAAAAAAATTCACAGTTGTTTACTCTTATTTTGAAGGAAAATATATTCTGCTATGAAAGACCATGATATTTCATGAGAGGATAAGAAGATGCCTTATGCTACACTTACAACAATACGTTAATGTACCAAGATATATGGGTTCCTTTTTAAAGAAACTTTATTAATGTGATCCTGACATGTTGCAATAGGTAGGTAGGTAACAATCCCTACCTAGTCTAAAGATAAACTGGGCAAAGCTTAAGTTTTGTTGCTTGGGGGTGGGTAATATTTTGTAGAAACTAATTTTATTGCTCTGTATTTTCAGAATGGTTCTGACACATGGAAAAATTGTGGACTTGGTATGAGAGGTTTAGCTTTATCTGTGATTTACAAATACAATCTTTTTCAGCTTCTTTTTCTCAATGCTCAAGTTTTGAGTTTCAAAATTACTAATTTTGAAAATGTGGGTATAAGTAACCTGATGAACTGCAGAAGAGGGTGGAAACACTGATTCTCTGTCTCCTGTTTTACCCACTAAAAGCAATAGATTTCTCTCACACTGTAATGCATACTAACCTAGATAGGGCATTGTAGGGTTACTAAGCTGGTCACTTCCCTTATTGTACTGATATAAAAGAGTAAATATAGTAGTGAGGTGGTTTGCCACTGTTGATTTTTCCATTGCGATAAAGTATGCAAGAATTCAGAAGTAAATTTTAATTTCATATGGTACTACACATTCATCTACACTCTCTAGATGGATGCAACTAAAAATAATTATTAACATTTAGTAATATTGTATATAAACCTCAGTTTTTTGGAAAATGTTACAGACTTACAATGATGGTTTGGGTTGCAAGGGACCTTAAAGATCATCTAGTTCCAATTCCCCTGCCATGAGCAGGGACACCTTCTGCTAGACCAGATTGTTCAAATCCCTGTCCAACCTGGTCTTGAACACTTCCAGGGATGGAACATCCACAACTTCTATGGGCAATCTGTTCAAGTGCCTCACTACCCACACAGTAAAGAATTTCTTCCCTGTATCTAATCTAAACCCGCCCTCTTTTAGTTTAAAGCCTTTCTCCCTTGTCCTACCTCTACATGTCTTTGCAAAAAGTCCCTCTCCAGCTATCCTGCAGGCACCCTTCAGGTGATAGGAGCCTTCTCTAAAGTCTCCCCTTTTCTTCTCCAGGCTGAACAATTGCTACACACTCAGGCTGTTCTCATAGGAGAGGTGTTCCAGCTCTCTGATCATCTTCATAGCCTTCCTCTGGGATTGCTCCAAGAGGTTAACATCCTTCTTATGCTGGGGGTCCAAGAGCTAGATGGTCTTCAAGGAAATCAACTAGAGAAAAAATGTAAAAACCAACACCACCAACAAAAAAATCCCACAAAGCCCCTAAACCTAAAAAATCTCATTTTAGCTCTAAATCCTTTAACTGTTCTTAGATGCAGAGGACTTGTGTTGTTTGTTGGAAAGTAAGATGGTATGTTTACAACCAGGCATTTTATTTCTGATCCAGTGCTAAATAAACAGGATTATTAAGTCAATCATGAAAAGAAGAGTAAGGGCCCTCAGTCTATGTGGTTACTCATAACTGTCATGAACACCTCTAAAATTTTGGGAGTTAGGGGACTATTTCTTTTTAATTGTTAATATAGAGTTCAGTGTGTATTGTTCATGGGAGAGGTCACACTTTCGGTTAAGATTTAGGCTCATAATGGGCATTTTTTTTCCTTCATCAATTCTTTTGGTAAGGAAGAAGATTCTTGGGTACTGCAGTAGTTCTGTGAAAATTGTGGTCTTTAAAGTGGTGAGATTATTCCTGTCAGTTTTGTCAAATGCTAAATGAATTAGAAATTTCTTGTCTCACAAAATACTTGGGACTGAATCAGTCAGTCTCTTCTCACTGTTGCTACAGTCTTGTTGGAAAAGTTTTGAAGTGGTGAATGTGTGCTTGTGCATGTATGTACGCTATATGGATAACAAGGGGATTTCTGAGTTGTTTTGAGTCCCTCACTTGAAAACATATTTTCATGATGTTCACAAGTTGGCATGTGATGTTTTTTACACCCTTACTCTGATGACTTCTGTCTCCTGAGTAGATGCTGTGTTTTGAATTCAGTATGGGAATGATGTTGATGACACACTGATGTTTGGTTGTTGCCAAGCAGTGCTTACCCCAAGTCAAGGACTTTCCCATGCCCCAGGCTCTGCCAGTGAGGAAGGGCACAAGAAGCTGTGAGGGAGAATGGCCAGGACAGCTGGCTGAACTGGCCAAAGGGATATTCTACACAGGTGGTGAGCAGTGGTATTGTGCAATTGCTTGCTTTTAATTTGCATTTTATTTCTCCCTCTCTCTGTCTCTGGTTTTTAGGAAAGGAGTTGTGGTTGTGGGATAAATAAAGGGTCGTTACTTTGTTTTTCTTCCACCGTGGAAGTCACATTTTAACAGTAGTAGAGGAAAACTTTAAGGTCCTCAAATCTGTTTGGCTGCATCATATTTTAGCAATATGATGACACATCTTTACATCTCAATCCATGTTTGTGGTGTTTGTGGTTACAGAAGAAGGAGAAAAGTAGTATGCCTGAGCATATGCAGACTGAGGTCTCCCCACATTTGCATTGCTTCACTCTGTGCTATAGAGTTATCACACAACATTTCAGATTATTTTTGGGTTTTTTTTTTTAAATTCTGAGAGGATAAAGTTCTGCACCTGTTCTCAGTAATTCATTATATGCACAATTTTCTTCAGAGATCAATGAAAAGAAGGGAAAACATGTTTCAGTCTCTATGATGTTATGCTGCTGAAAGTCTGATTTAAAAAATATTTGCTGGATTTCCAAATTTAAAAAGAATACACAGGGAAAGTCTTGTGGATCATTTCCAAGTGTTTTGTTAGGGTGTTACTCTGTCCCTGTCTGTTCAGACACTTGATCCAGCAGCAGTAAATGCCTCCTATCAGATCCAAAGAAATAAAACACCTTCTCTAAGACACTAATTAGCATTCTTTATTATTGCAGTTAATTAAGATGATAGTATTTTTATCAATGTTGATTTATAATTTATATTAAAAAGTCAGATTTACTTCTATAGTATCTTGTACTCAGAAATTGTATATATTTCCTGTAACCAAGAATTAAACTTGCAGTTACATTTTTACAGTGAATTAAAGTTATAAATAGATTTAAAATTATATATATATAATACTTTGCAAGCTCATGCCATCTCGAATGCATTTCAAAATTATAAAGCCTATAAAATTTGAAGAAGAATAGAATTTCTATATACAAATAAGCCTGTCTTTAAAATTGGAGCAGTTTATTCTTACTTATCTTCATAGGAACAGAACTCAACACAGATCTTGGTTGGAAAAGCTTTAAATCTGTTTCAGGATTCAATATGAAAATGTCTAATAAGAGGCATTGAACTTAAGTGTATGTACTACAAATAGCCTCATGAGATGCTGTGTTGTATGCACACAGATTGAGATTGTATTAAAAATGATGGCCTGGTTTTAGTGTTGTCAGTGATTTAAGAAAATAATTACATTCACTTCTTTATTATTTTTCTTCACTCCAGATTCAATAACAAGTGAAGACCTTGACCCTAAGAGGGAAGCAGGTCTTGGGTGAAGAAGAGGTGATTCTGAGTGCACCTAGTGAGCACTCTGTGCAGGAGGCTGCCACAGAGAACTGACAAACTGTAGAGGGTGATGCAGGCAAGCTCAGAGAAACCGTCATGCTTTCATTCCAATGCTACCTACATTTTGAACCAAGTGAGGCTTTTATGTTTATTTATGAATAGAATTTTAGCAACATATGAAGAAAATTGGCATTGTGGCAAATTATAGTAATTTGGTCAGATCAAAAAGACAGTCACCTGAAAAACTCACTAAGAGTTCAACTGTATAAATGCTCCCAAGGTAGTTTGATCATCAAAGCATCAGTAACCCATACATAGCTTCAAAGACAGTAAGTGATATTTTTCTAAAAGGAAAGGGCCAATCAGGTGGTATGATTAAACCCTATCAGTGGAAAAACTCTGATAATTTGTATTTTCATGCTTCAGATATAGTCAGCACTTCATTCATTGACCAACAACCGGATGACTGAAGGCACTAAAACACTTCTAGCAGTGTTTGTTAGTAGAGATGAGAGCAAAATGAAAATTATCTCCAAGCCTGGAGTGACACTTACCAACAGAGATGTGCTATAATTTTTGGAGTGTGTTTTTGCTAGCTGTCAAGCCTCTGACATGTTCAGTAAGAGTAATGATAAAGATGTGTTGCTAGAAGCTAAGAAGGTCAACATTTACTTTATTACCTTTCAAGGCATGTTTTCTTTTTCCTTCTCCTTAATAAGCCATGTCATTTTTAAACAAGCAAATTACATATTATAACAAACAAACAAAAAAATTATAGCTGCCTCAAAATAATTTTCTGCAGAATGCTAGATGAATGTTCTATTAAATTTCTCATGATTCTGTTTTATTTACATGCACCTACTTGGAGTTACCTCAGCCTAAATCATTCCAGGGATGCTTTTTCAAGATATGCTGCAATGAGCCTGACTTTGAGAAAGCTGAGACATAGGGATTATATGCAGGGACAGGCATTGTTGTCATCTACATGGATTTTCTTTGAATTGCTGCAGTTAGTGATTAAATGCTGAGCCAAACTGACTGCTTTCATGAGCTGTAAAAAGTCACTGGATATCTCTCATAAAAGGTCCAGACTGCGGAAGGAAGAATTTGGTGCTGCTGTATTAACCAAGTGTAAGAATGCTCAGCCCTGGCACAGTTGTTAACAGCAGTCTTCAGATGGTACAACCTCCTCTGGGACCTGCCAATGACATTCAGTACTGCCTGTTATACCTGGCAGTTTGTGGTCACTGAAGTTGTTACAAGAGAGTGAAAATTCTTTTCGTAAAGATCCTCTCAATCTTGAAAAAGATGTGTTTTGTCAAGCAATAGAGGGAGACTTTAGCATGGCTAATTGCAACCAAGTTGGACAAACGACTACCTGACCTAGAGGGAAAAGGATGTGTGTATTTCTTATGAATTTAGTATTTTCTGTGGCATAAACATTCAACTACAGTACTGCGATGCATGCCTGGAATGTTGTGTGTTATCAATGTGGAAAGCAGTCATCTCACGTCTGTTTCTTGCTTGTTCCAAAGTTGGAGCAGTATTAGCTGGTGAACATGTGGAAGGACCATTTTGTGCAGTGACAGTTTTTTAGTGTTGTTTGCAACAAAATTTATATGCTCTGCTCAGTGAACAAGATACTGACCAGGAGTGTCTATTTACTTCCAAGAAAATGCCCCTGACAGGTGGCATTACTGTGTTGAAAGTGACTCTTTAAAGAGGAATATTTGAGCAGGCTGGATTTGTAGAGTTACATATCACTTCAAAGAAGAGTAAGAAATAAACTTCCATGGTAATTGTCCCAGACCAGTTTAAGAAAGGTGGTGGTTCAGAATCTGTTTTTTCCCCACAGATGCATTTCCACATTTATGCTAGAGAGAGCTTGTAGCTGGATTTTTTTTTTTTTATGCTCTTACATCAAAGTCTTATAAAAATGTGGCATACAAATAATAATCTCTTGGTTTTACAAACCAAGTGTGGGATAGACAAACAAGCAGAAAGTGAGAGTATGACTGAAATTAATGAAAAGAATCATTAAGGTTGGAAAAGACCTCAAAATCATTAAATCCAACCACTAACCCAGCGCTGACACATTCACCATTAAACTGTGTCCCCAAGTGCCACACCTACACTTCCAGGGTTGGTGATTCCACCACTTTCCTGGGCAGCCTATTGCAATGTTTGGCCACCCTTTCAGTGAAGAATTTTTTTCTAATATCCAATCTAAACCTCCTCTGGCACAGCTTGGGGCTACTTCTGCTTATCCTGCCACTTGCAACTGGGAGAAGAGAACAACCCCTACTGGGCTACAAACTCCTTTCAGGCAGTTGCAAAGTGATAAGGTCCCCCCTGAGACTTCTTTTTCTCCAGGTTTAACTGCCCCAGCTATAAATGGTAGGTTAAAAGATTAAGCATGTCCTGTTATTAGAGCATGATGTGGTTAGTATGTTTACTAACGTTTGTTGCAAATCATGCTTCCAAAACAGTAAAGAATATGTAAAGATGTGAAATCTGAGAAA
Organism: Sitta carolinensis; assembly: GCA_032173965.1. Classification (NCBI taxonomy): domain Eukaryota; kingdom Metazoa; phylum Chordata; class Aves; order Passeriformes; family Sittidae; genus Sitta; species Sitta carolinensis. The sequence goes on from CM063285.1 coordinate 29,204,730, forward strand.
ATCAATTATTTCAGACATCAAGGCAGCAGCTTTATTAGAGATTAGGATATTATACATTGTTGGCAAATGAGCAATGCATAATAAATATTTTCTGTCAGGGGCTGTAGCTATAAAATAGACTTTGGATGATCTGTTAAAGAGGTCTCATAGCATGTATGACAGAATAAATTCATCATCATTTTTCTCTCGTTAATTGACTTTTCTAAACTCCTCTGGTTGAATGCCTTTTGACATGTCCTTTAACAGTCCTCTCCAGTTCCAAATTAGAGTAATGGAAGTAGTATTAGTACTAATAATATACTCCTTCACAATTATTTATCCATATAATTACCATTGTGTTGGTTGGCAAGGAAGAAGGGGCTTGGTTTAGAGAAATGCAAATGATATTGTGGGATTTTGTGATGGTAAGGTGTGGGGGTGATCAATGGCTGAATCTTGTTGCAGCAATGACAAAAAGCCTTCTATAAGGATTGCACAAAATTTAACTCTTGCTTTTAGTCTCTACATTGTGGAAATATAGGAGAAGGCAGAAGGTTAAAATTGCATTTTCTTAATCAGGACATAACTTGCTATTCAAGATTTCATCTGCTTGGATAAGTTTTTCTTGATAAAGGACTCTGTTTTTGTGTGTGTGTGTCTGAGATGTTGGACAAACCTGCTCCTATAGAAGAATGATTGCTAAGGACAAGGGAAGTTATTACTACACATGCAGTTTCTTAATGATTTACTGACACAGAAGAATGGGGCTTAAAAGAATGCGGAACTTTTCCTACCAAACAGATCAAAAAAGTTATCAGAACAAATGTTAGGCATTTTCTATATACCTTTCTTAGTGAGTAATATTTTGTTTGGTTATGAAACTTTAAGTGTCATTTAAATGCTGCTGTTTGTTTTCCTGTAAGGTGAGGCTTCATACGCCTTACTTTTTCAGTCTTAATTTTCAGCATATTTAATGTTGCCTTTCTTTTATTTTCTCTGTTTTGTATTTTATTCTTGCTTATGAGCAGATCTGCTTCCTCCTTTAAGAAAGGCTTTCTGCAAAATATATAGACCCCAGAGCTTTTCTGTGCTGGAGCTAGAGATGCATGGAGCTAGCGGATTACTGGAGCTAGCGTAAATCTGCAGCTGACAGTCAATGCTCTGCCGTGGCACCTGTCCTGAGGAAGATCGGTGACCTGCACAGGAGTAGTTCGGAGGGGAACTCAATTAACAAGGAAAAATCTTTTCGTAGCTGGCCAGCATCGCATAACCCTTGTTCATCTACGAAGGCGAGGGAAATCTCTGATCAGAAAGACCAAGCTCGGCATTCTTCCGCTGCGTGTCGCGAGGAGAGAGATGGGGAGACTGCCCCCTCCCGTACCGGCCGAGGCCTTAGCTTTTTTGGGGGAGGCCCGGAGGGGTGCGAAGTCTTGCCGCGGGGGCGTGGCGCGGCGGGCACTCCGCGGGGCGAGCGCTGGGAGCGGGCGGTGCCGGCGCTGGCCGCGCGGCCGGGGCGGTGCGAGGGACGCACGACGCGCCCCCATGCGCAGGGCGCGGGGCGCCGGCCGGCCGGGCGGCTGCGGCCGGGGGCTGCTCGTCCTGGGGTGAGTGGCGGCGGGCCGGGGCTGCTCGTCCTGGGGTGAGTGGCGGCGGGGCCGGGGGCTGCTCGTCCTGGGGTGAGTGGCGGCGGGGCCGGGGGCTGCTCGTCCTGGGGTGAGTGGCGGCGGGGCCGGGGGCTGCTCGTCCTGGGGTGAGTGGCGGCGGGGCCGGGGGCTGCTCTTCCTGGGCTGAATGGTGGCGGGGCCGGGGGCTGCTCTTCCTGGCTGAATGGCGGCGGGGCGGGGGCTGCTCGTCCTGGGGTGAGTGGCGGCGGGGCCGGGGGCTGCTCGTCCTGGGGTGAGTGGCGGCGGGGCCGGGGGCTGCCTTCCTGGGCTGAATGGCGGCGGGGCCGGGGGCTGCTCTTCCTGGGCTGAATGGTGCGGGGCGGGGCTGCTCTTCCTGGGTGGTGGCGGCGGGCCGGGGCCGTTGGTCCCGCGGCGGGGCGGTGTCCGCGGCCCGTCTGCCGGCCCGCCGGGCGGCGGGAGCGCTGCTGCGGTGTGCGCGGACAGCGGTGTTGTCCCCATTCACTGCTCGTCGCTGCGGAGCTTTCGGTGAGCAGCTCCACTTCTGGTGTTCGCTTGCCAGCGCAGGGGAAGTGATGCTGTAGATGTGCTGGGAGGGGTTTTTCCTTTCGTTTTATTTTTTTGCAATAATTTCCTGGCACACCTAGTGGCATATGATCCAAGGAGTCAGGAGACCCAGTACAACAACATGCAGTGGAAAATCGTGGCAGAAACACTGCTTTGCTCCACCTCACATTAAGACAAGAGGACACAGCCTGAAGTTGTGCCAGGGGAGGTTTAGCTTGTATATTAGTAAGCAGAAGGTATAACAGTGAACGGTTTCCTATTCCAGTGGTGTTTCATGGGAAACTGGCCTGGGCAGTTCGAGCAGGTAAAGAGCAATGAAGTGTGAAACCTTGGTGGTGGTATTAAGTTGTGGAAAAATACTGAGAACAACGGTCAGCTATGCAAAAAATTGAAAGGCCTTATAAGGCTGCCTGAGCAATAACATGGGAAATGTTAGACAGAGAGGGACGTACAGGAGCAGAAGGAAACAGGATTCCATGTAGAAGATGGACTGTGAGCTCACTCTTACTTGCTGGGAGATAAATCTTGGTGTTAGGACAAAATGCGACTCAAGTCATGGGACTGGACTGTATGAATATTCATAGAGCCTCCTGGTGCTTCTGGCCAAAAGCAGATGCCTACGGAAGAGATAGGATATGAAGTGCAAACACATGGAAATGCTTTCCACTGCTGTTTCACCAGCCTCTAAGGATTTAAAATTTAAACTCCCTGATGAGAAGTTCAAGTTTTTGGTAGGTTTTTGGTGTCTTCTTAACCAAGACAAAGCAGTAGGATGTGTAAAATGGTCTGTTTGAGTGGGTAATTAGATTTTAACGTGTGTCTTTGTAATATGTGTAATGTCAAGTTAATTATCAGAAAGTATAGAAAGAAGAGCAACCCTGTCTGTTGCAGGGTAAATCTACAGTTGTTGTCTAAAGAAATGAAGAAAATTCTTGAACCGTGAGCTGTTTTCTTACAGTTGCTCATTCACGAGTGTACTTTGATGCAATCATGGTGCTGTGAGGGTTTTATGGCCTGAAAATAGGTGAAGCAATCAGTTGTTGTAAGTGTTTCCAAGGAACCCTTTCACACATCTGTGTATGTTCTGAAGAGGTGGGTTTAGCATGTTAATGACCCAACTTCATCCATCGAATGTAATATGTAATTATGAATGTAATTATGAAAAGTTGTGTAATTATAAACAGTTTCCATCTAAAAAACCAAACAAAACACCCCCCAACAAAAAGCACCCCACCCAAACAAAGGAAAAAACATTCCTTCATTAAACTGCTGTTTGGGCGATTACCGGTTTGTGCCTTTGCTCTGTTGTTGCAGTAGTGAGGTGCTGTTTAATTTGTGTGTGCTTCTTGTAAAGTTTGAACTGCAAAATCCAAGGAGGATACCAGTGGAGTACAACAAGTCTTAAAGTACATTTTTTTTTGAAACGTACCTTTGTAAGTAAGGCAAATGAAAGCTATTTTAAAACAAGGTAGTTTGTTTCAAGCAAATGTTTGTCTTTACAGATAGGATTGAAAAATTCAACAGAGTACTTGTCTTCCTCCTCTCCTAGTTTCCCCCATCCTGCTCCCTGCCCCTTCCAGTGGAGATGTGAATTAACTTTATTTAAAATTATAGAATGTTATATTTCTGTGTTTACAGGAAGGGACTGTCCAGAAGTTCCCCAAATCGGTGTCTCTCTGGAAAAAGCGGAGTGTCTCTTCCATCAGTTTTTGCAAGAAATGTGCAAGAAGCCATTGACAATTATACCTGGTATGCATGTACCTCTGAAATAATACTTAATTAACTCACTTTTGACTTAGATACTTCCAGATTGGAATTAATTTTCACTAATCATTCTTCCAGTCATTCTCATGGATAATAATATTACACAAAATAATGCAGGATACAAATTGACCTAACCTGATCTTTAAAGGGTTTGAACTTTATTCCTCGTTTCTGATATGGATTTGAGTATTTTTAGACTGTAGTAGAGGGCACTGATTAGATCTGGAAGGGAAATCAGACCCTGCATGATTAAATTGAAATCATGCTCACAAATGTTGTAGATTAGTTAACTTTCAAGAAGTTTCATTCCAGATGATACTGGTTAGGATCTGCCTGGCCTGCGCATCCAATTGCCACTGCTTTCCCTGCATCCTGGTAGCTGGCAGGGAACAGCTTGAACTTTGGGGGCTTGAGTTGCCGCTGCTCAAATTTTAAAGTGCACCAGATTGAGCAACGTAAAAAACACTGCATAGGGACATGTAACTCAATGCTATTTGAAACATTTGTAGGGATCTTGTACTTAGTTTTGCAAAAGTTTCCTTGTGGTAGGTTCTTATGTGAAAGAGTTAAAGGAAGCTTATGTTATCTTTCATGTGCTTTTTCATGTGATCACGAGCTGATGTGGAGAAACCAAAATAATTGTTCAAGTTTGAAATACAGATACATGCATATAATTATATTTAAATGAATGAATACATGCATATGCATATTTTAGAGTGCCATACAGTTGCAATGGTATGTACACACGCAAAAACATCATAGTGTAGAAGGAATTGTCTTTCAGGCAGTAAATGGCACTAATAGGAGCATGTATTCATTCTACTTTAAAATATCTGCTTGCACTGTTTACTTGATTAGTTGCTTTATTTGAAAAAATGTTTATACAGAAAATAATTGTGTTCTTCATTTTAATTTGTCTTCAGTGAGACACCATCACTTTCATCTGATGGTTGTACAACACCCACGGAGTTGAATAATTCCTGGTCTGGAATAAACAGCTATACTACTAGTTTATCTACTGAAAGAAGTTCGGTTTACTCCTGGAGGGATGATGTATGTCACAGAAACTTTTACAGTACCCTTTCTCTAAATATTGTAGGAAATATTAGTTTTTACTGCTGTTGGACATGCAGCACCTTATCCATAATAGCCTAATGAGTAAATATATTAACTGAATATTTAAAAATAGTTTTGGTGGCAAGTTGGTATTGGTACAGCTAATGTGTAACTAAGGAAAAAACAAATGGAATAAAATGATAAATGATGAAGTTTGGGGGAAACAAAGCTGTTTGACTGAAGAAGGTAGGCTTTGGTTTTTGAGTCCAAGCAAATGGTAAAACATGTCTTTTCAAACACTGTATAATGTAGGCAATGTCTAAATTGAACTATTCTCAGTGTTTTCAGTTATAAAGTACATTGATGAACATGCATATGCATTTCCCAGTCTTGCTAAATATTTAACTCTTACATAAACTCAGTTATTTTTTATAGACGATGCAGAGAGAGGGCCTATCTGTTACAAAGGCAGACCTCTGAGGCATACCTGGTGCAGGCTGGCAGTGTTAAATAAATCCAAAAGTGCTGCGGTTGCTGCCACTTTTATTTGAGAAAGCCTTCTGTGGCTGGTAGTGGTAGTTCTGCCATTCTTCTTGCATAATGCCCTAACCTTTAGAGTAGTGACCCCATCTGTCACTGCCAGCCCTTCAGGAGAAAGCCTGATTCTGGATATTACAGTTACCTGTGTGAGAGTTATTTTCTCATCCCTTTTCAGTGTGATACCTTTTGTAGCCTGAAGTGCTTTGAGGCATTCAGCTGGAAGTGAACAAGCATAATTTGGGCCTCGAGTTTTACCAGTTTTTTTAGTGTATCAAAATATCTAATGTAAGTGGCAAATGTACAAACAGTGCCCCAGCTGAGGAACCCTCAGCCAAGTGCTTCTCTCCACATCACTGGATAAAATCAGGCACTTCTCTACTATTTCCATTTGCCTCTGTGTTAACCTAGTCTCTAGTTGCACTGAGTTGTAGGTTCAGGAAGAATTTTGGAAGGGCATTTCTCACACTGACAGCTGTTCCTAAGCACTAGGCTAGGTCACACAGGCCCACTCTTTGCCCTCCTAGCTGTTGTACTTAGAAAGGAAGAAGAAGAAGAGCACTTGAAATAGCAGGGGTCTTTGGTGCCCTAGGTGTCAGAGATGCAGTGTGTGTGCTTCACATTGGCACAGGAACAAGCTGGGAGCCAAACAACTTAAAACTGGGTGTTTTTTGTTGTTTTTATTTTTCTTTTTAATGTGGGCTATCTCTAGGTATCTTTATGTTATATGTTAATGTCAAAGAAATGCAGTCTTGTAGTTCCTTTTTGCTAAATTAACTTGTTCAGGCCAGCTATATGGGATTTTTTTATTTTTTGAGTTTTTTGTTCATTGAGGTTTATAAATTGTGTCCAAAATATGTAGTCTGAATATGCATTCTGACGTGCTCAGCCAAGTTGATTCATGTTATTTTGTTCTTTAAATATCATGGAAATTTTAGTATACATGCATATTTGCTAACAACTACTAACTTTATAATATATAGGAATTTGATAAAGCCAACACACAGAGAGTGCATCAGTTATTTTGGGAGATTGATGAAATGCTGTTTGAAGGAAAAGTGACCTCCCAAACGGAGAACCTGCAGGCAGAATGTGCAGATTGGGTTCAACAATTTCCTCATATAAGGTAAGGAAATGCTTGCTAGAAGTAGTTTTAATCAGTTACCATTCTAATTTGAATTTTTGGGGTACCCTCTTATGGTTTGGGCATCAGCAACACTTGTGTATTCAAATCTGTATCTGGGGGACTGAGCTGGGCCATAGTTGCTCAGTAAATCTGGGCAGTGGTACTTTAGCAACTGATGACCTTTATTTTGATTAATAAAATTATTACAGGTAAAGTTGTTCAGAAATTATTTTATTATGTAATTTTGTGAATATTTATTAGAGTTGCTTCCCCCTTTTCTCTCTTCCGCTCTACTTTATGCATGTTGGAGTTTGAGCATTTTCTGAACTTTAACTGTAGCCTTACCTTTCCAAGTAAACATTTTTGATTAGCACTTTTACTTACATTGATGGATACTGAAGTTGGAAAAGTGAAGTTACAGCAAATGTTGTCTTCTGCATCCATTTTTAAATGTATCTTACAGAGTTTTTTGATAAGAAAGGGAGTGTTTTTACTTTTATCTGCCTTGAGAACAGTCTAATAAATTTTACTGTTTGCTCTTAAAATTTATAAACTAGAATCTCATCTTGTGTAAATCAGCTTAACTTTAATGACTTAAATGACTTTAATGACTTTGCAATATTAGGGTAATACACAAGGCTCTGGCCCCTCAAAGCAGATGTTTGTTGTGCTTTTGCATTGTCTGTTTGCAGGTGTCTGTATTCTGCATATTTGCATATGGCTAAGGTTTCCACCTATGATAACAGCTTGTTCTCTGTTTTTATTCAGGGTTCTAGGAAAGCAGCTCCTAGTGCCAAAGGATGAAGGCTTTCAGCATTTTCAGAGTAGAAATGATGCCTATGTAGATACTAAGTGTGTGCCTGGCCTCCTTGAATGTACTGGTCATACAAAAGAGTATGTTAATTTTTTTAAATTTTCGTTCTGGTCTTCTCCCTTCAGAAACATGTACAAATATTAAATTTTTATTACTGAAACATGTCAGTATAGTTAAATATGCACTTTCTCCTTTCCTTGAATGTTTAATTCTCATTTAATCGATTTTTTTTTTTCAGGCTCTTCATCTCAGGCTCTAAACTGATCCCAACAGCATCTCCAATACATACATCACTGGATTCAAGTTCCACTAGGATTTCTGCTTCAGACTCAGCCATGTATTCCTTCCTGGAAGAAGAAATTTATGATGAGGATGGAAAAATAGAGGAATATATTGCCTTTGACAACAAGGAACTGTAAATAACAGATATATGTATTCTTGAAGAAAGTAATGGAAAACTATCAATGAACGGAGTCAGGGTTCATAAACTGTGTTTCTCTTCTGTAAGATGTAGTTCCTTCTGTCCCTGTGTTTGGTAGCACAGTGATCAGAACACTCACTGGGCATGTGGAAGATTAGGTATGTTGTCTTCCTAGTGGTTTAAAGCTCACATCTCCCATTTCAGAGGAATGTGTCTTAACCACTAGTTGTTTTGAGGTATTTGATGCATGGAGATTCAATAAAATGAATATTTAATTTTGAAATGGGGTAGAATGAAGATATCTCTTCTCCCCAAGTGAGTGCCTTGAGCATCAGGTTGTTTAGTGTCCTTACACTGTTTGTGCTGTTATTGTCTGCCCTAATGAGTCTTAAATTCTTTCTGTGCAGAGTGTAAACAGGTTTGTGAGGAGAGCTGCAGGTTACAGCCTGCATTTAGAGCACTCTTGTGAGTGACGAGTCATTCAGCCATCTTCTTGACAGTGCAGCCTAGGTTTCCTGCAAGCCAGTTGAATGTTCCAGTAGCTAGGCTGCTGGGTGGATGAAAGATCTTCATATGCTGTTTCCTAAAAGGCTTCTAAAAGGGGAAACCTTTGGTAGGGATCGTTGGGCACAAAGCACAGCTTTTTGTGCTGAGGTCTTATGCACACTCAGAACAAAGACATGGTTGTTCTGAAAACCTGAGGAACCAGACAGAGACCTTTCAGTGCTCTTTTTGAAAGAGAATGCTGGGGTTGCGGCCTTTTTAGGACAATTTAGGTTTAAGAATACTCTCGGTAGTCTTGTCTCTTTGTTTTACTAAGTAAGTAAACTAAACGTTGGGAGAGAGACTTGTCTGAAGGTATGTTTTCTCTCTTTTGTCTCCTTCATATGCTTCTTGTTTCCTTCAGTTCTGAAATACCTTGTTAGTTCTGAAATACCTTGTTCTCCATAACTAAAACATTAATTTTTGACAGGAGAACAGTTTGGTCATTTTGTGAGTTGGACCACTCAGCCACATCTCACGTACTAATAGTTTAGAATTATGCATTGCGGTTTGAGGAAGAAGTGAAGAAGTGACAGAGAAGAGAAAGGGAGGTAGTAGAAAGGGAGATGGTAGGAATTTGGAATCATCTTTTTGATCTCAAAAACAAAACAAAAAAACCCAAAACTCCCATTCCTTAGAAAAAGATACGATCACATTAAAAAAAGTTAAGACTTTTTTCCTGAGAGGGTGTATTAGAAGACCAAATTAGGGAATGTTGCTAAAACATGCTTCCCTAGACAGAGGGAACACAAAAAAAAATTAAAAAGCATAACTGTCCTTACTGTAGTATAGAGGAAGAAGGTATGTGTAAGGATGTGCAGTTATACAGGGCATGCTGGAAAAGAAATTTTCTATGTGAGAGTCCTCTTGACAAATACAACAGATGCCTATGCTATTGTAAAAAGCATAGGATTTAGTCTCAGATGACTATGTGCCACTTATAAAACCTTTTCCTAGACCTGTAGATCTTTCTGTTGCAATGCTTTAATGAGATCTAAAAATTTTTCAATGGCCAGCAAATGAAAGAGAAATCAGTATATGTATTTGATAGGTCCTTTTCCCTTAGGTGAATTTGAGGTTGAATTTTTTGTTATATCCAGCTGACTGCCTTTTCTTCCATATGTATGTTTCTCTATTGAAGGAGGGGGGGAGAAGTCAATTCCCATGGGTATTCTTTTGAATTTGTTTCCTTTATTAGTGAGGATGAGATTTGGGAAGAAAAGAAAATGCATCTTTCTGAGAAGAGGTGTAAGCGTGGCATTCCCCCTGTTTCTCCCAATGACTGTATCAAAGATGCTGTGGCTTCTGAAGTATTCGATCATATCTGGAGCAATGTCATTGGAATACTGGAGGAATTGATTAAAAAAAATTGGGAAACTAGTATCCCAGGTATTTGATATTTTCATTTGAATATACGATATTTGTTGAATCTAATTCAGAAAATTCATCCTTCCCTGTGTCCTAAAATTAAGCAAATTTTCCAAGCTTTAGCTAAGATAACTAGTGCTGTAGAACTGTAACATATGTAATGCCTTGCCACAAGAATGTGTGCACGCAAATGCACCTAAAATAAAACTTTTCTGTTTTGTGTGAGAGGTGTAAAAAGAAAAATACTGACTGAAATAGCTTCATTGCACGAGAGCTTGTTTATAAAATGAAAATATTAGTCACTGTCTTGAAGATGCAGGTTGATGCTGTTAGTCATCATTAGTCATGGGATTACTGACAATGTGATTGGATCTGGAACCTAGGAATCAGAGTCTCCTAGTCCTCATTAAGCTTTATTAATAAAAAGATCCCTAGGGTAGTCAGAATGTTAAAGTGAGATAGTCTTGCTGATGTACAGGAGTTCCTGACTTCACTATAGGATGAAGGAAAGATGACACATGTAATTTTATTTTATGTTTTCACATTCTAACAGTCTGTAGTAAAGAAAAGGAAAAGCTAGGAAAATTAAGTAGAAGTGAAAATCTATTTAGTATGTATGTGTTTTTGGAAGCTGAGGGAAATTTCTGTTCTTTCAATGTATTTTAAAAGGACAGAAGTAACAAAAGAATACCTGAGGGTGGGTTTTGGAAGTTACCTCTAATGTAAGGTACACTCAACTTTAAATATAAGAATACAACAAAGTAAGAAATGGCAAAGTTTTTTTGAGTGCTTGCAGTTTTAGAACTTAAAATTCCAGGTTTTACTGTAATTTAAAAGTTCTTTTGACACCACAGGTGAATTGTTTAGCTCTCAGTATTGTAGTTTAGGGAGGATCATTTAGCAGTATTATGATAGGTTTGCCCTTTTATATTTTCGAAGGTCATAAGCTTATTACAAATACCTAGTATGTCAACTAGGAAGGAAAGTACTTTGGTTTATAATAGAAACAAGATGGTAGCATATACTCAAAATGTATAAAACAGTGTATAGTTGCTGTTAAACAAGTATCAATAGACTTATATTTAATATATATTTTAAATTTTTTTTTTTACTACTTAAAAAGGAACACTCTGGAGATTTTTAAGACAGCATTTCAAAGGTCTTAGCTGTATTTTCTTAAACAATCACCTCCAAATCTACCTGTATAGTCCAGCTTATATGTCAGTGTCAGAGAAAGCACAGACAAATGAAAATGCTTTCAAAACCCCATAATTTATGTTAGATTTTTAAAACATAAAGCTATATGAAAGTCTTTATTTACTGTGTACTGTAATATTGTTTGAACCCCATTTGAAGAAATGATGGCTGGTAAACATATAAAATACTTTTTACACTCTCTACATTTTTTGCTATTGTGCAGAGTGTGACCAACAAATAGAAAAACTGAAAACTGTTACAGCAAAACTGCCGCATCTGCCAGTTATTCGTATTACAGCAGATGCTGGGACCATTCCTCTTTCCAGAGGCTCTGAAGCACGAAGTGTGTCTTTTGGGCCTCATTCTGTTTCATCACAGGTAAAAATAAAGCAAACCTTTCAGTCAAATGTTCTTTTTTTGTTCAAACCTTTGACAGTCTTGATCAAAACTTGAAATGGCTCTTTATCTTTTTTTTTTCTTTCTTTCTTTATACCAATTAGGTGTACTTAAAGTCATTTAATTTGAGGTTTAATTCAATGTTCATCTTTTGTTTATTGTCAGTTGTTTTTCTTTGGTGGTCCTTAAAGGAACAATTTATCGTTAAGGCATTACTGCCATTGATTTGCAGAGTTTTGTTAAATTCTATTCTGTCCTTAAAAACGAATTCTGCTTTTATTGTGATCCAGTAATTTCTTCATGGTAGAATGAAGAAGGCAAACTGGGATGTGAGGTTGCAACTTGAAGTCCTTTTCTCACAACACTGCGAGTTTCAAGACTCTCCCATTCCTTCTCTTTTTCCTTGCCTCTTGTGAAAGGGGATTCTGCAGTACATCCATCAGCACGCTTAGGCCTTACCTGTCTTTGTGGAAGCTCATGCTTATATTGATAAAATGTCCTATTTTGTCCTGCTTGCTGTCTCCTCCCTCTGTCTCCTGATTCGCGTTTTGCACGTTTGTTTCCTTTTTCAGCCACTACTTCTATTTCATTTTTTTTTTCCCCTGTCTCTCTCTATTGAGTTCTAGTGACTTAATTTTCTTCCATTGGCTCTTCTTCTGTGCTTGCTAAGCAGTGAGATAAGGAACACAGGAAAGATAGCACAGCTGTCTTGGTTCTTCCCGTAAGTGTGCTTTGTTCTGTAGCAGTCCCAGCAGCTAGAAGAAGTAAAATGCTTTGATAAATCATGCCCCTATGCTGAGGGAAAATGGAAAGTTTGAAGAATCAAACTCTGCATTCATCTGAAATTTATATGGTAAATCGAGTTGCAATTCAGTAACTAAATTACACAAGCTGTGTTTATAAAAATCTGTTTAAGATACGTAAAAGAAAAAAACATAGTTGCCCTATCTACTCCTGAGAATTGTACTGAACCATCTTGAATGGATCTTTTGTAAAAAACAAGTAAAATACTTCTTAACTATGTGCTTTTTAAGATCTTCCTTCTAAAAATGTAAAGGTTAACACGTAGTTGTTGCTTGTTGCTTTTAATAGGTTTACCGTTTCCCCAGCAGCTTCTGTAGGGATCTGAATGGTGTGATGACAATTCAAGCAAAACCACTCCAACAGAGGCATGCTGCCACAGCAGAAAAAATACTGTAGGTGACATTCACATTTTAAAAATATGACATAATTCACATTATGTAAAAGATATCTTGCAATTAGAAAAAGATGATAAAAAGGCAGTGATCTTGTGTGTATCACTGGTATGATACTAATTTGCAGAGGTCAAAACGCTGCACTGTTAAACCCTTGTTTTTCTTGATCCTAATTCCTTATTTTTTTGTTTTTCCCTAGGAATGAGCAAGGAGACAAACAGCATAGCATTGCTTCCAGCACTCCAAATTCTGCACATTCTAGGTTGGGGAGAATTTCTGATAATAGTATTCTCTCACCATCTCCGGCTCTGCTGGCATCTTATAGGAAACTACCAAGGTTACCTTCTCTAACCTCCGACCAACCCTGCTCAGAAGTTCCTAATGTGTCCAATGATGAAATATGTAAAGGGACGAAATTGTGAGTTTTACACTTTATTCTTTTCTTTTCTTGGAACTTTACTGAAATTTCACCACTGAAGAATTTTGAAAAATACTTGAGAACTAAACCACAATTTATTATTAATTGTAGAATTCAGAGGGAAGAAGAAAGCAAGCAGAGCCATGATTTTTTGAGGAAAAGCATTTGTTTTACTTCTTTATTGCTGTATTAGGTGGTGTTACTTTCTGTAGCTGAGCTTTAAAAAGAAATGTACTGTTTAATAATTTCATATTATTTCAATGAAGAAGTCTGTAATGCAAATGCTCCTAAAAGAGGAACTCTTAAAATTCTGCAGGGTTGGCAGCTGGGATCGTTTATGTTCTGCACGTGTGCCTTTAACCCGGAGCAAGTTACCACCAATAATATCTGAGGCTGTTGAACAGAGTGTTTCAGTACCTCGAATGCAACAGAGCTCTGTAAGTTGTGTTCATTTTTTTTACCTGTGAAGAACTTCAAACTCTTTAGAAATAAATTATGTTATGTCACTGGTTGAAATGAATAATTTTACAGCTTTTGTGGGTTTGTGTTTAATACACAGTTTTAACATGCTAATATTTGTTACATTGGGGTGTAATTACAATGAAAGAGAAGGCAGTTTAAATAAAACCTTAGGTCACAGACATATCATAGCAGAAAGACTTCTCAGACAACAGAAAAACTTGTTTAAAAAAAAAAAAAGCTAAAAAGAAGCAACCACCAAGATAACAAGATAGCAACCTTGCTCTTTTGTGCATCTGGATTTAAGTAGCTCTTTTCAGTGTTTTATTCACTAATATTAGGTTATAAGTATAAGAAAATTATGCTGACTGAAGGATAGGATAATTAGATAGAAAAGCATAACAACTTAAAACCCAGATGTTTTATTGGCCTATTTTTGAAGATTGGGGAAGTAATAAATCACCAGAATGAAAGTAAATTAGAATGTTGATACCTCAACATGCCAACATAGAAACAGTCTTGCATCTGTTTAAAAAGCAAGCAAAAACTTAAATTGGTGCTTTTGGTTATTGAACATATATTTTTCTTGTCTTGTGAACTTTTTTTATGTCAGCAGAAAAAAAATCATTCAGTTGCTGTATTCTCTTAAATGCTCTTTTTCATTCTCTCAGCATCAAAAACGATATGCTCATAGCAGAGTGTCAAGTGCAGTAGCTGGCAGGACAGAGCAACAGCCACTCAGAGAAAGAACTGTTACTGTTAATCAATTTTCAAGACCAACACAACTCATACATTCAGGGTATGTTACAGTGTAAGTGGAGACATGGAAAAGGGAAGAGGTGTTCATGCTGCTGTTGGTTAACAGAACATCTTATTTCTGGATCTCTCCTGACTTCTGATGTACAGGGATTCCTGCTACCTATAGAGAGGAAAATGCTTAAAGTCTTGGGGAGGGTGTGGGACTGTTCTATGAGGAAAGTTTGAGGGGGTGTGTGGGGTAGAAGTGTGCACTTCTAGTGCTGTTTGGAACTTTGCACTTTGGTAGGATCCAGTCTGCTGGACTAGATCATAAAAACCATAATCAAACCCCTTCCATAGATAAGGGTATCACACTAGCTAAGAGTATATATTTCCTTTTTACAGAGAGACATACCTCAGAAGAAGTCACTGACTCCCATGGATTTTGCTAACCACAGAAGGACAGGTCAAGGCCTTTTGATAACAGGTAGGGAAAGAAGAATGACTTGGAAGGTAAAAGGCCAGTGAAACCTATTCCATCATCCTATCAAAAAGTGTAGTGATTAGGGAGAGCCATTTCAGCATAAAAGAAAGAGGTTTTCTTGGCACAATCTTTCGCGTTTGAAGTTTCTTCTCACTTGTTCTGAGGTAGTCCTAACTCTTATGGGTAGGAATCCTGTGAAACTTCTTTTTCTATTTATGACATGGGGGAAAAAGGATTCTGTCTCATCTCATCTCCTCATCTTATCTTCTTTATTTTTTTTTTCGTATTTTGACATATTTAGACACATTTACAACTATAGCAAGAGCACATGGTGTACAGGCTAGATATTTTTGCAGCTGCTAGAACAGTAACAAGTTGCATGCTTGTGAACTGCTCATGACAATTTTATTTTAGGTCTGAAATTAATAAACTTTTTGTATGAAGAAAAAGTAGATTTGAAAATATGCATTTTTAACAAAATATAAAGCAAGCCCTCATTAAAAAAAACCAAACCAGTATTGATTTGCAGCTCTGTCTTGAATTTACAACCCCAAAAAAGAGAGCAACCCTATGTGGCTCATTTTGTTCCATTTTTACAATAAAGCTGACTAGCTAGTTCCTGGTATATTTGAGTCTTTATAAATAACCTGCACTTGTTTGGAAGTTCCTTGAGTTTAAATAATTACATCATTGACATAATTATATAACAGGTGATATAAGAATAAGGGCACATTAGCAAATATTGATCTGAGCACATTGGTGGAAGTGACTTATGTATCATCTTGGAGTGTCTTTCAGAAACTACAACAATTAATGTTTTATATTTTCCAGGTTCACAGAATTACTCCAAATCCTTTCAGAGAAATTCTCCAACCTCAAGGAAGAGATTTCAGATTGCTTCTTAACCTGTTTTTAGGAGGAAACATAAATCCTCTGCACTGAATGAAAGACTGAAGCACTAAATTTACCACTTAGTATCATGTGTAACAAAGAAGGTGTGCATATGCTGGTTTCTGCTGAGCCTTGTAATCCTCAAGATGTCTGCATTACCTTCTTTTAAAATTATTTGACCAGAGGTTAGATTAAAGATTAGAGCAAAATGAAATAAATGATTCAGCCATGTGCTCTGTTTGCAGTATCACGAGACTGCAGCTGCACTTCCGTCTCAGGCATTCTTCCTTTTTATGCCTTTCCTAGAGAATTGTTTTTCTACCTATCAAATAAGATATGTTTAGAACATAAAGTGCTGTTCTCACTTTTTTTTTGTTTTGTTAAAGATGTTCTAGTCTATCTAAATATTAGTCATATATAAAATTTATGCTTTTAAACAGGAGTTTGCAGTACTTCCTCTTTAACTGCTGTTTAAACATTTCTTAATTTCTTGGTGTCTGCTTATTATATCATTATAATGTTTGATCTCTTAAAAATATTATCTGTGCCTACCTTTTCTTCTTCCTGTAATTTTTTTGAAATCTCATTTGTTGCTGTTCATCAGTAACTATGGGAACTGCTGGGATAAACTTTGTTTACAGGAAGTAATGTTTCCCCTGCCAAGCCAAACATGTTTATAGATGCTGAGCAATTGAACCATCATGCTGACAAATCTGTAAGACTGTTCCCACTTTTTGAGATTTCTTGTACAAAAGTAGAGCAGAACAACAAGCATCTGCTTTTGCAGCTTAAAAAGAAAGATTTGCTAATTACTAGAGCAGCAATGGATTGCTCTCAGGTGGCAAGAGAGAGGAAGAGGAATGTTAGCTGTCTACCAGAAGTGTTTCAACACTTCTCCCTTTTGGTCAGTTTTTGGGCACCTGACAATCACTGGTCTTCTTACATCCTGATAATCATTATAGACTCATTCCAGGTTGGAAAGGACCTCAAGGATCACCTGGTTCAGTCTTTGCTGGCAAAAGCACACCATCACGCTGTCCAGCTGAATCTTAAGTGTCCAATGCTGGGGAATCCACGACTTCCCACATAATGGAGAGATTATTCCAATGGTTGATTATTCTCATTGGGAAAAGTTTCCCTCTTCTGTCCACTTGGAATCATCTCAGGCGTAACTTGCACACATCACTCCTCACTTTTCCATAAGATTCCTTACGAAATGGGAATTTTCCATTTTCTTAGTAGCCACTCTTTAAATACAGGACACAGTGATAAGGTTCTCCAAGCTGGATGAATCCAGTTTACTCAATGTTTCCTCACGTGACAGGCTACCCAGTAATGTGGTCATCTTTGTTGCCCTTTAATGCATCTTCTCCACCCTGTCCACACCTTTCTTGTATAGCAGGGACCAAAACTAAAGACAATAGTCCAGGTATGACCTGACCAGACTTAAGTAGAGGGCGATAGTTACTTTATTGCTCCTGGTGTTCATGCAGCCAATTCTTGTACTGGCTTTCTTTGCTGCAGCAAAAAACTGTTCACTCACACTGAGCTACTTGTCCACTAGGACCCCCAAGTCCCTTTCCATAGAGTTGTTCCCTAGCAGGTTGATCTATGCTGCTCTCCTGGATTATGTATATTTGTCCTTACTGAACTTCATAAGGTTCTTGTTAGCCTAATGTTTCAGCTGGTCCAGGTCTTCCTGCAGGGTGGCTCTCCCTCCCAGTGTCCACTGCCTCACTCAGTTTGGTATCACTGACAAACTTCATCCAGGTACACTTGATCCCATAATCCAAACCACTGATGAGGATACTAAACAGCGTTGGGCCCAGTACTGTTCTCTGGGGATCTCCACTTGTGGCACTTGCCAGGGGAAAGGGAGCAATTTATCACCACCTTCCAGGTGTGGCCGGACAGCCAATTCCCACCCACCAGATGGTTCACACATCCACACCATCACATCCACGTTTCTGTAGGAGAAGGTTGTGGGAAACCATATCAAAAGCCTTGGCCATATCCAGGTAGAGAATGTTCACTGCTGGCCCCACAGCAACTGAGCAGGTTCATTTGTTGGAAGAGGCAATCAGGTTTGTCAAGGCACAATTTGTCTTTGGTCAGTCTGTGCTGGCTTTTCCTAATCATGGGCTTCACTTGACTTGTAACAGCCCCCAGGAAAAAATAAGTTTCTCAGGGACTGAAGCAAGACAGATGGGCCTATAATTTTCTGGATGTTCTCTGAAGTCCTTGTAGATAGGAGTGACATTAACCTTATTTTAGTCTTCTTGGATGTCCCCCAAGTTCCACAACTTGAAGATTATGGAGATCATAGCCTTGCAGCTGTATCAGTCAGCTTTCCTCAGTTGGAGACTGTCAGAGTGCATCAACGTGTAGAGGTCAAGCTCCTGTAATAGTTCATAGGTAGTGGGTCTGTGTTTGCATCAGACAGGATTTTGTTTTCCCAAGGCCCTGGTGCTGATGAAAGGACATGGATGAAGAAAGTGTTGAGTACCACTTCCTCTTCAGCCTTGGTGACTAGGTAATCTTCCTGTTAAACAGCAGGCAAATACTTTCCTTCTGTCTCTGCTTTTACATACCTGTCCTGGTTTCAGCTGGCATAGAATTTATTTTCCTCCTAGTAGCTGACAAAGCACTGTGTTGTAAATTGGTATGAGAATAATGTTGATCACACCCTAATGTTTTAATACCTTGCTAAGTTGCGTTTTCCTGCATCAAAGACTTTTCAGTGTCCCATACTCTGCCAGTGAAAAGGTCCACAAGAAGCTGTGAGGGAGCTGACCCCAACTGGTCAAAGGGATATTCCATACCACAGAAGGCCCTGTTCAGTACATGAACTGGGGGGTGGGGGTGGGCAGTGGCTGGGAGGGATCTATTGGTGCTTGGGGATGGACTGAGGTTAGTGGGTGCAGTGGGTGGTAAGCAATTGTTTTGTGTAATTGCTTGTGTTTCATGGGTTTTGTTCCTCTTCTTTTCCTGTTCTCATTTTACTTTATTATATTTCAATCATTAAACTTTTCTTATTTCAACCCACGGGCTTTATCTTTGTTCTGATACTTCTCTGTGTTCCACTGGGGCATATGCATAGTACTTCATCATGATCTAAGCCATGATAGTACCTGAAGAACTCTTTTTGTAGTTTTTGATGCCTCTGACAAATTTCATTTGAGCTGAGGTTTTGCTTTTCTTACTGCACCTCGGCACACCCTTGCAATGCCCTTGTGCTTACTTGGACCGAATCCTGAAGCCCAGAAAAAGGTTCACAGAGAAATGGACAAGGTATTTGGTAAGTTTTCCATTCCTCCTTTATCAAGATTGAAGAAACTGAGATAGGAGTGCACCATGTGGCCATTCTGGGGTTTTAAGTAGCTAGAGGTAGCTGGGATGGGTGCTGGAAGATCTGCAGGAGAGAGTACTGAGCAGGTTTCCCAAGTAAAGGACAGGGTTTTCTCTTTTTTTATGGTAAAGCATTTATAGACATCCACCTGTTTGCTGTTGTTTTGATCCTTCTTCCTTTCCCTTTTCTCCTCAGGAGGCATCAGTATTGAATTAAACAATACTCTTGTGTTACTGTGACGCAGATAGAAACACACAGCAACACACACAACAGGTGTTCAGGTAGAGAAGAAGAAAGGAAGAAATTCTAGTTTATTATTGACCTCATGTATATAATTTCTGGACAGTGATCAGAGATTGGACAGAGAAGTCACCACCTCTCCATCTCACTGGTCACTTGGGAAGTCCATCAGGTGATATCTTTTACAAAGGAATGCAAACATGATTCTTGTTTATCTTACAATTCATGAGAACTGACTCCACTATACTAAAACAAATTAGAAGGCTTATTTTCAGGGACAACACTCTTGTTATAATTTGTGCCCTACCAAGATTTTCCCTGAGCTGGAGGAATTTAGTCATGAGTGATTCTTGCCTGAACATTGTAAGGAAAAGCACCTGTATGGTTTCCAAGTATTTAATGCTGTTGATAGTTTGCATGCATCCGTCACTTCGTAACCAACATTTCTGGTCTCACTAGGGGGTGATGTGAAGGACATTTCTCTCCTATTTTCCCTTTCAGTCTTGTGATTCTTTCATGATAGGCTTTTCAGCTGAGTGTAGGTGTCATGGTGTCAGTAGCATGGGCTGCTACTGGGGTGGCCTCTCTGAAAAAAGGCTATAGAGGAGGATGCAATTCCTGCTGGGTCCACTCTGGCTCCACTGCAGGACATATCTGACCTCAGCAGCCAAGCCAGTGGCACCTCTGTGAAAAAGTATTTACAATGTACAAAAAAAAGGCTAAACAGATAGAGGAGTGGGGGGAGAGAAAAAGCAGTGTAATCACCAAGGTTATTGAAGGGGAAGGAGGCAGTGCTCCAGGTTTCAGAGCAGAGATTCCACAGCAGCATGTGAAGAAACCATGCTGGAGCAGGAGAAAAGGGTGAGGAGGGAGCAGCAGAGAGGAACTTTTGTATTTGTTTCTAACTTCCTCTTATCTGTTTTAAATTGTCTATAAATTAAATTGAATTTCCAAAGTTGGATCTGTTTTGCCCAGTGGTAACCATAAGCAATCTTCCAGTCTCTTTTGGCCCATAAGCTTTGGCATCCTGTTGAGGGAGGGGAGTGAATGGGTGGGTGTCTGACTGCTGGCCAAGGCTAACCCACCACAGCTTCTAAGAGGCTGTACAGTTATGATTGTGTTATGTGCAGGCACATAAATGTGGACAAAGAACTTCCTAGAGCAAAAACCGATACCAAACCTTCCAGGCTGCAAGAATGCATGTAGCAGATTTGCAGTGCTGTGCTTCTGTGACCCACAAGTTTTTCCTAGTCTTAAACTGCCCTGTTTATTCATGCTTCATGACCTCTGGTTCACTTCATGTAGTGTGTTGCATGCTGCTAAATTCTTTCTTTAAACTTGATGGAGTTTAGCAAGGAGGAGGCCCTGTACAATCTAGCCAAATCACAGAGAAGTGGGTGGAAGCTTCACTTGTGACCTTGGATGAGTTATGATCATCCAGTTTGGGAGTGTGTGCTTTCCTTGCCACATTGAATAAATACAGGTGTGGTGCTTTGGTAGCTACTTAGTATTAATTATCTATTAGTTATGCCACCGTCACTGACACCTTATCAGAATTGCTTTACAATAGTAGTCTATGTTCTGGGGTATGACTGGTGGTCTTTGTTATTTTAAGTCATGTTGTTATCTGGTAGAGAAGATTATGGTTACTTAGGAGGCAGGCATTTGTATTCTGCTGAGGATAATTCATTCATGCAAAATGTCTTGCAGTGAAGGATCCCAGCTGTTGGTTATGGAACAAAGCAGTTGCTGCTGTACAGTGAACACTAGGTTGCAGAAACTGAGCAAGGTATGCTTGATGGAGGGTGGCATCAAACCAATTGGTCTGTCTCTGAAAAACAGCTGTGGTCTGTGTATCACAAATGCTGTTAATCTCCTTTCCTGCGTGAGAAGGGGTCCACAGAAGGATTTGAATCTGGAGTCTTCCTCAGGATTTGTTCTTTGAAGCCTAAATTTTGGGCATGTAGCTGTAGTAGTCCTAGCTTGGGCATGAAACTTAGTATCAGGCCTAAAATTCCTCTCTTGAGGACTGGGGAGATAGCTAAGCTCTCCAGCTGTCCAGCTGATGACATATTTTGGAGACATACTGTATTATATTTTCTTTGTCTAGGTGATGGCGATTGTGAACTACAAATAGCCTGTTTATTTCAGAGTAGCTTTCTGCATAAAGGTTAATTATGTTGCGATGGTGTGTGTTTAGAAAGAGAGAAGCTCTTGCTAAGAAACCTTTCTTAAGAAAGAAACAGGTTTTCAGGATGAGTTGTGTATTCTCTATTGTCCCTATGTTGTATCAGATCTGCTTTAGACTTGCTTTGCTTTGTTTTTGTTTTGTTTTCTGTTTTTTTTTCCCTTGCTGTTAATAATGATTTTATTCGTTTTTCTTACTGAAGAATCTAGGCAGCATTCTAGTCACCAGCAGAAGCCTGTGTTATCATTGTGTCTCTTGGCTGACACAGCTGCCTAACAGGTTGCTTGTCTTCTGTCAGCACAAGTAGATAGGCTTCCACTTAGGCAAGGGGCTGAGTAAGAGCAGGTTTGCACTGTTACAATCCTTTATAAAAGCAAAGATTCACTAACCAGTGGAGTGCTCACAGAAATCCAATACTGAACAAATAGTTCTCTGGGTAAAAAGGAAATGCTGATCACAATCTGGTAGAAAACTCATTTCCTACAAAACATCATCCAAGTTTTGTTACGGTTCCAAGTCTTGGTGACATAAATAGGCCTCAAAGATGCTAGACCTCTCATTTCTTGTTTCTTGGTATATATCTTTTATGTCTCATTCCAGTGTTTCTGCTGCCTTTTATTAACATCATCACCATTCCTAGGTGCTAGCAGGATGTTCCACTGTTTGCAGTGTTCCTTACTGATTTCCCAGTGCCTTTCCACCTTCTTTCTGTTTCACAGGTTTGTTTGGTTTTTTTTTTTTTTTGGTGTTTGGTTTTTTTTTTTCCTGTAGAAGGAGTAAGCAGCTGTTAGAAGTACAGTTTTTTGACTCAGAAGCACAAATAGTCACTTCATCTAATCATTGGTCCAACAAAGGCAACAAACTGCAAGACTTTTTGTAAATATGAGAATGTAATTATTCAACTGATCTCCATGTTAAAAAGACAAAAAGGTGAGTCTCTTCATCCTGTGTGCTTGCTTCCTTCCTAGGATGTCACCTGAACAGAAGAGGGGACTGATGATTGTGTAACTTGCCTATGTGTTTCTGCTGCTTTCTGCCACAAACTGTTACACACAACAGCAAGAGTAGCAAAGTTCATGTCTAAATGTTTTACTGTGCAGAAAAATGAAACAGTCAGCATTTATGATAAAGTCGCTGCTGGGACATTTCAAGAACAAAGTGTCAAAATTTATCCCCCTCTGATGCCAAGGGTCATAAAAAAACCTTACATAACTTCTGATGTTCTGAGCTTTCTGTTTGTGTTTATCTTAGTTGTTTTGTTTATGCTGTTTGTTGATTTGCTAAAAATGCTTGTGCAGTCAGTGCAGTCATTTTTCGTACCAAGCAAAGAGGATAAATGTGACTATAGCCAAAAATACCATTTGTGCTTTATTTGGGGGGGTGAAGTTTTGTGAATAGGCTGTGAACCACGCTACCTCTACCAAAATTGTGTTTGACCAAATGGTTTCTGAGCACCCACATTGAGAAACAGATGCTCAGTAGCCCTGCAGCAGTGAGAAGAGACCCTAGATCCTCTTGAGGCAGGAGGGGCAGCAGTGTATATGGTGGGTTTGGTACTGTGTCTACTCAGGCACATTGCAAGTTGGGGCATAGGTGGTGGTGCTGCCAGTTGTTTTATTGGCACCTTTTAGGCTGTGCCTGAGCATTCGACAGTGAGATCAGTAAAGGCCATTTGAGCTGAGAAGCATCAGTGTGCTCTGCAGTGCTGCTATTGATCAGGGGTCTTTATGGGCTTTGGTTTCTGTAACCCCTTGAAGCCATCAACCAGCTGAAAAAAATCTAGCCCTTCAGTCATCATGTTGGACTGCACCGGAGCAGTTCTCTATGGTAAAATGGTGTTGAGCACCTGAGAACAGATTGAGAAAGATGATATTGAGAAAACTCACCTATCCCAAATCAGCAAAAAGGTGTTTTTTCTCTTGATGGTGCTTTGTTGTTTCCTTCTGAGGTATTGCATGGGTCTGCAAAGAAGGTTCATGCTCCTCACTTGGCTTGAGCCAAGTGAGGGCAGGAAAGTAGCTGAGTTCCGTCTGGCTTGCCTGCCACCAGGAAATGCTAGCAAACAGCCCCTCCCTAAGAGTGTTTTTTAACTCTGTTTATTTTCCTGCCAAGAAGCTACACCAGTGGCCTGGGGTGGCTCCGCCTCCTGCTCTTCCGGCCAACTTTTCCCAGCACTTGGCTGACTGCAGCTGCAGTGCTGGGTACAGGCAGTGCCAGTTTTGCAGCAGGGATCAAGGCTCAGAGCAGGAGGCTGAGAGGTGATGATGGAGGTCTTGGAAGGATTCTCAGGGAGATCCCAGCTGCTCCCCTGGGGAGCTGGGGTCATTGTTCTGCTTCTGACAATTGTGACTCTGTGCTCCCTGCCCTCCCTGATGGAATACTGGCGGCGATGGTGGATGATGAACCCGATCCCGGGTATCAGCCCCTGCTATCCTGTGCTGGGAAATGCCCTGCTCTTAGAGCGGAAAGGGGAAGGTAATGCCATGCTGTAGCCCAGCTGTGAGGTCCCTGCACTGCCTGGGGCTTGCTGGAGGAGCCAGTGGTGGTGAGATGTTTGTGTGGCTGAGCTGTGACTGGCTGGGGAAGGGGCGTGGGGTCTCAGAGGATGTGCTGTTGCCTTTAGGTCTGTCTGGGCAAACTGAAGAGGGAACAGTGTGAGGAGTGGGCAGTGAAGAGGAAAGGAGAGGAACTGCATAAATGTGGCATTATTATTGGTCTCAGAGACTAACTAGAAGTTATATCTGACAGCAGTTGCTTTGGGCTCAGACCGTTAAGTTGTTGGTAAGGTGGAGCCTGAACGCTGTGGAATGTGTTTTTGTGAGAGGGAGGTGTGCTGTGGGCTCTTTGTGTGTGATTTTGTGAGAGGGTGGAAGTGCTGTTTGACAAAGTTAAACACTGTGTCCTCATGACTTTTTGCTGTGATCCAAACAAAACAATATAAATACCTTCCCCCAAGCAAGCTTGTGCAAGGGACTTTAGCATGCCAAGTTGCTTTTACCTGGGCTAACTTCCAGTATAATTTGTGATTTAGATTTATGTGTTAAATGCAAAAGAACTTGCTGAGCATTTACAGTACATCCCTCAAAAGCAAATGTTTTCCTTCTTGAACTGATTAATGGGACCTTCTTTTTGTCCGGTGCATGAGAGACCACTAATGTGCTAGATGTTCCCTTTCCATTTGGTACTCATTTTTTAACAGGAATGTATTTCTTAAGGAGCTTGTGGTATGAAAGCATTGCCGAGTCTGCTGCCTGTGGCCCACACTCCTCTGTGTATGTTTGTGATGCCTGTGTATGCCAGTTCTGCTCTGTGCATGTCTTAATGGCTGTGCTGCTGGGAATGCTTCCAGAAGAGAGACTAATGGTTCATGGGAGCATGGTGAAGTCAAGTTTGAGTGCAGCACTGGAACACAAATTGCCCGGTGCTGACCCATGCTGCGACATGGTGCCTCAGTTCACAAGGCACACTGTCCTGTCTTTCCTCTGGATCCCGTCCCATATCTAAGTACAAATATAAGACATCTGTGGTGGATGCAAGGGTAGGCAGATTTCCACAGATGACTTTGGAGAGGCAGTAGGAGGATCACAGGATGTTTTTATGAGCTGGACTGAGAGATTAATCTTTTTTTTTGTTTTTCTTTCTTATCCTCTTTAAAAAAAATCTTCTTAAAAAAACCAAATCAAACCAAACTGGAACATTGCTTCTATCTCCAGAAAGCAATTTGATGTGAACGCTGATGTTTTGTGTAGTCCCTAATCTCATTTGTTAGCAGGAAACACATAGCTCCCATGTTCAGCCATCTTTGTTCCTGTTTATTTATGTAAAAATGGGTGAAGTTTGTGGTTTATAATCTTTTCCACTAAAAATATGACCAAAAAACCTTTTAAAAAGGATAAGGTTCTACAGCAGAAAGGAAAATAACATTTCATATGATAGGGATTTTTTTTATTGGTATTGCTAGACAATTGCTGGAAAATGTGCTATTTTAATCACGGCAATGTTAGGAAAAATATTTTAAAAATAGCAAAATAATCTGATGCACTGAATCATGTTAGATGAGGTGTCATGACTTTTTATAAGACTAGGAAAGCTAGTATTTGGACAAAAAGTATTTGGACATCTATTAGGAAACTATTTTTTTCTTTTTTTTTTTTTTCTTTGATTTGGAGACCTTTTCAACTTTGCAGAGGCTTGTGAAAGTGTTATTTGTTGTTTAAGCTTGTTTCTGAGAGGGCAAAGAACTGTTTAATCCTCGAACATTCTGAGCGTGCCCCCCCTCTAATATGGCAGAATGACCCTGATTGTTTTCTGTGATGAAATAGTATCAAAGACCTTTTTGAACCATATCAAACACCATCTACTCTTCTTCCCTTGCCAACAGATTCCGCTGTCTTCCATGCTTTCCCTGTAGCTGAATTGAAAAGACTGGATAATTGTATAATAATGTGGGAGGAGAATTTGCTGGGTTGATGAGCTCACTGGTATGAAGTCCAGCTGGCACCTGGACAGCAGTTGGTATCCCTCAGGTTGATCTGTGGCATAAATGATGCTGTGAGTCTGTGCCTGAAGAGATTAGGACACTTGAATTGTAAAATCCACAGGTGCAAAATATGCTGCTTGGTCACAGCAGCTGGTTAAAACTACAACAAAATCAAAATTACAGGCCATGTGGTGCAAAAGAGTTAATTACAGAAACCTTGCCTATTTCGTAAATCCCCCTTGTTGAACCTCTATTCTGATTTTCTATTCCAGATTTTTTTAAACAGCTACAGTTTTATGCTGAAGAGTTCAGAAGTTGGCCATTGTTCAAACTTTGGATAGGACCACTGCCTGTCATGGTTTTGTATCATGCTGACAGTGTGGAGGTGAGTGTGCTGGTCTTCTGTCTAGTCTACTGTCATGCAGACAGTGTCCAGCCTGTTAGTTTTTATTATCTGAATGCAATTTCTTGTTGAAAAGGGCTTGGACTGATTTGCTCTGGGATGGTCCTTTGAGTTAGAGCTAAACAAAGGCATAAAGCAAAGGAATATAAAAAGGCCTAGTCAGAGGGGACTGGGGGGAATACTGAAGATGAACAGCAAATGAAACCACCAAAGAAGCATCCCCTTTAGCTTTGTTTTCACATGTGTGAAAGCTTCTGCTCCTAAGATCAGAACAAACATGCAGATAGCGGGGAAGATGGGACCATTGAAATAAGGACAGAACATTATGAAATTCAGGTTGCAATGTTTGTGTCTCTTTGACAGACTTCTGCACTAAAACTTGGTGGGTCTGTTTTGATGCCATGAAATGTAGTCATTAGCTTTGCTGCCAACAGTGATTGTCCTTGAACTAGTAAGACAATGTTTATTGAAGAAATAATAAAGAAATCTCTCTCCATCTAACAAGTAATATTTTTTCCTCACCATTTGTATTTCTGGCAGGTTATTCTGAACAGTTCAAAACATATAGAAAAATCATACCTGTACAAATTCTTGCATCCATGGCTGGGCACTGGACTTCTGACAAGGTATAATGTATAATGAAATGCAGGTGCACTGCTGTCTTTTTGCAATTTGCAAGGTATATGCTAAGAAGAGGTCTTGGTGGCAGGAATGTTGTGTGTATTCCTGAACAAAGAGATTGTGTGCACTGCTTATCTCAGCGGGTCATACTGCAGACCGATAGGATAGGCCATAAGTTGGTGATGCTTTGGGGTAGGATTGGAGAGTATCTGCACTCTTTCCTTCCTTTCATTCATGAAATAGAGGATGATCATGAGAAGGGAGCCTGGGTAGGAGCATAAATCAGGAGTGGAGAGCAGGAGGAGCAGTGGTATAAGGGTTTAGCGTCCTCCAGTCTTTAAGGGCAAATGAAGGATTGATTGGTCTGATGATGCAGATATTCAAGAGTCGAGCAAGGTACTTTTCAGCCTCTTCTGAGTTTTTGAACAAAGGTCAAGGTCCCTGTGTTAGTGGTTAACTTTGTTCTGTTTAGAGCCTTCAGAGTTGACTTCTTAACTGCTTTATGATGGGACCTTGATATTGTAAAAGCCTGCTGTGGTCATGTGGTGTGGGAAGTGCAAGTTCATGTGAGAGGATGAGGCATGCATTTTATCCTGAGTTTTGTTCATGGCCTTTAGGAAGGCAGTAAGTAAGCAGTAGCAGTGTGCAGAGGTGAGGTCCATGGGAATCAGGCATGGTGCATCT
Source organism: Sitta carolinensis (assembly GCA_032173965.1). Classification (NCBI taxonomy): domain Eukaryota; kingdom Metazoa; phylum Chordata; class Aves; order Passeriformes; family Sittidae; genus Sitta; species Sitta carolinensis. The sequence goes on from CM063285.1 coordinate 29,232,271, forward strand.
TCACTGTCCTTCCTTACTGGTTGTTGTGTCTTCCATAGACATACAGAGGAATATTGACTTCCTTGTGCTTGCAAAAATGTAATGGAATGTTCTAGTCTTTGCTGATTAGGGGCAGCAGTGGCAGACATCAAGCCAATATGATGGCCTGTGGAGTGCCCTAATAGTAAGTTAACAGGGGCAGTGGTGTGATAGTTTTACCCTGTAAGCAGAAGTGCCAGCTGTGTGCCTGCGGGGCATATGATTTAGGAAAAGTGAACAAGGACCCCCCAGGAGGCAGATGACACTCAGTGTGTCTTCATGTTTGTAAGTGGCATGTAGGAAGTGATTACCTGTCTCCAAGGAAGTAGATTGTAGCCAGGCCTTGAGGCAGTCATTTTCATAATGTTCCTAGGCCCTAGTTCTCTGCAGGCTTCATTTCATGGTCAGTGGATGAAGGCAAGCACAACTACTGATTCAGAGAGACGGTGGGGTGGATTGAGGCCTTGATGCTGACTAGCTGGTTTGGTGTCTGGCTGGTTCCTGCTTGGTCCCTCTGAGCCTGTGCACTGACTAACAAGGATGTGTTGTCTGGAGGCTTTTTGGCATTTCTGTTTGTTGAGATCTGTTACTGTGACACACAGAGGGAACACAGCAACACACACAACAGATGTTCAGGCATAGAAGAAGAAAACTCTAGTTTATTGAAACCTCAGCTACTTATCATTTTCAGGACACACTGACCAGGGAATGGGTAATGAGGTATCCACCTCTCCAGTCCCAGTGGTCAGGTGAGAAGTCCTTCACACCATATCTTTAACAAAGGAATGTAAACTATTCTGTTTATCTTACAATTTTTGAGAACACTGACTCCATCCTACAGAAACAAATCAGAAGGCTTATTTTCAGGGACAGCAGAGATCAGCTGGAGAAATGGTGGCTTCTGCTTCCAAGAGACCTGGAGCAAGAAATATTTCCATTAACTCCTTCTGTGGAGTGCTATGGACAGCTTGAAGAGACATCTACAGTGTGTCCACCTCTTCCAGGCTGCAGTATTCACTATGTACTTCCTATAATGGTGAGGATATTATTTTTGTCTTGGGGTTTTTTAGCCTTCCTTCTCCCCATTAATTTTACAGCACTGGAGACAAGTGGCGCTCACGAAGGAAGATGATAACTCCCACATTCCACTTCGCGATCTTGAATGACTTTCTAGAGGTCATGAATGAACAAGGAAATATTTTGGTGAAGAAACTTGAGAAACATGTTGACAAGGAGCCTTTTGATATCTTTATGGACATCACTCTGTGTGCCCTTGATATTATTTGTGGTAAGTCCTGTTAAGTTATTGTGATAGAATTGTGAATGGTGCAGAAGATCACGAGTGTAGATGTTCCAGTTTGTGTAAGATGATTGAAGAGGAACGTCCCTGAATATTTTCTAAATACATTTCTGTCCTTCCCACCCTTTTTCCCAGGGTTTACTAAGTGCATCTGAGCAGATGAGTTTGTGGGACCGGCAGGACAGAGGTAGCAGTCTGAATTGAGGTTGTCTTGAGGAGCAGGATTCCTGGGCATGGAAATACAAAAAAAAACTCGTTCCCTGCAAAGGGATATGTGTATTCACTTGTCGAAGGGATGGTGTGATGATAGAAACTGGGAGCAGTAGTAACTTGCTGTGTACACTGTATTTCACTTTGCACTTGTGTGAAATGTTGATGTTTCCCTCTTAGAAACAGCAATGGGCAAGAATGTGGGTGCCCAGAAGAATAAGGATTCTGACTATGTTACTGCTATCTACAGGTACATGTTTTCCTTAATTGCTTTGTAGTTGAGCTGGAATTAATGCCACAGGTGTCAGGAATGAAGCATGGAGTCAGAGAGGGAGGGATATAAAGCATTGGAACAGACTAACCTGAGTCACTAAATACCCTGGAGGTGTTTGAAAGACATGTTCCTATGGTACTTAGGGTCGTGGGTTAACAGTAGGTTAACAGTTGGACTCAATGATCTAAAAGGTCTTTTCCAACCTAAATGAGTCTGTGATTCTATGATCTCACTCCTAGATTTTGCTGGAGCTTGTTGAGACAGGTATGATACAAAACAGGGGCAGATCTAAAGGGTTTTATTATCATCTGTTCCATGGCCTTTTCCAAATTGTACCACAAGTGTGCTTGAAGTTGGTAATAATTACTCCTCTGCAGCTAAAGCATGGGCAAGAGCTCAATAGCAATGACAGTCAGCCCTTCCAAATGTACTTCAGGTGTGTTTGAGCATACTTGATTCTCATATTATTAATTTTAAATACATTTTAAGTACTCTTACATGCTGTCTGGTATTTGAACATTCAAGTAGGAATGCAGTGTTCTCAGAAACTGAGTTCTTGGGGCAGATATTTTGGGAGCCTGTCATGAGTAGTCTTTACAACACTGTCAGTGCTTTGCTGAAGTGGGGTGTGAGTGGACTGGATGACTTAATAGAACTTTTTGAAGATGATTCCAACTAAATGAGAATCCTTCTCAGAGATCACTATTTAAAGATCTAAAACATGATGATGCTGGAATAAGTAACAGAAATTTCGACATGGTGTAAAATCAAGACACAAATGTGAATGACCTTCCTTTCAAATAATGGGTTTAAACCTGACAATATGTTAAGTTCTACTCATTAGGGTACATAGAAGTTTTGGGTTTTTTTTTTTTTTTTTTTTTTTTTTTTTGTTCTTGAAATGTTCTATAATTTGGTGTTTTTATCAAGTAATGTTACATGATATAATTGTTTTGCCCCTAGGATGAGTGACCTAATACAACGGCGACAGCTGAGCCCTTGGCTTTGGTCTGATTCTTTGTATATATTATTCAAAGAAGGAAGAGAGCACAAGAGGAACCTCAACATCCTTCACAATTTTACAGATACAGTATAGAGTCTTTTAAAAAAATATTATTTATAATTATAATTTTCCTTGGATTAAAGTCTTGCACTCAGATCTTCCAAATGGGGATGATGTTCAGTCTCCTTAATATGCTATCTCTCTATTGGGATGCTGAGGAATTCCCTGAAAAAAAGACAAGAGCTGACTTCCCTTTCAGGATCTCTGTTGAATTTAAATGAGGAAGTAGACTGTTTCAAGGGAGTGCCAGAACTTGCAGATCCTTAACAACTGAAACAAACCTCAGAAATTTCTTGAACTCTTATTTTGCCCTAAAAGCATCTGGATCACCTCCAATGGGTCACTGCCAAGTTTGGAGCAGTAAACATAGGGCTCTGCATGGTCATGCCACTGGGTTCAGCTCTCAGAAACCGAAGCCTATATTCATTTTCCCCTCTTCAGAATAGAACTGCTGAGAGAAGCAAACACATGCAGGTCCCCATATCAGCAGTAAGGCACTTTGATACAGAAATCATTACTCACTTGGCATCAAATAAAGTATTTGCTGACCTTGTTAGACTGTGGAATTAACAGCCCTTTATCTCACCAAATAATTCCTATGTTATTCTTGCCAAAGTTTGCCCTCCCACATCTACTATTGGGATGTTATTAGAGAGGCTGCTTTCTCTATGTATGTACCGCATGAGGTCATTGTATCAATATCTATTACAAGGGAAATAATCTTTGAACTTTGGCTACATATAATGAGCCACATTGACTCTGTGTTGTTTTTTTGCTTCCTTTTATTGGAAGCTGCAGCAGTGAGTCATGAAAGAAGCTCTTAAGAGGACCTAAGGTAACACTTGCACTCTTCCCACGCTGGGTGTTGCACTGAATATAAGAAGCCAAATCTTAGAAGATGACAAAGAAATGCAAATAATAATTGCAGCTGACAGCAAGCACTGAAGTGAAGGATGATGGGTCAATATGTGACATGTATGCATGTTCAGTGAGAAAAACAAATGGAACTGTATTTTTTCCTTCCGTTCAGTGATTCCTCCAAATAGAATTGCAAACTCTACACCCTTTTAAATTATTTTGTTTTTAAGAGCAATGCCAGAAGGGTTCTGTTTTGGCTTTGCAACAACAGTGGTAACAGTAAGAAATTTATGTCTGTTACTGTGTCTGTACTTTGACCTAAAAAAGGGAAATTCAGCCTTTGCTGTCATACTGGAAAAAATTTGGGAAGCTTTAGTGTAGCAGGTTCAGTGATACTGTAGTGTAGCCTTGACACAGGGTTCTGGGATGCCCTGGCTTCTCTTCAGTTTCCCAAGTTTTTTTGGAGGTTGAAGTGAGATCTTCCTTGGTTCTGAGATGGGATAGAGAAGATCTTATTGGTGATTGACATGTTCACACTGTGGTGAAATTTTTTGATTATGCTGTTGCCATTGTTGGCATTCATGATTGATGTGTTCCAGGTACTCTGGATATGTTTGCACTTCTTGTTGACTAGTTGTTTATGTAGTTTGGCTGTCTATTTTCTTGATTGCACAAAGGCTGTTCAAGGTTTATTCTATTGTTTGGGGCAAGAGAGGTTGGTCATAATTCACTACTAATACAAAAACTCAGTTAAATTTCATGACCTAATGCTGACAGATGTGCTAACTAGCTGATGTAAACAGCTACAGATGGATGTTGTCGTTTTGATAAGTTAAGACAAAACTGTATGATGCAGATGGTGTGCTTGTGCTGAATTCATCATATCTGATGTAATGGTTCTAATCTCAGGTCATTGCAGAAAAAGCTGAAGAACTTGAAAGCACCAAGCAAAAGAAAGATGATAATGATGGCAACTCTGAAGGAAGTGTTTCTAAAAAGAGAAGAGCATTCCTGGACATGCTGCTGACTGCAACGGATGATGAAGGGAAAAAACTGAGCTACAGGGACATTCGTGAGGAAGTGGATACTTTCATGTTTGAGGTAATCAAAGAACTAATTGTTTTGTTGTTCTTTTATTTGTTGTTTTGGATTATTTTGTTTGCTGGGGTACTTAATTGGTTTTTTTCCTCCAAATCCAAAATTCAGAATTTGCAGGTGATGACTCTTGTCTTAGTTCAGGAGGTTGCTTTTAGCATGATGTTATTTAAGCCCTGGAAGCCTAAGAGACAATGTTTTTGTCCTACAGAGGTAGGATAGAAACATTGGTATACCCTGGAAAAATGGCAGACAATGTATATGTGGTAGGCCCTGCCTATGTGAGCAAGCTCTAGTCATGAAAGCAGGTGAGAAATAAAAGCTTAATGGCTGACATGGACCATGGGCTCTTGTTGCAAACTTCATTAACACTGAAGAGAGCTCTAAACAGTTTCACTGTTTTGACTTGCATTTTGTCATGTCTCCTCAATTTTTCCCTTGCTACATTGGCTGCAGTCTTCTGGTCCTGTTGTCCACTGTGCATCAATGCTTCATCTTCTTGTAGAAACTTGTCATAGAATGGCTTGGATTGGAAGGGACCTTAAAGATCATCTAGTTACAACCCTCCTGCCATGGGCAGGGATGTCATCAACTAGATTTGGTTGCCAGGGCCCCATCCCACATGGCCCTGGACACCTTGAGAGACAGGACATCCAAAACTTCTCTAGGCAGCATGTTCCTCACTATCTCTGAGTAAAAAATTTCTTCCTAACATCTAATCTAAATTTCTTCTCTTTTAGTTGAAAATCATTCCCTCTTCTCCTATAGCTACTTTTCCATGTAAAATGTCACACTCTTTTTTTTTTTTTTTTTTTTTTTATGTCCCCTCTAAGTACTGAAACGCCACAATCAAGTCTTGCAAGAGCTTTCTCTTCTCCCGGCTGAACAACCCCAATTCTCTCAGCCTGTCCTCATAGGAGAGGTATCCCATCCCTCTGAAATCTTTGAGGTCCTTCTTCTTGTGTGATTCCCTAATGCCTTCATTATCTTGAAGAAGATTTTCATACATTTTCCACATGCTTCCATTAGATGGATGTGAATAATCTCAGAAGAGCTTAGTTCATAGAATCATATTAATACAGTTGTAACCTAGAGAAATTCTCATTTCACCATTTCTGTACTGCAGCGGCATCCTGAACTTCACAAGTGTGCTTTTTTAGTATCAAAATCCCTTTTGGGTCAACTTTTTCCTTTTCTGTTCCTCCTTTTTTTTTTTTTTGTGCTTTTTTCCCCCTTTCTTTGGTTCACCTTTTTTCTGTCCTTTCATTTCCTCTCCTTCCCACAGTGCTGGGAACTAGTAGTTGATTGCCTTCTCATAGAAAACCAAATATTTTCCCCTATGGCTACTGTACTGTGTCTTATAGGGCCATTTTTGATAGTTTTGTAAAGGTTACAAGTTGTGTCCATTGTATCTCTCCTGTGATAGTCACTGGAGATGTTGACTGGATAGTAACCAAAAATATGAATATACATCTGGTTCATGGTGTAGATACTGATAGTTTATGCAGCTCCTGAGAATCAGAAGAGGGATTTTAACTGGGTTATTTCAATATTTTCCCCTTTTGTCAGCACAATTGTGGATCACCTTTTATCTTGAAAGTGTGTTGAATAGGCTTATTCACTTTTGATTCTTGTTTTTATCATGGTCATGGGACTAAGTCTCACTTTTCATACTAAGTGCACAGCTAAGTATTTACAAACCCCACTGGTGCATGGGAATAGAGTTGAAGTGAATGTCTTTGTAAATCTGGACCTGTAGGGCCATGATACAACAGCAGCTGCTATAAACTGGGTGTTGTACTTGCTTGGACATAATCCAGGAGTTCAGGAGAAGGTTCACAAGGAATTGGACGAAGTGTTTGGTAAGTTTCTATTCCACCTTTTTGGGGTTTTTGTTTTTTTTTTTTTTTTTTTTGGGGGGGGGCAGGTTTGGTAATGTGTTAAAAGCCTAGAAATAGAAGGGGATTTAAGAATATGCCTTGTGGCCCTTCTGGAGCTTTCAGCAGCTAGACGTGGTTGGGATGAGTGTGGGAAGGTCTGTAGGGGCATACAACCAACCTTATGTCTTTGGGCAAGATATGCATGTTCAATATCTTTGTAACACCTTCTTGTATGGAGTCTTGATGCATGATGAGAGTTTCTGGGGGGCTCCAGGATGAGTTTTGGTCTTGGTCATCCCTCTATTTGTTTTTGGACAGACAATACTGAACGTTCTGTTACAATGGACGATTTGAAGAATCTTAGATACCTTGAATGTGTTGTGAAAGAAGCTCTTCGTCTCTTCCCTTCTGTTCCCATGTTTGCCCGTACCTTGAGAGAGGATTGCTGTATTAGTAAGTATTGTTCTGTGTTTGCCACTTTCCTTTGTGTTAGAATTTCTGCAGTGGAGATGTTTCCCAAGTAAATTGCAGCATTATTTTATTTTTTACTATTCTGTTGTGTATAAGAAGTCACTTGTTTGCTGTTGTTTTGACTGTTCTTCTCCCTTTCTCTCTTTTTAGAGGGATATCAGATACCAAGAGGTGCAAATGTCCTTATTTTAACTTATGCCCTGCATAGAGACCCCGAGATCTTTCCTGACCCAGAAGAGTTCAGGCCTGAGCGATTCTTCCCTGAAAATTCTAAGGGAAGGCACCCATACGCTTATGTGCCCTTCTCAGCTGGTCCCAGGAACTGCATTGGTATGTATCTGAAGAGGAAGCCCTTGTAATGTAACAGTTCTGCTTTTGATTGTGGTAACTGAGACAGCAATGAGTGCTGTTTGTATAGTGTTCTTCCTCACTCCTCATCCCCTCAATTCTGGGCACTGTGTGCCCTGTAAGCCTAGTATTCGAGCTGCCCCATTTATTTCTTCTGAGGGATTTCCTTTCTTCTGAGGGACCAGTGTCTATGATGCTGATGTTTCTTCCTCATTGCTATGTTATTGGGCTCCTGTGTTAGGACATGATTGCCTCCAAATTTCTGATCCTCCGTGTTAGCAACACAGAATGAGACATATCCTGCACCTGTGTTTTGCTCTGGAAACACTTCATCTGTCTCTCTCAGGTTCTGAGCTGGATGTCCAAAGCATGCAATGTTCAACTGATGTATTCTTTCCCTATATCTGACACTGTAGTTGGTTTGGGTGTTTTCTTTGTCATCCCAGAACTCATTAGGACTTTCAGATGCCATTGAGATGCTTGGCATTTATCTGTGCTTCAAGTAGAGGCAGTGTTTATATTATAGAACATAGGAAAAGACTGTTCCCTGCACTGATTTTAAGTGCAGTTGGATAACAACCAAAAGTTGTCATGCCATTTACAATAATGGGAATAATGGGAAATATTCTTTTGTTTTTTAGGGGTTTTTTTTGTTTTGTTTGTTTAGTTTCTGTTTTTGGGGGATTGATTGATTTGTTTTGATTTGTCTCATTGGTAGTAGGTGCCCTTGCCATAAGAACAGTAAACTAGGCCTTTCCTTGTTCCAAAGAGAAATCTAATTTAATATTACATTTCAAGGTAGTTTCTGAGTGTGCAGAAACATGTGCAGGAGAGGTGGTTCATTAGTATAATTGCAGAAGTGCATCATGTGTACATATGTATGGACTTCCATCTGTGTGTCTATAATACAGAGGGGAGAAGATAAAAAGTTATCGGCACTGCATTTTGTATCCCATCTCCATTTTTTAGTTTTTGTGAACTGCCTGGATTGTGGCACTTGGTTTGGTTTCCCTCACATTTCTCTGTTCTCATGCTTCCTCCTTCACCTGTATCTGAATTGTAAATTAAACTTTTCCCTCTGTGCTACCTCTGTGCTATGAGGCTTACTGATCACCGAAGGGAGGTCTGTCTGTCATTCTGTTGCAGTTGCATCTCCTTTGTTCCTTCCACATGATGGGGATGAAAAACCATGAGATTTTTCTCTCCCCACAGTCCCTGTGCTGAATCTTCTGCTCTGGACTGCTATCCATCTTCCCTGCCTAGTCTGTCCAAGAGACATGACAAGGCTGTGTTTTGTAGTAGTTCTGTATAAAGGGTTGACTACTTCCATGTTGCTGTTTGAGTTCTGCATGCTATGGGAAGGAGGACATACTGTGGATTATCCCAAGAAGGCAAGAGTTTTCATGTAGAGAAAAGTGCTAGTGTTAGTTGTATCCATACAAACTTGATTTTGGCCTAGAGCTAGTTCTATTCTTAAGTCCTGTGAACATGCAAGTGCAGCAGCTGTTGATGCAACCTGACAATAACTATTTTTTTCCTGCCCTTTAACTCATAGGTCAGCGCTTTGCACAAATGGAGGAGAAAACTCTTCTAGCCCTCATCCTGCGGCACTTTTGGGTGGAATCATGTCAAAAGCCAGAAGAGCTTGGTTTATGTGGAGAGTTGATTCTTCGTCCAAATAAAGGCATCTGGGTTAAACTGAAGAGGAGACCAAATACTGGATCAGAATGAAAGGAATTTCCAGAGTTTACTTCCAAAAGTTTTCAATCTGTTTAGGCTTTAGGTTTAAAATGAGACACATTTTAAAATCAAATATGTTGATGTCATTCCAGCAGTTTGTTAAAACTAGTTGTTACTGTTTTATTAAAAAAAAATGTACTAACAGCCCTAGTTGCTCTATTTTTATGTGCTTATGAACTTCATGTTAATCTTTGAAATGAAAGTTTTTAAACCTTAAGTTTTAATGCCTTATCTACTGAAATGAAACTATTCTATTGCCACAGTGCCACAAAAACTTCAGCTATGGTAATAACTTCAATGCCTGTGATGAAATGATCAGCTTACATGCCATAGCATTTTCCAAGTAACTAGAAGTTTCAACTATTTGTAAGGTTTTCAGGTTTCTTTGGTTCTGAAAAGTATAAGTGATAATCCTTCTTCTTGGCACAATTTTGATGATGATTGCCTCTGTTAAGACAAAGCAAAAACCTCTGATAATTTCACTCCTCCCTGGTAAGCATTTACACTAGTTTGTAAGAAGGGAATGCTCTGAATAATTTTTTAGCAACTTGTGTTTGTTTAGCAACAAAAGCTGTGTAAGCTGTATAAATCTGTATAACCATAGCAGGAACTAGACAGTATGCAAATTACACATGGGATTTCATAATGACAGAAGAAATATATTGTTACAAACTTTGAGAATAAACTTATACTATGCCTCAATGTGGACTGAAAATGTATCTGTTGAAATTGCATGCCTGTGTGCAGGTAAATTGCTGATGAATAATTTTTTCTTACATCAGTTCCTTTATGGTGATCAATCAACTAGATTTTACTGTGCTAGTCAAAGCTGAAAAAGTGAGCCAATGTGCTCTTGCCTTCTAGTGCCCTGAAGGCAACATACAGAGTTTTTTCTAATTGATGTTGAAGAGGAATTACAGTGTGACACAGTGCTTGAGAGGGTTCCCCAGCTAGCCCTGGTCTCAGACTGTGCCAGGAGTGGTCTCTCCTGGTCTGGAATAGACCCAGGTAGAGAGAAGGCAGTGGCTGATGGATCCCCTGGCAGCAAGACTGCTCTCTGTAGCACCAAGGTGGGAAAGGCATCAAAGATTAGGGCAAAAACCAGAGAGGGATTCTTCCTATGATTCCCAAAAGTTTATTTCCTTGGAGAGGGTTAGGGACGAAGAGACCCAGAACTGGGGTGTGCTGGGGGTTTTATAGGGGGAGGATCCCAGGGGTGGCAGAGGGGAGGAGTCCAGGGTGGGATTGACAACATCCTGAACTAATGAGGGAGGACTGGGGTCACAGGGGCCGATGGGGCATCGAGGTTTGGGTGACACCCCAAGTGCAGGGATGGGCTGGAGGGAGGATTGACAAGGAAGGGTCTGGAACAGGGAATGTGACAACTGTGATGGATGGGAAGGAGCTGGGCAGGGAAACACTGCCTGACAGGGAAGGAGCTGGACCATAGGGCGGGGTTTGCCATTTTAGGAAACTTTGGGGTGGATACAACAGTAGGGATCAGCCAACTTGGGAGAAACATAGCGGTACATTGGAATGAACCATTAACAATTGAACTATAAATAAAACAATAGGAAATTAAACACATTACAACAACAGTGATGGAATGAAGTGTCTGTGAAAGTTTCTAATTGTACCTTCAGGATGGGTGAACATCTGCTAAAGGCCTTATAGCTGGAGAACAGACTCTCCACAATTTTTGCGTGTTCTGAAGAAAAAGCTGATGCTAAACCAAGCTGAGGTCCTCTAGCTGGTTTGGTTTTACTTGTGCCCTAGGCTTTGGGGCTTGTTTTGGCTGGTGTGTGTTGCTCCAGCACAATGCCTGGTGCCATGCAAATAGGGGTGCCCACCAATAATCACACTTGTGTCTTTATGTTCTTGCCACTTTTTGGTGAGGACTTTTGGTGTGTTGTTGCCTTTAGGTTTTTCTTGGGCTGTGGGCAACCTGCAGAGGGGGACTGGATGAGAAGCTGGCAGTCAGAGCTGATACAACTAATATGGACTGGCGTCAAGTTGTTTTTATGGGTCATGGTCTCAGAGAGACAAGAGCGTTTGTTGGTTGCTGTAAAGTTGTTTAATGTATGAATGCATCAGTCTTGAAGGCAAAGAGTTCCGGGTGTTAAAGTCCATGTTAGAGTTTTTGGTGTCGGGTTCCAAGCAAAGCAGTAGTAGCTCTGAAGCCTTTCTCTGGTATGGAGTCTCAAGCGAGGCAACAGCAGCAGCATCTCCTCCTTTTTTCTTCTTTGTTCTTCTGTGTGGATTTGAGTGTATGAGAGTGCGTGCAGATAAAAAGTAAGCAAGCAAAAACAAGTGGTAGTGAAAGCAGGCCTCAGATGAGGGCTTTTAACCATAAATTGTTCAATCAGTTAGAAACATGATTCTAAAACATTGTCTCTTCACCTATTAGAATTATACTTAAAAATGCAAAATGCAGTGCCAGTTCTTACACATTTTTATGTATATTTGCACACGTTATACTATCTACCTGTGCACATATTCTATCTAGGAATGCAAAACAATATTCTGCTATGTTTTAGTTATGTCTGAGGAAGCACTGCACTTTTAACTATGTTTTAAGGTATTTTTTATCCTACTAAGGCACTTAAAATATATTTCTACCTACTTAAAGCTAAAACTTACACTTTTACCTCATGTCTGTGGGACTTAATATATTTTAATTCCTTTAAAGGCTTTAACTAAATTTTTGTGTTCTTTTCTCCTTTGAGAGACTCAGAGAGACTTCTGTTTTATATACTCCAAGACTGGTCCACTCTAATGATTAATGTGCTACAAAATAAAGGAGTAATCTGTTCTTACTCATTTTGTTGACATTTACAGGTTTTTTCTCATCTGTTTCCATGTGTCCTTTTAACAACACTCAGTCACTTAATACCTGGGATACTGCTGTACTTTGCAGAATATCATAATAAAGACAAAATAATTTATATTTTTTCCAAATAAATTAGAGGTTTCCTTGAACCTGCCATATTCTTTATATTCTGATAAGCCTAGTTTTTACTATTTTCTGAGGATCTTTTAAAAGGAAAGTGTTTCGTGATTAATTTACATAAATGAAATCACAGATCTTGACAAATAGTCTATAATCTCTACCTTTATTTTACCATTAAGACAGAAAAGTCTTTAAAAATAGTTATACTTGCATTCTTCAGCCTTCTTTTTCAAAGATGCATTTCATTGCTGTATAATAACAAGAATTTCAGTGTTAAGGGCTGAATCTAAACATTGTCTTCTTATAAAGAGATGACTTTTGAGACCACCTTCATATACTAATGTGTACAATGCACATGACATGTGTTTTCCAAAGATACTCCAAATTAAGGAATTATTTCATGCTTTTGGGTACTTGGCAGTGTGAACTTTGAAGGTAAATGTGATTAGCATCCGGAATATGTTTTCTCAGGAGATTTGATATGTAGCTGAAACCTGGAGAGGTACCTCATGTCCTAAGCTATGTGCTTAAGTTGAGGACTTTCAAGACAAATGAAAACTAATATTACTTCCTTTTCTTTTGTGGGATCTCTTTCGTGGAAACAGTTTCTAAAAAAAGGCCAAATTATAGCATATTTTTTTCATAGTTTTTATGACTTCTATTTACACTGACCAGTATCTTTTCTTGCACTTTGCTTTTGTACCATGCTCTTCTCATATAATGTGTGTATATCTCCTATAATTTCCTTATACTCTCCAAAATGGACAAGAAAATAATTGGGACAAAAACTGGATAAAGCTATAATAAGAAACTCATTATGAAAAGTGCATGGGCTCAAATGCTGTCACGAGGATGCCAATGTGAAAAATCCCTATTTAGTGATGCACAAAGTGTCTTTGCCAAGTTGAGTACTGATGTTATCCTGTAATCTTTGTGTTCTGTGCTGTTCTGAAATCTCAGTGATCTCTTATCTTCCGTTGTGAAAATTGGTTCTGAAGCAATCTGACACTGCTAAAGAAATAAGTATTGAGGAAAATAGTAATGAACATACAGAGAACTTCGTCCCTGCTGGGTAGATGTTAAATACCTTGCATTGTGTAGTGTGCTTTTATTAGGTTAAATCATGTGGTGTATAGTTGTTGGTAGTAGTAAACAACAACCCTCTGGATGTGGGGGTTTGTTTATTAGTTTTGTGTAGAGCTTTGTTTGTTTGTTTTGGGGTTTTATTATGTGTGTGTGTGTGGGGGGGTGTTTCCTGTAGGACTGCGGAATGCAGCACAGCATTGCCAGGTTTCCTGGTAAAATAGTGGGACAATAAAATACTGTGTAATAAAACCTGCATGTGCACAGTAGCGGTTTGTGATGTTTTTCCCGAGTTCTAGGTATCTGCTGTGGTATTACAGTAGCAGATGATCTCTAAATCAAAATATTACACCTTCTAGAAAGATCCCTTTTGTATGGTGTCGAAAAAGACACAGCTTTCTACTGGGATGACAGAAACGGAGTGTGTGAGTGTTGCTGGATCATGGTTTACAGCTGTTACGAGGAACAAACAATATGTGACCTCCCTCTGTTGGGAGGTTCTGCTTGAGAGAACCTTCAGGTGCCTCAGAGGCGGTAGAAGCTTCCAGCCACCTTAACACAACTGCTTTTTGGCATCTGAAAGCTGCATGTTTTTTACACATGCAGGAGGTGGAAGAGTGAGTGGTGCATCCTAGATATCCATCTGCCTTCCTGAATTCAATCCTCATGCTGTAAATGACAAAATATATAAATGTTAGTACCCTGCTACAAACAAATCATTTTGCCATGTTTGATCTTGCATATCATCTCTCAGCAGCTAAAAGAGTCAGAGCCTTTGGAGAATCCTACCCCAATTTTCTTCCTAAAAGTGTATTGGTGCCATGCCCTGGCAAAACTCCCAGTATAGAAGTACTTCAGTTTATTGTTAGGTTATATTTAGAAGATGACCTTCTTGGTTTGCATGGATTAAAAGATTAAAAACGAAATTAACTCACTTTCTGAACCAAAAAAATACGTACATCTGAGATTCTTCTGAAAAAGGGAGTCTCTTAGTTATACTTTGCTAAGTATTGCTCTATCTTTTGTTAGATATGTACAAACAAATGTACTTTTTTATTTGATGCCTGGAGTATAACTTGTGGAGATATTAAGTGCTCATTGAAATTGCAATATATTTTTTATCAAAGAGGGACAAAAATTATCATTTAGTGAAAGATGCAGCATTTGGCTTATGCCCAAATGTCCTCATTCCAGACTAGTAATAGAAGGACACATACAACTTGCTCAAGAGTTACTGTTTGACAGTTTACAGGCCTTAATCAAGCTACTTAATCAAGACCCTTCAGTATATGTTGAAACATTCTGTCTTCTATAACATCTAACAATAACCAGCATCAGGTGCTTTAGCTTCAAAAAATAAGGCCTTGGGCAGTAATCTGATTCTCCATTTATAAAATATAAAGGCAAATCTGGTTGTAAGAAAAAAATTAAAGAAGACCTCTGAAATAACAAATCCATTAGCTATTTGTCATTTAATATTTGCAACTGTCTTCTGGTTTTTATTAATATGATCCTGAATTTTGTTTTAATTAATTTCTTATTTGACATCTGATTTGCAGGGTTTTTTTCTGGGCTCTATTTCCAGAAGACTGTTGTTGACAGGTAATTTCAGGATATGGAACTACTAAACTGCTTTTATATACTAAACTGCTTTTTGCAGCTGCTTTAGGTTGTATCAAGTTAAACAGAAGATTCTGCCCTAGTGAGACAGTGGATTCTTCAGAGAGATAATGGCATCATGAAAAAGCTCTAGATTGTTGATTGTAAGAAGAAAAGATCAAGATTTATATTTAGAGTTTGTTTTACCAGCATTTGACAGTTTATTTCTCTCTCTCCTTTGTCATATACATAATGATAGCCATGATTCTTCAGAATGTTTGTTGGTTGGTTGTTTTTTTCCTACTGGAGCATTCAGGTTCATGAAATTATTACAGTATCCTCATTCAGATGGAAGGGTGTACATAAAGCCAAATCACAATGAGAATGTGGGTTGTTTCCACTATACTGGTGCCTCCCTTCCCTCATTTCCTCTGAGAAACTGCTCTCACTCCACATCACAACCTGTGGGTGTTGTCTCATCACAGAGAGTAGATCCGCTTCCATGTTGAAGCTGTTTTTTGAATAGGACTGCCATTAGAATTGTGGGATTTGGTTCTGCTAGGCAGTATTATACCTAAATCAGGCTAGAATCCAGTCATTTATTTTATAAGGTGAAACAGTTCAGTAATTCCTGCACCTTTGCGGATGAATGAGATTTGTGCATGGATCACAGTGGAAATCAGCAGAAAGCAGTATCAAGCGAGTAGCAATTGCACTGCCAGGGAGATGTCATCTTAAAGAACTTGTTCAGGTTGAAGCAGGTTTTGGTTTTTTTGACTACCAGCTCAAAATGAAGCAGAGTCAAACAGAAGCAAACTCTTATTTGTATTTTAGATTATTCAAATGAATTTTGAACTTGGATCATCAAAAATGTTTCCATTTATAAAAATGTCTTGATGAGCTCTTCTTTTGTTTCTGCTATCTGAATTACTGAACCCTAAATGCAACATCCTGCTTTAGCTTATATTTAGAATATTGATAGCTAAACTGATACAGTGAGGGAATTAAGACCAACAGTAAACTTATATATTGAGCCCTTATGAGCCTAAGGATTATTAGATGGTTTTGGCCTTCTATGAACTTTAAATTTCTAACTCTTCTCCTAGTTTAAATCATATAATCTCTGGATTTCAGAGGGGCTCAGGAAACATACCAGCTGAGAATTTGTCTCAGCATATTTTGTAATTTGTCCTATAGTAAATATGTCCTATAATAAACAATAATTCACTCATCAATATAAAGTCCATAGTACATTTTTATTCTGTACAGAAGAATAACTTTGTTGGGTTGAGGAACAGCACAGCAGTGTAAATGGAGCAGGCATGTGAGTAGCAGACCCAGTGAAAGAAAATGCTTTTATTTTCCAAAGTGAACATGCTCATTATGATTCTCTTTGAATAGCATTTCTGCCTTATTTCTGAGCTTCACCATCAAATCCAACTGATATCCTTACCTTTACAGATGTAATTAAAATGATTTGTTTTAGAAAGAGTGATACCTGAATTTGAGAACTTCTGCTTTAAGGAAATTTTTTATTTTTCCCAATAGTTTGCTTCTGAAACAAACAGCCATCACCAGAAAAATGCCCCTTCCTCAGACAAAATTCTAAAATATAGACAATGGATTATAGAAATGAAATCTTACAGAAACTTCTGATGAATGTGGGTATGAATACATTACATGTTCTTGGTAAAATTTATGGTAAATCTACTCTGTTTGTCTGCTTTTTTGAATGGTGTACCTTATTTTTCCAAAAGAGTATGATTGGAGATTTTTGGGGGCTTTTTTCTGGTTTTTTGCTTGCATTTTTATTAAAATAGTAACAAACTGGAATAACTTCCTGATATCTGAAATGGAAAGTCCAGACAAGAAATGAAAAGTGAAAAAACTAAGTTCTTGGATGAAAGTTCTAATCTTTTCTGCCACCAGTTGAAATGCACACACACACACACACAAAGGCAAAATAATTATTTTAATTGAATAGTAATATATGCTGAGCAACAAAAAAAAAACCCGGTAGGTTCAGCTTACTTTGTAAATATTCAAATACAGATAGATTTTGTGACTGCTTCCAGGGACAATGAAAATTCTGTAATTTGATATAGAGGTGAAAAATTTGGGGGGGGGTTTAAAATATTGCCATCATTTTATAGGGGAGAAAAGAGACACTATGTTGTATAAAGTGTGGTTATACAGGATCAATTCCAGTGTAGTGTGGATGATAAACGTTCGGAAAATGTGTCCCAAGGTCAGTAACAATATTGACAAAAACAGTACCTGTTGAAAGTAAATATTAAGGATGGGTTAGCATTGCAGGCAGTAATATTTAACACAAAGTGTTGACTTTTTGACTTTTTTTTTTTTTTTTAGTAGAGTGCAAACCTGATCCATGCATCCAGACCTACTATGTGTTCAGGTATGTAATCATTATTCCAGCTGGTATTCAGTGAAATATTTTCATAGCAACAAGACAGTGTAAATTGGAGTATTTATGTCATGTGTTTTGTGATTAATTTATTTCACAGCTTACGTTGTTGCATGTGAAAATAAAAGGTTTAGAATTCTTAGAGCATATGAAGAGGTGAGTGTGAGTCATTTGTTTGCTACCTTGATAACAGTATTTACTAAACTATCTGGAGAGTCAGTATAAGTAATGTCATTTCTGTGGAATAATGTTCCCAGTCTAAACAAGAATGAATATTCTGCTCTTAAAGATATGTCAAAACAGCACGTCACAGCTGCAGTTGTAATTTTCAATGTTATTTTGACTTAATGTTGAAACAGTACAAGTAAAAATCAGTGTTAGGCTTAGTAGTGCTTTATAAAACTATTATGCACCCTTTATTGAACATATCCTAAAGAATGATTTTGTGGTTTTTAGGATGAATTGGATTTATCGTGATTTTTATTTCATTTTCTTACTTGCTTCCGTTTACAGTGGTAAGTTAATGTATAATTACTGAGATTTACACACAACATAGAGCAACTCTTGTAGAAGGGGAGAAGATTAGTAACTGCAGCCAGCTCTTGAGAGAGCTGTTTATTCTGCTGGACTGAGCTTAGTTAAATTTGGGTAACTGGCATAACCCTGTTGTCTGACACAGAACTTTCTAATGGGGCCTTACCGGCACTGTCCTGCCACCCCCTACTCTGTCACCTCTCCCAGCACACATGGGACCATGCCACAGACAGTTTTCTCTAAAGGCTGAGACTGCATCCACATTGCAACTGTGAAATTGGTGTGATGCTCTGTGTTCTGTGCCCAATGGCAAGGTTAGTAGCCTAAGCAGCCACGGGGGAAGGACGGCCTTTGGGGGTGTAGGAGGCAGAGTAATCTATTTCATTCTGTGTTAATGATTTACTTTGTTCCTTTAGCAAAAGTTAAACTACAAAAATTGCATTGCACTTCTCTGAAATTCCCTTTCCTGATAAATTATAACTAAGGTCTAACACAGGTATAAGTTCAGTAATGTATTAACTGTTTTCTCAGAGAACAATTAGGTAACAGCTTTTTAGAGAATCTAAAAAATTAGAAAATCTAATAGATAAATGAAATATTATTTAAGAAAATATTTTACCTGGCTTTAAGTCTCAGCAAAGCTAAAATCGTGAAAAATTTCTGAGGCATAGAAAACATTTTAATTAAATTAAAGGGTTCAGAACTGGCACAGTTTTACATGGTGCTTAGTTTTACAGCATAAATAATTTTTTTTTGGTGTTTATTTATGCTAGAAAATAAATAGGATCCAAAATATCTGGTACAGTAAATAATTGCAATATTCTTTTCCTTTAGCTCTAGATTAATTTGGTGTATTCTAGGAACTGAAAATGTTTTTCTGTTAATGACAAAGCTGGATTAAAAAATGCTACTGAGAATAATAGATACCATTTTTTAGAGAAAGAACTTGAAAGTATATTTATACCAGAGAACTTGGGTGTTTATAAAACCTAATTTTTTACTAATAAGGATTTAACCTTTGAAAGTTATTAGCACATCTGGAACATGTCTAATAATCCTTATTTATTCCTTTTATTAAAAATTATATATTATACGTGTGTGCAGGAAACACTCAATTGTCATAGTTTATAATCATATTAACAAATATAATCCACTCGTAGTCTTTTAAAACTCTGAAATCTAATATGATATTACCTTTTGTTTTCATTTTAAATATCACTTGATATAGTATGATCACTCTGTAATAACAGATTTAGTCACTAGATAAAATGTTTTCAGTTGGGTTTCCCCTGAGTCTGTAAAAATACATTATTTTCTCTTTATCTTTTATCCAAGAAAAAGCACTTTGGTAGATGCAGGAATAAAAATTACCATTTTATTTGTTTGCTACTCCTTTTGGAGTGAAAATTCAAAAAGAGAAGGGTCTCCTGTGCAAAGACAGCTCTCTTGTGTGTTTTAATACAGAGATCTTAAAGCCCTTGGACAAACTACCCTGTTTCTCCAATACAGTGCCCATTCAAGAACCCCGAAAGTCTGGAGACTGACAGGACCAGAGGGACTGGCCTGATGCTGTGTCAGGGGAGGCTGAGTTGGATATTAGGAAAACCTTCTTCACCCAGAGAGTGGCTGGGCACTGGACAGGTGTCCAGGAAGTGATCACAGCACCAAGCCTAACTGATTTCAAAAGTGCTTGAAAAACATTCCTGGGCACGTGATGTAACTCCTGGGCATGGTCCTATGCAGGGCCAGGAGAGGGTCTCAGTGGTCCTTGTGGATCCCTTCCAACTCACATACTCTGTGATTCTGTGATCTTACAAGTGCCTTGATTTTGAAAGATGGGAGCAGGTTGCTACTTGGGTACCTTTGCTGCAGATCTCTGCGCTGTGAGAGGTTTCTGTTATAGAGTTCAGTATGTCATTCAGAGTTAAGAAGTCCTGCCAAGCTAGTTGTACAGCTCATTTTACTCTAGACTGTTCCTGAGACATTATTCCTGTAACAGTATTTTCTTCATTGTGAAAAACGTTTGGGGGCTCCAGGGTGGAGTGTGAGAGAGCTGAAGGTCTATGAAATGCTGGGAGCCATTGAGGCTGTTCACAGTGGCACCACCAGTGGCTCTGACCTCAGATCATCCCTGAAAAATAGGATTGTATCTACATGAAACTCTCTAACTCCTTTTGGTCTCTGCACTTCCTGGTTTTCCTCATAATGGTGTTCTGTACTGGTCTCTTTCAGGAGAGGCTTCTGCTATTCCTGAGATTTGACTTGAGAAGGCACCTTCCCCCTCTGCCATGCAGAATTGCCTTGTGGCCCATCAAGCTTCTTGAGTTTCTACCTGGGCTCAAGCTGCCCTGCTCCAGCATTGAGTATGAGGCAGGGAACAGAGGGAAACACTCTAGACAGTATTATTTCTGCTGAAGTGAAAACATGAGACTCTCAGAGGAACTGTGCTACTCACCCCCCTTATGCACTTTTCCTAATAAAAGCCTGTTTTAAAAGCAAGGTCAATGACAAAGAGGAGCAGTGGCTTCACCCTCTCCTGATGAACTGTGTGTTGCCATCTTTAATAATTGACAATTTTGTTATTCTGTGTCAGAATGTGTGACTCAGGTCTATGAGAATACACTCTTCCAAGGAGGAGACCTCACTACAGTTTTTACACCAACTGCCGATTACTGCCAAATAGTGTGTACTTATCATCCTACCTGTCTGCTCTTCACCTACTTGCCAGTGACATGGACTAAAGATCCTGCAAAAAGGTAGCATGTTCATGTACTTGTGTCTTTTGCTGGTCTCCTGTGATAATTTAAAAACCTGGTGACATTTTGACGGAACACAGACATGAAGAGAAAGGTGCAGGGTTGCCATGGAAAATAGTGTCACATATCTCTAAAACTGGTGATCTAAGAGTAATTGTTTGAATTCAAAAGGTTAAATTTGACAATGCCCAGTTTTCACACTCACATGCCAGCCCATTCAAGGAAAGAGACATGACTCTGCACCCCCTCCTCTAGGCCACATATTATTGTTGAGGGACATTGTGAATAACTTCACATCTCCAATGATCCCCTTTACTGTTCCCCATCCTTTCTATTTAGCGTATTTTTCTCACAATTAAGAATTTCAGTAGCCTGAGAGGATGAGGTTGTCTTCTCTATGCCCAGTGCATGTTATCCTCCAAACCCTGGGCTCTGCTTCTCATTTTATTGAGACCTCTTGGAGCTCCCACAAGCACAATATATTCTCATCTGCCAGCAGCGCCAACGAAGTGTGTAAGGCTTGACCCCAATTCTTCTTCCAATTGCACTTGTCAAAATCTTCATGCTGAGGGATATTGGACTGGCTGCATTTCACCTGAGAAAAAGTTATGAAAGTCTGTGTTGTACTGCAAAAGCTGTGAATTGCTGCATTTTAAAACACAGGTTCTCCTGCTATTTAAAAGACAGCGATACAGAAATGCTGCCGAAAGTGGATATGGAAGGAGCTATCTCTGGACATTCCTTAAAACAGTGTAACCAAATTAGTGGTAAGATATGGTTATTCGCATGCATGTATTTTATGCTCTGCATTTTGTAGCAGCTGTTAAAAAATTAGCATTTTGGAAAGAAGAATAGATTCAGGGAAACAACCAAACAGTGATTTGTGTGTTCTTTGCCAGACCACTTCCAAATGCAGGTGAAAAAACTCCACTGTTTTTACTGCTCAAACCCACCTATCCACCATCCAGTACCCCAGATGAGGTAACAGGGAAATCATGCTCCTGCAGTCACTGTTTCATTTGTTAGAGGCAGATGGCAGCCCATGCTTTAACTGCTGACTCCAGTTCTAAAGATTAATTTACTACTACAATTCCACTCCAGAATGTGGCTCATATGGCATGTGTCACCCTGCTTTATAACTCTGAGGTGCAGATGCTCAGCAAAGCAAAGGTGCATTGTTGCAGAGTGATGCTAGTACTTTTATGATTATGTGTAATAATTTTTTTTGCAACTGCATCTTTTAGGGTATATGTGCTTTACATGAAGACTTAATGTCCACATGCCGTACTTGTAAGTTATCACCAGGCATATTAAAAGCCTTTTAAAGGTCTTTATGTATGTTTTAAATTTGAACTGTCATAATGATGTCATTAAAAGGAGATCAACTTCAAGCACAGCATGGTACTTTAGAAAAACAGAATAAGGAAGAATATAGTTATTCACTTCCTGCCTTTGAGGAGAAATAGTGTCTTAAAGGTGTCAGGCTAGTTCTTTAGTTGTGTTTGTATAGCATCTCAACATGGCAGGACCAAATGGGTTTTTATGCAAGTTTTCCACTGTAGCTATTACCAATAAGTTGTGCTTGCTTCTGCTTGACTCTTGTCCTTAAGAGCAGTCAGGCCCCTTAAAAGCTCTTTCCTGCCAATAAACCTTCATGTTTGTATTTATGAGTGTCTTGGAATAAAAAAAGATATTTCAGTGGGATGTTATTTATGCTATTTAGACTAATTAATATCATTGAAATTATTCTAGAATCAGACTAAAATGAAAATCTATCCATACATGTTTAAAAATGCCTCCAATCATTGGCGACCCTTTTTCTGTGAAATGACCTTCATTTCAAACCCCACAGCTGCAATCCTCCCTCTGTGGAGTGTGAATGTAATATTCTTTATTGGGAAATGTCTGTTGCTTGTGAGGACAGAATTTGCCATTTAAACTGCTCTATGAATTTGGAACTGGGAAAATACATTTTGATTCTGGGTTCTTTCTTTGGTGAATGTCATCCTGGTCTCAGTCAGCCACAGTGGTTAGAGCCTCTCTCTCATGTAGGCAGAGACACTGTCAAAATCTGCCAGTTTTTCCCTTTGCTATGAGTTACTACACTAAACCTACATTTCTGATTTGGTGCTAGATCTATATATAAAGTATGATGTAACTGAAGTGAGCGTGGGATGTGGCATCTGAATTATGAGGGCTGTGTCATACAAGCTGCTATCTTTTGGGCAATTTGGGGCATGGGATGGGGAAAAGAATAGAAGTACATTTTCAGAACTTGGTCTCTCTTTTTTCACAGCTTGCAGCCCAGATGTCCATGTAGGACTGGATATGGAAGGGAATATTTTTGATATTACTGTGGCTGACAGCTATCAAGAGTGTCAAAAACGATGTACCAATGACAACCGTTGTCATTTTTTTACATATGCCTCTGAAACATTTCACAATGCAAGCTTTTGGTAAATACAGATTGGATTCATTCCCTTGGACAGCCCTGTGCTTAAGTAGATTAAATCTCAGAGCACTCTAAGGTGCAAGGATTTACTCAAGAATATTCAATTTATTCCTCCTTGCAATGCTTGTTCACACTTACAGGTAGAGAAATATCAATAGTAAATTGGCTTTCATCTGTCCATTGGTGAGAAAGACAAACTTGATTATTACGGCCCTGAAAAAAACCTAAAATCCTCTGAAGATACTGAAATGCAATTTATATTGATAGCTGTGCTACATTTTTGTACTGTTCAATTTCAGTCTGCTTATTGTTCTGAAAATAGCATCATCAGGGCATCCAGAGAAATTATTTCATTTTAATGAGTCTTATTTTTGAGCTCTTAATCTGCTCAATTTTCCAAGTTAAACATTGTTCAGCTAGCTCTGTTCACCATTTGAACTCTGTTCTGGAGGTTGGGTTTCTGGCCCATGGTCAGACCATGCACAATGGTAGGAACTGTGTATTCAGGACGAAGGTATAGTCCAAGAAAGAAGACCTGTTTTCTTACCACTTTCTTTGCTCTTTGTCGTTCAGGAAAAAGTGCTTCTTGAAACATACCAGTGTAGGAACTCCAACCAACATAAAGGTGCATGATGAGGTTGTGTCTGGATTCTCTCTAAAGCCATGCCAACTTTCTGAATCAGGTAACTATTTAAAATCTCTGATTCTGTTTAGTTTTAAGGGTCATATATCCTGAAATGCAATCTATCACTGGCATGTAGAAATGTTTCATTATGTAGAATAATTCTAATATAATCTTATTCTTAAAATATAGTTAGTACACTCAGGGACAAAGGAGGTTCACCTCTTTTTCAATTTTTTCATGTCATCATTTGTCTTAGAGAAATAGTTCTCTTCTATAAAGATCTAATTAATTCTTTCATAAGATTAGCTTGATGAAATTGTATGTTATCTTTGTATCATGAATACAAAAATGAAAGACAAAAGCTCATCAGATTCAAAGATCAGGGGAAATACAAACCTTTCTACATTCTGTTTGTATACTGTGTATGTACTTGAAAATTTTTAATGGAGATCTGCAGCTTTCTAATACAGCTGGCTAATAGGAAAGGATATATTATGCATTTTGTGGGTGATTTGTGATGAAAGCAAGAAGTCTGTGCTTGTTCCCACAATCATTACTCAGACAAAATTCCCAAGAGTCTAAAATCAAACAGTGTGTATTAAACCTTCTTATTCTCAATTGAAACATCTTTCACTTTTTTCTTCTTTTTTTTTTTTTTTTTTCTCTTTAATTTTATCTCCACTTTGTCTTACTGTGTGGTATTTTCCCTTCTTAATGATGATGATGTTGTTATTCTGCTTTCCTGTAACCTAATTTTATCTCACAGGTAATCTAGCTTTCCTGTATAAATCACATTTTGTGGAGACTGTATCCATATATTTCTTTCTAAAATCAGTGCTTGGGTTTACTGCTGGGCAGTGCTGGCACAGCATCAGCACTTTCCCCAGCATTCCTCCCATCAATAGTCTGGGGGTAGGCAAGATCTTGTGGGGGGAATACAACTAGGTCAGCTGACCCAAATTGCCCACAGGGACATTCCATATCATATGATGTCAGCTCAGATATAAAATCTAAGGAAAGGAGGAGGAAGGAGGGGCATTTATAATTTACAATGTTTGTTTTCTGGAGCAACCACTATATGTGCCCTGCTTCCCAGGAAGTTGGATATCACTTGCTGAAGGGAAGTAGAACATAAAATTATTGAGTTTTTTCTCTTCGCTTGCATGTGTGCAAACTTTTGCTTTTGCTTTTGCTTTAGTAAACTGCCTTATTTCATCCTATGAGTCATTTTCCATCTCATTTTCCCTCACCTGTCCAGCTGGGAAGGAGGATTGATAGAGTGAGTTGCTGGGCATCTGGCATCCAGCCAAGGTCAACTCACCAAAGCCCTTTTTGGTGCTCAATGTGGACTTTTCCTATAAAACAGTCTTTACCTGAAACCACAAGTTCTCTGTCTTTTACCCTTCTGATTCTCTCCCTGATCTTACTGGTAGGGGAGTGACTGAGTGGCTGCATGGGGCTTGGTTGTTGGCTGGTAAAACCATGACAACATGTGAAAAATCAATCTTGTTCCTGTCTCTCTTTACCTGCTTTCTGTGTCTTGTGAAAGAGGCAAGAGCAGGCAAGAGAGAGAAGAAATAAATTGTGTGATCATAGAAGCCTAGACTAGTGGATCAAGAGGTCATCTAAGGAGGTCACCTGTCCTAATCTCAGACAGTTCATCTATACCTGTCCAGGCAGAGATTTGTAGAATGTAGTCATAAAACCTCAGTAATGTCTTCTGCCTAGTTGTTTTGTCAATATCTGAAATGGGTCTATTTAAATATTTTTTCGAGGTTTTTTTCTGATTTTATTTAGTTTATTCCTTTCTATGTGGCCTTTCATTTTGTGCCTTTGCCTCTCTGACTTTATTCTTATGCACACACACTATTACACATGCATAGAAATTTTTCTGTTTTCTGCCCTTTGCGAAGTATCTTCTTTGAGGTCACTGAATACTGAGCAAATGATGACTGAACATGATCCTTGAGATTGTGGGCTAGCTTCCCCGAAGTTTCAGATCCACATTTTTGCTTTAAATGCAATTTCATTTGAAACTACCCATTCTTCTGAATGCTATTTCCCCTTAACATAGGATCTTACCTAATAACTGCGAGAGTTAATTGACTCTAATTTTGTACATTTCCGATTATATATTTTTACTGTTTTTATTGTGTAATTACTGCCCAGTATTGTTGTCCTTACTTGCCTGTTTTTTGAAAACCTCATCAAATTAACAGGATTCACAGAAGCTCTGCCTCTTAGTTTCCTTTTCTGTAGTAAGGTGTTCCCAGTATGTTCTATCGCACTGGGCAGTATTCACTTGGTTGCTGTAATTTTGCAACAGTTCAAGTTTTCTGCTGCCACCAAATCCTGTCTTTTGGAACATTTCACAATTTTACTATCTCTGCAGCTTGATAGGTCCCAAGAAACATTCTATGTGCCTGTGCTTCCATTTTGTCTTTTTAAATTCTTGCTCTAGGATTCTAGCTGGGACTTCAAGTATATCTTTGGAGAAGGATACTCATTCATCACTTTCTAAACATGCCAGTATTTCCTGTAACCATAGCATGGTTTTGTGAACTATCCTGCCAAGCCTCTGTTGTACTATTTTGGCCATGTCAGAGGGCAGCGCTCCTACTTACTTTGCCTACTATTCAAATAATAAAAGAAGTGTTAAGAATATCAATCACCTTGTTTTTTTCTAGTCTTCCCATGAACATGATATACCCAGTGAAAATTAATTTAAATTTTTCTCCATTAGATTAGTAAATCTCTTTTGTAACATGTAATTTCTCTTTTCTTCTACATGAACCTTATCCCTGTAGTGCTCTCCATGACATTACATTTTCAAAAATATTCTTGAGAAATAGTTTTCTTAAAATGTTTTATTACCTTTCCAGCTTATCAATCACAGAAGGAAAATTGGAATAAAGATAGAAATTAATAATCTGTAATTCTAAATATTCTGATGACATATAAAAGTTTTTTTTAATTTTTATATTTTCTTCTTATTTTATACAGATTGTCAAATGGACATTTTTGAAGATCAAGTATTTTCAGGAATTAATGTTACAAGTTTTTTCACTCCTGATATTTCTGTCTGCCAAACTATTTGTACATATTTTCCGAAGTGCTTGTTCTTTACGTTTTTTACCAGGAAATGGCAAATAGAAACTCAAAGGTGAATATGACAGTTAAATGATATTATCTATGTAGATTATTTAAAAGTTATTTTTAAAAAAACACAGTCTTTTTAAAAACACTAATTTCTTACATGTATGTAAAATTGTGTTGAAAGGCTATTTTGAGTAAAGCACAGCTTTTTATGGGTTTTCTTCATAAATTTATAATTTCCTGTGGGTATTTCAACTGTGTTCCAATGTGATCAGGGCTTTTGTAATGTGCTTGTGTATCTGGTCTTTATCTGAAAAGAATTATACATGTCAAAAGCACAGTGAGCCTCCAGATCGTTTTAAAGACTTAAAGCTGAATTTTATGTCATTATCAAAAGAGCCATCTGGTTTCCTGGCAGGGTGAACTTACTTGAAAAGATTTTTCAATTAAGCTAATGGATTTAAAAATATTTCTATTTGGCTTTCTTCTTTCATACCTAGTAGTGAGAATAGTTAAAAATCAACATTCCACACAAATCAGAAGAATAGTTTCAAAGGAATTTCTGGGAGAAGCAAAGCTGAGATGACATGCATTGTCTAAAGTCACCTCTTCTATATATGTATAAATGCTGTACCACCTTTAGTAGTATAGTTGTATGGCATTTCAGAGCAGTACAACAGTTGACTCAATTTAGTGTGAACTAGTGAACTTAGTGAATGCATTTTCATATGAAATAATTCTACAGATTGAGACTTGGGAGACAATAGTGTAATTTGGAAAGAACCTTCTTTTAACAGTACCTAAACAATTATTTTTATTATGTGAGAACATTCTAAAATGAATGTGATTTCATTTTAGAAATCTTTGCCTTCTGAAGACATCAACAAGTGGAATTCCAGAGGGACTCATATCACAAGAAAATGCTGTATCAGGCTTTGGCCTCCTAAATTGCAGAAGATCTATTCCTGGTAAACAATAAATTACAATAAAAATGCTGATTTTGAATTATTCTAATGAATAACTTTCTGATGCTTTGAATGCAATCATTCTTACAGCCTGCAATTCTCGCACTTACACACATATGGATTTTTTGGGAGATGAATTTAATGTCACTTATGTTAAAGGACACAGAGCCTGTCAGCAGGTTTGCACAGACATGATCCGCTGCCAATTTTTCTCCTATTCTCTCCTCCAAGGTTCATGCAATGAAGAAGGGTGAGATATATTTTTTAAAATGTTCAAAGATTGCTGAAATAATCATTCCAGAGATGTGGTTAAGGAGTAACGTATGTGGTGTTCAGTGAAAAAAAAGCAAACTAAATGTTTGCATTAATTCATTGGCAGAAAGTGCGAGTGTCGCCTAAGAATGTCCTCAAATGGTTCTCCAGTAAAAATAGTACATGGACCAGGAAGTATCTCTGGATACTCACTAAGACTATGCAAAAAAAGGGCCAGTACTGGTAAGTAAAACTTCTTTTATGAAAAATAGACAGTGCTTCCCTGATTTCAGTGTTGGACTCCAAAACATATTTTTTTAAAGTGGTTGAAATGTCCCAGTTAGAGCTGTCTGAAAAAGTGAAGTCAGTCTTCACATAGTAAACACCAGAACAGCACTGTGAATTTGTGTTTTAATAGACTTCATGATCATAAACCATGAAAAATGTATCAATAGGCAATAGGTGGTACCTATTCAGTGATCAGCAGTAGTCTCATCTTCATTTTTTATTGGTGATGCAGGTTGTCTTTAAGCTCAGTTTTAAATTATTTCTGTAGTGTGTATGCAGCATTCTGCAAGAACAATTAGGATCGTTGGTGGGACAGACTCTTCCCCCGGTGAATGGCCGTGGCAGGTCAGCTTGCATGCCAGGTTGTCTCGCCAGAGACACCTGTGTGGGGGCTCCATCATCAGCAACCAGTGGATTCTCACAGCTGCTCACTGTGTCGCCAGGTGAGGCCTAAATGTGGATGTACAGATAAGCCCTAAAGTTTAACCCAGCATGCAAGATAAATTGAGATCTACTATTTAAGATAATAATAATGAGAACTAAAGCAGATGAACTGCTTTAATGTAAACAAAAGGTGAAATTTACAGGTAGACATTAGTTTCTTAATGTAACTAGAACTCCATACTTTGTCCCTTTGTAGCATAGTTTTGCATTGCTGCTGATAAATTATTTTAATGAATCTAGAAGGTGAAATTCTGAAGCAGACAACAAATACCTGCAGAACGCTAGACATTCTCATGAGAGATGAGTTTTTTCTTACTGTAATACTGCATTAGGTTATTTAGTCACAGACTAACTGTTTGTCTTTTTCCCTAAGTCTAGAGAATCCCAACATTTGGCGTATTTATGCTGGTATTTTAAGACAATCAGAAATAAATGAGGACACACCCTTCTTCAAAGTGGAAGAGATTATTGTTCACTCTCAGTATAAATATGCACAGATTGGATATGACATTGCTTTAATGAAACTTGCTAAGCCTATGAATTTTACTGGTATGTAGTATATTGCAGAGGAATTGTGAAAACATGCAGTAAGACACAGGGCTGGCATTGCTTTGGCAGTGCATGACGACTGGGCTGGATTCCTTTAATATGCAGTTATTGGGGTTTGAGGAGAATCTATTCTGTTGGCTTCAAAAAGAAAATATAATTTGTGTGCTGGGAGTGATGCACAGTGTAAGGGGCAAAGCATAACATGGAGCTGTCATCAGGGGTCATGTAGGTGCCCACAAAACCTTACTGTTGCAGTTGTCTCTGCTGGACAAACTAGTATTTTCTCTTGTTCTTTAGATCTTCAATTACCTGTCTGCCTGCCATCAAAAGAAGACACTAATGTATTTTATACTGACTGTTGGGTAACTGGATGGGGTTACAGAAAAGAAAAAGGTACAGAGAAATACTTTTAAACAGTGAATTTTTGTATTTTTAAAATTAATGTGTTTGGCAAAAAAAACGTTCCCTTCTCTAAAAAAAAGAAAATTCTGCTCTGTTCTTAGCTACCACTATTGCTTCTAGACAGTATTTTAATATATTTTTTTTATTAGAATTGATTTTTATTATACACCATAAAACATAAATGAAAGATGTATGAAATTATCATTAAATAGCTCCATGCTCTGACACAATAATTAATTTTATAAATTGGTTCAATAGTTTGAAATATCTGAGAAGTCAATTTTAAATACATCTTGTACAACACTCAAATGCCCTTCCTTAGATTTTAGCTTAATCTACTGGCAAGCCCCAGTTTGTATCTGGGTTTTGCACACTCTCTAATTTTTTCCAAGCTGAAAAAAAAGGCAATAAATTTACCACTGAACTGTTTTGAATTACAGTCTGCACATAACCCATGTGGGTTTTTTTATGTGATTGTATTCATATGACTTTAGACATTGGAGATTGAAGTATGCTGCTTTTCTTATTCTAAAGAT
Organism: Sitta carolinensis; assembly: GCA_032173965.1. Taxonomy (NCBI): domain Eukaryota; kingdom Metazoa; phylum Chordata; class Aves; order Passeriformes; family Sittidae; genus Sitta; species Sitta carolinensis. The sequence continues at coordinate 29,262,484 of CM063285.1, forward strand.
TGATTATTGACCATGACAATGACTTGTGTTTTGATAGTAGATGAGATTTGTTTGAACTCCTCTGATTTTAAATGGAGGCCAAAAAGCTAGGCCAGAAAGCTCTTAACTATCAAACTGTGGTTTTACATCTATTTATTTATATTTTTATGTGTAATTTTTATATGTTTATACAGATGTATATGCACCTATTTAAAGAGTTCCTTTTCCTTTATACACATGCCTATCTGAAAGTTCAATGTGAAATCTAACAAATTTAGGCAACTACTGTGTAGACAAATTTCTTTTGTTAATTACTAGAGAAAAGGCTGCTTTAAAATACTCTTGTTTAGTCTGTGGACAAATTTCTCCATCTTAAAAGCTACTAGGATAGAGAGCAGCACAGATTTGGCAATTGGGACATTCCAAACTTATTGCAACACTTTACTAGGAAATAATAGTTACTAACAAAGCAATGCTAGCAGCAATGCTCCAAGGGCCAATGTCCTGAGAAGCATTCACATATGAGGATTCATTGCACATCACAAGGGAGTTTTGAAGCTTTTCCAGTCATGAGAAAGAAGATGGAATCATAAAAGTGTTTAAATTAGAATACAATTCACATTGTTTGCTAACTCAAAGAAAGAAAAATCAGTGTCATTAACATCTATTAACACTCTAGAAGCAGTGACCCACTTTGTAATATCAGTGTACGGGGAGTTCTAGAATTGAATTTTAACCTTTATTTTGCTAGAACCAAACATTTCTCTGCTCATATTGCCTTCTATATAGGTCGGGTACAAGATATTCTTCAAAAGGCTCCTGTTCCCTTCATGTCAAAAGAGGAATGCCAGGCAAGGTACCGGAAGCGCAGAATAGGGGACAAAGTGATCTGTGCTGGCTATGATGAAGGAGGAAGGGATGCTTGTAAGGTAAACACAAACAGTAGTGTATAGTTATATCCTCCAACCATATGTTCAAATATATAAATGAATACTACAATTATTTTTAATTGTTATTAGAAAGGTATTATTAATAGAGCTCTTGATTAACTTGTCACTTTTGGTTGTCAAAAGCAGTGAAAAGCAATGGAAAATATTTCTTATACGACATTGAAACTTTTAGGGATAGATTCCATGGATAGGAAACTCTGTGTGTGGTTATATAGATATCCATTTAGGGAATAATCAGTGTTCCTTCAGACTATCAGAAATCTGAGAGTGTGCAAGTATAGTACCTTGAAGCATTTCTCCAACAAGAGCAGATTTCCTATGTGGCTTCTTTTTTTATTTCTTGTTGGTAGGAAATACAGTACATAAAATATTATTTTAAAACATCCAGTGTGTATAAACTAGAAGGGAAGCTGCTAGCAATGCTATTAAAATGCATGGGGAATAGAAGGCAAAAAACAAGCTGTGAAAACTGCTCTGTTCATAATTAGAGTTGAAAATGTCACAATAGCGTGAGTTCCATGAGCCAAATTCTTTGCTCAAGAGTAAATTCACGCACTTTTGCCATCTTAAATATTCTGAGTTAATTTCTGCAAGAAGAAAATGGTCTGATTATTAATATTAAACTCTCTACCAAATACAGTTTTCACTGCAAACATACAATGCTTATTAATTGTATGCTGAAATGTTACTATTGCTATGGTTACTAAGGAATAAAAATACTTGGACCTGGGGAGTAATTTTTCCTCTATGCCAATTATGCTTTCTTTATCTGATACAGTGTAACAGAACATGATGCTGTTTTAAAAAATTACACACTTGCTGATTTTCTAACCACTCATAACAGCTTCTCTAAGGAATCTTATGTTCAGAAAGGAATAGGAAAACACAAAGGTGTTTTTATCCTGAGTGGGACAGAGTCACTCAAACAAGATAAAGTATGTAGAGAACTGAGATACTAAAACATGGTCATAAGAAAAAAACACTGCCAAATTGGCTGTTTTTATTACTTGCATACATAGTTTTTTCATTGAGTTTTAAATCTCTGAATGTAGATAAATTAATAATAAAATAATAAAACCCAGTAGTTTTGAACCTTCATGGGAAGAAGAAATTGTTTGCAATGAGTATTTAGAAATCAATTTACTAAACAATCAGAACACCTGCTTCAGTCCTCACTTAATTAGTCATAAGTGAAAGTGATTGAAATCTAGGCTGTTATGCTGGTGGTAACATTGAATGATGCTGATTTTATTCAAGGCTTACTTTGTGATGGAAATACTGATGAGGCCTCTTCCTTGCATGCTCTCTCTTTTTCTTCTGTGACACAGGGAGATTCAGGAGGGCCCCTGACATGCAGGCACGAGGAGGTGTGGTATCTGGTGGGTATCACCAGCTGGGGCGAAGGGTGCGCTCGCCCCAGGCAGCCGGGAGTCTACACCAAAGTTGCTGACTATTCAGACTGGATTCTAGAAAAAACTACACAGCAGGAGCATTACTGAATCACTCAAAGTGTTGCTGTGGAATGACAACCTTCTCAGAGCAATGGGATAAAGTGTATTAGTGCCTTTTCAATGGTGTTTTTTGTTAGCCTGGAGAGTAAAATTCTTGTTTTAAGATGCAGAAAAACAGGAATGAATGAATTTTCATATTCCTAAATAAAAAGAAGTAAAACCAATAAATTCTGTGATCACTGATTTGACAGAAAAAAATATGGCTGAGTCACAGACTTCTTCTGTCCTTGCTAGCATAAAATGGGAATGGATGAGGTTGCAGGATATGTATGGACCTCAGAGCAGGGAACTACTTCTGTCTTAGGAGGTTGTGACACAGCAAAAAAAATTTCCCTCCCTTGTCTGAATGTAGTTAAAATGGGCAAACCACTTAGAAGTTTTCTAAAGGACTAGGGGAAGGGAAGCTGAGGCATGGAGATGCCTACACAGTTGCATAAACCTAGTTTCCTTGGGGAATTAAGCAAAAAAGTACTAACCAAGAAAACAAACACAGAGGTCTTGGCAGAGGGACACATGTAGATGCAGACACCACCAAGTCCAGTTCATGCTGGAAAATTCCTTCCTGCTGTTCCCAGCAGTCTACCAAGGGTTTGCACAGGTGTGGTTTACCATTGTGCTGTGACCTCCACTGGGCTTTGATCTTCTCGGACCAAGGCAGGGAGCTCAAGCCTGTCCCTTAGGGTGCCTCCAAGTTACCAAACACCTGTGTTATCTATACATGGATGTTCTCAAGGCACACAGAACACAAACAGTGGAAGGCATAAAATACATATTTTTCTACACTACAACTCTCCAGACTTTTTGCATTCCCAGATGCAAGGCCACTTGAGTGTGTTTACAATCCCTACCATTCTTCCAGCTTTAACCCATTGTTCCCAATGAGCTGTCCATCACTTACATTATTCTAACTTCTGTGGAAAATTTTATGATGAGAAGGATAATGAGGGTTGTTCTCTTGAGGAAGAATATCCAGAAAATCAATAAAAAGGATCTCCCCTTCACAATATATTTTTATTTTTCAAATACCTAACTCTTCATGATTAAAGAAACAACTTTATGCTCTTCCTATTTCTCCTTACTTCCTTTTATCATTTCTTGTTACTTTGTGTCAGGTAGCAAACATATTTTATGGCTAAAATTAATACTAATGTGAGAAACAGGAGTCAAAAATTAATTACTTTCCCATAGTAAGAAGCAGCATTTCACACTGCATTAGAAAAGAGAGTGGAGTACTAACAATGTCTTTGCCAAATTTTATGAGCTTGTTTCCTAATCATCTACATTACCATAATTGCTGAAAATATGTTCCAGAGTGCTACTCATAATTGCTCTACACCACACTGGGAGGTAAACAGCAGGAGTGGCTCTGCAAATAACTGAGGTCATGAAACTTTGGAATTAAACATCAAATTTAGGGAGAAAAGAATCAAGCTGATGAAAATTACTTTTGTCTTTAATTTTTTATGCTTTATTTGTAAATAACACTGAAGGAAAAAAATGGAATTCCACACTACAAGCTTATACTCCTATCTGTGTCTGGAGTTAGGGTGTCCAGTACTAAGCTGACTGCAGTCAACAAACCTGAAATCCCAAAGTTGTACTTAAAGGTTGGGGAGTTGATTTGGTTTGTTCATTTATTTTTAAAGAATCAGAATTCAGAGAAGGATGGAAAGAGTGCAGACTTAACAGGAGAGGACAGGTAATGCTGCTTTTGCAGGCACATCTGGGGAAAGAGAGTGTGTCCCTCTGCCCCATAGTGGACTCCTGGTGCCAGGGGCTTGAGTCACTGGGGGTGCAGTGCTGAAGGTGTCATGCATTGGGAACCCTGACTGCAGGAAGTGGCTTCAGAGAGCCAACAGGAAAAGCCTGGTGTGCCATGGAGGAATGGATCAAGGGTGAGAGGGAAGGCACATCACTGTGCTGGGATTTTTGCCAACACTGCAGAAGCAGAACAGGAGCTATGGGTGGGGGCCGATGTCTTTTCATGCTCTGTTTAATCTGCAGCTGGTTTAAAATAACAGCAAACCTCAGACATGCTGTCAAAAACCTAGAGACTTAAATAAGGGACTGAGAAAGAAAAAATAGAAAACGGGAAAAAAAAGAAAGATTCTTGGCATTCAAGTGTTGTTCTGTCCTCATGGGGAAGGAATGAAGACAGCTGGGAAAGGGTTGCTGAAGGAAAAAATGTAATTGCTTCAGTAGGAAACAGAGGCTGAAACTCTCTAAATAAGAATCATCAGGAGAACATCCAAAATACTTGTCTGCTGATACTCAAATTGTGTAGGCTAAAAAGTATATGCAGGGTCAATCTATCTGACAGCCTTTAACATTTTCTCATAATAATGCTATCATCAGCTTTCTCGAATGCACAAAATGCACAAATATGTGGGTTTTTTTCCTTTCCTTTTTTTTTTTTTTCCCTTTCCCTTTCCCTCCCTTTTGTTTGTTTTTTCTGCGACAACTTTTCAGGTTGTAAGTATTGCAGTAACAAAGAGGAATGGCAGTCAGCAGTGCTCTGTAGACCTCCAGAGCTCTATGTTTTCTTAGAGGTATTCCAGGTGACAGCAATATGCCAAAGGAAACTCAGCTGTTCTTGTGGAAAGGATAAGTGATCTCAATGACTGCAGACATCCTTCATGAGTAGCTGTAGACCAGATAAAATACCTCATTATGAATATTTTCACCTGGAGCAGCTATCCTTCAATGACATTTTGCATTAGTTGTCAGTCCATCTGTAATAAATTCCTGATGGCTAAAAGTGAGTGTCAGGAGTAGGTATGTGGAGAATGCAGTAGCTTGTGGTGGCTATATGAAGTCCTTATGACTTTGTTTAAGATGAATTACATGCAAAAATGTCTGATCTTTTTGTGGGGTTATGCACCAGCATGATATGTAATTCATTGAGACCTTTAGACTCATAGATAGAAGTATATTGGTGTTATTAAGTGTTACGTTGCCTGGGCTTTCTGATATCAATAACTTGCACTAAAGGAGAGAAAGTTTATGGCCTTTATTTATTCTCCCTTCTAATCTACCTTCCTGGGGCAAAGAAATTTTGAAAAAGCTTACAATCAAAAAACCTATCTCAATCTCATTAAAGAGAAGCCTGGTCTTGTACTTTAAGTCTTACTCTGCTCATGTTGGAACAGAAGATAAACATGAGTGCTTTAGTTGTTATTTTGATTAATGGCAAGTGTCTCTGGTTGTCCTGAAAGTCAATAAATCTCATAATCTTACTTACAGATGTAGAAATTTTGGTAGGGTAAATGCCATTATTGCTGTATCAAATGGCAGCATTAGTCTGGCCTGATTTATTTTGGGCAAACAAGATCCCTGATCCCAGAAATTTTTAGGCTTGCTCAGGTACAGATGAAACACTTCATATGTGCTGTGACAGTCTGGAGAACAATTAGTTAATCATAAAGTAAAGGCATATTCTTTTGTTGCTCAAGTGGATTCAAATTTCTACTTGTAATAGTTTATCTGTAATCATTTTAATAGAATTGTGAAGCAAAAAACCCAGTTTCTCATTAAACTGGCAATGCAGTGTTTCCTACCACTGCTGGTGCTTTGATAAATGTCTAAGTTTGAAGAATGACTTCTTGAAAGTGACCTGAGCTGTAAACAAGAAGAACAAGCTTCTCATTTCTTCTTGCTGAGAGAATTCAAAATCCCTGCAGTGAAGATCAAGAGAGATCACCTAGTAAGTCCACTTCCTCTGCTTTCCCAGCAGAGGGGAGTGGAACAATTTGGTACAAGCTCTTAGTGTTATTTTAATTTGTTCTGTGAAAAATTATTATTCTGCTGTAATGAAAAATGAATCTCTGATGCTGAAAAAATAGCAAGCTGTATGGAAAGGAAATAATTCACAATGCACTCCTCATAGTAGGAGTACTGTGAATTCTAATTCTCTGCCTAATTTCCTGTATGTATGGAGAATTCTTTGAAAAATTATTGCTAGGTGCTTTTTTGTAAGTTAAATATCTGCATTAAAATACATTCAAATTACATTTCTACTTCTAATAGGAGGCAACATTATTTTTCCTCTGAGCAATTACAGCAGATATGCAATGTTACATATTTATAGTAAAGAAATTCTTGGAGCAGTAAATTGATAATTTTTTTCTGTGGTATTTGTGTTGTAAATTACATTATAGATATGTATAGATGTGTTAGAGTTACAGTGAATTGTTGCATGCTACAAGAAATTTCTTAATGTCTTATGCAGTGGAATTTGTGGTTTCCTCAGTATTGTGATGGGTTTTTGTTTTGTTTTTTATTGGCTGGTTGGGGTTTTTTTGTGAATGTGGGATTTTTTCTTTTTTTTTTTTTTTTTTTTTTTTTCCAATTTTCTGCAGTTACTCTTTATGTTTCTGATACTCTTTTCCCATCACAATGTAATGTTAGTGAACACTGAGTTGGTTCTCATATTTTTGTTAGCTGGTTTATTTGTGGGGGAGCAATGATACCAAAGGAGGAGGACTGCATGCACAGGGCATGCAAGAGTTTAAGGGGAGTTGACGAGAACTAAAGCAACATCAAAGTGAATTGGAAAAAAAAAAAAAAAAATCAGCACAACTAGAAGAAAGACCAGCCTAAACAATAGATACCCGTCTGGGCATATGGAATTGAAAATATGATGGAACACTTGGACATCCTTTCCAGGTCCATGAAACTGTACTTTGGGACCTGAAAATTAAATCAATGTATGATACAGGAAGTCTCTCTGTGCTAGGACGTTGTGGAATCATCTGAAGTGCAGCATTCCTAACGTGACTGTGCTGTGCTCTGGCCTGAGCTTATTATCACACAATTCTGCTGTGATTTGCTGTTCTACATAGAGGTATCAGATTTGATTGTCAGGCTCACATTTGTACTTCCATTCCATTTCCACTGACTGTACCATCTGGTACATGCTGTCTCCCAATAACCTCTTTGCTTGTCTTTTTCCCCAGTATCATGCACAGGGATTTGGAGAATAGTATGGTTTTAACACAGGAGATCTAAACAAATATCTATTCTGGGATGTGATTAGGATGAAGCCTTCCTGAAGTTTACTGTGTTGCCCATCCCTTGTACAACATCATTTTTTGAATGATTCCTGTTAATTGAGTGTTGCTAAGGGAAAGGTGCTTCTTAAGGAAACACCATCCATAACATGTCTGAAGCTTCTATGTTTATGTGATGTGATTCCATTTTTCTGTTCATGGATCGCTATTTAGAGAACTTTAGGTGTGAGCATTTTGGTTTTGACCTTGTACCCAACATGTTGAGTAGGGTACTCAACATATACTCCACATATACTCCACATATAACTCAGTGTCACTGGGTAAGGAGGGAGGAGCAGTGTCATCCCATGGGGGACAGAGTGGAAGTGTAGAAGGAGAAGGACAAAGGAGCGTCTTCTCTCTTCTGGGCTTCCTGGGATTTGGCTGTTTTTGCAGATGATTTGATGCCATAATATTGTCTGAATGCAAATAATTTCCTGAATTTTATTTGTTGGAAGAACTGACCAAACAGCTAGTAAAACATTTATATGATTAATATTGAATGAGTCCACACAATCCAAAACTTTGGATTTCAAAGAGTCTAAAACTTCTAAGATTGGCAGAATGGACTGGTGTGAGCAGTAGAATGAATTACTGTAAACACAGAAGAGAAATGGAATAAAGAGGTTTTATATTTATTGCCAGCCAATCTATTGTTCTTATTACCAGAAAGGTTTTTATGTCTCTCATTGAGCTCTGATTTCTCTAACTTTCACTAAAATTTCAGGGAAAAAGAGAAGCTTTTTCATGTGTTCTAAAATAATTTTCAGTAGCTTGTCACTAGGTGGCACTTCAGCTTTAATTTGTCTTGTGTTCAATGGCTATTATGAGAAAATGAACATCTAAGAGGATATTTTTATTTCCATAGATGAAAGTAATAATAAATAATTGCATTTCCATCTTCATTTGTAGGACTTGCAGAATTCAAAGGCAGCAGATATGTTTAGCTACACATTTCTTCATGGCACAGGAACATTAAAGGCCGTATGACATGACGGCTGACCAAATCAAGTTAAACGAAAGCCATTTGCTTATGAAACAGCTCTTTGCCTATGGAACCCCACAGTATTTCACATGTTAATAAATAGGCATAAAACCACTGAAAGGCACAGCCGTGGTCCTGAGCACATCTGCTCTCTCTGGGTGGCTTGGCTTGAGCCACTTGGGCACAGTGCAGTTGGAGCCTGAGCGACAGAGTTGGGGGAACTAACCTGGGAAACTATGTGTGAGCCTGGCCCTCATTACTGTGCCTTACAAGCTTAAAACAAATTTAGCCTGTACTTTAATAATGTACGAATGGTTCTTACCACCAAAATCCTATCCATCTGTTAAAAATTCCATTGTCAGATTTTAATTTCTGGAAAGACCTGTAGTGAGATTGTATGAAATAGATAAATTGCTCAGTATTGGGAAGAGATGTTAATCTGAATTATTATTATACCTCTGAACACAACCAAAGGGAACCATGTGGAACAATGTCCCAGGTACTTGAGCAGAAGAATAAATAATATCAGGTTGTTGAGCTGAAGAGTAAATAATATCTTGCTCTTCTACTACAGCTCTATCATTTGAAAGTGGCTGTTGATCTTGGTAAAACTTAGACCACCCAGGAAAGAGGAAAGATATGTTCTTTCTGTACATCAGTGAACAAAACCAAGATTTAGAGTTACTGGTATTATTGTGGATGAAAGAACATGTGACTTCAAGTTGTATCAAGAAGGATGCTGAAAAAAAACTGTTTGGGGTAAAGAAAATGAAACAGTGGGTAGGGGGCAGTTGAGGATACTGTGGAACTTCCATCGCTGGAAGTATTTAGGGCTAGGTTACACCATGGTGTAACTGGCCCTGTCTTGCACATATGGTGGACTGGGCCTTCCAGCTGCTGCCTCTGATCATGAACAGCAATACAAAATAATGGGGTTTGGATTTTTTTTCTATAATACATATGTATTTTTGTCTATTTGTCTATTTATTTTGCATTCCCATTCTTTAACTGGTTCAGTCCTTTCATTCTCCTGCAAAAACCCAGAATTTTTTGTTATGGATTTAGTTCTCTTCTCTGCTTCAAGAGGAGTTGTTTTTGTTTAGAAGACTCAAGTCTATATAAAATCATAGTGAAGTGAAAGGAATAAAGACAAATGAAAAGATAAAATAGGCATAAGCATTACTAATATAAAGATATGAGTTAATTAATTGTGCTGTACTGTTCAATGTAATTTTGCCACTAGCATGAGAACACACCAGGCTTTGCATTGACCTGGAAGTGCAGGGACCCATCCTGAGCTGTTGGGGCTTGGTTTAACCCTGAAGTGGTTAATGACTGCTGCCTGACCTGGTTTTGGCTGGAGTGATGGGAAACACTGTGTGGTAAAGGCCAAAGACAGCCACAGTGAAACAAAGAGCATGCTGGGGTATCAGGGCTAGGGGAGCATTGTTCAAACTTGGCTGGGAAGCAAGGAGAAGCACTGCAATAAAACCCATAAGAAGATAATTTCAAGAGGATCTTTGGGATACCCAGCAACAACATCATACTTCTCTCAGTGAAGGATTGAGGATGAGATAGTTGCTGTATGCACAATATTCCTCCATCCAGTAGAAAACTCACAGGGAAGCCTGAAACCATCGACTCTGGATGCCAGGGAACATAGGAAGGGCAAGCACATGCCTGAGAAAAGGGGTATGTAGTTGGAAGGGATATTTTCTTTCTAAAGCAATTTTTCCTGTATTATTAATGAAGATTTTCTGTGTTAATTGGACAATATGGATAATTAAACTATTAAAACATTAGCTGGACTGACAATATGTTTGGAACCTCCACATGTGGTGCATTCTCTTTTGCCCATATGAAGATCTGAAGATTTTTTCAATGGAACACAGAGTAAACAGAGGTTTACTTCAGCTTGTGGAGGCATTCAAGGGAAGAGTAGAAAACCTTCTTAAGGCAGTAGCAGAACTTCACGTTGAAGTATTGTCATCTGTGGGTTGGAAAACAAGAAAAACACTCCTTTTGCAACTCTTTCTGTTGCCTCTGACTCTTATATTACTCTGCATAATACAACAGAAGCTCATCTTGGTTAGCCTCCAGGCACTACCTAATGAGAAAACACTGGTAAAATAAATAACTTATAGTGCCCTCATAAATACAGTTGCTACTGACATATAAAGACTTTGTACTCAGTATTGATTATTTTTTAATTTCTACAGAGTGTTCTGTATTTGATATTCCTTTAAAGCTACAGCAGTGAGTTTCATAGGACTGTGGGAAGGTCACATCTATCATAGAAAGTACACTTCTGTCTCTTGTGGTAGCAGGGAAAAAAGCTGAAAAACATAACCTACAGCCATTCTAGAGGCTTACAAGCTCCCATTAGTATTTGTAAGCAGTTTTTCTGAACAAAAATCTTCCTGATATTAAAGATTTTTCATTATTTTCAAAAATCTGACTCACTGCTGTCATGTGTGTGGCTTGGCAATACTGTGTAAATCTCCAGACAAGATGAAGGGCAAATCTCCTTAATTAAAAATGTAGGCCAAATGTTCCACTAGAACTTAAATACAGCAAATCTGACTTCTTGCATTCCCTTTTATCTATAGAACAGGCTTTTATAAGATATTTAGATTGCTGTCAATGGTTCCTCAAAGGTCAATGCATGCTGCTGAAGCACTCCAAACTTGAGAGCCACAACTTCGTGCTGCTTTTTCATTCCAGAAGTGAGCTCCATATCAACACTATCCAGACATACAGATATATTTACCCTGGGAGAAGCACACTTGGAAAAGAGATAGGGTAATCTGGTATTTGAAACTGGGATTTGACAGAGCTGTTTATTTGGAGCATGTTGCTTACTCTTTTGTCTCTTCAAAATTATCAGGTGTGATCCCTCTCCGCCTTTCTGTGCTCTGGCATGACTTGTGGAAGTTTCTGAAGTAAATATTACTATTACTGCTACTACAATTGTTTTCTCATTAGGGAATTGTCCTTGTTTTGGCCAGGACAAAGTCTGGTGATAGCCATGAGGGTGTGGAGCCTGGAGCCATATTTGTTATTCTAGTGCAGGGTTTTCTTCTAGACTGCCAATCACTGAAGGGTGTGGAAGTAAGGGATTCTGGTTTCTGAGAAGGAAGGAGGGGTCAGGTGTAAAGAAAGGGGACATGCAGACCCTACACAGTGATTTTGTCCTTTTCCAGGGGAGCAGGTGGCAAGTGGAGCAGTGGGGTGGCACTGGTCCCAGCCACATGATTTGTCCATTATTGCATCTCATTGTCTCAGGCTTGGGGAAAAAATGTGGTGGAGGGAGCAGTGGGGAAGCGCCAGCTAAGGTCACATTGCATTGAACGTGGTGAGTGTTTTTTGTGTGGAAATAACCCCCTTTTGGTATACTTTTGTAACTAATATTTTTGATGCTACTGTGCATTATCTTATTGCTTTTACAGTAAATTTTTATCTCAACCTGTAATCTCTGCCTTTTGTCTTTCTCGCTGGAGGGAACTGGGGGGAGGGTAGTGACTGTGTGGGGCTTAATTTTCGGTGGGTCTAAACCATGACAGAAATGACAGCAATATTTCCAGTTGCTATAAAGATGCTTGGACTTATGGGGAGATTCCCAGCTGCTGTGTTTGATGGGTGCACTTACAATACTGTGATGATCACCTACAATACTTTGGGGCAGATGAGGTTATAAAGAGATAACCCAAGTTTTCCAAATGCATTGTTTGAACACAAGGAAAACCCAGAGCAGAATGACTCAGGTCTGCCTGATAGTGAGACAGACAAATAATTTTCAATGAATTGTTGTCAGTACCTCTTACTCACGGTTGTATGTAGCATCAAAGCAGTCTCTTTCTGGGTGTATGTTTTGATGCAATGCAAAGGGTTTATTTGCAAAACATCAAACACATGATGTTTCATTTATTCAAGTAAAACTTTAGATTATATCCTATGAATTTAACAGAAAGGATTGAGTAAATATGTTGCTAAGAACAAAAATTCTCGTGTAGCATTAAGTGTTACAGGATAACTATTCATTATAAATGGATTCAGCTTATCTGTTTGACTTGAAATTATATTTAAGACATTCCCCCACATCTAAAACAATCTGTGTCTGACTTGGCTTCTCTGTGAGTTGAGTTCACTTCACTAATTCTCATCACTTTAATTCTTGTTTCATTCATCTCTAGTTACAGCATAGCAAAATATTTTAAGGCCTGCTGGATGGGGAGAAACACTTTTGATGAGATAAAAATTACATTTCAGATAGAGGTGGAATTACATTTCCTTAAGGAAGATTGCAAAAACAAACAAGGCAAGTAACTTTCTAGACTATGATACTCGGGCAATTCTATGCTAAAATGAATTATTTTTATGTAGATGAGATGAAAGTCACAGGTGAATATAGACGATAAATGAACAGGTTATTCATGAGCACACACCTATTGGTTTCTTTTTCAGAAAATGAAATAACTAGTCCTTTTTTTTTTTTTTAGGAAACAGAATAAAAATATATGATAATTATGTGCAATAAGCCATCAATATTAAAATCAGTTGCTGGTGCTTTACTGAAATATGTGTTTCAGATGTTACGATCAGTTCCGCATCTTCTTTCTAATGTTCTTCCAACAGACATGTTTGTTTTAGATAATTCCATTTTCCCTTTCATTAATGTTCAGTGCATGAAAAGCTCCCCAGGAAGGCTTTTTTAAGTGTGGTAGAGACAGGATAAGGGCTTATGGCAGTCTGTAGAAGGGACTCATATCTCAGACACTTTAACAGCTACAGATTGATTTTTTGTTGTGAGGGTACCTTTTAAATTTATAAGCACATGAGGAGTTGAAAGGAAAAAAATCTCCAAGACTAAGTATCCAGAGAGATTTTAGTCAAATTAGGGTATGTGGTATCTCTTCCAGACATTGTATTGAAGGGCTTTGCTTGTGTGTTCTGCAATTAGGCTAGCAAGGAAGAAAGTAAAAGTGGATTTTCAGATGTTCCTTATTTTTAGACTGAAAATATTTCTCATGAAGATTGTAATGTTTTCATTAGGTATATAATGAAGTTTTTTTTCCTAACATTTCAGCTCAGTTTAATTTTTTTCAGGCCACTGAGCAAATCAAACCATTGAAAAAAAAAAAAGATTTTTTTACAAATTAAATGTTTTTGAAAAGTTTGATGGCATTTATTAATTTATCATTACTAAATGCAATTGTACTTGTACAAAGACTCTAAGTTAAAAGAAAGGAACACCTGACTGTATTTTCTAGAGCACCTGATTGTGTACTTTTTAGTGTAGGAAACACTTGACATTTTGAAAATGCCATCCAGATCTTGCTTCAAATCCACATTGGCAAGTTTCCAGGATCACTTGAATGTTTATTTTTCTGTTTGCATCTGTAATCATAAAACCATAGAATGGTTTGGGTTGGAGGGGACCTTAAAGATCAACTCATCCAATCCCTGTGCAATGTGCAGCGGCACCTTCCCCTAGCTCACATTGCTCAAAACCCGATCCAACCTGGCCTTGAACCAGGGATGGGGCATCCACAACTTCTCTGGGCAACCTGTGCTTCACTACCCTCTTTGTAAAGAATTTCCTCCTAATATCTAGTAAACATCTCTCCTCTGTAAGTTTTAAACTGTTTCTCCTTGAGCTGTCACTATCTGCCCATGTAAAAAGTCACTCTCTCAACAAGCTCAGGTGACCACATCTGGCACACACACGAGGCTTCTAAGCAGTAGCAAGAAATCCTGAATTTTCAATCACAACGTGTCTGGTTTAAATACCAAAAATTCTGGAAGCCAAACCTTGAAGCAGCTATCCATTGCTGGGGTTAGGCTTGCTGTTTATCTTGCAGCCCATGTGAGAACAGCTCTCACCCAAGGTGCAGATGGTGACGCTATTGGAAGCTGACTTGTATGAAAAGGAAAAAACCTTCACACCACACGTGGGTGATGTATGTGGAAAGTCAGCTTCTAAGTGTGTCCATCAGGTCTCAATTTTTTATTTGGTAAATAGGATTCTTAAGCCATTGTAGTCTCTGATGAATTCCCTTTACTATATATTGCATGTAGTTTTAAGAGTACAAGCCTAAATAACCACATTAAATAACCCTTCAATTTTGCCTGCTTTTATATATCCTTCTTCTCCTGGCACCAACACTCTCACCTCAAAGACCATTTTTTGTGATCTCAAAAATGGTTTTTGTATCAGAAGGGCTAGGTTGCTTTCCTCCTAAGGTGTAAGTATACAATAAAAACAAACATCATAACAAAAACCTTTGTGTAAGATGATTAAGTATCTGCTGGAATAATTGTTTTGTGATGATAAAATGGGAGGTCAGAAGACTTCTTTGGAATCAGAGGAGTTAGAAGAAACTGGAGTATGCACTGGTGTTATGCAATACATGTACAAAGGATGGCATTCCATGGCAATTTTAAACCATAGAAAAAGACTGACATTTATGACTCAGGGGAAGACTGATGAAAGACCTTATGCAAAAAAAAAAAAAAAAAAAAAAAAAAAAGTCTGATGAGAAAATACAATGGTGGACTGGGAGAGATAAATACACTTTGGCAGTTGAAGCATGCAAATACACAATAAAGCAAGCAAGAGGAGAAAATGAAGTATTCTTAGCTGTTGGACTTTATTCCATAAATACAAATCCCCAATACTTTAAAAAATAGAGGAAATACAAAGGGCCATTCTGTCCATCAGCACTATAAGGTAATATATAAAAATATATTACACAGAAAGAAAATGAAAGGGTAACAGTACAAATTATCGCTTGCTGATGAATGTTCAAAGTCCAAGGAAGCACAGTAAGGATTACCACCGTTTGTAGTTATTCTGGCACTTTTTTGAAAACTACAGATGCCAGCTCAAACTGTCCCAGCTATATTTCAGCCAAGGCAACATTTACATTCTCCTCATCTACCTTTGACTTGCAGTTTCTTTGAAGAATTATCCTTTTCTTTCCTGTCTCAAAACCAGCCTTGCTATATTGCAAAAATTGAAATGGATGTCATGGACTCTTAACCCTGGGGGTCAGAGCACTTCAGACACAGCTGAGACGATCCATACACATTAAGCAAAAAATTCCATCTGGAGTGAGCTCAGAGGTAAAGTCTTATGATTATAAAAGTAGCTGATGCTTAGTAGAACAGCTCAAGACTCACACCAAGGAAAGGGAAATGCTAGCCCTATTCAAGTTTGAGAGTAGTTTACCTCTCCCTTTTGTGAGGCCAGAGCTTCCCTCTGCAGGATATCATCCCATGTCTTCTCTAGTCTACCCTCAGGACCATAAATGGTGTTATGACAATGACTTATGGAAGCTCTGCTGTATCCCAGGAGAGGACTGAGAGCTGCGTTCCTGTAAGTGATCCCTGAGCCAGGACCTGTATGGGCTGGCATGTCTAGGTGGTGTCATGGGCTGCCAAAAGGCCCATTGGGGTTCAGTAGCTATTTAGTGTTCTTCCAGAGTAAATTAATCTGCTCATAACAAGACTAATAAGCCTGAATTCAGCATAGTCCTGATGCAACAGTTCTTGCGCTTTGTTTTGTTTTTGTGCTTGTTTGACAGTGGGGTGCTTATTCATGGTGCTAAATTGCCCCATTCAGATGCCTACAAAGTAGAACATTCCCTACTACCTGAATAAATAAGCAGGAACTTCACTTGCTTCACTTGGTTAAGTGTCTCTCTACATTCCTCAGTGGTGTTATGAGTTGTTTTTCTCAGCACAAGAGTTTTTATCGTTAGTGGTGACTGTTGTCTGAAGATTGTTCTGGTAACTGACACTTTGGTTGCTTCACTGGGCTCAAACTGTTATTTATAAGGCTTAGTCACTACGTAAAACAGATGTAACTTATTATCCTGGGAACCATTCAGGATTCAGAGACATGCATGTTTCTCATGAAATGTGGATGTTATGTCAGGTCTTCAGAACTGAGGGAAAAAATACTTGGATTTTGTATTTGGAAAGTTAATCATGCATTAGGGTAACAACAGTAAAGTTGTATGAATACTTGTTTATATCTCTTGACAGATGAATCAAACTTAAAAGATTATTTGGGTCAAACTACAAAGCAAGTCTATTTGGTGAATCAAATATGTTTCATTTTCATGTTGTCCATTTTTCACTAAATAAGGGAGCCAAAAAGCTACGTTGCTGAGAGAAGCTGCTGACCTTTCACAGAACAGAGAGATCTGATCTTCTTGGAAGTGCTCCCATATCATTAGACAATTATCAGAGTAGGGCTGTCTCTGTCACCTCAAGCATATGCTACCTAAAAAAGGCATATTACAGGGAAGACTTGGAAAACTTCATTAAGGATCTCGCTTGTGGCCTGACCTTCTATGCATTTTATGTTCTTGTCACTGACCTTGAATAGATAACAAAACTGCACTCAGATATTTTGTTACATCATTATCCCCCACTGCCTTTTGGGCAAGTGTTCTAATGAATTAAGCTTAGAGAGGGATTGACAATAAACAGGGGAGGAATATAGGGTAAGATTTTTTCATCTTATGGTGTATATGCCATATGGTGTTTCACTTTGCTTTCAAGTTCAGTATTAATAAACTTATAAACATTCCTACAGGCACTTAAACACTTAAATCTGTAAAATTTATAAGTTCTTCTGATGAATCTGAGGGAACCTTGTTCTAACAGTCTCAAATAATTATTTTTCCATGTTTTCCTGAAGTTAAGGAAACATGGTGCTATATTTCGCAAGCTTCATAAATATGTTCACCTTAAACTGTGTCATGTTCTTCAGGTCTCTTTTATGACCAGTTTCAATTCCTTGGGAATCATGCATTCAGTATAATAGCAAGTTCTGTAATTTGTGAAGTCTTTAGTTAATATTTGAACAGAATGAAAATATATTTTTAATGAGAATTTTCACTTGGTCTGTTGAAAAAAAAAATCATGTGTTAATTCAGAAAATTCTTATTCTGTTCATAGTCTGCTGAAAAGGCTTCAGATTTATTTCATACCTCACAGGCAAACTGAAAGGTTAAGAGCAGAGGAACTACCATCTTAGTCATTTGGACTCAGCTTGTCTCAACTGCTATACCAGGGATGCAAAGTGAGTGCTACTTGGACTGCCTGTGTTTGGACTGAGAAATAACACATTTTCTCAAGCAAATGCAGTATTGTGGCTAAAGAACTGCTCTATTTTTGACAGGGACTTGTAATACTAGTTTTACAGTAAAGCTTTTTTGGAGAGGAAAGGTGAATGTTAAAACATTCATTATCTTTTTTATTGGATTTTAGATGGAGCACCAGATTCTGTCTCATTTCATATTTAATTTTTCTCATGGCATAGCAAAAGAGAGGAAAAGGTGAATCTCACAGCTTTTACTTTAACAGTCTTGAGAAGCCATAATCTGGAGATTTTAGGAAAAATGAATGTTAAGACTTAGCCACTCAGCAAATCTAAAATTTTCTGGACTACCCTCACACTTTTCAGTCCAGTTGCTTTCAGGACTGACCACACAGTCCAGTTTCAAAGCGAGTGCAGCTTAGACCTTTGGGAGCAGCACAGCTCAAGGCACAAAGGTCTCTGACCTTTCCCTTGTTACATCAGAGACTTGTTCTCACCTACTCTCTAAGACTTTGCATTCAGATTTCTGCTCTATTTTATTCCTTGCTACTACACTCTCAGCTTTGAAATAGAGAGGAGAGAGCCCTAACCTTTGAGGACACTTTTGTGCTATTATACCCTGTTAGTAAAATTTTTGTTAAATAATGCAAAATTGCATAATAAATTCATCTGGATTGCTGGCCACTGACTGGAAATAATGTTACACAAAAGGTAATAAAAGAAGTATGCTTGTACACAGTTTGAAGTATCAGGAAGGACTTGAAGACATTGGAACCATTGTTTACAGGATTTCTTCTGTGTCAAGGGAAAGATAATCATGCTAGAGGTTTAACCCTACCTCCTACCAGAGCTGGGATTTTGACTCAGGACTTTACCTGGGAAAACAGCTCTTTTTGTTCACTTGTTCATTGTAACACCAGGTCAAATAAATCTCTGATTTCCAGCTGGATAGAGAGAGGTGAAGATCAAAGGAAATGGAAGGATTTGCAACAAAATGTACAGGGTCTAGCAGACAAAGCTGTTATAAAGCCAGGATCAAGCAAAACCTTAGGCTTGAAGTTTTGAAATTCTTGTTTTATCTGACTATTTTTAAGCTTTGCATGGCCTAAACCCAGCTTTAGTTGACTCTCTGGAAAAAAGAAGCTTCTTGATTTGATCCCTAGGTGGCCAGAGTGCTTCTTGCTGTATATTAGGGACGAAACCAAAAGAGATATTTTGCTGTGAAGATAAAAGCATTTTTAGTATATAATCCAAAGCTGACAAAAATTGGCAAAATGCATTACTTTCTAGCCAGGACTTTTTCTGTCCCTGCACCAGAGAGAAAAAGAATGGAAAGTGTTATGGTGCTGCCTCTTTTTCCTGCATAAGAATTGACTGAAACCTCCTCCGTGAAGAAGCATCATGCTGTTTTATCAGTTACAGGCACAATTTATGAAGGCACAAAGGACTTAACAGTGACACGTTTAGTACTTCAGGTCATTTCTGCTATGAATACTCTGAAATTCATAAAGTACTGAGGAAGACTTTGTCTTTAGTGATAATTTGAACCATCAATAAATGAAATATGCAAAATGTGTGTAACAATTAAGAGTTACATGTTGACTTGAATGGTTAAAACCCCTAAAGTAACTATAATTAAAGTTTATTAATTCATGGGTAGCGATATTAAATGGCAAGTTGATTCATTTCCTAATTATGTTATTAGAGTGTGGAAAGTAATGAGGGCTCCCAACAAAGTCAAGTACATGGAATCACAGGTAGTACTGATACATGTCCTTGGAATTAATCTCAAGTAGCTAAGAATATTTATGCAAGAGTAGGACAGTGAGGAATTAATTTAGGTTAAGTGCTATGTTGAATAACTATGTGCTTAAGGTTAAGGAGATGTCTGAATGATTGCTGCATCCAGTCCAAAGGACATGAGATATTTGCTGCTGATTTTCAGTGTAAAATCTACTGTTGCTATGTGAAGAAAAAGAAGAGGGATGATTTTTGCAACACCTTTCACTTCTCCAGCAGCTGGATTTTATTCAGTACAAGTCGCTTTGCACTGCAGACTGATCCCAGAAGAATTTTTGAAACTGTGATGGTCATGCTCTCTATCCTGACTAAAATGTGGCAAGCTCACCCAAAGTTTAAATTAAAGCACAATCTGATCAGTAAAATTTATCCCGAAAGTGTAGAAGACAAAGGAAAAGAGAAAACGCTGTGAAGAAGAATAGATAGATATAAAGAAGAGAAGAAAGCTGGGGGGTGGTTTTTGTAGGTGCTGAATGGGGAAATAGAAAATCTTTTGTATTAGAAAAAAAATCAGTAGAAAATACTGTTTCTTTAAATATTTTTTTCCTTTTTAAAATGAATCTTCAATTTACAGTCTGTGTTTCTATGGAAATAATCAATGAGAATTTTTGTTTTAAAGGTGAGTAACACATATTAATGTTACAGATGTTTATCTTCTTTTCTGGACAATTAAAAATAGCTCAACTCTAAGAATTTAGATATTAAATATACATAATTGCATGGTTCTGACCACAGAGAGGAAATTTTATCGTGTTCAAAGGAATAATTTTTATCCAGTAAGATGATAAAAAAAAAAAAAAAAAGCCTTTAATTCTGGTGAATGAATAAGTGAGGGTATGTCCTACAAGGCAAAGGATGACAATAGAGTAAATCTACTGTATTTCCTGAGTGGATGGAGACACTTTGGTCCTTGGTAGCACTATAATGTTCATTTTCTCTTTGTTCTAGTATTAAGTGCTAAAAATAAGTGATTGAATACTATATAATTTTGGAATGGAAACAAAATAAAAGGGCTAATTTCTTACGGGAGGAAATATATTTTGGTATATTGCATTGGGTGAATGTAAAACAGAGCCAGAATCACTGAATCAGATTTCTCTTTAAAAGTGCAATAAAGGTCAGCATCATAATGATGGGAAATGCAGCTGATTATTTCCTTATATTTCACTTCTGGAACTTAAGGCTCTGTATCCTAGAGAGGCTGAAGGAAAAAGTAATTTGCAGAATGAATCATTGAAGAGTCACTTAGATGTTTCAAGTAAATGTCACATTCTGGTCTGTTCAGAGGTCTACAAAACAAAAAGAAGCCTTATGAAACAGGAGATTGATTGTAAGGCCTCTGATGGTGCAAATGGAGTCAGTCCAAGTATTAAGACAACTTTTCCTGCCCTTATTTTGAGTTGTAAATATTCACTACAAAATGAATCTTTTCAACAGCTCAGTTTTCTCAGTGGAATATTATGGAGACCAAACTGTGTATGTGTAAGGGCTGTGTGTATGTGAAGCAGTCAGTTTTCTCCCACATGATTAACTCAGATCTTAATTACCATGTTTCATAAATCTGGCAGATGAGGTGGTTTATATCATTGTGTATCCATATGAAAAATGTTATTAAGCGGTCAATTTTTTCATTAGAATTCTATTTTCTGTGTTATTTTACATATTTTGACAGCATTTTGCCTTTCAGATGCTGTAGGAAGATATATTGTACATTGTGGGTGCCACTACAGTTGTAACTCAAATTCCGGTGATTCCTAATAGAGAGAGGTAAAGTATGCACTATTTTTGCTTGTGATTTTTAATAATTACTTAAAATGTAATTTGCTTTAAAAATAAGCAAATTTTTACTGCTTTTGAAGTACGTATGCATTCATACAATGTATTTTGGAGCATGCCTACATTTAGATGTATGTAAATAAATACATGTATTAATTTTTTTTAATATATATGTTTAGTTAATCTTTATGGAATTTTATCTAAGAGTTCTATATATAATTGTCTATATGAAGTATTCCATTTCTCCTCTCAAGCAGATCAAAAGAGGATCCACTTAGGTCCCTGTAGGACCTACAAGGAGATGAGGTACATTGATGCTTCCAGGTAATATCATGGAGAACGAAATTAATGTGGTCAGCAAAGCATAATTTTTCAATTGTTCCATGGATGTAACAGGTAAAATTTAACATAGCTTTGGTTTTCTAATTTAGGTCTGGATTATTACTAAAGTATGAGTTGTATAAAGGAGATATGTCAGGTGACCTTAGTCTCATTCTAATAAAAAATACAACATTGATTCAGTAGTGACAATTAAATATATATAAATACACAAGTTAATTCCACTCCAGATTTCATTGCCTCAATTATGCTTGAAAGAAGTTAATCTAAAGTAAACATATGAATTTTGACAAACCTATCACACATTTGCCTAAGAGACAGGTATTTGCATGTGATATCTCCATTTCCTACACTCTCTTGAGCAAAGAGTAGGATCTGGATTTTTAGCTGAAGAAAACAGAAATCTGATAGTGAGCTTTTATTCTTATTAAAAGTGACTTGGTTGGCTCATGCCCTGAAGAGTGATGTTTTGTATTAGATAACAATAATTGACTTTAACAGGTCATTCTTTTTTTTTTTTTTTTTTTTTTTGCAAAGTTTTGAGCCAGACAAAACCATTCACCATATCAAAGTCTGACAGCAGACCCTAAAACAAAGCATGACCAAAGTAACTTTCATGCTTTCAAAATCTATTTTATGGGATGTAGCTTATACCTCTTCTCATAGAGAAATTGGCCCAACCATTGGAAATATAAGTCACAGACAGGTTGGGAGTTTCACTGCAGCATCATTCACCCTATGCCATTGATTACAACATTCAACTTTATGTTCAAATGTCTTCAAGAAACAGCTATGTGTTTTGAGAAATTGATAATATTGGATGTATTTTGAACTTGGTATGCTAACAAAAATGCAGAAGAGTGAGAATGGCAGCTGGGTAGGAGGTTGTTACATCTGAAATAACTTGCAAATTTCCTCAGGCTTTTGATCTATAGCAAGGGCTCCTCTCTAGAGCAGAAGCAATTTCAAATGTATTAGCAACAGAGATTTAAAATGAGCAATACTGAGATTCTGACCTGTGAATTCAAAGCACAAGAATATTTATTTGCAAGTCCTGGTCCTGGATGAAGAAAATAAAAAAGAAATACTAAAATAATTACAAGATTTTTTTACTTACAATACATGTTTTTATCAATATGTAAATCTAAAATTAATAAAAAAAAAGAGAGTTGGATAGACCTTTTGGACCTAAGAAGCAGGGCTGTTTATTTTCTGTTAAGAATTAAGAAACAGACCCCTTCCAATCCTCACAGCCTTTGCTCTAAGAAGCTTGAGAATTTGCCAGAACACCAAAATATGATTTTTATTTTTAGTTTTCAACATACATACAAGAGCTGTATTCATAATTAACAGCAGTAATATTCAATGGGACTTACAGATGTGTGGCATTGTTTTTGACTTTTATTGTTGCTACTGTTCCTCTTACACCACAAATGTTATGTTCAGAGCAGTATGGGATATCTTTTATGCTTTGGTGCTCCAGACATGGACATGAAATTGTAGCTGTTTTCTCCCCTTCCCATCACATTCTCCATTGCTTCTCCTTCTCCTCATTCCCGTGGGAAGAAAAATGAGACAGAAACCTGGGTTTGTGATATTTCAATCAGAATGTTTATACAGTACCATCATGTATCTTGTCACCATAATTAGATGTCAAACCTGCAGCAAACCTTAGAACTTTCTCTTTTAACTTAGATATTTTTTGTAGTAGGCTCTGTGGTTTGTGGTTGTCCATCTCTTCATGTCCTAACTAGCCCTAGTCCTCACCCTCAATGTTTGCTGGTGCTGTCATGCATTTGTACCTCAGTTAATTTTCCATAGTCTTAAAAGCTATGGGAAAACCAAGGGTCATTTAGCATTACTACACCCTACTAATTCTTACCCAGTCGCTTTCAAGTTCATAATGGCATCTTTCTGTAACAGAAAGTATAAAGTATACCATCTGGTAGGGCTGTGAACAATTTTGGCGAGAACCCTTCAGCAGTCTGGCATTTGAAGACATTATATTCTTTTAGACATATCCAGGTTATGATTTTTCACAGCACTTAAAATTAGAAAACTATAGTTGGCCATAATAATTTCGACCATGATTAATTTATAGTTCTAGAATTATAATGCAAAATACATTTGAAGGCTTACTTAGACCACAAAAAATAGCTTTCTAAATGGAAAACACATTGAAAATTGTTTTAATTCAGAACTGTAGAAATAAAGCAGTGGACTGATGATATATTTAATACATATAAATGATGTAAAGTTGGCTTGCAAGTATATCTAAGGAAGCTACACCTAAAAGTCAGTTATGATTTTTTGCTGAAAAGTACTTTGATATTTTGGGGGGAGTCTGAAACAAATTCTCTGGTGTTTTTAAGAAAGAAAAAGCAAAATTATTTCTGAGATGCTGTTGGGCTTCTTTTAAGTTTGATATACTTGCCCACTATGCAACTTCTGCAGTCATTTTTTTTTTCCCAAAAGAACAAGCACGACATGCAGGATGAAATATCAATTAATTTTGTTTCCCTCCTGCATATTTTTAGCAATGCAAGTCACTCCTGAGGAAAAAAACCTTAACTATGATGGCACATCATCCACAGACTCTGAATGAGCAGAGTATAATGAATTAGTTGTGAGGGCTCACTACTGTAGAAGGAATCTCTGCAAATCAAAATATAAAAAAATATCCTCTCATTTTTGCAGATTTCTAATTAATAAATGAGATCCATAGATGAAATATTTCTCCAGCACAAAAAGCCCTCTGCAGTTTTTGGTAGACAGGACAAAAACAGAAGTCATGATTTCAAATTTACTTGAAGTCTGCACACCTCTGGGCAGTGTGATAATGTTTGTACTTCCATCTGTCTTGAAGCTGATCTAACTACCTGTAGAAAACCTGGGGTACATGAAAGGCTCTGCCACTGAAGGTCTTTGAAACCCAAACAGACTTGGTGATGAGTGTATTACTGGCATAGCAAGGAAATGCGCGCAGAAGAAACACTTGCGTGCACCTGCAGTTTCAAAAGAGAACGTGGCTTGCAGTGTTGCTTAAGAAAACGGTTGAGTGAAATCATTGCAAGGCGAGGCCCCAGAACATTTTATGGGGAGATTCAACAAAACAGTTCATGTGTGTTGTAGCTGAGGATACCTAGACAAGAGATCCAAGAGCTGCACCCTCCCCTTCACTGTAAATTGCTAGCAATTAATCTGCTTTATTCTGGATCAGGGTTTTTTTCTTAAAATTTAATATATAATGACTTTCAATGCTATTAAGTGATTTTTCTGCAATAATTCACTGCAAAAGAGATATATAAGAAAATGTCCACTGTCATCCAAATATATCCTCTTTGCTACTGTACCAAGGAAGGGCAAGGAACAAGAGCCCTATTACTTTTTGTTTTATCTGAATTGCTGTTATTATGATTGGATATCTTCTACCCAGTGCCAGATATTTTTGTGTTTACACTGTGATATTTTAGATCGTTTCTGAAGATAATGTTTGGCATCTTTTACATTGCAACATCTAGTTTGACTCTTCAGACCTCATTTATAAACAGCAAGATTGTCTCTACAGTCCCAGGAATATTTTATACTTGAAAGCACTCAGATATTTTTCTTTTGGCCATCTGTCTACATCTGCTTACTCAAATCAGTGTAGCCAAGGTCATCTTACATTTCTTCTCTAAGGCTGTCAAACTTATTTTCAGCCTTGTCAAGTTCAGCCTTTGCTTTTTATCTTCATGCTAAGGGGGCATTTACTGTAAGTGTGGTTCTGTTGGCATTTCTTTTTCAGTCCCCTTTTTGACATATTTCTTTTTGTGCCATTTATTGCTCTGTGACCATTCTTGTTTTTTTTTAAAACGCAAACTATTTTCTTTCTCTCCTTTGTTGTGCTTCTTACGACCTCCAATGCAACCTTAATCCCCTCTCAGCAAAGAAAATAGGCACAATATTTGGTTTGCTGTAATTGTTTCATATGAACTGAACTCAGAAACCTGATCAGAGTACCTTGAAAAGCAAATTACATAGTTCTGGCTCAGAAGGTGGGAGCACTTCTCAAACATCTCTGAATACTTGTTTTATCTCTGATTATTCTTGTATTTTGAACAACAATAAAAAGTCACTAAGAAAAAAATTCTGTACTCTAAAGCAGCATACTTAGGATATTTAAAAACGCTCTACAAAAATGAAAGTTTTTTTCATCATGATGTAAACATGTCTAGTTTGTCTGGCTCAGCACTGCCATGCTTGTATTATGCTATTTGTGCAGGTTACCTACTGACAAACTAATCAAATCTTATTTGTAGCATAGTGGAAGTGACTTATTGCAGTTTTGTTCTCTGGATCTCTGGATCCAAAATAAAGTTGAGCCCAGGTGCCTCGTAGAACTACAATGACTAGCACACAGACTTATGCAGTACTTGGCTGCTTCTTGGGTAATGCTTAAGGAAATATGGTGCTTGCAGCAGTTCAAGCCGTGCAACAACTAACTAATCAGAGAGTATTTTTCTCCTTGCTTTGGGGAGTTTTTCAGGAACACCTTCTAGGATGCTATTTCACCCTGAAACTTTCAAATGGTGCATTCAACTGAAAAGTACATAGCATTTTGCAGTGCTTATTAACCCCCTTCTTAAAGATTTCGATAAAGAGTTTTGTCCTTGTTGATACAGAGTGAATTGTGCATATTGCTGCATCTTTCTTTTTCACTTTGTTTTCATAATATAATTTTCTGGAACTTCATTACTGACCTTGAAAATGCAGTTTTTCACTGAAGAGTTTTTTCTTTCTCCTCCAGGGAGCTATTGTCACTATCTCAACAGACCATGCAAGAAGTGAAAATATGGAGTTTTCTCAGCTTCTCTCTCCATTGTTTGCACTGTCAGCAGGGTCAGATATTACTTATTGCTGATGCTGTTCCTATGAAAGACCATGACACAGAGGAAGGACACCCAGGATTTGAAGGCAATGGTTTGGGTCCTCACTGCACAAAGGGCTTTGTCCCTGTTTAACCACCCTAGGTAGTCCAACCCAATAAGTCTGTGCTCCAGAGCACCTGCCATCCTGTGCCACCTCACTCCCTGGTGTGAATACTTTGATTTCCTGCAACTCTTGGAGACAGCCTAAGTGAGGGATGAAAAACAAAGTTGTGCTGAGAGGGATGCAAGGCAAGACAGTTACACTGCTCCCATAGGCAAACAAAAGCCATGCAATGGATTGATCATGTGAACAGCTTGCAAATCCCTGAGGAGCAGAAGAGTGAAGGAAGGTGCAAAAGGGATGAGTTTGAATGAGGCTGGATTTTGCTCATGGATCAACCTGGGAGCCATCTCCTTGTGGTGGACAGCCCCATGAGGGAGATAAGCAGCTGCACTACTTTGCTCAGGTGTGCCTCTCTTGTGCATCTCTTCCCTACCCTCTTAGGCTGTCTGGGTAGAGAAGGAAAGGCTGTGTGTATAAGCTGGTGTAATCTTGTGAGGGTTGGATTTGTGCTCTTAGAAACCAGTGCCAAGGTGGGCTAGTGCGTTGGTGCTCTTGGAGACAGTAGCCTCATGCCTAATTCTTCCTTTGCTTGACAGAAATGATTTCTTCTCTCTCACTTTCCCAAAATGTTTTTTTTAATATTTGTGATCAAAGAACCAGGAGGAAGAAAGGAGCCTGTGTGTCTGAGTCATCCAGATTGTGGAAGTCAGGGGACTTCCCGAGTTTCACCTGAGGGGTGGGTGACAGAAAATTGTCTGGGATAGCGAATGCTTCCATGTTTTGCATCAGTGAAGAACTTGAAAGTAACTGATCAGCTGCCCAGGCAGCAGAACCTCAAGTTTGGGATTGCTTTCTTCCAGCCAAATGCTCTGAAAACTGGAATGCTGGGTCAGATTCACATTTCTTTTCCAAATAGCCTTTTGGTGTTCTTTCTGGTGTGGTACAATGGCCTTAAAGGAAAACCTCCTTTACTTGAATAATATGTAGGGGGTTTGCTTATTTTCCTAAGGGGAGGTTTGAGGGGGATTAGAGTTCCTGCCCAAGGGCAGGTGTCCCTTGGTACACATTGCTCTTTTTTACCTCCTGGACTGCAGGATCCCCTGGTGCTCTTCCAGGATGCAAAGAATACCCCCCAAGTTGACTTTCCATTCCAGTCACTAGGTTATAGGGATTTGATTTTCTTTATTTTTTTTTCTTTTTACTTTTTTTCTTTTTTCTTGAATTGGTGGCTGCTATAGGATACTGTGAGTTTTGCAGTTCTTTTGCTTGATTGTCTTGATTGTCTCCTGAGAGACAGTCTCAGTCCCCTGGGACTTGCCCTGTAGGGAAGACTGGATTTTTATATCAAGGCATATCAATTTTGTAACTAATTTTGTGAAGAGACTGTTTCTTAGCCCTGCAGGTAATTAACACTTTTTTTTTCTCTTTGCTTCAAAGCAGGATAGCTGAGCTCAAATTGGGTGTTGGTAAGAACTGCCAGATCTGCTTTTCCTTGAACCATGCCCAAGCATTTTCACAGGCCAAAATTATGCCAAAGAGTATGTTAACAATTAAATAATATGGGTAATTGTGGCCAAATGTCTTGATGCTCTTTAATATACTAGTACAAAGATAGTGGTATCAGTGTGACTTTGTGTCTGAGCTATTAACTGGAATCTAATTGCTCCTGCTTAGGCCCTCTGAATTGTGAAGAACAGTAT
Organism: Sitta carolinensis; assembly: GCA_032173965.1. Taxonomy (NCBI): domain Eukaryota; kingdom Metazoa; phylum Chordata; class Aves; order Passeriformes; family Sittidae; genus Sitta; species Sitta carolinensis. The sequence continues at coordinate 29,290,658 of CM063285.1, forward strand.
AGCTTTTGGAGAAAAAAACCAAACAGCAAGACAGCTTCAAGCTTATGCCTTGGTGTAGCGAATAGACAAAAATTACCTTAGAAAAGCTGGAAGCACATCTGTTGTTTCAGGAGGGGTTTCTGAAACTGCAAGAAGAGTTTAAAGGCAGAGGGACTAAGGCAAGGGGAATTTAAAACTTGGTGCACTCTTGTTAATGCAAAAATATTTGTTCTATGTCTTTTCATTCAGTTATTTTAAAAGTAATAAAACTGTGGAAGGTTTAAGATATTTCCACCTAGTTTTTCCCATAACTTAGCTGAATTTTTAACTTAATTACAGTTACTTGTATATTCACTCACTGATCAAAAGCTAATGATCTCTTTCATAACGTAGAAAATGCTTTCATAGAGCATTTTGGGGCTCATGACCTGCGGTTAAACACCTGTATCATTTTAGCAGAGAAAGTCTGTAAAACTGAGAAGGCCATCGAATAGCACACCAACAAAACTAAATGGAAATTGTAGCAATTTTCTCCCGAAATTCAGTGGCGACCATCAACATGCATATAGCTGTTAAAACTCTGTCCTCTTGGTAATTTCCTTTTTTAACTAAAAAAAATGCGTGCAGACACTGCTAGTTCATTCTGAAATCGTTCTCTGCTTGCTGAACTGAAATGGGATCCAAAGCTGGGAAATTGTACCTGAAGCATATCCTTGTTTTTGTTGTGAATTCTATGGTGTCTGCAGCACAGCTTGAAGATTGCCACCTGGTTATTTTAAAGCAACACTGGATTTGTTTAAATCATAAACAAAGTCTCTAAGATGTTCTTCTTATTATTGTCATATCCACTGGATATGTTGATTATAATAATCACTTTACTTCACCATTGTAAAGAGCTTCTTTTTCTTCTATTTATATATAACATCCAAAAATTGATCTAGAGGGTAAAATTACATAGTCTAATGCTTGCTTGTTTCTGTGGATACTTACTGATTTTTCATGTATGCATTGGAAAGCACTGAGCCCACCTGTGGCATTTGAATTACCTAATGAATGTAGTGCTAATCAGTGAAACATTATTCACTTACACTTCTGCCAGACAGAGTCTCAAACCTTCAAAATTTGGAGTAATTTCTGCCAGATAGAGCTGACAACAGCCATTTTCTGTTGATCTGCTACTTTTGCCATCCTTTAGACATCTGTATGTTTCTCAGGTATGTGAAAACCCATCTCAAAAATAAGAGGCTATAGATTATCTAAGAGCAGAATTTGAAGCTGTCTCAAACTGTGCTCCTGGAGCAGATGGGTCAAGAACCAAATTCTAGATGGAGATTTATATAATGCCATTGTCAAAGGGAATATGTTGGAGACTGGGCAAACATTTTTTGAAGGCAGTCCTGAAATTTATAGATACAAGTGAGATGAGTTTTCAAACATCTTTCAGTATAATTAAAATTGAACACATAGTTCATCATTCAGAGATACCCTGAGTATTTATAGTTCTCCCTGGAATTGCTGTTTTTCCAAACAGCCATTTCTGCCACAATTCTGTCCTGGTACTGTATTCTTTATTTTCAGTATGTAGTGAAATGTGTAAATAACCCAAATCTGCAGTGACAAATAAAAGTCACTTTTTGGAGATTCTTATGATCAAGTCAGATAATTTTCCTCTTTTCAAAAATATTACTAAAGAAACTTGTAATAAATAAGCTTTCATTGAGGAAGTGGGAAGTGTGCCCTTTCTGCAAATGAATGAACATCTGGTTTAGAACATTTATGGATTTGCTTTTTCCATACTGTTATCAAATGGTTCCATTCTTGGTTCCATTTCTTGTAGTGAGAGCCTGCCAAATTGATGGGCCTTCACAAGTCTCTCCTTGTGCATTTGCCTTGATAAGGAAGATGTTTTCACACTTGTTAGGAGTTGGGTCCTCTTGTAGAAATTTTTCCCATAAGTTTCCAGGGAACTGATCTCTGGGAACTTATGGATAGTTAAGAAAGACAAAAGAAGTGGCTGAGGTGGAGGGAGGGGAGGAACACGTGGACTTCACTTCTCTTTTGGGGGTGGTGCTTGTTGGGAGAAGGAAACAGCAGGCTGTGGTTTCCAGACTTCAGGGGAGATTTTTTCTTTCACAGGCACCACTGGAGCGGAGTTCAGGGTTTTCCTGCCACGGTCTCTCCGTGTGTGTCCCAGCAATCCTGACCCTGCCCCTGTCTGCCTGGCCGGGAGCCGCTGCAGTTCCTGCCCCCCTCACTGTTCCTTCGCTCCTGCTCCGAGTGTTCTCCACGCCTCAGCCCGCACCCCCTGCCTGCCGGGACTCGTGCTGCAGCTCCAGCCACCGCCGGGGAGCTCCTGATCCATCTCCAGCATCCCGGGACTCTGCCCCACAGCTGCTGTGTCGGGAACTGCACCAACGGGGAAAGGGGGCCAGTGGCAGAGAAAACTGGGACTGTTTCCCTGGTTCTGTCTGCTGTTCATATCATAGTTATTGTTGTTCTGTTTTGCCTTGCTAAACACAAGTAAAGAACCATTACCCATATCCTCACATCTTCATCTGAGAGCCCCTTAATTCTAAAATTACAACAATTTGAAGAGAGGAGTTTTTTTTTGCATTCTCCATTTCAGGAGAGGATCCTTTTTTGTCCTTAGCAAATACATGTCTTCCAAACAAAGACAGCACTGTTCTCTCAGCCCTGATTGTCCCATATTTGCTGAGTCTCTCCAGAGACTCAGGCAGTCATTTTGTTGTTGTACAAAGTTGACAGTTGAACTTTCTTTCTTAACCATGGAAAAGTAATTCATTATTCCACCGGAGATAAGAATGCATGGACAGATCCACATGTTCACGGTGTTATGTCACTCCCAGATTTCTACTTGTTCAAGGCTCAGAACTTTGTTATTATTTGAGCTGTTTATTTCCAGGAATGCAAGCTAAAATTTTCCAAGAGCTGGTTGTTGCTCTGTATGGCATTTTTTTTTATACCTGGAAAAGTGTGTTAAGTGAGGTTGGACTAGATGATCAAGATGACAAGATTATGTCAAAAGGGAACTGCAACAATTTCCCTAACCCGGTGCCACTTACAGAGAAAGGTAGAGAACTTGGGAGTGATGTTTGGCCTGGGAAGAAGGAAGAGGTAAAGGGAAGGGTTGTTAAGATTTGGGTTTGTTTATAATTATTCTATTCTGATTTGATTGGTAATAAAGGTGATTTTGCCCATGACCATAATCAATGGGTGATCCCTCCCTGCCCTTATACTGACTCATGAACCTTTTGTTATATTTTCTCTCCCCTGTCCAGATGAGGAGGGGACTGATCAAAAGGCTTTGGTGGGCACCCGTCATGCCTCTTTGAAATTTCTTTTAGCAGAGGTTTGTTGAGAGCACTGTAAAGGCTCAAAGCGATCATAGTGAAACTAAGAGCTTGCTTTCTTCTCCCCAAAATGTGGATTACAGGGAATAAGAATCCTTCAAGGGACACCATAAATAACTGGTTAGTGCATCAACTGCTCCTGACTCAGCATTTCCATGAATACTTTGTGCTGTGAACTGATGTCTTGGTTTTCTAGTACTGAGAACAGCATTTACTGAAACACATCTAGTTATAGCTCAAAAATGGCACAGACATTTTGCAATGGCAAAGTTGTAGAACTAAATAATTCATTGTTAAGGGATTACCAGAACATCTGAACATAAAGTATTTTACACTTGAAAAACTAAATAATAGCCCAAAACTAGAATTTTTAAGTAAGTTGATAGTTTATATATTAATAGTAGATAGTTTAATAGTATATATATATATATGTGTGTGTGTGTGTGTCTTAATAGTTTATATATTAATAGTATACAGTATAATAGTATATTAATACTACGCTTAGAATGTTGATATTATTGACTTTACGCATACACACAGGTCTATTTCCTGTTGCCTTGGTAACCATGTGTATTATGCTGGTAACATAGCAACATAAGTGAACCTGCGTGGCTTTGAGGAATCTAAAACGAATATGTAAGTAAGTGGAGGGAGTCAGGTCTGAAGGAAAGATTTTTTTTTTTGTGCATCAACAAGAACTGCATATTGTATCTTTCAGGAACTATTTCAGAAGAATAGATTTTTTTTTCTCTATGTTAATGCCCTCTATATTGATCTCAGAGTTGGAAATTGCTAATGTGAAAGACAATTATTTTTGTCATTCATTACTTGCCCCCTCTTCCTTGTAGGATGAAAGTGCATCATCAAAAGGTAAAAATTTCCTGAATGTTTTCTAAAGAAACAGTATGGAAAAATAATTAAAGCATAATAGCCAAGCCATGTTTTGAGCAATTTTATTTATGGTTTCTTGTTTCTAGTATTCAAACTGCAGCATTAGGATGTTGAAAGAGAACTGTATGAGAGGGAGGTAGTCTGTAGAAGGTTGACTTTACAAAGCCTTAGGTAAGTTTGGTCAGTTTTAGATACTGGTCATAAAATAGCAAGAAAAAATTAAATTGCTTCCTACAGAATATGAACATGTGTTTCTACAATACTGTGCACTTGAGCTTTGTGGTGTGAGCACTGCATGACTTGGGCACAGACTTAGGCACTGACTTCTGTGAGCTGTTTGTTACTTTAGAGGCTTGGAACTAGAGCTGGGAAATCATCTCTGTTTAGGACCATGTAAATTAAATTTTGCAAATCAGTATTATTCAAGCATATGATTAAAATTAATTGCATTCTTATATGCTGATCAGAATGAATTAGATATGAACTTAAGAATACAGGGATGTCACTTCATGAACCAAGGAAAAAGACACCCAAGTCCTCTGTTCTGCAGTGCACTTATTGCATTGGTGCGTGTCATGTCCATGTGAGGCTGTTTAAATGAGGAAGATTCGAAGATTACAAATAGCATGTAAAATGCCAAGGAATGGTAAAATAGCTATACCACCCCACTGCTTATGCAAAATTTTTATTGCTCTGTATTTTAGTGCTTTAATTTCTGTACATGTAAATCATAGAGTGTTTCTTTTCCTCATCATGAGATCACCACTATGGAGCTGTTCTTAATAAAACTTCAGCAAATTTCCATCTGTGTAAAATTACACATACAAGTAGGTGTGAATTCCAAAGGAAATTACTTTTACTGCAGTCCCCTTTTGACACAATGTTCTCATTTAATTCTCTTCACTCTATTTTCATTCTTGATGCTGAGTGGGGTTATATGTGTGGTAGAGACAATATGTGAAACTTGTTATCTAGGTAGGTGTGAAAAGTATTTATGTAGCTACATCCAATTTTTACTTTTCTAGAAAAAGACTGTATATGACTTAAAAGTACTGACTACACCAGAATCCCCATGTGATAATGTGAACCCACCTTAAAAAACTTTTCAGGCAAATTTTAATTAAGTGTTAGTACTCCCAATTATTATAACTTTTGTTGAATCTTTGTTTCATACATATAAACATTTCATCTCTGAGATGTCATAGAAAGTTGTCTGCTTCTTCCCCCATATTAAGTTTGTGGTTGCTATGATTTCTTGTGACTGTGGCTATAATAGCCAGAGAAATAAAACAATTTGTGGTACACAGACACTTTCTCACTGTATGCCGTATTTTTATACATTAATGCCAACAATCAAACTTCAGTCTTTGCTCTTCTCTTTCCCCGACCTCAGGTCCCGTGCCGTGTGTTCTTGATGTATACAATTCACTGCAGCTTTGTTGGGTTGGGGGAATTTTCACCTTAGTGGAGGCAGACTCAGGAATCAGGAGCATGCCAATGCTACAGTGAGTTCAAGTACATCCACTCCTGAGAAGAGGAGGAAAATAGTTTCTGACCTTTTCAGAACACTTCAAAATCTCACATTGCTCAGTGACTTTTGCTTAAAAGTTCTCTTGTTTCAGGAATTACCATTGCCAGAAATGTGAGCAAAGGGTGTTCTGATAAGGAATCTCAGCCCAAATTGTTTGGAAGACCTTATAGCCCATCCTGGCTTATAAATGCTAATGATGACTTATCCTGCAAAAGAGGACCCATTACCTGTGCAGGCTTCACAAGATGAGGTGAAGTCAGCTGTCTCTTGGAGATGTGTTAAAGTTTAAACTACTCAGACACCTTTCTCTCACACCAAGGAGCATCACTCAGGATGCTGGACAGAATATCTCATTTTTAGAAAAACAAGTGATACAATATAGCTGCTCAATATCAGGGGCAGCATGCATTAAAAGGTTACTTTCATGTCTTCCAGTATTGTAAAGTGAATGACAAGGAACAGAGGTAACAAGCTAGAGCAATGCAAATTTTGAGTGGTTTCCTGTCCTCTAGTTCCTTCAAGCTGTGACTTCTGCCACTTTTTGAAATGGTCATGATTCCTTGATATACACCAGAGATTTCCAATATTACCCTTAAGTAAAACTAAGTTTATTTTAGTTACGTGAAGAGACAACAGTCCCCATTGAATCATGTAGGTCCAATGTGTCAAAGCATCATAGAATGGCTTGGGTTGGAAGGGACCTTAAAGCTCACCTCATTCCAACCTCCCTTCCATACCTTTCACTTGACAAGGTGAGTGAGAGCCATGTCCAACCTAGCCTTGAACACTTCTAGGCATGGGGCATCCACAACCTTCCTGGGCAACCTGTTTCAGTGCCCCATCACCCTCACAGTAAGTAATTTTTTCCTGATATGTAATCAAATCTTACTCTCAGTTTGAAGCCATTCACTCTTGTCCTGTTACTATATGCCTAGATGAGTTTTACTGCCAGAGTGGTATTCAACTAAAGGAAGGAAACAAAATGGGAAATTTTCAAAAGGTGATAACTAGCACCTCTGAGCAGCAGCTGTAGCATCAGTGAAAGATGAATAGTGGTGTAATGACTGGTAAGTTCATTAAATGATATATGGTTCTATAGGGCTTGAAAGAGGTGGGATCAGTTCATCCTTTCTATGAGACCTTGGGCAAGAGGTTCATGCTGTTGCATAGTAGTGAAAGAGAGACTTATCTGCATACCTCTTTCAATTTAATTACAGGCAGCTGTTTTCCAAGAACATTATCTAATAAGGGCAGGTAGAGCTTTATGTGGAATGAATTCTCCCTTTCAGCCAGTCTGGCTGTTTTTAGGCTTATCTCTTCATGTGCATATCCTGCAGTGCTGCATTCTGTAATCCTGATGCTCTGAATGGCTAACCCTCATTTCATCTGATATCTTTGGAGAAAAAGCAGTTGCATCTGAATTGTACTTAGATTTTCTTTCAGTAAAACAAGGGTGTTCCAGGGTCTTCTCTAGGCTTATGAAGGCCATTGGCATGGAGCTTCTTTCTCTTGGCTATATGGTCTATGTGGGGTTATTTTTATACATTTTCTTAATACAGTTTGCTTCTTTCTTGTTGCTTCCCAGGTGATGTTTGAAAGTTGCCCCCAGCCTCTCCCAGTTGTGTTGCCCCAGATGACTGTTGTTCACTGCACACTGATTTCCTGGGGCTCTGAGGTCTTAAACGCATTTGGTTTCCCATCACTCAAACTAAAACAGGTCAGGCAGTGGCTACTGACCCCTGTACAGCTGTTAAAACAAGCCTCAGCCAGCTCAGACTGAGTCACAGTGTGCTGGGTGCTTTCTCCTGCTAATGTCAAAGATCAGGTTTGCAGTGTACATGGTTCTGATGCAGACCTGGACTTCTCCTGAGTTTCAGCTCTGATCAGAAAGTGGAAAATGTTCTCAGCTGTTGTAGGTTGCCCATAGCCTCTCTGCTGGCCTTTCCCCTCTTGCATAGCTCTGCTGCAGTGATAACAGCAGGCACATATGAAAACTAAGAAGATGTGTCTTGACTTTCAGGAAGATAAAAGTCAAACGTTCAAAGACTCACATCTTTTTAAGTTGCATTTAGCTGATCATTGCTAACAATTCATAAGTGCATATCTGCCAAAATCTGCTGTACCTAGCCATAATTTATCTGCTAGATACGCTGGATAATTTCTTATACGCTGAATATTAAACATCAAGTACTGAACTTCTCTTGCCAAATAGTGTTCTACCAAGGAAATTATGACAATTTAAGTTGTTTTGGGTCTAATGGATATCATTATAATAATGTGTGTCAACACCCATGCCTAAATAGATGACCCTGAATTAGTAAAATTGCTAGAGGATGGATTCTATTATTCTATTATTGTATTATATAATGTATGATTTCTATAATTTTTTTTTACCTTTTTAAGTGTTGTGGATGTCAAGGTCTTTTAATCTGACACTCAGTTAACATAAGGGAACAGTCCTTATCATTATTAAATTGACTCTTATTTTCAAGTTATGTTACATCTCAGATTTTCATTTATTTCTGAAAAGCAGCCAAAAGAAATCTGTTTAATATTACAGTGTCATATATTGCAGGAAGAACTCCTAGCCTGTGCCCAGACAATCCACTGACTCATGCTCATGATGGCTGAAGCAGGTCAGAGCCGAGGCTGCAATATATTAGAACCAGCATATTGTGATCTGTGTGTGTACCTCATTGAATGCTGGGATCTTAACCTGTGCATTTGCTACTATTAACCTTAGACATTCCAAATGTCTAGGCACCATTTGAACCAATTTCCAGAGATTAATTTAATTTTCACATGAAATATATGTGTATATGCGTGGCTCTTAGTTACATCCAAAGCCTTACACCTGACACACAGCTGTGCTTCTCTCAGAAGTGAAAATGTATGATTTCATACTTAGAAAGTACAAATGATGTAATCAGCTTCAAGATAAAGAAGAGCTTCCAAGTATGTTATATATTAATATTATAAATGGAAAATGAAATTGAATCTAAAATAAACAGCCCTTCAGACACCTCATGGTAATTTACCACAGAAATTCATAGTGTTAATAACATTTCATTATGGGAACAGTATTGGGCTTGACGTGCTACTGGCAGTGTTTGAAGGAGCTCCCTGGAAGGTGCCTAAAGGAAACAGGATCACATCAATCTCTTTTAACTCCATTTAATAAAACAAAATTATCTAGTGTTTCAGGTGACAGAGATGCATCAATACAGATGCCACTACAGAATGAGTTGTCACTGATTATCACTGTTTTTAATCTATTTTGTTAATGAAATCATTAGTTATTTTCATGTCAGCTAAGACAGAACTATGGCAACCTTTATTATTTGACATTGATCAAGTGAGTGTTCATGTTCCAGAAATCGATGAGTAATGGGGTGTCTTTTAAAAACCCTGGGTAGCACTAAAAGAAACGAGATATATCAAATTCTTAATAGGCTCTTATAATGCTTGGGAAAAAAAAAAAAAAAAAAAAAAAAAAGGGAAGTGTACAGAGAAGTTTGGAATAAGTTGTCATTTCCCATTGTACTTTATGTTCTTTGCTATAAATATTCATATATTTAAATTTTACACTAGGAACTCCTAAGCCTAAATGTACCATGGCTTGTGAATCCCTCAATCTGAACTATTCCCTTCCTATTGGAACAAGTTAGTAAAAGAGCTCGTGCCTGAAGAGTTGGAGCAGCAAACATGTCTTTACTACTAGCTGTTCTTATGTAAAATAGAAAAAATGGTCTCCAAAGTAGCTCACTTACAAAGATTATAGCTTCCTAGCTCATGTCAACTGTGTGAAATGACCTCTACAGATATACTGCTCTCTCAGTAGGTAGAATTTTTGTGTGTCATTGACATACAATCCATTTCATGGCATGCTCTGTATTTCCATTTTCTAGGGAAAAGAAAAGCTTTTTCTTTACTCTGCTTAACCTGATTTGGCAAAAAACAAGCCAACCAGGCATAAAAAAATCCCTGTGGACTTTTCACTACAAGAGTCAAACTAGTGTCCCAATCTCAGAATTACACAATTAGTTTTGTGGGCTGAGGTAAAAACTGTCCCACACAAATATTGAATTGTGTTCATGTTATCTATAGGTTACTCTTTCAAATAGCAAGTATACAAATCTTTTGTATTCAAAATATTTCAAATTACTTGTTTTATTTTCATTCTAAGCAAACGTCAGAACGTTAACAAATCAGTAGGATTTTTCATTTATTTTCGGATCAAACTGTCTATTTAATTTTCTCTATTCGTAGACTGGTACCTCTGGACAGTAAAATGGAACAAAATTATTCTTATCTGTTTATGGGATAATACTAACAAAGTTGTTGTCTTTCATGAGCTAACTATTAGCTCAATTAAGGCAAAGCAGAAAAGTATCACCTTGTCTGACCGTTTACTCTCTCTTGTCTGTGAATTCGTTCATAGGACCATAGAAACATAGCATAATTTAACTTGGAAAAGGCCATTAAGATCATTGATTCAAGGCAAGCCCACCACTTAAACAAGTCCACCACTAAAGCAAGTACTTAAAGTTCCACATCTACATGTGCTGAAAAAAACAGAAGTCTAAGGCATGTGAATTTTGGAAGAGCAAATAAAACTTATATTCTAAATGGGAGTTATGCCTCTTTATTTGACAAAGGTTCCTAAAAGAGGATTAGGGATTTCTTATTGCAGAGTTAAATGCAACTCCAGACTTTTCTTAGGACATGACCCAAGGTTACTGCAGTCAGATACACAGATAAAATCATTCATGTACCGAGGAACCAGAGAAAGCTGGAGGTTTCTAGTGCTTCAATTTCCCACTCTGTCAATGACTGACGAAATCCATACTTCTGCATATTAGGGGCCCAAAGAGACCTTTGGCATTATGTAACCTAAATGACAAGAGATAGCATTGGGTTCCACCCAGCAATTCATCACATGCCTAATGGTGCACCTGAGACTAATCCCTTTCTCAGCAGAGGGATTTCTCTGCTGCCACCAGCAGTAAACAGTGACTGAATGAGTTGACCCAGCTGTGCCCTGCCCAGTTCATAAGCAGTGAAGAAGACAAGTGCACAGGTAATGCTTGTGCCCTGCTTTGCTCCTCACTCAAGCTGGAAATGTCATGTAGGAACCAAGAGCTCTCTTGGGCCTTTTACTTCCCTGCAAGGAAAGTGCCTGGTCTTGCCTGGAAGCAGGTAGAGTAAAACACTTTAAATGCATGTCACAGACAAGGCTTAGGAAAAGGCTAGAAAAGTCAATGCTGCTATAATTATTTTAGTAACAGTCTCAGCAGTGGAGGCAGACACAGATGTTGAAAGTGCAATTATGGCAGCTACTGTGGTGATAACAAAAGCAGTGCAACAGCAGGCACCCACTTGTCTTTTTCCTTCCTTTAAACTGAGGCATCAAAAGAAGGAAATGACAATACTTCTGAGGTGAATAAAAGTATTTTGATTTTAATCCCACATCCCCTTGCTTGTTTCCCCTTTCTTAATATGGAGTGCAAGGCAGAAAATGGGCAGAAAACTAGAGGGACTCTGTCCTCATCAGTAATGCTGCCATATAGAAAATTCCAGAGAAACTGGTAGTGTAAAAAAATACAGAAAACTTTATTTGGCTAACTCAATTGTATCTTTTGCTTTTAAGGCATGACCATGCTCAATCATTTCAGTGTCTAGATGAGGGTGAGACAAACACATGAAATGAGGCAGTCTTCAGCCACTAATAGGTTTGGTTTGTGTTTGTGGCTAACTCACTTTGGGATTTTTCCTCTAGGTCCTTTCTCTAGCTGTTTATTGTTTTGGAACTGTGGGATCCTGAATCAGTTATTCCTTGGAGGGCAAATAAACCTTAGGAAAAGGAATGCCTGAAGTCCAAGAGCGCAAAGGAGAAATAGGAAAATAAATAAATTTCCTATGTTCATCTTATGGAATTAGAATTAGAAGTGATGTCAAACTATGTCATAATCAGCCTCAGTAACCACAGGCCTAATCCTGCTTTAAATTCAACATTATGAGCAAGAACCAATTTCAGTGTGTATCATAGAAACTCTTTACCAAGGGGTTGGTGCTTTGAAGCAGCTACTTTTATACTTTGGAAGGAGGTTAAATTATAATTAGAATTTGATTTTTCTAGGAAATGTGTTTTAAGAGCTGGCAGATTGTTTTCCCCTTTTTTTAAAAAAAAACAAAACTTTTTTTAGCTGAAAAACTGCTTTCTATGTACATGAAAGAGGTAACAGTCTGATTGTCTGATCGATTTTCATTAACTGTCGAAGAACTTGTAGCTTCCTTAAGGAGAAAAGAGAGAAGTTGTAGCTATAAATAGCAGCTGAACTGCAAGGCCCTGGCAAGCTGTGGAGAAGGAAAGGCAGTGTAGCAACCTGTCTGGGGCAGAATGTGGCTATTGTAAATGCATCTGGTAGAGAAATCTAAGTGAGATTGATTATTTTGAAGTAATTTGACATGCAAGTTTAATGAGCGATGTTTGAGGCTTCTTGATGAAATACCTTAGCACCTTGATGGAAAGCATTCAATGTGACTTGTTGGTTTGGAGGATTAAGACTGTAGCCATGTTAATGATGGGCCTCCAGATATTGATCTCTGTGGGTTTTGCAAACTTTAACCTCTTTGGCAGATCTCTACCATAAATTTGTGTTTTGTGGCTAAAATGTATGGTCTTAAGAATCCTGCAACTCTGCAGTTTGTCCTTTTTGGGACATCTGTAAGTCTTCATGAGTTTGATCAACTTTTTAGAAGTGGAAGGTTCTAACAGAAATTTGGTTACAAATGTAGTCTGAATTGCTTTTAGGATTTTCTTTTTCCATCAAAAAAAAAAACTTATAGGTAGATAACAATTCAGAATACTACAGGATAGATTTTTCAGCATTTAGGACTCTTAATCATATGACTAATTTTCCCATTTTGGAACATAAATCTCTAAAACTTTTAAAATATCCATGCAGGTGGATTAATTTCTATGATCATGTTTTTTAGCACTATATTCAATAAGAACATCTTTATTATAGATTTTAAGGAGACTGAGAAATAATGTGCAGTACAGGTAAGAACAGAACAAGCTGATTTTAATTCCTAATACTTTTAAAACTAATAATATAGTTTAAATCATGCATTTTTCTCCCAGAAATTGTCTATGTTACCTGTGGTGGTTTTTTTTTTTTTTTTTTTTTTTTTTTTTTTTTTTTTTTTATGACAGGGAAATCTAATTAAAAAACATCACTTGGTTAGAAGAAGAGGAGAAAAATATATAATTCTCATTGTTTTTAAAATTCTCTCTTTGTAATAGCACAACAGATAAACTGGCAGAAATAGGAGGAAAATTAATTACACTCGACAAATTTTAAAATTATGCAAATAAGGTGAAAAATTTTATATCAGTTGTTGAAGGCTCCCTTCATGAGAGTCATATGTGATCGAAACACAGACCTGTTCCAGTAACAGAGACTAATCAAGTAAGGATAATACTTTCTGGCATCAATCAGTGACTGGGTAGATTGATATAACTGTGATTAATTCACTAAAGGCACTATAAGTAGTAAATGTTTAAGCACTACAATTCAGTGGCATTAATCATATGTTAATTTGAAATTGATTGCAAAAGCAGGAGCTTTAACAAGTTGTCATTTAAAAAAATCAAATAGTCACATTTAGCCCAAGATTGTAGTACTTCAAATAGTGTTAATGTTATATATTATCTTATATATTATATGTTGTGTATTTTATACTATATACTATATATACATATATAGTATATATATATATATTAAATGTTATTAAGTGTATTAACTAGGGCCCATAAAATTTATCTTAAAATCAGTGTTTTTATTCACAGCACCCATTTTACTGAAGACACCCTGCTGCACCTCTTCTTATGAACATTACCACTAGCAATCTAAAGTAGCACAGGAGCTTCAAAGCTGAGCTTTAAACACCAGACACACCTGGTATTTGGCCTGTTCTGTCTCACCTCTACTGGTTCCTATTTTTAAGAACCTTGATATGCAGTGCCAATACACAACTTCATTCTTATCTTCATTTGTCTTAACATGAAGTTTTTAGTATGAAATTCCAGAGATCAACATCTTGATCTGAAATCCTGTACTTCCAAAGAAAAGGTGCCGGAACTCTGGGAATTTCTGAATTCAGTGGGTTAAGGTGCCATAAAATTACCTGTGAAATTGGCAATGAGATATGGGATAAGGAGACCATCAGTGATGCCCAAAGCTGGAGCTTGACTGTGAGGATTTTGGGATTAGGGTATCATTCCATCACCCTCGAGGAGATAAGCAATGGCCTGGACTTTGGAAGAACTACCTGGAGAAGTCTGTTTTGGCAGAAACTAGTCTTACAAGAGTAGTTCAGCCAATCTTGCAGGAGGACCAGCTTAATGTGGGATTAAATGTTTGTTTTTGTTGCATAAATGAGCAGTAAGGAACTGAGAATCTTGCTGAGAATTTTGATTAAAAATACTTTTACATAACAAAAAAAAAAAAAAGCACGTACCTTGAGACAAATATCTGGTTGTTCTAAAGAAAAATGAAAAGCTGTTGTAACTAACAGAGGTTAAGTGCTTGTTGATGTTCTTTTGTTATATTGTGGGCAGGTTTGACCCATCAGCAGACCTTCTGAATGGACACTGTTAAGGAGGTTCTTGCTGTTGAGATATATGGTTCTGGTATTTGTTGTCTGTCTGTCTGCCCTTTCAATCATGTATTGAGGTGTTACAGAGAACATCAAAGTGTTTAAGAAAAATATTCACTCTCTTTGCTTGAGCTGAGATTACATTGCTTTAAGTGAAGGTGGTAAGGATTTCCCTGTATCTGGAGCAGGCCAGGAATTCACCTTGGTACTAAAACTTTCAGAGCCATCTGATTGCCGTAGCTTTCTTTAAATAACTTAGTGTTACATGCAAGACAGTGACTGTCACATGTTTGTTACACCTTTTGCTTTCTTAAATGAATGAAATTTATGGAGAGAGGCATTTATTTGAGTCCCTGCAGGGAAAGTAGAGAATAAGGTGTCTTCTTAAATTCCTTGTCAGTTAAAATAACCTTAATCCATTAACAAACCATATCTTCTTGTTAGGGTATCAGTCAAGATCTTCAGGCACAGATTTTACCTAAGGGCTAGATCTGAAAGTGAATTTATGTGACTGTACATGGGCACCAAAGACAATAATTTCCAAATGAAATTTATAGCTAAATTTAATTGCTCACTTCTTATTGCAGAGATTCTGCTTTGAAAACAGATCGTGAATGCCATAGCAAATTAAGAAGAAGGGTAGAAGCCTGCAGATTTTGCTCTGTTTATGAGTCTGCCTTGTGTAGCCACGGCTACTCTACACCAAATAAACAGCATGCTTCTAGAAGTGAGGGATAACAAGGAGCTTTATCAGTCAGCTATATCTGAGTCACAGGGCTTTACATGGTTTTCTTAGGGTGACAGAGCAAAGCATAAGACCACAGGGATAAATATAGAACACAGTTATTAGCCGTGGGCCTTTTCTTGCTTGATGTGTGCTCCGCAAGCTTTGGGGCATAGTCTGCAGGGGGATGTCTTTTTGCTTTGATAGCTCTAGCACAGGGAGCTACTCTAACCCCTCAGATGCTGTAGCAGTTGTGAAATGGGTCCGTTGCCAATCCATGCCGTGCAAATGAAGCAAATTTTCTCTCTCAAAGACTGCCTGCATGCCCACTCAGGCAGAATGTTTAAAGAGTGGTTTTGGCTTATGGATACAAAGTAAGAGCTGATTATGTATTTCTCTCTCCACATCCTTTGCCTTTTCCTTTCTTTTCCTCCTCTTCTTTTTTCCTTTTTCTTTTTTCCTTTACTTTTTTCTTTTTTATTTTCTTTTTTTCCTTTTCCTTTTTTCCTTTTCCTTTTTTCCTTTTCCTTTTTTCCCCAATGAAACACTTCTCTCAAATCTTGCTCTGTGCCCTAATAGTCTTTCTGCTCTGCTAAAGAGATGAATGGATGCTAAAGAAATTTATCAATGTTTATAGATGGCAGAAAAGAGTAAAAAGGAAAGACATGAGTGAATTTTAACTTTTGCAGAAATCTCTAAATAATATCTACAGGGAATTAAATTAAAACTTCCATTGAAATAAAATTTTATTGTATAAGAGTTTGTAGATTTTTGAGCATGACATATTTGAGCTGGGGATCAAAAATCTTCTATTGTTATTGGTTATACATAGAAAAAAACACACTTTAGGACAAATATGTGTAAAATCCCACTCTGTTAAAGCCTTGGTGTCCTGAGTAGTACTTGTGCTTTTTGCTTTGGGTAAAGGTTGTATTGTAGATGCTGCTCTACATATTGAATATTCATGGTCCATGTCTCCAACAAGAGAGGGGTTTTTGTTTTCAGGAAGGTTTATTGCTGACGTTTCTGACAATCATCTACAGTCTGTCTAAACCAAAAAGTTCCCTTTAACATTTTAGGTTCTGACATGATTGCCTGTTTTTAGAATACTATACTGGGCTCCAAAGGATCAATTCTTTTTCTTTTTTTTTTTTTTTTTTTTTTTTTTTTTTTTTTTTTTTTTTTTTTCTTTTAAATAGAACCATGTTATTAATTCAATTCATGTACTCCTTTTTTTTTTTTTTTTTTTTTTTTTTTTCTCTCTCCTACATCTCCTTTTTGCTGACTGCAGAACTGCAGAATACTGAATTCTGCCAGTGCCTTCTTGGCACAGTGTCATTGGTTTCCACAGAAAGGAATCTGGTCCAGCTGAAAAAGGGAGCCTGGATGATATTACCTAGCATTTTGCCCAGTCATGTCTTGGAAACCTCCAGTGATGGGGACTCCAATACATCCCTGGGGAGGTTGTTTCAGTGATCAATTGTTCTTATTTTGTAAAAAAAATTTTCTCATATCAAGATAAATCTGCTTCTGATGCAGCTTGCACCCTTTGCCCCTTGATGTCTTTGTGTGGCTCTGTTCTTTTTGTAGCCACTCATTTAATAATGGAATATTGTGATGAGATCCTGTAGTCTGGTTTTCTAGGCCTGAGGTTTCTGAGTTTCTGAACTCAGTTTCTTCGTGGTGTTTAGGTTTGAGAAGACCTTGTTCCTACAGATTTGACATAAACATCCCAAGTGTTATTGTAACGAGAGTGATGTTTTGCATTCTGTTCTGTGGGATGGACTTGTCTCTATCCATCACTTTGGGCCAATGGGAGAAGAGTTCTGGCACTCTTCTAACCAATGAGAGTGACCTGTTCTAAAAGGTATATAAGGAGGACAATTGTTTTAATAAAGTGGAGTCAGATGCAGTTTTTTATAACGAGGTCTCATGTTGTTTGTTCATCGCCCACAGCGACAAGGTCCTCCTTGAGCTCTCTTTTCTCCATAAAGACAAGATTTTACTCCTTCAGTCTTTCCTCACCAGGCAACTTCTCCAGACCTCTGGTTATTTTCATGGCCCTCCTGTAGACCCTCACTATATCTTTTCCGAACTGTAGGGACCAGTACAGCAAACAGTGCTCCATGTGCAGCCTGACATGCTTGGAGGACAGTGGAATGATCATGCTTCTACCACTGCTAGTAATCCCCCTGTGGCTGCAGCCTAGGCTCTGATTTGCCTTCATTGCTGCAGTGGTGCTTGGTTGACTCATGTTCCAACAGGATCCCTGGGTCTCTTTCAGCAAGGCTGCGCCTCAGCCCACAGATCTCAAGAACAGATCTCAGCTCTTTGAGAGGGGCAGGACTCTGCACTTCTTGTTAAACTTTACCTTGTTCTTGACACCCCACCCTTCCAGCTTGTCCAGGCCTCTGTATGAGATGCACATCCTACCAGCCTTGCACAAACACATGAACATATCTTTCAGCATGCTGCAGACAATCCGTTCTGGTTTTTTTTGGAATCCATAAACTTTCTTCACCACTTGAAAACTGGTGGTAACAGAGTTTTGGGATTTTTAAGTGTTTTTCACCAGTGGCAAATGATTAATTATTGCTGTAGAGTTAATTCATGTACCTCTTTTAGTCACTAGATGGAGATAGGCAACCACAATGAGGGCAGCTTTCCCTAAGTTTTGTATTATGAAAGGAAAGTGATACCTTCTGTGCTGATTTGGACAGCAGGGAGTGTATTTTATCATTAGAAATACTATTCTTGTACAAGGTTGCTTGAGGATAGGATGACATTTGCACTTGCCAATCTGTAGCTTTCCATCAAAGCAAACTTTTTCCCTGGAATCTGTTTTAAATGAAGACTAGTCTGGGTATAATTTAATCTGATATATTTTATTATCAGTAATCCACTTCTGAATTTAGATAAGCATGAACACTGTTAAGATCATGCATAGATGTGTTTCTGTGCAGAAATTACTTTACTGCATGACTTAAGACAAAAAGAGGAACTTAATAACATTAATTTAATGTCTACTATACCCTGGAACTAAATAGATAACATTTATGTATGACCTTGTATTAACAGTTATGAAGTGCAAAGCTGTAAGTAAGTTAGTTTTACACTGTGTTTGTTTATTCCCAGCATACAAGAAATAAAAATATTAAACAGCCTTTTCAGTAACATCTTTCAGATGTTGCTCATTTATAGTCACTTACAGTTTTGAGATCTTTTCAGTAAGATCCCACTTCATCTTTACAGCTTACATTTCTGCTTCTTGTTGCTTTTTCTAAAAGATGATTAATTTATAGGGACATTTTGGAAGCAGTGAGAGAAGGAAAAATTCTGTTCCTTCAGCTACTGAAGACAGCCACAAACCTTTAGCCTCAGAGAGCTCTGTGCAGACGTGTACAGCTGTAACAACGAAGTAAAGCTTGGTGTCAGACTGATCTAATGTTACCTGTCAGGCATAGGAGAGCTACAGTGCTGCATACTGAACTTGTAAATTACTGGATTTTACTCTTCTAATTTTGTAGATGCAACTAGTCTATATGTGTCACTCCTCCATTTCATACTGAAATGATGAGCTAATAAACATGAGTTTATGAGTCATGAGTTAATGACCTTGCAGAAATAGTGGTGAATTAACTCAGGTAGTACAGGTTTATATGATTACCATCTGCTCTCTACACAGTTAAGCAGGGCTGTGCATTTGCTGCAAGATTATTTAGGATGGGGTTTGATGAACTGATCATCAGAGCTTTCAAATACATCTTCATGTTGTACCATTCTGATCCCTGGGTCCCACCTGGGGAATTGTCCCTCCACAGGGAGTTAAACCTGGCTGCTACAGCTAGAGCTGAAGGGAAGTGTGTTGGTAAATGGGAGAGGGGAGGAGACAATGGCATACAACCGATTAATGTACTACATGAAAACACTGCCCAGCTTAGCCAGACAGTTTGTCTCTGCTCTGCATGTGTATGTGTGTGTAACAACAGGTCTTTTGGACAAGATGACAGCAGTTCATCTCTTGGACATAGTCCATCCTCTCACTGTCTGTGAGGGTCATGATTGTGAGGCTGTATCCACAAGCGTGTTTTTTTTCTTAGGAGGTTTCTCTTCCTTTAATTTAAACATTGGGATTGGGGTGGGTTTTTGAGCCTTTTTAAAAATTCTCACAGCATCCTGTGGCAATGAGGTGCATTTTTTGCTGTATGTAGAGATACAGCTTTCATCTGATTATTTACAATTCTCACATTGTAAGAAATATTAAAGCTTTTCTCCAATCACCTCTTTCAGCCTGTTCATTATTTCATATTCCTCAATCATATTGCTCTTAGGGCATGTGCAAGGTTATGGAGGCTGAAGACTAGAGATGATTTGATACAGGAAATGCAGAGACATGGAGAAAACATAATCAGTGGAATTCCCTTATAAATTCTGGAAAAGGGATTTAATTGAAATTCCTCTCCTTGACCACCTAAAGTGTGTTGGCCATTGTAGAAGCTTCCACTCTGTATTCTCAAGGACATTAAGTTGCTTTCTGACTTCTCATGGGTATAGAATACTCTGTATTTAGGCAATTTCTGTAGATATTAGTGATATAATGCTGGTCAAATTGTTGAGAATTTTTTTTCTTTTCCAAGATAGTGTCCTTTATTTAGTGGCCTGTGGGGTGCTGCTGCAGAGTAGAACTGTCTGCACAGATTTTTTCTGAACTGTTATAGAGGAGACTTGCCTGTTCTTCCTCCTACTCATGCTGCTCCTTTCAAAGCCTAACATGGTTTCACAAAGCTGCAGATGTTTCTTACCAAAATTTTCACCTGCAATGCCAGCAACATCAACTCACGTGGCAGTGAAGGAGACTTACCGCCTCCATCTGCTCCCTTGTTGCCAGGACATTTGGAGAATTTATCTCAGCAGCCAGCACTCTCTGCTTAAGGTCTTTTGAGGTGCATTGGAGGTTGTAAATTTTTCTTCTCTTTGGGTATATTCTTAATTTGTGTGTGTGTGTAGTTTATTTTTCATCTGTTTGTTTCTTTGTTTTTCATTTGATTTGGTTTGGTCTAGACCTGTGTGTTCATTCCGACACACACTAATGTACGCTTTAGACTCAAGTTACAGTTTTTTGGTTTGATATGGAGAAATGTCAAATCACAGGCATCCTGGTTCAAAGTGTCTTAAATAGCTTATATTCAAGGGGTTGTTATAATAAGGAACTTGCTTCCTTCTTTCCTCCTCCAGATTTCTGTGACTTCTCTCTGAGTCCTGTTTTTCTGTTTTTGTTCTATATGCACCCCAGCCTTTACCTTCTCTTCTGTAAGTGGTGTGGGTTATTTCCATGCACACAGCTGAGCATGTGCACACAGGAATCATGTATCTTCAGCCCGTTGTCTTGCAGAAGCTCCTGTTTGATAAGAGCAACACTGGGCTGCAGCAAAATTGTGTTCATTCTGCTGGGAGGGCTATTGCACTGTACGAGCTTTGAGGGGACAGAGTGAGCACCACACTTGATGCAAAAGATATTTCCAGGGAATTTGACTTTTAGGTGTTTTACCGATTACATCGTATGTACAAGGATTCATTCACAACTCTGAAGCAATACAAATGTTGCTGGAACAATACATATTTGTCTAGTTTTTGGGAACTGGGGTCTAACCAGGAATTACTGAAAACATCAACTTATTTTTATTAAGGCTGAAAAAAAGAGAAAGTTTTTCTTGCAAGTGGAAGGACAGGACATTTTCAATAGGACTTTGTTTTCTGTGAAGAAAGTAACACTACAAATTGTCAACAGCTACAGTCATGATAACTCTATTGAAATGGAAATGAGCTCATTAATCTCTGTGAGCTTTGGATTTAAGTTTTAATGACAAAAATAGCCATTATGAGAACATAAGTAGAATGCATTCCGTAATTGCTTTAATTAACCCAGTCCCCCTCTGCAGAGCTAGCTGATGAGCTGACAGCCTGACTGGCTCAGGGAAAAGTCCTGCAAAAAGCTGTTAGAACCTGTAAAGTGTATCTAGTGAATTATGTATGCTTGAAGACTCCATGCCAGAACGTGTTTTTGTTGCTACCTATGGCTTCTAGACTAATGCAAGAAAGGACTTCAAAGAGGAAAGTCTTTGGAGGCTTTACCTGAGGGGCTTAAACATCAGCAGAATTCCGCTAAGTGTGTCCTGGTTGATTTCATTGACCTTGTGCAGACTTTGTAGCAAGTCTGGCCTTTCTTGTTCCAAAACAGCATTGGATTAGAGAAGCAGTGTAAATAACATAGCTGTGTACTGTTATGACTTCTTTTAAATTCTGCCCTTGTAATTCTTGTATGGTCCATTTGTATGGTGCAGACCCTCCTGCCCTTTTCAGTTTCAGTATTGAAATGGTAGAAGTATCTGTTAAGGTGGAAGTCACGCAGTGTTGGTGGTACTTCCCTCAGCTGTGAGTCCCCGAGTCTGCTGTTGCTTCTGCAAGCCTGTGTGTGAGTCGGGGACTGGCAGGTCACAGAGTGCAACATGGGCTGTGGCAGTGCATAGTTTCCAGCTTTGATTTGTCCTCTTAAACTCCACGCTTTCATTCTGTAACCTGGCTGGGTCAAAGACCCCTCTGACCTGCTTTTCTTAAAAGGACAGCCTTTAGTCCTGCTCTGTGGGCAATATCCAGGGCTTTTCAGTGTTCAGCAGTTTCATGCTGAGGCCAGTGTGTGTGGCAGCCAGGGCTTCAGGTCTGAGCCAGTCCCTGCGAGGGGCAGGTGGGAGTATTTACCCTCCTGTGCTGAATCTGCACTTTTCATGATCTTCTGAAACTTATTAACAGCAGCTTCTACAATCACTTTTCATTTAGGATGCCTTGGTTGTTTCACTGTTCAGGACTTCTTCAATATTGGAACAGTCTGAAAACTTCTCTTTTGAATATGCTGTAACAATGTTTTGAAACAGAATTGACTTGGTCTGGCTAAAGTACTGCAATCTTTAGCACCTTTGACAACAGCTGTTGTACAACAGATTTGCTGCTGTCAAATATCCTTCCTTATTGTCTTGAAATCTGTGACAAAGTATTTGCAAGCCTTCTGCTGTTCCATAACTCAAACCACTAAAAAGATATTGAGTGCAGTCAAATCAGGGTAGAACTTAGGACTCCTTTTCGAAAAACGCAATCCACTCTCATGGTAAATTATGTTTTACCAGTCCTCTGATTTTTTTTTTTTTTTTTTTTTTTTTTTTTTTTTTTTTTTTTAATTCAGCTGCGAATTTACCCAGTGGTATTTCTTGTTCACTGTATTTTTGAAGTTAATTAAGAAACCATAATCTGGAATTATGTAAAAAACATAGCTAATACCAGCATATATCCTGTTCACTGTTTACTACCTCCCCAATGGTCTGCTCTGTTTGCCTCAAGATTCAGTTTTTTAACCAGTTTTAGGTTAAGAACTGAAATATTAACACATAGTTTAATGAACAACTTTCACACATTGTAATATATTTTTAGAAGTATTTATTTTCCTCTGTTTTATTGTGAATTAAGCATACCTTTAAAACGTAGGAATGTGCTACTTTTTTAATTTTTTAAATTTCCCTTTATCTTGTCAGTAATTCTGATATTTTTTCTCTTTTCCTTTTTTCTTTTCCTGTCCCCTTTTTTTTTTTACCCAAAGAGTGTGTCTTGGATGAAGGAAGACTGTGGAAAATGTTGAGGAGAAAAAAAAATCCTGAAAATGGAAAAAACCCTCCTTGTTTTCTGTTGAAACACTATGTGAGCAGAAAAAAAAAATTCAGTGAAAATCTTCCACTTGCAAATGTTTAAAATAAAATTCTATTTAAATTAAATTCTAAATGGTCTTTTTGCCATACTGAGCTATTGCAGCTTTACTGGAGCATGTCTCTCTTGGCAAGACCCAGCATTTTCCATCCAAATTACCTCAGTTCCAACCTCTTCTCCTGCTGCTTTTCTTTGTATCTCAGTAGTTATTCCTAGTCATCTCTGGCTGGCAGTTTGCCTACATATTAGAATTTCGGTTTCACCTATGCTTGAAGTATCAAAGGACTCTTTGCCCTGCTCAGACCACTTTGCAACTTTTGTGTATAGCACTGTGTGTATTTTGTATGCCAGGCTTAGAATATTTGAGAATATTTTGTTATGGGGTTTGCTGTTTCTTAAATGTGATAGACATTGTCTTAGTTAGGGAGGTTAAAATATTTTTGATGTGATGTATTAAATCCCAGCACCTGCAATTTTATTTTTTTGCTCCTTATTATCTGATGCTTTTGCCAAACAGCCAGAATTGGTCCTCACACAAGCAGCTGTGCGGGTGCATCTTATTTCTGTCTGTTTAGATATATTTTAGTTTTGATTCTTTTTGTGTTTTCTGTAAAAACTGACTTTCTGTTTATCTTTTGATATTTATGTGTGGGTATTTTTTCTCCTTTGAGGGCACATGTGCTTCCTTTAGGGCCCAATTAACATTTTTAGTTGAACTATAGGTTAGCCTATGAATTTATGAAGCCATGAAGCCATATCTATTTTTTTAATACAATTTCACTTTCCTTTTTTTTTTATTAACATATCTGAAAGCACTGGAGACCTGTTTGGTCCCAAAACCAGAAGTCTTATACTCTAAATTCAAAATGCACTTCTTTATTGACAGCACTCTGTATGTACCTGAAGCCGGGTCTTGAATTCCAGATTCTTTATTTCCTGCTGAAACAATAGAACAGCTAAGGCAGATATTTGTTTTCCCTCTGCCTCAGTTCCTCTGTATGCAAAATTTGGGCAAAGGAGCTACTGTTTCCATTTGCATCCAATATCCAGTAAGTAGTGAAAACATTCTAAAGTCAATATTCTAAACTAGAACGATTTTCTTAGCTGTAGAAAACCAATTTCTTTAATTTTTTTTTTTTTGAGTTCTTATCTCTCACAGTAAACATTTACTCTCTAGAATGCATATACTCTAGTGACCCTTGCACTGATTTTTAAGGTTCTTTTCGTCGCTGTTTGGGATGTGAAACACCTTTTATAATATTAATACCTAGAGCATGATCAGCCTTCAAAACCAGGAAATTTTCCTCACTTTAATTCCATTTTCTTGCTTCTATGCACCTAATCTACCTTCAAAAATGCTTACAATCAAAATATTGCTGCATATTTTTTTCAGTTAGCATTAGTATTCTCTCAGGTTTTGTGCTGTTGCTGTGACCCAAGAATTGCCCAAAGTCTCTGTTTTCCCCAGCCAGGCACAGAAGAACAGCCCAAGATCTCTCTGTTCTCGTGTGCCAGGATTTGTTTATTGTTTGTTATCCAGTACATTGTGGCTCTGGCTTGCTGAGGACCATCTTGCAGGGTGAAACAGAGCAGACTGACTCCCTCTGGGTGGTGTTTATCTTTTATATGAAAATCTAAGTATTTGTTATTTACAATAATTTTCCAATACCTATCTACTTTATTAGACAGTGTACCTTTATTCTAAACCTATCAAAATGTGCCATGATCACTGCAGAAGATGGAGCTGAAAGACAGAGAAGAAGGCCAGGGACACACCCAGAGTTCTCCATCTTTGTCCCTTAAACCCCCATTATAAACCCCTTAAAAATCTACATTTTCACCCTGTGCCAAGTTAACTATCACTCTACTCAAACTCTAGGGTCTTGTAATTCTTCATACAAAGTTGGTAATTTTTTCCATGGGCTCAAGTCAAGTGCACAGGTGTTTTTGACTCTGCGCCAGGGTCTCTGATCACCCAGGGCAGCCAGAGGAATGTTCTGGGTTCTGACAGTATTCCCTGTGATGTAAACTACGTCCAACATGGAAGAAGAAGAAGATTAGGAAAAAAAAGCTGAAAAAATTAATTTTTTGTTCACTAAATTGAAGTTCTTTTTTATCTGCAATTTAATTCAGAATTATAATAAATCTTGTGTTGTATATTCCAATAGGACCTAGGAAATTCTGGCATTACGAGATGTATTTTTTGTCAGTAAAATGTGAACCACAGAACATATATTGTTGAACCTTTAAGCATACTTTACAGATAAATAAGGGGAGAACCAGGTTTCAAGGAAAAAATAGATAAAATTATAAAGACAATGAAATTTAAGATAATAATAAGTAATAAAGGAGGAGAGGTTAACAAAAAGTATGCAACAGATAAGCCAGAAGTGTTTACAGCCTATGCATCTGTGACCTACCTCAGATCTGCATCCTTTTCTTCCTTGGCAGCCAACTGCCAAACCATCCTCTGCTTCCACTGAGAAATGCCTCATCTCATGTTTATTGACACGCAGAGATCTCCACACTCATTTGTAAATGTTGTTTCATCTTATTTATTTATAGATCTTTGAAGTTTGTGCAGTAGGAAAAATACATTTCTATATAAGCAGGAAAACAGGATGTTTTTACAGGATGGGACCTTTATTTGAAAAATCTGAAGCATCTATACATTCTAGCATAGACTTCATAAATAAATGTACAGGGCATATTATCAGTGCATATTGAGAAGAGTAAGGAGTTCTTGAGAAAGCAATTACTTTGTCATATCCTATGGAGTCCTATCCAATTTACCAGCATTAATAATTCTCCTTATGAGTAATTTTATACTTATCACCTCTCAGCTATTTATATAATACAAAATCCCTGCAAAAAAAAGTCAAAAGATAAAGCATTACATTGCTGGTCCAATAAAACAAATGGTAGTTGGAGAACTTTTGTCTCAACACCATAATCAATATTATCACCAATATTAGCTCATTTCTCTATTTGGTCTTTAAAATTGATTCTGAAAGAGTGATAAAACCTCAGAGTGAATAACGTAATTTTCTGTCACATTATTAATAAGTTTTCAATGGTAGAAAGTGTTCCAATTAATTTTAGCTTTTAGAACAATGCTTCATCTTTTCCCTTTGAGTCTGTGTGCATATACACAAGCCTGTGTAGTCAAGGAACTGATGGGAAGCTCTTCATTTTGCTCCAGGGATTAAGCTTCTCTCCAGAGTCTTGCTGTTGACAGTGTTTGAGAGGGGAGAAAAGACACAACGGAGGGAATTTCAGACAGAGCATCTGTTGTCTTCTGCAATTCTTGCACTTTGCAGAACTGGTCATTGAGATTTAGCATGAAACATAAATTTCTGAAGCTTCTTCCATATCACAAATGATTCACACAGGGACTTAGTGAAATACAAATATAAATTTCCCTTTGAGTAAATTATTCAAATCTGGCTTGGAACAATGGTTTTTAACTTTGTTTTCAGATGCAGAAGTTCATACCCTTTATTAGTTTATGAATAAATAAAGTGTGTTGCTTTGTAATGAGAATATTTTAAGACTTTTTCTATAACACATAAATTTGTAAGCATAGATTTAAAAAGCATTTTGAAAAAGTTTTGTCAGCCAGACTTTTATCAGTCCTTTCACGGGCTACACACACGATAAATCAGTTATTTAGTTTCTTATTAGTCACACTTGCAAATACCACATCACTTCTGATGGACAAATGAAATATTTAGGCTTTCTATTTTTTGTGTTTGTGTAGTTTAGCTGTAATGACAATTACCAGTGCCAGTATTTATGATAGCAGTATCCTGGTTTCAGCTAGGATGGAGTTGATTTGTCTCCTGGTAGCTGGCGTGGTGCTGCGTTTTGAATTCAGTATGGGAATGATGTTGATAACACACTGATGTTTGGTTGTTGCCAAGCAGTGCTTACCCCAAGTCAAGGACTATTCTGTGTCCCAGGCTCTGCCAGTGAGGAAGGGCACAAGAAGCTGTGGGGGAGAATGGCCAGGTTAGCTGGCCTGAACTGGCCATAGGGATACTCAGGACATGTCATGCTCAGGACATAAACTAGGGGAAATTAGGTGGGAGATGCCAGGGGTGGCTCAGAATTGTTTGGGCATTGTTGGTCAGTGAGTGGGGAGCAATTGTACTGCGAATTACTTGTCTTTTTTGGGTTTCATTTCTCTCTCTCTTTGTTGTCTCTCATATAATTTAATTATTGTTATTATTGTAAATTATTATATTTTAATTATAATTTATATTTTATTTCAATTATCAAACTATTCTTATCTCTATCCAGAGGTAAGGTTTTTCCATTTTTTGTTTCAATTCTTCTCCCTATCCTAACAGAATGAGGTTGGGATCAGTGAGCAGATGTGTGGGACTTTGTTGCCAGCTGGAGGTAAACCACGACAAGCAGTAGAACAACACTTGACTACTTTTTATAGTTCTGGTCACCCACATACATGGCCTTTATTTAGAACAATGTGGGGAAGAACTAGTTTCTAAGACCATAGAAAACAGCAAGTTCACCTTATAAAAACAGAGCAAAAAAGTCTTCACCTTTCTGTTACACAGAACAAATTAGGAAAGGGCAATAATTTTTGTACCTGTCTTGCTTACAGAAGGTACAAACACAGTGCATATATTTTTAAAAATTTCACAGCTGTATTTCAATAGGTGCAGAAAATTAAATACACTGGGAGTGTTTGGTATGACCTAATTCCACTGTAGAAAATCAATTTCTTGGTTAACTAGTGTTTGCTAGCATGACAAATAAAACTCATTAAAGTTAAAAGATTGAATTTTATTATCTTGGCAATACTGTACTAAAATAAGAAAAATCAACATTTATTTCAATTAAAATAAGCTTGATTATTTTAAAAATATATTTTATTTTATAACAGTGAAAAATATTTAATATTTCCAGTGTGTATTTTTTCCATATTTACTAGCAATTCAACAAAACAAAATTAAATATGATTTATTTTATACTCTTAACCAATGGAAGTTCTGGTGATGTATCAAGACTAAAAAAATATGTTCTCCCATACTGGAGTTTGAGCCAAATTTTGCATTCTTATGTAACTTTTAAAGTACCTTTATATTTCTGTGTTTCACTTAAAGAGCAAACAGGATGCTTAAGGGTATGATGGAAATATGGGAGGACCCAGGACCTAAGTGCATGCCTTGGTTACATCCTAATCCTACACTGGGATGGGGATCGCTGTGACACACCAGTGATCTTCCATGCCCAATTTTGTGTGGGAAGCTAACCTTGGTCAAAGTGTACTCTGAGAAAGGCTTCAGTAAGGATTTCACTGCTCAGTGTCACCAGGCTCCAAGGCAATGTCCAGCCATGCAGCTGTGACTACAAGAGTTTCATGTGCAGCTGCCTTTGACCTGGGCTAGATGAAAAGCTAAAGAGCGAGACTCAGTCTGCAGGAAGAGCTTTCAGAAAAAAAAACTTGTCTAGAAAGCTGGGGTCCTGTATGTTCATATTTATATTCAATCAGGGGAAGAACTATATCATGGACTGACTTATGGGAGGACATACAAGCAGACATGCCGGATAATTGCAATCTGAGGGCTGATGGTCTATAATCAGAGGATTGAATTCTGCTTAATCTTCTACTTAGTTTCTACAGCCAAGTCAAAATTGGTTGCATGACTGATTTCAGATTATATTCATATGTTTGGATCTTGGCCGCAGTTCTTCAAAAGCAGACACCTTGCTCTTTCTGCTGTCTCTGCTTTGGGAGTGGGAACCTTCAGAAAAAGGCTAGAGCTTGGAATTGAAGGCAGCATCAGTTTTACCTGTTCTATCTAAATGTGTCTTCATCCTCAAGTCAGCACTGACAGGCGGGTTTCCTGGGCTGCCTGATGTTGAAGACATAGAGGAAGTTGAGGTCTTTCCTTGTGAAGGTGCAAATTCCATCTCTCTTCCCCCCTCCCACCGTTATTTCTCTTCAAAGAGTTTTTAGCTAAAACTACTGAAATACTGGACTTTAGCATATTTTGGTTTTTTTTTAAAGTGGTTTTAACTGGACTTCTGTGTAGTTTCGTCTTTAATCCTTGTCCTTCATCATGGTAACTTGATTAATGAAATTCTATAGTATGCATATCTAGTCACGTATGACAAGATGAATCCAATATCTGAATTTGGGTTTTCTTGGTCTTCTAACTTAAGATTTTCTGCACTGTACGTCTTTTCTCCTGGTGAACAGACTTTTGCAAGTGTCATGCTCTAAACTTTTCTGAGTGGCCTTAATATGCTTTCATTGAAAAAACAGTTATGGAATCCCTTAGTACTGAAATCCTAATCTTAAAATTTCCTGGGAATTTTCTGCCTTGCATAGGGCTGCAGAAGCTCATGAACACCTTCCAAAGGTGGTGGATTTTCAAAAAGACAAGACAAGTGAGCATTCTGCAGATCGAAGCACACCTGTTCTCTTTTCTCATAGCTGAGCCACTTAGGACCTGAGGCAATTCAGACAGAGATCTTTTGAACTCAAGGGTTGATACCAAACTAAGTTTTAGAGTCTTCCCTCTGAAAAGTGCTTTCTGCTCTTCAGACTTCCTCCAGGGTTCTTTCATTTTTTTATATGTTCCTGCGCCACCAAATAATCTTTCTCGTTTTCCTTTTTTCTCTCACTCCATCCCCTTTCCCTCAACAGACTTTGTCTTGTTAGCTAATAAATTCCTAACACAGATCCATACATTTAGATACCACTCTTTGGCATGAGCAGCTATGTTCTCCCTGGAACTAATTTGAAACTTAGCAGACAATATTCTTTTCAGTATGTTCCTGTGTTACATCCTTGTCCCTCAGAGTTTCCCAGGTTACTGAGCTCTTGTATCAGCATCAGAGGCTGTAATACTTTCTGTGCCTCTGCTCTTCAGAAAAGTGAATAATTAAACCAAGCAGTTTCTGCATCCCCCTGGGCACAGGAGTCAGTGGTAGTTCTCAATAATTGTATGAATGGTAGAAACCTGTTTTGAACTTCATGCCTTCCTCATAACAGCTGGGCGCAATGTAACTCTCAATTTTATCTCCCTGATGTACTGTAGTTAATTAGAATGTATGGCCTTGATTTGAGCTATGGCTTTTATATTGTAATGCAAATTCACTCAGTCATAGTCATCAGCATGTCCAGGTGACAAAATGGAAATGTCAGAGTACTCTTAACTTCCGTGTATGGACTTTTTTTAACTTCCCGTTTTCCTTTTATTTTAATTTAATATACTTTCATTTAATTAATTAAAAATAAAGTAAGTTTTTTAAAATAGCATGGCACAATTTCATAATGTATTTTCTTACACACATAGCTTTCTCTGTCTTTTCCCAGGATTTTAATCTCTGTCTTTTCAACCTTAGAATTTTTAATATTTATGTGCAATGATACTATGTTTTTTCTGTGGTAGTTGTATCAACATGATCCTAATATTGTACTCATAAGCAATAAGATCAAGAAAACAAAGATCTGACTTGGCATATGAACTGTATTTCAATCTGATTATACATATGCATTAAGATTCAATCTTTTACTGCATAGAGTAATACTGTTAAAGGAGGCAAAATATGAGCAGTGCAGTGAAGTACCTTTTGGAACACTGTTCAATTAAATAACAAATTATTTCTGATATGAGTGCAGTAGGTCAATAAAATTTTTTTTGTTGAAATAAAAATGAAGAATATGTCTCTAACTTTTCATTTCTGCTTTAAGTAAAAGTAGATTAGAAAT
Source organism: Sitta carolinensis (assembly GCA_032173965.1). NCBI lineage: Eukaryota > Metazoa > Chordata > Aves > Passeriformes > Sittidae > Sitta > Sitta carolinensis. The sequence continues at coordinate 29,321,314 of CM063285.1, forward strand.
AAACTAAACTATAAAATAATATCCAGGATCTTATATTGGATTTTGAAATTATCTGTGTGTTGTCGATTTTCTTGTATTCAGCCAATGTATATTTAGCATACAAGTTGTTCTACCCACTACAAGCATAAATTAGTTCTGCTTTCTTTCAAATCCTATGTGAAGCATGTCTTAAATTGAAAAGGCAAGATCTTTTGTACTTTGACCCAAAAAACCCAACAGCTGTACTTAGATGTTCTTTATTTTGTTTTTTGATTATATTTGAATAGTATAGTATATTTTTTTTTTGTGGAACAATAAACAGGGGAAAGATATTAAGACTAGAGATCTATGAAACTGGTAATTGAAAATGGAACTTAAGTTTCTCTTCTTTTATGACAGATAACCCACCAGTTGATCCGGAAAGCCAGTTGATGTTATCCCTTTGGATTTCAGTAAAGCTGTTGATCCTCTCTCTCACAGGATTCTTCTGGACAGAATGTCTAGCACACAGCTGGATAAACACATCATGCAGTATGTGAAGAACTGGCTCACAGGTCAAGCACAAAGGTTACAGTGAATGGGGTGACATCAGACGGGAGGAACCCCACTACTGGAGTTCTTCAGGGATCCATTTTAGGCCCAATAGCTTCATTAATGACTTGGACACAGGACTGGAAAGGACATAGAGCAAGTTCATAGGTGATACGAAACTGGGAGGAGCTGCTGGCTCCCTCAAAGGCAGGGATGCCCTGCAGAGAGACCTTGGTAAATTAGAGGATTGGGAAATCACCAGCCAAATGAAGGTTAACAAGGCAAATTGCTGGATTCTGCACCTGGGATGAGGTAGTCCTGGATGTACAGACAGACTGGGGAATTAAATGCTAGAGAGCAGCACTGTGTAAAGCGACCTGGGGATCCTGGTCAGTGGCATGTTGAACATGAGTCAGCAGTGTCCTGGCAGCCAGGAGGGCCACTCGTGTCCTGGGGTGCATCAGGTACAGTGTCACCAATGGGGCAAAGGAGGTGATTGTCCCACTCTTCTCTGCACTGGGGTGGCCCCACCTCGAGTCTTGTGGGTATTTTTGGTCTCAGCAATATAAAAAAGACATTTATCTACTAGAGAGTGTCCTTGAGAGGAAGTTGTATGAGGAGCAACTGAGGTCACTTGGTCTGCTCAGACTGGAGAAGAGGAGGCTGAGGGGAGACCTCATTGTAGTCCCAACTAACTCACGAGGGGAAAGGAAGGGCAGGCACTGATTTCTGTGGTGACCAGTAACATGACCCAAGGGAGTGGCCTGAAGTTGTCAGGGGAGGTTGAGGTTGGATATTAGAGAAACGTTTTTCTCCCAGAGAGTGGTTGGGTACTAGACAGGTTCCCCAGTGAGGTGGTCACAACACAAACCTGACAGAGTTCAAGAAGCATTTGAACAACTCTCTTGGGCACATGGTGTGACACTGGAGAATAGTGCTGTGCAGGGCCAGGAGTTGGACCCAGTGATCCTTGTGGATCCCTTCCGGCTCAGAATATTCGGCAATTCTGTGTTTCAGTATTTCTGTGATTCTATGTGGACTATTCAAAAAGATGAACAGTGTGCCATGGAAGAGAAGAACAAAGACCTGAATTAGTATGCATTAAACCCTTCAGTATTCAGAGATGGCTATGCCATGATTTGTCTGCTTCTAATCAGATCACATTTGATTTTAGATGAAGTCTTTATATTTTTCTTTCTTAACCTTTCTTAACTAGTGGGATTCAGTCTGGAAAAGCCCCGGGTGGGGTTTTTTATTTCCTTGCAAAACCTTCATAGATTTTGTGGGAAAACAATGCCATCTTGCCGTAGTTATATTTAACATTATGAAAGAATTGCAAAATAATTGGATCAACAATTTTATCTATCTTTTCTATAAAGCCAAGGTTGTGCATAATTTCTAGGCAATGGAAAATTCATATTTCTTTCTTAATTAATCCTAAGGGAGTGTATCAATATGGTATTGAAATACGTTAATGGCATGTTAGATGACTTGATATTCTCTATATATTAATATTACAAAAAGGAAAATGTAAATTCAAGGCTGGTCTAAGAAAATAAGGTCAAATAAATAGATAGAAAGTTTAGCTGGTCTGCTGCTTATATCATTCCTGCTTAATCTTTTAGCCAAATTTTACTTAATGGGTAAAAACATCTGATGCTTGGAGCCTGTCTTTTGGCACAGATATTCATGTGTAATGTGGGCTAGATAAATACAATCTTCGGGCAATAACTAAGCAAATCTATTGCAGTCCTATCTTCACTGCTGCATTTGGTACTCAGTGAGACTTAAGAACATTTGCAATACCTGACATTTTATCTTACTCTTAGAAGAATGAAACCCAAAACTTATTGTTACCTACCAGAATTATTGTCACAGTAGAGGAGCCACCTGGACTAAGCTGGTGGGGAATTTGAAGGTAAAAGAGTTGTTAAGAGAATTCACACAGTTGGCTCATGTTTGCAGGATTTGGTGTCTGGCACTGTGTAACCAGATCTCTTTCTTCAGAGAAAATTAATGTTTTTCAGGGAGTGTCCAAAGACGCAGCATGCAGGCATGCTTTTCTTTAAAGGCGAATTCCTCTTATATGTGTGAGGTCTCTGCATTGCTTTTTTCACCTGAGGAGACTTAAACCACTGTCCTTCCCTGCAGAACATCTGATGCTATTTGAAACTGGAACAACCAGAATAACTTACTGCCTTCCCTGCTGAAGCAGACACACACTACAAAGTCTTCTCTGGGCTCAGAGGAGAGTCAGAGTAAGCCTAGTTTAAAGCAGAAGGGAAACCTAAAACCTCCTGACTGCTTCACAGGCTTATTGCATTTTATACAATGATATTTTCTTGTAAGTTCGCAGTTAATAGACACTGAAGTTAAAGCTCTGGATACCACAGACAGGGCTCACACTGCTTCTTTCCCTTCTGCCTTTCTCCCCTGTCCTACCTTGTAAATAAGAACATCTGAAATTTCCCATTTTATGGCCCTGTTTAACAAGCTTTTAATTCTGTCAGTCTTCAAGTATGTGGATTGAATTTCTTCACACAGCCAGCTTTTTGTGCCGGGGAAAGGCATTTACCTCTTCCTGTGCAAGCATTTAGAAAATGTGCTTTCAAATTACCATGGTTTGTATACAATCTGCAGTGGGTTTAGTAGCTGTTATCTCTGAAGAGCAATTCCTCAATGTCTGTGCTACTTCATCACTATCCTGGACGCCTCTTGAATATCAGACATGGGCCAGCTTTGAAGAGACACTGAATACACTTCAATCCCAGGGCTGTGCTGCAGTGAAACCTCACATCAGGACAGAAAACAGGCACAGAGAAGGCAGAGAGAAACTGCCTGACTGTGGGTCAGAGAAGACCAAAGTTACACTGGAGTGAAATTCTTTGGAAGAAAAATAGGCAGGAAATTTGTCGGTAAAAACACAGAATAAACCAGGAGAAATCACTCCAATGATCTAGGATTGCCTGTGTAGGGAAGAAGGATGTGCAATGGCCATGTACATGGGGGTGTAGGGAGATACTAACCCAAAACACTCCTGACTAGAGTTAAGGACAGCAATGAAGGGAAGGCTGGGACAGGCTGGAAAAAATGTGTCACAGGTGGGGACTGCAAAAGATTTTACTTCAGTTTGAAGCAGAAAATCAACTCAGAGCAGCTGAGACTAGATGAAAGGAGATGAGATGATCCCTGGGGAGAAAGAAAATCTGACTTCATACAAGAAAATGCTTGAAGGAGGAGGCAGCCATCCAAATGGGCAGGGAATGAGAAAGAAATGCCAGAAATACATGAAAGAGTGGGACCTGGGAAATTAATTCTTGTGTTTTTATCCATGTCCTTCAGGAAGGAGTGAGGCAAGTCAGGTGAGATTTGGAACAGTTATTTCCTCTCTCCTTTGGTGCCATGGCTAGAAACAGCCAACAGTTTACTTCTACCTCATTTTCTCTCTTCTCTCTTCTCCCAGCAGACTAAGTAATGTATCAGACTCCTTTTAAGTTTTCTAGGTTTTGTGATGTCTATAAAGAGTTGTTATTTCCTGTGTGAACAATGTCTTATATTTTTTGTAAGCCCGGTACCATCAGAGATGGAAAGTCTGACTCCCAGGATGCCAGGATTATGCCAATATGATGCTTTTAAGTAAAATACGTTGTCAGGGTGAAATATAGTTTCTTTTCACATTTATTTCAGGTACTTGTTCCCTCATGAATGACTTCTTGCTCATCTTAAGCCTTATTATTTGAATTTTGCTACCACTGGAGAAGGTTCCATCAAAACAGCCTGTGTCATCTTCAGTTTAACAAACTGATCATGGAAAAGTTAATGGAGAGGAAAAAGTGGATTATATCTATCAGAAAACTGACAGGAAGATCATGACAAAAGTGACAAGCACAGAATTTTCAAAAAGCAGTGAGACAGGCTAGGCAGCATAGCTAGGCATAACAGATGTCAAATCTTTCTCACTCAGCTAATTTTTACAGTATGTAGACTTGTTAAACTTACATGGTAAAAGAAGAACCTAGATTTGTCGTTCTGTTGCAAAACAGTTTTTAAGCTTGCCTGTGTTTCATGCACTGAAAACATTTTGTAAAACTCAGCAAGCCAGTACATTTTTGAATTAATTTCTTCAACTATAGCATAAAATTTGGGGAACAATGTGGAAGACCCTGCACGAATGTGTTCCTATGTTGCAATAGATATATTCTTGTTGCTTTACCTATATAATTGTGAGTTGCAGTCCAAAGCATGAAATAGTGATTATTTTTGCTCCTACACACAAAAGACCCAGATAGTATTTTTAATTAGTTTCAATGAATCATAGAATTATACCACCATAGAATCCCCAGGCTGAAGGGACCTCATTTAACATCTGGCCCAACCTTTGCTGGCAAAAGCATAGTAAAGGCAAGATGAGCCAGCATCCAAAATCCAGTTGAATTTTAAATGTGGACAGTTTTGGGGAATCCACTTCCCACAATTGAAAGATTGTTCCAACGACTGTTCTCTTTGTGAAAATTTTCCTTATGTTCCATCAGAATCTCCTCAGGAGGAACTTGTGTCCATCACATGTGCCTTTTCCATATGACTTCTTGAAAAAAAAAAGTCACTATCTTTGTAGACACCCTTTACATGCTGGAAATTGTAAGGTGCCCTTTAAGCTTCTTTTCTCAAAGCTGGACAAACTCAGTTCTCTCATCCTTTCCTCACATGGCCAGGCTTCTTTGTTCATCTTTGTTGCCCCTTACTGCATCTTCTCCACCCTGTCCATATCTTTCTTGTACAGCAGGGATCAAAACCAAACTCAGCATTCCAGGTATGGCCTGAGCAGCTCTGTGTAGAATGCAACAGTGATTTCTGTATCACTGTTGCTGACATCCCATTAATGCAACCCAGCATTTGTGTTGACTTTCTTTGCTGCAGCAACAAATTGTTCACTCACGCTGAGCTGCTTGTCCACCAGAACCCTCAGATCCCTTTCCATAGAGCTGTTCCCTAGCCAGGTTGATCCCCAGCCTGTGCTACTCTCCTGGATTATGTTTTTCCATGTTCCATGTGCAGGAATATATATATATATATATATATATATATATATATATATATAAAAGTCCTTACTGAACTTCATAAGGTTCTTGTTAGCCTAATGTTTCAGCTGGTCCAGGTCTTCCTGCAGGGTGGCTCTCCCTCCCAGTGTCCACTGCCTCACTCAGTTTGGTATCGCTGACAAACTTCATCCAGGTACACTTGATCCCATAATCCAAACCACTGATGAGGATACTAAACAGCGTTGGGCCCAGTACTGTTCTCTGGGGATCTCCACTTGTGGCACTTGCCAGGGGAAAGGGAGCAATTTATCACCACCTTCCAGGTGTGGCTGGACAGCCAATTCCCACCCACCAGATGGTTCACACATCCACACCATCACATCCACGTTTCTGTAGGAGGAGGCTGTGGGAAACCATATCAAAAGCCTTGGCCATATCCAGGTAGAGAATGTTCACTGCTGGCCCCACAGCAACTGAGCAGGTTCATTTGTTGGAAGAGGCAATCAGGTTTGTCAAGCACAATTTGTCTTTGGTCAGTCTGTGCTGGCTTTTCCTAATCATGGGCTTCACTTGACAGATGGACGTATGATTTCCTTGTGGATAGGGGTGACACTAGCCTTCTTCCAGTTTTCTGGGACGCCTCCCTGATCTTCACGACTTTTCAAAGACAAAATATCATATTTGTTTAAATGACCACTGACAGTGAATTATTCTCAAATCTGATTACTTTGCATATGAAAATTTTGTTGTTGTTTCCACAAGCCCCTACAATTTTCTTTAAAGTAAATGTTTTGGGGAAATAGTCTTGTCATTTGATCAATTTTAACATTAATATCGCAGCAAGAAAACTTAAAAAATATGAACAACCATTCTTGAAAATACTCTAAGTAATTAATGGGGTGAATGATGTGACCAGACAAATTTCAAAGGAAAAAGTAACATCACTGCTATAAATTAAGTGCTCTGGACATTGTATTTCAATTTCCAATTGCAATATGTCTATGTCTCATCATAGTTTTGGTATAGTAATGGAACACCAACAAATGCTCAGTAAATCAATTCATTATCTTTGTAATATATTACTGCTCAGTAGTCAAAATACTTTATAAAGTGCACTTTCATATGCCTTTATATTTTTCAAATGTCTTTGCACCAGACTGTCTTAAATTAAGTAAGTAATATTTGAAATTGCTCGTAGCCTCTAGGACTTGAGTCAACAACTTGCCTCTAGTTAAGGAGGACAAAAAAAAGCTAAATTATTCTAGTTCCAATTTCTCTTTCTGGACCTAGATATAAACTTTTTTTCTTCTTGAAATCCCATGTTACCACAACAAAGAGATGGAAACTTCTTTTTCTCTATAAATGTATCTATAAATATGACACAGACACAGATATTTTTTTTTACTCAGCCTCACACCTTATCACAAGTCAGTCAAGAGTAATCCCAGTGCTTTAGAACCCTGCTTTGAAGTGCAACATAGGATTATGTGAAGCAGAGCTCAAGACATACTGGCCATTCCTGAAATGTGTCGCTGAATGAAGCTGCTTAGTGTTCTGGCTTTGTAGCATTTATTTTGCATTGGTTCTCTATCTGTCTAGACGCATATAGCAAGAAATAGAATTATGCAAGAAAGAATTCATTACTTTTTAATCAATATTTCAAAATTTTCTACGGCTACCTCATAAGATGATATTTATCTTAAGTTGCTTTAAAAATGAACAGCTGTGTTCACACCTCAACAGATTTTGTATCAACTGGACAAGATGAGGTAAATTTTACTTTGGAGTTGCCTGTCTTTCCTTATGGCAGCAGAAAGAATCCTAGCAACTAGGTTAACTTTATGTAAATCAGAACTTTTGGATAGCTGAAGTTTGCTGAACAAACCATGTATCTTGCCTTACATATCATTCACTTACTGCTATTTTAATTTTAATAAAAGTAGAGTTTTATCCTGAGCTAATCCAGTTAATCTGAGTCCTGTTGTGTTAATGCAAATGTCCCTTAAATTCTGAACTTTAGCCCAGTTATGGTTTATACTGTACCTTCTACATTCTTTCCCTTTATTTTATTTAGCTTTTTCTCTTTGTAAAATAAATGTGGGCATCTCATGTTTGATATGGTGAGTTGCATTTTAAGAATGAAAATTTGTCAGAGACATAGCTTTTACCTAACAAGAAAAGTATTTCAGCACTTTTCAGCAAAATTTTAGACAAACTTAGAAGCCTATATATTGTAGAATCATCCCCTGTAGCACCATTCTCCTAAGAAAATTATTTAAATATTTCACAGACACCACTCTGCCCCACTCTTGTTTAAAGTTCTACACTTTTCATGAACCTGTTCTATTATATGTATTTTGGCCCAAGGGTCTGTATCATGGACATTTTATTAAGATCTAGGAGGAAAAAACATGATGGGAGGAAGAGGTTTTTTTGTGAGTGACTGCATTTTTGGTCTTGCAATAGGGTTTTATCTTCTTGTCATTATGCCAATTTAAAGGATATTGTTGGTGCATAAAAACGACTTAACTGCTCTATTGACAGAATAGAGATGTCCTTATCCTTTTGTATCCAATCTCCTCTCTTCAGCAGATGCACATAAAAGTGCATGAAATGAAGGAATTGTTTCTCTCTTCATAAATGTTTAAGTTAGGAACTGACCTTCCTGATTCTCTGATTCTTACCTTCTTTAGACCAAGAGCCATAAAATTTCATCCAGTAACATCTTCCTTAGAGCCATCCAGAGTCTTGATAGCAGCAGTTAGCAGATGTCTAGGTGTTCAGGCAAGTAAAGAAGCTCCCTGGGCTGCCATTAAAATTGCATAATTTACTTTTCATCTAGCTATATAAGAAATAGTGCACCATTTCAGCAGCTCCTCTACAATATGCAGTTAAGATATATTTATGTAGTTTTTAGAACTGACATATCAAGTAAATTTCAAGCTTATTCAAAGTCAAAAATAAAAAGGTGCTGTTATTTCTTTTGAGGAAAAAAATCCCTGAAGATTTTGTTACAAATACAAGAAACTAAAGTGAACATATAAGGCAGATCAGTGAATTATGAAAAGTTTAACTTAAATAGCGCTGCAAAATGTTCCTCTAAAACTAAGCTAGACCTCACCAAAAGACCATCAGATTTGTAGGCCAATGTAATTGTAGCAAAACTGCCAAAATAATTGCTTTAAGTATGGTTGATAAAGGAATGTTTTATTTTATTTAAGTCCTTTGGTTTTGATATGTGATATATCCAAGTATGAAAAATGCATTTTGGTTATTTTTTTGTCTTCAGGATCACACAAGCTTTGGTTGTATCACCTTCTCATGTCATGTTCTCTCCTCTCTGATTGCTGAAATCTGAACACAAGGATATAGTGCAGAAAAAGAAAGACTCCATTGCACCTAAATGTTGTCTTCCATAGAAATCCTTGAACTGGAGCATAAGTTACCTGATAGTAAGTCCCCCAAAACCATGGATTTGTAGGGTAAATACTTATTAAGCAGGGTACATTAGAAATGAGAAATACAGATGTAAATGGTGATATATTTTGTTACCAATTCTTGCTCTTTATTTTTTATTTCATCAGATATTTCCTGAGTGCTTAGGCACAGAAAGGAATATTTAATTTAATCAAGGCTAGCTTGCAACAGTTAAGTCAATGAATGTGACAGAGATAAATATTCTAAACCCTTTTTTTTTTTTCTTGATAATTTTCTTAAAGTAGCTGAGAAGAGAACTACTTTGGTATTTGTATTTCAGCTGATATAAGTTGCATCTTCTATTCTGTTTTGTGTCTCAAACAGCCTAGAAAATAAATTCTCCAAATACACAGTATGATAAATTTTATGGGTTAGATAGCAAAAATTCTGAAAAAGTCTGTTAGATAATGCACTGAAAAGTACATAATTACTTGAATTGGGTAGGAGAGAGAGGGGTAAGAATTCTTAGGTAATCCAAAGAGAACATTTTCTTGTGGGAGTTGAATTTTTTTATAACTTCTGAAGTCCTTCCTTCTGTGCAATTTATTGTGTTAGTCAAGTTTATGAATTCATTAGATCAGATAATACTGACCTGGTCACAAATAATTTCCTTAATGAAGTTATTTTAAAAGGAGAGAGGTAAATCTCTTGTTTCTGTAAAGCTATGATGTTTCAAACAAGTTGAAAACCCGAAAAAAACCCTTTCAACGAACTTGAACAAAAAACTTCTGATATAGCATAATTTTGTGAAAGACATATAATCACTTGATAAACTTTCAAATTTAAAAATAATCCAGTAATTTTTCCATCCTCTCTTTATGTGTGATTCAAAATATCAAATATTTAATAATTATTCATGAGACTACAAATGCAGAAAGAATAAGCTGATTTCTCTTTACTACTTGGTAGAAAGAGAAATCCTAAATTAATATGCAATCTGTTCAGGTTTTCTTTCTCTTGCTTCTGCTTTAATGATATGTGGGCAGTATCATTTTGCCATTGGAGGAATGAACTGGTATTGGAATCAGCACTTTATCCGAATTATTTCAGGGCGTGTCTAAAGCAGAGTATTTGTAACAGATATCACTGTATTTTATAAAAGCATGCTAGTTGTCGTGGGAGATCCTGGGATGTTTTGGGTGATGAGCCTAAAATCTTCTGTGAGTGCCTGAGGATTTTTTGAATGTGTCATGGGCACAAGTACTGCTCAACAGCAGTCAAAATGCCTGTGTCTTCAGTCACAAACTCAAACCACAGAACTGCACAAGATTCGGTTAAGAAAATTATCTCCATATGAGCCAGACCAAGCACAGTATATTTTTGTATTAATTTACTGTGAGGTGAGAACTTTGGTTCATTTTTGTTCTTGAACACTATGAAAGAAAAAAGCTTCTGGAAGTAGGAAGCCATGGTCTTTGGAACTGAGCTTCTTCAATGTTCAGACTGTGTTTTCTTTTACTTTGTATCAGTCTTATATGAATGGCCACAATACATTAAATTACATCTTTATATGTGAAAGTAGGATATTGAACTTCAGTTCTCAATCCTATGCTGGAAAAAGAGTGAAACTTTGGACAGATTATTATTAGAGAAAGGGTGGAAAATGCTGGGAGAAGAGCCCTGCATGACTAAACTGCATAGTGTATGTGCAGGTTCTCATCTGTTTCCATGCAGCACCAACTAGCCAGTTTGATCATCTTTCTGCTGGCTGACTATCCTCACCCCGAAGAGAGTCACAGGCGTGTGTCGCATGTGTTTCGCTGTTTCTTGTCAACTCAGAAACTTCCAGGGAGTAGATTGTTACATAGAAATAATTTTCAAGGATATTTGAGTCAGAAATTGTTTATTTTTCTATGTGCACTGCTATTTCATACACATTTTTGTAAAGGTTTTGGGTCTTCTGATGTAATAACCATTGTAAAGAAATACCTTATTTTTTTCAATAGCAATCTGGAAGGTAAGGTGCATAAAGATGGAAGTCACAATTGATCTGCATCTGTAGTTACTGTATTAATTCCATAAGAAAGATTCACTTTCTATTTGGTAATATGAAGTAAAAATTTCAGTAATTGCTTTAAAAACATTCATCTGTTTTCTTTAATTATTATTTTTTCACAAAAAATGTATGGTATAAGAAAGTACAGTAATGAGTCACATAATTAGTTTGCATTGACATCAGAGCATAGAGTAAATGTAGTGCTAACCAGAAAATTTCTAATAGCTGTTCATGAGATTACAATAATTGAAAGTTTAATATAAAAAATCCCAACATATTTTCTTCAGACTGTGACTATATTTTCTTTCGTTTCTGAATTGCATGAAAGGCTATTATAGCACTTAGTATGACAAGGTATTTATTAAATTAAGAGAGACAGAGTCTTCAGGAAATAAGTTTTTCTTTCTTTTACCAGAGAAACCTCAAAGAGTTCACTTGCGTTCCCCAGACAAGTCTCTCAGGAATGACCCAAATCTTCTCCTTCAGAATCTAATAAAAACTGTTCTTTTTCAGACAGAAAGGTCCCCGTTAAGGTACTGTTTCTCCAGCAGTAGAACCCCAGAGAGATTATGGAAGCCTGTGTGCTTCCTGACAAAGAATTTCTTAGGCATTTTGTAGAGCCAAGAGACATTATTCCAGCAGGCATTGTCAATAATGGATTTTTTTGCTGCTTTGGGGGGTAACTCAGTAGAGAGTTACTTGCAGATTTCTGGAGTTTTTATCAACTTATTATTTCTGTTACTGATTCAAACTATTCTGCCTTTCTGTTCCTCATCCAAATATAGATTTGTATATTTTTATCTGCAGCAGAATCCAAACTTTATAACACAGGTTGCTGTGATACTTCATAATTATTGTTTCTTTTAGCTGAATATCTATTGGAATTTCTGTTGAATCAACCAATTTGTTGTAAATTAGATCACATCCCAAATCAGTGAATTTAACAGCATGAGTTTGATCTGCCGTTTACCACTGTTGTAAAATAGTTGAATTTCAGATACACTGTATAAAGTGTAACTCCTATATATGAAATGAGACTTCAATCATTGAACTGGCGTGTCTGCTCAAACTGTTTCCATGTATTCTCATGGCTTCATATGCCTTCTTTGTTTAACTAAAATTATAATGCATACAGTAGAAGTTAGCAATTGAAATTCAAATCCAAATTTCAAGTCTCTTGTTCTTCAATCACTTTTTCTTACCCCTACGTAATTTCTTAACATAAAATGTCTATTACATTTTTACATTATTCCACTTTTAAACCGGAATATTTTCTCCTTCCCTGGGGAAAAATCCTGTAATTTCTTGTGATTCTTGAAGTTTCTGAACATTATACATATGTTGTTTATTTATCCTGTGAACAGGAAGACAGATAGCTGAAAACATAAAAAAAAAAAAAATTAAAAAAATTTTAAAAAAAATTTAAAAGTTAAAAAAAAAAAATGTGTGGAGAACAGAGCTATGTAATGTCTATCTGGAAAATCAGAATGCAAACTGGGACTTTAGTGAGATGTGATGATGAGCTTGTGACTATGAGTTTTTGACTTTCTATGAGTGAAGCCATAGAGGATTAATAGTCAGAAAAATAGGGAAGTGTTTGGAAGAGGAATGTGTGTGTTTTGGTAAAAGTAGGTAGCAAGTTAATTGAAATGAAACTTGTATATCTCCTGAAAAGCACAGTTCCTCCCTGAGGAAGTAGTTTTCAAGAGTCAGTTGTGGTTCAGCAAGAGATACTAAGACTACAAGATATTCAAGATCGTGGTAACAGCCTTAAATTACTTATTTTATTACTCAACTGAATTTGAAAAAGAGATGGAAGCTGTACCCAGTGTTATAACCTTGGACAGATAACTAGATAGGTACTGGCCATTTAGTGGATTTCTCTTGACCCCTTCTCAAAAAGTGATCTGCAGTGTTCAAACACAAGAAATAGAAAGGTTCTTATACTGCTGTTCTTTTAGATTTCATTTACATAGATGCAGTTTTAAAAGCTAATCTAATTGCAGAAAATCCAAACCAGTGCTTCTGGGATGTCAACCGTGACATTTACTAAGGATGGTCTTGCAATCTTCAAAGCCTTTCTTCCCGAAATGGTGGCACAGGCTTCTGTATTTCAGGGAAGTGGTCTTGCTGTGAATGTGAAGTAGACAGTGTTCCTGAGCTAAGCGACATTCTTGGAGAGCATTCTGGCAGGATTGTAGGCTTGCAAGAAGGTATTAATCCTATGTGTGGCTTCTGTTTGCTCTTTGTGAGGGCAAACAGCTGCCTAAAGACATATGAGTATGTCCCTCAGGCAGGTATTTGGCAGTTCACAGATTGGTTCACAGGGTGGGGAGCACACAGGGGACTAGGGATGCTCTTTGTGTCTTGGGGAATTTCTTTGCTCTGGGCAGCCCCTGCACCAAACAGAGCTGATGCATATCTTGAGGTTGTATTCACTAATAAGGAAGAACCTGTTAATCAGGGATGTGTTAATCAACTGTAGCTTATTGGTAAAAATCATTACAGGCTTTAATCTATATAGTGTGTCTTTAACTAAATGATTTTTTTCTGAGGCTGTTACTATCTAAAGTACATTCTTCCTGTCTTTCATTAAAAAATGCTTTTCTTTTAACAATTCTATATTTTTGCATAGGTTCAAATTTTTGTGGTAGAAATTTTGAAATACCTAGTCAACCTAGTAATTAACAACATCTTCCCCTTATGAGGAAAGTAACTTTTACAATGAGCTAGGCCATGCCCTGGTTCTAGCTGCTTTGCTAGTGCAAATTTGCATCTTAATTTTTTTTTTCCTGTGATATCATACCTCAGGAGCTTTTAAGCTGCTCTCTGATCCTGGGTTGTATTTGCAGTTTCAACTTAGTGCTGTTTTGAAATCAGGGACCAATATATCGGTGAGTAGATGGTAGATTAGCTTGGATCCTACAATACAATCTCAGATTATGTCTGAAACAATTCTGGCATGTGGGGAAAAATCTCAGCAGATGCTGTGTTAATTTAGCTTTTATTTGTGAATGTTGATGCACATCTGTCTGAGTATATTGTATAAATATTTACCATGTGCTGCTCTCTATGTAACAGAATGCAATTGTTACCATGATGAATATTCAGTCATTTGACTGGAAGAGTACTGACGTTTTGTTGAAGTTGCAAACCATCAAGGATCCTGGTGTATAAAAGGTAGTCTTATCCAATGGTTTTCCTTATTCCTGGAATGTTACAGGCCCTTTGTTTGATTGGTTTTTGGTGTGCTTTCTTCTTCTTTTCTATTTTGTTCCTGATATATAGAGATAGTAAAAAAGATGCAAACGAGCAATATCTGTACCCTCTGATAGACTTATTAAACTTCAAATGAGTTTCAAGGAATATGAACCAGTACTTTACAGAATGGAAGGAATGTTTCTGAATGTGGACAGATTTATACATAGCTTAGTGCATCATTGTAAATCCTTCATGTTGAGGACTGCATAGTTTTGTGAATATGATGGGCATTGAATTAGTAGTTATACTTTATCTGGTGTCATAATACCACTGCTATGATCACCAGAGGTTCTTAGATGATTGACTACTTCATGTATTAAAGCTTAGGTTTTGTGTTAATTCAAGATTTTAATTTTTTTTTTTTTTTAATGTAACAACAAAAAGGCTTGTGAGAACGGAAAATAATATTTATTTGCCCAGCTGATTTTCTGAAGTGAACTGGAGGGTCTGGAAATATTTGTAACTGACAGAATCCTGTGAGAAAGTGGTAGCTGCTACGCACAAGCACCATAAATTTGATGGGGATAAACCCACTTTATCTTCAAGTATACAAAAATGTCCAGACAGTTCAGTTATTTGTGAAATAACTAAATAATATGCTGGACTGTAATCTTTCATAAATAGTGAAATGTCAAGGTGAAATTTTCTTCTGTGAGGACTCCCCAACGTCACTTTAAAATTGTGTGACACAACTTCTGGGTAGCAACTAGAATGGGTAGCAATTCTTAGGGTGAAAACTTCTAAGCAAATTTCTCAAAAAAGGATCACTTTTATGAATGTGGAAAAAAAACATAGTTGGTGCAGTGTCTTTTGTCTTTCATCCTCTCACATTTTTTTCTTTTGTTTTTCAATGGAAGAAGAGAAAGAAAAAAGTTATTTAAAGAGTATTTTAGAATAGAAGAATGAGGGAAAATATAGAGTGTTTTGGGGAAAAGTGAGGATTTTTACCCATACTGCAAACAGAAATGCTGTAAAACTAATTTAATTAATTAATTAATTAATTAATTAATTTTTAACAGAAGTACAAGGTCTGTAATTTTTAAATAACTGAACATCCTTTCATTTTCAAACAACCATACCTACAGTGCTCTTTCAGTACTTCAGCCTTACACATGAAAGGCTGTTGGGGCACACACAGTCAAGAGTACAAGAAGTCCTGGCTTATGTAAGCTGGAAGTGGTGCACCTCTGCAGAGTAGTACAGAAAAGGCTGATTTCATGCTGTGCAGCTACACTAAAAAGTGAAAATATTCATCCTGGAGTTGAGCAGAAGTACCAACATATGCTGTGTGTTGTCACTCATATGCTATTGAGTGACTTGAAAAATACTTTTGCTTCAAATGAAGTACTCTGGCTAAAGTCAATGGGATTTCACTGATATGTGAGTGAAGAACTTGCTTACGACATTCCTTGACATACACGGTATTCATTCTACAGAGATCAGAGAATGTTTTGACACAAACAATGACTTCTTTTCTGGGAAAATGTAAAGGAAAAACCTGGAAATCTTTTCCTTGACTCCTCTCTGCCTTTCCCCTCAATGACTAAAGAGTGCATGAGGAAAAGAATTTGAAGTGCTGAGTAACAAGTGGGAGTCTAATTTGTTCCAGACTGAACTTCTTTTGATTCTGGTGTTCTGGACTGTGTCATGGAGATGAAATCACTGAGGACAATTTGGCTGACATCCTTAGATATGATCTTCTTAATGCTCTAAAACCTTTAGCTTAAAATATTATTAATCATCTTTCACTTTGATTCTGAAAAATTATTAATTTAACAAATAAGCCATATTACTTGTTTTCCAAACTGTAATTACTGGTGTTCCCCATTTTTTGGGGGACCCCTCTAAAAAAGATTTTAAAGATAGATTTTTACACAAAAAATTCATTTTAAATGAAAAAAATTTAATAGGGCAATATGGTGAATGTGGTTTGAATTGTACTTCCTGACAGGCCGTTTTCTGTCTTGTCTCTGGGCTTGCAACTGTATCTGTCCCTATTAGAGGATATGTTGTCTCATGAGGTAGAATGTTTTGATTCTATACCAGGTGAGAATAGTAAGGAGTGTACCTGTGAGCTACCCTGACCAAGGCTTTTACCAAGAAGTAATGTTTCTCTTAGAGAAAAGCTGCTCCCTTTGCCATTCTGGTTTTGATAGTTGAGCAGAAATTCCTTACTGGAACCAGGGGACTTAATTAAAGGTTAATAAATGTTAGAATTTTCCTATGAAAACTTCTGTCCTGGGAAACTGGCAGTTTTATTAGAGAAGGTCATGATATTGAAATGTCTTAGTAAAAATGCTCTTCATTGATATTTCCCATGTTAATTTTCTAGCTGGTCTGTGATAGTTTGCTTTTTAATGCATCTGAAATTTTGATATCTTATTATATTTAATTTTAAGAATGAGTGCTTCTGGTCTGCATTTATGGCATAGAGTGTCAGATGTTTTGAGACTACATGCATTTGTTTTGCTTTTTAGATGGTGGAAGAACAAGAATCAAGATTCTATTATTTTCCAAAACTCAGAGATAAAAAGGAAGAAATAAAAATTACCCATCCTTAATTACAATCCATTTTAAAAATATGATTCTTTTTCTGGTCTGACCATATTTTTTTCTCTATTTTCAGGATGAGGAGCAATGGCCATAAGCTAAAATACAAGTAGTTTCACCTCAGCTTGAGGAAGAACTTTTCCCTGAGGATGGCAGAGCACTGGAACTGGCTTCCTGGGAAGGTTGTGGGGTTTCCCTCTCTGGAGAAATTCAAAACCCACCTAGATGCATTCTTGTGTCAACTGCTTTAAGGGACCCTGCTGTAGCAGGGGGGGTTGCACCAGATGATCTCCTGAGATCCCTTCCAACTCAAATGATTCTGTGAATTGTCAAGGACATAATATTATCTAATGCTTCTTTTATTTCCCCTCACAAAAGCTGTTTTTTTCTTACTCTTTTAGAACAGCTGAATTTAGAATTTAGTTCCATAGAAATAATAACTGAGCCTAGGATAAATATCTGTGGAAAAAGCTCTAGGCTTAGTGCTCTGCATTGTGAGGCAAAAGTCAATCCTTCTCCTGGAATTCTCTTGCTTACTTCACACACACCACACCATCTGAACATCAGGTCTAGATGTAGGAGTATATTTAACTCAAAACAAGAACATTTGTTACTTGCAGAATTCTTCTGTCACCAAGTTCAGGTACATCATATGCTCCTGAGCTTGTGCAGATTCTTCACTTCTGGTATATAGCTTGATAACCTTCTTGTGAGAGCTCTGGTCTCTGGTGAAAACTTTCCAGAAGTGATAATTAAAAGGAAAATATTTCTGCTCACGCTGATAAAGTCTAAGGTAACTTATTTTATTTTTTCAGCAGTTTTGTTACCTTATAAAATATTCAGACTTCAATTCCTCTGGTCTTGGATTAGTGAGCAATAACAGCAAACCCTTTTATGTTTAAAAAAGATGAACAAATTTAAGTCTGATTTGTCACAATGTGCTATTTGATATTTGGGGTTATTCTTTATTTTTCTTTTCTGTCTAGAAACCTGTAGGGAGCTTTCAAAAGAACTAACTGAGAGGCTGTGGGCTAGAGCCACTGAAGTCAGTGTGACACAAAGTTCCTGCAGACATCTGTTCAGATGAACATGGTAGATTCAAAAGTGTCTAAGTCCTAAATGACTAAGTTCCCTACTGTCTATTGAACTAATCTTAAAAATTTATTTCACATAAATTTTTATTAAAAATACAAACATGGAAACAAAGGACTACTGTGGCAATAGTGCCTCAAACATCCAGCAAAAATCCTAATTCCTTATAGTGAAAAAGAAGTATCCTACTCAAAACAGAGATCCTTACACCTATCAGAGTTGTTGGATGCATATGTCAGTCTGTTAGGGAAGCCCAGGAAGACAGAATCAGGACGGTTTGAATTAAGTGATTGTTTCAGCTGCTGGCATATTCAGCATTTGCTTTAGCAGAGATATTCATTGCACAAGAGAGCAAACTGGTCAGGTCATGTGAAGGTGTCACAGACTGTGATCTGGGCTTCTGCAAACCAGAGAACTCTCATTCAAAGCAAAAGATGACATGTTGAATAAAAGCAATTTTTTACTGGACAAATCAGTTGAATTATCTGTTCTGAGTGAGTGTAATTTTTTTCCTGGATGACTCCAAAGGCAACCAGACTCATATATTTACAAAGATGAAGAACATTTTCAGAATGGTCAGTGTATTACTCATTTGTAAATGACTAAGTTTTAGAAGGAAAGTGAATATTATTTTCCTCTGGTTTTAGATCTCTGGTGAAGTAAATGAATATTAATTTGAAACAAATTAAAACCCAAATAATTCCTTCCTGATGCAGACAATATATTTTTTCAGCATAATAAAGAGTTCAAGTGAAGTGATATGCAGCACTTGATCTAGAGGAACTACTAATATACCCATGAGCTTTTCTGTATGCAAAGGCAGTGCTGTTTCTTAGCTCCATACTTTGACACAATGGAAATAGATAGAATATTCAATTATGCTTATAAAGGAAAAGAATGCAGAGTTGAGGCTCTGCTTCCTGTTATTCATGTGAAGAGAGGTTGAATTTGTCCTTTCTGAATGACAAAGAACTTTATTCTCCTATTTGCTCCTTGCAGCTTAGATCATTGCCTGTGTACTTTTAGAAAATACATGCATTCCTAGTTATTTGAATCTATTCACAGGAGGATGGTCAATGGCTTTTTATTAGTGCCACTTTTAATTTTTTTTGGTCATTCTTTTAATCTGATGTCTGAGGTTCATTCATGGGAGTGTTGGAGTCTTTCTGTCATTTTAAAATTATGCATTTATATGGTTCAGTTGGGAAAATAATGGTTAGTTCAAATTGTGACTTCCTCTTTGGCATGACAGCCAGCTGTTCTGCAAGTAGAGTTAAACATCTGCATGTAGGCATTTGCATGGTGAAAAAAATTTGCATAATTCAATTTTCATCCTGCAAACACCAAAAGTGGTATGGTATGCCAAAAATGAGGAGGAATAAGAAAGAAACTCACAAAAGAAAATTACATGAATCTCTTCTTTGTGTTTCTAGTCATTTGATTAACTTATATTCCTGTAAATGAGAGCCAAGTCTCTACTTACAATTGTTTTTACTTTAAGCCTGCAGCGGTTCTGGCATGCGTGACAGAACACATTTTAATTAAGCTATCCACAGATTTTCAATTAAAAAGTGTTTTTGAGCAGGTAATAACTTTCTCCCCCCACCCCCCTCCCAAAAAAAAAAAAAAAGGACAGTTCTGCGAACACTAAAAAAGCATTACAGAAAAAGTTTAAGTTTAATGCTGAAGATTAATCAGATATAAACTGGAATATGCCCTTATGAATTCTGAAGCAGAAGTGGCCTATAATGAAAATAACATAATGCACTTAGCAGCTGTAGTGACAAACCCATGAGGTTAGACAAACAAGGCTAACAGATGGTGCTCATAGTTCTACACATTCAATCAACATTTTTTATATTGTATCATAAATTTTATTCTTTGGTGTGAAGGGTCATATACTCTAGTCTTGACAGGCCTATGTATTAGTATGCATTGTCAGCAGCTATGGTTGTCTCTCATATGCACTCTTATTTAACAAAATGCCAATATCTAGTAATTACTAAATGCAAAGTGCAAGTGATGAACGTCTCTACTGAAAAAGAAGGAATGGAAAGAGTTAATAGTTCTTTCTTTCCATTTTCATTAACTGTGGAAAATCAATAGACACTGTTGAACAGTGGCTTAAAACCTCTGCTGTATGTGACTGTGATATGGTGTGTGAATGGAAAGGGTCCATTGGTGCAGATATTCAATGAGTTGCTTTCTTTCATTAGCTCAGGATCTCAGAAAATATTGACTTTAAAGCAGCCAATGTTTACTATCCTCTCTTGCTCTTTATTAGGCATTTTCCATCCTTATATCACTGTTCCTCTGTAATAATGATACTTTGAAATGCTTCACCATGTCACCAGCTGTGCTATTATCAGACTAGATAACATTTTTTGTTTGTTTAACACAACTTATTTCAAATAGATATATTGAGAAATTATCATCTACATATAGAAAATACCAAAGTGTTTCATTTAAATTTTTTCTATTGTTACTTTTTTTTTTGCAGATATTATATACCAGACATGTGTCTTGCTCTAAAAGGCAGGGTATTGGTGGGTAGCTATTGCTTCTTTTCCTAAACATAAAAAAAGGATATATGTAAATATGCAAGCATTTGTAGGCAAATTTTGAGTTCAAAAGGTCTGTAATAAAGTGGATCTCATATGGCCATCAATTCAGCTTTAAAGATGACATTTGGGTACAAGTATCAGAGACATCTGCATGTAAGATTGAAATATTCATTGTCTCCAGTGCTTCCTTTGGATCAAAGGCAAGTATGAGTGTACTTTCAGCGTGTACAGATATGACTGACTGCAAAAACTGCTTGTACAGGCCTCCGGGAACTCATTTTATTGTGAAAAAGGGGCAATTAACAATCCTAACGAGCTATTGAAAGAAGAAATGCAATGGAGTCACTAGGCATATAAGCATGTGAGGGCGATCCATTTGATAAGTCCTTCCCAAGAGCTTTGGCAAAATAAAAACAACTTTCAAAGTAATTAAAACTGCCAAGAAATGATCAACTTGATTTCTCTCTGGCTACCAGAGTTAAGGACAAGGACAGAATGGCCAGTTTTCACAATGGAAGGGTTTTACCTGTGGAACAGCACAAATCTAAGGTAAGGTCTGCATCATGCAATGATCTTGATATCAATAAATTGTGTAATTTCAGGTAAGATTACATAATTTCTAGATAACAGAAAGTTACTCAGGGTACAAGAAGCTGCAAAACAGTCTTAAAAAGCTCAATAGAATGAATGAGAAATTTCAGCTGAATTTTAAAAATGGCAAATGCCCAGGAGGTTGAGTTGAACAAGACCTTGGAGTCTTTGTGAGTAGCTGTCTGAGGATATCAACTTGGCATATAGCAATCATCCAAAGAGCGCATGGGAGTTATCTAGAAAGAACAGGATACAAAACAGTGTATCAGTATGATGCTGTGAATTCATAATGCTTTTGCAGCTTTAATGCTGGATGAATTGTAGGACGTTGTTTCTCAAAAAAGATGCAGAAGGTACATGTCGGAACCCAGAACATCCCTCTGACTGCCCTGGGTGATCAGAGACTCTGGCAGGGGTCTCAGAGACCCTGGCATGGAGTCAAAAACACCTGTGCATTTGACTTGAGCCTATGGAACCCAACCTTGTATGAAGAATTACAAGACACTAGAGTTTGAGTAGAGTGACAGTTAACTTGGCACAGGGTGAAAATGTAGAATTTTAGTGGTTTCATAATGGGGGTTTAAGGGACAAAGATGGAGGATTTCTGGGTTTGTCCCTGGCCTTCTTCTTTGTCTTTTATCCTCCATCTTCTGCAGTGATCATGGCACATTTTGATAGGTTCAAAGTAAAGGTACACTGTCTAATAAAGTTGATAGGTATTGGAAAATTATTGTAAATAACAAATACTTAGATTTTCATATAAAAGATAAACACCACCCAGAGGGAGTCAGTCTGCTCTGTTTCACCCTGCAAGTCGGACCTCAGCAAGCCAGAGCCACAATGTACTGGATAACAAACAATAAACAAATCCTGGCACACGAGAACAGAGAGATCTTGGGCTGTTCTTCTGTGCCTGGCTGGGGAAAACAGAGACTTTGGGCAATTCTTGGGTCACAGCAACGGCACAAAACCTGAGAGGTACAGAGGGTTTTAAGAAGGGTGGTCAGAAGCAGAAAAGTTTCCACATCAGGACAGCTGGACTGACTAGACAAACAGCTTTCAAAGGGATGCATGCAGAAGGAGCACAATGAAGGTTTATATAATTTTGAACTATGTGAAGAAAATCTGTAGGGAATTTATCTGCTTGTAGCACAAGATCTTGGACTCGGCAAAAAGTAGAATATTTGAAAGGCAAAACAGCATTTTTTTATGCAATGCAGAAATTAAAGTGTTCTATTAGGTAGTTTCCCAGCTCATATGGGTCAAAATTATAAAAAAAGACAGTAAATAGAAGTGCAATAAGCAGCAGGGAGGATGGCTTGAAAAGTACCTGAAGTGTGATTGCCATAATGGAGGGAAGATGGAAAATATGGAAGAAACTCAGTGCATCTCCTGTTTCTAGTACTATTTTAGGAAACCTTCTGCTGTTCCTATCTTTCAGAGGTAGGACACAAGGTTAGGTTTTAGTCTGGGGGCTCAGATTGATGCTTTCTGCATAGATGGGTCATTGAGGTTCTCAAAATCAAATCTCTTTGCCTGAAGTTCCTCAGTAACTTCAACTCCACACAGTAAAAAACGTGTAAATACTTTGGGGGTTTAAACGCACACTTTTTTTCTTAGGTGTAACCATATTGTAACATCAGACCTATGAGAGACATTCTGTTACATCTTGTATTGCTCAAAGAGCAGGGTGTTATTGAGGAATAAGTTGATTTAAACACAGCTCCTCTATTTTTCTATCTACACTTGCTCAGAAAGAACACACCCATCAGTTGGTTTAGTCTTGCTGTGTCCTTGAACAATCTCTTTAGAAATATTAAATTTTCCAAATGAATGGGATTTAGTGCTCATAATAGTAGAAAATTGAATTTATTTATTTATATATATTTTTTTAATCCATATACATTAATGTAGTGGTCAAGAAACTAGCTTGCCAGTTAATCAGCTTTTTTCAGGCTTATCCAAAAGTTCAGGGTGAGTTTTGTGGTCGAAATTATTTGCATGTACAGCTACATATTCCCATTAAGTTATCTATGCTGTGGTCACAGGTCCCTGAAGCAGAGTACCCACAAATATTTGTTTCATCTTTGGGAAGTGAATTTGTAAAACTGTTCCCCAAAGGACTGGCAACATTTGTCCCCATGTTCTTCCATCTCCAGAATGACAGAAGTGGAATAGAACTTCAAAAGAGGTTCATGTTTTCTGGTGTACTCTCAGATTAGACTGACACTACAGAAGTTCATGCTGAGGTGTTTTTATATTGCTAAGTTAATATCAGGGTCGTGTTTCTGAAATTTGATAGATTATTATCAGTAATACTGAGAACAGCCATCTCAGTTAAAAAAACTTGAAAATATTCCTATCTCTTGAGATTCCAGACCGTTTTGTCGTGCCAATTTAACACTGTTTTGTAGAACATCTGCTCATGGTACTCAACAGGCTTAGTGACAATCCCTTCCATGATCCTGGGTAAATGACTAACACACCCAACTTCTTAAATTTATCAGATATTTACTTTATATGCATAAGCCAGGCTTTTAAACATATTATCTTTCCTTTTAACCTTTACATTTTATAATTAATATTCTATTTGCCAAGGGGAGGAGAGAAACGGCTCTATCAGTCTTAATCCTAATACTTAGATACATACAGGAAAAGTAGGGGCAACCCTGGGTAGGATGTTTTAGTTTCTTGCTTGTTTCCATGAATATGTCAGTGAAATGACAAGTTATTGTAACTTTTGAACATGGTGACCTTTTGGTTTTAAATGTATGAACTGGAAGTTATTTGCACACACAGGCAAACTATCACTGGAATTACACTACCCAATGAAGGGCTAATTCAATTTATGGAGAAATCACAGTTTTTGGGAGATAGGTGAGAAGATTGTAGACAAATGTAGGACTCTTAGCAAGCAGCCCTGGAGACTGGAAAAGCATTAGTCCTTTTGATAGAGGAAAGGAAAACCCACAGTTGTGTGAGTTTTTGTTTGTTTGTTTGTTTTTTTGGGTAATGTTTAATCCATTATTGTGCCTGCAGCTGTGAGATCTATATCTAATTTCTATATCTATATCTATATCATCTATATCTATATCTATATCTATATCTATACTATTATTCTATATCTATATCTATATCTATATCTATATCTATATCTATTATCTATATCTATATCATATCTATATCTATATCTATATCTATATCTATATATGGGGCATATTCCCTTTTATTTAAATCTCTTAAGAAAGGACTTATATAAGCAAAATTTTGAATTAAGATTTTAAGAAATATGTATAACAGGAGACATGATCTTATAGTAAAGGCACTGTGTAAAGAATTATCTCTGAATGCATGCATGGTTCTTAGCATCTATAAATTATTTGAAGGGCAACTGGCAATTTTAAAGGTCTATTCATGAGCCATATAATGGTAGGAGGGAATAAAAAGAATAAATTTTGCAAAGAGGATAGTTTCACTTGGATGTGAATTATTTGAAAGATTGTTGTTTGCGACATTTTCAATTGTAGTTTATCATCTTTTCTCTGTTGGAAATGTAACCCAAACTAAAGCACAGACATAATCTGCTCCCAAAGTTTGCCTTTTTGACAGTATATATATTGCTTATCTAAAGAATTAGAGGAGTTAGTTTTCTTTGGAAGCAGTATATAGCAGACCATGGTGTATATTCAAATTTTTGCTCTTTCTGAGGTGATTTTCTGATATTGTTACAAAGATAAGCTGTTTACATAAGATGGTGAAGTAAATTACCTGAATAGAAGCTGCAATTCTGGAAAGAGAAAATACAAAATAACCCTACCCTGAGCGGTTGTGTGCATTTAGGTTAGTGTAATCACAGTAAAGGAGAATTTAACAAGTCCATCTTATGAAAATAAACTCAAAATTCTCAATATATTTCAATTTCTGCAATCTGTAATGGCACTGTGAAAATCTGAATAATAAGATCCAACACATTAATAGTGTTTTCAGGTGAAAACACTTTTCAGCCTCTGAGATTTGGAATAATGGTAAGACTACCTTACTTCAAAGAGTACTAATAAGAAAATTATATCAGGAGGTGATAAACATATTTATTTATTAATAAAAAGAGTGTAAAAGAGAGTGGAATATATTCTGATTGGTAAGAATGATAATGTGTTCTGTTGGATCTATTATTATTTATAATAGTAAACCTTTTTGTGATTTTGATTTCTTTCCCTAATTTATGAGATGTCATCAAATGGGAAAGCAATCTTTTTTGTTTTTTTTTTTATTTTCATGATGTTTTTCTGTTCAGAAATGAAATAAGGAAAGACAAGTCATAAGATAAACTCTCACAAGTACTTTGGACTAATCGTATTGCTCCATGATCACAATGAATCCTTGGAGGACAAACTTGTCTCTTCATTTGTATTAGCTGACCCTAGCATAGGCTATCTACTACACTACTGTTGCTTGCAGGCAAACAGACCAGGTGTAAAGTCAGTATAAAGGGGTGCTGGAGGAATCCTTCTCTTTGTCCTCTCCCAGAGATCGGTCTATTGGACTGCATTATACACTGCAATCAGTGAGATATTAAAGTCTGAATCTGGACTTTAAGATTTACAGAGGGCTGTAGACTACAGAAAAGCAGATCTAACACCCATTATTAAGGCAGTATTTATAATTTTCTGTTTTGTTTTGTCTAGCCTTCTTAAAATTTCTGTTCAGTTTCTAAAGAGTTGAACCTAAATTTTTCTTTGGATTAATCTGAATTTAATCTTGGAATTTAGTTTGCTGACTATTAGTAATTTCTTTAGTGGTTACTTGTTAATTTGATGTGTTTACAGCAAAAACTTATTACTTAAATTTATCCAATGTTGTTAGTTCAACATCCCTTGGGCAAACCTATCTCACTGGAGTTAGCAAGTGCATCCAAATATTCCTGATACTGCCATCAGGGCCTTCACTGACAGTTGAAGTTTTGACTACTGCTTCTATTATAAAATGGAAAGATGGGAGAAACTACAACATCAAATTTTAAATCTGACAGTTATAGATTTCGAATAAACCATACAGACAGAAAGATAAGCCTGAGCTGATGTTAGATTTCTTTTAGAACTAAGAATCTCTATACTGTAATTGGTTTCCAATCCTTTGTTTAAAAGAAGGACAAGTTTGTTTAAGTAAGTCTTACAAGAATTCTCATAGTAAGCACTTATTACAGTTTTGAAGGATTAGCGATCTTACAAAATATAGACTGAGGTCAACCAAATAGAAGAACTTGCATAAAAATAATAGAGAAGAAAATAGGTCTCTCTACAAACAGTGTTCCAAAATTTATTGTGTCTTTAAAGTTAGCATAAATTTAAATTTTTCTCTTTCAAAATGACAGTTTAATTTATTCACATTGTGCCAAAATTCATGGCCAAGAGTATAGAATTTCTAGAATGGTCTGTGTTCTCCTTGTTCTGATCTTGCAGTTCCTTTGAGGAAAAGACCTACTTAGAAATATTGCGATATCCATGGAAAAAAGAGTATTTTTAACAGTTTAGAAATAGATCAAATGCTGAACTCCACGCAATAGACTGTTCTCACTTTCCAAGTCATTGAAAGTCCACCCACACTTCTCTTGGAAAGAAAGTGACATTGTTAATTCACAAAGAATTCATGTTTTGAGCTCTAGGCTATACTGACAATTTGGCAGTGCCCACAACATCAGACCTTATTTTTACGCCTAATGCCACTTGGAAGTTTCAAAATGGAGTGCTATTGTTGACATATGTTCTTCTACTCTTCTGTTTTGTATTTGCCATTCTTACAACTAATTTTATAAAAGACCTGTCACTTGTTGATGAGGAGGCTCTTATCTCTCTCTTTATTTCATACCACTCCTTCAACAAATAAGTGTATCAAACAAAATACTTGGTCTTCTTTCTATCACTGGGCTATAAAGAGAATTTCTGACTCTGAATTAATAAATAACAAGCAGTCCCCAGTTTGTAGCTTTGCCATTGCTGTCTAATTGCAATGAGAATGTAAACCTAAATTGCACCTAAGCCTTAACAGATTATATTTAGGACATGAATTGGAGTCTTAATGAACAGGATAACTGGTGCTAATCAGGTTGGAAGTAAAATGGCTTTAAGAGCTTTTGCAAATTAGAAACTTTCAACTCTTCTGTGGAAAACTGCTTACTGCAGCTGTGCTTAATAGTAGATTTGATGCCATTAAGGTCCTGCTATTAAACTTTGACACCATCCCTGATGTGGTCCTTCATCTCAATGATCTTTTCAAGAAGGAAACTACTAGGGTAATTTCAAAGCTGTCTTCTCAGTGTCCAGTAGACCCTCAGTGTGGGTAATACCTTTCTAGGTCTTACACTTTCATCATGTTATTCTAGCTGCTAAACTTATCCAACACAGGTTTAGATTCTTACCTCAGGTTCTCAAAGACCATTTCTGGTTAAGATTTGACACACATACTCCTATCCTCTGTCATTCTGAAATAGTGTCCTTATTCCTCTATCATGATAAAATGTTTAACTGAAGACCTGTTTCTCTGTGCCTGTAGAATTATCCCATTCCTATTCCCTAGAGCCCTGAAAGGCAAAAGCAACACGCTAAAATGGTAACTTTTCCTCTTTTTAATGCCCCGAAATTTAGGTGACCTCTCTCATCTACTGTGTGAACTTTTCTGGTATCCCTAACTCCAACAGGCATACCTGCAAGGACACATGCCAATATTTTGGTAACTCCCAGTCTGCCAGAGCATGAGCCAGCTCTTGCTGAACCTCTGCCTTATATCCATGCTGTTTGGTCTTCTTTAGAGGTAGCATAGGTTTTTATAATAAAGATGTACAAAGCCAGTCCTGACGTTTTGTCCAGCTGAGCCAGCTCTGCCAACTGAATAGGAAAGGTCAATGTCATGTACCCTACTGTGTCAAAGGCAATTCTGAAACAACTGCATTGAGGATAGCTACCACATAACTAAACCCAAGGATGGGAAGGTGAAACTAAAAAATTACTAGGTTTTCCACTGACAAAACTCACATCTTACGACTGGTTGTATTGTACATATAAGTAGGCATGTCCTTAGTACTGTGAAAGATTGTATAGCCACTAACTAGCAAGAGAATTTTGAAAATTAAAAACATACTTACAACCAAATGCTGATTTATTTTTTCCATTAGGCATGTACTATAATAGATGTGTACAGTAAATACATATTAATGACTTTACATTTGGCAAACTAGCCTATAATTTTTCATGCAGATGCAGCCTAATGCTCATATGGTGTTATGCAGCTTTACTAGTAAATGTATTAATTATTTAAAATAATATATGAATTAAGTATTTGCATTAGCAGAACACCATAGTATGTGAGTATTCTAATTGTGTTCCTTTTTCTTGTGGGATGAAATTAAGGGGCAACCCTTTTAGATCTGTTGGAAGGAGCAGAGCAGGTTCTCTGAAATGCCGGAGTTGTGTGCTGGGGACTCGGCACAGTCCTTGGGAACAGAACACAGTGGGTAGTGTGGTCTCCACAGAAACTGCCTGCAATAGAAGATTTCTAATTTTTGTATTACTTTTTAAACTTTGGACCTTATCACCTCCATTTTTTCTCAATCCTCTGTGAAAATTGAAAATTCAGTTTGCTCTGTGCATTGTCTTGATCTCTATTAATTTAGACCTTACCTTTTTCAGTGCTCAGTAGGTGAGCTATTCAAGAATAGTAATTTAGGAAAGTATATTTCTTGCCATTTTATGGATCATATCTTTCAAAACAAGCACCTCTGCAAAATAGATGTTCAAAGATCCTTTCTCCTGTACTAAAACATCTTACATTTAGCCAATTAAAAATAAAATAAAAAATAGGACTATAGCCTATACACACAATGTCTGTACAGGAAAACATGACATATTGCTGTAAATATATAGCTGAGTAAAAAATTGGAAATAATTTAAGTGTAATTTTTTTTTTTTTTGATCAAACACAGATATGTGGGTTTTGCTATTAAATGTGCTTTTCATGCCTAGTCTTGTGTCTACAATGATCTAATAATTCATCCTGAGTGATATAAACCACTATTTGGTTACAGTGAGTTATGCTGAAATATTCATGGACAGAGAGAAAGTAATGAGGTTTAATTGACATGTCTATCTCTTGGATTGATAACAATCTCTTTTTATGTCTATTGCTGTTATTCCCACCGTTAGGACTAATTGAAATATACACTCTGACAGTATCTTTACAGCTGCCTTGGGCATTTGGGAAAGGGGGTATGGCTTTGTTAACATTGCAAATATAATTGTATTCATGTAAATAGTCTTTGAAGAATCACTGAAAGAAAATACCATTATTGAATGATAAAGCAGAAAACTATGATTTGGAAATTGGAGGTTCATTTTCTGGTTCTGTTATAGGTTTCCTTAAAAGTAAAGCATCTAACCTCTCCATTTTGCTTGTTTTCCAGTAAGAGAAGTTCCTTCTCCTCTTGCTAAGACACTATGACACATCTCAGAATTACAAAGTTTTCTGGGAACACTGATTGGATTGCTTCATGTCCAAATAAAATTTGATTTTGTGCAACATATTTCATGGCATGATCCCTATATCCATCCAGGCCTTGCAGGGACAGTACAGTGCAAACAGACATGGCTCCAGGAACTGTGCAGAGTTTTGTCAGAATGCCATGGGTTAGCAGTACCACCAGAAAACATATTTTCTTCTGGCACTAATTTTTTTATAAGTATAGTGTTTTAAATTATTAATGCAATCTTTCAGCTTCTCCTTCTGTGTTTAGAGGGCTTCTCTAACGTATTCTATGTACATGCCTTTTGCTGTGCAGATTGTATTGTAAAGGATGATGACAATCAACAAAAAAGCAGCAAAAACCACTGAAAAATCTGAGGCACAACCTGTAGTCTGTTAAAAACCCGTATGTACAGTGATGAGGTAATATCTTCAGCCCTTTTGAATAGCTAATGATGACCACCTCTAAGTGAGTATACAAATGCTTTTCTTCAGCTGATAGTGCCTGGTAACAGCTGGCCGAGCCTCTTTCAGCAGTGATGTGCAGTGAACAACTAAAAGGTAGACTTCTGAACAATAAATAAAAAACAGCAGAGGTGGGCAAAGTAAAAAAATTATTAAAAGGGCTTCAACATGTTTTGTGATGTTTTTAATTTGTGGTGTTGTTTTTGGCTTTTTTTTTTTTTTTTTTTTTTGAGAATCTAATTAAAGAAGCAGAAGACTCGTGTGCCTTATAAGCATTGAAGAGATAGTAAAGAGGGTAAGAACTCATTAGAGACAATAATAATTACTAAAATAGATCATGCTTGAAAATAACTGGTTTGACCAGGTTATGAAGCATGGACTAAAGTGCAGAAAGAAACTACAAAGACAAAATGAAGATCAAAGAGAAAACTCTGAAGATCAAAAATAAACCCAAGCAGTTCTAATATTGTCTGGCAGTATTATTTTGCATGTCTTGAAGTACTGTTCAGCGCACATCTGGTTAAATGTTAATATCTTAAAAGCGAGAAAATTTTTGGGCTGTTTTAATTTCCCTCCAGTACAACCTCTCACCCCAGTGTCTAGTCTCATCCAGACTGAACTACAAGCAGACTTTGACAAGACATGTCCAGGTCATAGAGGCAATAAATTTCTAGCATTTCTCTAGGAAAATTATCCGGTCTCCCATGCTTTCAGTGGGCATCCATAATAGCAGCTCTCAGATGTGTGAGAGTTACAAATTGCCTCCTCTGCAGGGCTGGAGTTGATGTTTTTGTAGTGGATCCCACTATGAAAAGAAAGATACAGTAATAAGTGCTTAGGCCTCCCTAAAAATGCCTGGTGATGTCACAATTAACTGCAGAAGTAGATTTTATAGAAAGTACCTATGGTTGGGGAGTTTTGTGTGTTTGCAGAGTCTAAATGAAATACTTCAGACTCTTAACAACCTTGTGCTTCCTCTGGGAAAGGCTTGTTAAATGCTGGCCATGTTTTGCTGCATCTATCTCCAGGCTGGTCACAGGTGAGATTGCATTCAGGTTTGGAAGCAACATTCTCACTGACTCTGCTTAGTTTTTAATGCCACAAATAACCTGAAGAATTCTCTAGAGCGTTAGATAAACTGGTCCCACAAATTTGAATTAGAAAGTGAGACTTTTGACTTCTCTATTTTTTTTTTTTTATGTTTATAATGCAGACAAAGACCATATGTGGACTTATTATTTTCTGATAAATTTGTGTGAATCAGCCTGGGTGGGAATTTTTTCTGTACTTGTGCAGAAAAGTTGAATAGCTATTTGATACATATCTTTATTAAATATTTTCCTGTCTAAATTTCTTAACTAAACAGTTCATCAATTCCCAGTTTAAATACTACTTTAAGCATATCTCTGTATGACTGTGCTTTTTCTGTCACTGAAATTCATGTTTGCATCTGAATTATTTTGCTTCTCATGAAGCATAAAGTCTGATGGAGACTCAAGTCTTACTACTTAAACATTCTAATTATTTTGTATCTTGTTTATCTACCATCAGATAATTCGAGGAGGCAATTACTCTTTCAAAATACAAACATTTAGAACACAGAAAAGCATAGATACTTTGTTTAAAATTTCCAGGAGAAATTATGTGTGACCTGTAACGGGGGTAAAACTGAAATTATTCAAATTAACCTTAGATTTAAGAAGCCTCAAAGATGTTATCAAGACTTCATAATGCATTATAATAATAATTATAGAAAATTCATAGAGATCATTTTTAGCTAAAGCTATGAAAAGCAAATATATTCTAATGGAACGCTTCAATTTTGCCTGAACACCTACAATATTGAGTTCTGTGATATGTTTAATAAATTAAAGTATTTAAATAGAGGAAGATTATTTAATCAATAGGTCAATTAAAATCTATTTGTGTGGTGTGCAACCTTCCAAAGCCCATTAGAAAAGACATTTCATACTGAACTTGATTTTTTTTCTCCACTTTAAAATTTGCTTATTTGGACAAGTATAACAGAAGAATGTTAAACTGATGTCTCCAATTCAACAGTAAAATTTCAGATCACGAGTGAGGTAAGTTTATTTTGGCTGAATAAATTCAACAAGCATTGAACCTCAACATTACAATCACAGAATTATAGAACTAGATTTTTATTTCTTTTTATTTCCAGTTTATATTTTATTTAAAATTATTTTTGTTGAATGTATAATTTCATCAGTCAGTGTGAAATCTGATTAGATTGCAGCACTCATAATGAAGCAAGGGGCTGCCTCCCACAGAGAACATCATTAACAACATCAGGATTTACATGGGAAAAGGAAAGGGGAATTTCTGCTCCACAGGAATCTGTCTATGCCTAAAATTTTACAGAGAAGGGCAGTGAGACAGACATGCATCTGAGCCAAAGGAGAGTAGTGAACCAATCAATTAATTCTCAATGACTTTAATGTCCTAAAACTCCTGAACTGTAGAAAGAAAGACGATACCAAATCAAAACAACCCCAGGAAAAATGTTTCCCGAACTTTGAGGACGTCTGATGCCCTGCAGCACATCTTTTCAAATACTTCAGGCTCTTACCTACTGATAAACACTGAAAACATTGAGATGTTCAGACAAATAATGCATTTTACTAAGAACTGGAAGAATGAGTTGTACTTGTGTCTGGTGTTACAGACCTAAAAAGGAGAGTTTTTACCATTCCTTGATTATAAGAGATTGGAAGCTAATCCTTCTATGCAAAATAATTAATACTTGGAGTACTTTGCACATCAGTAGCTAGATTTGCACTTTATGATTAATTAATGTCAAAGCACTGTCCACATAGGGAAGGTCTTTGGCAGTATGACATAGAAGTCAAAAATATAGTTTTCCTAGGACCTTTCATGGACATATTATTAAATGATAACCCTAGGTAGATTTGTAAAAATATTTTTGGCCAGGGAATTTTATGCTTTGAGACTAGTCATTGGTATTCTCCAATGTAATGCAGGATTTAATGTCTCCAGTTGGCAAGACTTTTCAAAACCACCTGTGTAATTGGTTCACAGCTTCTAATGACTATATACTTGTAAATAGTCAAATAAATTGACTATTTACTTGTACTGCAAATAATTCTACTTTGTCATGCACCTTGTCTCTGCAAAACAAGTTTTCAGGCATACACTGACAAGTTTTAAAACAATGATCAAGAGAAGACTCTTCTATTAGTTGCCTCCTAGGTATATGAGAAAAACACTAAGGAATAAAACAGCAGCTCCCAAACCTACAGGATTACGGGTGTATTCTAGCTTGGTGCTGAGGAGCCCATCAGGCTTTTGTGTCTGCTCCAGGCACTTCAGCCTGAGGGCATCCTAGATTCAAGCCACAATGCAGAGTAGTCTGAGACTTCAAATCATTTAAATAGATCACATAGGAATTTTTTATATTCTCATCAATATTTTAAATGCTAAACATTATTTTTAGGAAATTATTTCAATTCTCTTTTCTGAAGGAAAATGTGCTTCTTAAACAATGTAATATGAATTTTCTCTTGGCTTTGTGTGACTGCATGTATGTACTTTTTCTTAATCTTCCCTGTCCTTGTAGTGCTTAGTTTGTGTATTTACTGTGGGTCAAGACATTTCAAATTCAGCAATACCTGATCTAACCATGTGTTAAAAGGTCATGCTAGTGGCAAAACGTGATTAGGACACATGATAGTTCTCTGAGTGTAAATCATGCTACTCATGGGAGAGAGAACTCACTGGAGTACAAAAAAAAAAACCCAAAAAATGTTGAGCATCATCCTGCTGGACCATAGTTTACAAATATTCAGTTCAAGCTCTTTTTAAGACTAAATAACTGCAGAAAGTAGACAGAGTAGAATTTTAAATGTCAGGCATCCTAATGTGTAATTTCACTTAGATTATGCAAATCTATTGTATCTATGAAAGCTCTGTTAAGGAACATTATTTGGCTTGTAAAATTAAGTACTTGACAACCAAGACACATTTGATTTTTGATTGTGCTTTTAATTTTAATTTTTCCCCTTTGTCCACTGAATGCAGCGAATGACACAAGGTTCTATTGACAAAATATGTAATCATATAAACTGCTTATGCCATGAGCAAGCATAGCTGGACGCCTTCAAACAAATAC
The DNA here is from genome assembly GCA_032173965.1 of Sitta carolinensis. Lineage (NCBI taxonomy): Eukaryota > Metazoa > Chordata > Aves > Passeriformes > Sittidae > Sitta > Sitta carolinensis. The sequence continues at coordinate 29,355,520 of CM063285.1, forward strand.
AAAGCTGGTGTTTCTTCAATAAAGGGAGGGTAGGGCCAAATTAAATAGCATTCTTTGAATATAATACTTTTCTACATGTCAGTTTCTTGACCATTTTTATAGGAGTAAAACCAAACTATCTTTTCAACAAAATTGCATGTGTATATGGTCCATGGAATCCATCCTACAAATTAATGTCTTTTCCCTGAGGTTTTAAACCCAGTTCACAATGGGCCGTGCTTTCTGGCTGCCAGCTATAAGATAAAGTTGGATAGGAATTTTCCTGAGGGCTGCTACTGGTCATGGTCCTGGACAAGCACCTTTAGGAGCAGTGGGGTTGGACCAGATGACCTCAAGAAGTCTCTTTTAACCATGGCCATTCTGAGATTCTGTTAAGATTAATACTGTAATTGAAAAGCTTTATAATGGGCCAAATCTACAGAAAAAATATTGCTTATTCATGTAGATTCCCAGTCTCAGTTTCATTTTCCTCATTAAAGAAATCAGAATGAGGTTTGAAATATATCTAAGAAATATTAATGTCTACCTGAAAAAATGTTGAATACCACAGTTAATTTTTAAGGTAAATTTAACAAGCTATTTCTTTGTTTGTGGGGTTTTTTTTTTGTTTGTTTGTTTTGGGTGGGGTTTTTTTGTTTTGTTTTTGGGTTTTTTTGTTTTGGTTGGGTTTTTTTGTTTGTTTTATTTTTGTTTTTGGGTTTTTTTTTTGTGTCTGTATATGTTTCTGATTAAATCATCATCTAGATTCCAGAGTGGCCTGATCTGACTCATAGTAAACTCCAGCAATATTTTTTTTTTTAGGGGATGATGGGGGAGTGGGGCTTGTTTTGATTCATTGAGCTTTCATCTTTCTGCTGCCTCAAAATTATTGTGAATTAATATAATAAATAGGAAGTAATGCAATTTTTGTAAAAAGTACTTTGACAGGATTATTTTATTGCAATCTTCTGTTAAAATGACTGTGTGCCTTTTTGCTTCCTAAATTTCAGAGATTCTTTTTCAAAATATCATCAAAGTTAAATTGTGCTGTGGCATTCTTAAAGAATGCAAAGATTTAAATATGCAAAATACAGGCTTCTGAGAGTTGAAATGAAAATAATTAATGTAAAAGACTAAAAAATACTCCCTTCAGATTTCATGAAATAAAAATATAAATGAAAAATATTATGCCAGGGGAAGTCATAATATTTAGCCACTAAAATGTCAAATTCTTCAATTAATTTCCCCCCAGTTTGTTTTTATTTGAACAACTGTTAATTTTGGTGTCAAAGAAAGAAAGAGCACATATCAGAGAGAAGTTTATGAAGGTTCTCAAAAAGCTTTATGACTCTGTCTTAACCCATTACTGAGTCTTGTTAGATATATTTACCTTCATGCAGAAATGGTACTCTTCATGTAGGCTTTAAGCAAACAGCAGTGAGCCAGGGAGAGAGAAACATCTTCTAGTACTTCCTGAAAGCTGACTCAAAACTCAAGGTGAGGGATAGGGACAGAGTGAATTTGGAAAGTAAAAATGCAAGGTCATTGATGAAATATCTGGGTGCTGAGTTCATAATAAAGTCTGTAATGAATTGCACTACAAAGACATGCAGCAAGTTTCACCTGTCTGGAAGTGGGCAGACAGCAACAGATACTTAAGAGAATCAGAGAAGAAGTGCTCAGACTAATCACATTTTAGGGACTTCCTGAAATGGAAGTTGTAGCAATTTCTTGGAATTTAATGACATAAATAATTGTTGGATACTAACAGCATTAAAGATTTCAGAAAACAAAACAAGGGAAAAAAATAATTTGTCTCGTTTCAGTTTCTTACCTTTTTCAATTATTTTTGCATTCTGAATTTCTTGATTTGATAAGTAAGGACAAAACTAAGGATTAGAGGAGGAGGTGTTACCAGTAGAGACATTTTTGTCTAGCTGATAAGAGTAGAAAATATTTGTAGCAACCTTGATATTATTGTAGAAAATAAAAAAGTATAAAAATTGTTGCCATTATACTAGTCTCTCTCATTGTAAATATATGGATTTGAACTTCCTATGGTTGAGTATTTTCTGAACTGCTCTTCTCTTTTCATATCTAGATTGTTTATGCTCTGGTTAATGAAGAATAACAGTGTAGATATATAAAACATCCTTCTCTGTCTGCTTTACCTGTATTAGTCTCAATGGTGGTGAATCACAGGGGATTTTTAATGAAAATTTCTTCAGGGTTCTGTTATCTCGGTTGTTAAGAACCATGTCTCAGAAAAACAGAATGTACTTGCTTGTGAAAAATGCCTGTGATCACCATGCATAGAGGAGCAACTAGAGGAGAAGGGGAATCAGAATGGGTGAGGTTTGAAGGGACCACAGTGGCTCATCTGATACAACCTCCCTATTCAAGCAGGGTCATTCTAGACCACACAGCACAGGATTGTGTCCAGAAGGTTCTTGAATATCCCCAGAGAGGAAGATTTCACAAAGTGTCTGGAAAATCTGATCCATTGCACATTCACTGCACAGTAAAGAAGTTCTTCCTCATATTCAGATGGAACTTCCTGTACATCAGGTTCTGTCCATTGTCTCCTGTCCCATTGCTCAACACCATCAGAAGAGCCTGGATCCATCTTCTTGGCACCTTCCCTCCAAATACTGACAGACATTGATGAGGTCTCCTCTCAGGTATCTCTTCTCAAGGCTGAACAGGCCCAGCTCCCTCAGTCTGCCCCTGTAAGAGAGATGTTCCAGTCCTTTAATCATCCTCATTGCTCTCCACTGGACCTGCTTCAGGATCTCCACGACACTCTTGTCAGAGCAGGAGCTCAGAACAATACACAGCACTCCTGATGTGGCCTCACCAGGGCTGAGCAGAGGGGCAGGATCACCTCCCTCAGCCTGCTGGTAATGCTCTTCCTAATGCACACCAGGATACCATTGGTATCTGCTGGCCCATGGACAGTTTGTTGTCCACAAGGAACCTGAGGTCCTTCTCTGCCGAGCTGCTTCCCAGCAGGTCAGCCCCCAGCCTGTGCTGGTGCAGGGGGCTATTCCTCCCCAGCTGCAGGACCCTGTACTTGCCATTGTTGAATTTCAATTAGTTCTTCTCTGCCCAGATTTCCAACCTGTTGAGACCCTTCTGAAGGGCTGCACCTCTGGGGTATTGGCTGCTCCTTTGAGCTTGTGTCCTCAGTGAAGGTGTCAATGACACATCTGCCCCTTCATCTAAATCATTGATGAGTAAACAAAACAGTGCTGCACCCAGTATTGAACCCCGTGGGACACCACTAGGCTTCCAACTAGAGCCTCTGCCACTGGTTATAGCCCACCTCACTGTCCACTCAATCATTCCACACTGTCTGAGTTTGCCTATGAAGATGTTGTGAGAGACAGTGTCAAAATCTTGTTGAAGGTGAGACAGACAATATCCAGTGTTCTCCTTCTCATCCACCCCAGATTTTTTCATCAAAGAAGGCAATTGGGTTGGTCAAACTTTATTAACCTTTACTGAATCCATGCTGACCATCCCTGATTACAGAATCATAAAAGCTATTTTGGATTCTTTCTTTCTTTCCTTCTTTCCTTTTCTCCCTTTTTCTCTTTTTCTCTTTCTCTTTCTATATGATAAAAGTTACCATTATTTTGGCTGTTGATGATGGTTCAAAAATTGAGGAACAGGAAAGGGTAAAACAAATAAAAACAGACCTTAGAAAAAGTTCTTTGGGAAAATATAAAACCTCATATGCCAAACAAAAATACTTGCATCTAGGAAAACATTTATTTCTGGAATAGTAAATGGCCTTTTTGCCTTGAGTGGAATCATTCACGTGCATATAACAGTGCAGTAATGTGAGTATGTATACATGGAATCTGTCAGTTGTTTGGGTGTAGAAACAAGTGGGGAATTGGGATTTTTGTAATCTTTTTTTTTTTTTTTTTTTTTTTTTTTTTTAACTCTGGCCATCTCATCTTCACTGACCTCATTATACTGGAAGCTGTATACGTGGGGAGCTAAAGGATTAATGAATCCAAGAATACTTTTGTCACTGGTGGAAGGCAGTTATTAAGGCAAATTAACAGCTGGATAGCTATGAGTACAGAACAGACTAGGTATGCTTGTAGGTGACAAGGGACACATGAATTTTGATAGAAAAGAAAATAGAGAAGTAGTGGATGGCCACAGGTTGTTTTCTCCTTGAGTGGCATTGCAAGAAGAGCACAGAAGCATCTGTGGGGAATATTTAGGGTGGCATTTTTAGTGAATGAAAGGCTGACACTTGGTAAACAATGGAGAGTAGTAAGCTGGGTAGAAAAAAATTTTGATGAGCTGTTTGAACTGACTGTAGTGGATAGTACAGAGGTCCCACACTAATTCTGGCCTGAGTAATTATTCACTTTGCCCTTCCCTTGAAACAAAACTCTTCCATGAAGAAGGCTTTTCTGATGGAAGTATAGCTGTGTTCATTTATCCAGTGGCTGCTTTGTGGGGCCTATTTCTAATGTATATATTTAAACTATGTCTGTGCAATGTCCTTTACTTTGTGCAGTTATAAATGCGTTTGTGGTTCTCCAACATAAATGGAATCTAAACTGTCTGTTGTAGCAGTTTTCTTATATGTCTTTAAATCAGGGAATTGCCTAGGATAATGCCACTGAAACGCTTAAGGCATTCAAGTCTAAGTTAACACAGTATTCATAATAGATCACATTTATCAATAGAGCTAAGTGATAACACTACCTGGTAAAACTAAGGGTCACTGGAAATAATTAATCTCCAAAGAGCTTTGTGAGTACTGGAATTTATAACTCCTCATTTCCCAAGGTTTTTTATGTCATGACTGGACTGTTCACTGGGGCGACAATTTAATGCATCTCCCTGCTTCATTCATCTGCTCTTTCCCAAGCTAGTTTTGTGATGTCTCATAGAGATGAAATAACATAGTAGCCTTTTGCTTAACTTGTGGAAGAGTCACTAATTTGGAATCTTATTTTCCACTCTGATAATTTTTAATGAAACTGTAGGATTTGTTTGATTTTAATTCAGTTTGAAAGTGACTACCAACTACAAATTTTTATTCTGGGATAATGGTGGAAAGGCAGGCAGACAGCGCAAGTGGGAAACAAGGTTGAAAAGATAAATAGTTCTTAATTCATTGTAAAGGGATTCTGTTTATCCAGACTTGCTTTGATAACTTCACAGGTTAAATGGAGGAACCTTCCCCTTGTTTCAGTATGGAAGTGATGACTAATACTGGATAATTCAACTTTTAACAAGGCATTTAAAAGAGTTCCTGTTTCTGAATATTTTTTCAAAATCTAAGTTTTAGCTAAGCTTTACTATCTATGTCTTAAATTATGAATTGCCTTCAGGAAATTCGCAGAGGTTACTGCTTTTGACTCTGTGGTGAAATGAAAAATAAATAAAATAAAACTACCCTTCAGCTATCAACATGACATTTATGTGCAGCAAATTCTCTAAGTCTTTGCTAATACCTGTGGTTTCTTCCAGTCATATGCAGGAGCTACTGAGGGGCTTGTGTTTAAAGGCAATGATTTAAAAGGACTACCTTCACTCAATTTCTGCCCATTGTGACCAGTGCAATGAGGGGGCTTAAATCCATAGCTAAGAGGGTTCCTTACAAATTTCCTCCCATTCAACAGGAATCTCTGGACTACCTAAAGCTTGTTTTGAGATAAAGCCCTTGACATGCAGAGCTGCAAATATTTTCCTGCTGATCTAGAAAAACCATGTTCTTAAATGGCATATTTTCTGAAGTGTTTTGATTATAAAAAAGAAGTCACTGAGTCATGAGCCAAGTCTGATTTGTAGCTGCCATATGTAATAATATTTCCATTGAAGCAAATGATGCTATAGTGGTCTGGAAACTGCATATAATATTAGTCAATCAGAACATTATAAAGTCTCTTATATAGCCAAGGTCATTCTAATGCAAAGAGATAAAAAGTTCCAGGTTTAATAATATAATAATTGCAACAGACAAAAATAAAAAAGGAAGGTACATAGTACGCTGGTTGGTAGGCTTCATTTGGGTTTTTTCAAAATGAGTAAGTTGGGGAACTTACCTCAGCCCAGGAAATGTTTTACGATACTTCTTACACAAGTAGTTTTATTTCAGTAAAGTCCCGTTTTTGTCAGACTTTTTTATGTTTTTCATTTGAAGTCTGCTAGAAAGTTTTAGACCCTAAAGGGGAATAAATTCATTTATTTCCTAACCTAGTTAGAGGGCTGGAAATAGCGTTTAAAACAGAATTTTAAAATAAATGGCTGTAATTCATGCACTTCCTAATAAGTAAAATTCACGAATTGGGACAACTAGTACTCTGAAAATAACATAAAAAATAGAGATAGTTTTATGAAATAAGTGAGTTCAAACTAATTCAGTAGAAATATACTTCATTAAGAGATGTTTTTTGGAGTTGCGTTAGAAAAATGTTGACTATTTCATTATTAAAACCCAGTTCCCATTTAAAAATTGGCCCTATAATTTGAAAGATAGTCCTAAACACAAGCACACTTTCATGATCACTGGATTAAAAAAAAAACCCAAACAAATCTAAACCTGAAACAGCTGACTCTATGCCTGTACACTGCTGAATGACTGCAAAGAAGGGAGGACAAAAGCTTTTTTTGTAAACCATTTTATCACAGTGACATTTCTTGTATCATGTTGATATTTTTTCCTTCCTGTATTGCAGATGTCTTGTTCATAAAACCATGATATTTACTTTCTTTTTTCTTCTATGATTTTATTTTTACAAATAGGGTCATTCAGACTATCATTATGAATACAAATTCTTCTGAGCTCTTTGAAAAGGACAAGAATGGCAGGGTATGCCAGAAATAATGAATGTCAAATGTTTCTTGTAGTTAAAATAATTCTTGGTTCCTCTGCAGTATAGGGTTGCAGCTTTGAAGAACTCATTCAGTTCATCAACTTTTTTAGGTTCAAAAATTCATCTCCAATCAGGAAGATTTCATCTTAGATTTGTATACATATGTGTATATATTATGTAACTGTACCAAAGATTTAATAATTTTTTTCCTGCTTCTAGATTTCTCCACATTAATAGCATATTAGGAAATACCAAATATTTTAACTTGAAGGAAAGGAAATACTCATAAGAAATATTGCTACACCAGTCTTGACTCTGAACCAAATCAAGACTTAAACAATTGGGCAATATATGTGAATACAGATGTATAAATGTTAATATCTAGCATGCAAAAATATACATTCAGTCAGTATTCTAGACAAAACTATTCCACCTTGGAATACTTTATTTCTTAAAAATGAAATTATATGAAGTGCTATATATGAAATACCAAGAATCCCAAGAAACATGATTCTTTGGTTCCAGTAGACATTATGAAATGTTATGAAAAAAAATAATTAATATCGAGTTCCTGATGTATTCTCCTAATTCCTATTTGAGCTGCAATGTGAGATAATTTCTGCTCATCTTACATACAGTAGTAGTTCTCAGGCAGAGTTTATTCAGTGCTCCTGATAAATGAAAAAACCTTCAATGAGCACTCTGTGAAATACTCCTGTTTTACACTGAGAGCAAGTGGATACTAAAGATGAGGAGGAACATGATGATACATCAGGAATAAAGAAGATGCCCCTTTCTTTTTCTCTCCAACTGACCTCACATTATCCCAGACAAAGTTTCTCATTCCATCTAGAGGACAACGGAACACAATGACACTGCCTCAAAATACCATGTTCTTTTTCCACAGTTTAACATTATTTATTCTCTGTGAATCATGTAAAAAAAACCCCCAAAACTCCCAAAAACCTTGGCAATAGTTTTTAAATACTTTTGATATTGATGCAAATGTATATTTTGTATATTTCTTGTGAAAGAAAATCCCAAACCAAAACAAAGGAGAGTGCTATGCTCTTATAAAAATTGACCTTTTAGATACAGTAGAAAGAGAAGGTGAAATTCTGGGAAGCTAAAAGAGCAAATACAAAAAAATGATGGAAAGAACAAAAATAGGGAGAGCTCACAATGGAACCAATTGAGTGGAAATAATTTGTAAGAAATTGAGAAATTGATACTAATCTAAGCAAAATATGAATTCAATGCTAACAATTAAAAGCAAGTATATCATATTACAAAGCATATGGATATATGGTGTGAAGAAATCTTAAAATGTCTAACCAGAAAAAAGGGGCTTAATATTCTTAAATGTTAAAGTTCCTCTGGACTTGGGAAGGGTTAAGAGCTATTCTCAAGCATTTTAAAGCCCCTGGATGTGTTTACCCAATTAATGAATATCCTCTGCGATTTGTGCTTCTGTATTTTTTTAATTGTCATGTGTCCCTAAATCCCCACTCTTCCCTCCCTGCTACCTTCAGCAAAATCAATTAACTTAGAAAAAAGAGCTCCCCTTTTCCCATGTACTAACTTGCCTGGTCTGTTTGGACATGCCTGCTAAACTAAGAAGGTGAGTCTTTTGACCTGTACTTTGAGCTAAATGTGAGAAAGTAATTATTGGTCTCAGACAGCTGAGTAGGGTGAAGGAAAAGAAAAAAAAAGTGTCTTACTGAAGCTTGCAACAAAGAACATCTATCTTTGGAGGGCTAATAATCCAAATATATCCTTACACTGGGCTGTGTTGTGTTGCCTCTTCATGTCTGCATTTTTTTTTAGTTCCAATTATGATAGCTCTATTTGCTGAGAGAACTTTATCCTCTCCCCTGCAATCTGGAATATTGACTGTTGTTGCTACCTAAAAATGCAGAGCCAGAAGTGTTGGTAGGCACTCTTGCTGTGTATTATACTCTACTGGAGTTAGCTAGAGAATTAAAACTAGTGTCTTCCTCTTTGGGAGGACTTGCTCCTCTGCCATCCTGCTTTATTAGATTCACATGCAAGTTCCATATTTTGTCACTAAATACAAGATTCGAGCTGTGTATTTATAAGCTTCATTACACTTAGATTAGCCTGGATAACATCATCCACATTTTAGTCTCCAGCAAACTTTCTTGGAGCTGAAATTCTGCAATGCCATTTTGATGCATCCTACTCCCTTTTATCCTTCTCCTTCTTTTCTGGGGTCATTTTTCCCTTTCTCATGCATAAATGCACACTCCCACAAACAATCACTTTTGCACCAAGAAAGCAGAAAGCTGCTCTGAGTCACTGAGTCATCTTGTTTATTGGCCTAAGTGCCTATATGAGGTAAAAGAAGATGGAAGAGGGGGTGGTCTTCAAATTGGTCTAGCACTAATGTCATTTAAGCTGAAAGGAAGTGTTGAAAAATGGTCCAAAAAAAGCTGGAGAAACCCCTTTGACTGGAGTCATAAGGTTTTTTTGTTCCTGTTGGTGGTGGTTTTTGCTTTTATCGTGTGAAGGAACTGTAATCTAAACTAGAGATTTCCTCTGAAGGAATGACCTGCATTGAATTGCAAGGCAGCAAAAAAAATCTGGAAATAACTTCAGAAATTTCTTTAAAATGTGAGAGAAAGATCAGCCCTGTGTATAATCTTCCATACACAAATTGCAGCTGAAGTTCCATGATTTTCATTCAGAATGCAAATAGCTTGTTCCTATCAACTTTTCTATTTTATATACAAAGTATTTTCGTAATACAAAACAAATAAATTCTTTTATTCTCTGTCCATGCTATAAACATACCACAAGTCATGTAACCCAAACATAAGCTTGTACAGCATGCTGAGAAAATATTTATAAAAAGCAAGGCAGAAAACTTTCTCTAACCCAGAAATATCATTGTTAAGTTCTAAAGCTTTGGGTTTCCCTTAAGAAAAATAGGAAATTTTCGATTGACATAGGATTATTTTTAGGTAATATTGTGTATTTTGTTCAGCAAGTGCCTTGAACAGGATGACAACTAACCATAATACAATTCTTAGCTCTACCTTCATTCTTATTTTGTTTAGTTGTAGGTCAAAAACTGGACATATATTAATTACTTAACTGACCTTCTAATTAACAGTGATCCTAGTTATTTCAAGTTGTTTCAGGGCAGCTGAAAAGCAGAATCTAGTGTCAGCCTGTGTGGGTGTCTGTGTTGCCCATCATTTGTGCAGAAAACGGAGAAGATTCCTCTTATCTGAAAGTGGAAGAGATTGTGCTCTGTAGGGATGGCTATGTATGTGTTTGTGTGACTGACAACAAGGATGGGTCAGAGCATGGGATGAAGGCATCTTAGGGTCTTCTGCTCCCATGCAGAATAATGTCTTCTTGTCTACCAGACTACTCAGTTCCATTAGCTTGGTAGGACAAAACCAATCTTCCTCTACTGTGTAGAGTTTGGACTAACTTGATGACAAAAAACTAGATGATTGTTTATTTTTTTTTAATCAATTATTCTCTAACTTTAGAAGAATCATGTGCTATGCAAATTATTTCCATATTAATGAGCAATCAGACTTAGGTAATATTTTGCAACTTGTTTAGGGATGGCTGTAAAATTTGAGGACAATATTAAGCTGGACGTGTTTAACCCATGCCTCATTAAAAAAAAAAAAAAAAAACCAAACTTTGAAATTTAATAAATTGAGTTTCATTACTCTGTGGTGATACTGTAACCTTGCCTTGAAAGCAGTCAAAAATTAAAAATACTAAAACCCACAAAAGACCCTTTGTCATGTCCTTCCCCCCTTGGGCCTATGCAAGCAATCATAGAATCATAGCATATTTCTCACGCTGGAAGGGACCCATAAAGATTATTGAGCCCAACTCCCTGCTGCTCTCAGACCTATCTAGAACTAAACTGGCAGAATCATTCAGATGCTTCTTGAACTCTGGAGGCTTGATGTTGTGACTGCCCATCTAGTAGACAACCTTTTCCTTCATTTGAGTCTGAACTTGGCCTGATGCAGCTTCATTCTTCTCTCTTATGCCCCATTTCTGGTCACCAGAGAGAAGAGATCACCACTTCTCCTCCACCGCCCCTCTTCAACAAGTTGCAGACTGCCCTCAATCTTCTCTTCTTAAAGATGAACAAGACAAATTATCAGGGAATTCTACAGATTGGGGAACAGTGGGACATGGACCAAAGAGCCTGGTACTCATTGCATATTATGTTTCCAGTGTTAGGGACCTCTTTTAAATGTTTGATTTTCTGAGACTTGGAAGTTTCACTATTAAGGGTATTTTTGATGGAGCACAGCATATTTTAACAGAATTGCTGACTGATCTGAATTCACTTAAATACTACATCTACTACAGCACAGAATTCTTCAGTCTGTAATGGCTTTTATCAAAAACATAAGTAAAACCTCTGGCTTACAGCAGTGTGTTCTTTCTTATCTACATGAATTTGAATAGTTGTTATGTATCTCTGACTCATCCCACTTTGTTAAAAGCTTGATTACGTGCAGCACCTCTGGGAATAAATACCTTTGTCAAAAATGAAAGGAAGCATAAGCCAGGGAGTCCTCATAATAGTTATACTGGGTCAGAACATGCTGCTCCCTTAAAGGCTCACATTCCATTGCTTACATATTGTCATTATTGTAATTCAGCAGATTTATCGCTACTGACACTGTTGTCATGGTTACCGTAATATTTTTCATCCAAATCAAATATTAACAAAGATAATTCCTTTAATTTGCTATTATATAATATATATATATATATATATACATATACATATATATATACATATTATTAAAGTGGGAGGTTTTTAGATACTAAAAATAGAGAAACAGCTAATTAAGTTTGCATAATAATTTACATACAATTCTTAACAATTGATTAATGGATGTAATTTATTCAAGACATTCTCAATGGCTAGATTCCAAAACTCTCCTGCAATTAAACAGTGTCAGCTGCATTTACTGAATGTTCCACATCCACTCCTTTTACTGCTTCTCTATGAAAATGCACACAATTTTATTTTTCCTGCTCTGTTTGACAAAAGCTATAAAGCTTTCCATTTCCAAGAATAATTTACAAACTGCTTTATTGTGTGAGCTCTGTATTAGCTGGAGAAAAATACCCTGTGTCCAGCTATTATCTATTTATATTGAGAAAGGGTTCCCGAATATGTTGACTAGAGACCTTTGAGATAGCAAAATGTAAGGATAAATTCTTCAGAATTAATGTTTTTCATCATGAAAATTGAGCCTACATGAAAATACTTTGAATTTTAGTTCTCATCCCCTTATTATAAAATTTCATACTTGAAATAGTTATGATTTTTTTTTGGACAAAACCTGACAATATCTGCAAGAATTGTTGCTAAGCATAAAATGATACGCAAGAGGCATAAAGTTAGCAACAAATATGTTCTCAGATTCCTTTTAGTTTATTACAGGAACCTATTCTAAAATTAAATATTTTAAACTTGCATTTAATGTCGTTTCCCTGACTCACCTTTCTGTCTTATATGCAACCACTACACCACTGAGGAGTCGACTTGAACATCAACTGTCACATCTCCAGATAACCCTCTCATTTATTCTTGCTTTTGTTTAAATTACAGGTGAAAAAGGGTTGTATTTAATGACTCCATTCATTCTCAAACGCCTTCCACCATTTTACAGAAATGCCATAGCAGCACACTTAAGAAATGCTCCTATTGTTCATTGAGAATTATAAAACTGATAATTAGATGAAAGTTAACCTCTTCAACCTTGTATTTGCAAATTTTTTCCTAATTAAGGGGAAGGTAGTTTCTAGTGCTACTGTCACTTGAGATGTTGCAGTGCTTGAAGAACAAGAGTATGAACTCATCTACATTCTAATATTAAGGTAAAGACCAGAGCACCTTATTCTGCTTCTGTACTGGAGAAAACAATTGGTTGTAAGGATTTGCTTAATGATGTTAAGTTTTTTAACGTAATCTTTATTAATTTTTTTCAAGCTCAAGATTTCTTCAGAGACTAGGCCAAGCAATTCATTGTGTTGTAGGTTTTTTGATACAGCCGCTTCTTTATTAGAATAAATAGAGTTTACAGACATCCTTCAGGACATATATAATCAGGCTGCAGAGGATGATTGAATCTGCAGGATTTACTTGATATGCTTAATAAAGCACAGTGTTTTTCTCTTGTCAGTGTGTAAGTACAGAAATACTTCTAGAAAAGGCATGAAGGGTTTTTTTACATGAACAATTACAGGACCTTTTACAATGTGTCAAAAGTAGGTTAAAATTCATTAATTTTAAGATACTTAGCTGTAATATTGTTTTGTGTAATTTGATTTGGTATTTGTTTCTGTAAGTAACTACTTAACACTTTGCTGGTTAAAGCATTTATAGAAACTGCTGAAGGCTGGCTTTACTTTCATTTGTAGCAGCTGGTGCTAAATTGGATAGATAAGCTTTAGACAGGGAATTTTACCAATAGTGAATATTCTATTTTTTCCCCTAAATATGGTTATATCTTCCAAATAAAAGAAAGAAATTTGGGATTTTTTTTCCTCCTTCTATGTAAAACAAAATCAGAGCTATCTTTTCCCTGGAGACTTCAAGAAAAAGTGCAGATTCTGAATATTGCCAGTTATGCTGCCCCTACAGTCACACCTTCAGGGACAGGACTGAGACAATGCTCAGTGAGGCACAGATCCACAGCAACATTTTTCAAAACATGTAGTGACTTTTCAGGAATATTCATGTTGTCTTAAACCAAGACCTGAAGTTATGGGTGGTATTGTTGCTCAGATGCAGCATTTCTTTGGCAGTTACAGGGAGGAGTTTTCTTTATGTGCATTTTCCTATGTGTAGGTATAACAGAAATATAACTCTGAATATTTCATTCATTTTGAAAAGAAATAGGAAAAAGGGTTTTCAGAATGCATTAGGTTTCTTTCTTTTTCTTTCTGATATGAAAGAAAAAGATCACCTTAGTGATCATGTCTAATAGCAATTCTGATATTCACCTTTTATTTCCTCTATGCATCACTTGTTTCATTAAGAATAAGATGTTTATCCTGGTAAGATATACCCAGCCTCAGGCAAAAATTTCATGTTGCTATTTTGACACAAAGGTCTTCTTAGCTATTTTAAGAAAATGATGTGTTCAAAAGCGAAACTTGATAAATTTTTTAACATATGTTTTTAATCAGTGGGCAAACCAATTACATTTTTAGTCTTTTTTTCAACCTTCAAATACTAGCCAGAGGCCAATCTTAGGCAGGTACATGTGTTAGGAGTCTGGGAGTAATTTTAGATGTTGTAAGGGTTTTTTTATATCATATATTCTAAATCTACATCTATCAGCTTGTGAGTAATTTTTCATAATAACTGCAAAAAACTGTGAAGTCAGTACTTTGCTCCATGTTCAGAGGTGCAGCTTTCATCTCAAAGCAATCCACCCATCACTGCATGGCTGACTATCTCAGTTGTACAGAGAGGCTGTTATTTATGTATGAAGACTGTATTGACAGCTAGAGAAGACATTCATTAGATACAGTTATGTTGTTTAGGGAATCTTGTATGATTTCATTTATTTTTGTTTCTCTTAGTCGGAAAATGACACTGGAACTGCACTAATCCAAAATTCCATATGATCAGCCACATCTATACTATATACATACACATATAGATATATATTTACAGAATATGGGTATATAGATGTCAATATACTGAAAACTACATTAAAATATAAAATATTTCACATTATGATATATAAGAATCTATATTGATCATCAATAAATCTTTATTCCAACCATGGCGTTTTTTTTACATAGACATGTGTAGGCATGTTAGAAAATATTTTGTTGTTCTTGTGTTCCTGATTGTATCCTAATCATAATGTGGGACTGCAAGATGATCACTGACATTTTAAAAATATATACTTTGAGAGAGGGAAATGATTGCAGCCTCTGCTCATTTCTCTGCAAACTTTCTTCTCTATCAAAGACAAGTTGTAAAACAGTGGGTTGGGTATGAAAGGTTCTCCTCGATGAGGCTCACTTCCAGCAAAGGTGCTGCAGAGTTGCTTCAATTTAATTACATTTTAAAACATACTGAAGTTTGTACGAAGTTCCTTTGTTTGTTCAGACCTTGATTAATATAAATAGTTTGTACCTGAGTTTCTGCAGCCAGCATTTGACAGCTGATTTGGGGACAATCTGGAAAGTTGAATCATTGTGTTTTACAGAGAAGGCAGTACAGTTTCTTGATAAATTCATAACCAGGCAAGCCAATTGCCATTCAAAAAATATCGTGCTGTTTTTAATTTAAAAAGTTTTGCCTGGATCTGAGACCAAGTACATAAAGAGGGAGCTCACTGGTTCTTCTAAGCTACAAACGTTTGTCTCATATATTTGGCAATTTTCTTTACACACATTTCACATTATCTTTTTGTTTTTTTGTTGTGACAACAGTGCAATAATATACTTTGACTGCTTTAACTGTTTATATAGTCTCAGTTCAGAATGATCATTATTATGCTAATATATCTGTTGGTTGTCAAACTTACAAGCTAACTTTTCCTGTATTTCTTCAGAAAGATATTTTCAGGAGAAAGAACTAAATCCTATTATCCTATATTGTATTATTTAGGAAAACATGTTTAAATGAGCCTTGTTTGGAACTGTTCGTTTTCATAACAATAAGTTGTTATGATGTGGGGAAGTATTTATTTCCATTAACACACATAACATAAAACCAAAATAGTCCTTGATGACGAAAATTAACAGGATACATTTCTTCTTTCATGGCAAAATAAAACGGTGCAGAAAGAAAATCATGTCTTCTTTTTCTTTGACTTTATAGATCTGCTCTGAATTATAAACACTAACTTACTGTTGAATATTTCTTGCATATATTAAATTTTCTTTTCCTTTCTGAGATTTTTGCCAGGTATACTGTGCATTCTCTGAAGAAAGCAAATAGTAGCTGTTCCATGTAGGACACCTTTAGAAGTTAAGAAGCAAGACTAAATTAAAAGGAGATAAGTTTTGAAGATTGAGGAAGAAAAGGACAGGAAAGCAGTTTTCTTCATCTGGAAATGGTTGAATGACATGTTTCCATGAACATTATTATTTCATTTTGTATGGAATGATTCCAAGTTTGGACTTCAGGAGTTCAAAGTAGGACAAAGAATTGTAAACATTTCATAGATCTGGTCTTATGTCAGATAGTGCCCTAATGAAAAAGCAAATACATTGTGACTGAGGGCAGTGAATAGGACAAAACCCTCCTATAAATATAGTTTGAAACATTTGAAAATGTGTTATTTTGCAGTAATTTGAAGCCCAGGAGTTGGCATTTCCCCCTATGGTTAGCTGTTCAGATTTGAAAAACTGATAGAGTAATTTATTGACTAATTAAGTTGCACTTTCTGCTCCAGTCCAAACACTGAAATGATAAATCCCAAATGATAAATTTTATTCAGCTTTCATCCCACAGAACAGCTCTTTGGACAGACTCCACCATTTTTCCTTCAGGACCCTGCTCAGAATCTTTGCTTAATGAGGCCTGTGTAATTCTTAGGTATAATGATACTGGTTTTCCTGTGGTTTTGTTTCAGGCAAATATCCAAATGGAATAGATTAAAAAAATATTTGAAGAAGTTTACATACAAGTTTGAAGAAGTCTACATAGTCTTAAAGGGTTTTACTCGTAGGCTTGTGAGACTGATAAGTTAAAGGGTTTATCTTAGTCAAGTATTGGTTTTATTTTCTTATATCTGGGAGAGTAATGGGCCTGGCAGCAACTCTCACTCAGAGCTGTTGATCTGAAGGTCATAGAATTTCTTTGGAATCCTGATTCTCCATCCACTATGCACTAGTGTTAATGTAAGTAGATGCAGTCTAAAATATCAGAAGCATTGCTTTATGCCTCCATTTCTTTATGTGTTCTATATTAATGAGAAACCATGGGGCCTAGGAATTAATATCTCTAAAACTCAGATGCAACAAAAAATAGGTACTTTTATCTAACGCTCCATTTATATTTGACTGAAACTATTGATATACGTACTAAGTAGTCTATGTTCCCCCATTTCCCCAGCATTTTCCCTGAATATAAATGTACCTCAAACATCTTTGCTACAGAAATTTGTAGTTATACTTACTTTTTGAGTTTACCCATGTCAAGATATTTCCTTCCCAAACACCAGACCTAAAATTAAAAAGGTCTGTGACATGGTTCTACAAGTTGAAACTGAAAAATGGGATAAATTTCCATTAGATACAATTTTCTGTATGTGTTGTAAAACATAAACAAGACAAAGTAGTGACTTAATGAAATATACCAGAGCCTCTGTTAAAGGCATATATATAATTGTTTTATTTAAGGAAGTGTATATCAATACCCCAATTAAAATTTTCATGACAATTCCTCCCTTCCCACTTTTGATAATCAAGAATATAATAGTAATATCATCTACAAATTATTAAGTGTTCTAATGGGCAAATTCTGAAACTTGAGTATGTCTGTCAATAAAGTCAAGTTATTAAAAATTAGCAATTATTAACATGTTTTAAACTATCATTTAGCTGTGAACAAATTAAGAAGTCAGTTATCAGGAGATAGCTCTAAATCAAATTACCTTTAGTAATTTAGAGTCATTAAGTAGAAAAAGACACTGATGAGTCTCTCCAAGGAAGACATCATTAGCAGGTGATAATTAGTGTGTCTGTGGAAATGTAGGCTCACATCTCCCTCCTACATTACATTAGTAAAGGAAGCTTTGCCTGTAGCTACAGTTATCCTTTATCTGTATGCTTTCAGGAAGGAGGAACTTTGAGCAGGCTGTCTTCCTCTCATTTTTCAGCTGTTTATTTCCTAAGTGTTTAAAATGTATAGAGATATTGTGCAATTAACATGTCACCAATTTACAGAAATAGTGTTTCTGTATGAGTAATGTCTGATTTGGTAGATTTCCAGCGTTGTCCATTTTAACAGAATCACAGAATTAGCTAGATTGGAAAAGACGTTTGAGATCATTGAGTCCAGTCTATGACCTAACGGCATCTTGTCAGTGATGTTATGAGTAATATAGCCAAACTAGTTATTATTCAAAGTGCAAACTTTATAAACTGAATGTTTATGTATCACTGTATACAGAGTAATAAAAAATCTTTGTTAAAAATAGGAGTGACTCTACATTTTGAGTGTTTGACTTTTGGGTAACGAAATCGAGCGGAAAAGGGAAATATTTTATAAACTCGGCAGGATCTGAGATTTATATTTCCTTACTCCTGGACTGTAGATCTTTTTACTGCTGGTCAGAGGTGTGACTAAGGACTGAGATTTAAAACAAAATTAATTTCATCCAAGATGCATCAATTTTGGGGTAGCTTATTTTGGAGACACATTTTAAATCTATAAATGAGAAGTTAGTTCCCAAAATGTGTAATGTCTAAAGGTATTTGAGTAGTTACACTAAATGGTTGGATGTACTTCGTAAACAAGAAGTGTACAAAGACCTCTGGTTTAAGTGGTCACACAAGACATTATGTGAACATTTCTGGGACTCTGGATTCTGACTGTTTTGAAAATCCAGACACAAAGCTGATTGCAGTAGATGATTTCCATAGAATTAAGTAATTTCAGAAAAAATAGGCCACCTGCCTATCTTTATGTTTTAGTAAAATTGAAAAGATGGCGACATTTTAAGAAATTTTAGGAGCTTCTAATATGTTGGCATTTTAATGTGCTTAGGAGGAAAAAAGGTTAGAGAGGAATGCAGTTTTGACTATTCAAATCTTTGGAGTTGCATGTCAATAAAAATGTTTTCTTATCCACAAATATGCCTATGAAATATAAAGTTTTGTTTCAGCAAGCACTCTTGAACAATGCACATAAAAAGCTGTAGTGCTTAGGCACAGATATAGAGATGCACCAAGACTGAGGCACTGTGTCCCCAGGGCACAAGGGGAAATACACATCTTCCTGCTAAATCTGTTCCAAAGATCCAGCATCTGCTCCTGCATGACAGCAATCCCTTTGAAATAACTTCGAGCCATCCTCACACATTAAATAGTCATTAGATGATGTTCTTAAAAAAATGTGAGATGGAATACAGTAATAACCAGTATCAGATTTTCATTTCTTCTTCTGTGTTTCTAGAGTTTAATTTAATTTTTATCTATGAGCAACTTGAAGATTATCCCATAATTGCCAACATCAGTTGAGTAGCTCTGTGTAGTCTTTTAAAGCGGCTGGGCTTCTGAAAGGTTTGACTTTGCTTTTGACTAATGTATTTGTCAGCATGAAGCCATCCAATGGACTTAATTTTTCCCTGTTCATTTTCATAAAATTACACAAACTAGAATCATATTAAAGTGAAAGAAGAAATTGGGTAAGATTTTTATGTATTTGGCAAATGTACTTGCATAGGATCTTTACTGGGAATGACCAAAATTAACAATATTCACGTTCTTACATGTTGCTTTCATAACAGTGACATATTTCCGAGAGCTGGGGTAAGGCCTCAATGAGTAAATGCTATGTATCTTCCTTCAGTGTGCCAAAGAGGCTGTGTCAAGAGACTGTCTGGATTTTTGAGTCTGTATCCTCTCCTCAGGGAGAAAGATGGAGGCAGACAGACCAATATGTCCAGAGTATATCAGAAGGGAGGACTTCTGATCAGCTGGAGGGGCAACAGCTGCAGCAGGCAGTGACCATGTTCAGTAGATCTGCCCTGTCACCAAAGCTCTGTCCTAAAATAATAGCTCCAGCTTAAAACAGGTAACAGTTTTCAGATCAACAGAGGTTTGCATATCTAAGACAAATTATATTAAAGCAGAACAGTTAAAACCTAAATTGTTACAAGTTTTGATGATGTTAAACATAATTATTTTTAAAATCTGTGCATAATTTCTCCAGTCCTCATTTAATGAAAAATAAAAGGATTGTAAAGCGATTGTACTCCTGTGAGCAATTTAAAATCATGACTTTGTCAGCAGAATTACTTTTTCTTTTTTCTTTGTCATTTTAATTTGGCTTTAAATTACATTTTGATTGCCATTATTTTAGGTTAAATTTTCTAATTACTATTTAGAGTTTTTTAGTTTGAATTAAAAAATTAAGTTCTTGCTTTCCCCTTTAACAAAATATGTGTGATTTCACTTAAGTTTTTTTAATAATAAAAACTCTAGCATCCAGACTGTGCCTCTTTGGTCTGGTGGATAGTCCAAAACTAAATTCTTTCAATAAATGTTCTGATAACATGTGGAGCATAAGGCAAGCTTGTAACTAAATCATGATGTACAGACGTCTGACCTAAACTGGGGCAATCCCCAATATCAATACAGCTTGGGGGGATGAATTGACTGGGACGAGTCCTGAAGAGAAGGACTTTGGGGTGTTGGTGGATGAGAGGCTGGAGCTGACCCAGCCCAGAAACCAAATGTGTCCTGGGCTGCATCAAAAGGAGTGTGGACAGCAGAGCAAGGGAGGGATTCTGCCCCTCTGCTCTGCTCTGCTCTGCTCTGCTCTGGTGAGACCCCACCTGGAATGTTGCATCCAACATAAAAAGAACAAAAACCTGTTGAAGCAATTCCAGAGGAGGGCTGCAAGTTGATTAGAGATGAAGTGCCTCTCTGAAGGAAAGGCTGAGAGAACTGGGATTGTTAAGGCTGGAGAAGACAAAGCTTTGTGGCAACCTTCAGGTATAGTAAGGGAGCCTAAGAGAAGGATGGTGACTATTTATGAGGGTATGTGTGTATACATATGGCTTCAAACTGAAAAAGAGTAGGTTTAGATTACATATCAGGAAGAAATTGTTTATTGTGAGGGTGCTGAGGCACTGGAACAAGTTGCCCAGAGAAGTTGTGGGTGTCCCATTCCTGCAAGTGTTCAAGATCAGGTTGGATGGGGCTCTGAGTAACCTGGTGTAGCAGAAAGTGTCCCTGCCCATGGCAGCAGTGTTAGAACTAGATCAGCTTTAAGGTCTCCTCTAACCCAGCCCATTCTATGATTCTGTGAAACATTCCCATGTATATACTCCTTGTCAGTTTCTGCAATATTAAGTAGGATTAGTTTAATGCTTAGGTATAACTGGAATATATGAAGGATATATATGTACACACCAAGGAGAGAAATTCAAACTCTGAATGTCAACTAGGTATTGGCAGAGTAAATGACAGTGCAGTGAGTTGAAGCATCAGTTTGAAAAAAGAGCTGCTTCCAGGATGAAGGAAAAGAATTGCTTTGCTTTGTTTTTCTAGTAACTGTAAGGCTTTCTATGAGAGAGGCTTTTAGCTCCCTTGCTAGTCACCACTGGAGCAGTCTGAATGGTCTGACCCAGTGTGGTCACAACCTCTTGGGCTGTTAGACCCCAGATTTTCCTAATATATTTAGTTAGGAGACTTGTTTTGTTACTTATCTCATATCTACCTGTCTGTCAACCTATATCTCTAAATCTTTATGCTTTTACATAGTATTTTCACCTTAGTAGTATTTTAGGCCATGCTTACTTAGGGTCCCTATGCTATGAAGAAACATATTTACAGAAAAGTAATTTAACAAAATTCATTACTTGGATTAAATTTTTAGTTTTAGTTTTAAATTTTAATTTTTTTAGTTTTAATTTTGGTTTAAGGTTTTTAATTTTCTTATCTTTTTATTTTTATTTTCATAAAGGCTTGTGGCTCATAAATACAATTTCTTATTGAGCAGGTTCATGCTGTAGTGTAAATATGCTGTGACCCCTCTGACAGTAAAACATTACTTGTTAGATTTCAATTTCAAGAGTTTCAAAGTGTAAATCTAAGGAAACAGAGCATTTTTATGTTAAATGTATAGCAGAATGTATTAACATTCACTACCATTTAGTCCCTAAATATTTGTTACAGTCATACTGTAATGATTGGTGAGAAAGGGAGACCTTTAGAGGGACCAAAATGAGCCGCCATGGCTAAACAAAAAGCACAGAATTACAGAGTTAAAGAATTAAAAGAACCCCTCAAAAAGTTAAATTTAAGTCCAAATTATAAATGCAGAAAATATCAGAGGCCATTACAGATTAAATGCAGACACATAAAGTGTGACAGAAAGAGTTTGAAGAGTCACTTAGGAAAAGTATTAAAAACTTATAATAAATCATTTTTACAGATGCAGCAGAGCATGCTGTTTTCAAGAAGGCCTTTAGGGTTGTTAAAGGTTTGACGTTGGCACAAGGTCAGTGCCTTTATAACGATATACTGTTTCTGGTATCTTTTGTGAGATGTGACTAAAAACAGAGTAAAACAGTGTTTAATTTAGAAAGTAAAAGGAAAAAAACTTTATTACTTATAATAGGCAAAGAAGACACATACAGAAGAACATGGAAACTTTAAAAAAACACTCTTCCTCCCCCCCCCCCCTACCAGTTCTCAACTTAACAAAACAAACTGAAAATTCTCCATCACGTTACCACCTTTTAGATAATTAATCTTCAGTCTATTACTACCCTTCCGATAATCAGTACTCAGCTCGTTGAGGAGAGATAGGAGTCCTTCTTGCACCACATCGTGGCCTCTTCCTCCATGTCCAGTGCTCTCACCACTGTGCATGGACTAGAGCTGCTTCTAGGGTTTCTCTTTTTAAAGATGCTTTGGTTAGTTCCAAGAAACGACAGCCTCTCAAATTTTGGGGACACTTCTCATCTCTGTTCACACTACTGTCCACTCTTGGCTCCAAGCCAATGCCTCTCCCCAGATACAGTTTTTATGTTATAGGAAAAAAATGAGTCCGTCCATGGTTATACAAAAGAGTCCAGCCAAAGCCACTCCATCATCTCCTCCCACCTAGGATTCTTTTCAGCGTTCTCTGACAATCTTCTACTTACACAAACTTTCATCATCTTTGCTCAGTTCTTTCTATCTGTCTTCTTCAAATTCAGGAGGATTAGCATTTATAAAGTTTCCATCATTTACAAAAAGGGTTAAAATCTTGGGCTTTGTTTTCCCAGAACTCTCACGGTATTTTTGCTGTTGGGCACTCTTCTCGCGCCACCCCCCCATACTCCTTCGGTCGTGCTGTCTAGTTGTTGATATCAAATTTCAAGGTGACGAAGATCACACACACGGTTTCTTAGTCTCCCTCCGGGGGGGGGGGAAGGGGGGGAGGGAAAGGGAAAAGAAGGCTGTCTGCCACCCTTCCATCCTGTAGGATTTTCCTCTCCCCCTCTGTGCCCGAGGTTCCGGCCCTACCTCACCCAGGCCGCATGGCTTCCCCTCCCCCGCCCAGCCAGCCGCTGGGCAGGGGAGATCCCTCTGTCCTCAGGGACCGGAACCAAGAGAGAGCTTTCCGGGGAGCCCTCTGCTTTTAACCCCTTGTGTTCTCAGAGGCGGATCCTTGTCCTCAGTGGCCACACCAGGTGCCAGTCTTTAAACCTGAGCACTCATTGGTTTGACCACTGAAGTTCAGAAAAAACTCATTTTTTTCCAAACTACGACATTCCACCCTTCGCCTCTGAGAACACATACCCATCTTAAAATTATTACAAAAGACACTAAATATTTTTCTCTACATCTAAATTTCACTATTAGTTTACTTTGATACATGTTTTGCTCTTTTTCTCTGATCCCATCTCACAGTCTTGTTTTATTTTCTCTTTTTTTTTTCATTTAGAATTCGGTTCGATTTCCCGGTCAGGGAACCAAATGTCAAAGGTTTGACGTTGGTACAAGGCCAGTGCCCCTATAACGATATACTGTCCCTGGTATCTTTTGTGAGATGTGACCAAAAACAGAGCAAAACAGTGTCTAATTTAGAAAGCAAAAGGAAAAAAACTTTATTACTTATAATAGGCAAAGAAGACACATACAGAAGAACATGGAAACTTTAAAAAAACACTCTTCCTCCCCCCCCCCCCACCAGTTCTCAACTTAACAAAACAAACTGAAAATTCTCCATCACGTTACCACCTTTTAGATAATTAATCTTCAGTCTATTACTACCCTTCCGATAATCAGTACTCAGCTCGTTGAGGAGAGATAGGAGTCCTTCTTGCACCACATCGTGGCCTCTTCCTCCATGTCCAGTGCTCTCACCACTGTGCATGGACTAGAGCTGCTTCTAGGGTTTCTCTTTTTAAAGATGCTTTGGTTAGTTCCAAGAAACGACAGCCTCTCAAATTTTGGGGACACTTCTCATCTCTGTTCACACTACTGTCCACTCTTGGCTCCAAGCCAATGCCTCTCCCCAGATACAGTTTTTATGTTATAGGAAAAAAATGAGTCCGTCCATGGTTATACAAAAGAGTCCAGCCAAAGCCACTCCATCATCTCCTCCCACCTAGGATTCTTTTCAGCGTTCTCTGACAATCTTCTACTTACACAAACTTTCATCATCTTTGCTCAGTTCTTTCTATCTGTCTTCTTCAAATTCAGGAGGATTAGCATTTATAAAGTTTCCATCATTTACAAAAAGGGTTAAAATCTTGGGCTTTGTTTTCCCAGAACTCTCACGGTATTTTTGCTGTTGGGCACTCTTCTCGCGCCACCCCCCCATACTCCTTCGGTCGTGCTGTCTAGTTGTTGATATCAAATTTCAAGGTGACGAAGATCACACACACGGTTTCTTAGTCTCCCTCCGGGGGGGGGGGAAGGGGGGAGGGAAAGGGAAAAGAAGGCTGTCTGCCACCCTTCCATCCTGTAGGATTTTCCTCTCCCCCTCTGTGCCCGAGGTTCCGGCCCTACCTCACCCAGGCCGCATGGCTTCCCCTCCCCCGCCCAGCCAGCCGCTGGGCAGGGGAGATCCCTCTGTCCTCAGGGACCGGAACCAAGAGAGAGCTTTCCGGGGAGCCCTCTGCTTTTAACCCCTTGTGTTCTCAGAGGCGGATCCTTGTCCTCAGTAGCCACACCAGGTGCCAGTCTTTAAACCTGAGCACTCATTGGTTTGACCACTGAAGTTCAGAAAAAACTCATTTTTTTCCAAACTACGACAAGGGTCCAGAAAAAAAGTTCAGAGAAGATAAGGTTATAACAATTGTTATTACATTGTTATAACAAAGATATAGGGTAGTTTTTTCCATCCATCTGTGAAGGATGTTGAGTTTACTGGAGCTCCTCCCCACGGGTGGATGCCCCTCAAACTTAGAGCACAGATAGGGCAAACAAGGACAGAGCAAATGTGCCATAGAAATAGGAACAAACTGGCAGGCTGAGCTGATGCCCAGTAAAGAATTCTACAGGATATCAAGGATCAAGCAGTCAGACCACTCATTTTGCTATACAACTTTTCAATTGTTCTTCAGTATCAAAAGCTTGAAATTAGGCTGAAATATGACAATAATTTTTAAGCAGGATCCCAGACATCTGGAGGAACATAAAAAAATCTGTGAATTTATCAGAATTATGACTGATAAAATGACAGGCAAAAATCATTGTAGATATGACCCTAAAAATGAATAAAAATGTATAATTGAAGGACAAAGATGCTATTTGCAGTGACTTGGAAAAAGCAGTCATGCAATTTCTAAATTTAAAATGAAGTACTAATTGTACTTTCAAGACTTGTTCTCCTAATGTAGGAATTTTTCAGTCTTGGAGATAGTTTAGACATACAAATAAATACGTGGCACACAGATATTGTACAGATGCTGGCATTTGACATCAATAAACCCAAAATGTATACAAGATTCTGTTTTCTAAAAGAAGGCCTATTGCATCACTTCTCTGCTTCCTGCTCCATTCATATTCATCACTGAATGTCTGTCTTTGATGAAGAATTGAAATATGCTTTGTATTCAGAGGTATGTAAAATGCATACACATACAGACATGGAAAGCGTGAACTATTTCTTCAGTGGCAGCACTACAATTGTTAAAATAAAACCATCTTTTCTTTCCTTTGAGGGTTCCTTGGTTTCTGTTTTCATGGGTCTATGCAGCATATTTGTGGCTCACCACAAGGTTTTCTTTAAGGCAGCCTGAGGCACCTATCGTTCCAATAATGTCCATAGTAGTGTTCTAGGATTCATTGACTATGGCATCTGACAGGGTGGCTTATTTAGTAGCTGTGGTAGGCGAGGGAAACCAAAGCATAATCCATTTCACAGGTTTCCACCAAAGATGATCTTGGAATTTCTGCTAAAGGAGAGGTGAAAAAGATAAGAAAAGCTCTGCATATAATTAAGAGGGAAATTAAAGAGGACCTAACACAGTTACTTTGATTTATTTCTTATCCTGGCCTTTGGCTAGGATTAATAATTTATATTTCTCCAAAATATGGAAGCCTCAGCTAGAAAATATACCTTGTACTAAACAGAAAACTGAAATAAATTATATTTCTGTCCCTGAAAACTCTCCAGTATAAGTACGGTAGAGTTTAATCAAGCATCCTGATTTGGGTTAATGCAGATATTTGGGTGAATGTTAGGTAACCTCAATTTAACATTAAAGCTCAGCATAATTTTATACTGCATAATAACTCAATCCTTGAGCTTCCCTCTTTCATGCAATATTTCATAGTTCAGTGTACATAATTGTTCCCTAAATACTTGGTTATAAAACGAGGTTAAAAACCAAGTTGTCATTCTGTAATCAGTTTTTAAGTAAATAGGTAAATAAATTTATAATGGCAGAAGCCTCTTCTAATCTAGCTAGTCTGTCATGAAATGTCTTCTAGAGTGCAATCTACGCATTCTTGATCAGAACAAATTAATATCTTTTAGAACTTTAAAAATTTTTCAACCTACTTCATTAGCTGCCCTTATTAATTTCTGTGCTAGTAGATATAAACCATATGACATTCAAGAGAACACCTTAATTGAAAAGTCTTGATCTATGACGTATATTTTCCAGACTATGAAGCATTTCAGATTCACAGAATCATTTTGGTTGGGAAACACTTCTGAGTTCATCAAGTCCAAACTTTAACTGATCAGCATCTTGTCACCTAGACCATAGCACTAAGTGGTGACATCCAGTCATTTCTTTAACACCTCCAGAGGATGACTCCACCACCCCTCTGGGCAGCCCATTCCAATACTCAACAACTCTTTCCATGAAGAAATTCCTCATGATGTTCAGTCTGAATGCCTCCTGGTGCAGCTTGAGGCTTTGTCCTCTTGTTGTGTCACTGATGGCCTCAAAGAAGAGACTGACCCCCAGCTTGTGACACCCTCCTTTCAGATTGTACAGAGCAATAGATGACCACCCCTGGGTCTCCTCTTGTTCAGCCTAAACAACCCCAGTTCCCTCAGCCCGAACTCGACCAGTTGCAGTACTCTCCCTGACTTGAGTTAATTTTTTCAATCTAATAAAACAAGGAGTGGTCCATTGGCTCAAAAAACAAATTCAGCTCCAGAAGGCAGTTTCAACTAGTGTAGCTGAAAAGGTGCTGAGCTTCAAAGTAGAAATAACATGTTGGCACTGTAGTTAACATAACACATAATCAACTTAATTCTCACTTCTGTTGAAACTTCACATCTCTGATCTGGAAAATGAATTTAGCTAAAAAATTAGAATAATTTTTGTAGCAGGATACTCACCCAAGTAATCACTGTTTCCTTATCTGCAAAGGCTGCACATCAACTCCTAAACATCACTTGACGGAATAGGGGAAGAGAAAGACTTCTAACTGACAATTTAATCAGTGAATAGATAGGTCAGGTTAATACAGTCAGAAGACTGCTTCTAACTAAATCACATACTGTTGAAAAAAATTCCCTTTTGCCTAGTAATGTTTCAGACACAGCTGGAATGTCCCCCTGATAGGACATTCCATACCCTGCATCTTCATCTGTGGATACATTCTTCAACATAAAAATCCCTGATGTTCTTATTATGCTGCAAGGTTAATTTTTACAGATCTTTGAAGGATATGGTTCTAAATGAGCATAAAAGAAAATTAAAATTCCTTTTGCTTATTTTTTTAAAATTTGGCTATGGATAGTATATAAAATAGCAAAGGATTAAGTTTATTGTATCTCACAGATTTATAACTTCATCTCTTGTTTACTTAAACTTGATATTATTTAAAAAACTAAGTGAAAACACCATATTTTTTGTGTGAAAAAACATATTTTTGTATGTACTTAGCTTAGCAGACAATCAGCTTAAATTTAATAATTTCTAGTCATACTCCTCAGTGTAGTAAATGTTAACTGAATACATCAAAATTAATGAGACTTTTCAGGGAGGTTATACAGCCAAAGAAATATGAGCTACTATTTCCAGGAAGGAAATCCACAACCCCATAAGTTGTTAAAATCAGGTTGTTCTTTACTTGTAGGGTCTGATATGTTGAATAAACCAATGCTGATATAATCATTAAAAAATTGTTTTGAAGACAGATTATTTTTATTTGAACAAAGAAGTAGATACATAACACCTTAAGACACTGGAGCTTTATTCAGGGGTAACTATATATTATGTTCACACAGAAAATTCATACCATAATAATCAGGAACAAGGCTGAAGAATAAAATTATTTTTAGATGATCCTAACTCTGACTGTGAAATGTTGGCTGAAGTTCTGAGGTTAAGCTTGTGTATGTCAACCTAAGCAGAAATAAAAGCATGTTGTCCCATGGAGAGAACAGTACTCCAGATTCATGACACATTGATAAGTAAAGCCCCTTGACTAGCAGTAAGATTTTATTTTTGACTAGTCTGCTGCATGACTACATTTATGATCATTGTGTGGATTATTTTGCTTGCTGCTTGTAGTCACTGATCTAAATACACTTTAGTAAAACTCTTCATCTATGTGATCCTTAAATTTCTCTGAAATATGAAACCTAGCTGGTTAGGCTGCAATAATGCACACATTTTTTTTAAATTCCAGTGTGAATGCAATATTAGAAAATATTGACAGTGAAATATTGAGCAGACCTCACTGTCTTTAAAGTATTGATTGAGAGTAGAACAAGAAAAGCAAAGAGCATTCCAGGTGGCACGCTGTTTGTCCATACGGTCTACAATTTTTCCTCAGAATATCGCTGTTCTGAACAATTTGCTGAAGATACAGGAAATTCTCACTGAGAGATGTGACCCTCATATTGTGTGGAATTATGACCCATTTGTTCAGTTTGTTGTCAGTGGTGGTTTTGGGTTTTCTTTGATTCTTTTCCTGATGTATGCTTTAAATATTAAGGCTTACCTTGATGTCTGCTTTGGTTTTTACTTTTGAGCAGATGTTGTTTAAGGATAGAATTGATGTAAACATCACTATAAAAATGTAACCTACAAACATAAGCTGCAAGTGTATTTCAAAAATGCTGCAATTCTTGGAATTTCAAAGCCAAGAGGCAAAGTAATTTTAAATAAGTGTATTAATATGAAGTAGCACATTTAAAAATTTAATAGGTCTTTTCTGAGCTATAAGAATCACACATGAGCTTGCAGACAGATCAGATATTTTATACGTTGCTGTGTTGATATTTTATTTCAGTAGTTGTTTGATGAATAGTCTTCCCATCTCTCAAATATTTTGATATACTATTCAGTAGAAACTAATTTTCGCTCTAAAACTGATCTGAATTAGAGCCAAACTCACCATCTTGCTATATAAAACAATTAAAAGGAGTCATTCACCTTTAAAATTACAGGCTAAAATCCCAACTTCACAGGGACCTACTACTTAGATTACTTATCTAAGACACAGTATTGCAATATATTACAATATATTACAATACAGCAAGCTACAATATTGTGAGATATTCTTTCGGGTTTTTTCTAAAAAAAAAACCTCCTGAATTTAAATTTGCAAAATTTTATTTGCTTTTCGATCTCCTTCTGTGGGTATCATTCATATAATTTAAATGTCTCCATAGTTGACCATATCAGACTTTGAAAAAGGAAAGCACCTACTCTTCTACTTCAAATTGTGCCTGCACTGAAACCTTCTTTCAATTCTATTTTGACTGAAACAATCCCTAAAAATTAGATTCAAAAGAGATTTGGGAAAAAAAACAAAGCCAACAAAACATTCCAAGAAAATGTGATGAGGAACTGAAGGAGAAACCCAGTATTTAATGTGCACTAGAATAAATATGAACTAGATGTGCACTAGAATAAAGAGTACAATGAGTTTTTGAAGTGTCTAAAGATAGTTATTTTCTATTCTCAAAATACCAAATGTTTTACCAATTCCATGTTGCAAATCTTCCTATGTGTTGCTATACATCTGAGGTTAAATCAGCTTTCCCAAGAAGTACACTCTAAAAATGGTGTCAAGGAATACTTACAGTTTCACATTTGGCAATTCATAGCCATTTCAAAAATAAAATTTTAGTCTGTGCCATTAAGGTTTGTTTTTTTTTTTTTTTTCATCTACTGTTAACTGTCTAATAAAATACAAGGGGCTTAATTTCACTTCCTCCTGGTAGACATGAATGATTGGAGTAGAGCATTAATCAGAACGCAAAGATTAGGAACAGTCTGCAATGAAGGCGACTTGTTGCTTTTGTTAAATGCACGTTTATGACTGCAGAAAAATATTCTGGGTTTCATATAACTTAGGAAAAGAGGCTGAGGCAAGATATACAGGCTGTTCAAAACAGCATGAGATATTAGAGGCACAACTGCATGGCTAACTGGAGACTGTCTTGAGCAGTTGAAGAACTTGCTCAGTCAGAAATTGAGCCAAACCAAACTTCACAGCTCCTCAACAAACTCTGCACGTCTTATTACTGAAGCTGACATTTCAGTCTGCTTCAGGTAATGTGAAAAGACCATGCAACGCAGCAGAAACCTGGAATTGCAAAGTCAGAAAAGTAGTCAAAATAGCCCTAAATATGTAAATCCAAATGCACCAGTTAGCACCATTTCAGCCAGTCCTGATACAAGTACCTGTAACATTGTCTACCTGTAAAAGCAAAGTGAAAAACCTAGGTATTTACAAAACATTTAGAAAATCTTCAGTTCTTAATTCATGCAAAAGTTTTTAAAAAATATTAGTTTTCCATTAAACCATACACAATCACAAATTCAGTGATATTTAGATATCTACTTAGATTCTTGCCTTTGTAGCTATCATTCAAACATCAACATCTTTCTACAAAGTCAAGAAATTCCATAAAATTTTATGTAGTAAATATAATGGGAAATCAAGGTAGAACAGGAGCACAGAATCAGCATTATGTTCATAGCTCTTCAGCACATATTAAAGTTCCTGTCATATGGGTGAGGTCATTTCAGATCAGCAAACTCAGAGTTTGCTCACATTCTTCACATTAATTTTAGTAAGGTATCTGGCTGATAAAATTAGACACCAACAAATTTTACTGGCGTGAGGGAGAGAAGGAAGCAGCTGCATTTTGCAGAGGAACATGAAGAGTCAGGAGAGCTTGACAGGAGTAAAGAACAAATGGAGTGGGAGAAGGAAAAGAGAGGGCCGAGGCAGAATAGGAAAGCCTATTTGACAGAAAAACTTCTGTTACATAGGAATGTGCTTATTTTTATATGGAACAGGGAAAAGTGATTGGGAAATATGGATTTAGAGGCTCTCTGCATATCCCTTGGCTGGTCAGAGACTTAGAAGGTCTGTGAAAGGTTACTTTGCCTCTGATTAAAATTTTAACAATCAGTTCAAGAGTCCATGGAGGGGCTGAACCCTGATTTTCAGTGTTGAAGTTGTTAAAAACTGCACAGCGCAGAGTGATAGAAATTCCTTCATAACACTAGGTTTCATACACCTGTATACATTAGCTGTGTACATTCCTGTATATGTTAGCTTTATGTTTCATACACAAAGATAAATTATACAGTTTAGCTTTTTTCCATCTCTGTATGTGTGTTTCAAATGAAAAAAAGGACCATCAGAAGGAAATAAATTCCTGCATGGTGACTACTTAAGAGAAGATACCAAAAATATTCTATATATCCAATGTAATATAGCTTAAAATACTTTCTTTGCAACAGGTGCAACTTTGTTTCCTTAAGAAAATTTGTTTAGGAAAAAATATTGCACACTCATTCAGAAAATATGCTTTCTTTTGACAAGAGCGTATTTTTTAAAAAAATCTAAACTACATCAGAATTTTATACCTGGTAATACGCCTACCAATTCTACTCTGACAATACTTATGTTGTATTAGCTAATTAATTTGCTCCTTCATCACTATTTTCCTAGATCTCACTTTGCATTTGAAAAGAATGTAGAATCATGGACTCATTAAGGTTGGATAACATGTCTGAGATCCTCGAGTACGACCATTAACCGAAAACTGATACATCCACCACTAAATCATGTCCTTAAGCAACACATTTACACAGTTTTTGAACACTTCCAGGATGGTGATCCCACCACTTACCACGCATGCCACTGTTTCAGTGAAGAATTTCTTTTTCCTAACATTTAATCTAAACCTCCACTGGTGCAGCTTGAGGCCTGATGCTTGCTACCTGGATAAGAGACTGACCCCCACCTTGATAAAGCATTCTTTCAGGCAGTTTTAGGGAATGATAAGGTCCTCCCTCAACATCCTTTTCTGCAAGTAAAACAATCTCGGTTCCCTCAAAGCCAAGAGGTGTTAAGTCTAATTTTATGGTAATATTTTATCTTCATTTTTATATAGTTTTGGTCCAAGGGTCTCTTGTTTGATTGTCACTTAAGTAATTTAGTGTCATTTATAGAACTGTGTTGCTTTAAGTAGCATTTTTCTCCTAGGAAACTGCAATCCTAATCATGCTTTACAGTTAATTTGGGGCAGGAATTTATCTTTGGAAATTTTAAAAATAATATTAAAAAAAAATCTGTCTATAAGTTTCGCTGGAAACTTAGAAAATCATGTTGAATATTTGTGGTTAATAGTTGAATTCTACTGTTTAGACTGGAACAAATTCTTCTCTTCATTGACTTCCAGGCCCAAGAGGAGGAAGATATGTTGATCCATAATGTTATGCATTCTTTGAAGTACAGGAATTTATTTTCATATAAAAAGCTGCCAAAACCCCAAAAGTGGAGACTGGTGAAGAATTTAATTCATATCCTCCGATTACCTGGTCATCTCCAAGGAACTGAATCAGGAAAACAAACTCAGGTCTAATTTCAAGCTTGTCCTTGCTGTAGGTATGATCAAACGATGCAATGAGAGTGGAAACTTCAAGATGGTGCATGAATTTGTAGCTGAAGAAATTAAGGGGAGCAAAATATAAGCAAGTACACCAAGACAAAAAAATCAAAACAAAACAAATCACCTTAAAACCTTTGCAAATCAATTATTTATTTTAAAACTTAAATGTCATGTTTTTTTCCTTAGATATTGATTATTCGAGACTTTCAGTTTTCTTTAGAAACAAGAAAAAAACTCAGTTTCAATCATGATTACAGAGAAATATTGAGAAATATTGACGATATGCAATCATAAAGGCCTAAAGAGCAGAGGCCAGACCATCCAATCTATGAAAAATGCTCTCTCTATATATAAACTTAATAATAATAATCTTAAATGATCACAACAAAAGCAATACTATGCTTAAACTCAGCATCTTTTCAACCTCCTCATCATTTTGGCTCAGGAAACAGGCTGATTAATATTGAAGATGCAAACTGTGTTGCTTTGGAATTGTGACTGACTGACAAGATTGATGAGCAGCTGGGTTTCTGTGGTACCATCCCCTGCCCAGCTTCTTTTGAAAATGGTTGCAATATGGGATCTCACTAGAACTGAAAGTTATAAATTGAAACAAGTCTCTGCTCAGAAAATTCGCAGTAGCACATTATGTCTTCCAAGCCATGACCCAAGTAGATGAATTTGAAAATTAAATGCTCCAAGTTAAGATTGCTCTGCTTCCATCATTGTACAGATGACCTAATGTCTAAAAGTGGGCCTTCCTGAAGGCCAAACTTGGCACACAGAGACTTTGGCAAGTGTTAGGTGTAGTGTTCCTGTTAGATATTGACTGTATGCAGTGTTTATATGGTGAACTTTGAACATGAAGAAATGCCTCTCAATTTGTTTTGGAACAACCCAATCCCTGTTGTACAAACTCCAAAAATCAGTTGGTTGAAATAGCTTCCAACAAAGCTCTAAATATATATTTTAATTAAGCCCAGGGCTACTCACTAGAACACTGTGTTTCCTCTTTAAACTTTTTACTCTGCCAGTGCCTTTCTCCAGTGGCCATTTTACAAACACATCCCTGCAAACTGAAGCCTACATTCAGTAAAAAGACTCTCACAGTAAAAGTTTTCAAGTGTTAGGAGAGAAAACTGCATATAAATTATGGGTAAGTCATGAAACTTAAAATTTAATATTTCTCTTTCTGTCACATATTTGTTCAGTTTTGGTAGGTTCAATGTTTTCATTCTGTTTTCTACATTTCTATGTTTCTACTGTTTACAGCATGAAATGAAAGAAACATTCAAGAAATCACCATGATCTCTTAAGTTATGATCACTATGATCACTATGATCTTAAGTGAATACAGCAGTACCTGAAACCTAGAATAGCTTTCTAATTTATTTACAGAACCTGTTAGAGCATTTGTGCCTTTGTAGTTGACATCTGGTGGCAGTATGTATCATTCCAGAATTCATGAGCTAAATACATTTCCAAGTGTTCCTACTTTGTTAACTGAAGCACAGTGATGTCCAGGACATTGAGGCCTCCTGAAACAGATTTCAGCAAAATGATATGAATGGAATAGTTGACAAGTATCCATGTGACAGGACCAAGGGCTATACAGTTTTTATAATTACCCACTTGATTCTTCTTCCCTAATGGTGGAGGAAAATAGCTAATTATGGAGAAAATGTTTGAGAAATCCTGCCATCTGACATTTGTGAACAATTTTACAAAACTCTGAAATTTGTGTTTTCAAATGTTAAAGATGACAGTGCTGTCATACATGGCTCTTTAATGTCATGCTGCTAATGTACTTGAACAAGTGTCAGGATTCTAAAAGGCATGCAGGCTTTCCCTGACCCTTAAATTCTTACAAAGACTGCTGTTATGCTGTTGTGAATCTATTTTAAAACAAGTGTTTCATAATTTACCTTGGGGGATTTACCAGAAAACGTGCATTATAGTAAGGCTGTCCTTCACATCTTTTATCAATATTCTGTTTTACCTGAGGAGTTCCTTATGAAGTTAAGCTCATTAAACAAGGAAATCAAAATGACTGAGGCATCCTGTTTTACATAAAAGAGGTGGTGAAGGTAGGCTGACTCCATATGATTTGGAACAGGTTCTCCCAACCACAGGATGAAATTTTAACCACTGTGTTTAGAAGCAGGCATTTGTTGCTGTTCAGCTCTTTTTGCAAAGCACAGAGCTTTGAATATATATCCAGATAATTGTCATCACCTGCAGCTAGGGGCACTTGCCTACATTAATGAAGTCCAGATCCATCTACTTTTTCCATTTTAGAGAAGTGCAACAATCTTGAGCTTTCAACATTGCATAAACATTTCTTAGTCTTTGCAAGTGTTTCTTTCTAATCAGAACCTCAATTTGAGAAGCATTTTTATATAGAAAACATAGTTTTTACATTGGTCTTTCTGATGGAATAGAAAGGGTTCATAGCAATACTGCTAAAAAGCATTAATCCTTGTAAATGAAGATTTGTATATTGATACTTCTATTCTGCATTTTAATATCATTAAGTCTCTTTGTAAGTTATCTATTTTAATTTACTTATTTAATGATAATTTAAGCTAATTTTCAAGTAATTTTAACATTTGCTATTAGGTCAGCTCTAATTTTGCATCACTCATCCCTGCTTCTTCAAAATGTTAAAAGGACCATTACATCTTGCCATTTCCAAAGTCAGTAATTACTTTACTCTGCTTGAAAGTAAAGTATGATAACATTTCTAGTAGTACCACTTTATCATTCACATGACTTTTCTTTTACAGCTGAACATGATTTACCAAATTGTCTGGTTTATGTGCCTCTTAACACTACTTGACCAAGATACATAGCAACAGTTTCATTTCTGAATTTGTCAACAAACATTATTTTTAAACATACATAAGACCTGTTCCAAGCTAATTGTTTTACTGGGGTTTGCATTTATTCTAAACTTAGAGAAAAAACAAGTAATTTCAAAGCTTGGCTTTGATACAGAGAAGTGATCACTGTTTCTGGGCAGGAGAACAGAACAGAACTTGGTCTGCTAGCAGGGGCCAAAAGAGATGGATGCAGCTCTCTGAAGTTCATTTAACCCAATTGCTAGGGTATGAAATATGTTGAGCTCACCACCTTTTAATTCACTGATTATTTTTAAATATCTATTTACCTAAACAATAAGAAATTACATGCAGGCTACACAGGCAGCGAATTTAATATGACCCACATGGAGTCATAAAGTTTTACCAGAAAATGAAGTTTCAAAAGTGAAAGGCTGTATTGGAAGCCTGGAAAAAATGCTTGAGTAGGAGTTAGAAAACTAAGATGAAATCTATACATAGTGAAAAGTGTAACAAAATAATTTGACTGAAATAGTCACACAGAATATTTGCATGAATTGTGTCTAGGATGTGCAGTTCATTTTCTAACCTATTCAAACACCAAAACACTAGAAGCTGCCTCATCAGACTTTGAAAAGAACATTCTTGTATTATCCTGGGCTGCTTAAGCAGTCATTTAAAAAAAGATTTTAAATTGATTTCAACTTTAACAAGAAATACTTTTGCCAGAAAAGTTAAATCTTTTAAGTCTGGTTAGCCTCTTTCAATAACTGCCTGACCATTGAATTACTCAACATGCTTACCAGAATTATTTATTTTTATTTTCTTATGCTAGCAAAAATATATGTATGGTCTTTTAAAGAACGCAAACCTCTGTTATATCAACCATAGGATGACACTCAAGGCCACATAAATTTCTTTCTCATATTTTCTCAAAAAAATCTTCTTCTTTTTAGGTGCCGATGATGCATTTAAAAGAATTTAAGAAACACTTCTGAAATACCAATTTGGAACTTTGGTAGCTCTAACATGTCTGAACCAAAGTAATACTTTTTCTTCAGGAGAGTCCTCTGCACTGTTTTTGTGATTGATCTCTTACAAGCTCTATTTATACTGTCCTATTTTCAAAGGGTTCATTTTGGGGTTTTTCTCCCAGTCTTTTGTTCACTTATTACCTGCTCAGTTATAAGACCAATGTCTCTCGACTTAGGGTGTAGTTGAGATCCTGGGTATTACTGTATTGGTGTGGAACTTGTGGCTGGAATACTCTGCAGTAATGCCTCCTTATTCAGGTTATATTTCCTGTTTACAAAACAAATACTTCTTTATATTAACTGGGAAATATTTTGAGGGTTCCCTTGAGTGTGTTGAACAGAGTAAAAGGGTGAGATTTCCTGGTTCATGGGAATATTGTGATCTTGTAATTTGTATTAGATCAAGTGCAAATTTCTGGAATCAAGTAATTTAAAACAAAACCAATGATGGGTTATTACATTTGAATTTGACTGGCTGTAGCTTTTAAAGTTGGTGCTTGCTATTTGCAAAAAGCTGAAAATGACACAGTCTTTAGAATTCCTACTGCTGTGCATAGAGATGTCAGGTGAGAGCTAGGCTGCATATTTCCAAGCTGTGAGTGAGCCATCAAAGAAACCGTTTGCTAAATATTTGCTTTTGCATACCATTACTAAAATTATGTACATATTCAGTGAAATACTGTTCAGTTGACAGTATTCCATTTTATCCTATCCATGAGTCTATCCCTTTTTAGAATATGTCCTGAAAAACAACACCTCATATAAGGTTCTAATTTCATTTTAGAATGAAATGAGTGGGTGTTGTAAAGTTTTGTCAGAGCCAACACACCCAGCTCATGTTTTAGAATTTTCCACTTAGGCTGCTTTGGGCTGCCACAGCATGTGACTGTTCTTTGGCACAGTATGATGAGACTCACTAACAGTACTTGAATTTGTACTTTTGCTTCCATTTTTATAAATTACAGCTCCTAGTATTAATTACATGATACCCACTGTCGTTTAAAAATAAGTGAATGGTTGAACAAAGAGTCTAAACATAGAAAAGTTAAAAACGTTAAGCAAATACTACCTAAAGACTCAAAAGCAGAAGGCACACGACAATCAAAAAATATTTACAGGGCTTATTAAAAAAAAGCAGGCAGTGGTTTTCTTAGCCCCCCCAGTTTGTACTTTGTTAGTAAATGAATTTGACAAGATGAATGTTCCTATTGTCACCTTCATTTCTGCTACAGAAGAAAACATGTCTATTACATCTTCTAACTGATTTGAAGTGAAAAATATTATTGGGAATCCTATTTTCCTACTCAGAAAGGGCTATTTCATGTTGCTTCTCTGTGTTAGAATTTGAAAAGATTTTTTTTTTTAACAACTATTTATTATCTATAATTTAGTTAAAGTGGCCAGTTCTTCAAACACAGAAGATACTTGTTCCACATCATGATAATCATGTCTGATTTTAATACTGGAGAGTTCTCCAGCCAGGAATGAGTCTAGAGGACTGTTGTCAAGTTGTATAGTGAATAGGCTATAGTTGTATAGTTCATAGGCTTATTTTCATATTAATAGATGAAACAACTCAATAAGCATAAATTTGCAGAAGGACTCTGTTCTGATAACCCAAAATTTTGTTTTACAGGTAAGGCTACTTCAATATAGCTCTTTTCCTGTGAAGTGAATGCCCATTAGTAGTTGGAGAGCATTTGGTTTGCCTCTGGAGTACACCCTTCAGTTTCATTTCATATGGAAAGAATCTACTTCCTTGTAATTTATCATTGCTCTGCAATGTGACCCAAAATATCGGAAACAGGAACAACTGGGAAATTCAATTTGTTTGGGATAGTTTTGTTGATATCAGCTGAAGTGGTCATAGACGTGTGCGTTTGTGGCAGATTATAGGTATGGCTCAAGAATTCCTTGATTATGAGATTATTTTAGAAGTTACTAGTTGCTAGAAGCTGCACTTTATGTGGAAATAAATCCCAATATTGCAGGTCCTGATTTTTTTTTTTTAAGTCTTCAAAAATCCCCCTGTATTCTCCCAAATTCCAAATCATATGGTTTTGTGTGCATGAACATGAGGGCATTTTTCGGAATTAACCTAATGGCTTTTCTTTAGAATCTGAGGCACATTCCAGTATTTTGAGCAATTTTTTGCAGTCATTTATAAGACTAAGATGTTTGCACTGAGTTCCCAGATCAATAAGAAATAACTGCCTCAGTTTTTTTAATTTTGTATGGACATGGATATAATTCAGAGAATTGCACTTGTTGCTTCTAGTTGTACAAATAGGTATGGGAACCTAGGACATCCCTCTGACTGCCCTGGAAAATTTTTAAGTCACAAGAATTTAAGTAGAATGATAGTTAACATATCACAGGGTTAAAACGTAGAGTTTTGAGGGTTTAGAATGGAGTTCAGGGGACAAAGATGGAGGAATCAGGGCGTGTCCCTGCCCTTCTTCTTCATCTTTTGTTCTCCATCTTCTGCTGTGATGGTGGCACTTTTTAATTGGTTTAAAATAGAGGTACACTGCTTAACATTGTTGATAGGTATTGGAGAGTTATTATAAATAAACCATACGTAATTTTTAGTATAGAAAGTAAACACCGCCCCAAGGGCAGAGAGTCTGCCACAACCTGACCTGCAAGAAAGATCTCAGCAGCCCAGAGCACGAATGTACAAGATAACAAGAACAATAAACAATCCTTGAACAAGAGAACAGACGATGTTGGGTTGTTCTTCAGATGCCGGGCTGGGGGAAAACAGAGACTTTCACAAATTCCAACAACAAAACCCAGAAAAACCTGACAATAGGCATGGCCTTTTCAGGTTCATGTTTGAATCCTATCTTTTTCGGTCACAATCTTATCCATTAAAACTGTTTGTGAGGTTACTTAGGTAGACTTTGAACTGTTTTTAAACTGCACACTTTTAATACTACTTTCATTTCTGCAGCTTTCATGTGTTTTGTGACCATATTATGGTGTGATAAGCAAACAAACAAATAAATATTTAATGTCCCATAAGAAGAGGAATTCTAACTCGCTTCATCCCCTAGAAGCATAAAGACAATTTGGGCGGGGGATTAAATGCGGCTTATACTTTTCCTAATGGATAGAAGACAAATCAGCTAAAAACCATGACAGCACTTGTATAAAACCCCATGATCAGTAAATGTGTGTTTTTCGAGAGGGAGTACTGCTAGTTTCCATAGGAAAAATCATCCAAGAGTTCAAATATCTGCAGAAATTTGACTAAGACTGAAGAAAATGCAAGTAAAAGGACTATATACAGATGGACAGTAAAGGATGCATTTAATGCATTACCCAGTTTGGTACTATGAACTTATTCTGACTGCTATTTCAGTGTTTTGTGCTAACTGCTTCTCTCCTGGCTGGATCATCTACAACACACTGTCCCTTTGTCTTCTTGAGTTAGAATGAATATATAGTTTCTGGAGTTTTCATGGTAGCAGAGAAGTTCAAAGCAAATCCCACCTCATATCTGTCTCTCCCACCCACCATTGGTATCAATCTATTCCCTCGAAAAATGCTGCAGGGTCACTGGTGGACTGGTAATATGCTGGGTAGGACAGGCTATTCCTAGAGAAGCAGAGAAAAAGACAAGTCCCAGAGATACCTTGCATTTTCTTCCTGTGCCCTGGGGTGTGGTCCCCTGAGGACATGGAAGTTTCTTGTTCCCTGAGATGGGAACAGCCAACAAAAAAGAGCTTGATTTAAAAAGAAGCACAGACTCTACTCAGTCTTTTGCAAAGCCATGATGGTGTCACAGCAATTTGTGAGATCACAGTACTTTTATTTGGCATAGATTGTGAAACACATGCACCTATTACACCCTTACTTCTCCAAATGGGGTCTTGATTAAAGGTTTTTGGCTGAGTGAAAATAAAGAAAAGTCTTTGTTATGTAAAGACAGAATGTAAGATTGTCTATCACTTATACCTTTAAAAGTGTATATGATAAAAGTGAAACAACTGTGTTCTATTTATTCTACCATTTCTCATATTTAGGCTGGACTAAATAAATAACTGTCAACTTCAAGCATACAAAAACCATGACTCAGGTCTTTATAAATGCCATGAACTTCAAAGGGTATCTTTTCTTAGCCTTATGTTCTTGAGCCATCAGAGATCACATTTTTAAACTTTTCTCCATAAGTAAAGAAATAATATATTTCTCGTTTTGTTTTTAAATGTTTTAAATCAACCCTTCCCACCACCAAATAATGTGACACTTGATGAAATCTTGAGGGATTGCAGTACTTTAAGGAACTGTAGTTTTCAAGTGCCCCAGACTTGTTACCACTATAATATTCTATGCTGAATAAAACTGAGGGACTGTTCCAAAACACAGCTTTTGTTTTATCTGCCTTCCCTTTTGCTGCCTTGCAGCAGGGAAATGTTGGTGCATCATTCAGAGTGAAAACTATAAATCCAGTTTTCAGGCACCTGGGGGAATTGTTATGTGCTCTGACCCAAACCAAAGAACTGTTTGGAAATTAGCCTCAAGATTTCATGTCAGATCTCCCAGAACTTTGTCTGAAGCCTAATCCTGGCTGCCACTCTCCTTACATCCTGAGTTCTGTGAGGCAAATGAATGGTAAGGAACTTGCTCTTTTTTCACGGACATAAAACAAGAATAAAGACCACAACTTGAGAAACATATGAGGTATATGGCCTCAAGAAACAAAATATATAATGCAACTGACAGAAATTTTATTTAAAATTTTGTATTATTGTCAGTAATTAAATAGTTTAAGAATCCTTAATTTTTTGCATGTTTTGTTGACTTCTGTTTTGAAGGGAAGAGACACTAGCAT
Source organism: Sitta carolinensis (assembly GCA_032173965.1). Classification (NCBI taxonomy): domain Eukaryota; kingdom Metazoa; phylum Chordata; class Aves; order Passeriformes; family Sittidae; genus Sitta; species Sitta carolinensis. Next base: position 29,397,117 of record CM063285.1, read on the forward strand.
TTTTTACAACTGGCTTAACTCAAATCCCAATTGGTAGAGCACTGTGTTTGTCTACAGTATTCAAGCTATTAAAAATCACTGGAATGTTATCCTATCTTCTTACAGTTGCCCTTTTTTGTCTCACAGGTTGAAGTGCCATCTCAGTTTTAATTTTGCATATGACACAAAGTGAAGTCAGTATTTCTTAATAATTTTTGAAAAAGGTCATATGAAATTGCCTCACACCTCATGAAAAGCTGTGTTGCACTGTTAGATAAATGGAGTTTCTGCCACCAAAACTAACTTTTTAGTAACCCTTCCTTTAATCAATTTCATGAGCAGCATTCATCCCTATTTAACATTTTTTATTTTATTTCACAATGATTTGTGACAAGAGGTTTTTTGGCTTCAGGCCACAGAAGAGAGACTCCAAATGTTGCCTTCAGGGCTGTTTTTTCATAGCCTCTTCCTCATTGAAATAAATCAGCAGTGACTGACACTATTTTGGATCTCAGTTTGGATTTCTCATTTGAGTTACTGCAGATTTGTGGGTCTGGATTAAAATTGAGATGCCAGCAATTATTTACTGTTTTCAGGATTAGTTGTGCTGGGCCATCTCATGGTGAGTGAAAAGACTTACTTTGGTCCTACACCTGTAGCATTTGTAGGCAAAAGAAAAGTGCTTATGCCCTGCATGGACAGGATGAGAGAAAATGGCCTCAAGTTACGCCAGGGGAGGTTTGATAGATACTAGAAAAAATTTGTTCACAGAAAGAGTTATCAGGCATTGCAACAGACTGTGCAGGGAAGTGGTGGAGTCACAATGCCTGGAACTGTTCAAAGAAAGTGTGGGTATGGCACCTGAGGACACGATTAGTGGTGAACTTAATCGCTGGTGATGGTGGGACTTTTGGTCAGAGTTTATTAGAGAAGCCCTGCTATAAAGCCATGAGGTGTGGAAAGGATCCCTTGTGTCCTAAACTCCTTGTCAGAGAGGAGCCTGGGGGCAGCTGGATCCAATCTTAGCTTCAGACTGTCAACAGTTTAAGTAACTTTGTCCTGCAAGATTGAAGAAGATAGAAACAGATATATTTAAATAAAATTAATTATTTATTATGACAAATGATTAGAAAAAAGGTCTTAAACAGAATTATTTGCTACACAGTATAAAAACTAAAACTACTAGAAGCATATATTATAAAGCACTGATAGCTTGCAAAATACTGCATTATTTGAGCTGCTTGACCTCATTCCGAGGGTGGGTGAGAGTCCTGCTACCTGGTGCTAGGTTGTTGGTTGCACTTGAAGACCTCAGAAGTCTTTTCCATCCTTAAAGGTTCTATACAGAAGGTCCACATACCTGTGGAGATTTTGCTATTTAAACTGGCTAAGTATTTAATACTAAGTATTAGTATTAAATATTGCTAACTAATACTAACTAAGTATTTAAATTAATACTTTATGTATTAATTCCGCAATTTTCAGTTTCCAACCTTTTCTTTCACCCAACAAAAAACTCTGATACTGGTTTGCTTTCTTTCTGGTGTAGATTAGGCCAATATTTCTTGGTCCAAGGCAGAGTTTTCTTCTGAGCTGGTAGCATAAAACCTCATAGCAATCTCATTAAACTGTAAAACATTGAAGAATTCTTTGTAATATCATTATAAGAATTGTATGTATAAAAAATCCACTATCATATTATAAATTATTTATATTTTTATACCAGATTTTTTATGCCAATATTTTTTTATACTGGCAATTGTTAAATAATTTTGTATGTAAAATACATGAGTAATTCTACTCAAGCTAACTTCAGCTTTCCAATTCTGATGGATGATTGGTTTATCAGACTCTGTAAGAGTATTTTGGTAGAAGGAGATTTTGCCACACCGATTACTGGAATCAGGGGAGATGTTACAGAGAGGTAAGAAATTATAAATCACAAAACTGATTTCCTTATCTCACCTGTTTTGTTGATATGACCTGATACTATTTCTCATGAGTTTTCAGAAAGAGAAATAATATATTCTTGTAATATTTTAATCTTTTTTCAGTTACCCATGGCTCATTCTCAGAATAAGACTAACATTTATGCTGAATTTGAATGGGTAAATATCTTATCAATTTAATTGATTTTTTTAAGTAGATATTTGTTCTCCTGAGAGCCACTTGGGTTGACAGTATGTTCGATCCATAACAGAAGTTATAACAGGCCAAAGCTAAAAGCCAGAATTTTAATCAATTTTGGGGTTCAAAGAAAATGAGAATAAAATAACTTCAATAGTTTTAGAATATTTAGAACATTTCTGAACACAGACTTTGTAAAAAAGAGTAAATCTTCAGAAAACTATGTCTTCTAAAATATACAGTGACTAGTTGTATTGCTCATCATCCTACATCAGCTATTTTGCCATTACGTATCTATGAGCTCACAGAAAGTGTGTTCCCCATAAGGATATAAATATTTGAATCTTGTGTATGCCACATAGATTGTGAAAAACTGCACTGCAGAATGAGTTGAGCTTTAAATACATGAATAGGTCTGCTTGAAATATCAACTGTCAGACTTGGTTTGCCAAAGTTTAATGTTAAATAGATCAGTTTGCTGACAGATTGTCTCGGTTATGGTTAATATTAACAGTCTTAAAGAGCATCCTACCACGAAAACCTTATCAAGGAAGAACAAGCTTTTAAAAACTTTAAAAATTGTATCACACTTTAGTCTCAAGTCTTGATGTGAGACTCATGCACCTTTCTTGTTGTCTACCCTTGTGCATTTTCAGCCGTCAAGACGCAAGAAGAGAGCCCTTGCATAGGATGGACCGTGGTGTCGCACTTCTACTCGAAAGAGTATTATCTAGTAATGTTCCTTTAAGACTCTTTACAATCTACCAATTTGATATGGGAAACAGGTAGTCAGGCAATCCTAAAGTGCTCCAGTATATTATAAAGTTATTCAGATTTGCAGTTTAAGTATCTTCTATGTAACCATCCATTAAAACCAAGCTGTTTTTACTTCAGCAGTACTGAGACTCCCAGCCAGATGCTTTCACTCTATTTTGGGATACATAATCAAAACATCTCTGCCATAAACAGAAACATATTTGTGGTCCTTAATTATTCTGTTAATGAGGAAACATGTAATTTCTTCCAAATGAAGTATGCCCAATATAATCCAAGAAAAAATGAAAGCATGCAGAAAAAGAAAGCATGCTAAAAATAAATGTTACTACTAAGGATTTGCTGAATCACCTAAAATGCTATGTATTAATTCACAGCGTAATGTGTTGATATTATTAGTTTTATCTGTCAGTCAGCAGTCACATTCTGCTGTGACTTTTATGCATGATATATGAATGAATTCAAGCACTGACAGCCTGAAAGATGTCTGAATTGTAACAGTTTATCTAATCAGAATTGATATTTCAGATATCTGCTTCATAAAATTCCTGTGGTTCTCCAGCTACTACTTTCAGATACTGTTTTTCTGGGATCAAATTTGAGTGACGAAGGAAGCAAATATCTACTTTGAAGGAATTAATTTAAGAATAGCTTCGTGTACTTGCTACTCTGTGCTAACAGCATTTTTAAGCTATTATGAGTGGCTTGAGAGGTATTCCATGCAGTTTTATAAACAGCTTTTGAATAGCTTTTTTCCAACATAAGAATTTGAAGAAAGATGACATTATCAGTTACTTAACCTATCTTACATAAAAAAAAAAAATTATCTAAAAAAAACATAACTTATAAACATGAAATAATATGGTACTCAAGGCTGTTATTGACCAGAATTTGCTTGTGATTAGGAAATCACATGAGTTTTCCAAACAGGTTTAGCTGTTGCTGTATAACTCTTTGTGTTCTGAGTAACCTTCTCATATCTGACACACTGAGTGCTGCTATGTACATACTGTTTGCAGGGACTAAGTTCTTCTGCATTTCGGGAGTGATTATTGAAGCAGACCTGTATATTGGACTGTTGTGGTTTGAGCCCAGCTGGAAATCAAGCATTATACATGCCTCACTCCTTCTTTTTCTCTATGTCTACCCTAGTGGAATGGAGAGGAGAATCAAAATAAAATTTGTATGTTGAGATACATAATAAATGAAAATAAAGTAAAATACAGCAATAATGGTAAATTATAATATTAATGTAAATGAAAAGGGAAAACTAAGTGATACACCAGGCAGTTGCTCACCACCCTCTGGATGATGCCAGACCCTATTCCTGAACCTAGACTGACTCCCCTTCTGGGAAACCCCCCCAAGTGATGTACTGAGCAGGATGTTCTATAGTGTGGAGTATCCTTTTGGTCAGTTCAGGTCACCTGCCCCAGCTATGCTTGTGCCCAGTTTCTTTTGAGTACCTCTTCACCTCTTCACTGGCAGAGCATGAGGTTTAGGATTAACACAATTTAGAAAAAACCCAAAACATCAGCGTTATCAACACTATTCTCATTCTGAATCCTAAACATAGCAGTGTAACAACTACTGTGAAAAAAACTAATGCTACCCTGAAACCAGGATATGACTGACAGTTGCTTAACTTTTATGGGATGTTAAGTAGCTAAAAGTGGTAATAAACCTGTTATTAACTTAGAATTTTTAAGTGCACATGTAATATATTTGTGATGGTAGCACTGATAAGAAAAACAAAGGAGACAGGCAACTTCAGCTTAGGAGAGAGATAATTTATGGTTTTGGGAACCCTCAGAATACAGCTTATAATTAAGGGAAAAACCCACACAAACAACTAAGAACTCATTGCTTTAAATTCTAGTTTTTTTTAACAGTTTAGATTATAGTCTGATCAAAAATTTGAACTGCACAGAAACCAACAAAATAAGATGGGATTCAATGAAAATATAATGGGATTAACTGTATCAAACAGTAGTAACTGATTTTCCTAAAAAGAAATAGAATTTTTAATGTATTACGCAGGGAAACTGATAAGTATGATAAGTATGGGACAGGTTCATTCAAGAAACAATAAAGTTAGAAAGATGAGGGAATTGGCAAAGTTGAAGCAACAGTGGGTCAGGCAGAAATGTTGCTGTTGTTGACTAAATTACTAAAAGAATTTTGGGGGTTGGGACCTGATGTGTTTGCAGTAACAAACTGTTATTGTAGCAGGATGGGGAATAGGTTATGAAATTCTCTGGATAATACTGTTCTGTTGACTTGAAGAAAGACAAACTCAGAACAGGTTGTCACCTGAAGACTTTTTAAGGTAATCAGGTTACAAAGGGAGTATATCATACAAATGGGAACTGCAAGAACTTGACTTTCTTAGTTCAACAAAATGAAGCTGGAAGAGTGTCGCTGTGGGCGATGAACAAAAGACACGAGACCTCGTTTATGAAAACTTCATCTGACTCCAATCTTTATTCAAAACCTGACCCTGTTTATATCGCTTCTTGAGCAGGCCATCTCATTGGTGAGAAGAGTGCCAGTACTCTTTATCCCATTGGCCCAAAACAGAAAGACACAGAGAAGTCCATCCCACAGAAAGGAATTCAAAACATCGCTCTTGTTCCAATAACACTAGCAATGTTTATGTCAAGCCTGTGAGAGCCAGGTCTTCCTGAAACAAAACATCATGAAGAAACTGAGTCTAGAAACTCAGAAACTTCAGGCCCAGGAGCCTCAGACTACAGAAGAGATTCTCTAAGTACTCACTGTGTGCATGCAAAGGAGAAGGGAGAGGTATTTAACCAGAAAAAAAATCACAATCATGACAGCATGGAAGCATATTGGTATGGGCTGGCTATTATTAATTATAATAGAACAACTGAAAAATTTTACAAAGAAAGATTTGAAGCAATTTTCCAACAGAATGTTCTTGTCAAACATCTAGATTATTTTTAAGATAATTTGAACACTATTTGAGGTATAATGTGGCATGAAGGCTGGTTAGAGGTTTCCCCAAATGGCTTACTACCCTGTGCCTAATATTTTGACTGCACGAATTTGTTTACCCTCTAAGGCTGTTCCTTCCAGTAGTATACAATAGATTTATGAAACTTATGTAGACTGAAGTTTATGACTAGTAGTAGTGTGTGACACTGAATGGTTCAATACAGTGATGAAGGTCTTAATTTTTATTAGCAGTTACAGCTAATCTTATTAAAGATATAACATCTCTTTACAAACTTTTCCTCTTCTACGTAAACTCAAGGATTGCAAAATCTATTTATATAAATTTATGTTTACTCTGCAATTGTATTTTGCAGCATAAGAGAACCTACAAAGCTAATGGTCATGCCATGATTTGTTTTGTCAGTAAATAAAAATTTGTTCTTGTGCTCTCAGTCTGGTGAAAGGCATGAACACTAAGTACATTGCAAATTTTTCAAAAATATTGTTAGCTATGGTGCACTACTTACTGTAATTAATGCTCTCCTGCCAGTGTGGAAATCCCCAAGTTCCTCAAAGATAACACTAATTGTTTCTAATTCTGTCTGGCAACTCAATAATATTTTTTGAGCCTGAGATCTAATTAAAATATGTGTGCTCTTTGATATGAAGCAGATCAAAGTTAAATTTGGTATTCTTAGCATCCAGTTGCTTTCTCTCTTCGAATGCATTCTTCTACTGTCTGAAACTCCTTTGCAGAAGTTCAGCAGACTGTTACCTTCTCTGTTTGAAGATTTTTTTTTCTGCATCATTTGAAGTCTCTGACTTTGATAGGCTCAGTGGAATAGATAATATGTGTGCACTGGGATTTATGCATAGATAGAGTAAGAAACAGGATGAAGCATATCCACAGCTAGTTTAAATCTGCAGTGAAACACCACAGTTTGAGTGATTAATAACTGCTGAAGCTATTGCCTAATGGTCTTTACATAGGAAAACTCATGCACACTGATAAGCAATCTTCTCCATTTAAAAGGACCGATTAAAGGATAATATAAGTGAAAGTGTGCTTATATAACCTGAAGTACTCATTCTTTACTACTAGCACCTGGAAGAACTATACAGCGATATATTTTCAAAGCATCCAGCTGTGGGAAATGCTGTCCTTTGTCTGAAATCCTATTTCAGCCTTCAGTATAGTTGAAAATATTGATGCTTCAATGAATCAAGATCTCTTTTTTTCTTATCATGGCTACTAGATATGATCTGTATTAGACTTTACTCAGGCATTGTGAAAGATGTTTTCCACAAGTTTAAAATAGAGTAGAACAGGCAGATAGGGAAATTTTCATATTTTACTGTTCATTTCAATGAGGAGTTTTTCCAAAGTACATGCCAAAGTAGGGCATCTGATTAGACGAAAAAGTTAATTAATTAACTAAAATGTTTATATCCTGGTCAAAAGATATTTAGAGACGATAAAGATGATGTTCATACTAAATTATTCTGCTCCCAGTATTCTGTTGCTAAGTTAGACATCTAGCATGAGATGATACCCCCTAGCATGTGGGGTCATGGTACTTTGAACAGTTTCAATTTCAAGAGCAGTAGAATCCCAGATATGTGCTTCTTTGCAGAAATAAAACAAAAGCACATGCCATCCAGAGGGGCCTGGACAGGCTCAAGAACTGGGGCCATGAGAATTTCATGAGGTTTAATAAGACCTGGTGCAAGGTGATGCACTTGGATCAGGTCAACTCCCACTATCAACATAGGCTTGGGATGCACAGATCCAGAAAACACCTGCTGAGGGTGCTGGTGGATGAGAGGCTGGACATTACCCAGCCATCTGCACTAACAGCCCAGAAAGCCAAAAGTGTCCTGGGCTGGATCCAAAAACAGTGTGGGCAGCAGGGCCAGGGAGGGAATTCTGCCTCTTTGCTCTTCTCTGGTGAGATGTCAAGACCCACCTGGAACACTGCATCCAACTCTGGGGTTCCCAGCATAGGAAAGACATCAGCCTATTGCACCAAGTCCAGAGGAGGACACCAAGATGATCAGAGAGATAAAGCACATCTCCTACAAGGAAAGGCTGAGAGAATTGGAATTGTTCAGCCTGAAGAAGAGAAAGTTTTGGTGAAATCTCATTGCAGACTTCCAGTACCTGAAGGGAACCTACAAGAAAGAGAGAGACAGACTTTTAAAAAGAGAATGCAGTGACATAAGAAGGGGGAATGGCTTCAAATTGAAAAAGAAGGTCTAGATTAGGTATTAGGAAAGAAATCTTTACTGTGAGGGTGGTGAGTCATTGGAACAGGTTTCCGAGAGAAGCTGCAGATGCCCCATCCTTGTGAGTGTTCAAGAGCAGGTTGGCTGGGGCTCTGAACAACCCTGTAGTGTAAGATGCCCCTGCCCATAGCAAGAGGGTTGATAACAGATGAACTGTAAGGTCTCTTCCAACTCAAACCATTCTATGATTCTATGAAAATTTGTAAGTAGCAGTACTGGTCAGGTTCCTGAAAGACTGCAAATGAACTGAAAGATGAGCTCATATAGATGTATTCTTTTCAGCTCCAGATGTACAAGTTCTATGTTGACTCTAAGGCCTATGGACTTGTTTCAGTGTTCTGAAATCAATTACAAATGATGCACAGCAGAGACTAAACCATTTTGAAGAGATAGTTAATTATAAGGTGGTAATTACCAGGTAGCAGGATCTGAGCGTAGATGATATATTGCTGCCAAAGTAATTGGTGGAAGTGAGAACCATTACATCTACACTGCTGGAACTTCGTGCCAAGTTCTCCATGGCTCTTACAGAAAACAAAAACACCAGTCAAAGAAACCCAGTGTCTTCTTTTCACACAGTGTAGTTTATGTCAAAATGTTCAGAACAGAGACAAAAAGCTCAGAGAGATGCTTTTAAGGACTGTTCTCTCATTCAGGAATTGCAATATTTTTTATATTTTTTTTTTTCCTCTGAAGCATTGAATGCCCTCCTCAGAGAAATGGAAAAAGAAGTGTGGCTTGTGGTAAAGCATTAATTAACTGGGGGTGAAGATGGGGGAATAAATAAAACAAATTAGAGTTGTAGTAAAACAATTTCTTTTTGACCATCTGAGGCTCAGAGGTGTTCAGTAAGACACCACCCATAATTTATTTTAGGAAGAAATCATTGTCTAGCTTCAACAATGTGTCTAAAAAGCATAACAATTTAGACTGAGGTGATTACATCTGAGTAAGTTCGGAATCCACCCATAAACCCTGACAGCTCTAGACAGGTCTATATGATTGTAGAGACTATTCAGGATTATTTGTTGGCTAGATTAAGATTGGTTTTGGAAACTCAGACAAATATTTGTAATATGTTGAGTCAATGTCTATTGCATCACATAATACATGAATGACAAATCAGTGGAGTTCTGAGAAAAGTGAGGACTGTGGGGGTTGGGTTTTGTTTGTTTTAGGGTTCTTTGGTTGGTTGGTATGTGTGTGGGGTTTTTCTCCCTAAGAAACATGTCACATTGTGATGGAATACAAGATTAGTTCATTCATTGAATTCCTTTCCACAACTTTACTGTTCATTCATTGAATTCCTTGCTTACCCTGGAAGTGGCAGAATATGCTTCTCTTTTCTTTCTCTGTTTGTTCTAGATGGAAGAAATCACCTTTCAGAACACAAAGCAGGTTCATGTCTTTCATATCCTCCTTTCTCTCCAACTGCTAATATAGCATCAATGATGTGTGTTTGTTACATGAATTTTGGTTTATTGAGAGCAATTTTACTTAGCAAATAATAATAATAAGGTTACCAGTCTTTTCCAAGTACAACTTGTCTTTCCCTCTCCCCCCTACATTTTATTTGACAGCATTTGAGACCAGAATAGCAAGACTCCTTACTTTCTACCTCTCTACTGAACACTACTGTCAACTCCTCATCAACTCCAAAATTGTATTTGCACCATTTCTGTGGAACATACAGAGTGGTTACCCACATAAAAAGTTCAACTTTCTTAGCAAGAATCCCAAGTACCCTACAATCTAGCCTGTAGTTAAGCTGCAGATTTAGTCTTCCTGGGCTTTCAAGCACTCAAAAATATGAAAGGAGTCCCATTTTACCAGCTTGTTCTATGCAACCAATCCCTTAAGGGCAACACAGACATTAACCTCTCCAGACATTCACATTAATGAGGATGGAAAACTTTATTTGTAGATACTACTGTAGATACTGTAGAACCAGAATTTTTTCTATTCTTACATATCTCATCTTACTAAACAGAAATAATGTATTTAAAAGACTAAGTAATGTTGCCAAACTCTAGTCTGAATATTGGCATACCATGCAATGCTAACTGTTTTTAATCCTATGTAGACTTTCTACAGTTTTGTTCTCAAATATCTTAAAGGTATTACTAAAGCAAAGTTTAAGTGGGGTGTTAAAGAAGAGCCGAAACAAAAGCTTTCTTTTTAACTTGAAATGTAATCTAATAATGAAAGCTTAGTAAGTAAGGAGAGAGAATAGCCAACGTGTATCACCACAGAGTAGTCATGTTGTAATTCACTTGTTCGTATTATGTTTTCTTGGGGCTCATTTCAACCACATTGACTCAGTTTCTCCGTGGCTGCTTCCGAGTTATACAAATACAGGGATAGAGAGCCAAAGAAATTTATATGGGCTCCAGAAGAACTTCATCAAATATATTTTCTTGAAGTTTGCTTGTGGTGCTGTAATCTTGGCCTCCCTTTGCTTTGCAGGTTAAGTCACTTTATGTGTAGTCTCAATTTTTAATTCATAATGTGGTGAAAACTTTGATCACCATTCCCACATAAATACTGTTTTACATAATTTATTTTTTATTTATGTTTTACATAAATAATTTAGCTTTATTTTTCTGATTAAAAATAAGAATATAATGAATGTTTTTTTAAAACTGATGATACTAACAATATTCAGTTGTGATATGGGGTCATTCTGTGTCTCCTACAGAAAGATTTTTCTTCTACAGAAAAATTTAAAGATTCTGTAATAAATGAATTTATAAAGTCTTTCTCTCAAAAGTAATGAGCTAAATTTCTCTGGGTTCTTTTACCCTATCAATAATCAATGGTTTTTATTGTGAGTACACACTTACTTCAAGGTAACTGTTTTGGTTTGGAAGACAGGTATTTGCTAAGGATAAACAGGACTTTCTCTTGAAATGGAGAATGTAAAAAAAAAAAAAACCAAACCCCTTTTTTTTCCAAGTTATTATAATTTTAGAATTAAGGGGCTCTCAGGCAAAGATGTGAGGCTACGGATAACAGTCCTTTACTTGTGTTTAGCAAGGCAAAACAGAACAACAATAACTATGAGATGAACAGCAGACAGAACCAGGGAAACAGTCCCAGTTTTCTCTGCCGCTGGCCCCTTTCCCCGTTGGTGCAGTTCCCGACACAGCAGCTGTGGGGCAGAGTCCCGGGATGCTGGAGATGGATCAGGAGCTCCCCGGCGGTGGCTGGAGCTGCAGCACGAGTCCCGGCAGGCAGGGGGTGCGGGCTGAGGCGTGGAGAACACTCGGAGCAGGAGCCAAGGAACAGCGAGGAGGGCAGGAACTGCAGCGGCTCCCGGCCAGGCAGACAGGGGCAGGGTCAGGATTGCCGGGACACACACGGAGAGACCGTGGCAGGAAAACCCTGAACTCCGCTCCAGTGGTGCCTGTGAAAGAAAAAATCTCCCCTGAAGTCTGGAAACCACAGCCTGCTGTTTCCTTCTCCCGACAAGCACCACCCCCAAAAGAGAAGTGAAGTCCACGTGTTCCTCCCCTCCCTCCACCTCAGCCACTTCTTTTGTCTTTCTTAACTATCTTTAAGTGCCCAAAGATCAGTTACTTAGCAACTTATAGAAAAAATTCTACAAGAGGACCCAACCCCTAACAGTAACTCAAATTTGGAAGGAAAAAGTCTTGGAGGATAAGCTTGTATCTTTCAGAATGCAAGTTTAGTAAGGGAGAGGTGTTTGCCTCTGATTGTTTAGTGTAATTAAGTTTAGAGAGGTGACATTTCAGAGTAATGTTCCTTGCAAATAATACAAAATTCAGTTGGTTGTTGAAAGTTACATAAATTATTATGTGAAATAAAAAGCACATATTGGTATAGATGGTCAGTGCATGTAATTAATGCCTCTCCATTTGTGATAGAAAAGGTGTATCTATATGACATTGTGTAAAGGAAGGATAGGAGATCATAACAAATTGCTATCTCCTTTCTCTTGAAGGCTACTGATTTTAATTTATGTTATAGTCAAATATAGTTCAATAATTTCTTCAAGCTTGGATGGTCTATAGCGGCTGGCATTCCAAATGCTGAAACAGATCTCATAGTGCTTGTGAATTAGAGATTACTGAGTTTTAGCCAGAGTTTGAACTTCTGATGTCCTACATGTTTTCTAATGATCTTCCTTGGGACCTGAGTTTAGAAAACCAGCCAGTTCCTGAACACTATTTATCAGCTGCTTCTTCATTTTTTCCTCTTTACTAATGGCTCACAAGTATAGCTCTTCTAGTCTTTATCCCATATAAGTCCCAGAAAATCACCTGAAATGAATAAAAGTTCTCAGGTATCTAAAGAATATGAACTTGAAAATGCATGTTTTTCTTACATTTTTAGCATCAAGTTTGCTAAATAGATATATGTGGAAAGGTTTTGTTGCCTCTATTTATGAAGTTGATGATTAGCTGTATAACCAGAGAGAGAGAATGGGGGGGGGGGGAAGAGGCTGATAGATGTGACTGTATCAACTTACTTGAGACTAGAATTAAATCTGGAAAAACATCTGTGATAGATGTTTGATATCAGGGATCGGAAAAATAGCACGGTTCCCATGTCTGAACTCCTGACACAAGACCACCTTTAGCTTTGGTCACCATATCTCCCACCCATAAGCTGGAGTAAAAGTCTCAACTTGTGATTTGCTGTCAATCCAGACAGATGTCTGTCAATCCTACACATGCTGCTGAACGAGTACTGCTGCTTCTTCCTGCAATGCTCATGCCAGAGACTCATTGAAAATTCGTATGGTTCTATTTACATACATGAAAACCCTCATCATATTCCTACATTTCAAGACAGAGAAAATATTTTTGCAGCTCCCTGGAGCCTTGAAAGCCAGTGATTGCAGTTAGAAGCAGGGCTGCCACAATGGTTATTTGCAGACAGTGTGTGGGAGAGCGACTTCATGCAGCAATTGTCTTATTTCTATTAATAAAAAATACACCTACTGAGCAAGGGAACACATTTTCAGTAAAAAGAGTGTTTGTAAGTCTATGGCAAGTTTGTGGTGCAGAGGGCTGATTCCTTTCTGCTCCCAGATAAGTTATGCAACATGTACCCAAATCTGCTGCAAGAACTATGTTTCAGGAGGGAAGAAAACTAGCTAAGAAAACTACCTAGAAAACTATGTACTATGTTAACTACAGGAATTACGAGCTGGCCAGAGCATGGAGGCAAAATGTTCCCATGTTCCTATGAGGTGAAGCAAGTCTTGGAGACAGCAAAATGCATTGTCCAGTAAGCAGCCTTTCAAGAGAACACAAAAGACTAAGCTGGACAAAATAACTTTACAAGAAAAGGAAAAATTTCTTAGAATTAGATATATCATACTTAGTCAATTGCACCCAAACACAGTAATAACTTCAAACAATTTCATGACTGAAATATTTACAACAAAATTAACATAAACTCATAAGCATGAAGACCAAATGAATATTGATTCTGATATAGATACACTTCTGAAGAGTCAGGTCATTTTAATGTTTATATCCAACAACACTTATGGTCTACTTCTTGTTTTGGTTGTGGTCTCTGTTTTCAGGCATATCCTTCCAGGCAGCCCTGTGTGCTTTGCATGAAAACCAACAAAGGATGGGGAATATACTGGCCACTTAGAAAATGAAAATCCGCTTCATTTGATCACTTTCTTTGAAACTTCAATATTTTGAATTTTTTTCATTATATTAATACAGACACATTTTTTTTTCTCTCAAGTGTTAAACCCCCAGTGTTATTAGAATGTTATCATTTTCCTTACTCTACAGGGCTTTGTGCAAGTCTCCCTTTTCCACTAAGTTATTTATATATGTGATTGTAAGACCCCCACTTGGAATGCATTCAGCTCTGGGGTCCCCAGCATAGGAAGGACAAGGACCTGCTGGACTGAGTCTAGAGGAGGATCACTAAGGTGGTGAGAGGGATGGAGCACCTCTCCTGTGTGGAAAGTTTAAGAGCATTGAGATTGTGCAGCCAAGAGGACAGGAGGTTTTGGTGAGACCTAATTGTGGCCTTCCAGTGCCTGAAGGGAGCCTACAAGAAAGCTGGAGAGGGACCTTTTAAAGGAGTATGTAGAGACAGGATTTGGGGGGCTTCAAACTGAAAGAGGGTAGGTTTAGATTAGATATTAGGAAAAAATGTTTACTTTGAGATGGAGTAGAAGGCGTTCCAGCTCTCAGGAGAGGGGGTTGAAAGTAGAAGATCTTTAAGGTCCCTTCCAACCCAGGACATTCTGTGATTCAATGGTCTGTTGCAGCATACATTCACCATCTTCTACCTTCTGTCTTCAGCTGTTGTCTGCTAGTAAGCTTGCTGCTGAGTCTCTTATCTCAGCTATTTCTTTACTTTCAGTCCAGTGTTATCTCATGAGTAATTAGATGAACTAGCAAACAGAAACACTTGTGGCATAAATTCTCAAGGATACATGAGGATCCTCCCCCTTGGAGTTAATCTCAATGGGAATGAGCAAAACATACCTTCTGATGTGTGTCGGTATTACAGCTCCTGGTAGCCAGAGTTTCTGTTAGTGCCTCCGTTGCTATGACTCATACTTTCACTGCACCCTTTCACTGCTTCCTCCAGCCTACCCAGCACTAGCAGGCCTGCTGCTTTTTGAGCTACTCTTGGTAGTTCTCTATATAACTTTTTCTTCCAGTCTGTAAGAAACAAAGCAAAGCTTTACTCACTCAAGTCTTTACCTGTGAAGACACAAGACAGTAGGTCTAATGCTGTAGTTAAGTGTCATAATAAAAGGGCTGTGCACAGCCAAAGGGGTCATCTGTAACTTTGAGGTATCATAATTGAAAAAAGCAGTGAACTTTGCATTTCTTAGAGCAGTTCTCAGTGTATTAGTGGTGTTTTTCACATGTCCTGATTTTTCTTCATTACAGTTTACCACCCTATGCACAGCTTTTTTAAAATACTATAGTCTATTGATTCTTCTGGGGTTTGCTGTTCACTCCCTTGGAAAAAATAAAAGAAGTATTGCAGTAATCGATGGCAGATGATTACATCTAGAAAAAATTACATGCTTAAGGTGGTTATGGCAACTGTGTATCTTGGCACTGTTGCACTGTGGAATTTTATTCATCACATGACCTGGAACACATAAGGACAAATCTTCTATAAATCCACTGTATATATCATCTATATAGATATATTTTTCCATGGCTTTTTAAGTATTCCCTGACTGGCTAGGTCATGTAAACTAAAGAGAAGCATTCAGGAAAGTCAAGAGATCTGCATGTTGATCTGGACAAATAATTATAAATCTCCACATATTTGATCATGTTGTGTAGCAATGTGAACCATATGGTATTACATCTTAGCTAGTAAATAAGTAAAAAGTAGTTCCCATATTATGACAAAATTTTGTGCCCAGTGCCATGATTCAGTGTTCTGAAAATAAGGGATGCAAATTAGTGTCTCACATTCCAGCCTGAGAAAAAAAGAAATATTTTCTGTAAAAATAGAAGTCTAGAATGTCACTATATAAGACTACACTGATAAAAAATGTGAGAAAACCCCAACAATAATGTGACCTGTAGGTCAAAACTGAAGACAATGCAAACATTCAAAAATACTTTTATTAATAATAACAATAACAATAACAATAACAATAACAATAACAATAACAATAACAATAAATACAATAAATAAAATACAATAATAATAATAATAATAATAATAATAATAATAATAATGTTTTTTATGCATAGATAATAACAAAAGATTGGGGAAGAGAAAGAAAGGAGAAAAGACAGCATGTTTTTTGCATTTTGTGCTATTTTGTATATTGAAAATAGAATCACAGCTACAGTAAATATCTATCAATAAAAACACATCAGACCAAGAAAAAGTTTTTTTCTTTCTAAATTCAGTATCAAACTATATTACTTACCTGACACTTGTTTTTGTTTGTTCTCAAGGTACTCTCTCTTTTTTAAGCAAATTTTTACCTAGCCTTGGAAAGTTTTTATTTCTTAACTAGTCTCTGCCTGTGTTCCCTTCAGAAAGCTACATATGAAAATGACTGTGTAATTTATTGTGTTTTTCAACTGAATAGTTGAATGAAAATGGCTGAATTTTAATCCGGAGAACTTTTATTGTATCTATCTCTAGTTTCTCTTATTGTAAAAATAAAAGAGGCAGCTAGATACACCCATTTGCATCTGAAACCAGCTTTTCTCATTCAGAAGTACTACTAAAAAAATAAGCCTTTCCATAGCATTACAGAAATAGTGTTATTCACTTGTCTTTATGAAATAATAAATGTGCAGTTTCACTGGTGTGTCTTCAAAGTCCTTGTAGCTGCAGGCAGACAAAACAGTACTATTGCTTTTGAACTCACCTGTTTTCCTTAGATATCCTCTAGTTGTTACTTTTCATCTTTTATGGATAGTCAAAGGTTTCTCGTTTGCTATTGGGGTGTACATTTTGGAGAGTACAAAGAGTACAAAGAGCTGCAGAGTTTGATGTCGTTTGAGGGATATAGTGCTATGTACACTCCCTCTACTTGAGAGAATGGTCTAAAAATCATTGAGTTTTCAGCTTTCAAATGCTAAAATTTATTTTCCAGAAATATCTAGGAAAGGCTGGATTTGCATACAAAAGCATATGTAAAATTCATGAGAAATTTCAATGCCTTATACATCTTTCATAATGAAAATTAATACCATTCTCAAGGTTGAGGTGATGAAAAACTTAATTTAGTTTATGACCAACCAAAATGAGAGTAGGATAATAAAAAATAAGAATTAATCTAAACTCTCTTGCTTCCCACCCCTCTCTTCCTCCTGGGCTCAACTTCACTCAGTTTCTCTGCCTCCTTCCCTGATCCAATGGCACAGGAGGATGGGGAATGGGAAGTATGGTCATTTCATAAATCTGTGTCTCTGCCATTTCTTCCTCCTCATGATCTTCCCCTGCTCCATTGTGAGGTTTCCTCCACAAGACACCATTCTTCATTAACTTCTCTAATGTGAATCTTTCCAATAGCCCACATTCCTTCAGGAACTTCCTTCATGGGTCCTTTTCATGGCATATAGACTTTAAAGAACTAACTGCTCCTGTGGATATCTGATCCATCATGGAGTTCAATGGGCTGCAGTGGCACAGCCTGCCTTACCATGGTCTTCATCTCAGGCTGCACAGGAATCTCATCTCCAACATCTGGAGCACCTCCTCCACCCCACTTCTGCACTGACCTTGATGTCTGCAGAGCTGTTGCTCTCACATGTTCTCATTCCTAACTCTCAGTCTCTGCTACTCAGTGATTTTAAACTCTTGTTAAATACCTTATTGCAGAGGCACTGCCATTGCTGCTGATGGACTTGTCCTGGCCAGAAGCAAGTCCATCCTTTAGCCATCTAGAACTCTCTGTGTTATACATGGGGACAACTCTGGCATCTTATCCCATGACACATCCCTGCAGCATCCCAGTACCAAAACTGCCACACAAACACAATGCAAGCTGCTAGGATGCTTTCAGAATGCACATCAAAACATTATCTATGATTATTTTCATAAAGTCTTCCAGAGTAAGAGCACCCAAGGTGATTTCATATCCTGAGGCATGGAACTAGTGAAGTATTTTTCATTCTGTATGTTTTTCAAGGAAGATGATTGTGCATAAGACAAATGGCTCAGCACAGTGGTATGATGTGTCTCAAAACTCTCTTCCCATGTGATTTCTTAGATACCACTTACAGTGAACATGGGAAATGATGAAATATATGAAAATAAGGAAAGACCTGAGCAAATAATTATTGCTCTTCTGAAGCTTAATTTTTCATAAGGCCATTCTTGGAAATAGCCTTTTCAAATGTGAAGATTTTCTCTGTTTCTGCTATAATAAATTCTAATGCTAGTCTTGTTTTTATGGTGCTTATGTGTACTGAGTGATCAATACAGTAGATATTGCAGAGATAATCTTAATGGGAAAGACAAGAGGAAACCAACAAAATGTTTAAATATATCTCCACATTTTGACAAGTTAGATTAGTGTAGTGGGAAACAGTCAGAGTGATCACATTAAAACTGTCTGTGGGTTGTTTTTCTTTCCCTAAGGAAAATGAAAGTCTGCAGCCTTCATCTTGAATATGATTTGTGATTAATGCAATGCAAAAGAATAACTAGAAAGCTGTTACTACCTCCCTGTCCCTGAGTCTTCTTGAGGAGAATTGTAACTGACAGCATTTGGGGCAAGAAGAACACAGAATGGATGACAGAGAAAAGAGACAGATATTAGAAAATTGTGTTCAAGAATCAGATCCACTATTAGTGAGGTATTGGCTAGACAATTTAGACTATTGAACTGTTAAAAAATAAATTGCACTAACAATAGATTCCTAACTCCACATATGTGCTGTGCTTTCTTTCACCCATACTTTGGCAGTCTTTATCCAGCCCTTTTCCAGTTGAAATTCTAGATTTTTTGTTGTCCCATCCTAATTTTAGGAAGTCACTTGGACAAGTCAGCCCTTCTATTGGTTAAAAAGAAAAAAAATCCTCCAGAGAGAAATTTTAACTTCCCTTAGTTTCTTTTGCCTAGTTCTCTTCAGACCCTCTCATACTATAGGTCAGGATTTTATTTTTCTTTTAAATTTAACTCTAGGTTTAGGCTGAGACAAAGGGCAAAGGACTAAAAAATGCCAGAAGAAACTAAATGCTCCTCATAGAAGAGCTTTACCAGCATTCCCAAGTTTTATTTGGAAGATAGGTGTTTTCTGTATGTGCAGTAAGGGTGATACTACAACTTTCACCCAAGGAATTCTCAACCTCTGAAGAAAGAAGAGTCCCTACATCTGATATTATGTTCACCTTAAATGACATGTTAGTTTGAAAGATATAAGACCGTTGAGATTTACAATAATTTCTTCCATACATTTTTTCTTGCCACTTTATTCTGGTGAATTTCTGCTTTCTCCTGACAAAAAAATGGTTCCAGCACTTCCTTTTAGCTTTATGTTTCACAGTTACAGAAAGAGTTGCCACAGCAAGAATTCTTCATACACATGCACACTGTAGACACTCCTGTTCTTTCTTAATAAAAAAAAAAAAAAAAAAAAAAAAAAAAAGTTAAAAAAATTTTTATTCAAGTATTACTTGGAAGATATTCTGCAGAATTGGCTGCAAACCCTTATGCAGGTATAGCACAAACTGACAAAAAAAAAGAGAAAATAACGGTGTAACAGGTGCAAGCATTTAACTTTCTGAAATCTTTTCAAAACTAAGCAGTTTTTAAAAGAGGGTTTGATGGTCCAAATCCTGCATAAAAAAGAGAGAAATAAAAATGCAAGCTGGGGGCAGGATCTCTAATTTTCACGTGATCACAGTTGCTGGAAGCCTTATAGCCCAGGAGACAGAGCATTAAAAAATAATTTATCAGTCAGATCTATATGTACAGGGGAAGAGAAGCGTCACTGGGGAAGGCAGATGGGTCAAATTGCTGCTCAAACTGAACATTTATCAAACTGAACAAACTGCTGAACATTTATTCTCTTAAAGGGTTTAATTTGACTCTTAACAGGAAGGTCCTTCCTCCTGAGGGGCAGTCGATGCCACTTTCAAACAAGGTGTTTATTAGGAATCAGTTTGAACAAGCAATACAAAAATTTGCTTTTTAATTTTAATTTTTGTTTTGAGGCAGTTGCCCTGCAACTTTTCTTTTGAAGTAAAATGGCAGAGAAGAAACAAAGAGTAGTTGGGAAGAAGATATTACTTCTTCAAAAGGGTAATTTAACGAAGATATGTCAGTGTCATCTGTCAGGGCAACTTTCCCTGTCCTCTGCCACAATGATCTTCCATCACACCTGGCTTTCTGTCTTTGCTAAATTTTCCTGTGAAATGTAAGATTTCCCTCAGCAGCAGCACTGATTTGTGTGCTACATCACAGAAAAGAACAAGGCAGAGGTTGGGACAAAGTTTCTGCTGTTGTAGTTCCCCGATGTTTTGCTTTGAGGGCAAGACCCTGCTAAGAAGCAGTCGAGACTCTGAAACTGTCACACTTCACAGAAGCACCTCTAATTTATTTAATTTTTATAAGCCATCTGGAATCACAGGAGACAAGCCACCAGTTTATTCTGCAAAGGTCTGAGGACATTTGGTGATATAGCATGACAGAAGAAACATAAAGGTGAAAATTTTGTGACATTATCAGAATCTGATAAATGTGATTGTGGGTTTGTGTATGAGAGGAGAGGTCTCTAGGAGAAGTTATGGTCCAAAATGACCAAAAACACATGATCAATGAAGGGTCAGCAATGTTGTAGAGCTGATTTGGAAATTATACCTGAGCTGTTTTCTGCATCTTGCAATGCAAGTGGAATTCAGGGAGATGGCATAAATCTCTGGCAAAAAGCAAGGAATACCACAAAGCAGACTGGAGGCTTCCTTGTTTGAAGACTATAGAATATTTTTAATAACTCTGGTACTTCAAAGCAGAGAATTTGGTTGATGTTTCAAGCAGATGAAGAAGGGCACAGGTTTTTGCAAGGTTAATTGCTTTTGTGGCTCACTGAGGAAGTGAGATGTGATTCTTGTTCTAAGAGATGTTTCAAAATAATTGACTAAGTTAAAGCCAAGGGTTTCATTTGCAGTGAGGAAGTTTCCTGTTTGCACTCCACAGAAGCAAAATGGAATACCGATTTAATTTTGTGTTATTGCAGGGAAATAGTTTTAAAAATTCTTTTGGTACAATAGAACTAAAATTGCAAAGTTATGATTTTTGTTATATATATGAGCAACAAAAATTAATTACATTACAGATATTTTAATTAATCTGACTTGGTATTTTTAAAGCTTGGGAGCAATCTCTTTGTATTTTCTTCATCCAATCATAGTTAAAAGGTAACAATAATGCTTGAAGCCATGCACCAAACCTCCAGGAGGGGGAGGGACTCAGGGCCCTGACATCAGTTTAAGGAAAAGATGTAGAATTAAGCCTATTAAGATATAAATAAAAGGGAATAAAAGTCTTAAGACAAACTAAATTATTTTTGTTAATACTGAGCCCCTGCTTTCACAGTAGGTCCAACAGTGACAGTCTTGGCTGCTAGGCAGTCTTTGTATAGGTCATGGGAAATAGTTGGCAGGCAATTCTGATGTTTATATCATGGTCCGTTGGATCATAGAAATATCCAAAAATTGGTTTATGTGTTAGGACAAAGCAGTAAATCTAGTAGAAAATTTTACATGATTAAAAAATGGAAGAAATAATTTAAAAATACTGAATAATTTTAAAAAGCTGAATAGCTTCCTTGTATGTGGACTTGCAATTTAAGAATTATTTCTGTTAAAACCTTGAATCAAAAAGGCTATGTCAAGTTAATCAGGGTCAAAAACCATTAATGAGATGTAGATTCTTGTTCTATTACTGTTTTTAAATAATTGGTAGCTACTTAGCAAACTATCTTCATCTGCAAGATAAGGGAAAAAAAGTTATCTAAAATATTCATCTGGATAAAACTGAAAACTTTGTCTTTCAAAGTCTGCGACTTGTTAGTACCTTACAATTTTTACCACTGCTTCACATTTATTGGGATTTTTTTGATGTGAAAAATTCTTGGTCCTATTATTATTTGCAAGCAGCTGATTAGAAGTATTCATTACTGAAGTGAATTTTAGTTGAGGTTTTTGGAGCATAGAAATAGACTTCTGCTCTTGTTAGGATCAGTATCATTCTTTAAAGTAATTCCCTTCAGCAAATAGTGATATTTAAACATTTAAGGTGACCATTCCACCACCACAAAAAAAGTTTCATGTAAATTAACAACCTAAAAGGAAATACAGATTTTCTTCAGTGTTTAAATCAAACTAATATTGTATGCATTAAGAAACCCTTTTATGTTACAGCAGTTAAAGCAGTGGTCCACATCTCTGTTTAAATTATAGCTTTTAACAGTGAAAGTATGGTGAAGTCAGATTATGTCTGCTTATGTGGTACAGTATTTAAAGAAAATATACTCCTTCAGCTTCATGGATAAGGCCATTTAGATTAAATCATGGATGATGGGCATAAAACAAACAAAATTATCAATGCGGTGGTATACAAATCAGCCTGAACAACCTTCATAGCTGTTAGAGAGGATGACAGAAATAATTGTTCCACAACAAAACAATGTGTCATACAAGATACATAAACCCTCAAACATAGTTTAATTTACCTGGTTGTTGAGATATTTACTTCCTATAGAATATAGAAGAAAGACTGCTGAAAGATTAATTTGGGAGATAAAACATTGTTCTTCTGTTGTGTTTTCAGATTTGAACTAATATTTCCTCAGACATAAAGAAAAAAATGGGGTTTTAGCAGCATACTGACTTGCTGAATGGATAGAATAATTCAAAATAGGACTATAGAAATTATTCTTCTCTCCCATTTTAAATGCAAAAGAATTATCTACTGATCTTTTCTATGATGTTACACAGGTAAAATATTAATAACAATACAAATGTAATATATTTTATCACTGAGTTTCAACATATATATTCTCAGGTAAACCACATGCATACCTTGTCAACAGACATTTAATTTTTGTCTAATCAATCTATTAGATTGATAGTTAAAATAAAACCTGACTAGGAAAACAGAATGCAAACCTTGAGCAGCTCAAGAATCAATTTTAAGAAACATACAAATCATTTTATTATGTGTTCGATTATGCATTTGCTGAAATGTGGATTTTGTTGGGGGGTTTGGTAGGTTTCATTGGGTTTTGGGTTTCTGTGGGTTTTTTTGTGGCTTTTTATTTGTTGTGGTTGGTGTTGCATGAGGAAGCTGTAGAAGTCAGTAGTCAGGTTAAACTGAAATTTATTTCCACTATACCAAGGCACTTATTTTCAAGAAATATTGTCTATATCTGTATACAATGGCTTTATATTGTTAAACACACAGTGAAACCCAGTAATTTTTTCTGTCACCTTATATAGAGGGAGAGTTATAAAACAAATCTTCTCTTCACAACTTGTTAAGTAGTCATAGACGGGGTAGGCATCCTCAGGTTCAGGAATCCTGAGAAACACTCAGGGAACTAAAAGACTGGGCTCTAAATGTACCTCCTCTCAAAGAGAAATGAAGAATTACTTTCCTGTTTCTTCAGATATCTACATGTAAATTCTATGCTACTTATTTCCTTGCTAAGTTTTTTCCTGCCTTGTTAGGCTAGAATTATTTCTTAAAGGAAAAAAGTGTGTGAGTGTGCTATAGTTATCATATTGCTGACAGCAAAGCAGTTATTTAATATAGCCTTGCAGGAGAGTAGTATTCATGAGCATAATATGAAAACTTCCAAGCAACCATTTCTTAACCATTATGATGCCATATTTTGAAAATATATCAAATAGATTAACACAGCTTAATATATTAACCAGAATAAGAAGTTTATTCATTCCATTACACAATTTAGATAAAAAATATATTAATACTTGTGTTAGGATTTTATAGCATAAAATGTGTAACATAGATTATTCTATTAGGAAATTGTAACAATATTTTCCTGATTAACAAACATCTCAGACATAGTAATGTAACAACATAGTAGAAAAATCATGGTTTTACTTTCCTTGTTAACTAAAAAGGAGGACACCTTAACCTTTCCTGATATTAGGATAACTATGACAAGATCACAGTACATCTCAGTTGCCCTGACTCAGAAAATGCAAGTATGAAAATGCATAAGCTTGGCTGGCATAGGAGAATGGGAATTTTTGGGTGTTAGAATAGATAAGCTGAGTCTAGGCTGTGAGAAAACAGCTGTACTTGTTTCAACAAATGTGTGTGTAGTGCTAAGAGCTGGGCTGGGAGACGCTTGAGGACAGCAAGAGAACAACCATTCTGTTTTGCCATTATTGTGTGTTACATTTGTACTTGAAGTGAGACCCTGCTATATTCAAAAGTGGAAGGAAAAAAGATCCACGAAAAAAAATGTTGAGAAAGTAATCTTTAAAAATACTGTCTTAAATGCTTTCAATAGATATCATCAGAATATTGGTATCTATAAAGTGCTGACATCATTTTTGGATGTTGTCAGTGAAAAAAAAAAAAAAAAAAGCAGGCGTTTGCACACTGATTTCCAGAAGACGTAAATGTCAAACATTTTTTAAAAACAAAATTGTGAAATTCTATGACCAAAAGGTTGCTATAGAATGCATATGATTTCCTGAGAGTTCATCCGTCATACTCAGAAGCAAAACTGAGTCAATTAAAGCTTAATTGAACATCTAGTTTTTGCTGAGCATGAATCTCAGTACTGTTGAAAAGAAAAATTGTGGCAATTACAGAACTCTAAAAATTGAAAACTAACATTGACTTCTTTCTTCTTCTCATTTTCCTCTTTTCTGTAAATACCAGAAGTGCTTATTTTTCTTAATTTTGTGAACACTTTGATACAAAAATTTAAAATGTTGTACTGTGTGAGTTGTATAAGACTGATGTGCAGTTTCCAAATAAATAAATTATGTTTAACATGTCTCAGTAACTGCAGCTTTAATAAGCCTCAGTAGCTGTGTTTATAAAGAAAGAATAGGAGAAATAAAAAAAGAAATTTGAGATAACATATGAAATTAACACAGAAATAATGGAATACTGAACCACATAATCAAGGACACTCAGCAAAATAATCAAGGTACAGCCAGAATACAAGGAGCAAACAAGGCCAACTCATCAGTCTAGGTAAAGGGTAATTCCAGCCATGGATCATCAAAACCACCAGCCCAAGACTCAAACCACCAACTCAAAAGAAGAAACAGACCATGTGGACTAATTAGAATATGAAGAGAGAAAACAATTTACCAGTAGAAGATAGAATACTAATTAATGTGAGAAGTTATGTATATGTAAGTTATAGCCAATGGACGTTAATGCCTTTGTTTGCTAAAATATAAATAATGATGTTCACATAATTGCCATGCTAGCTCTGCAGATTTTCCAACTAGAAAAGTTCTCTACACGGAACTCTAAATAAACCAAATACCTTGACTCTCTGAGTGGATTGTTCTCTTGCCTGCTGCGTAAAAGAATCCATTTCAGGGCAAAAGGGCTATGGCGCTTTTGTGTGTTCTCAGGCAAGAGCTTTTGCAGTAGGGCCAACAACTTATTTTAGTGTGTCATAGGTTTGACGTTGGCACAAGGCCAGTGCCCCTATGAGGATATACTGTCCCTGGTATTTGCTGTGAGATGTGACCAAAAACAGAGCAAAACAGTTTCTAATTTAGAAAGCAAAAGAAAAGAACTTTATTACTTATAATATGCAAAGAAGACACATACAGAAGAACATGAAAACTTTAAAAAACACTCTTCCTCCCCCTCACCATTAGTTCTCAACACAATAAAACGAACTAAAAATTTCCAATCACGTTACCACTCTTTAGATAATTAATTCTTAGTCTATTACCACTCTTTCGATAATCAGTACTCAGTTCATCAAGGAGAGATAGGAGTCTTCCTTGCACCACATCGTGGCCTCTTCTTCCATGTCCAGTGCTCTCACCACTGTGCATGGACCAGAGCTGCTTCTAGGGTCTTCCTTTTTAAAGATGCTTTGGTTAGTTCCAAGAAACGACAGCTTCTCAAATTTTGGGACACCAGTCCCCCCCAATATTACCCCCTGGGGCCGAGGGGCCTTGAGAACAGAGCTCTTCCTCTCATCTCTGTTCACACTACTGTCCACTCTTGGCTCCAAGCCAACGCCTCTCCCCAGATGCCGTTTCTGTGTTACAGAAAAGAAATGAGTCCATCCATGGCTATAAGAACAGTCCAGCCAAAGGCCACTCCATCATCTCCTCCCACCTAAGATTCTTTTCAGCATTTTCTGACAATCTTCCATTTGCACAAACTTTCATCATCTTTGCTTAGTTCTCTCTATCTTTTTTCTTCAAATTCAGGAGGATTAGCATTTATAAAGTTTCCATCATCTACGAAAAGGATTAAAATCTTGGACTTTGTTTCTTCAGAACTCTCACGGTATTTTTGCTGTTGGGCACTCTTCTCACGCCACCCTCCCATACTCCTTCGGCCGTGCTGCCCGGCTACTGATATCAAATTTCAAGATGACGGAGATCACAGACACGGTTTCTCAGTTTCTCTCTCTCCGGGGGGGAGGGGGGGGTTGGGGGAAAGAAGGCTGTCTGATGCCTCTTAAGGTTCTTGTACTCTCTCCACCCTTCCATCTTGCAGGATTTTTCTCTCCCCCTCTGTGCCCAAGGCTCCAGCCTACCTCACCCAGGCCGCATGGCTTCCCCTCCCCCGCCCAGCCAGCCGCTGGGCAGGGGAGATCCCTCCGTCCTCAGGGACCGGAACCAAGAGAGAGCTTTCCGGGGAGCCCTCTGCTTTTGACCCCTTGTGTTCTCAGAGGCGGATCCTTGTCCTCAGTGGCCACACCAGGTGCCAGTCTTTAAACCTGAGCACTCATTGGTTTGACCACTGAAGTTCAAAAAACTCATTTTTTTCAAACTACGACATAGTGTCAAAATGACTTTATATACAGAGTAATTAATATTTTAGGACTGGGAAATCTTCACATATGAACTTCTAACCAAGAAACTTCAAACTGATAAAGTGCAAAATGAAGACTGACTAAAGAAAAATTCTGAATTTAAAGCTCACTAAGTAATATTAGTGTAATTGTTCGCAACTTAGTTATTTTCTAAATTATTTTTATCTTCCATGCTGATATCTTTACAATCCACAGAAACAAAATGAGAGAAACTGGGAAACTGCTGATTGACTAGAATCACTTTGGATTTTGTTCTGTAAGGGGGCTTTGTACCTTCAGCTGCTGTGGAGCTTCAAGGGAAGAAAGGATGCTTGGTACTATAGTAATTATTTCTTTTTCATGCTGTTAATAGAACCTAAAAATCCTGGTGTGAAGTGAAAGGGAAAACTGGGATAAAAATGGTTCACTAGTTATCAACTAAATCTTTTATACTGCAGTATTAGATAATGTGTTCACATTTCTGGAATACATAGTAATTTTCTCAACAGGAAAAGAGGTTTCGAAGTAAAAACATGAACAGTCACTGCAGGGAAACCAAAGCTTCTGACCTTGTATTTTTTTCCATTATTTTTCTACTTTGTTATTGTGTTACTTCTCTTTTCAATGACTTAGCTGGAATTAGACTTATTCTTGTAGCTCTCCTAACCTCCACCAAACCCACACAGCCCCAGCTCTGTCCTAAGAAATCAGTTTTGGTTTCTGATAGCTCTTGAATATGGAGTTGAGCACACTTTCTGTGAATCAGTCACCACCACCAGTACACCAAAGTCTATTGAGTTGCGAGAATGACTTTGCTAAAGTTTGTCTCCTGCTAAAAGTCCAATTGCCTTTTGCTTTGGAGAGGAAGCAGAGGGAGGTAGGTAGAGAGGGGAGAAAGGAAAGAAGAGAAAAAGGAGACATGGCGACTGAGAATTCTAACACCTTAAAGAAAAAAGAAGAGAAAAACTTATATTTTCTCCTAGGTGTCTCTCCTTACAAACCTTTCTTTCATTTTCTTGTCTCTTCTGTTATTTTTTCAAGCATTATCAGATCCTTTCCTCTCAACCTACTTCCTATTTCAGAAAGAGTGCAGTTCCCACAGGTTCTTTGTGAGAGTATGTTGGTTTTCCCTCTTCTCTTTCCCAGTAGGACCACCATGAGTCATTATATAAACAAAAGGACAATTTTTTTTGTGAAAATACAGAAACCTATCTACAGAATTATTTTTTTTTTCCAGATCTAGATGGATAATAGCAGTATAATGGAAATTTTTTTCCAGGTCTAGATGGATAAAGGAAATATGCTGACATCACAAAATCAGCTCATTAAAACAGGGTATATGACTAACAAAAGTATGTGGAGAAAGATACATTAAAATCACCATGACTTATGTATAGGCTAAAGTGTACTGAAGTTTGAGATGTTATCATGAGAGCTATTTGAAATTTTGTAATCAATGAGGGACTTTTATTTAATGTAAATTCTAATATTTATAGACATAAAGGCTTCATTGAAAAAAATAATTTAAAATCCCCAAACAACTCCTAAAAGAAGAAGAGACTGACAAAACCAGGAAACTTGAAAATTGTGCATATGAAGGTGAGCTTTGGTAGGGTTGCTTATAAAAAAAAATGGATAAAATATGGATAAAATCTTATTCTATCCACTGTGCATCATCTCTATAATTTCTGGGTATGTTCGTAGTGTCTAAATAAAATGTTCACCTGCCAGCAGCAAAATCAGTAAAAGCATCACATTAACCTCTCTAATAGTTAGAGGTACTATTGTATCAAGGCAGTGTAGCTAATAACATCTGAATAATGAAAGTCTTCCCAAAGTCACTGATGGAAAACTCTTATTTACATTTTTTTAAAATAAAGCATCCATTTTCTACTGTTGTATAGTCTAGTGACTGGAGAATGTCTGCCAGCACCTTAACCTACAGGCATATTATGTTGCTAACAAGTCTAGTAATAGCTGTCAGGTTCTGAAAATTATCTTCTAATTCCTACCTAAAGTTGTCAGATTTTATAAGCTCCTTGGCAGATTATTCTCATGAATAGGTATTGTAACTTTCTTCTTCAAGGAGTAGGCAGTTTTGGATTTTTTTTTTTTTTTTTTTTTTTTTTTTTTTTTTTTTTGTGTCTGAATTGATGTTTAACTTATATTTAAAACTTTAAATCCTCTCATCACAGTTACCACAACTTCAGTTTTAGATAAGAACCTGTTTCTCTTTCCTTTCAAGTAAACAATTAATTAGATAATTTTTCTTCTATAAATGAAGGAGAGAGAGGTAATTTGAAAGAGGTTGTGTAAAAAAACTATATAACTATGTATAAAGTTGAAGAATTGCTTTTTTCTATTTGAATTTGTGTAATTAAAAAGACTAAAAACGGCAGTATTTTTTCAGCATGCTTACATCTTGAAATATATTTACGGATTATAAATGAAAATAGTTTAATATAACTTTGTCTCCTAATTTTCATTCTGAGTGAGCAAGATGAGAGTCTAAATAAAACACAAGACTAACTCTCAGCAAATTTGGATCTTTCCTTAATGTCTTTTGTCATCAACTGAAAAATTTATTAATTTATTAAAATATTTTTTTTTTAATTTGAAAGACATTGTTTTTAATTTCAGCAGTGAAATATAAGAAATTCCAAAGAGTACAATTCCATAAATGTTTAGTAATAACGATTTAGATTAATGTTTTTAACATTCAACAACATTGTATTTGGGCACATTTTGACTGAGAAACCACAAACTGTCAGAGTAGCAATGGACTGCTTGCTGTAAAATCATCAAAATTTAGCCTTTTGTATTAATATTTGAACATGAATATTAAAATTTGAACATGAATGTTAATAGACACTTATATGGAAATCTGAAGAAATTTTGAGATTTTAAAAATTTTTTCTTCCAAATTTGAAGCAATCCATCGGTAAATAATAAAGCACTGTTTGGGGCTTGTTGTTGAGTTTTTTTTCCATTTATGTTTGGAGAATAGTGTATCACAGCAAAATATCATGTGTCAGGTTGACTGTGGATAATATGTTACAGGGAGTTAGAGAATACTGCCCTGGATGTAGAAAAAAAAAAATCTCCTGGAAAATGTGTTTGAAGTCTTACAGTAATTTAATGAAGTAATTGACAATACCTGCAATCTATATGTCTGAGTGGTTCTCATTTAGCATAACACAAACCACATCCTGCAAGAACTGCTGTAGCATATGTCCCTCATGGCATCCTATTTCACTTTATATTTAGGAGATAGATGATCCTGTTCTTTTATATTGATCCTGTGATTTTATATTTTTTCAAAAAAAAAAAAAAAAAAAAAAAAGCTTTGGAACTGCAACCTTAAATGAAACGTGTTATCCAGTAGATGAAGCCCTAAATTTAGTGTTTTACCTGAGACCAACTGAGATGGTAGGATAAGAAAAGATCTATGCAGCTTTTGTATTCCTAAAGAGAATAATTCCTTGTCCTTGAGGATAAACACTACTTCTGTGATAATACAACAGGTATGGGGGTTGTTGAAGCTTCAGACAAGAGGAAGCACTGAGCATTCTGGCAGATGCTGCATTACTTAGGAGAGAGTGTAGAGTCAAAAAATTCCCTTCTCCCGTGTGGGAGTGGGCACAAGTCTCAGGCCTTCTGCTGCATCCTCTCAGTCCCTCCTAAACAGTCACTCTGCCAGCTCCTTTTCAAATCTCATCAGAT
The DNA here is from genome assembly GCA_032173965.1 of Sitta carolinensis. Taxonomy (NCBI): domain Eukaryota; kingdom Metazoa; phylum Chordata; class Aves; order Passeriformes; family Sittidae; genus Sitta; species Sitta carolinensis. Next base: position 29,427,452 of record CM063285.1, read on the forward strand.
CAAAATGACCCACACTAAGACAGGTATTTTTAAGAGTATTTTACTCTTAAAAATAGTGACAGCAGACAAAATCAGCCATCTGCATCCTGTAGGACTAGTACCAGAGGCCTCAGAAAAATATATATGGGGTGGGGGGAAAAAAGATGAAAGAACTATAATAGGAGGATGAGTGAAAAAATAGTGTCAGCTAGATGTTGAGGTACTAGATTTCAGTAAGAATGATGAAATTGGGGAATAGTATCATAAAATAAATAAGCAAGGAAAAGACACTAGAGCCGACAGGCATCATTTATGAACAGTGAATAAGAAGGATGGGGTAAAAAGTGTAGCATTAGAAAACCATAATTTAGAAAATCAGTTAATAAACTGCATTTTTTTTGAGGTAAGATTATAGTTTATCTTTTACTTACAGTGAAGAAAAAAAATTACAAAAAGAAAGTTGAGTCATTTGGTCTCAGAAGTGTGGGGAAAGAGTTTGATAATGGCTGAAGGGTAGCTCCCCATCCCATGACAATTTGTGAGCTATCCTCTTCCCCTTTTTACATGATGTTAAGGAATTAACTTTTGAAAAAAAATGTATGCAAAATGGAAAATTATCTTTTATTCTACAGGAACCAATCAATAACATGTACAAATTTTTTTCTAACAAAATTGAATTAAAATTTCAGAAGGAAAGAAGTAGCCTTTTGTTTCCAAAAAAGTGACCAATTTCAGTTTTTTAGTTGAGAAATTTATTATTTCCTATAACAATAAAAGAAATATAAAATGCATATGTTAAGAAGTCTTGTAATGGTAATGATATAATAGTCTAGATGTGATATATCTAATATAACAGGAATAAAAGATTAAAGTGGAGCAGACTCAAATTTTAAATGGAGATTTGTAAGAAAATAATCATTGAGACTACTAAACACCAGTAGCAGTGATCTAAATCCTGAACTTAAAAAGCATGAATGGATTGGAATAATGTATGCCCTAGTATTCAGAATCCAAGAAATATGACAAAACATGCTGCATTTTTATCCCTAGAAACAGCCGATATTAATAATAGAGAAAAAGTTTTTAAATTATAAAAGATAGTACAATAAAGATAATAAATATGAATAACAGTAAAGGCACAGTGGTAATTCTGAATGTTAAAAGTGATCATTATGATACATCAAGAAGGGGTATTACAAGGAGAAGTTCACTATTTTTTAAGCTAGAACTTTGCTAATACAGATTTTAATTGAAGCCTATGAACTGAAATGACTATGCAATATGTCAGCACAGAAATCAATGTTTATCTAAGTCCAAGTGTCTTTTCATGTTGCCATTCTAAGACATTCTTAGACTGTTGGCAGTCTAAGACTAGTAAAAATGCCAAGAGCTGTACCATAAATAAGGTGAAGAGTTTCAAAGTTCAGAATATGATTCACTTTCCTGTGCTTAACCAGGCAGCTAGTGTGCTTATGAGTTGATTTGGAGGAAACAGGAAAAAAAGGTATTTTGAAAGGGGATTATTCATGCTAATCTTATTCCTTTATTTTCCACCATGCCTTTGTTGAGGACACTTTCATGAGTTGAAAAATGTATTGGTGGATAAACTGGTAAAATTGCTAAGCAAGCTTTTAGTTCATGACTCATACAAAAGGATGAGGTTAAATGACTGCACAGTATTCTACTTGGGGTATGGCTCACCATGATTTGGCTTTTGATATGGGAATTTTTATATTGACTTATACGGGTTTTCAAGAGAAGCTGTGGATGCCCCATCATTGGAAGTATTCAGTGAGAGGTTAGATGGGTTTTTAAGCAACCTGATCTGTTGTAAGATGCCCTGGCTATGGCAGGGGGGTTGGACTAGATGGTCTTTGAAAGTCTCTTCAATGAATACATGGATGACCTTACAACTTCATACCTTGTAAATATCCTGATGTCAGGTATAGTATTTAAGTGAACTATTATATTAGCAGCTCCCAGTATGTTTTCCTATGTAATTATAGATAATGAAATTATTGACATTTTTATAGGCATCTCCAGTTAGCAGTGCTTTCTAAAACAAGAAATAAATAACCACATTTTAGAATGTTTTTACAGGGGTTAGTACTATGGTTTCATTAGTAAGTAGAACATCTGTCATGAAATTTGTTTTGTTACATTAAAATAAAGATATTATTTTCTTTTAAGCCAGTGCATAGTTACTAGATAGTCTCAGTTCAAGAGTTATGAGCTGAAGTTTGGTTATTATTTAAGAAATGTACTTAAATTCAGAATAAATGGAACAAGTGGACTCTGTCTGTGGACCAGGTGTGAATTCATGCCGAATAATCCAAGAGAATACTTAAATTCATATGATACATCCTAAGTGCAATGTTTAGTGCAGAAAGAGAAAAAACTTCATAAACACCTATGAATATCTCAGACAGAATAAAATTTTGTTCACTTTCTTGAAGTCTGTGTTAATCTAAAGAAGGACATGATTCTTCTAAGAAAAAACGTGAATCTGCTTTTGACTTTCACTCCATCATCTAGGGTGTTTTTCATCTATGCAGTAAAAATATGATTTCAGCATCATTAGACATTTGCACATTAGGTTTCTTTGCATCTAAGTGGAGAGAAATAGCACAGTAACCCTAAAACAAATTGAAAGTTTGTATCTGTGTTTCTATATATGTATATATAAGCCCAGAAAAATAGCTCTTTGTAAACAACTTTTTTTCTTTTACACACTATTGTATTTGTAAACATTATTCTGAGTTCAATGTTGTAATTTTTTTCTCCGTTTAATGCTAGATAAACTGAAATCTTTGTGTCATATATAATTTCCTATGGATCAGTTTTATTGAGCAGCTAAAAAAAATCAGATCCAGAAACATTAAAAGAATAATAAGAAATTAATCATTTTTACTAAAGAATTATTTGTATTCATGTCATTTACATGGTGGAATAATAGAGTTAATATTTCACTTTTAATAACAGCTTTTCCGCAAAACTACTTGGGAAAGTTCAGGCTTAAATAGTTAATTTAAGAGATAGATTATATTTGATCAAAATTCTGTTAGAATTGCTAAGATAATATAGTCAGAACTATCTTGCAAAATTCTTGCTGTTATTTTGGTAAAACTAGAGAAAAAAATACTCTACAAAATCAAAATTTTATTTGGTTAAATGTCAAGAAGGATTGCATTCCATATTGAATACATTTACTATTTAGCAGATGTTTAATCTGTAAATCGATGAGTAATAATGTTTTAAATGAAGAATTATATATGTTGTTTTTTTTTTTTTCCTGTGCAGAAGACGGGAAAAAAAACCCGAGAAGTGGAAAAAATTATCAAGGTCTCTGTAGTACAGGGTCTTCTCCAAAATAGAAGTAACAAACTTCAGTGTTGGGGAAATTTGTTTAATTTCACTATATTTCACCATAAAAGAAAGCAAATGTATTTGCAAATTGTGAAAGGGAGGGAATGTTAGCAGGAAGCGATAAATTTCGTAATTTCCAGGTGAAAAAGTACTGCTGCTAATATAAGTGTCTGTGCAACAATAAGAAATTAAGAGGCAGTGAAGAGGAAAAGAAAAGACGACTAAGACTATAATGTATCATCAAATTGATTTGGAATAATAGAGGTTTAGAGAGTCACAACAATAATTTTTGAACAAACTTTTTAAATAAATCATCTAATCTATTTCTTTTATTTTAAAAATAATCAAAATTGATTTGAACACTGTCAAGGAAAAAAAAATCTATTTTTTCACAATAAAAAACTCTAGAGCAAATGGAAAAAATTGGTACTATTCAGTGCTAATACCTTTTAAACAAGTTAACAAGCTATATACAAGCTTAGTACTGTTTCTGAAGTATTCTTCTGTCTGATAGTATTCACTCTGCTTTCATTTTATTCACTCTGCAATAGACTGGCTGTTGGATAACTGCTGCTGTTCCTTGTAGCCTATTTTTCTGGATGTATTACACTCTAGAAGTAATTGTTGTTCTGCATGGAGTATTGGCTCATAATTTTCCCAAGAACAGTTTCCAACAATGTGTTCCAGAAAATCTTTAATTTATTTTGAATCAAAAACATTTCTGTGTCGTATGAACACTGAAAAAGGAAAATTAGATATTTCTCCTGAAAATTAAATATTTTTTTTTTAATCAATTATTAATGAAAGATCTTTTGGGAAAACATACTAACAGAACTTTTTTCTTTGCACCTCATACAACATGTATATACACAGATAGGAAAATCTTCAGAGGTAAAAAAACCTCAGGGGCTGGATGACATTTAAAAAAAAAATAGGGGTACTCTACACAGAGAAAGTGGACAGACCCCAGGTCTACTACTTGAGTTTCACTTCAGCTTTCTTGTTGAAAAAAAGGTTATATTAGATGTATACAGGAGATGTTGAGGCAGATCCATTACTATGTTCCAAATTTCAAGTATCTATTTAGTGCAATTTAACCGCAGAAGCAATCTGCAAAAGGATACATATTTGTTATCTAACTGGACATAGTCCAGTTTCTGATTTGGAATAAAAGTTTATTGATTTGACTGCAAGTAAATTACTTAAGTGAAGTAGGACACCACAACTCCTTGTTACATTTGTGTAGATTTTGATATTACTTTGCAAACGGGCTAGTGTTTATTGTTTGGGAACAAAATAAAGGAGAATATTATAAAATATTTCTGAAGTACCTGAATATTTTCTTATTAATTTCCTACTGATGTAAAGTCCATATTCCTTTAGAAATGTTTTGTGATAAATTTTATTCTTTAGATCAAGGACTGAGACATGTACTTTGCATTGGCATTAGATTGTTGATTCATAAGAAATAAATCTTAATTTGAACCTGAAATTCAAGCTTGGGAGAGAGCAATACAATTGTAATGTCCTCTCTTTTTCCCTTTCAGTTTAATAAATTGGAGTGCATATGAATGAAAATAGTAGAAGTAATCTTAAATGTTTGGGGTTTATGGTATGTCAGAGGTTTGCTCAGTACAAATCAGAACAGTATCTGATGTTTATGTGTTTCCTACTCCATGTGCTTCAGATTCATTACTTCATCAGATTTAACAGAAAAGAAAACATAATACACAGGAAGAACTACAAAAGTAGAATCACAGAATCTCATAATATTCTGAGTCAGAAGGCACCCATGAGGATCACTGAGTCCAACTCTTAGAGTGATCTGGAGAGGGGTTAAGCCTGCAACCTTATTAGCACCCTGCTCTAACCAGCTGAGCTATGAGATATTGTGAATAGGAAATCCTAATACCCTCTTAGATCAGTGCTTAAAACATCTGTTCTGAAGTATTCACAAGGGCTGCAGTAAGCTATGCTCACCCTGGAGTTAAGGATGAGATCAATTCTATAATTCCTGTGATTCTCTGCGAGGCTTATCCTCGTTATACCAGCAAAGGGGAAAACTTGGGGGGCCATCATTATGGGATTAAAGTGAGACATTTCTTAATGGTGTACATCAGTATTCAGGCAAACACTGGAACTTAGGGAAAGGTAAAAACCCTTTCCAAAACACCATCCTTCCACACTACAATCCTCCCCTCTTGAAAACGAAAGAGCAGCATAGGCCACATTTGAGCAATACATTACTTAAAATATCTGAAGCTATAGTTGCAAAAAGAGTTACACATCATCTTTTTGTCTTCCAGCTACTGCTAATAAGCAGAGGATGTCTGAACAAGTAGAAGTCTCAGAATATGCTCAGAAATTTTCTACATGTTTCCAAATAAGGAGTTTAGCTTGTGGTCAAGTACCACACTAATATCTTCCCTCTCAAAAGATGAATGTGTAGTTATATCTTTCTGTATCAAGAATATCAAAATCTGCTAAAAAACCTACAGGATTGGATGTAATGATCCAGACAAATAGTGTTACTTTTTTTGTGTCCTTACAACTCTCAAAATATGATAATTCTCTCTTTGAATTTAATTACTCAATAACCGGAGAAGTAAACTATAAAGGAATTATACAGGACATATTTCTTACTTGTGATACCACATCTGAAAAATCACAGCTGTAAAAGAATTAATGCAAAGATGTTTCTATAAAAGCAGCCCTACTCTTTTGACCCAGGGACAAGAAACTCAGGCATCGCGTCTTTTATGCAGACGACATGGGCAAAGGTAGTTTATCAGGAGACCTTCATGGGAGGAGGGCACCTCTGCTGCCAGTCATTGTTCCTTCTTTGAATATTTCTCTTCCATAACTGCTACTGTGATGTACATAGAAACACACAGCAACACACACACAGGCGTTCAGGTAGAGAAGAAGAAAGGAAGAAATTCTATTTTATTGTTGACCTCGTATATATAAGTTTCTGGACAGTGATCAGAGATTGGACAGAGAAGTTCCCACCTCTCCATCTCCACTGGTCACTTGAGAAGTCCATCAGGTGATATCTTTTACAAAGGAATGCAAACATGATTCTTGTTTATCTTACAATTCGTGAGAACTGACTCCACTATATTAAAACGAATCAGAAGGCTTATTTTCAGGCACAACACATAACTATTCTGTTTTACCAGCTAATCTCATGGTTCACATGTTTTTTTTTCCCCCTGGCTCCATCTCACTGAACTTGATGTATACCTTTTCATTAAGAAAGGCTTAGTGTCTAAAATCTCCAAGAACTAGCGAGCAGGGGAGATTATTAAGAAGTGGACATTCACCTGCAACAAGATTTAAAGTTACATGTTTTTTCCTAGATCAATCATATAAATATTATTCCTGACCATATATCACTCTTTAAAATTTTGGTTTATGGTGAAATTTTTCTGCTTTTGCATTTTAGCTTTCTCTTGTTTCTTTATTTCTGATTTCCTGCTATGTTATTGACAGTAAGCATAGTAAGTGATATTTTTCTTTTGATGGTTAGTTGGGGTTTAGGCTCTGAACAACTGAACAACTTATATTTCATTCTTGTAATTGTGGCTGGAGTAGAACACATTCTACCAGAAACTTTTCTTTCTACAAAATGATTGAAGACTGTAACCATTTCCAAGTAAAAATCAATTAGCCTTTGAGAGATTTATAGAAAAGAATGCACACAACTCACTGCAGAAATGAAAAAAATGGCATGCATATACTTAGCACATCAATGTCTGCTATCTTGCCATAATGTATTTGGCTGCACTGTTCCTTACCATGTTTGTTCTGAAAGTTAGTAAAAGGTCTTACAAGAAAGTAAAAGACAACATGACTCCTCTTCTGCTCCTTATTTTTCTTGTGCCACATATTATTAGCAACATCTGCACCAGAATATATGGTATTATTTATGCCCTTCACACTAGTCAGAAGAATGAGAAGCAACTACTTTCCCAAATGTAATGGAAAAATCTGTGCTAATATACACCAAGAGGCAGGTTTAGCATCCAAAAGACTATGATAAAATATATGTTTTTCCTACAAATGAAGAGTTTTTCCTCTATGTAAAAATATTGACATTGTTAATAACAGAATGTGCCATTAAAAAGTTATATTTAATCTTTAATTGTGGCTATAATCCATGAGGATATGACAATTATTTTGAAATATTCCTGAAAAAAAAATTCATCTCTTTCCAAATGGCTGATTTCTGCATTAGTCAGTAAAATGGAAAGATTGTTATTCCTTTCTCTAAGGAGACTATCAGTCTTTATATACATTGAGTTGTAAAAGATATATATATACACCAAAAGGTGAACAAACATGAGGTTTATTTTAATATCAACTGAATAACTGTAGAGTTCAAGGATAAGTTTAGGCTTTTCTACAAACAGAAATGTCATCATTGACTGATTACTCTAGAGGAAATTAAAAATTATGCCAAAACAAGAAAATGATCTTCAAAAATAAATTCAAAGAAAGGTCAGCACAGTAAACCAGAATTCAGTTTAATGACAGCTATACTTAGAAAAGCATCTGTTCTCCAATAGCACATATGGTGGAATGAAGGAGAGAAAATGTTTGCTTTGCTTAGTGTTTTTAGTTATATAGGTGTGGTATATTTATTCTCTTCTTCCAGTCTAGATCTGTAAAGCATGTCAACTATTTTTGTTTACAAGATGAAATCTGTAACAGGCTATGCTAGGAAATGAAGGTTACCTTTCTCTGTTTTCCAGATGAAATAAGTTAGGCACCACACTCTAGAGGCAATAATACTACTTTGAAACAGCCAGATCACCTGAAAACATTACTTCATTGTAAGAAGCATCAGAGTTCAGAAGCAAACTTCTCAGGGAGCCTTCCTGCCAAATAACGTGAGATGGACCTTGAAGCTGTATGTCTGATACTTGTTTCCAAAGAATGTGTATCCCTTTAAAAACAGCATACAATTGTCACTCTTTCACTAGGTGTGCACATTTCTTGGTGAAAAAATTCATTCTTCTTTCTAAACGCTAAACCATCAAAAGTTGAATTTATTGATTCTAAATCAGATCTTCAGCCTTTGTTTAAATTTGCACAGAAAACACAGGAACGAACAAGCAAACAAGCTGAAAAATATTTTGAGATAAACTAAACAAAATTGTGAATAAAACAAAACTCTTGATTAAATAAACTGGAAACAGGCACAATTGGTACTTTTCCCCATATCACATGGTCATCATGGACTCAAGCCACCATATGCCCTCGCAACGACCTAAATAACCCCAAAGTATCACAGAACCATAATCCCTGATAACCAGGTTACCTCTTCTTCCATGGGAGCTGCAATTACCCTGCAGTAAATGCTGACATTGTATAACAACCACTTTAGTGGGTATGAGGAAAGGCTGTTTACACTCAGAACAATGAGTGTCCCTTTTACAAGACCCAAATTTCTCCTCTGGAAGAACCTCAGCAGAGTGAGAAAACAGAGAAGTTCCTTGTCACCCTATACAATCCTTCCTGGTCTGTTTAAATAGACAGAAGTAGGCTGTAAAGGGAAAAAAAAAAGCTCTTGAGCATTGCCTTAAATAAACATATTGACTGTTTGACTTGATACTGATGTAGGTCCCATGGTTAAAAATGGAATTTGTTCTCATTCTAGTTTAAAATACTCTAATTTGAAAATTATACTGTATGTAAAGGGCATATGTAAAGACCTGTTTTCTTCACACTTTTCTGATGCAAGTTCTCAGTCACAGCCTTTTAGAGATGAAGGGCTTTCTATGAGAAAAAAAGATTTTTCTTTTCTCTAAAGGAGCCTCAGAATTCTCCATTATTCATTGATGATTTCACAATACATGTGTCTCACAGGGCCTGTTCTAAAGACTATTGCAGTTATTGAGAGTTTCATAGATATATTTGCATTGGTATTTCAGTGAGAGATACTTTCTCTCTTTAAGGTGTTTAAATTAACAGAAATTGCCAAGGTTTTATAAACAGGCTTTATACACTTGCCTCACATAATCATAACACTACTGCCACTCCACAATTCACTGAAAAAACCACAAAGCCATGATGATGTTGTGATGGTTATATTCACAAGAACATTTGTGACTTCTTTAAATTTTTATACCACTTTTCTAACCAATATTCATTTAATTTCTTCTGATGATTAATTGAATATTTACTGATTCCTCAGTTTGTAAGTATAGTTCTGACATCTTATTTAATTCTAAATTGTAAGATCACCAGACTGTCATTCTTCTTTAAGTATTCCATATCTGGGCTTCTTTTTGTACAGAATTTTCCTTGAATTCAGTAAACAAAAAAGATGTCTGTCCATTTGTAGGAAGGAATGCCTTTTTTTGTACAGGCATTGAAAGCTAGACTTTTAGCACAGTTCAAGAGCTTTGATGTTCCATGTCATAAGTCATTTGCATTTGTTCTTTTCCTCCAAATTCCCCTTCATGGTTTGAACTTACTCCATGAAGTTGATGATTGTAGGTAAAGGGAGAGTTGCAAAACATATAAAAATGTAATATATGAGCAACAAAACTTTAGACATTTGAATGAAGAAATAGTCCCGTTAAATAAAACTCAAATTTTTAAAATATTTTCTAGGGTATTTAATGTGCTTGCTGTTTGCAAATATTGTTTCAGGCTTTATAGACGTCTTTGTCTACTCATTGCACCTCCTCAGCTCAGTCAGAGACCCATAGTCTATCCAGAGGAACAACAATTTAAGGGACTACAGAGATCAGTCCTTTGTTGTTGTATTTAATCCCCTCATGAGCTGACATGCATAGGAAACACCTTCATGGGAAACATCCTCAATATCCCTTGGAATATATTATGGGAGCAGGACCTACATCTTCTCACTCAGCTATTCAGCTTCAGAGTATCTTTTGTCCATATATCTTAGTCTGTCATAGTCCAAAGATAAATCATACTCCCAAAAGGATTTCCACAGGGTTTGTGCCAGACATTTTATAACCCCTCATGCATTCTCCTCAGCTATTGCAGCTCCCACATCTTCTGGGGTAGATTTTTACTAGCTCAAAGGTGCAAATTCTGTGTACTGAGGGTACATCTCACAAAATTTTCTCTCCTTTTATAACTAGCTAGGGAATCAACCAAGCAAGCTGTTTCATTCTTCCTTTGTTACAATATTTACCTGGTTCTAAGAATATCCTAAATTCATCTGGTCACTATTTTTTCCTATATACTCGCATTTCTATTTTCAGATGAAGAACCAGAGTGCTGCTAATGAAACCTGATTATTCTCCCTCTTTCCTTTATGTCCATTGCTTGTAGCCAGAAGCAAATGTGAACCAGAATGTCCATCACTTTGGTAGTTACTGTGTATTTGCATTCGAACATTTGGGAATAAAATATATCAAGCTAAGTACATCTAGAAGGAGGAAAAAAATCAAAAAATTTAAAAAATAAAGTTGACTGTGAAATGTGATAATTTTAAAATAATATTTGGAAGAATTATTTTTTTTGTGTGTTCCACATGCAAATTTAGATGGAAATAAAACATTTTTCTTGCATTGTAAAATGACAATATTTCATGACTAATTGTAGATTATATATATATCTGGTCTTCTTTAATTGGAAAAAAAAAAGATTATTCTTAATTACCTGGTGCTTCTAATTCCAGTCTAAAGTAGATTTTAATTCTATGTCTGTAAAATATTATACTAAGAAAATGTGTCATCATCATATCCATTCTGTTCCCTGGACTGTTGAGAAAAGTGAAGACTCATACACAGATTTTGAACAGTAAAAATTGTGTTATTGATCCTCAACGCGAAATAAGGCAGACATAATGCTTTTGGAAAAGACTGCATTAGAGAGATTTAAGTAGTTTCTCTACTCATAAGTCTCCTACCCAAATCCAGGCTTCCATGAATGCATTATTAATATTTGTCAAATTAATTTCGACATGTCTAGTACTGGTTTTTCCATTACACAAATTGAAGGTATTGTGCTCAGAAGCACAATCTGTCTTCCTCAGAGGCTGTTTTCTTTATGATTGTCTTTGGGTAACATTAGAAAATGTTCCCCATCTTTATGAAGTGTTTTTGGAGGGTGTGGAAGACAATGAAGGGAAGTCTGGTGCAGGAGTTTCTACAGTAGATTTCAGGAGTTCCCAGAGAACCATTTTTCATGAGTCAGCCTTTTGTGCCTTGTTCCAAGTTGGCAATAATCTTTCATCTTTCTTTTCACCCAAACACTTCTTATATATATGTATGAAGTATTTCTTACAGAGAAATATTGTATTATATTTGGAAATATTATTTTGCTTTCAGGAAACCCTGGATTTAGTCAGGCTTAGGTGATGACTTTTTCCTTGTTAATCCCAATACTTTTGCAGCCTTTGAAGAGGGGATAGCAAAGAAATGAGATTATATTACAACTCTGGAGAAGGTTAAATAGAAATATTTATAAGTCTTGGCTTCATAGTTTAGCTTTGAGGTATAAAAGACATACTCTTTAAATAAATCACTAATTTAAGAGGTTCCTATGAACAACTCCATGTTTTTCCCATCAATGTGAACAGAAACCTTCTGGTTCAAAACTGATTTTTTCAAATTATTTCAAGAAAAAAAAAATTTATAGTGTGTACTACTCACGATGGAAATTTCATGGGTTTTTTTAATGTTTTGACAATTACTTAGAATAGGAAAATAATTTATTCTTTAGTTAAAATGATTTTTTTTGCATTTTTATTAAATATGGACAACAAAGGATATCAAATGTCAAAATGAAGAACTACTATTTAGAAAATAAACAGTGCTGAATGAAAAATACCTAAGAAGACTTGAAGATGCAATACTTTATCCTTTAAGCTTCATAGTAAATATTTATTCTATACAGATTTTGTTTGCCACGCACAAGAACTCAAATCTAATAAAAATCAGGCTCTTCTATAAAATAGCCATCAGTGCTCACTGTATTGAACCACCTCTGTGGAACTAAGTTACAGCTAGTTCAGACAAAAGGACTAACTTTTTTGTGCATGCACAAATCATCACTGAAAGCGATTTAGAACTAGGCACTTGGCAATGTGTTTTCTTAATAAATATCAAATCCAGTTGATATGTTTTGAAGTTTGAAACTGGTGTGATTTATTAGTCTTTAAGCACAGTCTATAGACCTACAAATATTGGTTTGCTATGCTGCGTAAGTATTTATTCAACAGATGGATTTACAGCTTTTACTGCTGTAAAGAACAGCATGGTTTCCAAAGTCCACTGTCAGGGAATAGTGCAGATGGCTTCTCCCTGGCAAATCAGTATCTTTGGACAGCAGAAGAGCCTCACCAGCTATGGCCCATTCCACCTCATCCACCATAAACAACAAGCTGCCACACCATTTGCTAAGATTATTGAATAAAAAATAGACAGCAATATGATAGAGAAATTGACACTGAAAAATAGGATATGTGACAGGAAACCAGAGTCTGGGGATAAGAACATAATATTTTAGGCCAATTTGTGTCAGGGAATCTGCACGATTGAGCATCTGGATCATGTCAAATATGACCTATCTTATAAGGGGATAGGAAAAAGTACACAAAATGATCCCTCTGTTACTTGTGGAAAAGACATTTTTCCAGACTGCAAACCTGGTAGGAGGTTTATTCAGTGTGTAAAAACATTCAAACAGACCTAGTGTTTCAGAACTCTCCCATTGTACCAAGAAACTTGACTTTGAGAACCGAAAATTGGAATGTATTTGACTTCTTTTTGGTTTTGTTTGAGGGTTCTAGAAATCAGTAGAAGTTACTATGGTGACTGATAGTATGAGATAGTGAACAGCCAGACCTTATAAGCTCACAGAAACACAGGTGCAGACATGGCTTTGGATATTAGCATATATTTAGGGAAAGTAGAATTTTCTTTAAGGCACTGGAATTATTCCTGTACTTGGCAAAACATTTTGAGAGGTCTCACTGAATTCTCAATTTCTAACCTCTCTCATTTCACAGAGTTTGTGACTCTGTTGAAAACAGTATAATTTACTTTCTAAGGCAATTGTATACTGAAGCAAAATAAAATAGATATGATATTTTTTCAAAACCATGCTCTGCAAAAATTTTTAATAATATATGAACACGATAGAAATTTTTATCTTAAGAGTGCTTGCTTTGATCAAGCAATAACTTAAACAATTTCCCCCATCTATGTAGAACTAAAGCAAATAAATGTCCTAGATTATCAGTGTAAATCAAATAAAGTCCACAACAAGGAAGTAATTTATCACTTAAGCTATATAAACCCCCACGATTATAACTCAGATGTTTTTGAAAGGTTGGGGTATTGGCTTGGGTGAAGTTTTTTTCTGTGGTTCATTTGGTTTTCATGTGAGAACCAGCACTATTCACACATTAGAGTGCTCAGTGAAAGTGGCTCTTAAATTTTAAAGCGTTACTGCTAACACAGATTGGTTTAATTGAGAGGCTATACGGGCTTTTCAAAATCCTTATTTTGGGGCTGCCTTTCCTGGAGAAAACATAATGAATCCTACTAAAAATAAGTGAATTAAGCACTTTTTCATAGCTCTTATCAAATCAAAAAATTTCAACAAATTCTCTCAAAATTTTATTGTTACCTGATTTTTGTATCTCACATATATTTCATTCAAAGAAGCAGGTCAAGGGAGGTGATTCTACCCCTCTATTCCTCTCTTGTGAGACCCTACCTGGAGAGCTGTGTCCAGGTCTCTGGAACAGAAAGGACATTGGCCTGCTAGAGGCCAGATGAAGGCCATGAAGATGATAAGATGGGACCTCTCCCATGATGACAGACTGAGAGAGCTGGAGTTGCTCAGCCCGGAGAAGAGAGGGCTCCACAGAGACCTTTCAGCACCTTCCAGTGCCTAAAGGGAGCCTGCAGGAGAGCTGCAGAGGGGCTTTTTGCAAGAGTGTGTAGTGATGGAACAAGGAGAAATGGTTTTAACCTGAAAGAGGTTAGGTTTAGATTGGATACAGAACAAATTTTTCACTGTGAGGGTGGTGAGGCACTGGAATATGTTTCACAGAAGAGTTGTAAATGCCCTGTCCCTGGAACTGAGCAACCTGGTCTGGTGGAAAGTGTTCCTGCTCATGGCAAGGGGGAAGGAATTTAATGGTCCTTAAGGTCCCTTCTAACCCAAACTATACTGTGATTCTGGGATTTGAAGTAGTTACATATGTATATATATATATATATATATATATATATATATATATATATATATTATTTATGTAGTGTGTGTGTGTGTGTGTGTGTGTGTGTGTGTGTATGTATATAACACACACATATATGTATACCTATGTGTATACCTATATGTATACGTATATGTATATGTATATGTACATATAGGACTATATACAACTTTCTCAATTTTACATTCCAAAGATCCAATTATTTTTAATTAAAAAATATTGAGATTGGAGATGAGGCCTAGCAGTTTTAACAGTGTAAGTACAATTTACTTCCCAAGGATTCCTGTTTTATTGAGTGCCTGGAATAAATTAATCTAATTATGTTTTCTCTTTCTGTCTGTATGTTTTCTCCTTTTCAACCTTGCTGTCATCCAGGGATACACTCTGTGTACTATCCAAACTATAATTTGGATGGCAAATTATTTATTTCCTCATAGGTATTTTGATATCTTCAAAGTAGTGACTCAGTTTCTTACAGATTTTAGTAGTTGATTTTCTTAGTAGTTCCACACAATTGAAGTATAGTCTTCATAATTCTTTGGTGGAGCATTGGCATCCTACAGATTAGTGGTAAATATAGAAAATTGTCAAATTATCTGGAATTTTAATAAACCAAGAAAATTATTTTTTCAAGGTATACTAGTTCTTATAGCATTATGTACAGTCAAAGGTGTCTTCAACCTCATTTGCAGTGGTGAGCATTTCTCATTTTTGAAAATATGAATGTCAAGCTCTTTATGAGATCAGGAATGTCTCCATACTTCCGAAGGGAGTTTTGGTTTCACCTTGTCTCACACTCCCTTCTTGTCTGCAATTTGCCCAGGTGCCTGTGGAAAGATGCCTTGGATTTTCTGACTAACTGAAGGACCAGGATCTAAGGGAATTCTGCTGTTACAACACCTAGGAGGTGATACTTTTCTCAGGCAGAAACCTAGGACCTGTATGTTACAACAATAGCTGAGATAGTTTTCCTTTTATAATCTGTGTCTGTCATGTAATTGTCTTTGGCACATGTCCTCTGGGAACAACTGAGTGTGAGTAGCTTGATTATAAAATGAACCACTAAGGTTCCACCTTTCCATGTTTCAAGCACAACTGAAACGTAACCTAAACTGATTCTCATCTTGGTAAGTTCTAACAGATGTAAGACTTCTGATTGACTAGTCAAATTTACATCTTTGGAAAATAATAAAAAATTAGATATTTACCTGAAAAGTTATTATTTAACAATGAATTGTGTCATCTGATATTTGCCACAAAATACCCAGAATACCAGAAGTGGGTGTTGTTTATTTGGAAGTTAGTCTAGGAGCTGGTACTTCTAGACTTCAAGAAATTCTTGTAGGAAAGATAAAATCAAGGCATGAAAAGTTTTTCATGTAATATGCAAAGCTATGCCTGCCCTCGCTGATAGGCATATATCAAAAAAGTAATTTTTCATCAACTGGAAGGCTTTCCACTTTATTATTATTGCATAGCCATATAAATAGAGTTAAAAAAAAAAAAAAAAAAAAAAAAAAACCAAACCAAAAACAAACTACCAAAACCACTTACCTAAAAGCAACAAAGACATCAGAGACTAGCAGGTACATTGAAGATGCAGTAGTTATATGATTTGGACATTCTGCATGGACACCAGTCAAGACTCAAACTTGAAAACTAGTTTTATAAATTTTTATACCAAAGTCCAACTCACTTTTTGCAGAGAAAACTCAACGCAGGAAACCCCAAATCTATCACATATACAGACCAATGAGCTACAGGAAATTTTTCTAATTCCATTTTGGCTAACTACTTGATATTTTGATATTTCATAGACCAAACTCAGCAATAACTTTTTTTTTTTTTTTTTTTTTTTTTTACCTAATTCTTCTTTGAGGGAAAGGTAGTCACTAGACTTATGCACAAAACTGCATAATAATTTTGAGCATGATTAAAGTCCAAATTCACACGCCCCAAGATATGTTCCTGGGCATCCTCCACGTGAAGAAATTTCACCAAAAATGATAGCAGCTTTTCAGGCAGATTACAGCAAAGTCACTAAAGCAGCTACAGTCTATTGAAGGTTAAGAATGGGTGAACAGGAGCGATGGAGCAAAAACTTTTAAGGTCAGGGATATAATTTAAAGGCTACCATAAGGCTGGAAAAATAGGAAAGACAACTTCAACACATTTATAAAAAAATATACTGGGAGAATGGTTTGAAAAATAGCTGTCATATAACTTGTCTCATTCATTATACAGTTTACAAATTCTGACACAGACGAACTGTGACTCCTACAAGGGAAGTTTTCTTAGTAATACTGCTTCCACAGGAGATCCGTTCATTTTTGTGAAGTAAGTAGTTAGAAAACATAAATTCTACGCTCATGTCTGTTTCACAGGCAATAAACATGCTGTGTACTGCAACAGCATATCAACTGCCTACTATGTTCTGTAGCTTGGTCTTCCCTGGGGAGGTGGGATCTAGCTAAGATAATTCATTGTGTTTGTGACAAAAGCAGAAGTCAATACTTTGTCCTGATGACAAGAAGGTAATAGTGCAGGTTTTTAATAGATGTACAGTTTATATGCATCAGTTTATAGTCATGTGTGTATTTGCAGAATAATTTTATTTAATCATGTATTTCCTGTGTTGTGCAACAGTAGTCAAAAAATTTTGATGCTTGGGAGAAACTGAAAATTCTTCAATACAAACATTTTGTTAAGCTAACCTCACACTTGAAAATCACTCTGAATAAAGCACCACCATTATCTTGCCTTCCTTGAATCTGTGATATTTCAATCGCTCAAAGGAATGTCAAAATCAGTAACAGTATGAAGGCAGCAGTTGTTCTGACAGCTGAAGCATGAACTGAATCTGTCTAGAGAAATTAGCCTAATATGGTCAAATTGCTTCTGCTTTTTAACTGTATATGGACAACAGCAAGACACTGTGTGCAACCTCCACATCAATTAAGAAATGTATAATAGAATTGCATAACAAATTGCTATGGCCATTAATAAACAAAAGGAAAAAATACCCTTTAAAACAAAGCTGGATTTTATTTTAGTCAAAGCCATTACTGAAAGCCTTCACAGTTTTCATTTTTCCTTCCACTCAAAGTAATTAAACTTCTGCATGGAATTTTATTCCTCAGTTGTGCAGGTTAAAAAATGCTATTATGATTTGTTTTTTCTTATCGCACTATGATAGTTTCAGGATTTAGCTTTGCTGGAAACCCCTCTGGTTAAGGAAATGAGTCATTTTTCTTTATTTAGCAAGTAGCATGACACGGATCCATCTTGCATGTGAATGGAACAAGTAAATAACCAAAACATTTAGAAACTTTAATTTCTTTCAGCTAGATTTAGACTCTATTCAAAAAATCTGTACTGTAAAAAACTGTAAGAATTGGTTCATTTTTATATATATATATATATATATATATATATATATATTTTCCTCTCATTATCTTCAAATGTATTTTATACAACAGGATTTTCTCAGTAATTTCCTTTTTTTTTTTTTTTTTTTTTTTTTTTTTTTTTTTTTTTTCTGCATTGTGTGTTCTTCAAGTATTTTGACATTTTTTCTGAGAAAATCAAGGTCTTCATACAAAATTTTCAATATAAGAGAAAAGAGAAAAGGGGTGATTGCAAACCTATTCTTTTTCATCATCTCAACAACCATAGAAAGATTTTCAATTAAATTTCTGATTATGAAATCATAGAATAGAACCATAGAATAGCTTGGATTGGAAGCAACTTTAAAGATCTGGTTCCAATCTCTGTTGCATTGGCAGGGACATATGCCACTAGACCAGGTTTCTAAGAATCCCATCCAGCCTGATCTTAAACAGTTCCTGGGATGGGGCATCCACAACCTCTCTGGACAACTCGTTCCAGTGTCTCAACACCCTTAGAGCAGAGAATTTTATCCTAATACCTAATTTAAACCTACCCTCCTTTAGCTGAAGGCCAGCTTGATTGTCCAAGTTGATTCTTCATAGAATCGACTTTGAGTTTGAGTTAGAAGGGACATTTAGAGGTCATCTAGTCAAAGCTGTCTGCAGTGAGAAGAGTCATCTTCGACAAGACCAGATTGCTCAGAGATCCATCTAACCTGACCTTGAATATTTTCAGGGTTTGAGCATCTACAACTTGTCTGGGCAATCTGTTCCTATGGTTTGATTCCCACATTGGAAAATATTTCTTCCTTGTATCATCCATTTGTCATCCATCCATCCATCCATCCATCCATCCATCCATCCATCCATCCATCCATCTATCATCCATCCATCCATCTATCATCCATCCATCCATCTATCATCCATCCATCCATCATCTATCTATCTATCTATCTATCTATCTATCTATCTATCTATCTATCTATCTATCTATCTATCTATCTATCTATCCATATGTGTCAACTACCTGCAGAGTTCCTGAGGGTGCTCTCAATCCCACTACCTACACCATTGATGAAGACATTGAACAGTCCCAGTCCCAGCAGGGACCCCCAGGGGCACCACCCATCACTGGTCTCTACTTGCACATTGAGTCACTGGCCATTACACATGAGATGTGACCAGCCAGTCAGTTTATTATCCACCAAGTATCAATCATCAACTCTACACTTCTCCGATTTAGTGAGAAGACTAAATTCTCACTGCCTTTGTTAAGTGCTTTACAGATGTGCAAGCAAATGACACCTGCAGCTCTTTCCTTGTCCACAGATGTAGTCACTCCATCATAGAAGACTGCTAAGTTGGTCAGGCAGGACTTGCCCTTGGTGAAGTCAGTACAAGATACATTTCCAGTTAGTCCAAGGAGGGACATGTACTGAGTGTTTTAGCCCAGAAAACTGATTTTGTATGGCATGTTTCCTGCAAATCAGCAGTCTGTATCTTCATGGTTCTATTTTAACTGATCTGTTGCCAGAGATGAAATACACAGTAAAGGGGAAAGCACCTAAAATCAAGTGACACTGTACATGAGATATGAACTGTTCCTTCCAAAAGCTTCATGTGAATGTCCATGTTTATCTAGGAGTTGGCTGACTTTGATTCTGAAGATGTCAATCTTCTTAAATGTGATCAATAGTGATTTCCCATTGACAAATGGCATAGACATTTCAATTTAGCATTTGGTATGCATCAGTAATGAACCTGAATTCCAAAATGAGTGATAAAATACAGCAGCCAAGATCAAGACCAAGATGGTCATAATGTAGCTGTAAAAATTCTAGACCTACTGAATTAATTCTGCTAGTTTTTGTAGGTAGGTGCCATTACCTCCTGAGAACCTGAGTGAATACTCGGGCTGTTAGACTTGATTAACATTGATGATGTCATAATTACAGTGATGTCAACATATGAGCTGACCCACTAAGTGCCAGTACATCTATTTACACTGTATTCACTGTGGTGTAGACTCACTCAAAGAACAGACAAACACCAGGCTGACTAAAGAACACTATCTACAGCAACTGTAATCAGATCTCTAAGTATATTTTCTGGCCATAATGTTCTATCAGAGATTAGAAGTCTCTGTCTTTTTGCAAGTATTAACTTATATGAACTAAGTAAAAAATGGGACTAGATAATGAATTATATTTCATCACGACAAGCCTAAAAGTTCAGCAATTTTTTATCCTTTTTTCTTTTTAAGCACTATCTCCAGGTTTATTGCATGTCAGGAGCACAGATGACATGTTCTACGTTTTACAGATTTGGTTACGTTTCACATAGATCAACAGGTAATTAATTTTCCTTCTAAAAGTGAAGAATTATACAAGTAAAGAAGAATTTTGAGTGGAACAATCCCATGCCACCACTATTGACATCCCAGACTTAAAATTTGCCAGACAGTGAGTATTCTCTTTGGCTACTCCAGATAAATAACATCTTATATCTGAGAGCCATGATAGCACAAAAATATGTTTTTTAGAAGAATAATGCTCCAGAATGAAAACTTAGATGAGAAAAATGTGTAGTCATGAACAGCACAGAGAGGAAACAAAGATGCAGCGAGAGTGCCTGTGGGCTATGGAATCAGCAACCTCAGAATAGAAAACTGTCACTGTTTCCTTCAATTTCAAGTGCTTATTATCCTCAAATTGTACTTTTCCATAGCAGAAAAATATAATGAAGATTGCTGTTGATGAAGATGACACTGTAATGATAATGTCACTTAAGCTGTGTTTATTAGACATCAAGAACTGGCAGCAGCAGATGCAAATGTTAGATGTGCAAATGTTATTGTGAACTGCCAAGATGCTGTGAAAATTGGCAGATCAGTTGTTAGAATCTGAATCTTGGGAGATTTGCTGAGTTAGAAATACTACACAACCAGCCTCCTGTTTCCTACTCCTGAATAAAGACCATGTAATTCTTATATGTTTCCATTAATATTGTCCCTTGGGTTTTCTATCACTCTGAGGCCTTTAAATTTCATACAAAAACTGTGTCATCTCACTGGCAATGACAACAGTGTACTTGCTGGTCAATGGGGCTACAACTTGATGAAAGATGGTCCAAGAAGGAAGCCATCACTCCTTTAAGAACAAATTCCTGTCACTCCAATAAATTTCATTGTATTTGTATAAAGAAGGTTTATATTTCTATTAATATTTCTCTCTACCTAGAATATTCGCTCTCACTGACTTGTCTGCTACAGCAATAATTTGCCAAGAGTGCATCTACTGATTGGAATAAAAGATGTGTATAATAGCACATAAAGTCAATATTGAGCAATCTAACCTAGACTGTCTAAATCCCAACAGTTTCCTAGCTTTTCAGAAAAATTAAGCTACATTTTCTACCTCTTTCTTTCCTGACCAAAGAAATCAAAACAGTTGACTGTGTAAAATATACATGGGCCTGAGGAAGAACTATTTATGATAGTTGAGACACAGCTATGTATTATATCTCTTCTGGACATCTATTGAATGAAAATAAACTTGTTTTCTTTTCCTGTGCTTTTTATCAAGATCAAATTATCACATACTGGACAACACTTCTTTTATTGTATTGAAATTTCTTACATGGGAATAGATGTTGAGGTGGCAAAACGTACCTGCAGACAGTACTGAAAAATGTAGTTACACAGCCCAATATAATGTCATATTTGCTCACTTATTAATTTCAAAAGCCGTGCTAAAAAAATGAGTTATGAGTTTGTTAGTGAGGGAGAAATTTTGTAATCTCTAGAAAGAACTGTATTTCTCACATTATCCATGAGCTGTGCTTTCACTGACTTACATTATTTCAGTTATCACACAGTGAAAGGCAAAACCATAGACTGTGGATGAGATCAGAATTTATAAAAACCTTTGTTGAAGCAGCTCTATTTATATGCTTCACATATGCCTTGGCAGTTTTAGATATAGTAACAATATGCCTCATTTTACATAATTTTCCTGTTACATTAATTTTACACTTGTGTTTCCAGATAAAGATGATTAGAGTATCAGTAGCATCAGCATCTCCCACAAGTCAAGCTACTTACATAGGTTAGGTGTGATTTAAAGATTAAGAAGACCTTCATTGTGTCTCACTCTTCTACTTATTTCTATTCTTCTAACTGACACAAATAATGGCTTCTGAAAGGAGGAGGAAAATAGGTTAACAATAACCTCCCAGGCAGGAATTCTAATAGGATTCAAACTTGTCCCAGTCTCATCTCCATTTCCTTTCCTGGCAGGTCTCACTGCTTATATGTTTGATGTCTTTCATGAAATATTTCTTCAGAAATTATTTTTTATAGGGCATGACGCACACAAAAGAGAAGAGGGAGGGAAACCTTGATTTAAAATTCTGTAGTTGTATTCAATTTGTGTTTTATACATCTCAAGACTGGGGTTTTTTATGTGAATAACCTGGATAATTTTCATATTTTTGTTTCAAGGCTACTAGCTTTTAAATCTGAAAATCCTCACTTTGGAATAATTTAATTCCTTTCTCATGTCTCAGTTTCCCTTTATACATTTGTTAGTGATCAAGTGTTCTGCATTATATCAATTACCTTGTATAGATTTTTTCCTTCCTAGCTTTATTGCATTGAGTATACAATATCCTGTTGCCTATTCATATTGCACAGACAGAAGTCTCATAATGAACTTCACATTTGTAATCAACTCTTGAAGCTGAAAAATCTGAGGCAAATGACAGTAAGAATAAAAAAAAATTATCTTTCTAGAGCAGCTTTTAATTTATTGCTGTCATCTTTTCTTTTTTTTTTTTTTTTTTTTTTAACAAAGGTATTATCACAAGTAATTTTAATGGTTAGTGGTATTCTTTGTGTACTGTGTACTTGCTGGTACTGACAAGTATAGTCTAGGGCTGTAACAATAGTCTAGGGCCTCAGTCAAATATAAATCGGATTATATGACAGGTGATCCTTTAAAAAGTGACTATTAAATAATCAAAAATGTGCTCTCTTTTTTTTTTTTTTTTTTCCTGCTGTTATTCTGGGCTTGTAGTTCACATCATAACAGGAGACATTTGCTACCAAAGAACAACACGTTCTCACAACAAATTGAGACTGGTGACAAAACCAACAACCCTCAGTTCTGAGGTCTTTAAATTTCATACAAAAACTCTGTCATCTCACTGGCAATGACAACAGTGTACTTGCTGGTCAATGGGACTGCAACTTTAGTCAAGAGAGATTGTGGACCTTCCATCCCTGCAGGTGCTCAAGGCCAGGCTGGGTGGGTCTCTGAGCAATCCAGTCTAATGGCAGGTATCTCTACCCATGGTAGAGGGGTTGGAACTAAATGATTTTTAAGGTCCTTTCCAACCCAAACCATTCTAGGATTCTAGGATTTGGAGCTACCTTCGTTGCTCCAATGTATTAGCACTTGATATATCCTGTGCATTCCAAAAATAGGGGATACATTCCATATTTTTCCTGCCTACCATCAAATTTCTTACTATCTCCTTGCCTCTGGCCTTCCATTGAATAGGTTTGATTAATGGGCAGTCAAAATGCTTAAGGAACCGTATAAAACTCATACACATTTTTTAGATTTTTCTCAACAGAGCTGAACTTTTTGCTCACAATTAACTCAAAGTAATATGTTTTCTCATGTTTCTCAATTGATACAAAATAGAATTTATATAGCATAATTGATTAGATGGTGACCTAGATATATAATATCCAGCAAATTTATACTGAATGAATCTGGAGAGTGTCAGTAGCTAGTCCTTGCACCTCCCTTCCCAGGTTTTTTAGTATTATTAAGGGGAAAAGTGATTTTTTTCTCTGAAAGAAGATCTGTTTCCCACAGGTGTTAGGAAACATGTATCACAAGAAGATATGCCTTGAATTCTTCTTATTTTATTATGGTAGTGTATATCCATTCCCTTTTTAGGAAGCAATGAATTCTCTAGAGATCTATCAAATCAAAATCTCAAAACATTACAATTGCTGTAGGCCTAGCCTGTTTAGAAGCCTTTTTCAAATACGGTAAGTTTTGAGTAGGAAAACATAGAAGCTCAATACTTTTTCTGAATAAGTGCAGAGCTTTTCTAAAGCTCAGCCATTTTCTTCCAGACCATAAAGAGAAGGAAGAGTTAATTGAATACATATGTCTCAGTTCAGATAGGAAGATTTGGAGGCAATGACTATTCTAAAAAGGCAATGTACCTGAAAATAGTGGATCAAGCTAGTGTACAAGTATGTAATAGTGGAGTGAGTATCTCCAGGAAAACAAATACCAGAAGAAGCATTCTTGCTCATTCAAAATTTTTCCATGGATCTTTACTAGCAAGTTGTTATATACCTGAGGAGATGCTTCACCTCTTACACAAAGTTCAAGCAGCCATTCTAAATTTTTTCCCCAGTCCGAAGAATTACAAAGTGCTTTTGACTTAGGAAAAGCCTTCAGTGTCTTATGATATATAAGTTATCAGATCAACATGAATATCTGGAAATTACTAAGGTAGAGTCATACACACTTAATTTTTGGTTCACACCACACATAACACAGACTCTTGGCTTGAGACTGAAAGGCTCTGTTAACAGTTAGAGAAAAGAAAAGGAATTAACAGGTGTGTCTCCATGTACACACCTCTTCTCCTCTCTTCCTACTGCCTATTTTCCCTATGGTTACCACATAATATGGGTCTGAAGCCAGCGACTCAATTGGGAAGTCTTGTTACTCAGTCATTTAAGAGTTTCATTAGGGAGATTATTTAATTTGTTAAAAAAGTCTTAGTTAGTAAAGTATAGATTTTATTTGTAAGTGTGTGGAGAGCCCTTATATAAAATTGATTTTATGATACAGCATGAAAGAGCAGTCAACAGTAGAGACTTTTCATCAATGATATTGTGGTTTGCTCATTTCATTTAAAAGATATGAAGTCTTTCTGCATGTGGGGTATTATCTTTTTCCAATATTTGTGCCTCACAGAATTAAGCATGCTTGAATTGAATTTTTAGTTCTGAAGTAGCCCACATATATGTCATACAGAGTGTTTAGCTCAAGAGCAGAGAGACACCTTTGTACAGGAGTATTGAGGTGTCCTGAAGTGGAATTGTGTGTGATAAGGCCAGATCCTGGAGTCAGAGCCTGTGACTGGAAGGTTCCTCTTGTGGGGTGATGTAGCTGAGGAGTCCCCATTCCCTTCAGTGATTCCTGAGCGTGGTTAGAATCCTCATAACCCTGCATTATAAATTCATGCTGTGATCAACTTTTCAAACAGCCCAGATGCTTTTGAAAAAAGTACAGCTTTCTACTATTTTGCCTTATGTATCTATCCATTGTGGAAAGATTCCATCCACAGTTTTGTTAACATCTGTGGGATTTGACTGAGAATTCTGAAGAAAACACAGGCTGTTTTGTTCCTTCTTCCTTGACAGCTACTTGCACAGATGAGCACAGATCTATCATATAAATACAAGCATTGCAGTTCTATCCAATGATATTATAGCCGTACCAAGCAAAGGAGGATTTCCCTAGTTTATTGGAAGGAGGCACTGATAATTAATTCCATTCATAGCCCATGTCTCCATGCTTCTTCTCCACTTGAACTTTACTAACTTCAATTTTTAGCCATTTCTATTCATTCCAGTGAAAATATTTTTACTGCACTGCTGTCCCTACTGTATTTTGGGGATACAATGCTGCCCTTCTCTTAACTGTGACAGAACAACTAATGACTCATTCAGAAACAGGCTGTCTCTCAACTCAGTAACATTCTCTCTCAGAAATAACTATCAGCTGAAAATTTTGAAAAAAGCTTTCCTAAAAAAACAGCATTGGAGTTATATATATTGCCAAATGTAAATTTTTCAGAAATATTTTATGCTAATTCATGAAGCTGTTTTCTTCCTATAAACAATTAGAAATCTTTCAAATTTTCAGCAAATGAAGATAGTGATACTTATCTAACTGAATTAGGACCCGTTTCTCTTTGGGACACATCCACAGAATTCTGGGAAACTTTTTAATAATATATATTATTTATATTTTTCTACTGTGAATCTTGGATCAGAAATGTTGTTAGGCTTTTACTTGGTAAACAAACAGATATTTTATGAAGTTTCCAGAATCTGATGTAGTCTTAGAAGTTTCTCGTGTATAGTTGTTAGAGGAAATTTTGACTTTTAATAATCATAAAACAGTCAGATATATTTTTCTTAATTGCTGTTAATTTGCCATAATTGGTTCTAAATTATAATTTTAAGTAAGTTTTTTTAGATTTGATGGCTCCTGGTAATTCTGAATTTTGTATTTGAAGAAGTTTATAGCAACTTCAAATGTACAGAATGTTTTGTTTGATTTTTACTTCCAGGAGAAACTTTATCTGACACTTAATATTAGCTCATCTTTTTACAGATTGTGTAGTCAGATTGCACTACTTCTCATGAGTTAGAGACAATGTTATTGAAAAATTATTGGTTTTTTTTTTTCCTCTTGTCAGTAATGAGAAAGTTTGAACACAGGCTCCAGTCCAGTATTTCCCCACCTCCTCTTTAGATTTAGAAGAGGTAGAATTTCAGATGTAAAATGAAGTGAAAAAGTGTGTTTCGGATAATGGCCAAACATAACTCAAGGAAGGATGCTCTCTGTGTTATGGAAAGATCATGTCAGAGTCTAGAACAAGTCTTATGCATATGGCTTCTAAATAGGTCTGAGAATGGAGACAGAAGTTCACAAATGCCACAGAAAGTGTGATACTGCTTTCCCTGCTGGATTTTCAATGGAAAATTCTCAAGCTTAAGAATGTGAACCATGTGGAAAGCTCTGATCCCAGGCAGGATCAGGGGTTTCAGTTTAACACAGCAATGAAGTATTTAATGGAAGATCTTTGCTTTGTGAGGGATAGCACAAGGAAACATGCTGTGATGAAACAGATGACGCAGTGATTGCAATGGGAAAAATAAATATTACACATTTAGTATGCAGTAAGCAATTCTACCTTATCTGTCTTGTAAATACTGAGAACTTTTTCTGTTTTTTTTTTTTTTTAATTTCACTATCTATTAGTGACAAACCACCCTGTGAAGAGCAGCTATGGCTGCAAATTGATGACATGAGCTTTTGAAAACTAGAAAAATGTTATTGATCACCTTTCTGTTTCAGATCGTTTTCTGCCATCAAATCTCACTAAATGAGTTAACCCAAGAGCAGCAGCAGTAGCAGCCTTGTAAGAGTTTTGCTTCCAGGAGTTGTTTTTTTCTTGATCTGTGGCTTTCCCTAACAATATAGATACTGAAGCATCAACTTTTAATTTTTATATATTTATATATTAATATATTATATATTAATATATTTATATTTATTTTATATTTACGAGAGGCTTTGCTACATGCAAGCTGATTGTAAGACTTAGATAGGCATCCTTAAGTCTTCTAAATACCCAGCATAAAGATGATCTTACAAAGCCTTGTTGAAAGTTTTGGTCCTGAGGAAGTGTCAATCTTTGCTCTCACTTCAGTCATAGCTCTTACTAAGGCTTGAAATTAAGGTTTGTTGAAAGCAAGTTTGGTATGTGGCAGATCTCCTCCAAGGTAGGAAGCACAAATATCTCCCTTGGTTTCAGTTTTGTAGTCACCTTCTTACTATACTCAGAAAAAACCCTCTGTAATATATAAATGTTAAATCCTTTTTCCTTAATGGAATTATTTATTAAATTAGTTATCAGACAGATGAATTTACATGATCTCTAATTTGCCACTGGGACACAGCTCATCACTTAGTAATATATCAGTTGGGTTTTTTTGAGAAATCATCACCTTATTTTTCCTTTTGTGTTCTCTGTTTTTGTGTATTTGCATATATTTATTTTATTTGCAGTTGCATGCACATCTCCTAGCTATATAATTTTTCATCTTGCCACTTCTGTTCTGAGAATTCATTTTTCTTCTCTAACTTATCTACTACTAATAAAAATCATAAGCAAACATCTCTTGATCTTTTGTCTATTAAAAAAAAGGAAGAAATTTTCAAAGGAAGAAGAAATCTGCTCTAGTCCAGCAAAATGTGAGCTGAATATGTGATCATACTATTTACTTGTAATTATAAAATAAAACCAAAACCAAATCAAACCAAGAAAGAAGAAAAAAAAAAAAAAAAAAAAAAAAAAGAGAGAGAGAGAAGAAAATCCACACATATTTCTCTTTGTAATCTCATTTTGCTGAGGCACAAGAGGGCAGTGTTTCATAAATGCTAACCTGTCATTTGCTCACCATTGCAACAAAGCTGGGATTGACATTCATCTAGCATTGAAATAACATCCGAAAAATTGGTGTTTAGTGAAAATACCTCACTTGTAAAAAATCCTAGTTATAGGAATTAGAAAGGCTTCAAGACAGTACATTAATCTATTCCAAACTTGTGGAAATTTCTTAAACACCAGTGATGTTGCAAATAAATAACAACAACGAAAAATTAAATGAAAAAATATCTTCACACAGAAAATAAGCATTGCTAACTTTCTTTTGATAAGAGAATTTGAAAGGCTGCACTGGGAAAGAGCCAGACAAGAGACAGGACTTATGTATGGTCCCTTACTTTAGGACTCTAATCTAAATCTTTCCCTTTTTTGGTCCCTCAACTAGTTTATGCAATTCCTCACTCAGTTGTATTTTTAAGATTCCTTTCAAAAGTGTCAGATGTTCCTCTACATCTTACTGGAGTCTGTGCACCTGATTTAAGGCAGTTACTTCCACGAGAGGAAGTTTCAGATGTATTTCAGACAGACATCCAGCTCCTGCTAACAGAACTAAGCCCCCTGCTCAACTCTTGTTCTGATAAATGGTTTACTGAGCCATATCTTGACCTTGGAACCTGCAACAACTGTCTCAGTTTGTCCTAAAGGCTTTTCCTTGGCTTGAAAACATTTATCTGTTCTACACAAAAATAGATATTGGTCAACCTCTTCCACTAGTCCATTTAATACCATGAAAGCAGCTTGTGTACTGCCCTTGAAATATTAATTTTTTTAAAATGGATCTTCACACATCTTTTTTAATAATCCATTAGTGTCTTTGTTTTGGCATAGATAGGATGCAAGGTATTTCCTAGACCAAGAAAAAAACATCTTCAGCTATGTCTTAATCAGCTATCTTGAAGCAAAATTAGTTCAATATTATAAATTACAGCTGAAAAAAGGAATTGTTTTTATGGTATAATAAAGTTAGCCATGTATTCCTCTTGTGCTGGCTGGTTCTCTTTGCTCTAGCATAGCTAAAGGCTGAGGTAATATTTATCTGTATATGACGTGAGTTGTTCCCTAGCAAACTGTAGACCATGGCATGTGACATGTTCCTAGACTTTCCATGCAAAAACATCATCTTGGGGCTATTTATGACACTTGAGATAGAAAGGTCAGATATGTGTTCAATTGCTAAATATCTGTAAAAGCTGCAAAGTGCATCCAAGTGCTTCTATCTCTGCAACTCACAGATATCAGTCTGTACTTCTTTCCTATGTCCACCTGCAAATTAAGAGTACTCTGGACAAGCAAGCAGAACTTCTTGGCTAATCTCTCTATTTGCTTCAAGCACTTTGATACCTTTTATTCTCCAAGAAAATGAGGCAGGCATTGTTTTCTATTCTGAATTACTGATTGTACAAATCTTGTGAGTGTTCCCCCACTGTATACAGACTGCCTCTGCAAAGCAGTGTGTTCCCAGGCTGGACAAAACTACTTGGAGAAAGGAAAAGTAAGTAAAGTAAGTTAAGTAATTTTCCTCTGAGGGTGTCAAGCCTAACCCAGGGAAGCATCCATATTTACATACATGCCAGTAATTGTAAATATGATTTTTGTCCAAATAGTAACGTGGATGATTCACTGGAGCTGTCCACACGTGACACCATGTATCCTCAGTTTCAAAGCACTGAATTATAATGGTAACTCCTGTAATTACTTCACATTTTGTGGACAGGCTTAAAAGGGTTGAAAGAACTACCACAAAGAACTGGGAAACCTGCCATCCAAGGGAAGGCTGAGGTCTAGGCTTGTTTGTCCTGGAGAAGTCTTAGAGAAGACCTTATAACCACATTCTTATATGTAAAGGGTGGCTACAGAGAAGATGGAGACTTCCTTTTTCCAAGGAGTCACATGGAGAAGACGAGGGGTAATCTGTACTAGCTCCTCCTGGGGAAATTCTGATTGGACACAAGAGGAAAATTTTCACAATGAGAAAAATCAGCCACTGATATAATCTCCCAAGAGAAATGGTGGGATCTCCACATTGGACTCTTTTAAGATCCATCTATACAGAGTGCTGGCCCACCTTGTCTAGACCATGCTTTTGCCAAGAAAAGTTGGACCAGATGATCCTTGAAGTCCCCTCCAACCTGGTATTCTGTGATCTATATGCTTGCATAGTTCTCAAATCTCAGAGATAATTTTAGTAAATAGTTCTATTAACACACTATACACAGTTAAATTTTTACTTTACCTCTTCTTTGAAAAGAAATGCTTGTTTTGAAATCCAGAGGTGGGTAAAATATTGTAAAACATGCAGTAACAATATTGCCTTTCCTGTACTTCAGCATTTCTCATTTCATAGTTTCATACCTATGCCTGAGAAGAGAATGATCTACATTAGCTTTTTTCCTGCCTAGTTTAACATTTGGTGTTATGAATCCATGAATAGCAAAAGTGCATATGAATACTGTCAGGTGTATGAATACCAAATTGATATATGAATATCAAAACAGAAGAACCTCTGAGATCTCAAAATGGAAAGTTGACACAGCTTTGTTTTCAAGGTATTTCAGTCACCCTCTTGATTCATAGAATCTTTTGGGCCAGCTAATTTTTTTAGCACTGGACATTACACAACTTAAGAATATTTTTAATCAGATTAACTCTATCAGACCATTCAACTGTTCCTGTATCACTCACTATGAAAATATGTCTAGACATGTAATTGGCAACTCCTACTACATTGTCAAGCACTTGATCTGCCTGTAAGCTATACCTTATCATTTATAAAAACACAATCCTCTTTGGTGGAAGAGAATCAGGTCAGAAAATATTTAAACAAATTTGGCATACAAGTGCTGACAGAACTGGCAGGTGTTAATAGTCAACAATCAAGCCACTCTTGATTATCTTGAAAAAATCATGGCAATTGGAGGGGGTGACTGAGGGCTGGAGGAAAAAAAATGTCCATCCTATTTTCTAAAAGGTCAAGAAGGAGGACCCATAAAACTACAGACTGATCAGTGTCACCTTGATTCCTGGAAAGGAGAGAGCACTTAATCCTGGGAACAATTTCCAGTAAGATGAAGGACAAGGAAGCCCTTGAGAGAAGTCAGCAGCAAGTCATCAAGAGGAACAGCTGAGAGAGTTGAGGTTGTTTGGCCCAGGGAAGGGAACACTCAGGGGAGGTCTCCATAACATATGGAAATAGCTGGAGAAAGGGCGTAAAAACTTCACAAGCAAGGCCCTTTCCAGTGGAGCTCAATGAAAGGACCAGAGGCAATGAGCACAAAGATAAACACAGGAGTCCCTGTCCAAACAAAAAAACCCACCTTCTGCTATGAGGGTAGTAAGTTGCTTTGCCCAGAGGGAATGGACTTTCTATCCTTGGATATAATCAAATGACATTTAGACATTGTCCTGGACAACTGGCCATTGGTGACCCAGCTTGGGCAGGATATTTGGATCAGATAATCTTCAGAAGTGCCTGCCAACCTCAAACATCCTCTGATTCTGTGATTTTGTAAGACAATAGCTTCATTTTATAAACCACAGATTTAAAGCAGATAAAAAATTATACCATTTGTTTTATGTACCATTGTACAACGATACCCTGACACTAATAATAATGAAAGAGCATAAATATTTGTTTAAGCATAGAAGCAGTAGTTTGCTAGTTTCTGCTGTTCATCTTTCAGGGTGGTGTCACACAGAATGATTGGCATAGTAGCATCATGACTCATAGAAGTAGTTGAATGCTTGTCTCATGCTGTGCTATGCTTCCGGATGAGTTTTTTATTGGCCATAACATTAAGGTGTCTCCTTTGATAGAATAATTTCAAATAATAGTAATTATCTAAATGTTATCTCCAAGAAATTGTGGTTCTCAGTAATTTAATCTCGTCTGCTACACAGGAAAAATTCTAACTTTTACAGAAAAAAATCATATTCAATCCCACATGTTATCTTTAAAATACTATTTTTATTTCTTATTGCAAAGAATTTGACTTTTCAAACTGGTTCACTTATTTTAAAAGTTTGTTTTAAAAATAGTTATATAAACTACAAAATGAAGAGAGAAAAAGTTTGTTGGATTCACTGGTTCTGAAATCCTTTTCATCCTGCAAGACGACATCCTGATCTGTTGTAACTATATTGTGGCACAGAACTACTGAATCTATTTTTAATTAGTTCTAATAACTACAGTGATTAATGAATGAAATTAATTTAACCCAATGCAGCAATCTAAAAGTTCAAATTTGGTTCAAGTTCAATCCTAGACAATGAGGACAGATAAAAATATTTCCAGAGGACAAGCTATGTTATTATTCTACAGGCAGAACATAAAAAGATGTATCACTTATCCCGTCCTTTGATAACAGAAAAACTGAGTCCAGTTTCTTCCCTATACCTAATTTTCCAAGAGCTTATAAGTAGAAATTAACCCATCTTGAAATTTGTTGCGATATTTTAAAGGGTTGATTTCATGATTTTGTAGGAGGTGCAATCTCATGAGCTAATTCCCAAAACACAGGGTAAGATAAAACCCATCTTAGAACAGCAAAAATCACAGCAAGAACTAATTGCCAGCTCAATAATTTAGTATTAACTTTTTGCAACCTGCATATGTCCCAAACATCTACTGATCAGTTCTGACGTACTTTATTTTTCCATTGCTTCTGTTATTGTCCAGTTTATTTGACATATTTGCCATAAATACACAATAAACCCTTTCTTATCATTAGTTGCTTTTTCATTGTAAAGTGAGAATCAATTAGTATTCCACATATGTTTGTGGGGAGATATCTATTGCTTTGGTAAGGGATCCTTACTAGAGATGAGAAGACCGAAGAAACACAATGGTTCAACTAAAACCTAAGCACTTATTGGCACACACTCAAGTGCAGAGCTTTTCATATATATAGATGATTAGTATGAATAGTGCCCATTTCAAGAGTACGTGCTGTCCTTCAGGGTAAGGTGACTCCTGTGTATCAGCAGTTTTTACCTATAGAAAGGTGAGGCGCTTCTGACCTGCATTCTCATTAGGCTACTTGCTTTTGTGAGCACAGTATGTCTTGACCAAAGTTGTGCTTGCTTTTTCTGTATGCAAAGTACACATTTTTTCACAAGACTTAAGAAACAGAAGTGATCGTGAAGATGAATTTTATTCAGAGGACAGAAATCTCTTAAATATACTTTTGAGAAAATCTATATTGCTTTCTAATCTAAGATTTTTTAGAATCATGCAATCATAGAATATGCTAGTTTGGAAGGGAGCCATGAGGCTTTGTATTTGTCTCTCATAGAGTCCAACTCCTGGCCTTGCACAAGACACTGCAAGGATGGCATCCTGTGCCTGAGGTGTTGTCCAAATCCTTCTTGAGCTCTGTCAGGCTTGGTGCTGTGACCACTTCCCTGGGGAGCCTGTTCCAGTGCCCAACTACTCTCTGGGTGAAAAACCTTTTCTTGATATCCAACCTAAACCTCCCTCAAGTCAGCATCATGCCATTTCCTTGAGTCCCATCACTGGTCATAAGAGTGAATAGATCAGTTCCTGTGTCCAAGGCATTGATAAAAACGCTGAAGAGAACTGGGCTGAGGATGGAGTCATGCAGAACCCCACTAGTGACATCTGCCAGCCTGATGTCACCCCATTCACTACAACTCTTTGTGCCTGACTGTGAGCCTATTGCTCACCCATCTGGTAAGGTGATTATCCAGCTGTGTGCTGGATATTTTGTTCCAGAAGGATTCTGTGAGAGTATCAAAAGCTTTGCTGAAGTATAAAAAGATTACATCTACACGTTTTCCAAGATCAAGTAGATGGGTAGATAGTAGAAGTAAATCAGATTCAACAAGCAGGACTTTGCTCTCAGGAAGCTGTGCTGACTGTAATCAATGACTGTGTTGTCCTCCAGGTGTTTTTCAACACCTTCCAGAATGACCTTTTCCATGATTTTAGCAGGCCTGTAGCTTCCAGGGTCCTCCTTCTTGGTCTTTTTGAAAAGGAGGACAACATTAGCCAACTCTGGGCTGTTGTATCCAGACAGTTAACTGAGAAATGGATGAGTTTCTAAAGTATACAAAAAAGGAGAGAGGGAGTGATGGAAAGAGAGAAAAAAACCCCAAAACTAAGGAGGAGAGGAGAGGAGAGGAGAGGAGAGGAGGAGGAGAGGAGAGGAGAGGAGAGGAGAGGAGAGGAGAGGAGAGGAGAGGAGAGGAGAGGAGAGGAGAGGAGAGGAGAGAAAAAGAAGTAATAGGCAGGAGTTTAGTGACAAAAAAGGCATTAAATCAATGAGGATTTATTCAGTGCCAGAACATTCCTGGCTAAGACATTATCCATGGAAATATCAAGATTTCAGTATGAATTTTATATTGGCCTTAACTTGGTAAGTGTTGTTCATTCCAACAGTCATAAAAAATAGCTGAACAGTATTTGAGAGGTATATTCATGGCTGTTGTGAGAAGAGTGCCTTTCAGTTACATTGCCTTTCACTAATCCTGTGGCGAGCTCTACGATGTTAAGTACTAAATTCCAGACCAAAAGTTTAGAAATTATAACGAAATGGTAACAAATGGACATACTGCACGCTGCTGGCAGACATGACTAAGGGCTTATGGGATAATCATACCCTTCTGAGGGCCAGCTGTAGGCTTAGGATATCTCAAAAGCCACTACATACCACATGTGTTTTGGAACTCTACTAAGCGCTTAATGCTGCTGTTAAACAACAAGCACATATAAAATCTTTAATAGCTGTGGCTATAAAACTGGAAATGAGGCTACAGTTAGTTTCTTTGAATTTCAGCACCTCAGGAGCATAGCATTAATTTTCATTGTACGTAACAATCAATCTCATTTTAACACCTTTTGTTCAGTGCTTCAATGAAATTGTTTTCCAGCTGGTCTGGCACATAATACTACATCCTAGATGACTTTGAACAGTAAACTATGCTAATTTTGCATGTCCTTTTAATCTGTCTCCTGGGAATTAGGCACATCATATCCCCAGCTGAGGCCTCTTTACTGTTTGTATTTCTCTTCAAGTACAGAGCAAAATTTTTAAACTAGACAATAGGTACCACTAGAAAAAAAATGTAGTTGCCTGTTTGTTTGTTTTCCTTGTTTTTTAATAACCTACAGCCTAAAGAAAATTATGTGAGTACCGCTGAAAAACTGATGACAATATTGAACAAAAGCTGAAGACTGCTTATTCAACTCCTATGCTTTAAAAAGGTCATGAGAAATAACTGGGAAGTTATGAATCATTTAGTGTGAGCTCAAACTGAATATCTAATGGGGTGTTTAATTTAAGATTCAAAATGTAAGATTAATTTGCACTAGTCATTAGAGATTTTTTTTGGAATTTCATCTCCTTAAACAAACTCCATGGTGTTTTTAGAGATTAGCTGGAAGTGATGATAGTTATGATTAAAGACACAGGGATTTCTTCAGAGCTTTTGATATGCATTTTGATTAAAACACATATATAGGGGGAAGTCATAAAATTACTGGACTAGAAATGGAATCATTGATAAATTTTAAATGTGACATATAGAAATGAATAAATTTATTAAAGTAGGATTTTTAAACACCAATTCTTCATTTGTCCCTACTTAGTTTCTTCATCAGCTGTCGTGATGAGGGCATCAAAAATATCCTGGAGAACTTTGCAGATGGCATACAGACTAGGAATTATGTTATATTATCTAGTCCTATATGTATATATTTTATGTATATATTATATGTATATCATGTATATTATATTATTGAGTAATTAAATAATTCTAATTTCTTGATTAAAAGATAGCAACTTATTTGTATACTAACAAGAGACAAGGAAACAAAGGTAACAGACTAAAGCTACTGAAATTCAAGTACAGAGAATTGTTTCAGTTCTCAGATTATTGTTTGTAGCCAAAATGCTACTACTTCATAAAAAGAAGAATTTCACAAAGCAGAGGAAAATTGAGGTTTATATTTGCATGTTACACTTATTAACCAACTGTTAAAGACTGTTATGTCTCCTCCTGGGATCCATATGTGGAGAAGAGTGTTGAAATAATGAAGACTTTTCAAAAGTAGTACTCCAAAAATTATGTGTAGCTAAAAAAAAAAAAACACCTTAATAGGTTCATTTGACCAAGGAATTGTGTGAAATATTTCTAAATACCTGTGGAAATCTGCCTATACATGGGAAAAAAATCAGATAATAGAAAGCTTTTCAATTTTGCTGATCAAAATGTAACAAGATCTAATAATTGGAAGTTGATGTTAGACAAAATCAGCCTTGAAATTAGAAGCAATTTCCTGGATGCAACAGCAAAATTTTCCAGGGAAAATGGTAGACTACCCATTTCTTAGTGTGTTTTGGATGCAACCTGTGGGGTTTTTTTTCTTAAATTTTATAGTTTTACATAATTTCTGGGAGAAATTCCAGGACCATGTGAGTATTTGCATTAGTTCACTGAGATTATTTTTTAAAGCAAAAGAGTTGTGGATTTACATGTTATTTATTGATTTCCTTCCTTGCTGAACTGTAAGAAAATAATATTGCCTTATGGCTTCATCTTCTCACCCAGAGGGATTAGAAAGAAATGTAGCCCTAGAGGCACAACTGATCAGATGTGTCTATTGTTGCAGTTGTTTTTTCCTTCTTTCTCTGAACCACTACTTAGTATAGAACTGACTAAATGTAAGAAGAGGACTCTTTTCTAAAAAAATGGGGCGTAAGGGGAAGAGAGAGAAGGAGGAAGACTTGCTTTTAAACTTGGATGCACACTTGAAAATTTCACCCCCTTGTCATATGTATTCCTGCTTGTGACAGCCGGTGAGTGCCCTGCCCCTGTAGAGGAGTGTTGATCTGTGTTCTTTCCTCTCCCTACAGAAAGAGGTTCAGTGCTGCACTGTAACCAGAGTCTGCATAGGTAACACAGGCATATTCGGAATGCTTATGTGGCTGCATCATACCAGAGGTCTGAGTAGATGTTACAATGAGCCTTTTCACAGTAATTAATTTCATGTTGTTCGGTTTCCACCACCTAATTCGTCAGTTTTATCAAAAGTAACAGCTTCTCATTTTATGACCTCACAGTCATTCTAATTCTCTGGAATCATTTATGACAACAGTGGGGTTTTTGCTTTAGAAATTCAAATCTTTGCTTAAAGCTAAATTTTTCACTCTTAGTCTGGAGAAATATTCATTATGATTAGATTGTTGCTTAAAAATATATTAAATATTAAACGGACTTCAGAAAAACTGTGGAAAACATAGTAAAGGCATTTACACAAATTATTGGCTGCAAAAAAAATTTTAAAAGTATAAAAATTGACCACTGAACTACAAATTATGTTAGGAATACCTTGTAATTTTTCACTGTCCATGAAGGACAATAGTAACAGTCAAAAACTATATCAGAAACTATCAAAGGACTCAGATTACTGCAAAGAAATTACTAAGAGCCAGTAAGTAACAAGCATCTATATCTACAGTTATGTATCTCTTAACAAAGAAAAAAGGGATCTCCTAGAAAGGGAATTTCATTTTCTGCCACTTCAGACCTTTGTGTTCCTTTGTAGCTTTTTGATTTCATGTTTTCAAACATAGCCACTACCATCCCTCATAGCATCTTATTAGCCTTTTTTTTTTCAAAATTTTTTTTCCATCTCTGAGATAAGGCTGAAGAGAGCGATCTAAGCCTTGAAATGGAAAAAAAGTGCTCAGTGAGAGAAGAAATAATTGTTGAACAAATGTAATGGACTGACACTGAGATGGTGTACCAGTAAAGAGACAATGTGGGCAAATTTTTCCATGAGTGATTGTCAGCATGCACCAAAGCATTCATCTGAAGTGTTGTACGAAACAATACTTTCAGGAATAGCACAACAGATTGTGGTAAATGCTTTCCCCATGAGATGTTGAACACTCATAAAGTCCATTGACCTGGTAGAAAGAAATAATCCATCTGCAATGTGACTGGATGCTCCCGAGCATCTTTGAGGCAGCAGACGAAAATGATAAGGCTCAGATAAATTTGATAATAAAATTGCCTTTTACTAAGATGGAATGAACTTTTTTACCATGAATGTTTATTTCAAACTTTTTCAAACATTGTTTATTTCAAATATGTTTATTTTCAAACATGCTTATTTCAAACATTTCATACACAATGCTTTTTTTACTTAAGGTAATTTAACTATCTTCAGGCTGGAATTCATGTTTTTGTCCATGTGACCGTTACCAGAGCAAAATCTTGAGGAGATTTACTGACTCTAAGGTTTTTCAGGCCAGTCTGGCCATATGTTGTCAATGAAGACTGTTAATTACAAGTTTAAAGAATTATTCTAGGGATTTATTTTCAAAGTAAAATGGCAATTTTAAGATTTTTCTTTTTTCTTCTGGAGACTACTAATTGATGACGAAATTATACTTCTCCAAATACTTATCATTTTCTTCTCCAAATAAAATCACAAACTGAGGGTTTCTAAATAAAACATAAACATTTGTAACTGTTTAAACAATTGCCAAACAATAAATTCTGCTTTCCCCTTCAGACCCTATAAAAACTGCCACATGATACACTTTAGCATCCACTAATCCCCATGAGAACATGTTATGTAAAATAGACTCTGCTATCATAATAAAAGAAACAGCAGTCTTTAAACTAAAATAATTGCTATTGACTGTGATTTGCCAATCCTCTGTGTATTGAAGTTCTGGCCTTTTTTAAAAAATCTTGAGGGGAGGGAAGAAAATGCATTTATGAAAGTTAAATGCAATTTTTTCAGCAGCTGTCAAGACTTCAGTATTACCTTGAGCCACACTCTACAGCAAACGTGAAAGGATCTGTGGCTGCATTTTGTTACAAGGCTGAAAGATTTTATTAGATGATTTGTGTTCTTTTTAATTCATTTTCTTTGAATGTACCCAGAATAGCCTTCTACTTCCAGATATCATGAGACAAAAAAAGTTATTATCATCTGACCCTATTTCCTCAAATCATGCTAAATGTTAAGCTGTCTTGTTCTGAAATTCTGCAGACTCTCCAAGGGAAAATTTCTCAAGTTCTCTATTCAGTTTCCTGTAAATATAGAGTTTGCACACTACAGTTTGCAACAACCAGTCCTTTGGGTTAACAGAGATTCTATAGAATCATGCAGTGCAAGTGCGCCCCAAGACCCCAAGATAAATCAGTTGCTGGATTGTTTCTAGAGAGCCTCCTTATCAAAAGCTCCCAGGGAGAAAGAAGAAATTGGAATTCATTTTCTGCCAAAATCTGGATAGCTCTTATATTTCTCTGGGAATTGGTTGCCAAGCAAACATTCAGTTCCTGAGCAATATAACCTGCACTTCCTTGCTCGGATAAATCTGATAATGCATGAGGAAAAAAAAAAAAAACAAACTTCTAAGAACATTGAGCTGAGAAACAATAACCTCACATGTCTAATGCAGTATCTCAAAAATATGGATTCTTACCATAACTGTTTGAAAGCAGAGATCTTGGATTGTATGACAAGACATACAAAATTCTTCTGGACCAATGAAGTTTGGGAGGGATGGGAGGTGCGTAGAGATTATTTGTAGTCATGTGGAAAACATGTCTTTTGAAAATACAGAATCTCATGCAGTTGAATTAAAGTAAATTTTACTGTAAGGTTTATAATTGAACATTGTAATATCAAATCACATACTTAGGATGAAGGATGACTTTGTGTTTATTCAATCAGAATTTCAACACGTCGTGCTGTTCAGTGTATGAGAGAGGGTGCAGGTGCCTCTGCAATGAGTGTGCTCAGTGACTGTGAGATGTCTGGGCACTTTGATCTGGAGCACATGCCATGATTCTTTTTACAAGCAAGCCATCACGACATCGTGAAAAGCACATGCCTGGAGAAAGAGGTAATGAAACACTGATGTAATCTTTCTCTGCGCTGGACCCAGAACTGAGTCTCCATTCTGTGAATTACTTCCTTTTTAATATTTCTAACTTGAAGATTTATGACCTTTGCAATATATATCTAATGCAAATATAGAACACAAATATGTAATCACTCCTGGAAACAGAACCCTCAGTCTAGATGGTCCTAGAAGAAAAATCCCATAAAAAACATAATAACCCTCCATCAAAATCTTTGACATTAAGAAAAACATCCTAATGGCAATGTTTTGGTCAAAAGTGTTTATTTATTATTATTAAAATTATTTCTGACCAGGGGCAGTTTAAAAAACTGAAAATTCCACTTAAGTGTATAAATTATTAGATTTCATTTAATGAATTGAGGATAATAGAGTTGGCCATTCTAACACTTCCAATCCTTCTAATACTTCATCTGTAAATATGCATAGCCCTATTTTGTGCACGAGTTAAGTATTTAAGAATATGAAGCTGAGGTTGCTCATGGGTTATTGAGTCCAATCTCTTGGAATTAGAGAAAAATTTAATCCCCTTGTAAATTCTCAAGATATGTTTTCCCGTACAATTCTGCAGAGAAGAGGGAATGATATTAAGAAGATTATTTTATAGAACAATTTTAATAATAGCATTAATGAGCCTTTTCAGTATTTACTACACAATTTAGACTATTGATTTGTTAAAAAAAAAAAAATCTCTGAATTAACACTAAATTACCAGTATATACAATGTAATAATCTTTGACTGTTACTCTTGGAGATCTTCACCTCTATACTTTGAAATTTATTCTACAGCTTTCTTATAGCTTCCTTTCTGTCATGATTGAATGCCTTCTCAAGGGTTCAAACTATTATCATTAATAGTTTATTTCCAGTTATTCTGATGCCAGCATAACTCTATGGTTTTTATAAATGTTTTGTCCTATGTTTCATTTATTTTTGCCATCTTAAATTGTCTTCCCTTTAAAATCTATTTTGAATTTTGCAGGGTCCCAGCTGTGCGGTATAAATCTGTAGAAGGTCTGGTAACAAGGAAAAGTGAGAAGAATCAGCAATGTGTATCATTTCATGCAGAACCATCCTCAAATGAATTTTCTTGGGGCTGTTTTCCTTTAAAAAAAAAAAAAAAAATCAGTACTAGGGAAAAATTTAAGTATAACAGCACCTACTGGTGGATTTAGAGCATGAACAGAAACTTCAGACCAAAGGCAAATTATTATTCTTTCCATTGTTCCTTGACATGTTACATAATACCAATTATAAGCAATCAAAAGTTTCCTGATTGATGTCATAGATATTTCAATTGTGTGCCTCATATGATGGTACAACTAAGATAAATGCTAGTGATTTAACAAAGCCTTGGAGCTGATAAAAGTAACCTGAAAAGCTCCACAGAAATTTAGGGAATGAATCTGTGTATACTGTGCTGAGAAATTGTAATCTCACACATCAATGATAATCTCAGATGCATGACAAAAGTTACAAAGGAGAAGAGACGAAGAAAAAAGTCAGTGGTGGAAAATAGCAAGATCCTTTATTTTAAAGTTAGCTTTCTTAATAAGTGAATCCCACTGGTTACTTGGACCTTGTAGGGGATAAAAAAAACCCCAAACAACTGCATGCAAAATCATTTACAATACTATAAAAATAGATAATTATTAGCAAAACAATGGAATTTCAATCACAAAAATATGAGAACAGACTCAGACCAATAACTGAAAACTGAAAGAAGATTTCATCAACTTCACAGCTTCTACAACCAACATGGAAATCAACACACAGCCGCTGTTTAAAGTACAATCAAGGGACAAGACTTCATGTAATGTCAGAAATGTGAGCTCCTTTTCAGGAAAGGGAATGAAATCTTGAAATCAGAGAACAAAGTCTAACAAACACTCTAGAAAGGAGGTATGGTAAAAAAAATTGCAGTTGAAAAAAAGCAGAAAATTTGGAAATGGAGTGACTACAACCAAATGGACTGAGATGAAATTAGGGGCAGTGAAAAGGACCAAATTTGATAAAATTACTCCAATCAAAATCCAGAAATCAGGGGAGAAAAGTGAATAAATATACAGGGGAAGACCCTAAAGAAATGAAATGTTAAAAATAAAAGAAGGAAAAATTATGAAACAAAGTGAAAACAGTAGAAGTGAATGGGATGATAAGAAGTGCAGGGAAATGGACCAAAGCTTGTCCAAATAATCCTCACTGAAATCAGAAGATTTCATTCCCTTTCCTGAAAGAAGACCAAAAAATTCTTATTTGTATCATCCTTAAACTGACAAAATATAGTGTTGAGAAAATGTGACTGGGGCTTTGCAGGGCAGAGAAGTCAATAACAAACCAATTCAAACAAAGGCTTCTCTTCAATTTCACTGACTCTCAGTGATTCCTTTTCTCACATTGAGACTGAAAGGATGGGAGAAGCTCTTTGGTATAGAGAAAAGGCATTTAGGTTGTTGCCATTCCACCATCAACCTTTGCCCCGACTGATTACAAAAATTCTTCTGGCCAGCTTCATCCTTTTTGGCAGTCTTTTAAGGCTTGTGAGAGTTGGCCAAAATGGCTTTAGTTAGCTTGGTTGACTGGGATAAGTATGTGTGTACTGTGTGTAAATTCAGATCCTCTTCTACCAAGGCAGAAACCAGCTTTTGTGTGAACAGTGTATTTATTATCCTGCATAACCAAGCCCTGCTACTCCTCACTGATCAGAACAGAGCACGTGAGCACACACTAGCGTGCATAGCATACTCTGTTGGGAAGCAAGCAGAGCAACCTGGTAGTCTAAGCTAATCTAAAAGATTATCTATTCTGAGGGACAGCTACAGCAACAAAAATGAGACAGAACCATTCAAAGTTTTTTCTGCTTTAGGCATTCATTATGGATAGCCTTAGCATTTGTCTCCCCACTGTTGCCTGTCTCCTGCTCTTCAGGTTTTTCAGTGACATTCCCTATGAAAATAACAGAATAACAATAACAGAATTTTAGTTGCACAGACAGTAATACTAGGAAAATAATTTTTCTTTATGAATATTCTCATCATACGGAATTCTAGATTTTATCCACCAGTTCCCATACCTCTGACAGTCTATAGGTCTAAAATTTCCTGAAAATTACATCAGAGAAAGGGGAATAAATATAAATAAATGGATGCAATTTTCAGCAGGTGAAAAATAGTAAAGCTAAACCAAAATATGGTCATACGCATGGGCCAAAATATTATATTGCATTTATATAAGAGAATGATTCAAAATTGCTTTCAAAAGATGTCTGGAAGATTTCTGATTCGTCAGTATGTTGCTTTAAAATCTCCATTTTTTGGGCACAACAGAATTACAGGAAAGATATTGGTTAAAAAGAAAAAAAAATGAGGTTTTAGAGGCGGGAGCATGTTGATGACTTACAGCTACAGAATAAGTTTGCATAATAAATAAACAAGCAGA
This sequence comes from Sitta carolinensis, assembly GCA_032173965.1. NCBI lineage: Eukaryota > Metazoa > Chordata > Aves > Passeriformes > Sittidae > Sitta > Sitta carolinensis. Next base: position 29,471,023 of record CM063285.1, read on the forward strand.
AGGTGCAAGTATTGCCTCAGTCTAAAAAGCTGCTAGGAAGAAAAAAAGACAGTTGAGAATTAGAAGTGCAAACACAGTAATAAGGATATGTGTCCATGTCACATTGTGAAACCCCCAGGCACCTGAAAGGACAGGACAATTTCTGACAATTTTCATTGCAGCATCACGGAACCGAATTCTACTTATGGTATCCACAGGATGAATTATTACAGAAAACGTGCTACTCCCTGATTAGCTCTAGTAACTCCACACAGCCCTGTAACCTGCAGTGTCAGAACAGGAGCAAAACTCTGATTTGAAACTGATAACTGAACTAGGCTGCGGTTTCCTACTGTGGTTTAATGTTCCTTTGGAAAATCCTGATTTTCCTTTGTACCCCTCCTGACCAGATACATGTGTGTCAGTATAAGAACTGCAAGGTATAGTGGCTTGAGCTAGGCGTTTTGCTGCCTTTTTCTGAAATATTGGTTGATCAAAACTAACAATGTTTATAGATGAGAGTTGTGTGCCCATTTCTCATGAAAAGTGAAGAAATGATTTATTCAATTTCAAAATTAATTTTGCATAGACATAATTTAAAATTCAAGCCAAAGTAGGCTGAAAGTTAATAAGCAGATCAAAATAAGAATAAAAGTAGGAAAATAAAGATATGCTTAGGAAATCAATCCTTAATATGAATAAAAGTACTTCTGAAAAAAGGAATTGAAGGGCTTGACTGAAGATGAATTTCATGCAGAAAAGTTGATATGTTTTTCAGACAGGAAGCTGAAACATTCAATATACAGGAGGCAAGAGAATTACTGGTAGCATGATTTGCACTTAGCAATAGCTCAAAAAAATCTCCTTGGTGATCCCGATTCAAGCAAGACAAAAATTTTGTTTTAAAAAAACAGACCATAATGTTTTAATTTAAAGTAGCTCTCTAAGCAGCAATTTTTTATTATTTTTAACCTGACTATCTTTAGATTTCTGGAGGTCTTAAACATAATTTAATATCATATTTACATTCTTTGTGTTTGCAGAGTGCTCTATAGCCCATACATAGTAAGAGATCTGTATGTTTCAGCTTATGAAATTTCTATGTTATTAAGGCACAAATCCTTTAAAGAAACTTTACATCCCACACAGTCTACCACTAAATTAATTCTGGCACTTTGAGTCATCAGACTGGCAAGGCCTAAGATACAACACTGGAAATAATAAAAACTAGTACTCAAGGGCTGATCAGCCTAGAAATGTTAAAGCAAGTGCATTGTCTGTACCCAACAGAAACATTTAAATTATATCTCATATAATATATGTTTCAGCTTGGAAAGGCTTAAAAATTACATATTGAATCAAAAGCCAAAGGTTTCTAATGATCAAATGAACAGTGAGTAGGACATATCACTTCATAGAAGAATTTGAATAGCAGTAGAATAATAACTTTAACAGCCAGCAAATGCAAGTTTCATGGGATTCAAAATTCTGAGGATAATTAACAGTTCAAATTTTAGTAGAGTTTAATGAAAAATCATGGTGCCTGGCTGTTACTGTAGTAAAAATTTAACTTCTTCGAGCATTTAAAATCTTTTTGTGTCATTCCTGTTTATTTGCCTTCATACCCAGGCAGCATCTTCTCTACTAATCCACCTCCAGTGGCATAATGGCAGTCTCATAATGCTATTGCCAAGTATGAGTTGATTCACTTGCTGCTCATGTGCAGAACACTAAAATAATATCTCTTTTTTTTGAGAGAAAATTGCATTTTATATTGAATATTTGCTGGTTAATGCATACTTAGTGGAATTTTTAGGTTTAAAAGACATTTTAGGAGGCTCATCTGAAAACAGAACTGATCAATTCACTCTGGCAAGTGCAGGAAGTCCAACATTTAAAGCAAAAGCCATTATATCCTGGAAAGTTACTCTCTACACAACATTACTTTACACACTAATCAGCAATTCATCTTTTTTTTTTTCAGTGAAAAAAGGTTAGATTGAAAGTATGAGAAAATATATTCATAATTTTATTTTTCCCTAAACATGCAGTTTACAGTAATTACAGGTTATTTTTACTTTCATTGTGCTTTGAGTTTCAATTTAGGCAGTTGTTCAGTTTCAAAGCTTTGGTGAAGGTATATGAAGGTGGTTCATCAGGATTAATTCTTCTTTGCCATACAAGGCCATGATACTTTCTAAATGTATAATTACATGTCCTTTTACCTTTGGCCCTCTAGTGTGTTTAGTGCAAATGATGGCTATTTGTACAGGAGCAGTATTCTGTGCACCAGCAACAAGTCTCTTTGAGGCATCTCCACTTGAAAGTGCACCATTTCACAAAAAACTCACTAATATACTGTTTGGAAAGTGTAATGCAGGATCTATGATTCTACGTCTCAGTAGGTATTGTTGTCACTGAGTATAGCCAAAAAGGGGTGCAACTGGTACCATCTCTCCCACCAGACAACTGCTTTTTTTTTGAGAAATATTTGCCACTTAATATGTCTTAGTGATTTCAAACCTTAAAGTCCAATATGATGAATTGCAGCATAGCAGCAATGAGCTAAGTTGTTCTTCACTTCTGATGCTCTTTATTCCTTGCCATTCCCAGACCTTTTGCTTAACCTATTTTTTTTTTCTTCATCTCATTCTTGAAAATAGCTTTAAAGTTTTGGCTCAATTATCAGAACAGGGAAAGTTCAGCCAGAGGCAGACACATGACATGAAAATGGTTGGGGCAAATTATTAAGAAATTGATGAAGTTACATGCAAAGCATGTTGGTTTTGCCTGTGTGGATATTAGCATGCATCTAACACTGGGTGCTCTTAAGAATCTAGAAGTAAAGGGAAATGGACTTCTGAATGAATACAAACCTCAGCTGCACAAAGACTTCTTATAAGTTTTCACACAGAAAATAGAAAATGAAAATGCACAAGTTAGAAGTGGGATAATACACAGAACAACAGATTCTAGATGCCTCTACCTATGCTTATGGTGACCCTTCTCTACATCTGTGTCTTCCTGGATTCGCCTTCCTCTGGGCAAGGTGCTCAACTACAGGCAATGCAGGCCACCAGAACTATTTCAGTGGTGCTTGGTTGTAATGGCAATTATGTTTGTTTCCATTGCATTCAAAGAGAAACATTTCTGTGTAATTCATTTAGTCACTCTGACACTACAGGCTGCTGCAGAGATGACATTCCAATTTATGTTTATAACATACTTTGGACTTTTTGGTTTCTAACCTTCAATTTGGTTGAAGTTACTTATAGCCACAGCTGCTCCTTCACATTCTTTAGACCTACCTCTGAATATATTTTCTTTCTTTGGCATGTAGGTTTAAAGGATATGATTTTGTGAATGACAACATTCAACTCTAAGGCCTTTGTGCGTAAGGAAGATATTTAAAGTATTTTACAGGCTACACATCTAAACCAGCCATTTCTTGACATCTCTGTCCTCAAGTAACGGCCCAGCCTAGTGAGCATGTCTGTCCTGCTAACAGATTGCCATTGGTCTAGACAGCTGAGGGACATGAATTCACATTTGAGTGACATGAATTCATTCATCTGGGTGTTAAGTGCATGATACATAGCCAAAAATTTCAAACAGTTGGATTTCTTGAGGCTTTGTGCCTTTAGTTAAGGAAATGATAGATTTTAATCTGCTTTTATTATTAGCAAAACATCCACATTTAAGCATCTGTTGATATGGTCTTCTAGACCTGTTCATGAGCTGAAGTACATAATGAGAAGTAGATTCATTAATGATTATTCTATAACATCAGAGCACTAATGCTCTTTGAATTCAGGCATTTATGCCTGCAGAAAAATTAACAAAATGGGGATATTATGAAAGGTTTCTGCTGAACTCGGTCCAACGCCAAACCAACAGTAGTTGTGTTTGATTTAGGATTTGTGTGTGCATTAAGTATATCTATGTATTGCACTAACTGTGGCAGGAAAATACATGGCATTTACAACCTCAGTTACATATGGACCATCTCCAACAATGATTATGGCCTTGGTTTCAAGAACATCTGTTCTGTCTGATATGTAATCTGCACAAAATAAAAAATGTTATAGCACATTCACTGTTAAGGGTCTGCCGTTATATTTCTACTAAGAGAGTTGGAATTTTCTTTTTGTAAGAAGCATACCCGCTTACCCCACTGAAAGAAAATCCATTTATTTCAAAGTCATAAAATCAGCACTGTCTATGCTATCAAAACAGAAGTAATAAAACACAGTGCAGATAGGGTCTTGAATTAAAATTCACACTGATAAGATAGTTGTCCAGATCTTTTATCTGCTGTAATTCTCAATATAAAAAGTCACTTAGATATTGTCATGATGCTTCAGATCACTGTTCTGTTATAGGAAACTTATACCCAACAATTAACTATCAATGAAAGGAAAATTGAATTTCTATGCAATGTCATTAAAATCAACAAAAATGTGGGAAGATGAAATAAAATCTGATGATAATTAGTCTACAATGCTGTGCTGGGGTTATGTTTCAGAGTCCTATCTCAACTACCACTCTATTTTTACTACTGCTAGTTTGTTTTGCAACCATTATCATTACAAATCATATTCAGTAATGACACGATAAAATAGTTCTTGAGGTTTGATAAAGACATACACCAGAAAAAACTTAAATCTTAACTATACAGCTCTTGTTGAAAGCATGGAGACTTGAGATTTACCTCAGAGGAGGATCACTACTGAAAGCCTTTGCCTGAACATGAAGCTCCACAATGAGCCTAGGTCTCAGAAGGATAAGGAAATATGAATTCTTCTGCCTTGGAGATTCGAGATTGGGTCAAATCTTTTTTGGAGAAGGAAAACACACATGCATAGTCTACTGTCTATGTATATTTATATAGAGCAGTGAAAGCTAACAAAAACAAACAAACAAAAAGTTAACTAGTCCACTAAAATTCCATTAAACAAAGATCTATTTATGACCTTAGACCTGGATCTCTGAGTTTTAAAAAGCATCCTGAGGTTTCTTTCCCCATAAAAGAAGACAATTACTATCATCATTTTACTAAAAAGCAAGGGCAGACATGGATATGACCATCTTAGGTGTGTGCTACTGTGAGGTTGCTGCATTAGCTGGGAGAGCAGGGGTCTAAAATTTGTTTCATTTACTGCTAATAAAATAAGGAGTTTGTTCAGTGCTTATTTTTTTTCTTCAAGTTCCAGAAGGCATTATTCTGCTGAATTCTCAACATTAAGTGAATTTACATTAAAATTTTAAAAAATTTCTTGAATTATCTTCAGTATAATACAAAATAATTAAGGAAACTATTAGCATATATTGTTACACTGTAAATTGTATGTGCTCACTGAGAGTTTATGTGAATCTTGATCTGTACAAGATGTGAGATAGGTATTATCAAACAATTTTGTGAGACACAGAAAAGGAAAAAAAGCCCCCACTTTCTGTTAAACTGCATCAATTATTCTGCTTTGGTGAAAAATTAAATTGCAAGGCAGCACACTGGTGATGTCTCTGAGATTTCATCATGTTGATTTTATCTTCAGGCACACTTATTTAAACTGCAGTGTAGAATATAGCTTGGATCTATGGAGCTATGACCATTTTCTATTGTGAAAATGTCAGTTACAGCTTTTACCAAAATCATACTGGCTAAAGACCACATTTCTCACTCAATAACATGTTTCTAGTCATTCCTTACCTGTGTTTACTGGTCATATCTACTGATGACAGGGGCTTGTGAGAGGGTAGTGGTAGAAGCGGTGTGATGACAATTCTGGGATCAAATACCCTCTTTCAGAAAAAAAAAAAAAAAAAAAGCAAGAGGCAAATTGTAAGAATTTTAAAGTAGTGTCGAGGAGGGAGGAATTGATATTTTTGAGTCGGTGTGTTCTGATTTGCTGATTGTACCTAGCTCTATATAGGATAGAATTTCCAAGTTCTACAGTTTTCCAGAGATTCTTTTAGAGTCCCACAGATCATTCATTCTTGTGTTAGAAAGGTTGCTTGGCAGATGGATCTGAGCACACCTATGGTAAACACAGGGCAGTAACTGCCTGTAGCATGAGTAGGGGTACTTGATTAATGAGTGTGTGAATCAGCTGCTGTTAAAACTGTTGCTGCTCTTGAAACAACCTGATAAGTTGTTCCTTAGATCTAATTATTTCTCAATTGTTGCTCTTGTGATATGGAATGTGGCTGCTACTCTTCTGCCTATTTTAATACAATTTAAAATCTTGTCTTTATGGGGAGTCACTGGTTCACTCCTAATTTGTGCAAAAATTTCATTGGGAAGGCAGAGCACTCTAGAGATGTAGTCAATGTTATAGCTGAAATAAATCATCAGTATTGAGGGGGGTGGTAGAGGTAAAATTGCAGCACCAGAATACTACTGAACAGCAAGGTCAGAAAACAGAAAAATCTGTGTCTGTGTGAGGAAGTCTTGAGATAGTAGAAGACTTCCTACCAGAGAACTTTGAGCAACTAAAAGTGTTTGCAGTGCTGTTCAACAATCATTTCAGACAGGCAAAAAGATGAACCAGGATGCTCAAAAGGCAATTTCTCCATGTTTCTTATATCCAGGAAGAAGAAAGAAGATGAAGTGTGAATTCCTTAGGGAATAAACCACTCACAAAGGAAGCTGATATAGAACATGTATGTATGTATGTATGTACGTATGTATGTATTTTGTCTGACTTTGTTTTGTTCTGAGGCTGTCTAAATAAAAATGTGCCTAATGACTTTGTTTTTTTCTGAGGCTGTCTAAATAAAAATGTGCCTAATTCTGAAACACTCTTAGAGTTCAGAACCAAACACACATCTATTTAGTTCAAATATGCATTCTGGAAGAGATGAATTGTAAAGATCCAAGAAGAGTACATCTAAGTTTGGGGGAGGTTCTACAATGAATTGTGAAAGAATAACAGAGACAGCACTCAAAAATGTGCTAAAAAAAGGGCTAAAATTAGCATTTCAACTCAGTCATAGAGGAAAGACTAAGCTGTAAATCTGCCTTAACTGTCCTCCAGAAAAACAACTTAATTACTGAAGCACGCAGTTTAAAGCTTGTTCAAAGTATTTGTAAAATAATTCCATGAAATAGAAAAGATTCCATTTAGATAAATAACATTCAAATATGCTATTGTTGACAGAATTTTAAAAGAAAATGTCTTTTAATTTGAACCTTAGATCCTTCTTTTAGAGTCAGTTATTCATGAACCTTTCAGTGCTATCTTTACCCAAACATAGCAGCTCTCCAGTAAGATTCATTTTCATCTGTCTGTTTCTCAAAAGTATCAGAGCTTAGACTATCTGGAACAATCATTCACGCCTTTCAGGTTTTTTTGCTGTTTGAAGCTCGAGATTGACTGTGCCTATGACAAAGAAGGAATATAACTCATATTTTGAGTATGGAAACATGGCTACAAAGTGTTAATACACTGCACAACAGCTGTTTCACATTCATCACTGAATTAACTAGAAAATTAGGACAGTATTTTAAATTTGCATTGCACAGTTAATTATGCTGCATTATAAACTGCAATATTTCTGAAGTAATATGAAAGAAAAAAGAATGCTGTCATAAAATATGAAATTTCAAGGTAAGATATAAAAAAAATCCAGTAATTACTTTTAAAGCTGGAGGCATTGATTCTGTTGTAATTCTTTATTAAAATTGCTTTATCCTACTGCAAGTGTTTGATGGAAACAAAATTTTTTTGTCCCTCAGATGATGATGAAGTAGCACAGTAGTTTCTCAATGGGTCATTTTTATAAAGCATTTGAAAGGCTCCCATGGAAATTTACTGTTTTATTTCTGCAAGGTATTTCTCCGTCTTTTCTTGTGATGAAGCCCTGAATTTATTTACCCTTCAGCACTCATTTCCATGACAAACCCCCTACCAGTAATCACCCTCAATGGATAGAAAAAAAAAATACACCTTTTTATTTGAAAGTTATCTGTGTTATTTTTTACCGTATAACCTCAAAATTACCATGTTAAGATTTTACAACTAGCAGCTGGGGAGTAATAGTTCTCACAGAATTTCATCCTGGATTTTGCAAGGGAGGAAAACCTTTTAAATACCATTACCTTCAAATAGCATTTTCTAGTCGCAAAATGCTCTTTTCTTACATGATTCAACTCTTTAGAGGTGCTGTTTGTGTTTGGGAAGTGTTTGGGAAGGAGACTCCGTCACACACCCTGAAAAGCAGGGTCACATAGTATTAAATGACATGAAATTGCATTGCATGACATTTGATACCATTACTTATTTTTATCAGTTCTCAGGCAATGCAAATAGGCTGTGTGACAGCTTCTCATGTGCCTCTACAAAAATCCAACACAGTGAGCACAAACTTTAAAGCTGTAAGAATTATGTTACCTCAGAGTTTTAACAAGGCTAGGTTTACAGTGGATTGTCGTCAACCCTTCACGCAATTTGTTCTGCTGACTTTAATGAAAAAAATGATAAAAACATCTGGGGTAGATCCCATATCAATTCTTGTCTTGCTGGTGAAGATGCTGTTACTCTACATGCAGCAGGTACATCACTGCTGTCATCACAGCTGCATAAGCTCTAAGGTGAGCCCTTGTTCATCATGAATGAAAAGACGAATCATTTTCTTTTGTTTCAGTATTGTCAGGAGCATGGTGAAATCTGTCACTAAAAAACTCTCTGGAAGTAAATATTTCATTTCTGTTGCCAAATATACATATGTTTAGTAAATTATTTGATAGGAAATATAAAGTGCTTTGGATATTTAGATTAATATCTATAGTATTACATTAGATTTGTTGTAGTATAACATAATATAATTTGAAATAATGTAATCAAAATGAGCTAATTTTCTAGGTCTCTTCCATAAAGTCAATATTTACTAAAATATTGAGGTATAATGTTTGTAGCATCAGTAAGTGAATACAGGAGTTTCATTATGTCCCAAGACAAGCAAAATCAAATACAATTTCTCAGTTGAAATATTGAGCCTAAACCCATACCTGATAAGGCACCTATAGAGTTAATTAATTATGGTCATTTTCTGATAATTAAAAGAGTTCAGCTAAATAAAATGTGAGCTGCTCTACTTGATTGTACTCTGGCAAAGGCAGTACTGGGCACTGCAGACTAAATTTGGACAACATGCCTTTGTAACTTTCAATGTGCCTCTAATTTTCTGTTGCTCTCAATATTCTGCGTCAGACAGCAAGTAATCGTACAAATACAGACTTCAGTGGTAGCTAAACTGATTAAAATTGTGTTTCAAAGCTTAGCAAGAGTTGAAATTCCTTTGTTGTGGGCCTACCATTTATATTATTTTCTCAGCAGTGCTGTCCATTGCACAGGGACTGAATTAATCCAACTCTTCCTGTCAATACTGCGCAGATTATTTACGTTTTCATTGTAAACAATTTATTTTCCTGTTTAATTTTATGTTCATGAAGAAGATATTCTCTAACTGATGTGAATGATTCTGTTCCTGAAAACTTTTACTTATCACACAAGAGTTCCAGCTATTTGGTTTGTGGAGGTGTACCAGCTGTTCAAATGGAAAATAACACCAGTCCTCCTGATTTTATTTCTCACTTGATTCCTTTATATTTTTAATCCATCACTACAACATGGTATGCTAGGACTCTGGGAAAAGAAAGTAATCTCACTGAAAATAATGAAAGGCTTAGTGGAATTAACAAAATAAATATTACAACTAGATCATTTCTATAATCCAGCTAAGGATGTTCCTGAGCTCCTATACCATTAAATTCACTATTATTTTATTCAACATGAGTTGTATTTCTGTGATTTAAGCTTCTTCAGCTATCTCAGTAGATATCTCTTTGGACTGAAATTCATATCTAAAAAATTCTTCCATTTATTGTGTAGTCATTTTTTTTTTCCTTGCAATCAGTTCTAATTTTGTTCTGTTGTATTCAATTCCCTCCCTTTGATTCTCCTTTCTGAGCTGGACTTAAATTTTCAAAATGTTTTGTTTTGTCATTTCATATTAATAATAAATTCCCTTGCATATTCACTACTCCCTTTGACTATTTTCTCTATCTTTTTTTGTTAACATAGAATAGTATCTAATCAGTTGTTAAATGCAGGCTGGAATTTTATAGCACCTATTTTTCACTTTGCAGCAATTGGGTAATCAACAGTTCTTGCAAACCTGCCTTAGTCAGTATAGGAGCCAAGAGATATTTTTAATTTTTAAAGTCTTCTCAGGTACTGTTACTATCGACAAGTACTGTTTTTATCTGAAAGTTGCAAAACAGGTTTCTCAAAAAAACTAGGAAGTTTCTTTAAAAATAAAATTATTTAAAAACTTGAAAAGGATTGTACAAGTGGTGAAGGGCAAAAATGCAGTCCTTATTTTATTTTTCTCTTCTACGTTTTCATATTTTTAAGACCTAGAATGGCTTTGATCTTCTTTGAACAAAAGGTGTTGCACAGGTCTTTTTCTTCTGAGGGGCCTGACAGGGCTATTCTCAGGGGAAAAACATTTGCAGTTCTAAAACTATCATAATTTTTTTTTTTTTTTTTTGGTTCTTGGGTGAGACCAATAACATAATCATAAACAAAGAACAGGTTACACTCTACTTGCTACACTCAGCTTAATACATTTCACAGTAATAGCAGTGTATGACAGTAACTCCTCCAAAGTGTGAAATAGATGCACATGTAATGACAGTAGGTAGGTAGTCCAAATCTCCAGTAGAGCTTCATGAGTATTTTATGTAAGAGCTAAATTGATTGACACAATTTAGGAAAGTGAGAATCAGGCATTCCTACACAATAATCACTGCTGACAAAAATGCCATGTGGCTTTTTAGTACACAGAAGTTCAGGACATTTGAATTTGTAGTGCTCCATGGTTTTAGGTTTAATAAATCACAATAGCTTCTTTTCAAGGGAAAAAAAAAAATAATACCTGTGAGGTAAACCAGAACATTAAATGTTTGACATTTTGATGGGGGAGGGAATTCTTTTGTGGCATAATGTTGAGAAACCCTAAAATCATGACTTCAAACAAGTCTGCTAATATATTTCAGCAAACATAGTTTTTGCATTTTCTGGACAAAATGAAAAGGCTTCTCCAATTATGAAATAATATTTGTCAGTTACTTTTCAGGGTTTTCTGCCCCCAAGGGCTAGCTTGATAAGTAACTTAGCAGAGACAAAGGAAGAGCACAAACAAGAGTATGTAGGCCTAAATTAATAAACAAATATGATTTATAATGAAGAGTATATATCAGGCCCTAAATTTTGTAAAGAACTTGCATATGTATTTAAGTCCACCAATATATAGGATAAACATGTGGTCTGTATTTGGTGTTTATTTACATCTCCTTTACAGAGAATGTATAAAAAGTGCTTATGGGGGATTTCAGAACCTTCTTGACTGACAGTTAAGGGACCCTCTAGTGTGTACTCTTGCCCTTGTTTGTACTATGATTGTTTTTAGAGTAGCAACTATCCCATATAGAGGACTCCTAGAAAATTACTGGCATAATACAATAACCTCTGTTGGATTTAAACGGGTCTTTTTCACTCAATGTTTCCCAAACCACTACAAAAATGTTAGAGAGTTATTATTTTATCCACGAAATACCAAACCAACTAAGAATTTTAATCCTAGTTTCAGTGGAATGAAGATGTATTTTTTAATGACTTCAAAATATCATGTTGAGAGCTACAGTTGGGCAACAGAGACATTCTAGTCATACATGTGCTTTCAGTACAAATTAACTCCTTTACTGTCTTATTTACTTGCTTCTGAAGAATAGAGAAGCAGAGGAAAGCTGAACAAATGTAATAAAGAATGAGCAGAAGCAGAAAAAGCATGGTCTCTGAGAAAGAGTGTCGAGATGTGAGTATAGACATACAAACACAGCCACATCTAGCTTGTGATCTGAGCTCTGCAGAAGGCAGGCTTCCCCTAGGAGGAAAAGCCTATTGATACAAAGCTACAGATTGGGGAAAATAAAAATCACAATTTGGAGCAAGCATCTGTTAAATTTTCCTCCTAGGCTTTTCTTTGTGCTTCTATTAGTTTTGTAAGCTATTCCCTGGTGGAGCATCTAATTTCATGTCTCTGTATATCAGTCAACTGTCACTTATGAAAACACTGCCTTGAGTCAAATCCTACAATTCTGTTCCAAAAGTGCTCCCAAAACAACAAAAATGGGGTAGTTTTGATGGACAAGATAATACAAGACTCAAGCCTTGGCTTATAATCTTCAGCCAAATTTGTGTTTTTCCCTTGACGTCAGCCTACATTTTTATCATTATTTTGATTTAAAGTATTTGGCTGAAAATGGGTTATTATTTACAATTCGAAACCACCTAATCCTTAGTTGTGCAGTCTTGTTCTTAATAGCTGAGATCATTACAAAAGACTGACTATAGCAGTTCAGTCTATTTTTATTTCCTTTCATCTTTGAAGTGTTTCAATTAAGTTTTTCTACTTCATTAATAAAAAAAACATTTCCTTAGTTTGCTCTAGGCAAACTGAACTATGTGAAATAGTAATGACATGGCTTAGGATTGAAAGTCTAATAAAATGTCTTCAGTTAAGTCTGAAGTATGCCTAAAGTAGAGCAAGAATGTGAATGTAGTAATCAACACACCGCAGCAGGAAGTTGATTTCCATTAAAGCTTCTCTATGTTCAATCTTTATTCACCACTGAAGCAGGTTTAATTATTTTTACCATGTTTGAACAGTATACAGAAGTTGTTCTAGGAATTGCACAAAGCAATTAATTGCTTCCTCTGCTATTTAGGAACTCAAAAGGTGGTGGGAAAAAATGGCTGTCAAGCATTCTGTTACTTGATTCATAGAGAAAAACCTGCTGCCATACAGGTCGATCTGACTGTGCAACTGCTGCCATGCAGAGGATTCAAATTAGGATCTTAATTTTGAATTGATATGAACAGAAAAAAATACAGGGGAAAAAAAAGCAAATGCAAGAAAGGAGTGTCTATTGTTCAGTGATATTTGAAATCAAACAAAACCCCCCCACTAAATCACTAATCTGAATCTGACTGACAAGTTATAAAGTAAAAGAAACAGGCAAGTAAAAATTCCAAAGATTGTAAAAACTGGATAACTATTTTCTATTTCTTCATTTCAGACTGAGAAGAGAGAACATACTGGGCAAAAGGTTCCTGATGTACATTTGGAGCAGACAAAACATTGTGTCATAGTTTATGCTGGCTTTAGAAAGGCTGTACAGACAAACTTGCTATAAAAATTATAAATTGTTTTTTCTCAATGCTATTTTTAAGGCAACTTTCAGTCTCTTAGTAGAAGCAGAAGTAGATAGCACAAGAACAGTTACAAAAGTTTTTCAAATCAAAGCATTGTTCAAATCATCACATTGTTTGGTGCAAAAGCAAGTTAAGACATAGAAAATCACCAAAGTTATACCTCTAAAATTTAAATCTGTTCTGATTGCTAGCCTGAGACACAGTGTTTCAGTTCTGCTTTAAGAGATAAAATAATTGGAGACTGAAGTAGATGGTCAATACTATCATTAGACTGGATTTGTTCTCTGAGCAAAGTTCAAAGTGTTCCACTGATACATCATTGTAAATACTAAAGAAGTTTTCTGACACTGTGATGTCACAGAGAGATGCAATAGAGATGATAAAGTTGGACTGAGAGGAGAAAGAGATTTTTTTTTTTTTTTACTTATACACCTTTCACAGAAAGGGACTATATTGGAAGATAGAGGTTCAACCTCTTCAATTCAAATGGTTTTAGAAAATGTCTATTAATTGTTTCTCTTAACTGGAAGGAATGTCAACAATAATACGGTTTATAGAAAATTGTGAGAAACTGACTCCCAAATATGTAAACAATCAGAAGGCTAGAACAAACAGCAAAAGAACAGGGCCACAGTTTTCCACCTGAAGTTATTTCAAAGGAAGCCACAAAATACATATTAAAAGAGTTGGTTGCTGTAAAAACTTCAGTGTTTGGAACCTTGACTCTTTCTATTTCTAATCTTCCTGCAACTATCCTAATGTTCAACTCTCTTAAATCTACAGAGCTACTCTAGGAATAGGAATGGGATTTCCCCAGGAATGCAGGCAGTAGTTGCTCTCTCATGAGTTATGTGCCACACTCACTTCCCATCATATAAGATGATTCTGTTTCCTAAGTGGAATAGTAATATTGAGATGGCTTCATGTTTCAAGAACACAACATATAGGGACAGAGCATAAAGTAGGATACACCACACATAAATCCATGGACAGATACAGTTTCAGACAGCTATTATAAAATAGCTTTGGCGATGTCAAATGCCATGGCTCTATGTAAACACTGAGATAATCTGATATTTCACTGGTGGTGGTTATGCAGGAAAGACAATTAATAATGGGAAAAGGGAAAGGTAAGAAAAGTTTAAGTCCCCTTAGAGATTTCTATAAAGCTGAAGCTGAAGTTTTTCCTCCTAGAAGCAGAAAGAGGAAAACAGGTGGGTTAATGTACTCTCTTGTTTTATACTAAACAGGCCTAAACTAAACTTTATTAAACTAAACTTTAAAAAGTTACATATGTCCTATGACACAAAGTATTCTTATGGAATATAATCTCACTCAAATAGGATATAATTTCAAAACCTTTGCAGAAGGTTCAGCCTTGTGTGTAGTCCAGTTAACTGAGATCAAAGATCAGAAGATAACAGAACCCTGCTGATCATTGAAACAGTATGCTCAGAAGTAATGATGATAATTTGAATTTCTGCTTGCATACAATATCCTTCACAAATGCACACTAAGAAGCCTCTCATGTAATCAATAAAAACCTACACCATCTATTTTTTTAGCTGAATTGAGTATTAATCAGTATTATAAGGAAATGAAAGACCAAGAAACAAAGAGAGAGGGACTTAGTTATGTTCAATACCAGAGAACAGCCCACGTTCTAAGGGACCTCAAAAGATCATCTGGTCAAATCTTATTTGACAAGGAAGCCTAGAAGAGTTTCTTCAACATCGTGTCCAGTCATGTCTTGGAAACTTTCAGTCATGAGGACTCTGCCAAGTCCCTGGGGAGATTGCTCCAGTGGTCAGTTCCTCTCACTGTGAAAAATTTCTTTTTTCATACAGCACAACACAAATTGCAGCCGATGTCTCTTGTTTCTCCTATGGTTCCTTGTGAAGAGATTGCCTTTCTTTCCTTTTCAGTCAGCCTTTTAAGTACTGAAAATCTATGATGAGCCCTCCCCTCCTCCCACCTGGGCATTCTCTTCTGCAGGGTGGAAAGACCTAATTTTTTCAGTCTTTCCTCAGAGTGCAGGTGCTCCAGACCTTTGACAACCTTTGTGGTTCTTATTTGGACCCTCTGAAGACTGTCTTATATTTAAAGTGTCTTCTTGTTTTGACCACTTACTGCATAAAAGATGTATGAGAAGCAGGCAAATGCAAGCTTATTCATGACCTCTTCAAAGAAATTGTTCTTAAACCCTAAGGGTCAAATTTCATTTACAATAGGATGGAGATTATTTTAAAAACTTTGGCTTTTAACTGTTACACCCAAATTGAGTGGCCAATTGTTAGGAGACTCAAGGCAAGTGTAGCTGGAGACTAGGGTTGATAACCATCCCAAAACTTTAAATCAAGCAAGCCTCTCTGCTATAGAAGCTGTTGCCAGTAGATGCACTATCTACACAAGAAGGGTTTAACAGTGTCAGGAGAATGGGATGAAAGGAGTTGTGCTGCCAAGACAGGAGGACAGGGAAATTTATTACAATAATTACAAGTAATAAAAGACCTTATGGTAGAAATGAAACTTGAACATCTTGCTCAGGACACATATGAAAATTAATACCCATTTAATTTGAATACTGGAGATCATAGAGTCTGAAACCATGAGACATTTGTGTTTTTCTAGGGAATATGCCATGTCATAACAGCAACAAGACTTAATGCCTTGTCAAAGACTGTTACAACTTTCCATACTCCAAAACTGAATGAGATCATCACTGAACTTCAGCTAATTCTTTATAAGACATAATTAGCCCTGGTGTTTTCAGACTGCAGATGCTCTGACACCGATATATTCAGGGTTACAACTCTAAAACATATTTTGCTATCAGACAATGGATACAGCTACAGGAAACAAAAAACAAAATATTTTTTTAAAAAAGTGTTTTTCTCATAGGCCAAGCCTTGTTTTAGAAAATTTCTCATTTCAGGGAAAAAAAAAAAAAAGTAGAAGATCTGACTGAATATTTCTTATTTTGACTTCTCAAAATGTTAACTGCAATAACTCCTATTCAAATGGAAAATTTCAAATTGTAAAAATTGTTTTGTGGTTGTTGAAGCATATTGTTTTGAGTCAAAATACAATTTTGACTCGAGAAAAGGAAGATTAACCTTTGAAAGTTTTGAAACTGACTTTTCATCCCAATTGAGAATAAGGTTCTTCTATATTTCATTAATTTTCACATGGTAGAAAATTGTTTGAGTACTGTTCAAATATGAAAAAGAATAGTGAGATTGATAGATTTTGTAAATAAGTCCTTCAACAGTAGGTGGTAACCTGCTAAAATTGGTCATCACTGAATTAGACTCATTCCATCCTTATCCAGTAAATTACATCATCTCTATCCCCCCCAAAAAATTGCAGAGCAAAAGGTTATGCCATCTTTTTATGGAAGCCAGTAAAAGCTTAATAGGAAAATAATAATATAATTGTGCTGATACTTATATTCTTAATGAGCTTCCTAAAATTCTCTAAGTGATCAAAGTTATAAACTCTTTATAGTGCCAAGTGATGAAAACAGCTCAGTAGAATGTTTGAGCTGTTTTGATTAACCAAGCGCAGAAAAGCTTCTGAAAAACATTAAAGCAACCACTTGAGGAAGGTAAATAGTGATGAAGACAGAGCATGTTGATAAACACATACTGGAGTGAGTAAATGGATTTATTATTTACCTTTAAAGGGTTATAAACTTTTGGCATTAATTCAGTAAAGGTCCTGGGCATCATTGCTGGCAGCTCAGTGGAAACTACAGCTCAGTGAGCAGTTTCAGTCAAATGAATAATCAGGTTACATGAATGCAAGGTGTAGAAGATTATTATGCTTTTAGAATACTGGAGATGATGCAGGTCTGCTTTCTTTCCCTCAAAGGAGAACTTGAGTTTGGATTAGAGATTCAGAGAGGGATAGTGAGAAAGAACAAGGGTACAGAGCAATTTCCTGTGAAGAGAGACTGAAAATACTTGATTTATTTACCTCAAAAAAGGGATAAGTGTAAGTCTATGTGATGAAAGTAGCTAACATTTCACACACATCCTCTAGCAACAGAATTAAGATGAAGAATTAAAGTCAAGCACTAGGAGGCTGGAAAATGCCAAAACTAATAATACTTTAGCAGATATGTTCCAAAAGAGAGAAAAATAATACTAAGTAAAACGGTTTCTACAGACTTGCTTAGTTACTTTCTCAGAGGTAAAAGGTTTAATTCTTTAAAAATATCTTTTATTTCATGTTGATTTTTGCAATTTAGAATCTTCTTAGGATATTTCCATTGCAAGAACTCTGAGTAATGACATTTGATTTTGCAGTATTCAAGACTTATTTATGTTGCATAATTGATAAATGGAGCATAACCTGTCACAAAGACATGCCCCTCAAGCTTCATGTTCTTTCAGGAAATTAGCAGTTGGGACTATTTATAATCAAACGTATCTCTAGATAATACTGGAAATGGAAATACTTATTTTCAAAACACTCACCTATAAAACAGTTTTCCTTGATGTTTTTTTAATCCCTTTAATTTTTTTCTCCTCCTGATTGCAGTAGCAACAATTTTAATGGTTAAAAATTTTTGACATACTCCTTCAACATGTCAATATTTTATCAATTATATATAACATATGGATACAGGTATATAAATGCAGGGAGGATATATAGAGCATAAACATTTTTCATGAGTGCAACCGTCTTTGAGTCATAAAAATAGTCTGCCAGCATATTAACCAGGGAAAGTAAATCAGTCCTGATTTGTAGCTTAATCTAGTATGGGATGGAAACATTAAATTTCTACTATACAGTCAATTTTGCACTGCCAATGACTATTCCTTAATTCATATTTTTCAAATTAAAACAACATAATTCCCGTTGGGTGGTTCCAATATTTTTCGAAAGGGTTCTAAGATGCAATGTGTAGTAGTTTCTGATTGTTAGGCCAAGGAGAAAACATTTAGAGGGTATTTTCTCAAAAAGATAAGCACGAACAAGATAACGGAGATAACTGATAAATGTGACTAAACTCCATATAATATGATAGATAATAAAATATTTACATAATATATAATTACATAATTATATTACATAAACTTGTTTCTATTTATGTCAAAGTCTACCAATATGGTTACTATGTGAATATTAAAATCCTAAATTTATACATATCTTACATCTTACTGATTTGGTAGATGCATTTTGGTTTTGAATGAGACCAACAGATGATATCATGTTTTACAAATAATTTATAAAATTATTGCTTGCAGAAATAAATGACAGGGTGAAGGTCTTTCTATCACAATCTGTCATTTGTTTTTACAGCAGTACTACAGAGAAGATCATCTTTACAGTCTTGCAGAATGACGACCTTTTGAAAACTGACAACTTTTTACTAGATTAGCATATAAAATATGTTTTCCTTACAGATATGCAATTCCCACCCCCACAATATCTCAATTTTATATTTACAGGTAATAAATTATCTGCAGACTAGATAATGGCTTGTGTGTCTTGCCATGAACAGTCTATTTGCTTATCGCATTCTGAATACTCAGTGTTGATTGTGTCAAGCTACATTCCATACTTCCTACTGTTGCATCTCACTACTTACTAAGGACTGAGGTTAAATTGATTTTATTTCAGGCGCAGTCTGTTGGTTGAATAAAGCTTGAAAGGGTAAAGCCAGTGGTACATGCAAAGTGCAATTCTCTCCTACATATGGTCATCTTTTGGCATGAATTTGCCAACAATTAAATTAGATTTCTGCATCTAATTCCACAGATCTTTGCAACAGACTGAATCTTTATGTTTTAATCTTAAAAGTAGTTATTAAAAAGATTTTCATGGCAGCTGAGCATTCAATGCTGCTTTGTTTCATCTGAGTATTAAAAGTAAGAGATTAAATTCCATTCTTATTTGGCCTGAATTGTTATTATTTTTTTATGTAAAATACATGAACTCCTAAAAGAAGTAATTCCAACTGCAGTAATAGAATGTCATAATTTAAAATAGGCAGATAAGAATCTATTTCTTACCCTAATTAAAGATGGTCTTAACCCGCTTTCTCAAACAAGCACAACTCCAGAAAGTCACTATATCTTTTTTCATGCAATGTAAAAACCAATAAAGTGATAGTAGATAAGACACTAAATCTAATAATGTGTGTACTAAAACAAAAAATTTGATAAAGCAACAAGATATCAGCTACTGAATTCTAGACTTCTTCTCAAAATATAGCTGTTTGTTTTTAAAATAAGTATTGCAGTAAATAAAGTAAATAATAAAATAAATTTACAATACAGGAGAATACTTAAAAATAAAAAAATTTAATTGCTTGCTTTTTGTCCCTGAATAAGTCACAGCATCCATTCAAATATTTTGTCATAACTGTCACATGAAAAACCCTAGATAAAGACTGTGCATTTGTAAGTATATTTCCAGTTTCTTATACTGCTAAATTAGATGTACACTTCCCCAAGAAACCTTTCTTAGGGAGTTTCAGAAGTGTGGCTCAACTGAATGAGTAACTGATCTGTATCCAAAGGAACTTATTCACTATATTACATTGTGGGGAGGGTGCCTACTTTCTGTATCATATGTAAGAAAAAGTGATAAAAGAAAGGGAAAGGAAAGACATAGCCACCTTGACTATATGCCAAAATGACCATGTCCCTAGAGATCAAATTGGATTCATTTTAATACCACAATTATTGGTAACTGTCCCTTCTGAATCCATTAGTGGTTGATAGCAACTTGCTCTTCTAGAGAATGACAGTTCTCTCTCTTCTATATTTCTTTGTCTTAGGTTGTTTCCTTGAATGATGCTAAGCTTCCTATCACATTTTGCTGGGAATCTATTATGATCCCACTCTTTTTGTCTTTTACTCTTTCACCATTATTATTTTTTCATTCCCTGCTGTAATAATAAAATACTCCATTCCCGTTTTGAATAAACTCGTGACTCTTTCATGATCCTCCTTCGTTCTTCGTGTCTCCTGTTTCCAGTACATGGCATTACCGTTTCTTGGGCTTTGACTGTCACAGGTTTGCTCCTGTGTCTTCGGCATCTCCAAATTAAAGCAAAGTGAAAGTTTTCATTAAAGTCTTCTCAAAATATAATTAGAAATGTAGAGAACTATAGATCCTATTCTTCTGTGCATCTCCGAAAATCTGTTAGTAACACACGACCTATGAATATTAGGATACCTTAGTTTCATGACAGTGCAACCTAGATATCATTGAAAGTAGGACTGCTGTGATCTGTGAGGAAGGACACATGAATAAAAATAACAAAGGAAGGAATAATACATCTCTGTTGTCCAGCAACATGGGGTGGATGGAGCTCTGTGGTGGATGGTTAAAAATTTAAATTGTATGTAATTTAAATTTAAATTTAATGTAATTTGAATACGTAGTGTCTGTGTCACAGTCTAGATTTTCCATGGACAACCACAGAGTTCACCCACGTAATGTCACTAAGTTGGTATTTTGAAACAAGCCTAGAAAATTTAAAAAATTATACTGATTTCAGCATGAAAAGTAACACCAATAATATGTACCAAAGTATATAGTATTTCTGTGACTTTCTGGTAAACTTGAAAGATATATTCTGCCTGAAAGAAACAGAAAAAAACCCAAAATTTAATATCACAGAAGATTTTAAAATGTTTCCCGTTACTAGTACACAAGTGAAGCAGTATTTTCAGCATCAATGCATATGACTGCCTAGGGAATAAAGAACAGAAGAAGCAATTTCAATAATATTTTTACAAATCTGTATAATGTTAAGCATAAATGTGATCCAGAAAATATTCTGTTGTTACTAGGTCAGCAGTATGCCAGTTTCTATTATCTCTGCTATGGTCATGTATAAAAGCTTTAATCAAGGATAAATTTCTAATTCCCTAAAGCACTGTAAACCCATCCATACTTGAAAATCACCTGTTTGACTAATAAGGTACAAGTAGTCATAACTACTGGCAAAGTTCAAGTAAATTAATACGCGATATTTTAATCACAATTAAATTCAGTTTTGTTCAATGCTGTGCAAAAACACACAGACCATGGTTATTTTTTTTTTACATAAAGGAACTCAGATTTCAGGTGCTATTTGATGCAAGACACCTGAACTAATTAATCTGTACTGATATATCCAATTTCTTTGAACAGACTTATATGTCTGTCTGCATACACCTGTGGAAAATAATAACATAATTGAAGAGACATGGATGATGCCCTGTGAAACAGGCAAGTCTGCAGACACTAAAAGAGCAATGAATGAATGCTTGCATAACAAAGAAAGACTGGACAATGGAAAGTGGGTAAGAAAATAGATAAGATCAAAAAATATACATCAGACAGAAGAGTGGTCATGTTTAGCCTGAAGTGTCAAAGTACAGGAAGGGAAAGACTGGAAAACAAGGCTGGTAAAGAAAAACTACAGAATATAGATAGAGTAGAGGAAAAAACAGCTTTAAGAGAAATGACCACCTACAGATAAAATTTCGAAAATATTAAAAGAAACTAATAATGGCTTTGAAAGCAATTGTAAGGTGTTAAAATAGAAATTGGATCATCATATTGGAAAATACCTCTTAGATTTCAAGTCTAATGATTAACCTAATACCACCATGTTCACTGCTAAACCATATCTCCTAGTACCACAGCCCTTTCCAGGAATGGTGATACCACCACTTCCATGGGCAGCTTGTTCCAATGCCTAACTCTTTCAGTGAAGAATTTTTCCCTAATATGTAATCTAAACCTCCTGTGGTGTGACTTGAGGCCATTTCCTCTCATCCTGTCACTTGTTACCTGAGAGAAAAAACTGGTAACTGGAAGACGTCAGAAGTCCTGTGATTTAAATGCTCAATATCAGATCCTACTTATACCTTAATTTCATTGACGTTTGCTAACTAAAAAACCAAACGAGTAATTTAAGTGATGCAATACTATGTCATTACAACCAAATCTGTCCGTGGTATTGTAGGAACAGCATTTATGTTAGCATAATCCTACTACAGCATTAACCTTATCCAATTGATCTGAAAGTAGGAAGTAAAACCAGAGTTCAGCAGGTAACTAAAATTATCAGTATACAGTCTATACATTTTAGTATGAGGTAAGACAGGAAAAAAATTTAAGGAGAAACTGAAAAGCTGCATCATAAGTTCAGAAATGCTTTTAAAGCTTCTGGTGGTAGAAGGAGAGCCAGATCTAAAGCTTTAATATAATTTGACTTTGTGTCATTTTTATTTTCTGTATGACAAATACTCAAACTCATCTGTAGGCAGTGTAGAACGATAAGGCAATGACACAAGCCATGTGGAAAAAACATGAACTATAATTTTGAGGAGATTTGTGTATGAAAGTAAAGGAATGTTAGTAAATATATGCAAAATGAAATTATCATTTTCTGACTTTAAAGATTTAACACAGAAGTTAGTCAGGGTTGACATACAATTTTGTCACAAAATACAATATATTCTTTATCAGATTTAATTTTCAATTTTTTATCTGAACCGGTTTTGAAAAATTCTTGATGCTCACAATTTGCAATGAAATTACCTTCTAAAGTTTTCTGAAAAAAGTGAAATGTTGGAGTTGCAATTTTGATTGCTCAGTAGACAGCAGTACATAGTGTAAAACGAGTCTGAACTTCTAACTGATCATATGTTTTTTGTAGGTTTTGAAAAACTTAAATTAAAAAGACCTCTGAATGCCACAAAAACATTCTGATATTTTGAATTGAAAAAATAAAAATAAATTTTCAAATTTTACAGTAAAAAATAGAAACATTTTCTGATTCATGTTCAACATTCTTGAAATGTTTGTCTGTATAATTTCATTGTGTTACTTTCAGTAATTATGATATACCATATTATGTCATTAAGATTAACTTGTAAAAATGCCAGTTAAAAAAAATGAAGGTAATTATAACTAATCAAAACAGCAATTATTCTGATTATTAAGTGAAAACATATGTTTTAGCTGTATTTAGAGTATTTATATTAGACTATTTAATTTTAAATGTGTTAGGTTGTGTGAATAAAAGCTAATCACAGGGAACACATCTGTCCTGCCAGGACTGTGGGAGAAGCACAGGCAGACTTTTCCTGATGACCTGATGAGTAAAATGACATTGTAGAGACGGCTTCCACAAGGACCACCAGAGAGTCTCACTGGACCATTGACCCCGGTGGAAACCCCACCAGGATTAGTAAGCTGAACTCTCTCTCCTCATAAGGATATCCCTGCTATCAGGAGTGGATTTCCTGAGTGGGCACAAGACTTACTCTTGGTGCAGGAGGAGGATATTTGGTAATCCTAAAGCTTCTGATAAGCCTTAAAGGGGCTCTGGGAATAAGCAAGGCTTATTCTGGGATGCTGTACTCGGGCTGACTGGACAGTATTTACTTCCTCCATAGTGGCCCATACAGGGCTGTGGCATGGATTTGTGACAAATAAGAGTGCGGATAAAACACAGGAGTTTTGGCTACTGCTGAACAGTGCTGTCACAGCATTAAGGTTTTCTCTTTTTTTTCATCTACCAGCAGCTTTCATTACTGAGCAGCCAGAGAAAGTGGATCAAGTTCTTGATGTTCAGGTTTATGTTGATGCTGTGTCTGGTGGCATGCGTGCCCTCCAAGGTACTGGTTTCTCTCTGTGTTGATCTGCATGCCAAGCTGTGTTAGCAGTGTGGGCATGCTAACTGGAATGCTTTACACTGGATGGACCTGGGGACATGGAGCCACATCAGCCTCATGTCCATGAGGCTGGGACCTGAGAGGCTCACTTGAGCCCTGAAGCCCACCAGATGTGGACTCTAATGATTTAAGGTCTGTGCTCTTAATTGACACCCATACCAGGGGACACCACTGAATTTCTGTAAATCTGGTGGTGCAAATGTTCACCTTGATGTCCTCACCGCTCTTGGATATTCTAGAAATGGAACACCATCCTTTTACAGTCTTCTCCTGTACCTGATTTAATTTCCTTATTTAGGTACTTTTTACAGATAATACAGTCTCCTCTCTGACCTGTACAGCAAGTTCCTCTCAGCTTCAGCTGATGTGGCAACTAAAGATTTCCTCTCTGCCAGGAAAAAAAATCCTTTGTTCCTTCCTTGAATTAACCTCTGTATTTAGAGGACTTCAGCAGCCCTTTGTGTGTTTCTTCTTTGTCTTAAATATTTTCCCTGTCTAGTCCTCTAAATCTGTGAAGAGAAGTACTTTATTTCAGGTGCAAGGTTTACACATTTATTCACAGGCGTTCCACATCCTGTCTGACAACTGCTAGAGATGGCAATCACATCACTGTTAACTGACTTACTGTCACTGCTAGAAGTCCAGAGCAGGAATCAAGGACAGTACCATGGCAAAAACTTGAATGGGACTCTTAATCACATCTAAAATAAAAGGGGAATTTTTCAACCTATAGAATAGACTCCTGAATTTTATTGTAACCTGCACTTGGTGATACCATGCTGATAACTGGAAAGATTTACAAGCAAAAAATGCATTCTAAAAAGTATATGTATCACACAAGTGATCTGTGACTTTTTAGAGAGATTAATTAAATTCTTATATCAGGAATTATGATATTACAATTTTAAAAAAGACTGTTACTTCAGTCTAAAATTTTTATATGCTCAGTTGAGTTATTGATTTGCTATCCTGTTTTTGCTTTAAGAAAGAAAACCAGAAAAGAATATATTTAGAAGGCAGTAATAAATATCACTAAGAGTTGGAAGCGTAATTTATGGGAAAAATTTCCTTTTCAAAAGGAAAGCTACTGAAATATGTTCAAACATTTTTAATCTTTCTAAATGCTGTCCAGACTATATATCAAATATTCCATGTTTAGAAGGATTACTTTTTGTGCTTGAAGATTTTTTTTTCCTGAACAGCAAATTAGGATAAAAAAATTTACTTTTTTCCTTATTTTATTTCAATTTATCCTATTTTATTGAAGCCTAGAGTTGTTCAATTAACAACTAAATTTTAGTTAACTATCAGTAAACCAAATTCAGAAGAATGATGCAGAGTATTAGGAACCGATCTGAACTGCTTTAAAAGGTCTATTGAAATCTGTGGGTGCATTACTTTTTTAAGGTGAGAGTCAACTGTGCTGTACAGTAAGTGAACCTCAAGAGGTCATGCTATTTCTACGCTGAGTCTGATTCTCATCTGAAGCTATTTTTTGATGGATTTTTTATGACAGGAACAAACAAAGCCAGCTTGTCCAGTAGTGGAGCTGGAAGATACACATATTTCTATTCATACTTTGTGACAGCTGACTGGCAAAGGTTGCTTTTCTAGGCAACACCAAAGTCCTATTGAAAAACTGTCAGGAAAGTTATAAACTCTGTTCAAAAATATTAAAGTACTTTTGTCAAATCTTTTGTTCTATATATCAAGAAAATTTTTGAGTTACTTATAAAAGGCATAGTTTAGGCTATTGATAGAGGTCATCATTTAGGATTTGGAATGTATGATCATACGTTATACCTTTCATAGCTTTTTCTTTTCCTCCTGTTCATAAAGAGTGTGCAAAATTACATTCTTCTAATTAAAAAAACCCAAATAAACTATGCATTTACTTCACTATGTTGAGTCAGAATGGAGAGGAGAAATAAGGAAATTACATTGAGGGAAGCATTCACTAATGTATTAAAAATGTTTTGGTCATTGAGATTATAAATTGATTGATATAATGAAAGAAAGTGCTCAAAAAACACTCTAAAAGAGAAACTTTGAACGTTTATGTAGTTTCTTCTCTACAACCAAATAGGCTTGAACTCATTTGGGTGTCTATTAGCATGCACCTACCTGCACTTGCCAATCCATAACACCACTGTGGCCACAGTGCAGCAAAAAAAATCCCCACTAGATGGTAGTGACACCATTAATTGCTGGTTCTTCGTCTTAAAACTGTTTTTCTGAATTGCGTTGATACTTGTACCTTCAAGATCATAATTAAACCATGCTATTTTTTAACCCAATTACAAGCTTACAAAAGGCACTGACAAATTTACAGATACTGAAATTTCCATCCTGTTGGTAACCATTTTACTAGCACATGTTGTTGAGCTACGTGGAATCAAAAAATAAATGTGGAAAAGGAATTGCAAAGTTCAGAAATTGATAAATGGCACTAAATGAACATAAGGAAAAAAAAAGCCAAAATCTTTCACTTTGAGTCAATTCAAGATTAAACTATAATTTTCTATAACACCCTGAGAATCATCATTTAGAGAATGCATCTTCTGTTCTATAAAATCTTCAGTCCTTTACTGAATTTTACCTTTCAAGACTCAAAAAAAAAAAAAAAAAAAAAAAAAAAAAAAAAAAAAAAAAAAGAAAAAAGTTACTGTGATTTAGAAGAAAAGGTCATCCTAAAAAGCTCATGAGAAAATTGTTGTAAGCCACAATTTTCAAGAGATTCTTTGCCATTAAAGAGAGGAGCACTCTTTACAACTAAATGTTTTCAAACTGAAAAATTATAATCTGTTCAATAACAGGTAATACTTGACATCCATCTGTTTTCAGACACAAAATAATATTCATCAAAAATATATACAAATTTTTTTCCTACACAAACAAAATTTTGCCTATCAGAGAATCATTTAAAGCCACTTCCCAGACCCAGACTGCTCTGGGGGATATCAGTTGTATGTTATGTACTTTGGCTTGTCTTAATGCTTTTCTGCCATTACCATTATATCATGTGTGTGTGCACTAGCTATCTTGCTTTTCCCTGTTTTAGGAAGGGTCTCTGAGTTATGCTAGCCTCTAACACAGCCTTTATAAACCTTTTTCAAATTCTTTTTCAAATTGCTTTTTTTTTTTTTTTTTTTTTTTCTTTCTTTCTTTCTGAAGTACTCCTATTCATAGCTCATTTTTTGAAAAAAACATATATTAATCTTTAACCTTGTGCAATCATATTAGTTTGCTAACTTAAAAATAGCTTTCAGTAACTCAGGGTTACTTCTTCTAGGTTATTTGACATTTATTCATACCAAGGAGGAAACAAATCAAATTAAATATGTTGGGTCCATGCCTTAGGCACCATCTGAATATCCTAGATAGAGTAAAACTCTATTCACAAGTAAATCTAGTTCCCCGACATATCTACAGATTAAAAATGGCTTCTTCAAGAAATTCCACTAATTGTTTCCTCAGGGAGGATGTTGATGTTTACATGAGCATTATGTCTGCAGGCAGACATTTTCTTTAGCGGAAGAGACTTCAAGGAAACAATTCTTTTCCTCGCTGTATCTATTAAATATCATGAAGACAGAGTCTGTTAATCTATCCTTCCGACTTTTGTTATGCTTAATGCTCATTTCAGCCTGATTTATTAATTTTTCCTGGGTGCAACACATGCAATTAATTCTTCACTAAACATCCAAGATAGCTTCACAAATTTTTTACCCTTGGAAAGCATAAAAAACCTAGCTAGGAGATGCAGAGTCTGCAGATTTCAGCTGAAATATCTGCAGTCTGTAATCTGTGAAACAATTTAGTTTCCCTGAAACACTGAGAAATATGGGTAGTTCCCTGCAACCTTGAGCGCACTTTGTTGAGTTTCTCTTTTTGAGGAAAAGACATCCCATCAGCTTTTTTTATATTTATATTATTTCGTTTGGTTTTCTTTGATTTAGGTGGTCAGATATCATCTGGTGGACTTCAGGAGCCAGTTCCAGCTTCGTGTGAGGCTGCTTCAGGTCTAGCCAGTGGTAAGACTGAACATGTTCCCAGTAATAGACACAAACTGCTAACAGAGCTCACCACACAGACCAGCAGAGGGTAAACTGGATATTTGACCAGTGTCATATGTTCTGCCTGAATGATTTTTTCTCTCTCAAATTTGAACACAGTAGTGAAAATAAAAAGCCTGGTGGTAGATCATCAAAAGCAGCCTTGGACTTAGACAGATGTTTAAAGTCTGAAATGTGGTTCTTAATTCTCTGCTTAATTCCTGACTAATTCTTGAGATCCAGAAACTCAAATAATGGCTCAGTTTCCCTTGGAATTTCATTAGTGTAAATGACCCTAATGTTTCAGATCTGACTCTGTGGGGCAGCTCATCTCCTATATTTAGAAGGTGTCTAAGTATATTCCACAGCTACAAACTGAATGGACAATGCCTACCTACAGAAGGAGAGTAGAACTAGTAGTTGTAGTAGCTGTAGGGTGGAATATAGTTCCCCTGGAATTTAAAAGATTTATGTTAAACTGCTGGCATCTCAGTGACTACCAGCTCTCACTCAGGACCAGAAGACCAAGATTCAGTTTTCCCCTTTCCCTGTGAATGTGACTTCAAATCACCTGCCTCCCCAGTCAGAAAGTAAACTCCTCCTGTTGAAGCCATTTAATCCAAAGAAAAGCCAGTTGGGCTAGAACAGTTACAAGTTTTTTAATACCTATGGCAGTCTCCTGGACTGTGGCAAAAACCAAAGAAGGAAGCTCAAACCACACTAGCTTTAGTATGAGTTGTAAGTATTTCTATGGCTTTTTCTTTCTCCCATCCACATCCTGAAAACAAAGAACAGCATGTTTCATTTCTCAAAAAAAGTCACAGACCTTAGTCCTACGAAGAAGTTTTTGCAGACAGTCCTGCAAGCAAGTATTCCCCTTGGTGAGATAAAGCACCCTAGTTCTAAAAAGAAGATTTGTAGAAGCTTATTTCAGCTTTTCTGTCTCGAGATGCTCAATACCTAGACAGTCCAGTATTCAATTTTCTTCAGGCGTCCGGCTGAGGGGTTTTATCCCTAACACACTAGTCTGGATTCTACTTAAAGAAGCAGGAACTTCAAAATTACATATTTAAAGGCTATGCATTGTGGTACAGATACCTTTTTTCAGACTATAGCTCTCTGATCTTTTATTATGTAGACAATGTTCTAGTCTGAGACATTAGTTGGTTCATTTATTTTGGAGTGTACAAAGAAAAGTGTAAATTCTATCCCACAGTAATCGGTTTGGAATTTATCAAATTCCAGCTGCAGGTTTTAGATAGTTCTACATATAACTGAAAATCCTGCTGCCATAAAGAAAGGATAGTGATCTCAGGAATTTATTCTAAATACTGTATAAACCAGAAAAATTATTAGCGAAATTAGCTGCATGTAGCAATTTCTGATAAACAACATTACAATATATTGTGTGCTAAAGAGGCAGAGAGAGAATCGGTTTTGTTTTAGTTCGTGGTGGGGGTTGTTTTGAGTTTGCTTTTTTTTGAAAAGATCTTTCATACACAGGTTTATGGGCAATGTGTTCTGGAAGGGAAGATTTTTACAACTAATATTAATATTTACAACATTTTGATATTTCTGATTGAAAGACAATAACAAGTTTGAAATCTTTAGGGTTTAACAGTATCCTGGTTTTCATGCAGAAATCAACCCTTCATTTTCCTGAGGATGGGAAAGTGTATCTTCCACTCTCTTCCCACATATATCTTAATGTTTATACTAATCACTGACAGCAGGATATGTGCCAACAACACTTTTTCAGATGGCTGTCATTTTAAGGTAAAATGAAAATGTAGATCCCAGAAGCTCCTAACACCCTCCATGATTATTCTTTTGAAAGTCCTCTGTGACGACAGTGTAATCACTGAAAGAATAGCAATGGGGACTCTGAGTGACCTTGAGGACTCAATAGATCCCTGAATTGTGATGACTTACTTAAATAATTCTTACTGGATTTCTCCTATTGCCAGAAAAGAGTCTATGCTCTTCTCCTTTCTTATTACAGAGTATTGGAGTTCTGGAAATATAATGTGTACTGAAGACCTTACTGTGCTTTGTGGGTGTGCATTGCTTTTTGTTTTGTTTCTAGAACTGTTATATATGGGAAAATATTTTCGTATTAAAAAAGTACTTCTGGACTCATAAATGAGGGAAAAAAGTGGAAAATTAATCCATCATTGGGAAAAATAGGTGAGAAACATTTTCTGAATTATTCTAAGTGCTCCATAATCAAACTGTGAAAGAATTAAACACATTTTATTATTTCATGAATAGTTCGTGACATTGCAGTAAAGTTCCTTAATTTTGAAAAGTTGTTTCATAATTTCTGAGCACTTTGAGGTATTTTTACTAAATAAATACGAGATACAGTGTATCAACTCTAAGAATTTCAAACACACAGTTATTTTCAAATGCAAAATACAAAGTAAAAAATAATATCCCTGAAAATCTTAATGAAAATTTAATTGATTTGTCATTTCAAGTTGTGCTTATTCAATGGCAAGTATTTTCCATTGAATCTTCAAACTGCATTTAAAAACAACTGTAAAAGGAAATGATGTTTCACATTTTTTACCCCCTTTGCTGTTATCCATCCTTGACAAAATGACTGCGATCATTAAATACGATTGAATAACTCAATACAGAGTCGTGTTTGAGTGTCAGGTTCTGTCATTGATAATTATCTGGATATAATGCCACTAGAAGACTAGAAAACAATGTTTTGCAGCTCAGATTTACAAATGTAGTCGCAAATTATTGCACCATGGTGAATCTTTATGTTTTATATTGGTGACTGATGCTTTTTAAAATGTGAAGCTTCACAAAATGTTGAGGAAGGTCTTTCAAATATTTTTTTTAATCTAGTATAGGGAATATAAACTTAAAGAAGGGGAACAGACAAGGCATATATAAAATATGTTGCTTTCACTTCTTTTCATTTTCATTGTGAAATGCACATGTATTAACATGAACATGAGATAACAAACTAACTTAGATAGAATGGAACACAGACCCCCTTTCTTCAGAAAAGAAAATCTCCAAAAAAAAGAGGACAGGTGGGGAATTGGCAAGAAACTTTATTCACAGACATTTTTCTCCTTGCTAATATCTGGCATTTTTAAAATCTATTGTTTTTAGGCATCCAGTAGTAACTTTTTAGAAACAGCATAGTAGTTTATTAACAGATGATGGGGTGATTGTAAGGACTCATCATATTGGACTGGAAATTCAAATTCTGTCTGTTTGGGCAAATATTGTTTTCTCCTAAAAAATTGTTCCTGAACTTCCCTGATATTTCTTTCGTGTTTGGGATCTGAAATTACTGGAGTGTATAAATAACATTATCCAGATTTTTACAGTCAGAGAAACTGGGGCACTGTGAGAGTAAATGGCTTGCTTAGCTTATGGCAGGGCTGGGAATTAAACCAGAATTTTCTAACTGCTAATTTCAGTAGCAAATATTAAGTCCTGTGTTTGTTACCTCTTTTGGAATTTGGGGAGTTGGGATTTTTACTCCATTAATGTTAGTACCTCTTTTATTAATAGTAATTAAGTAGATATAATAGCCTAGGTTCTAGTTTGTAGTCAGCTGCAAATTATTAATCCAATAGACATTTTCCCCAATTTTTTTATCTGTAAAGAGTTAGTCTATGACTATCTCACCTACAGATGAAATAACCAGACCTGAAAAGAAGTTTGTGATTAGCAGCTGCATCCTTGAATTTAAAAGGTATTTGGAAAAGCCTTCAATTTTCATCTGTCTTGGCTAAAAGTCAACTTGTTTTAAATCATGGCTTGTGTAATCCTGTCCATAAGACAAATAAAACAAATAAGACAAATAAGTTTACAAATCCTTTGGAAATTCAGCTCATGATAAAAGTTAGTGTTTTTCTAG
Organism: Sitta carolinensis; assembly: GCA_032173965.1. Lineage (NCBI taxonomy): Eukaryota > Metazoa > Chordata > Aves > Passeriformes > Sittidae > Sitta > Sitta carolinensis. The sequence continues at coordinate 29,502,923 of CM063285.1, forward strand.
TTTATATTCTCAAAGTCTACTTGTTAAAGAAAGAAAATAATACATAATTCTTTTAAATGTTTCCAAGAAATGTAATTGAAAGGACGTAACTGATGTTATTAGCAAAAATGTTTATGTTCTATAATGTCTTACAGTGCTAAAAGACCATAAAGTTTTTCTTCAACTTTGATTTTAGAACATGATATCAAAGCAGTTAAATAATTGTTAAACCTTAGAATAAAAGAAACATGCAGCCAAGTGTGGAATTTAGAAGAAAAGCAGAGGTGGAAAAGAAAAAGAAATAGAGACTTGATATTCAATGCACCCGAGCAATTAAGCAGGTTAAAAAAAAATATATATTGACATATCAGTCAGCTTCATATATAGACAGAAAGAAAAAAAAAATCTTATGTATTATTACTGTAGGAAACAGTATCTGGGCAGTTTACTCTGCTCTTTCCTACCCTCAGTGTAGCAGCGACATTTAAATGACTCTATCACTTTGCTGGACCTGGGGGATTCACACTTCTGCTGAAGTGTTTTCTCACTTATATTCTCTGACTCCAAAGGCTGCCTTTTACTAAGATGGAAGCTGGAATACTTTTTCGTTCCCCTGAAGTCTTCATTTTTTAAGCTGGTATCTTAGGAGAAGTAAAAAGCAATTCCATGTACAGAAAACCTTTGTGAATAATTTGTTTGAATTATGTCATGAGCTGGGGTCAACCTTTTCTTATATATGGCTACATATATTTTGATTTTTATCAGTTTTAAAATCCAAAATACATAAATCTGATTTAAAGTTATCAGATGTGTGATTCCTGTGTGCACCTGGCCAGTTTTATTTGGTTGGACATGAGCCAGCAATGAGTGCTCACAGCCCAGAAGGACAATCATATTCTGGACTGCATCAACATAAATGTGACCAGCATGTCAAAAGAGGTGTAACCCCACCTGAAGTGCTGCATCCAGCTCTGGGGTCCTCAGCACAAGAAAGGCATGGATCTGTTGGAGCACACAGAAGAAGGCCATGAAGATCATAGAAAGGTTTGGGTTGGAAAGGGCCTTGAAGGTCATCTAGTTCCCTAGTGATGAGAAGAAAATATCAAGAATTATTTAAAAACAGATGGGCAAGGGTTGTGGTCTACATTTTGAAATGAGACTATAATCTCATTTTAATGATGTCTTCATTGTCCTTTAAGACACATTGAATTGATTTGATTTTCTGGGAAGCAGATTACTGTATTTTCAATGCTAGACATAACAATTCTGACATAACTGATCATTGTAAAACCTGTGATTGCTTTTGTAAATTAAGGCTTCCAAGCTGAAAATTAGGACAAAGAAGTTAGGAATCTCTGAATTTGAATCTTTGAATCTTACTCTGGCCATGTAAGAGATGCATCACACTAGGCAGGTCTTGGTCTTTGAGATTTAGTTGCAGCTTGCTGTGGTTCTCTTAGAGTTCACACAAAGTGCTTTTCGTGTCAGGGAAAAGAATGTATGGATGGGAACTGTGGGAATTGAGAGACACAGACTCTGCTATGCCAGCAAAGCAAAGTCATGTATTACACCAGTTTACCAGTGTTTATAGGTCACTATGTTCCATACAAAATTTTCCACCCAGACCCCTTTGCCCCGGTACCCTTACAAACACAATCTATCTCAATCGTGGTTCTTGCGCCAGCAATGCCCTGGTTACATCTCTTGTCAGAGCAGTCAGCGTCACCAGACGTGATGCCTTCTTTTATGTTCTTGCCTTGACTTTCTCTCTCCCACAGCTTCCACTGTACCAGGACCAGAAGGTTTGTGGTGCTTTCCAGTTCAGCTTCTGTAGCTGTCTGGTCTTCCACAGGGAACTTTTGTGCATCTGATCTCATTCTGATATTGGATTAAAATATGCCTGGATCACTTACATGGGCCTAGGTACTAAGATGTGCTCACGGGTTGTACTCTAAATATAGCTCATCTGTCCTAAAAGAAGCCACTTCACCATTGCAATTCCATCTGTTTGATGGTGCCTCATTTGAATTCAGACAAAATTTTCTGAAGACTTTCTCTCTCCCAGCTGAGTCTGATAAAATGTTGGCAGACATTGGTGAGAACTTAAGTGTGCAACGAGTTAATAAGAGATCCATGGTGATTGAGATAAAAAGACCTTTTGGCCTCTATAAGAACATTGCTTCCTTGTCTGTACTACTGCACCACTATATTTAATTAAAATAGTATTAAATTTTCTCTGGTATATTACTGGAGAGTCAGTTAAATAAACTCAAGTGTCCTTAAATGATAATTGATTGAGCTGCTTGGAAGTGAATTTGGTTGATTTAGCTGCATCATGTCTCTTTCAAGCTCATTTCTCTGAGCATGGGATAAAGATTTCATAGCTGATCTGAACTTGGTTTCGTAGTGTGTTTGTCTTAAAAATATAATTTTGTACCTATATTTCACCAACTCAAATATTCATATGGGCTCTTTATTTAATAACAACCCTATATTACATATTAGAGGAGGAAATTATTCTCTTTAAGAAAGAATGAGATAGAGACAGAATGCTCTAAATTAGTATTATGTGGCTGAAAAAATTATATGGAGAGGAATACTCTATTAATTGGAAAGCCTGTGGGAATATTCAGCCAATGAAATCCAGTGATTGACTGCATGTTGCTAACTTACTAGACTTAAATAGATGTTGACTCATCGCAACAGTGGTCATAGCAACAGATCATTCCATTTAGAGGGGAGAGGGATGTAGAGCAATACTGTGCTTGAAATAGTTTATACTTACACAGACACAGACACACAGAGAGATATAGATATAAATGTCTAAAACATGCTTTCCAAGAGCCATATAATCATTTTACAACCTGTTAGGAACTTTGCCTTAGGCAATACTTGCAATCTACACACTCAAAGACATAAAATGAGAATTGAACCATTTTGCTGCAGCATTTCACATCCTGACTTTGTTCTGCTCGGTCTTTAAATCAATTGTAGATTAATCATAAGCGAACTATATGAACAGAATTATATGGGAGTAGGTTAATACAGTTTTTATTGATTTGAAATATATGATTTTTTAAGCGCGAAATCTGAACTTGTAAACAGAAAATTACTTATTTGCTTTCACTCTAAGTTTTGTTCTTTTTTTTTTTTTAATCAGAAGGGCTTGTAAGAATTATAAAAGTAACATGACAAAGTACCACCCACACAGTGATATTTTTAACATTCACTACCACAGGAACATAATGCCCTCATCATTGATGAGTTCCTGAGGAAGAATGGCTCCAGATGCTTCATTTATAACAGAAACAATTTTTTTTTTTGAAAGAATAATACAGTAGTGGAACCACACTCTTGTTATTGGAATAATTCCACAAGATTTTTATGCTTCACCTAGTTCACATGTTTAGTCCCCTGTAGTATCTAAGCAACTTAGTGATTTTATTATTCTTGTGATAGTATTAATAATAACTTTAACAATTCATGATACCACCTTTCTACACCTAATGATGTAAGAGCACAGAAAAATGAATTGGTGGAAGACACAGTCAGCATTTTCCCCATCCCCAACTTGAAAAGCTGGACTATTTTTCACCTGAACTGCTGCTGGAAAATGTGGGTGAAAAAATTTTATAGGAATGTAGTGTCTTTTCCCACTCACTAAACAGGCTTTGATATAACTGGACTGTTCCTAGAAAGTTCTTAAATTGCTAACCAGAATCCTTGTTTCTTTCTGTAGAGAAACTGCCTCACCTTACTAAAATTAAGAAAAGAATCTGTCAAATACATACTGAAAATATTTATCTTTTAAGACAGAAAATACATATTGTGGGGCAAACTTCTATCCTATGAGAGCAAGAAAAAAAAAAAAGAAAGAAAAATAGCTGTATAACTCTGTATAGAGTTTGCTTACTAGTTATTCAGGATATGTACAGCTCACTGCAAGGGCTATGTCATTGACATACGGCAAAAAATACTGGGTTGTTTTTTTCTAATTAATAGCCCAAGAGAGATACTTTCCCCTCAAACTCATACTCCATTCATTTCCTGATAGATAGAATTCAGAAATTCCCCCAGAGGGAAAATGCCTACTGAATAAAAAGGTGTCACTTCTTACAATAGTTGCCCTAATATTTCTAATGAAATTTGAAACCGTATAGCTTAGTCGAATATAGCTTTTATATATAAAACTATAATATATATAGGGAATATAAAATATCTAAAATGATGACTTATAGTGCACATATTAAAAATTTAAACAAAGCTTATTAAAGACTATTGCTATTCATCTTTAAAGATTAATTTTTTACTTATGCATCTTTTAGTATACGATTCTTATATATTTTTATATCTGAAGTTACCTGATCATAATTTGTAGAATCTATACTAATGAATCCTGATTATTTAAGATTAAGAAACTTTTGGAAACATGTGCTGACAAATGTGAGAACAAATTTAAATCGTTAGTTCATAATATGAATATATTTGGCAATATCTATAATCTGATGCTATGGATAGAAACCAGCACAGCAGAAACCAGTTACCTTAATCTGTTGATAGAAGATGTTCTATGATTACCCTATGCAAACTTGCATTCAAGGAGCTGGGAAATGGCAACAACATTAAACAAAGGAATCACTAAAGTCCCCTTGACATTCAGTCCAAGAGCTTCCAGAGATTTCTCAAAAGGAACTTGGAAACAGTGTTCACATGTGGGAGTTTAAAGAATCTCTCTGTGTCCCTATATAGATCCAATTCTCTTAAAGGTAAGTTTCAAACCCAGTATCCAGGAATAGGGGGCACTTTTAAAACAGTTTAACCTCCTTTCCAATGCTGCCAGTGTTGGAAACTACAAAGCTGCTAGGAATGCTGAGAACTATCTACACAGTGATACAGATTATTAGCAAGCAATAAGTCTTACTGCTTTTCTGAATAATTTCTTTTTATAAGTAACTTAATTGTTCTGTATTAAGAACGTAATATTATTATGCAGAATTATTTATTAAAGCTACATTTTCATGTAGAATGGTCCTATCCATTTTCAGTTATGGTATCTGAAAGGCCAAAATGCGAAAATGATAAGGTGTTAAAATGATAAAATGGTAAAATTAAGTGGGAAAATAACCTCTAGAGTTCTAAACACAGGGATAAGTAAAAAATGCAGTTGGTAGAGCATGAGTTGTATCTTTCCACAGGGATGGTAACTTAGAAGAAACTGTGTCGAAGTAAATGGAATTAGAATATAATAAAGAGTTTGAGAAATCAGAATTTGCTTAAATCCATGAAATGAAAATAAAAGAAAAATCTCAGATTTGTCTTTCAAAGTTAAAGCAAAATACAGAATTAAGTTAGTGAATATGTTTAGTGGGACAGTGGTATCAACAGCTATGGTGGTTTTATGGGTATGTGAAAAAATAATACAGTACTGCAAAGAAGATGAGCAGTGATTGACGGACGCAGACCATGCTATGCAAGCAAAGTTTTTTATTACACTAATCACCAGTATTTATAATTCTCTAATGTCTGTACAAGTTTTCCACTTGGACCTCTTTGCCTCTGTTCCCTTAGCAACACAATCTTTTCGGCTTTCCAGTGCCTGTTACTCTCTTTTGCTCCAGCAATGTCCTTGTTACATCTTCCCTCGTCAGAGCGGTCGCAGTGACCAGATTGAATGTCCTCACTTCTGTTCTTCCCTCGAGTTTCTCTCTCCCACATCTTCCACTGTACCAGGGCCAGGAGGTCTGTGACACCACCCAGCTCAACTTCTCTAGCTGGCTGGTCTTCCACAAAGGTGTATTCTTTTTCAAGCAATTGTTCAAGCATGAGAGGACAGATAAAAACTGAGGCTAGTCAAGAAAAGCCAGTTGCTAAATATTCCAAAGTACCATTTGATAGTAGTTTTTATTTGTGGATTTGTATCAAAAGACACAAGGAACAGGATGTGTCGCAGGACAGTAGCATAGAGACTTCTTCGTAAGAACATTTTTAAAATCTAAAAAACATCTGTTGCTGAGTAACTGTTCTTCAGTTAATAGGTGGCCAGTTAATTGGAAGCCAGACTACCTCATTATTAAATTACAAGGTATAAATCTAATTTGAAAATGATACTGCACGGTGATACAGATAGGGATGTATGCTTTCTTCATTGAGGTAGGGATTGCGTAAGTTTGAACAGCATACACCCCATCTGAGGAGACCAAGAGCATTGTAATCTCCATTTTTCAGCATTTAAATCCTAGGGCAGAGTTTGGATTGTTTTTCATAAGTGTCTTTCTCTTCCACTGACTCTCAGATAAAAAGTTTGCATCAATCTATCAACTACTTTGAATAAAAAGACTACATCAAAAGGTCTCATTTTTCAGTCATTTTGTCCAAGAAAAGTTCTGATAATGTAAGACTAAACTTCTTAAAAATATTTCTCTCTCATGGTAGATATGTATCTACCCAAAATTTTAGGCAAGCGCAGTCACAAAGGACAATATAGATGCAGTGCTAGGATATAGTTTCAGTAACAGGATGAAGCACTCTTTCTGTTTGAAATTCCCGTGCATTCCTACAGCATGATGATGTACTAATATCACCATACATATGTAATTACACTGCAAACAAAGTAAGACACGCACATACATCATAATCTAAAACACTCTAATCTGTAGAGGTATGATGATTTACATGGTTTGAGACTAAAGTCACATAAAGCTGGAAAGGTCTGAACCTGTACTCCGTCTAAGCCATTGCTCGTTGTAGATTCAAAAATAATCTAGACACAGCCAATGAACACAATTATCTTCCTAATCTAAATGCTATAGAAACTGCAGGACATTTCCAAATAAGTCCAACTTCAATTTGTTAAAACCTCCTAAATCTGCTGGGTTTTTATCTCTAGATTTTAAATATTATATTTTAATTTTTAGAGATATTCAGAATTCAGAGATAAGTACTTGATAAAGCATTAGCAAATGAGAACAGAGAATAGACACAAATGAATGTAAATACTACTGCCAAGGGCACGTGCTTAGATTCTGCACTGCAGTGTAAAGCCTGGCACATTCTCCTGGTAATGGGGTTTACTGGACTACACAGGGAGCAGTTATATATGTTAGTAGTTAAGATGATTTAAGGGAAATCCTATAACAAAAATAGAAGAGCAAATTCATTCAGCAGCTCTGTTCACAGCTGCTGTCTTGAAAGAGAATATACCAATTTTTGATTTACCCTTAATTCAGTCTTTTGCACCTTTTATTCAAAACCACTTGCTTAGAGATGTGAAAGAAGAGGACCAGACTTTAGAGACTAAGATAGAATTATTCTGAACATTCAAATAAAACAACCAAGTAGTGATTTGTAGGTTTTTATGATTCACCACATAATTGCATTATGCATGGATCTCTGAGACATGTAACCTTCTCAGACTACACATTACCTAGTAATTTTTTAGCAATAAACAATAAAGTATCACTCCTTGTTCAAGTAGTTCTTAATGTACCAGTGCTTCAAGCTGATGAAATAATCATGTTATTAAAGTCAGCTATCAAAAAATCATGGTACTCTCTCCTTCATTAATAGATTAAGGTGAAAGAAACTAATTGATGTATGAACCAATTTTTATCACTGGTTTTATTTGTTTTTCCAGAACATCTGTAATCTGAAATTCCCTTAAAAAAAAAGTAGATATAACCAAGTCTCTGTGGACTTCTAATGGGGATTTTTTGAGATTGCTGGGGTTTTTTTAAATACAATGCATGCTGCAGCCTCCAGCCTCTCTTTAGGTTCTTATGTGTATTACATCTAGAACCAAAAATTCAGGTATATCATGACTTTCCAGTAGAATACCTTAATTAAATAATTTTTCAAGTGCGAAAGCAATAAAAGAAAATAAAAATCAATTTATGCTGCTAAAGCAGAGCCATATAAACTGTTCTTCAGTCCTCAGTTTATACAATATAGAAATCCTCTAGTCTCTTTCAAAGCTTATAAAAACAAAACCAAGAAATATTTTTATTTCATGCAGAAGGACAATGACATGCCCAGGCTCTTTTTGATTCACAGAACCTTTGCAAGTCCTTTCTTCTGGAAATTATCCTAAAAGAGTTCCTTTAGCACCTGATTTTAATGATCACAACCAGATATATTATCATAGATGTTTTAGGTCTTTTTACCATAAATGAAATACCTGAAATTCTTGCCAGACACTCTCTCTGAGATAAGCATATGCTATGTCTGCTAGTTACTTTTCTTAAATCACTAACATTATTGAATTTTCAGATGAGTTAAGCCACATGCAACTTTACTGTATAGGACAAATGGGATAACACAGAGGATTGGTGAATTGTAATAAATACTATAAGCAATGGTAACATAGAATAATTGTTAATATAGCATTCAGTAGCTGACACTATTAAACTTTGTGACAACCTGCAATTGTACAAGTCAGAGAATACTTGCGTTCTCAAAGGGAAAATTTGTTTTTGTTTTCATGGTTTTGCTGAACTTAAATTATGACTTCAGTTGTCATTGTTCACTACTGAAGTATGAGAAACTGAAGATCACAAAAGTTTAGATACTGTAAAGTCAGTGAAAGCTATTTAAAATAATCTAGATCTAGGCTCATCAAAATAGCAAGATTTAAACAGACCTGTTAGGAGACTGGCTGGAGAATACTTTGCTTGTGTTCTCCAGTTTGTGACTTTTTTTATACAAAACGAAATTTAAATAATGAACATGCTTAAGATAAAATGAACAATTGTCTCAAAGATCACTACAGTCTTCAACCACTCTTCAATCATTTAGTTTGTATGTTGAAAAGATGAATTGAAAAGCAGCTTCAAAATAAGTCTAATCAACAGTTCCCATGTAATAAACAAAGTGTAATATCAGAGATTTTTAAGTACCTAATTAGAACTGGAAAAAAAATCTAAAACATACATTGAATTATAATAAATAATGGGAATAAAGTTGTGATAAAAATGCAAGAAAATGGAAACAGCCTTCTTGATGATGATTTAGGAAAGACTGCGTGAGGATAGAAAATTCTGGGACAGGCATACTGTCCTAGTGAGCAGAAAAGTTATTAGGTTGGAACTTGAACTATAGCTTCTGCAACCCTGTAGAGTATTCTGAACTACCTTACAGAACACAAAATATTTCAGAATTGGCTTCTGAAAAAGTTAAATCATTACTAGAAAAAAACCAAAATAAGAGTAAGCACTATGCTTTGAAAAGCTAATACATCAAGGTCTTCTGTACTGAGAAGCAGAACCACTTTCTGTGCCTTGTATTCCCTATCTCTAACATAAACAATGTATATCATAATGAGTTTGTTTTTATATCCCTTTAAAAATCTATATAAAAAAAGCCCAGCTATTTCTAGTAAAAAATGAGTGGACAGCTTTCAAAAAATGAAACTTGAATGTTTTAAAAATATTTGCAGAGAAAGGCTTGCAGCTAAAAGAACTCTGGGAAAAAACAGAGATTTTTTTTTCCTGTAGACTATAAAACAATAATGAATTAAAGAAATTCTCCTTCTCATAGACTCTGACACCCTTCAGGGTGAGAATCATATCTGATGGGTTCAAGTAACTTTAAAAAAAAAATTAATCAAGGCAGTAAATTGTACATCCAAGGAGAGTAACAGAAACTGAGGCTATCAACAGGTTATTCTCCGTAGGTGAAAATATCACTCACTTAAGTGTTTAGCCATAAAAAATAACTCCTTGTTATTACTACTTATATAGTAGTAGTTATACTACTTATATAATAGTAGTAATTCCTTCATCTCAACTCTCAGATTAACATTTCTCTATTATTGGATCAAAGATGAAGTAGATAGGTGTTATGTATTTTTCAAGGAATTATCTGCATGTTTTTAGAACAATCATAAACAAAGCTACAGTAGGTGGGGATCACAGGACAGGATGAAATGAAGGACAGTAGGCCTAGTGTTGAGGGTAAACAGTGTGAAACAACTGCAACCAGGCAGCACAAGTTTAATGGTGGTAAATACTGGATGCTATATTAATAATTATTCTACATTTCCATTGATTACACTATTTATTAAAATCACCAATCCACTGCGTTATGCCATTTGTTCTATATAGTACAGTTGTGTGTGACTTTTGTCAACTTACAACTCCTAACTGCCTGCTGAGTTTATGAGCTCTAATACCTGTTTTTTATGTTACCTAATAAGCGTGTCACATCCAGCAAATTTCTAAGGACAATTATTGATGCAGTTTGGACACAATCCGGAAGGTTCTTTGCTCCTTAAAATCAAAGATGCACTTGCCAGATGTGAAATAGTAGATGAAAGCTTTTGCTTAGGGGACTGAGAGACAGTAGAAATTTAATATTTAGGGATGTGAGACAAGAGAATTAAGCACAGAAGATTTTGGCATTGTTAGGCAGGAGGCAATGAGATGCTGATGGGCCAGAGAAGGGGGTCCAGAGACAGTCGGTTCATTTACTGGGACAACCTTCACAAAGCACTCTTTAACGGTCTATTCCAGTGTGTAAGAAGCTGAATAAGCATGGCAGGTGGCCAAACTGGTCAAATAAGAAATTGCTGACTGAACTAAAAAATAAAAATATCCTTTATGGAAGGTAGAAAAAGAGATGAGCTACCAATGTGAAATGAAGAAACATCAGCTAGATTTGCAACAGTGGACTTGAGAATGGTAAAGATGTGAAAGGCAATTGTGAATTTTTTTACATATTTAATGAATTTATATAAACTTCAGATGTGACCCCCAAATCTTTACTCTAAACATCATGAATCATTGCTAAAATTTGCACTAAGACCACTCTTCATCATATGAAAAACATTTGGGAAGCCAAGTGTGCAGAGGGAATCAAAAGTTGAAGCAGCATAATCAAAGGCTCATGTCTATAACTCCAAGTGAATTGTGTTGTTTACATTTTCTGCAAAGTATAATGGGGACAAAAACATATACTTTGAACAAATGAAGATGAGTTACTGTATCACATCATAGGATTTAGAAAGATTAAGTGATTTTTTGATATAACAAAGCATATATATTTTTGATATAGGCAACTATTGAATAGCAACTCAGATAAATTTGAATCTAAGAAAACTGCAGCTGAATCCATGAGGGAGGAAGGAAAATTAATAACTTGACAATCTGTGGCAGGTTTATCTTCTGAAAGTGCTTTAATACAGTACTGTCCTCACCTATCTGGACTTAGCTCTCTGCCAAAGGTTGCCCTGTAGAGATATCACAGAACAGACTGCATGTTCTTACAGTTGCTTTGGTTCACAGTCTGGCTGTGACACTCCAGCGCCTAATAAAAGGAACTATTTATTAATATGTCAAAGTGCAGCAGCTGACAAGCAATCTGTCCTGCTGTAGCTACTGAGGTGGTGGTGATCTCTGGCAGAAGGGCAAGGAAACATCTTCAGCAAAATTTGCAGTAGTGGATCTGACAGAACTTTGAATCAGTATTTCCCATTTCAAAGTGGAAAAAAATTGAATTTTTCTCTCTTCTGATTGTGCTCTAGACTTTCTTTTTCATCTTTGTCTGCAGGAAATTTTAAAGGAAAAGTGAAATATAATTGAGAGAATTATTTTTAACTACTACCTAATTGTTTGTGCCTGTCTTACACTTATATAATGTTAAACTTGCTGTCCTTTTTAATGTTTCATCTCCAAAGTTGTAGCTACAGGCTTTGAAATAGTAGTTAACTGCATTTTGGAATTTAAATGAGCTGTGACCTATTTTATCTTATTGCCTCCCAATGCCAAAAGCACTGTCATTCAAAACAAGCTGTATCAAATCAAAGATTTGATGAAATTTATTGTGGAAAAAAATTCACTCCTAATCCATCAATACAAGCACAGTACTGTAGTGCATGATAATGAACATGAGAAGATAATGTGAGACTCATTTGTGAATTTGATGGACATTTTCCACACATATGTGATCAACCTTATGGTACAGAAGCTTATCACTCTCCCGGTCATGTTAGAAGACTTCTTAACTCCTGCACAGAAGCCCTATTTTTGGCCAGCAAATGTAGATGTTGTGGGTACTATGCAGCAATAAAAATCATATTTCTGTTTGTTAATTTAAACCAACAAAAATCCATAGGTGTTGCTTTCATTTGTAAGAAATCATTCCTGATTGGGCGTTGCCGTTCAAGCAGAATAATCTGGTAATAGTGATGGATTTATACAGTCATGCAGATCAGCAGGTATTACTGCAGATCTTGAAACAGTTCTATGGCTGCATCGTCTCACAGGCTGAATTAATGTACCAGTTGAAAGGAAGGCAGTAAGCACAATGGTATCCAGGAGATCAAGCTCTCCTCCAGGATTCCTACTGACAATTTCTTGCAGCAAATTTTTTTCTGCATCACTTTGGTAACTACAAATATGAGATATAACTGTTCTTTTATTCTCCCATCCTGTCTCTTCTGTTCAGATTGTAAGCCCTTCAGGAGAGCAATGTGCTCAGACTGATCTATGCTCACTGTGAAATATCTTTATCCGTATCACCTATACCTATACCTATATCCATTTCTACCTTCATACATCTTTATCTTTCATACATCTTTATCATTTATATCTAGAAAAAAAAGATAGATAGATGATAGATAGATAGATAGATAGATAGATAGATAGTAGATAGATAGATATAGATAGAGATAGATGATAGATAGATAGATAGATAGATAGATAGATAGATAGATAGATAGATAGATAGATAGATAGATAGATAGATGATAGATAGATAGATAGATAGATAGATAGATAGATAGATAGATAGATATAGACAGACAGATACACACTGTGTCCAAGAACTGTGCTTCTTTCAGAGTAGGTCCTTGCCCTTGAACTTCAAGAAAAGGGTGAAGCAATAAATTTCTTTAAATTCTGGAAAAGTATAAGGATTTGATGTATTAAGTGCAACTCAAATACATTAAGAAATTTGAAGTGCAGTTATAAACATCTCCCGTATGAAATACTGATTTTCAACTAGAATTTCTAGTACTTTTGGTGAATATTTTTCCCTGAAATAGTGATCAAGAATAAAAGAAACCAGAAAAAATAAACAGACTAACAAGTAAGATAACAAAATGGCACCTCAGTAAATTAAGTAAAAACACTCAAGAAAAAATAGATTTTGCAGAGACAAATTCCTTCAAATACATTTTAAATGTTCAGTACAATTTTATGTAAATTTTAAATGAGGTTTTTGAAAAAGGCTTAGGGAAAAAAGAGAAAATAAAAGAATATGATATTTTTATTAAATAAAAAATGGACATCATAATAGAGTCTTAAAGTGGATTTATAAATATTTAAAAGATCAGTATAATGTTCAGATACTGAGCTGAAAGGCTTTGTATTTCATTAAACAATTTCTTCTGTCTTTCCCCTCTTTTTGAAGAAGTTATATTTAAGACATAAATTTGATTGACTTTTCTTTTCAGGGTGCTAACTGTGTCTAATTTCTAACTCTAGGCAGTAAACTTTAAAGTAATTGTAAACATACTCACGAAAATCTTCCTGCATCTCTATGAAAAAAAGTGCTTTTAAGTAATAGTAATGAAAATTATTTTATTATTAACAAGCTTTCTGATTTTCCGATTCCTGAGAATTTTGCTCCATACTACAGCAAATATGTATGCAAGGAATATATTTGAATCAGTATTTTTGAACACAATCAGTTGCATAACCACATGGAGCTTGTTACAAATATATAGGTCCCTTACTTACTCTTGAACTTAAAGAAAAAGAGGAAGAAATACATTTAAATTTCATTTGTAGTCATCCCCCAACAAAAGCAAACAAAATCTGTCCAGATGTTCAGCCAATTAAAATCTTTATATTGAAGTTGCTTTGCAGATGTCTATGGGGTCTTTAACATCTTGTACTAAGGAAGGTCCGTACTGCTACAAAAAGATACAAAGTAAATACTATAGAAATTTGTATTATTACCTGTTCGTGGAAGAACACTAAATTCACAAAAGCAGCACATGAAACAAGGCAGACATCTAGGCAGCCCAGGAGTGGATCTTCACAGGAAATAGTAAAACCCTTATCACAGACTATGATTAAAATAGAAAAGTATTTAAAACAGACATTCATGACCCTTTTTACAACAAGCAAGGAAAGCATTAAAGCAAAACACATGAGCTTCACACTTGCATCTAAAGCTTTTTTGATAATTACTTTTGTTATTATTCTACCTGCATTGATCAGAAAAATGCATGACTTAAATTGTTATATTGGCAATTACAAAAGAATAGGGAAATTACATTAATTTTTGTGAATCTTATGAATCTGTCTTTAATAAATCAAGGACAAATCTTCCTGTTAAATTTTCAGGGAAAGGACTAAGATCATTAGGCAAATTTTAAAATGTAACAGTAGATAATTTTATAAATTCAATATACATTTTCTGAATTTACAGTTTGCTTGACAGGAAACTGTAATGAACTGCTGGGGAAGTTAGGCTTTAGTCTGTGTAATATAGCTTCTTAATATTTGCAATAATTACTTCAGTAAAGAACTAATATGTATCCCTCTGATTAATATTATATCAGAGTTATGTCATAGACTTATTTTGCTTGATCAATTTGCTACCAATGTACTTTTCAATATCTTAAAAAAAACTTAGGAGATAAGTAAATTCAAGGGGGAAGAAAATTAAAAATATCTTCTTCAGTCATTTTTTGTAGTAACATCTCGTAAACTTGCCAACTAAAATAAGTACAAGTGTTGAAGGAGGTTCATGTTATTTTTACAGATAATCAGTATTGCTATATGACTTTCAATTCCACTTTTTAAAGTTCTTGGCACACTTGAGCTTTGTACCTCTTTGGTAAGGAAATTCACAAATGTGTGCATTCTCCTGTGTATGCCATTGTGAAGTAGAGTGAGAAATTAACTAGAAGAATTATTTTCCTAAGGATTTTTCACTTCCTAGTACTGTTTTCAATTACATCAGCTTCTACAATCAGGACAAAATGTCACTGCAGAAATTCACATATCAGGAGAAAAGCAAAAACAAACTTTACAAGTTGATAAATGCACTTGTAATGTGTAAAAACACACCTACATTTTCTCTCAAAGGAAACAGGAAAAATATGAAGATGAGTCTTTTTCTTCTCTGTACTGCCTCTGTATTATCTGCATTTGGACATACTCCTTTATGTTGTCACAAAAGCTAAAATGGAGCAACAGCAAGGCCAAATGCTTCTCACAAAGACCCTCACTTCATCTCTAGAGCTGATTTGTCTCTGATCTCTGCACTCTAGCATACCACAATCACATTATAGTTGAAAAAGCTTAATAAGACATTTTTACATGATTACTGCATCTCTGTGATTTCTGACACCACAACTTAGCTACTCTCTTTCCAGAGATTTTACAGGTATAAAGATTTTATAGTTGTCAAAAGATCCTATCTAATGATAAGACCTTTGATAGTCATTTAACCCCCACATGTGGCCTCCATGTGCCATGTAAGCTTATTTTTGAACAATAAATGTTGAGCTTCAAGAGCAACCACACATCTGAATTTGGCCAGCAAGGAAACACTACCAAAATCCCTGGGGAAAGTTTGATGTGCTCGTTTGTCCTCCAAGCCTGCTGAATGCCAACGCAACCTTCGTATGTTGTGTTATATTCCAGCCATCTTTCTGAGGCCAAACTTACAGGGTTGGATCAATTTTCAGCACACGAAGGGCAAGCAAAAATCTCTGGAAAAGGCTGTGAGGACAAACTGGATACTAGCACTTCATGACACATTTGACTAATGGATGCAGCTGAGTTTTAATACAAACCACAAGGAAGAAAAACATGCAAAATAGCAACAGACATATGTTAATATATTGCAGTGATCTATTTTTTGATTTTCAGCTGCATTTATCTCAGAGAGGTTGACCAACCTTCAGTAATGAGATACAAGAAGAAGCATTCAGAAAAAATATATCTGTAATAAATATCAATCCTTCTGCTAGAAAATGCTACCACTCATTAAAGTAAAAAGAAAAAATATAAAAGTTTTCTCTATAATTGCTAGCAATCACTGTAATTTTCTAAAACAGTTAAGTTGCCCTATTTGTTACACCTTTGGATTTTCATAACTTCCAATATCTATTAGATGAGCTGTAGATTTTTTATATTGATTAGGTGAAAGCAGTAATCCTAGCCAAAATGCAGTTATCCAGAACTGATGGGTGGCTGGAATTGCCTGGCCCTTAGTTTTATTTGACATCAGCACTTCATAGTAAAAGTACAGCTATGATCATCCAAGAATGAAACATATTCATCAGAACAGTTTAATTTTTAATTCAGAGAATAATAATAATAATAAACAGTTAAATTTAACACAAGACTGTATGTATTCCATAAGACCTGCAGCAGCAATTAAAAGAGATGAAAAATATCCATTCAAAATGATTTTTGTAAAGAACTTGTGTTTTAGCAGTTTCTAATCAAGATCCAGATAACTCAGAACAGGCCCTCAAATATGAGAATTTTAAAAAGAGAAATGTTAATGATAAAAATATCAGCATTATTATATAGTCAATATTATATCTTCTTTTATCCTGTCCATATGCCCTCCTCCTTCTGAAACTTTTCCCAACCTTCCACACCAAATTTTTATCTGCTTACTGGACATATTAACTTCAGATAAATCTTGCAGTGGGAGACTAGAGAGTACTGTGTATGCATTTGCTTTTCATATTAAACCATGACTGGTCTATTTATTTACATTTTAAGAAGTTTGAATTAAAATATATCTTATGTTTCTTTTCCATAAAGAAACTAAATAAGTTACTCTTTTCAAAGACTTAATTTTATGACCCTTGTAAGTTTTATGTCATTCAAATCCTCACAGTTCCTCTTCTGATTTCTTCCGTCCCTTTCTCCTCACTTAAAAAGAGTGTGATGGAAAAGAAACAATGTGATTGTTTTAGGGGGGTATTATTTTTTATATGTTTTATAAGTTTTTTATTTCTTTCCAGTGTTTTAGTATACAATTTTAGTATACAATATATATATTTAGTATACAATTAAAAGGCAAAAACGTTTTCTACTTAACTCCAAATTCACAGTCTGAAAGATCTGAAAGCTTCAATCTCATGTCTTCCCCCACTAGATAATAAAGCCTCTTCTTAGTGCAAAAAATAAAGACCAGTCTCAGAAGGGATATACATTCTATGGACAATATCTGTTCTTATGTCAGCATTGAGAAACTAAATCCTAGGATCTTTTTTTCCTGTAATTTTTTTTCCACTTATAAATGTGGACCTGTCCAAGACAGGAAAACAAAATAATTTCTGCCTGCCTAACACTATTTGGCCCTTGTTGTAAATGAGGTTGAGAGGCTCACCAAAGCAAGAGATATTATTAGTAATCATACTACTTTAAACATACACCCTTAGGCATACTAATATATTGTTTTTAAAAAATTAAAAATAAAAAAAAAAGCTCAATGAATTATTTATAATGAGAGATTTAATTAACTAACTTCCTTGCTCCTTTCTGCCTTAGATTTGTCTAGGAACAGATTGCCATTTTCACACATTTGTTTCTTATTCAGAATATTTTTTCTTAATTAATCTTTGTGTGAGTAGCTGTTTGTTAAAAATTCATCATAAATATCCACTGTTTCTCATGAATTCAAATTAGCTTGGCTTGGGTTTTTTTTGTAGCAAGAGCATTTGGTTTCCCTCCTGGAGAGTAATTTTAGAGTATTTGTACCAATGTATTTTTTAGGTAAGGTTTCCTATTTGGCACCAGCCTTAACAGTATCTGTATTAGACATACCTCTATAAATAATACAGTAGCTTCATAAAAACGGGTGCCTAAATATCTAGACACCAATGATGTAAAATGAGCAAAGTCAGAGGAAGTTGCTTTGCCCACAATTGCATCTCAAAGGCAGACTGAGCACGACTGCCTGTTTGTGCATTGTGTGCCTGCAAGGGATGGGCAGGGTTCAGAGGCAGCCCCTGCTGACGGCCTCAGTGCCCACGTGTCAGTCACATTCTCTGGGAGATGCTGGAGAGGACGAGCCTGCCAGGCTCGAAGCACAAAAGGTGGCTGAGCATAAGTAGCCCTGCTCTCACCAGACATATTGGCACTGTCAAACAACCTGGCTGTGATTTTCTAACTCACTCCATGCTAAACTGGGATGTAGCCTTGTCACACAGTGATCAAGAGTACAAAATAAATATCAATGATGTTGCAATAGACATGACTCCAGCATCCTCAGTCAGCGGCCCTACAATTACATATAAGTTAACTTGATTAAATTGTCAAGAATATACCTGGAAGCACTGTGATATTGATGTAAACATACATGCATGATCCAACACATATCTTGGAAAATTGGGTTAGTAAAATTAAAAGTCCTAGAAATCATGTAAATATAAAATAGGCCATTGACATTTTCATCTTACACAGTGATCTTACACTGACCTCACTTAAGATTCTACCCTTGTATGTGAATTTGACATAGGAATACTTCACTGTTTTTTTAAACAGAAAATACATTTTCCTGAAATACAGTCCCAAAAGAATTAAAATGATTTCATGATGCAAAGAGAGTGGATAAATGCTACTATACTTATTTACAAGTCATAACACTTTAAAAGTAGCCTTTCTCTTCCAGTTTGTCCTTCCCTTCCTTTTTCTTTCAAAATTGTTACTTACAGAGGTGTTCGGTGTCCTGCCAGCTATGAGAACAAGCAATGCTTGGTGAAGCATTATGTTCTTGAAAGCTGAAGGAACTTAACACATCCTCCTAAGCCTAAAAAATCAATTTATAAACTCTGTAGTACAAAATAAAAGCATGAAATTTGGTGTAGGCAATAGATACTATATTTTACTGCTGTGCTGTGTTGTTCTCTTTCTTACATAGCAGAGGAGACCAAAAATACATGTTGTGCTGATTTAAACTCTGAATCATATACAACAGAAAGAGGGACAACAGAGAAAAATGCTATGTATTTTTTCTGTAAAATAGTAATCCTTCAAATTTTATGCAACATAAATCAACAATGCAAAAGTACCATTTGCCACTGTCTTCTCCAAAAACCAGAGACATGTCTAAATTATAATGTAGAACTAAATTGCCTTGGATGTTGCATCCAGCTGGAAGACAAAGTAGATTACCACTGTTTTCTGAAGTTTCAGAAAGTAACAGCTCACTCTGGCAAAGCCCTGCCTTGTTCAGCAACTGATATGCAATAAGGGCTACATCAAATGGCTCCTGGTACAGCAAGTTTCTGGCTGATCTCAGTGTGGACCCTGATGGACAGAGAATCAAATGTGGCAGAGCGAGAAAAATGAGAAGAAGAAATAGCTGCTAAAACAGAGCTAAACAATGACAGTGCTGAGACACAGGTCCAATTAAGACTGCTGCCAAAACATTCCTCAAGAGGCTGGATAATTTCCTAGAACCTTTGGCGCCCTTGTTAGCAAGATCAGTTCAATCTTTTACAATCCAAAACAAAGCACATTCACACACAGTAACTCTGTACTATGTGTGAAATTCCCATCAATAAAAAGTTAAGTGAACTGACTTGTGCAATGACTGAGAAATAATTATCTTTATGGACAGGCTTCTCTTTACTTTTGGTTTGCCTAGTTTAGGCCTCACACACTCTTCAGAACTACAATGATCAAAAGCCCCATTTTAAATGCCTCTTTTCCTTCTCTGAAAAAGAACCTTCCTGTTCTTTTCAAATACCAGCTACTAGCATAGGCATTACTGAGCAGGTTAATATTTAAAGCAATCAAAAAACTAAACGAGCGCTTCAAATATCCAAAAGAACATATCATTCATTTTAACCCCTCCAACAACACTTTGTCTACATATCACAAATATAAGACACATCTACCTAACTTGTGTAAGGACCATGACAACATTCTGTTACACGCTTTCCTTTTTTTTTTTTCTATTTAATAGCTGCACCATTTAATTAACTCCATCCTGATTGGCTCTGGCCTTCTTTAACTCTTCAGGGTAATAGTGTTAGAACTCCTTTTCTTCACAGTCTTCTGCCTGGTTGAAGATTCTCTGTACATGGTTAATAGCTTCCTCCATTGCTAGAAAGACAACTTTACTAGCCTCTTTTTGTGACAGAAATTTTAAAATAGTCTCCATAAGCAAGTCCTTATACTTCCAGAAATTTTCAGGATTACACAGTCCCAAGTCTAGTAGCAAGACATAGTCATGAAGGCTGTGATTAAATATGCCTTTGTAAATGCAAGGAACACACCAGATACCATGATTGCAAAATATTTCTACATTTTAGAAATTAAATACTTTACAGCAAAAGTTTCTACTTTAGTGTTAATTTCAAAACTGTGAAAACAATATTATTTAACAACGGGCTCAGTGTCATGTTCAAAAAAATTATCCAAATGAGTCTGGCATTGCTTGAATTACTTTTCTCTCAATATTCTCACCTGTTCAGACTTTTACATATAAAACTCAGGGAAATTTGGCCTAAATTTCCATAATTATAAGGGCATCATGGAATCATAGATTATGCAGAGATGGAGTGGACCCATAAGAATCATCAAGTTCAACTCCTGGCCCTGCACAGGACAGACCCAGGGGTCACACCATGTGCCTGAGACCATTGTCCAAACACTTCTTGAACTCTGTCAGGCTGGTGCTGTGACTGCTTCCCTGGGGACCCTGTTCCAGTGCCCCACCACCCTCTAGGTGAAGAACCTTTTCCTGAACTTCCTTTTCCTAAACATCCCTTAACTCAGCTTTGTGCCATTTCCTTGAGGCACTGGTCACAAGGGTGAAGAGATTTTTACCTTCCCCACTGATTCCGCTTGTGAGAATGTTGAAGCAATGACTGCAATGATGTTTCCCCTCAGTCTTCTCCAGACTGGGTATTATAAATGGAGAACAATTCCATATCTACCAAGTCAACACATCATGGATAGGACAGCTGAAACCTTTGTTTCTTTTACAAGATGTTTGCACATATTTCTCTAGACATCACACTCTGAGACTTGACACACTACTTTTAGCTTGTTTGCTAGTTGTTTGCAACCTTCTGAAAGCCTCAGAGAGGAAACCATATCCTTGTGATTGCAGAAATAGTGAGGAATTTTTTCCACCTCTCAAGTCAGTGTAAAATCACAGCCTGTCCCATTTTCTTTCTGGTAGCAGGAATATGAAGGGCAGACTACAGCCCATGCTTTTCTTATGGCACCAAACCTGCCCTCCTGAAAGCCAGCTTTGTGTGTAAAGAGCATCTCTTTGTATCTGCTTTCTGTACAGGGAATCTTATATATGGACAAAATCTGTTTAGTTCATTCATTTAGTTGACATTTCCATCTTAGTACTATTCATTCTCTTAGCCAAAGGTCTTATTGCAGGCCTGTGATCCAGACAGGATTCCTGTTCCTTTCTGACTGAAGCTGATGCATGACATAAGTGACCAAATAACCTCCAGAAGTCCCTTTCAATTTCAACCATTCTGTGATTCTCTGATAAGGACTATATTTTTCAGTGCTTATTAAGAATATTCTGAATTGTGATGTTAAAGTACCACCACACAGAAAAATAGGAGATTGTGCTTGATATCAGTGTATTCAGCAAGCACAGTGTATTAACATCCCCCTGGTGTCTGTCACAGCCATACTGATACAAAAGCACTTTTGCCATTTTAGGTTATGTTATGCAGGTGTTGCTATGACAGCTGAAAAGGTTCTCCTGACAGCCCATGCTGCATCTCTAGCAGGAGCTATGCCAGCGTGGCTGTGCTAGAATTGGCCTTGTAATGTAGATGTGTTCTGAAATATCAATGGACCATGATGCCTGGAAACAGAAAAGCTCTGGAAGCCGGTACTACTGTTAGCAGAAAAGGGATGTTTGTGTCGTAAATAAAATTAATTTTTTTCCCAGAAAATGTGGTTGCATGATAAATGGATGAAGCCCTTTGAGAAACTCCAGGCATTGTATAATTCTATCCAGATATCATGCCTTCCTGCAGGACAAGCTCATTTTAGAGGGCATGTATGGAGGTATACATATGCTTTTAAGTGCTTACTGCTTAAAATTCCAAGGCAGAGGTATTTACACTAGAGGCCCTCTTGCCAAGTCCTTGAGAAGAACGAAATTTTAAAATTTTTTGTTATTGTCAAATATGATTTGACATTTCTATCTATTTTACATGTCCATATCTCTTCAGAAACTGGAAAGGAATCTCAAAATATATTTTCAAGTTGTGACAAAAAAAATGAAACACGGTAAAGAAAGAACTGCACTTCATTATATCATGGCATAAACGTGGGGAAACTATGTCTGAAATGCTGTTCACTAAAAGGTTCAAAATATGATTAGTAAATTCCATATGCACTGATGTTGAAAATACTGATAAAAATCAAACAAAAATTTGGTACCATTACAATGCAAATGATATAAAGCCTTTACAGCTGCAATATAAAACATAAAAAATGGAAAAATCAATTTGAAGTTACAGTACTTGTGAAGTTGCATAGTCATACAAGAGAAAGTCCTGAAGTTCAGCAGATGTGTAGGTGCATTCTAAAGTCTCTGATTCTTTTACAACAGAGGGAATGTGAAAGTTCATATGAAGCTTAAATAATGACAAGTAAACACTAAAATTTTTGAGACAAGATGGATGATGAAAAGAAGGCATTCAGTAACTTTTCACCCTCTGTTACCAGGCTCCCCTTTCCATTTAGTAATGGGCCCACAATATCCATAGTTTTCCTTTTGTTATTGATGTATTCAAAGAAGCCCTTCCCATCATTCCTGACATCTTTGGCCAGATACATTGCCAGATGGGCCTTGGTCTTCCTTGTCTCATTTCTACTTACTCTGACAATCTCTCCACATTCTTTCCAAGTGGCCAGACCCTGCTTCTGCCTCCCGTGTATTTCCTGTTTACACTTACAATGACAGAAATTCCTTCTTCATCCATGCAGCTCTCTTGCTCTCTTTGCTTGATTACTTGCTTACTAGGACACATTGTTCTTGACCTTGGGAAAAGTGATCCTTTATTATTGACCAGCTCTCTTTGGTCCTTCTTACCTGCAGGGCCTCTTCCAAGAAGATTCCTGAGGATGTTTACTTAGGTCTCTTTAAGTCCATGGAGGCAGTTTTACTTGCTGCTCTGCTTCCTCCTTATCAGACACTGATCTACATAATTTCATGGTAACTAAAGCCAAGGCTGCTCTCATCCTTTGCATCTCCAATAAGGCCTTCCCTGTTTGTTATAATGAGGTCAAGCAGCACACCATTCCTTGTGGCACTGTCCACCATCTGTGTCAGGAAATTGTCATCAACACTTTCCAGGAACATCCTCAACTCTTTGTGATTCGCTGTGTCGCTTCTCCTGCAGATGTCAGGAAAGTTAGTCCTGCATAAGAACCAGGGTCTGTGGCTGTAAGGCTGCTTCAAGCTGCCTGTAGAAGTTCTCACCCATTTCCTCATCTTGATAAGGCAGCCTACAGCAAAATCCCACAACAGTGTCACCTTCACTAGTCTGATCTGTTATCCTAACTTGTAAGGTCTCGACATGCTCATCATTCACTTCAAGACAGATCTCAGTACATTCCAAGTGTTGCCTCATGCAGAGGGAAACTATACCACAGTGCCCTCCTGATTTGTCTTCCCTGAACAGTGTGTGTCTTTCACAACAATGTTCCATTCAAGTGAGCTATCTCACCACATTTCTGTAATTGCAATGAGGTCAAAGTCCCGTGACTGCACAGTGACCTACAGTTCCTCCTGCTTGTTTCCCATAGTGCATGCATTGGTATACAGACACTTTAAAGAAGTATTTGGCTGTGTCAATATCCCAGGAAGGGAGTAAAGGGATGTCCCCATAGTCCTGTCTTGTAGTTATATTTTTGGTTTCTTGCATGTGCTGGAGGTATGTCCTCTTAAGCCTCCTACTGCCATTTGGGTTGTCACTAAGCTCTCCCCTTCCCCCACCTTTCCTAGTGTAAAGTTCACTTTACCAGATTGCCCGTTTTCTTGACAAAAACATGTGTGCTCAACTTAGAGAGATGGATCCCACCTATTCCAAACAGCTGTCAATCTCAGCAAACAGGGTCCCAAAGTTAAAAAAATCAAACACTGTTGACAACACCAATGACATAGCCAGTGATTTACTTGGTAAGTCCATTTAATTCCTATCTTGCCATTTACCCTAACTGGCAATATTAAGGAGAAAACTACCTGGGCACCAAGACCCTTGACTGAGTTCCTCAGAGACCTAAAAACAGTTTCATTGTTTTCAATTTACCTTTGGTATCATTAGTGTTCATGAGAAACACCAGCAGGGAGGAATAGCCAGATGTGCTGACAAGCCTTGGCAGTCTTTCCATGGCATCTCTGGTTCAAGCCCCTGGCAGGCAACAAATTTCTTTGGACAACTGGTGAGGTCAGCAGATGGCTGTCTCCTGCAGTAGGGACTCAACCATCTCGATCTCTTACTTCTTCTTCAGGTCTGATGACTCAATTGCCTAACTTGAAGCCCTAAAGACTTCATCTGTGGTTTGTTTGCTCGTGTCAAGTCTTCCTCCTTGGATGGAGAGTGAGCAGTTTCTAGTCTTCCTCTCTTATTGACATGTGACTCCTCAAGAGATCAGGTGCAGAGGCCATCTGCATCTCTGATTTTGGTTGGGGTTGAGTCTGTGTCTGTAATAGCTCTTTGAATATCCAATCTATTTCTTTCCCATACTCAGGAATGATGCTCAACCTACTTACTTCCTTGTGTAACTCCTTGACCTGGTGACATAGCTCCTTGACAGGGACACACTTTCTGCAGAGGAGATAACTCAGCCCTAGTTCCCTGTACTGACACCAGGCTCTCTTCACAGCCAGAGGCCTGCAGAGCTGCACCTACAGGCAGAAGGTCCCTTTGGGTGAGCGGACATCGCAGGCGCAGCAACTTCAGCACTGATGGGTAATGAACTCCATGGCACATAATGATCATAGCACTGGAAGTTCAGACTAAGGCTGGAGAGGAGCAACCTGCTCTTTTCCCTCCCAGTGCATTAAATGCTGCTGCTATCTGCTGCTCTCCAGCTCTGCTACTCTATTGGCCTTAAGGAGGGAAGCCCTTCCTGTATTCTCCCTGCACATCCTTCCTTGCAAGCTGCTGCACAAATTGCAACACTCATGCTAGTACTCATCCCCACAGAGTTTATTATAGACACTGCTGCTGTCACCAGCTGACTGAAGCTTTTAGCCTCACCAAACTGACTGAGGATTTCAGTTTCATCTCATTGAAATCTGCCACAGCAACAGCTATGACCTGAGCCAGGTCAGTCCCGGTTACTAGAGCTGTCTGTTCCTGGTGGTTTCCTAGCAGGTTCCTGGTCAGTCTTTCAGCTCTTGTTCAGGCTTCCCTGCCTCTGGAAACCCTCTGCAGTGCTCCTTCTACTGCTCATCCCCACAGAAGTTATCATAGCCACCCATCTCTTTATATCATATATAAAAATGATTCAATATAGCAAAGTACCTCCAGTCATAGCAAAGTTGTTGCAACCTAAATGCCTTACCTTGTAAAGAATATACAGATTGCAACAGCAAATTAATTCTTTTTTGAGCTTGTGCTTTAGTTTGGTCTTCCATTATGTTTCTGACTATTTTTGCTATAGTAAATTGTACATTCCTAAAGTACGTGTGATACAATTTGATGTGGTTGGGAACAGGGGATGGAAGGCAGGTGGCATAATATCAGAGTGGAGAAAATCAAGAGTACCAAGATATCAGGAGCCCATAGAGAAACAATTGAACCTGAAAAGCTATTGAGTTCCCTGTCTGGTAAAATGCCCATTTCTTTCAATCAATCAATCAACCATCAATCAATCAATCAATCAATCACGTAATGCATTTAAATGAAAGTGTCATTAAAACTTAAATTTTAAAAAATGCTCCCCATTCAACACAACATTAAATTATTTAATTCATCTCTCCATTACCACCTAATACACCACATTTCTGATGAGCATACAAAATTCGTATCCTACACGATGCTGCTAAATTCATTTTACCATAGCCTGCTTCTATAGCTGCAGAAGCCCAAGAGAAAGGCCACACCACAGAATATACCCATAAGGAGATGATAAGCTTTTCTAAAACTACTTATGATATTCTATTGGTTAGATTTTTGTTGCATGTATACCTAATATTTAGCGCTTTATATCAGTGGTAAATAAACGTACATAGTATTTTTCTACTCACTGTCCCAACCCAGAATATTTATCACTGTCTTTTTGAGTCTGATTATAGTGCAGTTGACAGCAATTCATAACTTATGATCTTATAGGTAAGGGAGAAACTAAATGGATAATTTTTAGGCCCTGTCTAGGCACAAGGATGACATGTTTTTTTCTTCATTAGTATCATGTTATGACTAGTTATAAAGAAGCATGTGGTTAAAACTGTCCTTGAACCATGGCAAATCCTTGGGTTTTTATGATCCAGTACAAGAGCAATTTAGTTTTACTAGTCACTGCCAAAATTCCTGAAATCATGTGTATTCTAGCTGCTGCACTTTGAGCCATTGTCCTCTAGGCTCTACTACCAGTCCATGATCCACTTCTTTTAGGCAATGATTTCTTGCCTTAACCAGACTGAATAACAAACTGAAAAAGATCATCAGTTCAGTTAAGAAACAAAACCCAAAGATAGGTGAAAACTACATAATATATATCACATAATGGCACTGAAATACTAATGTGCTCTATGAGTTTATAGAGGATTTAATACTAAATCTACTTAAATGAAATATTGAAGTTTTTCATATAAGAAGAACTACAGGAACCCAGGGAAAGGAGAGAAAAGCACTAATAATGTCATTATTTTCTGACATGCAATACAAGTTGGAGAAACTATAAAGAATTTTTTTTTTTCTTTTAGGCCAAAGACCTGTGATCAAGGCAACATAATACTTTGTTGCTCTTAAAAAGGGCTTTTATGCAGAGAGACACAGAAGTTATAATTTAAAACAATAAAGCTGCATTTTATATGTAGGGAATACAAATTAGGCTAAAACTTTGTTAGAAAAAGAAAAATCTCGGAATTCTCTAGGTGACATCTTAGAGAACTGAAGAAGATGATGAATAACTGTTGATGTTTCTACAGAGATGACACTGTCATTCTAGTTGCCTAGTTTTTGTTGCTATTTCCCTGCTGGATCCATTAAAGTGGTATACTGTGACAAAAATAAAACACCATCCTAATGGGACCAAGTGAGCTTTATGTAGTACCAGCAATTTGCCTAGTTTTTGTTCCTTAGTTCTTCTGTATAAGTTCTTTTTTTTTTTTTTTTTTTTTTTTACAAATGCTGAAAATGTGTTTTTAAATTGTGATTAAAAATGCAATGCTAAATGTTCCAGACCTGCTTGGCTTTTCTGGTTTCCTATGGAGCTCTTCATTTTCCTCTTCTTCTAAATTTATGAAGGAACTGTATTTAGAAAGAGTAATTTAGTTGGAGGAATTAAATGTAAGGAATTAGTTTGCCTACATTCCATATCTGGTTATGCATCTGAATATTTGTTATGATGAACATTTCTTGATAAAATTTTTGGTAATAGGCCATAAAATTTTTTGCTATTAGTGACAACTTTGAGGAGTACCATTATGACTAACTGGTGCTCATTAATTTAAGCTGTATTTTACATTTTTAAAGTAAAATAGAAAAGACTGCATTAGTATAAAGCATTTCTATAGTGTGTATTCACTGCACTTAAGAAGTTTCTCTCTGCACTACATTTCAGGTGTTTCCACCCCCCAGTATGAATAATGCCAGGCAATGATGAAAGCTGACAAACAAAATAAAATCAAGACAATTTTCAAGCTGCTGCTCTAACAGGTAGTGGAGGACATCGGACTCTGAGGGCAGGGACTGAGTCTTGGGATGATGTGGTAGGGTAATATTTGATGGCAGTAAGTCACTCTAAGTATCACGATTCCTGCACAACATCTGTAAGGTTTCAGAACATTTTATATCATCTTTGATGAGAGTGCAACTTATTTAAGTCACACAGACAGTGTACCTGGTAATTCTCCCTCAGAAGATGGACCCACACACCCAGTCCCACCATCAATGTCAGCAGAGTCAAAGCTTACACAACAAGGGAATTGTATTGACAGCTCTGAGATCCTCAGCCCCCAAGGACAGGCCTTTGAACTGCTTGTGATGGATAAAAATCTTAGTCTATCTGATTCTTTATTCCTGGGTCACAGGACAAACTTGTAAAGCAGGGTCTTTAGATATGGTGCTAAAGACAAATGGCAGAGCAAACAGGGTAGCAAGTTTCTACTGTCCCTATGGACACTCTACACCACAGTATAGTCTTTGGGAATCACTGGCACTTGGGCTGCATTTACCTTTGAAGATTTTGCACTTGCTCCTGCAAAGCCACAGCTTTAACCAGGGGCATTGGAAGCTATCAAATTCTAAATATAAAACTATAATAAATTATAGACTAAATCTAAGTAAACATATCAGCAATCTTCTCACAAATGGAAACTGACATGATTTAATATCCACAGATCTATGAAATAAAAGGAAACAATGGCATATCTGAATCAAATTGTAATATTGATTTTTATTAAAAAAACAAACACAGATCTATTTTCTTAGTATTACATCAGCTAAAGACTCTACACAAGCATTTAAAGTTAATAGAGAATACGTCTTACAGAAAACATTTCAAAAAATACTGTGTGGCCTTAAAAATTATAATTTTTTTTTCTAATTATCTTTCATCTAATTATCTTGTTTTTCCCTAAAAATAAAGTATTTGGATTAAAAAAGATGACTTAGAAGTCCTTTCTTCAAGGCATGGTGGTTATAGATAATTTTTTTTTCTATTTTAGCTAAGGTGAACATTTTGAAATTATAGGGGAGCTGATTAATAGGAGCCTTGGAAAACTGGCAATCTGTTCATGTGCATAAACTCAAACTGAGAAGGGCCAAGTCATTTGATCTGGCACATTTAGGACCTAGTGATAGCTCAGGTTCCCACTTTGAACTGGACATTGAGAGATCTAATGCAAAAAAAAAAACCCAGGAGCTCACCAAATGAGGCAAAATGGATCTGTTGAACCAGACTTGTCAGCAGAGAAATCAGGTGGAACAAACAGGTCAGCTGATAATGACAACATTTGTAAAACTGGAGAACTGATAAGGCTGGTATCTCTGACAGACTAGTGTCCCCCTAGTGTCAGGCAAAAACTTCTCAAGACTGGAAAGAAATACAGCATATCTGTTGGTACAAACCTTGATCTAGGCAGACCTGTCTTGATGGCAGCTAAGGAGAATCAAATTTGGCAGAAGCAGTCTAATTAAATTCATAAAGGAGTCCTGTGTGAGTGAACACTATATGTGAAGCAATCGAGCCAGCACAAAGTGTACAGATTTGTCACCCATTTTTTTAAACCATGCTAATTTCTGAGAACAGTTATTTATGTCCCACTCCTCTATGTGGTCATCTTTCTGTGAACTACCAACTAGTTTGAAAGCAAGAAGAAGACATTTGAACTTTGAAGTTCCAAGCACCTGAGTTTCTGTTTTAAGTTTAGTACTCAAATATTTTGTTTCATTTGAAAAAAAAAAAAAAAAAAAAAAAAAAAAAAAAAGGAAAAAAGGAACTGCTAAACATAACACTTGGACTGATTCTTGATTTTGCTAATGACACCTAATAAAAAAAGAGTATACAATGTGGTTTGCTTGATTTCTTTTCACCTGAGTGTTGTGGTTTAACCCAAATCTGCAACTAAGCACCACACAGTCATTCACTCACTCCCTCACAGTGGGATTGAGGAGCGAACCCAAGGCTAAAAGTGTGAATACTCAGAGGTTGAGATAAACACAGGTAAAGGTGAAGCAAAAGCCACACATAAGAGCGAAGAAAAACAATTCACTGGTTCCCATAGGCAGGCAGGTGTTCACCTCTCCCCAGGGCACCCTCACATGTAATGGTGCCTTGTGAAGTCAAACACCATCACTCTGAATGTCCCCCCATTACTCCTTCTTCCCCCAGCTTTGTATGCTGAGCCTGATGCCACATGGTCAGCTGGGGTCAGCAGTCCTGCCTGTGCTCCCTTAGGACTCATGGTGCACCCCCAGCCTCCTCACTGGAGCGATGAGGTGAGGAACAGAAAAGGCCTTGACTTTGTGTAAGCACAGTTCAGCGAGAACAAAAACATCCCTGTGTGATCTACACCGTTTCCAGCATAAATCCAAACCAGCCCATACTACCTACTGTGAAGAAAATTAACTTAATACCAGACAAAACCAGCAGGAGGAGACTGCCAAACTTACTTCCCACTTCTACGGGAAATAGTTTCACTGCTTTGATTCTGGGAATCTGTTTTGGAAACGAGCAGTCTGTCTGGCTTAATTGAAACTGACAGAAGTTGCTTAGATAGTATTACAAGACCATTAATTTTATATGGAAAATCAACATTTTGCAAATCATTTTTCCATATATCTGTTAATTCACTTGAGTGTAGACTCTTGCCTCATCTTATATATATTTCCATGCATTTTACATTTTCATACCTCTAAAATGTGTGTTTCAAATACAAAGACAGAGAAAGCGGTTTTTATATACCTCCTTCAATCTTACTTAGATAAGACTGAAGAAAGAATTATTGAGGGGAAAAAAAAGTTCAGGTTCTGAAGCCATACATTCTCGTGTAGGTTATACCATTCACTAATGTAATGACAGAGAGAGATGGCACTTTCTTTTCATCAAAATGTTTTGCATCTCTTACATTCCATATCTCCCATAACTGTCATGCTAGTGTATGGATCCTAGGGTATGATCACTCTGTAGCTAAACTGAGACTTTAATTCCAGTGAAAGTTTGTGTTACACTTAGGCACAACCAGTATTCATCACAAACCATTCAACAGACAAAGAGCTCAAAACATAAGTAGCAAGGTTACCTCAAGATCTACCTAACGGGGCAACTGTTATTTCTTTTCTCCCAGAGACTGTTGCAGTAATTATTTGACCTAGGTTCAGGAAATGGAACCTGAGTTGGTGTTGCTGAGGTAAAATGCAGAACCCACAAAAGAGCAAGTCACCATTGCTTTCGTAATATTGGGGAAGGCTTCTGGGAATTAGACCAGGAAAGCAGGGGCCAAATGTGTTGGTTCTTATCACACTGCAGTGTAGAGAAGGTTAAAATCTAATGGTGATGAAGAGGAAAGATAAAGCAAGGTGAAAACAACCTTCTAGAGACTGAGAAGGAATCTAGAAAGCACTTTTGAAGAGAGCAAGAAAATGAAAATAAAATCCTGCTTTAGAGTTGCAAAGGAAATGGACAATCAATTAACAGTTT
Source organism: Sitta carolinensis (assembly GCA_032173965.1). Lineage (NCBI taxonomy): Eukaryota > Metazoa > Chordata > Aves > Passeriformes > Sittidae > Sitta > Sitta carolinensis. The sequence goes on from CM063285.1 coordinate 29,534,245, forward strand.
GTATTTGTATTTGGTTTCTGCTGCCTGATTTGCAAATCATGTTCGCAGTGCGATTCTTCTCCTTTTGGTGGAGAAATCAAAGCCTCTTTCATAACTCTTGAAGAGAAACATGGTGTTTCTCTTTAACCAGACTCACTGTTGGAAGCTGTCCAAAGAACTTGTCATAATACTCTGTAACAAATACATGACTGAATGACTAAACATAATAAAGAGCAAGAGCAAACAGCATTCTTGGAAACTAATGACCTGTTTTCTATTAATTCTATTTCTCATTAACTCCTAGTATATGATAGATAAACAACCGTTACTTTTCCTTTAAGACAAGAAAGGCTACTGTAAGTAGCTTTTTATTTCTAAACTATGACAGACAGAAAACATCCTACTGGGTATTGATTTTATTGGATGGCACGACTAAAACCTACTTTCAGATGGAAGTAAGGAATGTGAGCTTGGAGTCACATGCAGGGGCTGTTTGACAGAATGACGCGATGGATACGTCCTTTCGTTGCTATGGTGATGGCTCATCTGCTTATATGTCCAAGAAATAGGGCTTTTCATTTTTTCCTCTAAGAAGAAAAACTGCTAAGTCATAATAGCAAAGTGATTTGTTTTTGCACTAAAGCATAGCTAATGCAAATGCCATTGCCCAGTTTTAATTTGGACGTGAAATTAATATCCTAGAGCAAATATGAACAAATAACTTTCCCATCCTCTACCTACTTACTCCCATAGAATTTTTCACCACAGCAACTGTTTACCTCTTCCGTGAACCTCCAATATATCTACAACAAATTGGATTTCTGGAATAACTGACACAAGCTCCCAGAATACTGTGGTAACTTTAATAAATTTATTTCAAATTGACATTTAATTTTATTTTTTTACTCAAGCTATCCAGATGTTAGAGCTGAACAGATTTTACCAGCATTTTCTATCAATCGTTTCCTGAATATTTAAGTGAACTGTGTTCAGCTGTGGCCATATTCTATTTCTGTTTATTTTCTTCAAGTGCCCTCTGACCAATCTCTATTAGTGGGAATGTTTATAAAGAAGTTCATACATAAATGCACAACTAAAGCTCCTGAAATTAACTTTTTTTTTTTTTTTTTTTTTTTTTTTTTTTTTTTTTTTTTTAATGTACACAGGGAATATTTTTGTTAAGATTGTCTGCATTCACAATCCAGGACGAGCAACACCAAGATGTGACTAATCAGATCAATTTCATGTGTCAACCAGAAGCAGATATTTGATAACTCTTGATATCATAACTATTTGATTTGAGATACAGCACTGTTTTTCCTTAAGCAGTAGAAAAGTCAGTAGAATATTAAACAAACAAACAAAAAAACCCCCAAACACAACAACAACAACAAAAAAAAAAAAAAAGCCAAAGGAAGTTATGTTCTGTCTGCAAGAGTTCCAAATGAAAAATTAAATTCTCAGTTAAGATTATTTGCAGATACATCAGTCATGCCTTAAATGTGGCTGTTGTTTCATTGTAGTAATCCTCATGCTGTTTCAGAAACCCAATAAAATAAATACCAAGAATGACCTGATATGGAAAGCATTACAGAAATTACAGATGCATCTGTGAGGCACTGAAGTCATCCACTCATTCAACTCATTCAAAATTAGAATGCATGACCATGTTATTTTATCAAATGCAGTAGGATCTCTATGGCCTCCAGAAAGTATTTCTGTAGGTTACAATAACAGTAATTGCAGTGTAACACTTATTTCCATGTTATACTTATTTCCAGATGTCCCCTTGATAAGTGTGCCAGATAGAAAAACCAAAAATCTAAAAATATGTTTTAGTTGGCACGAGGCATAAAATCTGCAGGTACCTGTTGAGGAATAAGCCTGTTTGCTTTGAATTAATTGTGATATTTGTTTTGAATGGCTTTTCCCCCAAATATATCACATTACACAGCATATTATAAATACACTTGTAAGAGCAATGAAGAGTTATACGTTTTGAATAGTAATAGTCTTTCCTGATATAACAGAATTATTTTTTTTAAAGGAAAATAGAATGCATGAATTTTCACAAATACCTGTGAACACAAACCTCCAAATTATCCTCTAAAGTCCAGAGATGCATCCTTATCCATTTTGTTATGATGATGGTTTTGAGGTTGCAAAAAATACAGCAGCTTTCTGCAGTTAGTAATGGTGATAATCAACACAAGGAAGCAAGGACTAAAACCTGTGGAAGCAATCACTGAGTTCTACCAGAGCCATTCCCACTGCAAAATATTCATACAAATTCTGTGACATGGTAGGCTCTCCAAGGTGTTAGATAGGATCTCAGACTCTCTTCCCACTTTATAAACTATGTTCCTGTTATTTATAAATATGCTTTTTACAAATTTGGGGTTGTTTTCATGCAATTCTTTTCCACTGCAGATTTTTAAATGTTGATATAAGATTAATAATACAATTAGGCTAATAATACAGGTATGCTGAGTGCATGCCTTTTCTATCTTTTTTTTAAAATTATTATTATTTTTTAGAAATAAAGAAAATTAGTCACAGGTAAACTAACCATCTGTTTTATGCTTGAAAAACTATTTTCCACACTGCAGTTCCTATAAACTCACCCATTTTAACTCCACACTAGCAAATAGCTAAAGTGAAGTGAACAAACTTAAAGATCCCTTGCCATCCAAACTGTCTGTCTCACACAGGTCTGGGACCTTGCCAATACATTTCTCTAGTCCATATCCAGGTACCTTTGCATGTCTGGCTAAATTTCAGCTGTTGGCCTGGAAGCCAAGCTTCTAATCTGGCGAGGAAGCTCTCCCAACCAACGAAACACTGACACCCTCACCTTGGTGCTGACGTTAGCAGACACACACTAGGGACACTCTCTGTGGTCTCACTTCCCAGTGCTGAGAGATCCGTGCTTGGTTCCCAGCGGTGACATTTCCCTTTTTAATCTAGCCTCAGATCCTACTTTAGCCGAGGTGACGTTGGTCACAGCTGGCTCATCAGAGTGCTTCTGGGCTGCAGCAGCAGGTGCTCTGCTTGGCCTGCCATGTTTTGCCTGAAAGAATATGCTGAATTTTAATTGAAAATTACCTTCCTGTAATGGATAGAACTTACCCTTTTTTCTGTGACCCACATTCTCCTAAGCACACACACACACCCTGCAGCCCACAGGACATATCTCTAATTAAACTATGCCTGGCCTGTGGCTTTGATCAGTCTGAAATCCACATCTCCTTGGGCTGCATTCCTCACTTGCTGCTTCTCTTCAACAAGTGCTTGTCAATTCACACCATACTTTTCTTTTTCGGTACTATGCACCTGCTTCAGCACTCTGAGAAAGAACCTTGGCCAATAATTTTAACAGCCTGATAGTCTCCCACTGCATGCAAGTAGTGGATGTAGCAGGCACCAAACATGAGCATTTCACAGCCACCTTGATGAAGGAAAGATGCAAAGGCGTGGTGCAGAATCATGCCATTGCTAGCTGTAGCCCAGGTGTTTGGCTGGGGAACCAGGCACCTGGGCAAGGGGTAGGGAGGTGCTGTTTAAGGACAACTACCTGGCAGCTGGGTGCAAGGAGGCCTTGGCCCCAAGTCCTCTGGGGGAAAACATTTTGCTGCTCTTCTAGTTACCAGAGTGGCAGGAGAATCTGGCAGGCAGGATATTTCACCTGGTGGTGACTTGGTGTTTTTGGCTTGGCTTGTGGAGGGAGTTGGAGCCACACAATCAAGGCACCAGCTGCTGTCTGTAGAGGCAGTGCCATGTAGTGCTGGGAAAACTTACTTAGATAATGGCAAAAATTTATATTCTGCTGGGGTAGAAAGTGCTGTTAGTCACCTACACAGTGACTGAATTTGGCCTCTTCTGCTACCTCAGCATTGTTTTGATATAAAAGCAAGGGATGTTTCAAGCTAAAACAATTGCAGAGCATTCCTTCCTACTGTGTTTTCTTAGAGTGCTTCCTGCAGTTTCTATGTGTGTTTCACCTCATGACTGAAAGTACAGCTATAAATAAGCTTCCATGAGATCTTTACAAAGTTTGGTTCCTTGAGAAGGGCAAGGTCATGATACCTTACTATTGTCATAAGTATCTCAAATCTGGAAGCAAATGTATGCAGTTACAGGCAGACTGATGGTGGCAACATTTTCTGTGGCCTCTGAAAAGAGCTCTAGCAGTTTAGATAGCTGGGATCTTTCCAGTGCTCTTTTGAAATTAGCTCCCTGGATTTAGAAAATATTCTACAATATAATTGCTATCCATTAGATAAAAGTGCATTCTGAAATCAAAATAATTCAACCCTGGACTGAAACAGAGAGAGTTGTATTATTAATTCTGTGGAGCACATTTCATTTTTAAAGTACTTTGTAGAAAACACAAACTGAACTATTTAAACTTTTTGAAGAATTTTACTTCTTAAGAAAAAGAAAAGGGGCCATTCATATATTTATTATTTGAATTTAGATAGTTTTCTTAGGGAATTTAAACCAAAATATTTTGAACCTTGTGTTTAAAATTAATCAGGTAATTTATCACAAAACCTTTTTACTATAACTTAAGCAATCTTATATGACAACACTTCTTATGTTACATTAAAAAATAGAATTAAATACCAATCCAAATTGCATACACATTGTCCTCTCTGTGTTCTAGTCTGTATGTCATACTGTGCTGGAAATATGGACTACAAGTTTTATAATTGCACACTGGCCTAACACATTGAAATAAAATAACAAAAATCACTAGAATTAAAATAGGGAACAGAATGTGACTTACATGACAAATTTATTAGAATTGAGTTTCAAATGTAAATTTACAGAAATTTTCTCAAGTCCAGTACGTAAAATTTCTAAGAGACACATCTCTACTCTTTTCTACATTTGGAATACTCAACTTATGCAGGCTCTATAAAATCCAAGAAACTTTAAAAAAATCATGTGCTCTCATGTAATCACAGTAGAGTTCCAATAAGCAAAAATTTTTCACTACTTGAGCACGTGACAAACCCCTACCTCAGTTTTCATATAAACCAGGTTAGTCCTGCATATTATTCTAAGGACTCAGAAAATAAATTAAAAAATCATACCTGATCTTGTGACCTGTTACAGTGTGATAGGAAGATAGATGGTTAATTACGTGCAAGGAAAAACTAAAATTTCAAAAATCACAATTTTAGGCTAATAATTAATGTTAAAATTTTAAATTTTCATTTATTTTGTAAAGCTTTGAGTGAATGTTGGGTAGCTTATATGACATCTTTTATGACATATTAACATTTTTTATGACCTATTAATATCTTTTGGATACCTACAGTTAAATAGATAATTTCAGATTGATGCTTTGGTAAAAAAAGCGGGATTATTATAAGTGCCTATGTTTAAGCATGCTGCAGAATTAATTGGCATGCCAACAAAAAGAAGAAACAAACAATAAAGTTTTTATCTTAATACCAATAGGTCTAAGATCCATTCTATTTGTGGGCTTGGTTTTAGAAAAGTTTAAACTTCCATATAGGCACCAGATTAGTTATTCCTTGCATATTGGATGTCTCCAGCCTTGATTAAGTTGATTTACAGTGTAAGAATCTGAGTTTAATGCTTACTGCACTGTGTGAGTAGATACACATTTGTCAGGTGAAAGAATGACTGCACATGAGTCACATAATAATTTCATGTGCAGTTCCTTACTGGAGAGGCTGCACTTGTGGGCCATATGCCAGAACAACTGACTCAGCCCACGGTTTACTCCCCTGTTATTTCTGGAAAGCAAGAGCTTGGAGTCTTCTCATCTGCAAGAGGCAAAGGACACATCCATGGGAAATTGGGTGGCTAAAAGTAGCGTGGAGTGCTTCCCATAAAGGAAAAAAAAAGGCTAAGAAAATTATCTGAGAGTTTGCTTAAGGCTAGGAAAAAATTATGCTGCCTCATGAATACAGGTAGCTGCATCTTAGTTCTCAAGAATTAACCCAAAATTGTATATTTTCAGCAGGTTACACTGTCCCCATAGCAGAACTAAACTTTGTAAAACCAGACTGAACAAAATGATATTTTTTTTATTCATTAAGGAGTCCTGACTTTGGTTTATTTTGTTTTGAATTCTTGCTTCAGGTCCTCTATTTTTAAATGTGGTGTTTTTAAGGATTGCAAAAGTTTAGCCAATGATTTTTATGCATATTTTAAATGACTGTGCATTATTAGGTTAATTTGGTTTTAATTTCCAAAACAATAATTTGGAGACAATTTAAAGGCAATCAAAATACTGAATCCTTTAGAATTAATTCCTAAACTTGAAACAGTTATGTAAGTACAGATTGAATTTGCCAAGAGTTCTATGCTGCTGTAAAATCCTGAATGATGCTATTAAACCAAATCCACAGGATTCACTTATTCTACTGGCACATACATGTGCTCTGCTGGTTGCCACTGAGGACTGTTGCCATGTGGAGTCCTGAAGCACCCTCATGTTTCTGCTGTCAGACCTTTGGGTTTGACTTGCAATACATCCTTCCTAAAAGGGAATTTAGCCAGCTGTCCTTAGCTGTTGCTCCATCTTTGTACAAAAGGTGTACAGATATGAACAAAAGGAGTGCTTATATTCATCAGTATTTGCTCATCCAGATATGCACATGTGCTGGAAGTGATGTATAAGACAGCTGAACTGAAGCCTTTCCTCCATGTCTTCCAGTTGTCATGCACTCATGATGCCCTGAAAGCCTTATAGGATCCACAGGAGCAGCAATCAAAATGAGTGATTTTTGTTGTAAAATTGTCTCTATTTTAAGCATCAAAAACATTTAGATTGGGAAAAAAAGTAGGGTTAGAAAATAATTTAATGGGTAAAAAGCCCTGAATACTTGGAAGAATTCGCTTCTGTGTTTATTTTTTATGAAAATATGTTTTTGGAATATGTGTAATGTACCTGATTCTTAGGTCACCATTTCAGTAGTAGTAGTAATTTTATTATTTAGTGGTTTTTTATATACAAATTTCCTCAGTACTGAATAGCAACAAAAATCTCAGTAAAGATATTATACATGCGGTTCATTTACTGTGTTTTCTTCACATTGCCTGATCCTGCCTAGGATTACTTGCAAATAATACAGCAAAAGACTGACAGAGTGGAGGTGTTAAATAATAGTTGGGTGATTTATCCTCCCAACTATTCATAAGCTATTTTTGCATTCAAGTGATAAAGGAATACCGAAGCTTATTGAAGCTTCTTGTGCTGTTGAGCATGGAAGAAGTAAATGGAGACTGCCTTTGCTGGTTTTCAAATATGTGTCTTACTATTCACCTTCTAATTTCCTCATGATTATGACAGTTGGTGTTTTTCATTTAGAATTACAGGAGAATATCTCTCTTATCTGGAAAAGCCTGTCTTTTAAAGAAGGATCAAAAATATGAATATGGTTACATTCTTAAGTCATGGAAAGTAAATGGAAAATGGAAGGCAAATTGAAGTACTTTATTATTATTATTCGAAATCACATTTTTGTTTAAAGCCATTTCAAGGTTTTTGAGTGCTTGATTCATGGATTGTGAAGGATTAAGGCTGGCAATCCCAACTTTCAAAGTGATCCAGGGGAAAAAACTCCAGTTTATTTCTTTTAATTCTGAAAAGTCTCACTCTTATTCTAGAAAAAGAATCAAGTTCATGGTGTGGACTTGAGTGGGGAGAATTTATCCTATATTATTTGCAAGCAAAGCATACGTGTGTTTGACGGCCAGTTAAAGGAACGGTTTGTGCGCCTCTGTCATTTATTACAGAAGTATAGCCATGGTGGGAGTATAATTCCTGTTGCCATGGAGTAGCAATGCATATCAATGTTAGACAAATTTTAGGATATGAAAAGAAAAATATACTGGGCTAGCTCTAAAACAGAGAAGAGGCATTTAAGCAGAAAGAACATAATAACTCAGTCTTGAATTTGCACAGAACTTACCTTTCTTTCAGAGTGTGTCCTTTAAAAAAGACAAATAGTGGTGTCCTGATGATACATTTCATCTAAATGAGATCCCAATGTCCTCCAATTTTCCATAATAAAATTGAACAAGTATTGACCATCAAAACTGCATAAAATTCACTAGTAACACTTGAAAAGTTCAGATGTCCTGTTCAAACACCAATCAATTCACCCTGTATTTACCTGCAAGATATGCTGACATAAATTTGAGATAAAAAATTTTCACAAAAAGATGGTGTTGTTTTAGTATAAATTACTTACATGCTATTTCAGTTTATCACCAGAATTAAAATACTTGCTTTTTTAGAAGCAGCAAACTCAGAAAATTCTAGATTTCCATGTCTGAAAACTAAAAAAAAAAAATTAATTCTGCCAATTAGATTCACTGTCTCTAGCTGCAAGCTTCAAAAATAAGAAAAGACTTCACAGAATCTACTGTCATGACTCAGTTGAAATCCATTAATACCTTGATCCCTGGTATTAGCAACTGTGCTCTCTGTTGCCTAGGGAGGAAAAATTAGGGACTAGTGGGCAGTGAAATGAAGCAGTAATGGCTTTTACTACTGTGGTCTATGCCCACAAGAGTTTCATAAACACCAGCAAAACAGACATGTTTCCCTCTTGCAGTACTTGTGTGGTGCAGCACCAAGCCCAGCAGAGCAAAGCATCACATCAGGGGTATGCCCTGGAGTGGGAAGTGTGCTCTGCCTGCAGAGGAGCCACTGTGATTTTCCATCTAGAGCTGGCAGAGACAAACATATAGATAATCAGGCTAAGAGAGAAGGAATACCCACTGCAGGGGGATTTAGAAGAGAACAGCCATTCATTCACACACACAGACACACGTGTAGAGTGAGCTCAAAAATTTTCTGTTGGTATCGCCACCACCTAGAAATCACTATGGTTAAATGAAATTAAATGAAAAGTAGGATAACAAGGGAAATGCAAATCTAATGGTTCAGTATAGCTCACTTTGTTGACATTTGGTGTTGACAAAACAAATGTAATGCATATGATTTTCAAAGGCTTGAGTCATTCCCTATAACTGTTACATTCCTTACTGAATGCAAACTTAATTTTCATAGTTGCCTACAATTATGTATGTGCAGCTGTATCCAAATGTATTTGGAATATATTATCAGGGTTCTTCTTGAATGTCTTTTTTTTCCAAAATAGAAAGAAGAACTGAAACCAAGAATGTCATAGAAAGATGATAAACAGCTTTTCTCAGCATCATGGAACATTGCCCAAAAGTTGTGATGTGAAAAGATGTGAACTAAAATATAAAGTAACTGATGAGGCTAAAACTAAAACTGAACTCTATTTTTAAGAATTCTTTCACATTGCTACAGACAACTACTCCTAATTTCCTTATTTGTGTATTTTTACAATGAATGGAATGTTTTTCATTCCATCTGCCCACACTGGCATCATCTTGCCCTTAAGGATGATTAGATGGTGAGTTGGCACTGCCTAATATTCATCTTTAGATGTGACCCTGAACTGCAGCTTTTTAGAGAACATTCGACAGTCTCTTGGCTTGTCTTCCTGAATAGACATACTTTATCTATGAAAGAGAGTGAGTTTGTTTTGTTGGATTTTTAAACTTAGGGTATTGGTTTTTACCTGCCAGTAATGTCCTAAACAAGACTATGAAAAATTATTTTTTGAAAGCTATACTGGAGGTTTGATCATATTTTATTTCAAATTTCAATAGAAATGTTACGTAAGATTGATTGTGTCTTTTGATTACTACTTTCCTGGACATCACTGTTCTAGGAGTGAGTGTGAGTCAAACTCAAGCTCTGCCTAGAAGGAATAAACCAGAAACAATTTAAGAAAGAAGTAGCAGAGTCCTTTTTAGGACCAGTCTGGTTGCCTGGCCCAGCTAACTGCAGACATCTTAAGTCTGTTTGGGATGATAAAACACCTCTGCTATGTGTCCATGTTTCATGGACCTTCCAAGACAAAAAATAATCCCAGTGAACATAAGACTTTCCATTGTGGGCTGTTGTGTTTCCCATAGGATGAGGGAGTGACAGTTCCCCTACTCCTGTCAGATATGCTGTAAAGAATCAAAGGAGAAGAATGTTATAAAAAAATTTACATAAGCAGAAACTGTATCCATGCTGGTCCATTCCTTCAGGCTTGGAGGTTTTTGTGGCTTTATAGCTTTACAGTTTCTTTATGGCTTCATCTCAACAATTAGAGCATGACAATAATTCAGAAGTACTGAGAAAGGGTGAATGCTAAAAGAGGAAGGGCTAGATGTTAGATACTATGTATAAAACTATACTTCATGTGTATACATGTATATACATGACCTGAATCTTGTAATAAATAAATATTTTCTAAAGTATTTAAACAGTTTGCACTTCAAGTGTTAATTTAATTGTAACTGAACTAGGAATAACTTGCACTTTTTAAATCGACCAATAAAATATTAGTTAGACTCGCAGTAAAATCTTGGTTCATTTATAAGACAGGCTCCCTTTTTCCCCTAACAGTCATTTGATGGTAACATCAGGGATGGTTTCTTACTAACTATTCCTTATTGGGGAGCTCCTCTTGAAACAAGGCCTATTTCCTTTAAAATCTTTGGGAAAAGAGTTATTGTAAAATGCTTCAATACTTAGTATTATACTTTGTACAATACTAATATAGTATTGTAATAGTATACTATTCTGAATTTGATTCCCCTTCCGGACACAGCCCATAGGAGACTTCAAGTGCGACCCTTATTCTAGTGGCTATTTAACTCCTCCCTCAGAACAGAAGCTGGGTTCTTGACATGTGGAGAAAAAGATAAGGGACAATGGGATTAATGAGCACTTAAAAGAAAAATAAATACTATAAAGGTCATAAATCAAGGTTTATATTTAAAGAATAGAACCCCTTGGTTCTATTCATGCTGTAAATTTTTATGCTTGTATTAAATCAGAGATTTTTCAAAGTGACTAGTACTGAAACAATTGTATTTAATTTCTCTGCAAACTACGGTTAAAAACGTGAGTGGTCATAATAGATCACAACAGGACAGGGACATTTCACAGTCAAGAGCACTATGACATATGTTCACTGGTATGAACAGGTGGAAAAGGGGCAGCCAAGCTTATAGCATGGTCAGACCTGAGGAAGGAAAACATGCAACCTGGGATTGAGATGAGAAGGGATTATTTTTGTAAGGAGATGTATTTCTAGTATCTGTATTTCATTTGTTCAAAAAAAAAATTGCATCAACATCAAAATTTGTTGTGAGAGACGACAGGTATAAACATAAATATTAATGAAAGAGTTAACATTTCTACTTTCAAGCTAAGTAAAGTTTATGGTAAGAGAGATAGTGCATGTTCACAGTATATCAGGAATGACTAGAAAAGAGTGAGCAAATTATTGGCATATTAGCTATTCAGCCAGTCTGAAACAGAATTTTGGGGATCTAAGGGACATGGTTTAATATCCCTGTTGTAGCTGTGTTTCTTTATGCTGGATGTAAACATCTACTGAATATAATATCTGGGGGACATGTATTTTTACATGACTTGAGGTTTGTAAAGCATGTATATGCAGTCTATAGATATACACAATACTTTTATGTAATTTTGAAAACTATCACAAAGGGCTTAATGAAGTTTTTCCATGTTAAATTTTAAGCATCTGATATTGTACTATTAAAATGTAAACAGAATCTTCTTTCTGTGAATCAGTGCAATTATTTCTTTGTATCTGTTTAGGGTTTATGTAGGCAGTGCTCTGTGGCAGAACAATTCACAGCCTAAGTTATGTGGAAAAACACTTTGGTCTGAGACAGACACCTGATAGCATCATTGTATTTCTCTGACTTTTATAAACTAGCTGAATATTTTTACATATTGAAGAAGAGTATGTATTTAAGTAAAAAAATTTTTAGAATCTGGAAACAAACGAGTAAAGTAAAATTCTTGATGTAATTAAATAAAATCTATGTGCACACATGCAATATAAGCAGAAAGAATAATGGAAAGTAGACTTCATGTCTCTAAATCTAAGTTTGGTACAATTTACCACTAAACAGTTGTTACTTATACAATTAATACTGAAGCCATATAAAGGACTGCTAACCTTTTTTTATATTTATTTACTAAACTGACAAATCACAGAAAGCAGTCTTCTGGATGAGGTTAATTTCGTAGATCATTACCAGGCAGATTCACATTCTCCTACAGCCTGGACATCTGACAGTTGGGGAATTTCATAGAAATAAAGAGAATACTGTTTGTGCAATAGTGTAAAATAACTAATTTTTAGATTTATGAACTCTAATATACCAAAACCCTCAGCTGACATGAATCAGTGAAGCTGTACTGGGTTATGTGAGATTAAACTCAGACACTGTCTCAAAGGCTATTTGGGTATAACTTTTGGAATAATGTATATACTTTTATGAATAACCTGGTTCTCAAAATGTGCATACTTTGGTCAGTGTTTGGTAGCTGGGATAGTTTGAGCGATGAGTATTTTATTCAACTGGGAAAATATTTTCTATGATCTTTATTAAAATATGTATTTCTTTGCTGGATTTACTATTTTCTATAGTAAAATAGTTTCTATTAAAAACTGTAAAGACTATTGACTTATACAGGGAGTCTTTTCCACCCTATACACATTGCAATCTCTCAGACACATATTTGAGGTAGGAATAATATTTTTAATAAGTAAATTCATAAAATCACATAATGGAATTCCTATTACAGGCAAAAATTTGAGATACAGTACATGGGCTATAAGCCAGGACACTACTTGAATATATTTTCTGCTAAGAATGTCGGCTTTAGCATGTATGATTTCCCAAGTCTCAGTGACAAAATGACAGACATTTGTAGTTCTTAATTATTCATAATCACATTAATGATATTTAGAAAATGGAGTTATTAGAAAATAATTAAAAAATAACATTACTATAATTTATGAACAAGTTGTTCAAATAAAAGGAGGTTTTGAAATTATATTTCAAATTGGATAACCACATATATTTATGTACTTGTGTATTACATTTTAAGAATTTTTTTAATGATTTTTTTTTCAATGCCATGTAAGGAAAATAACAGTTCCCTTCAGTACATCATAATTAATCAGCTCTAACGTGATAACATTTCAAAATGGTCAAAAAGAGGAAAAAGATATGACGATTGTAGAATGATGCACTATACACTGATTCATATTGTTCATGATAGTCTCTTTATTATGGGTGATTCATATACCTGCCTTTGAAAACAAATTAGAAGAAAAAGAAGTAAAATCATTGCTACATATTATGTCTATTGAAATAACATATGCTTGTTTCATATCTATGCATTTGCAATAGCCCAGTGGTAGAAGAAAATGTGCAAAGAGAAAATGTGCAAAGCTACTCCAAATGAAACTACATTGTTGCATACAGTTACAGTTTAAATACAATAACTACCCTGTTTGATATTAATATATTCATTAAGATTCTCTTTGCTGGTAAATATTTAGTAATGTCAAGCTTCTTTGTAAACATGAAGTTTGCAATGTAGATGACCACCAATAAAACTATCTATTTGTAAGGGTTCAAGGTGTATTGATAAGATCATATTCAGATTGTCAACATAATCAAGATTGTGATATAGGAAAGGAATTCTTGCAGGATAGGGTAGCACTCAATAAGGCTGTAAATCTTCAGTGTGTTCACTTTCAGCATACAGGGAAGGGGACAGGGGTGTTTCACTGCTCCTTCACAGAGGTCCTTTGGCTTCACTGGAGCTCAGATCAGAAATGGACAGGAAGTAGGAAAGGGATGGGGCTCTGCAGATGCCACAGACTCCAAAGACTCGCATTTTTAGGAATAAATCTATCCAGGGTTGGTGACTGCTACAGGACAAGTACACTAGCTAAACCACCCAGATAGAACTCTTAATAATGCAGTTGTGCTATGCTAACCTCTCATACAGGGGAAAATTTAATGACTTGGAATATAAAAAAGCATGCCATGGCTCATCCATTTTCACAGAAGCGAGTAATCTCAGATGTTTCAAACTGCATCTCCTTAGAATGGACATCATTATTATTTTCACCAGTCATCTTTATGTTGACCATAAAGAGTCAGATCTTGTGAGGTGCTGGCTTACATTGTCATGGTCATTGTCAGTGAGCAGCTGGCAAGGCTGCTGATTGTCTTGCATGAATCACATTGACTCTTTTGAAGCAATAGCCTTGAATTAAAAATAACCATTACTGTAGAATTAAGCATCATTCATTATTCTTCTACTTTTCCAATGAGTAGTTTTGCAATCCTTACCAAAAACATACTTCAGAATGGCAGTAAATGCAAAAGTAATCTCAAGAGGGCAGCAGATATTATCCGAAGTTTTCATCCATAGTAATTTAAACAAAAATTATCAACTCTCCCCCCAAAGAAGAACAAGAGATAAATTTCTTAAAATTATTGCTATATTTAGCAGCTCGTAACATCACCAACATGCACATTTCTGTGATTTATGTTTAATACAAATATTCCAAAATACAGATCTGAAAAATGCCTTCCATTTTTATTACAGGCCTATTCAATAAAATATATACCTTTGGTATAATATATTCTGTTGTATATAGCAAACCATTTTCATTATCATCAAAAATATATTTTAGCACTTGCGAATTACAGGGGACTTTGATTCCTCAGATGACCCACATATTGGATACAGTATCTTGAACCAGCTCATAATTATATAGACATGATACAGTTGTATATTTTCTGAGGAAAATGGAAAGTGAAAGGTCTTTGAGAATTCTAAATTTACTAATGATTAAGCTACTTTAACTGTCTTTATGCTACTTTCATAGATATATAATAAGACATTATTTTCATTGAAAATATGCTTTAAATAAGGCAATTTTTGTAAGAATTTAAATAGTATTTTTTCTTACATGAAAAACTCATTTACTTGTAAGGTGGTCATGCCTCCTTTGCTATTCTAAAATCACTACACACAAAGCAATAAAATTACAGAGCTAAGCATCCTCCAAGGATGAAATCACAGTGAAGAAAGCTGTGATATACTTTATGCTGTAAATCATGTTTCATCATATCATATGATGATACCACAATAGAAGAGAGCTGGTTATTTACACAGTGGTTCTGACTGGAAAATGTAAACAAAGATGAGTCAAGCACCTCAGCAATGCATTGACTTGCTAGTTCATATCCAAGGTTTTACAACGTTGTTCATTTAGTTCCATTAATAACTTGACATGAGGCACCTGTTTTTAAGGTAAGAAACTGGTCAGATGATGAAGTATCATTGGGACTTTCAAGTAAATATGAATCCATTTCCTTTAGTTCATTAGTAAACTAAGGGTACACTAATCTACGATCCAGGAAAGATGGAATGCTTTTAGGTCTATATGCAGTTTAAGGAGTTCTATAACAGTTGCTTTCTAAGACATATAAGCTCAAGGAAACCTCCGTCACAGTAATAATATTTTTAAATAATTGTTTAAGTAAAATTCACATTGTAACATAGATTAACAAAAGTTTGATAGCTATTCAGAAGCTCTTTGTCCCACTGACAGTGTTGGAATTGTCTGGGAAAAGCTCAAGTGTACTTGAACATCACCATAGGTACAAACAAGTGAGCATTAAAAGGTATGACAGTTGGAGCTTCTTTCCAGAACTAAA
Organism: Sitta carolinensis; assembly: GCA_032173965.1. Taxonomy (NCBI): domain Eukaryota; kingdom Metazoa; phylum Chordata; class Aves; order Passeriformes; family Sittidae; genus Sitta; species Sitta carolinensis. The sequence continues at coordinate 29,549,875 of CM063285.1, forward strand.
TGCTCTTTCTTTTTAAGGTCAATGTGAAGGTGAATCCAATTGTTGTGAATTACTTTTCTCTGCCAGAGGACTTCATTATAAAGAGAGATTCATTGTTGCAGGAGACAGACTGTCTTGCTATTCTTCCTCACTTCACACTGTACTTCCCCTTACTGAAGAGGTCCCTGCTGTCTGTGGAAAGTCCTGAGAATCACATGCTCTACTGTTATAAGCAGTACCTTCTCTTTTCTTTTATTTAAAGGTGTCTAATTACACTATGTTCATAATTGTGGTAAACACCTAATTATTAATTTGAAAATTTATCTGAATAAAAAAAACAAACCTGCTAGCCTCAAGTTACTCTCAGGAAATCAGTTTCAGAAAGATGTTAAATACTCATCCTGTATACATGCCTTATTTCCTAGTGTTTCATGGGTTTAAGATTCCACTAGCCAGACTACACTGCCATACACAACTATCACTCTTATTAAATACATTAATCTTCTTACAGAGATTTAGAACTTCTGTCTTGTACACAAGTGAGATATAAGAGTTCTTCCACACTTATGTTTCTAGAAGGTGTTTCCCCAGAAACTCCTCTGGGGCATTTCCTGATTTCATGAGTTACTGTCTCTTCAGAAATAATGGTCATTTAAATTTCTTTTCCCAACCCTCCTACACCTCTTTTTCATGCTGAAATGGCTTGAGCTGATGAATCATGGCTCTTTTCCTTCCTTGCTGTTTATCCTTCTGCCCTTGGAGCTTTGAAGATAATCATTCAGGCATGTTTCTCCTCCTAAAAGCTATTTTAAAATTAAGAAGTCAATTGAGAATGTCATTCCTAGGAGGGCTGTTGAGGTTTTATATCCAAAAAAATTATATTCGTGTCCATGTTAGTAGCAAAGAAATATAGATAGAGGTACTTATCAAAAATCCTAATAAACTTTCAATTACCTTGAGTTTTCACTTCACATCTCATAATATATAATACATTACATAAAGGTCTGATTTAATTTTTTAAAAAAGTTTTCAGAGATTTTAAAATCAGGACTGTAACGGACAGAAAAAGCATGTGTAAAGGGGCAGGAATAGTTTTATGATTTGTTTTACTGAACCAGGCAATATGGATACTTCTGAGTCAATCTCCTTCTAGGTGCTTATCTCCATCTAAGAAAAAAAAGTGCCATTCATAACTTTTTATTCCCTCAAGGATATCATTATGTTGTTATACAAAGGATAAACCATTGTATAATAGGATCTGTATGTCAAGGCTCTGTAACAAGCTTCCAAACACCATGCAAGGAATTTGATCAAAGTGCTTTCAGTGTATAAGATATATTTCAATATAATATTTAACAGGAGGTCTAATAAAACGGACACTTTTTTTGGATGCTGTTGAGTGACAGTAGTAAGATTCCCATTTTCAGACAGAGTCCACCTTCACTTGATTGTTGTTTGTAATCAGTGGAGAAGGTTTGCTCCGCATTCTGTCTCCTGCATCATTAGAGCTATCCTGGAAAAAAACTTTTGCCGTACAAAAAGTGACAATAATTCTCTTGTATTCTCTTCTGAAGTTCTGGTTCAGGAGTCCATATACGATAGCATTAAGGCAGCTGTTGAAATATGCCATGTAATAACTAGACACAAACAACCACTCTGGAATCCTAGGGATTACAGTTTTTGGGTTGACAGCCACTGCAAGGCCTATAAAGTTCAAAGGAGCCCAGCAGACTGCAAAGAGCACAAATACCACAAACATGGTTACAAAGTTTCTGAAGTCATGTGGTTTCAGCCTAGGGTTGTTATCCGGTTTAACTCTTCGCCTTACCTGAATAACGAGGATCCATATTCGCAAGTAACAGAAAGTAACTACAGCTATGGGAAGCAGGAAGTGGAAAAACACAACTGCTATAGTATATGCTGAGCTCACAGACTGTGCAAACGTACACGAGTAAATCCTGGGGTCGTACTGCAGCGATCCCACAAACAGGTGGGCACGATAGCAACAAACGTGAGGACCCATATAAGAACAATATAGCACAGTGCGTTCTTGTCGCTGTACAGCTTGTCATATTTGAGACTGTGGCAAATATAGCAGTACCGATTGATAGCGATGCCTGTAATATTGAAGATTGATCCAATGACACTTAGGCCCATCAAGAAGCCACTAATCTGGCAGTGTAGGTATCCCAGTTTCCATCCGTTGTGAAATACAGATGTGAGGACCAGTGGATAAGGGTAGATAGCTACTATCAAGTCTGCAACTGCCAGGCTTACAACAAACACATTTCCTGTAAAATAAATATAAAAAGGCAAGTATTAGTTTTTCTTTTGCTCTTTTCTCTCACTTCTGCTCTCACTATATTAATGAGCAGCCTCAGTGGAACACTTTAAATGCAATTACTTTCTACTTTCTGTCTCGAAATTCATTGTCAAATATCAGAAATAAGACACTTGTTTTTATTTTAAAAAGGTAGCTTAACTTAAAGATGCACCTTTTGAAAGAAAACTGTCTTTAAGCTTATCTACCATGACCTATTATTTTATCATGCCATTTATTTGGATTCTTTCAATCACTCAGAATTCATATAAAATCAAAATATTCATAACTTTAGGCTTGTTTTGGTTTTGAATAGTCTCTCTTGAAAAAAATCAGCAAAAATAATATTACTAATAAATTTCCAAACTCACATTTACCTTCTTTATTTAACTTCCTTTCATTACATTAATTAGCCCTTAACTTTTCCAGTCCTGAAATTAAAATGTCTTTTCTCCCATTTGTATTTCAAGCTTCCATGACTAGTATGACTTTTACTTTAGGCTCTTTGAATCTTCTGGCAAGTACTTAAATAATCTTAACTTCTAAGAATCTAGCTGAACACAGACTCAGTTGTCTTTCCTAAAGACATACTCTTCAGTAAAAAAGAGGTGCTAGGCAGTGGCCTAGACAGTTCCCAGACAGTACTGATGCCCCATTTTTCTCTGCCTCCAAACTAGAAAATTAAGCAATGAAACATTCTGCTGATTCATTTTTAAACAAAGGGAGATTATATTCTTCAAAGACAATAGAATCCATCATGATTTGAATTTGGTTTTTGAGAATAGCTATTTTCTTTTTTTAGTTGTTTAAATGACAACCCTGACAACCCATCTGAATGTCTCCCAACCATTCTAATTTTTAAGAAGAAGCTCACAAGAGACATTGGCGTCACTTTTATTCATTTCTTTAAAATAACTATTACATGTAAAGCTCTAGTTATTCATGTCCATAAGTACAGAAAGCTGACAATGTCATCTATACATTCACGTTTGTAGGTATATAAATGCATATATACATAGCCATTTGATATTCTACTTTGCAGTTCTGGGATTATTCATGGAAGATTAAATACGAGCTTCTATTGCAACCTGGAATAAATTATATTATTCATTTTTGATGATTTATAATTTCAGTGCTAATCCAAGGTGAATTGTTGAATTATTTTATGCATTTATTTTGAGCATAAAAAATACAAACATAATAGCAGTTAGTAGGAAAGGCAAAAGTATCTACAGACCAAGAGGGCATTTTAGCAGAAAAATTCTCAAAACTACTTTTTTAGTATATTATCTCAAATGTCTTCAAATTCAGAGTCAATTACCAATCTCAGGCTTCAAATGTCCAGTTAAAAATGTTCAATCTGCAAATACTGTCAGAGAAAACCAGAGAAATTATCTTTCTTCGGTTGCTACATACACTATTGCATTTAAATTTTGATACATGCACAAAGAACCACCTTTGATATTTACACTAATGGCACCTGGAACAAATGGCCTCAATTTAAATACTGCTGCACTAGTTTTCCTTGACTTAGTATCTGGATTTATAAATAACTTTCTTGTGATAGTGTCTGTAGCTGTTTTGTCTTTGACTGGGGATTCACTGCCAGACTGAAATATGCTTATCCTGAAGCCTTGGCAGAATTCCAGATCATTTCAGCACAAACATCAGAGCTTCTTTAAGCAGAAGATGACACAGGAAAAAAGCACTGCTTTCAGAATTTATCCCTGAGGTAGTGGCAACTGATACAAGAACAAGAGACTGTATGGAACTTAGAGCTCTTTGTTTATCTGATGAATCAAGAAGTGGAAAGTAAATTAAAAGGTGCTGTTGGCAGGTGTTTTTCCCTCTGTCCAGAATATTGCAGGATTGATGAAATGGTAGCATAGAAACTCCAGACACTTATTAAAATGTAATACTTGAAAGAATTCTATTTGTATTTGATTATTACCTTTCTGATGAGCTGGAGACTGTCTATCCTAAACTTTTTTCTCTCTCATCCACTAAAACTTCTGCTGCTGTTCACCATTATTATTGCTAATATTGTCATTATTTACCCACTTTACCCAAATGATAAGGACAAAGATAAAAGTTCCCTTTAAAAGGTGTTGTATTGAAAGGGTGAAAGATAGTATACATTTCTCTGAATAGTTTTAGCTTTGGAAACAAATGAGTCTAGGAAGAGTGGGCACTGTCTCTGAATCAACCAAACTTCAGGCTTCCATAAGTCATGCACAATGGGTGTTCCGGCTTTTTTTTTTCAGCTAGCTGCTGTAGAATGACAAACTGAAAATCTTGGAAACTCAAGCTGTTTCATGTGAAAATTGGAGGCTAGTAGGAGACTAGCAGGATATCCTAGTAGCTTGTCTTAAAAAAAAACAAAAAGAGAAATCATGAGTATGCAAATCAAGTCCCAAGCTGCCAGCTCATGGTTAGCATGTCAGCTGAATAAATAAAGTGTTGGGGGTGGAAACTGCTTGGAAACCAGATACCTGTTTGCAGACAGGACTTTTATTTTGCCTTTCAGGAAGGGTTATTTAAAAGCTTGAGTTCAGATACATTTTCCTTATGAGTGTGGAATTTTTTTTCCTAAGACAGAAAATTCAAGTAAAAAAAAATTGGCATTAGTATGATGGTTATATATTTTGAGGTTCATTGTTTCAGGCCCTGAAGTTGGATCTGAAATGAAGTTGAGCTTTCATATGTTATATAATAATTTAAAAACATGATCCTAACTTTAGGTTAAAAATCTTGCTAATTTATAAAATTCCCATATTATAATGGCATACTGTGAAATTAAACTCTTATGTTTGTAGAATACTTGGTATTTTAGTATCACAAAAATATACCCTTTCCTATAGGAAAGGGTTAATTTTCATCTTCATATTTAGTTTTGAACAGAATACTGTAAATGAAGCCTGAAGTTCTATATCAAATGGTTCAGAAAGGCCACAAAATCAAAATCTTGAATAACTCTTCCCTGAAGAAAAAACATTAATTCTCTTTAGAGAGTAAGATCACGTTACTGTGAAAAAATGTGATTTGTGTACCTAAAGAATATATTATTATGCATTAACACCAGTTGGCTGAACTGAGAAGGCAGAGGTTGAATTTCTTGACTTTGACATAACCCAAATAAGCTTTAATAAATTTAAGCAAATGTTGTGCAGTGGATGTATGTGGGAAGAAAGATAATCTACTGGTAACCAGCATGAGGCAGGTTGTGTTTTCAGATGCTGTCTAAAGCAATGTTCCATTAAATATTTTCACCACCCTTACTGAGAAAGAGGACTTTCTGCTCAGCAATCACATAGCAACATCAGATCTACTTGCTGAATATAAAGCTGTATTAGCACAACAGAAAACAAATAAGTGTTTTCCTAAACAATTTGACTTTTCCAAGGGCACAATACAACATTAACTAAGTGTAAAAATTGTGACCCTGACAGATTATAAGAAAAAATGCTTATGGGATTGCCAAGATGTCCAAACGAGTATAAGAGCCTCAATAATGAGGCTACATGATGTAGTTGTATCAGTAGTTGTTGGAACACAGAGAATTTCAGGTTTTCTATGCTGGCAGAAAATGATCCAAAAAATATGCTGCATTTGACTTGAGGCCTTGGGAAAGGCTTCCAAAGGCTACCACTGAGTGATAGCACTGAGTCTGTTGAGGGTGTAGTTGAATAGAAGTGTGTTATATCACAGGGTGAGAAATTTAGAATTTAAGGTGTTTGGTTAAAATAACATATATGTAATGAGATTGAGGGTTTAGGGTGTAGTCTTCCTCTTCTTCACAGGTTTGGGTGATTTTGTGTGATTGGTTAGGAAAGTCTGCAGTGCAGGACATGGGTAGCTGGTTATTGGGTTAAAAGTTAAAACAGATTTGTTGGCATCTCATAATTGAGCAGTTTAGGCTTAAAAACACATTGAAACTTCACTCTTTACTCCATTTTTGCCTTGTTAACTTAGTATGTAGAAGCACTCATGGTCAGTGAGGCTGTAACTGAGATAAGAAAGAATAAACTTCGAAGTCCAAACAAGAATTCTGCCTCTTGTACTTTTAATCCTGACCCTGAAAAGAAGAACCAGATAAAGCAATGGTGTTAGCCACAAGTAGCAATTTGTATTTGGAGAACATATACAAACTACTGTGTGGGTTGTTATACCCTAGGTTTTGTGTTAAGTATGTCCTGAATGATACTTAGAAAGTTTCCAGAAATTTCTAGCAACTTAAATGTGCACAGAATATTAATGGAAAAAGATTAAATTTACATAGATTGAGTGGTGTCGAATGTCTGCCATAAACTTAGAGTGGAGGGATGAATACTTTGCCATCAGGTCAAAAATTACTAATTCTTCTGGAAATTTTAGGAGAACTGAGGGTGATGTGGTCTACAGAGATCTTTTCTTAAGTTTTAGGACTGTGAAGTACTTTTACTCTTCTAAATTATTTAGTCTGGGGAAAATAACCTACCATAAAAAAGGGCAACAGCTTATGTATGGAAAAAAAAACCCAACAGTGTTTTAAAGCATTAGGGGGATCCCAGCTAGAATATTTGGTACTCAAAAAATCTGAGCGAATTTTAGAAAAGATCTCATATTGCTGGCAACATCAGTAAGGCTATCTTTTTATTTTTTTTCACAAGTTATTTTTATACCTTTTAATATTAGTTGCCAAGTCACTACTCTACTCACCTTTTTCAAAGTTTTTCCTGGATAAATAACGCTTTGGCTTCTTACAACAAATGTTTTCCACAAGCCACATATTTTCATCATGTAGTTGCATTTTGAAACACATGCCATCATGTGTCCATTAGTGCTTCAGGCTGAACCAATTTTAGGTGAGAGTTTTAGTCTATGCCAACTGAAGTTGCTTTTCTTTTAGGTAACACTAAAAAGTATGTGTAGTAGTCATCGAAACCACATACAAGGATTTTGTTTCAGTGGCCATTATCTCAGACCTATAATGTTTACTTGTTAAGTATATCTTTAAAGGAAGACTGTAATTGGTCTAACACTGCTAAATTTTAGATCAAACTTAGTTTCCAAAGGTCAGATTCATGTCATTCTTATCTACTGTCTTTTCACCACTTGTAAGATATTGCCAGTTATGTTGACAATTGTTTCATAACCAGCCTTAATTACCAGGATGCTTTCCTACAAATTTTGATCATGTTTTGTAGACATTGAACTGTATTTAAATATAATACTGACAAGCTTGTTACCTACACAGTTTTTACACATCTAATGGCACAAAAAATTATTTACATTTTTAAACACTAGTTTCTGATCATTCTAATACTGCTACCAATTTTTCTCAAGGATAGCTTACAGAGTTTTTCTGAATTATGAACTCTTTCTGATTAATCTAGCCCTTCATCAGGATGTTAATTTGAGAGTTTATGCTCCTAACTGAAAACAAGACTATGATAGGTGCTCACCAGTGAATGCCTGCAGCATCAGAAACTTTAAATGTGATACCTCATAACCAGGTAGAACATCAGAGAGATTAACCTCTTCTTTAGAGAGGCATTTCGTCAGGTCTCTGCTTATTTAATGATGTTTCCATGCTCAAAATGGTGTCCCAATGACAAATATTAAAGCTAGATTTGTTTCATATAACATGAACATTTTTGCCTGGAAAGTTGTTTTATTAGCACCAATATTTCACTCATAAAACATCATAAACAACTACAGAATCAAGGAGTGAAAGCTGGTTTTGTGAGTACCTAACACAAATTTAATAAAACTTTCTTGTACATGTATCCAGAAACAGATCTTAGCTCTACTCAGTGTTTCTTCTACCTGGGAGATCAACCAGTCAGAATGTTTCCAGAAAAGGATCAGTTCACAATTTTTCTAGCATTAAATTAATACTGGAATGTTGTACCTGGCAGCACTGTTTGGGTTTTCACAAAAATCATGCACAACAAAAATTGCTAAATTAAAATATTTGTAAGTGGGGACAATGACCATAGTTTCTTAGGAAAAATCCCAAAGTCAAGTAAGGTTACCTAGACAAGCAAGTGTGCAGTCCTAGCTTCACTGAAGAAAGATTTGAAATGTCTAAGAAACTAACAGTCCTTGCAGCTCAGCATCAAAATGGCACAAAACAGCTGAGCAAAAATGTAGGAATAAATATTACATAAGCTCTAGTTACTCCTGGGATCTTCATTCACTTTACAGATCATAATATCAACTCCCCTAGATCTGAAAAGCCTATTTTTAAACTAAGGCACTATTAATAAACCTGTCCTGAATCAAGAAGTCCACGTGCACATTAAATTTGAATAGTGTGATGGGCCTGTGGGTTTTGCTTCTCATTAGCAAGTTAACCCTGATGCTGCAAGTGGTGATGCAGGGAAATGTGAAAGGTTTAAAGCCCATAGTCAACCTTGTAGTTTTGAACATATGTAAGAAAACCTCTTTCTTTTCTTTAAAGCTGAGAAAAGACCTTGTATTACTTCATCATTTTCACGAAACCTCATTCAAATGTACACTTCTGTCACACAATAGAAGGGACTTTCAGACCTCCTATCCTGTTGGGATGCTAATTGAAACCATCAGGGAAGTTAAAGACATTGCCACTGCCTATAGAAGAAATGATGATAGGCAGGTAAGTTGCTAGCACTGAGGAGAGTATTAAATATTTGAGATTTAAACTCATTTACAAACTTACTAAAGTAGAAATACTTAGTGTCAGGTAATTTCAGATACTGAAATGACCTAAGAAACCTAAACATTTAATTTCAGTCAATAGGAATTCGGGGTCCTGATTCTTACAGGTATGGAAAACTGGAGAACTACATAACAGTATATTAGAGAGATATTGAAGAAAAGATTTTTAAGGAGCTATCAGAATAATCCATATTGTAATGTTTTGTTTCACTGTGCTGAAAGTTGAAGAAAAATTTACATAATCAGCACAGCATAAATGAAAGATTACTGCTGCATTCAGAAAAGAAAATGCTATACTGTATTTAGATTAATTATCACACAGGATCTTCCAGCGAAGCTGAAGCAACAATTAAATTTGAAATGCCTGTGCCATCTTCTGGCCAAGAAAATCAGACGCATGAAAGAGTAATTGGCAGAAAATGGCAGTGACAAATTATGTAATATGCAGACCAAAGGAATGGTTGTGTATCAGGTCCAAGTTGACTGCAGCCAAAGAATATGAAGATGAGATTAAGTGGTTTTACAGATATGCCGAACAACATACAGTTTTCTGTGATTTTATCACCTACCTATCACCTTTTTCTGCAGTCCCATGGCACACATGTGAGTGAGGAAGATCCTGCTCTCCTTCTCACAGTGTAAAAATATTTGTTGCTTCTATTTTTGGTGGTTCAGTCATGAGAGGAAAGTGATGTGAGTTTACTGTCAGGCAGAGAAGGGAATTGAATCCGTATGCTGGATGAGTGCTACAGACTTGGGGATGTTCCCTGCCTCTGGCAGTTTTGTATGACATGCCAGGGCTGCTTTGAAAATACCTCTTATATTGGACCTCTCGCATGAGAAGCATACTTAGTTTGTGGCAGATTTAGGAGGTGCATGGGATATTGAATATCTCACTACTGATAAGACTGATGTATTTCTGGGTAAGCCAAGAAGGCAGCACTAGCGACTGGATGAATTTACCTGATATGAAATATAAAACACCTGAGGAGAGCAGCACTAAAGGAAAAGCCTAGACAACCATTGTCCATTTAGGCACCTAACATAGGACTAAACAGGAGTTGACATTGACTGAAAGTCTCTTGTGAAAGTGAACTTAAAAAAAATCTAAAAGTGGTCAAGGTCTGTGTCTTTTTCAATAATTTTTAGGAAATGCCACTTTAAAAAGCATTTTAAATAGCTCTCAGAGCTACAGTGCACCTCAGATATGCTCCTAAGTGGTCAGAGTCTGTGTCTTTTTCAATAATTTTTAGGAAATGCCACTTTAAAAATCACTTTAAATAGCTCTCAGAGCTACAGTGCACCTCAGATATGCTCCTCTTTCTGTTACATTATGCAGTGGCATGAAATATTTTGCTTTGAGATTCTACACAGTGGGTTCATGCCCAAGATATTTTGCTTTAGAAGCAGCAGCAAATTGAATGAGACTTCTGTTCTTTTACAGGAATGTCTAAAATTTTATCACAGCTAATACCTATTTACTTTCATAACAAGATTGCATTGAATTGGTATTATAGGGTTTTATACTTTTAAAACACAGAAATAAAAACCAAAAGTGACTCTTGTTGCCCAGCTAAGAGTGAACTAAGACATACAAGAAGGCTTGTAATGACAGTGACGAGAATCAACAAATCCTGCAGTCTTACAGGTGAAAGATAGAAACCAGGGTAGGCAGACATACTGGGGAATGTCTCAAGTCTGTGACCCTGGTTTTGGCTCTGGTATCTGCCTGGCCTGTTCTTTCTACAGTTCACTGGGTGGGTGTGTTTTCAAGGTCAGAATATCTATCCCCTTTAAACATCAGCTTCTTCTATCATAATGACAATATTTCAGAGATCAAATAGATTTGCCTGAATAACTTATCCACTTTTACAGGAGGGAATTATATTACCACTTCTGACTTGATCTTTTCTATCTCTAATTTCTATGATTCATTTGGAAGGAAAAAAAATCCTGTGGACAGCCTGTTCTCCAACAAGGTACTGCCTAGATGTTACAGAACACTGAGGTTCAACAAGCTGTATGAAACCGATTAGAATAACAATACTGCTGATGTCAGAGGATCACGCTACTGAACTGCATCACAGTAGAACCAATGTAAGAGTACTTTTCACCCCTTCAACTGTATTTGCACTAGAAACTGGAAATATATGGAAAGACAAAAATTATACTGTTCACAGTAATATTAGAGCTCAGATAAATAAAACTAATAATACAGTTCAAACGTAGGAACAGGCAGAGATGGATGCTTATGAAATATAATTACGTTTTGTGTCTGTACAAAATCTCACAGATCTGTCAGGACTGATGCTAGATAATGTGAAGATGCAGTCTATTCCCTTCCAAATTTTAATATGTATTTTGAGAAAATAAGTTGGAGAAAACAGGAGAATGAAATTGCAACCACATAACTGACAGGAGAACCTGACAGGAAAAGCTTCTGTACTGTATAAAACGTTGCAAACACAAAATAACTTTCCTGAATTTCTTTGAAAGTCACACTTTTATGTAACAGGATTTTGTGGATGAATTTGTCCAGAATTATTCATGGGATGAAAAAGAAGTTTGAAAATTCTCAAGAGGACAAAATAATCCATTTTCTTTCTGTTATGACTAACAACAGTATAGCTGGTCATTCAGCCAATGTAGTCAGTAGACAGCAAAGCTAGTAAAATGAGTTCATAAAATAGTCTTCCTAGTTCTTTCTCTTAAAATCAGCAGTGGTAAGACACCTGTCAAGAAAGTGGAAAATAGCATTATAGAAAAAAAAAATCACTTATCTATAGTTGCACACGTGTGTTTACTCTCCCCTCTATCCATTCTTTATTTCTCTATTCTTCCTTTCCCTCCTTTTCATATTTATTCCATCACCATGTTTTTTCTCTCCTCACTGACTTATGACCCAAAATATTTTGTTTCTAACAGAAGCCTTTTTCCTCCATGTTTTCCCCTCTTTTCCTCTCTTCTTTCTTGCCCAAAATTTCTTAGAAAAGGAGAGAAGACACTGATGATTATCATACTCATTCCCACCTTATCAGTTTGATGATTTTTAGAGTGTATTCGACTGTGCCACTATCACAGACCCAGGTGACTTCAATTCTTCCTCCCTTCCTTTCAGCTCTTCTTTTTCTCTGTTGTGCTACAGCAAAACTCAAGTTGAATGGCCTCACACCAGAGTGGAGCAAGTGAAATGGTATCAAGTATCATGGGGAATTCAGAAGAATAAGTGCTATTTTAATATTAGTGTGGTTTGTTTAAGAAAGTAATTGATGGTATCAAGAATTCTTGCAGTTCTATACAATCAGAAAGGCATTACCACTGGAAACTGAAAGGTGGATAAAGGGAACTTCCATTGCATAGCAGCAAGGTGAAAGATCTTAATATCCATCTTCATTACTGTTTGTCTTTTCCTCTTTATGATGGACAACCAAATCAAGGAAACGGGGTATGGGAAAACAACTTTCTATTAAAAGAGAGTGAAGACCCTGAGATGTGTAGATCCTTTCTTCCGTAAAAAGATATTAAAACCTTGTGAAATTTGCTCCAGCTATTGGACCAAAATACACTCTTCCAGCCCAACACTAGACACATATACTATACTCCTTTTTCTGTTGTTTGTACATGTCATGAGACTGCCAGGAGAAACTTTTACATAACACATTCTTTTGTAATTTGATGGGAACTCACACCAACAGTAGGCACCAGCACCATCCCAAATGGGGTACAAATTAGATCTTAAACAGGTTACAGTGAGTGTCAGGCAAATTCTAAATATGACAAAACAACAAAGCAGACAACTTGCTTAGAGCAGATATTCTGGATTGTTGCAGCAAGCAATTAAAATGATAGACCTGACAATTTAAATCTGTCAAAAGCTCAGAGGAGTACATTTTTGCCCCTTGTATTATTAAAGAAAAATAGATTTAGATATAGGATAGATTCATAAGAAATTAATTTACAAAAAATTAGGGAAGAATAGATTTTTAAAAATTTAATATAAGAAATATATAAGAAATTAAGGAAGAAGGTAGTTTATTCATTATTGCCCTGATTTCTTACTCATCATTTTTGAGCTCCTGCACAGTATAATTTACTCAGAAACAATTGTTTGCCTTTATTAGATATGTACTTTAAAATATATTGCTGATTAAATCTACAGTTGATATTTTATATTAGAGGAGAAAAAATGAAGATGTTGCACTACTTTAAGTAAAATCTCTATTTTAATTCATATCAAAGAAGTTGCACAAAACATACACTTCATCTGCACCTAAACTCCCTTTTTAATGTTTTGTTGGTTTTTTTACCTAAAGGTCTAAATTCTAGTCCTCTCATAGAACTAAAATAGATCTGAAGGAATAAAATTCTCAGTTTTCTAATGTTATCCTCATTGCTACTAGCAATAGTCTATAAAGAATTTAAGATAAAGTTTAACACTTGTGACATTTGAATGGACATAAATGATTTTGATTTATTCTAAGGCTCCCCAGGATTCTTATCTTTGTACAATTTTGTTTCTTCATTACAAAGGCCACTGTCAGAATAGACAAAACAACAGGAACAAGCTGACTATAGATTTTACAGAAATTTAAAAATAGTCTTAAATCCTTTTCCCTGTAATTCTTTAGACAAATAAAGATATAAATTTTTTTTCAGTATTTCTTCTAGACAGCCTAAATTAGACACTGTGATTTCACTGCAGGCAAAAAGACTGAGCTATCCTAAATTCATGCCAGTACCTTTACAGTATACAATGAAATGAGAAGTACTGATGCTCCTGTACACCACCTAGCTATTTTGCAACTGGATGCACTATTATTCTTGTAGGTAATTAACATATCTCCACTGAAATTTAAACTGAATGGTCTATTTTTTGCTATCAGTCTGAATGATGAAGCTTTCACTTCAACTGAAGTTGGCTCTGGGTTGATCAGATCTATGGAAGTCATGATAAGGAGACCTCATTTATTGCTTCTTTCCTTGGTTTTTGTTTCCTTTTTTCCTGCATGATGGGATTTTTCATACACAACAGAATAAAATTTTCAAGCAGTAATTGTTTTAGAGAAAACTAGTTAGACATATAGGGAGGTATGATTACCCTTTAACTTCAAAGATTTCAGGTACTTCCACTGTACCTTATGTAAGTCAGGTCAACTTGAAGGATTTTTCTTTTCTTTAGCAACTACTGATATAGAAGTCCAAAATTTTTCAATAACCTCTTGATTATTTTATTAGAAAATACATGACTTTTACATTTAATGTTTATTAGAAATAAAATGGGGTTTGGATTTGCACCTTTTATCAGTATTAAATGAAGTTCTTTATTGAGATCTCCATTTATGCTCTTTTATGTCATAGAGACATATAATTCAGTATACAGATGAACTTGCCAAACTATTGAATCCTTATAAATAGGCTTTTGAAAATAAAAAAAAATGGCTAAATAATGATTCAGCTAACTCCACTGACAAGTTGAAGTAGTGTAAGTGAGAAAAAAAGTTCATTGCATTATTGAATTGTTATTCCTCTCCATCTTGTTTTAGTTATTTGCCTTCTCTGGGTTTTACTTTCATGAAGAGTACTGAAGAATTTCTTAGAAAGCATTTATTTGTTTAATTGCTTAAGACTAAACTGCTTGTTTATCAGTGAACATAGTCAAAAAACTGTGATTCTATGACACCAGCTAATATGAAAGAAATATATAAATGGTATTGGCTTTCAGCACCTACATATGTCTTCAGATCTTATCACTCATTGTTCTTAACATGTTGCACAAGACTGTCCAGCACAATAATACAAAACTGCTGAAACCAACACTTGCTGTGAAAAATATTGGATTTTGTATTATAGTAATTTCAGTGTGGGTGCATTTAAAAGCTGTGTTATGATATATCATCTGAATTTTTTGCACCCATTGATTTTTGTTGTGACTCAGAAATACCCTATCTGAGGACTTTGAGAAACCAAACACAATTTGTAAAATTACATTCAATACCTCCAGTGTTAAAATGTAAACTCTTTACCTGTGTGAAAAAAACCCTCAAATCTGAAAAACTATACTATCATTATAATCTTAATCTCATAATGTTATGTATATAATATCTCAGCTGTGGCACTTCTTTCCTTTTTTAATGCCTATTTTTTTCTCTTATACTCCTTTTTATCTTTGTTTAAATGTTAGCAAGATTCTTACAGAAAAAAAAGCTTTTAAGCAAGCTGGAGAGCTATATATAGACAGCTAAAGATAGCACCCTTTTAAATATTCAGTAAAAACATTTCCAGTTCTCCCTCTGAACCTTACTGCTCAGTTCCTCATCTTTTTTTAGGCACAAGCTTTCTGTGTGCCAACATAATTCATTATTTAACAAAATTTAGCAAACCACAAGTCAACACTACTACTTATGAAACTAAAAATAAGAAATCCAAAGAAATGTGGGATAACTATCTTAGCGAATATTAATAAAAAGTATTTCTATGTTGAAAGGATGCCAAGAAGTAGAAGTTCTGTACAATTAGTATATATCAAAGATGCCATGTACTTATGTTGTGTTACAAAACCTGACTTGACGTTTATTGTGAAAAGGAATGAGTGGCAAGGAAGCCTTAGCTTCAAACAGTAGCTTTGCATTTCTTTACTTTGTTCTATTAGGGAATAATCATCTCATTTTAAAAACACTATCTTTGTAAAATGTTCTACATGTGATTGAATGCTAAAAAAATGGGGGGGGGCAGGGAAAGAGTCCTTTGCACATCATCTAAAACCGCCTAGATTTACTTTAGTTTCAGAAAGTTTGGTATTTGGTTTTGTAGATTTCTTCAAAATTTTTAAAAGACAGCTTGAGCTCCTCAGAGAACCACTTCAGCAGTTTCCATGTATGATCACAAAAATGTCTGCTCTAGCTCATTAATGTATTTTTTAAAGTAATAGCAGAAGGGCTTCCCCTAAAGATCTAACACCTTTGATTTGTGTTGTGTAAAACTGATCAGTTCATGAATCAGAAGTTAATTATTTTGTTAACACGTAAAAAAACTCCTTCTAAATCTTTTATTGAAGTATTGTGTGTCAGTTGAAACCATTGATAGGCAGTAGTAGAATTTCTTGGTATTATAATAACTTCTTGATAGACTTGAATTCATATTTTAGGAAAGTCTAAGTGGAATTTTTGTTTACAAATTACAGTATCTGGAATAGAACTGTGTCAGTTCTTTACAATATTTTTAGATATATTTTATTAACAAGCTTGATTCCTGTGAGTTTACTGTGGAAGAATGTTAATCTGGTCAAAACTTTAAAAGATCAATCAACCTTTTTACAGAAAGCTCAGTGAAGAAAAACATGTAAGACAGAGAACAATAAAAATCACACCAATTTCTCCCTGCATTTTTTGTATTTCTAAGGCACCTCCTTTCTTCCAGAACTGATTTCTGTCAGTTCCATACTTTGATGGTCTCCTGTGGTCCTCTTCTCATTTCTTAGTCTGATGTCTTTTCTGTTCTTCTCAGCCTTCACACTTCCTGCTGTAGCTGCAAGCTCTCTTCTTGATGCCTTCCTGTGCCTGATCTTCCTGTTGGCTGGCGCTTGCTTTTATTCACCCTGCCCAGCTGCTTCTGAGGGAGAGTAATTTCCCCTTTCTTCTGGGAGATAATCCTCACCCATGTATGCCTCTACTAACAACGTGTGGCAAGCAGAGTGAGGAAAAAGGTAACAAATACCTTTATTCAGACTTAAGAGAGAGAGAAGAACAATAGTTAAGCTTTTCATTCTAAAGACCGTCCCTGAAATTGTCTATTGCAAGTCTACAAGAAATTAAAAATCTATGCAAAACCACTAAGTTGAACAAATGAACAAACACATCCAACCTTATTCTTCCAGCATAAGAAAGTACTTAGTTATATGAGATTTTCAGTAGAGGTATAAAAGTGAGAAGATGTAATACGCAGGACCACCAGTCTCAAAGGAACAAACCAAGTTTGCTTAGCTTATCCATCAATGATTTGGATGAAGGGGCAGATGCATCCTCAGCAAGCTCAGTGAATACAAAGCTGGGAAGAGTGGCTGATAACCTAGAGTGCTGTGCAGCCCTTCAGAAGGGCCTTGACAGCCTTGAGAGGTGGGCAGAGAAATGGACAGGATGATGGGGGACGATTTACTCCATTTCCCTTCTGTCCCAAGGAACTGCATTTTAGAAAGTTTCTCCACAGGTCAAGCATGAGGGGAGCCAGGTTCACTGTGAAATGCAGCCTCTCATGCTTGGATTCTAACATAACTCAACAGAAAATGGTTGTTGAACAAATGATCATGCAATTAGTTAGTATTGCAATTATGATTTTTACTATAGAGCTTATACTAGAAGTATAATTTCTATGTCCTTTAATATTAGCAAAAAAAGAATTTACTGTTTTGGGGTAATTAATATCCTGTGCATTTTAGCCTATTTTTGCTCACCAAGATCACAGAATCATCAAAGCTGGAGGAGAGCTTCAAATTCAACTAGTCCAATCATCAACCCAACACCACAATAATAACCTCTAAACTGTATCCCCATGTGCCACATCTAGATGTCTCTTGAATATTTCCAGATATGGTGAACCCACTACCTCCCTAGGCAACTTATTCCTGTGCCCAGCCTCTCTATCAGTGGTTTGGGTTTTTTTTTTCCTAATATGTAATCTGAACCTCCCCTGCACAGCTTTAAGCTAGTTGCTCTCATCCTTTCACTTGAGACATGGCAGAAGAAACCAACCCCCACTTCACTACAAACTCCTTTTGGGTAGTTGTAGAGAGCAGTGAAGTTGCCCCTGAGCCTCCTTTTCTCCAGAATAAACAATCCCAATTCCTTCAGCCTCTCCTGTAAAACTTGAAGATCAGCTCTTCTCCAGCTCTGTTGCCCTTATCTGGATTTGCTCCAGCACCTCCTTGCGTTTCTTGCAGTGTGTGGCCCAAAGCTAAACACAGGATTCAAGGTGCACCCTCGCCAGTGCTGAGTACAGTGGGACAATCCATTTCCTAGTCCTGCTGGCCATGCTGCTGCAGGCCAGGATACCACTGGCCATGGCCACCTGGACACAGGGCTAGCTCCTGTGCAGCTGGCTCATATCCAGCACCCAGTAGTCGGGGACCTCTGCCTGTTGGGCCACTTACCAGCTGTGTCAGGCAGTTCTACACTCCCCTCGAGCCTTCCAGATTGCCTCTTCTCTGCTCTGCTGTATTTCCAGCAGATATCTAGCCAGTAGAAGTCCTCCAAAAGATAAAGTAGAATAAATGTAGGCTATATACAGGCTAGAAACAATCTTGGCTATATGGTGGAAAAAATGTAGGGACTGCCATGGATTTGTGTCTCTATAAATAGGGAAGATTATTTGAAATCACTGTTGCCCCTAGTTAAATTAAGATGATTCATAAATTAAAAATTTAGATGTTGATGTAAATTTGATTACAGTCCATTCAAGATTTAAGGTTTAAAAATCATGCTATACATGGCTTTAAATTACAAATCAACTTCACATCTATTTCAGTTAATTGCACAAATTTAGAGTATTGGGACTATGCTTTATAGTATTAAATGCCTCCATTAGTATTTTATATTTTTAAGCACATTGTTCATACATAAAATGATTCACTGAGAACACATTATTATATAGTGACCTTTCCAGTGCTAAGAACCTTACTCACTGAGATTATTGAACTTCATAGAAGTGAGAAAAAATAGGAATCTCCAAAGAGTCAATGACAGAAATCCAGCAGAATTATCAAACCACCACGAATACATCCTGTATTGTATATTACTCACATTTATTTTTATTGTACACAATTGAGTCCTTCAAGGAACACATGGAAATTTCCAGTAGCAGCTATTAGTGCGTTTTATTACTTTAGTTACTTTATTTACCCCCCAAAAAAAACCCCTTAGAGTATAATATCAAAACAATGTTTTTCTAGAAGATAATTCCAAGAAGCAATAAAAATATTTTTTTTTTAAAATCAAATCCAGAAAAAGTAGAATCATTATAAAAAATTGTAATGGGCACTTAGTACACTGGGTTTTTTATTTTAACATAGTATATTTTTATATTTCTATTTACTAAGTCATTATGATTCAGTTTCCAAAATTAAAAAATCAGGAGTAACCTATTTCCTTGTAAAGTTAACTATTCTGAAGACTGAATTCATTTCTTTGCATTCAAGCATGTTTCAGAATGAATAAAAGTACACCAATAGATTCATTCATATAAGGTTCTGAATAATCCTTTGAAGCAAATTCAAGGTTAAAAAACCAGATATATCAATGCTTTGGTTTTCATTACAAAGATTAAAGAAAAGAAAATAATGCTTTTTACAGAAAGCAGAAGTATTTCACTCTCTGGGCTGAACTTCGTGTACAGAAATAAATTGAAATTCTGTGTGGAAAACTTGTATAAAATACCAGAGAAATTAATTATGGAGACATGTCCCTCAGTCTGCAAGACGTTTCAGAGAAAAAAATTTTTAATTATTTTAAGTGTCTTTTAGGTTGATGGGTGATGCTTTGCCTTGCTATACTATAGGATCAGTGTTTGCTCTAGAGCCTTACCTTCATTTTCTGAGCAAACAGATTGTTTTTAAAAAATCTCACTGTTATGAGGCTGGATCAAAATAATTTAAAAAACCCTAGCATCTAGTACAGAAAACTTTGTGTGTTATAGATTTTGCTAAAAGATTAAAAAAGCAAAATTTTTATTTTCAAAACGATGGCTGCATTCATTAGGACAGGAATGTTACTAATTCTGGGTTTCCGGTAACCTTAAGAGAGCTGCGGTGTGGTCATGTCCAGCCTGACCTGAGCCAGAAGAAGATATTGAAGATTTGTCACTTCTATAGACAGTAAATTGATGAATCACTTCCAAAATTACACTGGTTACTATTATTATTATTATTATTATTATTATGCTTCCTTCTCTTTTCTTTGATATTTTCCTCCCCTTCTTCTACCCACAGTTTGAGGCACAAACAGTGGAGGGCATGCTAGCTCTAATTACAAGCTCTGCTTTCAGCACATGGATGCTCAAAAACAAAAAGGATGAGACATTTGAAGATAATTTAATCACATTAAGAACCAATCCTTTTGCTTTTATTTCTCATAAAGATATATTGATGTTGAATGGCATATGGGGAAAGACAGCTTCTGAAGAAAAATGTTTCCTATTCCTTAGTCTAGTAGATACATGAAAGGATATCACAGTGTCCATCACTAAGTGATGGACAGCTTTTTGTCCTGAAGTTTTTATGCCATGAAGTTAATAAAAAATTGGTGCCTTTGCCAGTGGCAAGTGTAAAGTAAAGTGAATTTGAATATGTTTCTTATCTAGCTGCTGGAAATCTTCAGAAATTATAATATAAATACCCTATCCTGATGATCTTGACATTACAAACACATGGCAATGTCTCATGGAGGTTGTACTAGAATTTCCACAAAAAACTATGAGAATAATTAAATATTTAAAAGAATGAAAAAATCCGCTTATGTCCTTTATCAAAACTTTGCCATTAAACCTACCGTCAATCTTTCAGGTAATTTTTTATTCTAACCAGCAAATACTTTTTGTGTCATTAAATGTTGGTGCAGTCACTGAAGTTAAATCTATCAAGTCTGACATTTCCGCCTGCAAAGTTAACTGCTCTGGGAATAGAATTGTCTTATTTGCTCTCAGTTGTGCTGTGTTTAAGAATGAATGCAAGTTAACATTAGATTTAGTAGCCTTAATTAATCTTCCAGTTATAGCCCTGTATTCCTTTGGCAAAAGCCAGCTAAAATAGAACATAAAAAGTGAAAGGGCCAGCGTTTGTCCCAATATGCATTCATCTTACCATCGCTAAAAAGGGTTCTGTGTTTGAGAAAAATTGCAGCTGCCATGATCATTGTAGGAAAAGTACTGCTACTTTGTGTTCACCTTCTGGTAAAGGAAGACAAAGTGTAATAGCTCTTGAGTGGCATTTCTCTGTATCTTGTGATTGCATCACAGGAAAACTTTCAGGTCCAAATATGTTTGCTTAAGTTAATCAACATAAGCACAGCAACTTTGTGGGAACCATACATGGTTGCAGGCACTGAGAATAAACCTATTTAGTGGTATCTCAAGCTTAAAGTCACATACATTTTACACTGTGTCCTTATCAAGGCCTAAAATCAATCACTACTATTTGATAGGATTTCAAATAACCCAGATTTTATTATAATGAAATCTATCCAATAATTTCAGCATAACACCTTGGTAAAAATGAAACTCTTACTAAAAATGATGACCATATCCTTAACAACTGTAGATTTTAACTTTTATTTAATAAAAAAACCCCAATTTTAACATCAAATAGCAGGAGCATTTTAAGATCTGTGCATTTCATATTTTCAGAGAGCTGACAGAATATAAATAATCCATTGGTTGTAGGGCCTGTTTCTCATCTGTACTGCTCTTTGTATGTGAAGACTGGGTGAGAATGTTCTTTAAATCACTTCATCCATCATGATGCAAGATACCCACATTTCTGGCTTTTAGATCATTTGGGAACAATATGCACAAGCAAAAAAAAGGACTAAAAAATGAAGCACATGTAATTCTTAATTCATAATGACATAGGCTATCTACTGTAATAAATATAGCTTCAGAAGTTACAATGTTTACCATAGGAACAAATTTCTGTTCTATAATCTGAACTGATATACAGTTTATGAGACGTTGAGCTTTTAGAGGTCTATTTATTTCTCGTATTCACAAATCCCATGCTATTGGGAGACTTAGCAGTTCAGCATATATGCAATTTCTGGCCAGTTGCTCAAGCTACACATCTATGAAATAATAATTTGTAGTTATTTCCCATACATATAAAAATACCATAGTATTTCAGGGGATATTGTAATTGTCACCAGCTGGAATTCTGTTTGCTGGCAACATTTTATTTTGGTTCAGATCTTACTTTGTACATTTGAATCAAAATAATTATAATTTAAGAAAAACCTTTTTTTTCTTAGGTATTATTGTTCATTGTCAATATTTTTCTCAGTAGATCACTGAGAACTTGAACAGAGTTAAACAACGAAAATAACAGACAGCTCTTGTAGTCAGCTAAATCAGAATCACTGAGCATGAGAAGATCTGCATAGAAGGAAAAGGTAAGATCTTCAGGGTCCTGAAAGCATGTCTATGAGCCAATATGCCCAAATATTTGATATAGACAGGGATCAGACTTGGAGGAAATTTATTTAAGCTTCTAAACTCTTCCCTTCTCCATTAAGCTAGAAAGTGTACAGATAAAAGCTTTGGCTCAGGTCCAGATCATATCTGTATGCAAAAGATGGCTCTGGAATCAGCCACATCTAAGGAGAGTAACTTCTCAAGATCCTCAGTTACTTCTAAGTTTTTCTGAGACAAAATTATCAAGTCAATCTCAATTTGCATATTGAACCATAATTCTGCCCACTGACTTTCTGAGAAATATTACTTTTGGAAAACTCTGCAAAGAGCCAGCCAAAGCCATCATTAGGAATATGCTTGTTTAATTAAAGGATGCCATTAATCCAGTGAATAATGTTGCCATAGAGATCTCTGTTGCTTCACAAAGCTTAAATTTTCATTTGAAATATGTTTTAAAAATATTTTAGAGAGCTTTCAAGTGTGGATTAATATATAATGAGAAAACCATATCCTTGGTATTTTTTTTATGCAATAAACAACACATAGTATTTACATGCCTGTCAAGATCCACTCATTTCAAATGATATTAAAAACCAGTCTGCTCTCAAAATTTAATACTCAAAGAAAAGTCAAGTATAAAGTTGCGATGACATCTCCAAAAAAGTTTTTTTGAAAAACAGATGGGTGTCCAAGTTGTAGTCAAGAATTTTTTCTGAGCCAATAATCTGTAATTTGCCTAGACTGTGGTTTTACTATGCTCTTACCAATAAAAATTAATCCCCCCTGAGGTCCCTTCCACCCTATTGTCCTATGATTCTATGAAAATACCTCTGTTAGGAGAGATGACTTGGGAATATGCAGAAGTAAGTAACTGGACATTTTTGATTTTTTTGTAAGAGACATTATTACAAGATAAGTTGATCAAGTAGTCACCAGTCTTCTCTTTCAAAACAAAAATTTAACTTATATACAAAGTGCTTTAAAAAAAAAAAATTACTTAGGAGAACTATTTTGTAGTATTCCAAAACTGACCAAATAAGTGCACAAGCTAGCAACCCAGTGCATGGCAGTACTGAATCTTCACTGTCATTTTTTAAAACTAGGATATTATGAAAGCTGTCTGTAATATTTGACAGTGGTCTATTCTAAGGAGTAAGCAAACATGTTTCCTGCACTGTGAGTTGCAGTGGAAAGATGGCTGCACATATATAAAAGAAGTACTTTCCAATCTACTTGCTAGCCAAGACACAGAGATGACTTTGATTCTTACTACTCTGTGGGGAACTGTCTAGAACAGTCTGCAGCCAATTTAGTTGCATCTGAAATGGCCCTAACGTACAACACAGACCTCAGAAAGGACCATCCAGCTGTGCTAGGAATATGCATAATGTGGACTTTAATTTTGTTCATACAGAACTGGTTGTGTAGGCTGGTTACACAGCCAACACATACCATTTGAAGAGAGGGTTTAGTAACGATTTGACAGTAGAGACAACAGGGATAAGAAGCTGCAGCAAATTCAATCATAGGCTTTTTAAATAACTTTAGTTCAGGTTTTCAAAGATGTATTCAATATTTAGAATCACATTTTGTACCAATTCTAACTGGAATTGGCCATCTAGCAGCTTGAGGTGGCTTTATAAATATTACCCAACAATTACTATTTTACTCTATCAGCAGCTGGTGCTAAAATGTCCCAGTTGTTATACCAGGCACTTCCCGGGGTTGCTGGGTTAGAACTAAAATGACAGTACAAGAGAGAGTAGAGGAAAAAAAACACTTTTACATCTACATGAAGAAAGCAAAATCGAACATTTCTGCATTTTTTTTCATACTTTATACCTATTGGTAATCTTTTGCTGTACACACTATGATGAAAAAACAGGATGAGATAAAATTAACTGACAATAAATATCCTAGTAGAAGGATCAGTCTTGGATTCTAAATATTAAGAAATCCTTTTTTAGATAAAATATTTCAATATTATAAAACTTACAAAAAAAAAAAAAAGAGCTTTAAAGTCACTCATGTCTGGATGTTCCTTTTTTAATGTTTGAAAGTTTTCCATTGAATTTGAAAGAGGGTGTCTAAGACATTGGTGCAAAGCTTCTACAAGGCCCTAGTTCTCAAGGAAGTCTTCAGCCACCCTGATTTCTGCAAGAAGCATAACACAGAAGGACTCAAGAAACTTAGGTTTATGGAGAGCACTAAAGACAACTTCCTGGCACAGACAATTGAGGAGCAAAAAGTAAAGGTGCTACACTGGACCTGGTACTTACAAACAAGGAAGATTTGTGAGGAACTTGAACATCTGCTGCAGCCTTGGCTGCAGTGAACAGAAAATGGTGGAGTTCAGAATCCTAAGAGAAGTCAGGCACAAAAGCAGAATCACAGCCCATCATTTCAGCTTTTTCAGAGGAGATGGCCCTGGACAGCAGAATGGTCCAGGAGAGTTAGCTAATATTAGAGGACCATATATATGTCACACTGCTGCAACAGCAAAGAAAAGAACACTGTAGAGGCAACATGAAGAAACTAAGACTATGCCAGATTTTTCACTTCTGCTTTTTGTACTAGTTCTCAGCTACTGTACTGCTAATTCTCCCCACAACATTTTGTGCCATTAAGGATTATCTGTAGTACTACAAATAGGACTGACACTGAGTACAGCTAGCTAATCCAGCTTGAATTGCACTTCATCTTTATTAGTACACTAAACAAAATATATTTTCCTGTTTCTTCTAGATTACTCATAAACTTTTCTAGAGATTAAGAACTGCCATAGCTTAAAGTCCGATACCAAAAACTTTATTGGCTATGATTTCAATACTAGAAAAACACTGCATTTGCAATTGACAGAATATATATGAAATAGGTGGAGACAAAAATACTAAAGGTCAGAACAAAATGAAGTTTTTTCTGAATACATACAGTCTCTTCCATAGGGACCTCTCTTTATTCCCCTCTAGGACAATTATTTAAAAACTTCTATGTATAGTTATGCAACTACAGGAGAAAAAATCTTGTCCTTATATAGGTTCAAAAAATAATGCTTACAAACATATATTTTATATAGGTACATGATGCCAAATTGTCTCTGGTACAAATATAGAACGAGAAATAAAATTGAGGTAGTTGTGATAAAGGCCTCTAGGAGTATTAGAGAAGTTTAAGTTTATATCAACTTAATTTATGGCAGAAGTCTGACTTTGTTGCAAAGTTGATTTTTTAAGGTGCATTTTCTTGATAACTCATAGTATAGACAAATTTGTTGACTAATAAAGTTAAAAAGCAATGTGATAGAATAGTAGAAAATGAAACTATTTAACATAATCAGAAATCTCAGTGACAGCTCTCTTTCATTAGGGATATAATTTCCCCTTGTTGAACATACATCAGCCACATTGAGATTAGCAGGAGTGATTTAAGCTTCTTTAAAACTGAAGATGACATTTAATAACAGCATCAGCAATGGATATTGCTATTGGATAGTGTTCAGATAATCCAACTACTCATTTTTGGAAATCATTGTCTGGAAAGTGCTTCAGCCTTGCTAAGTAGTCACATTTGCTATACATTGTGAATGAAGCTTCCATATGAAGTGCTCCCTTCTATATATCATTCCATTATAGATGTATTACTTATACATACATGTTGCTTTGGTTTATCTAATTAATTGCATATTTTAATTGAAAATAAAGCCCTTAATTTGAGAGAGGCACAGGAATTTTGAAGACTTGCTAAGAGAATTTTCAGAAAAGTCTCTGCAAATTTACATTTATAGAAGAATAAATAAAATAATTAAATCTTCCCAGTTATTCAATTTAGCTGTATGGAATCCTGCCTAAACTCTGTATTTGGCTGTCTCTCTATAAAATTATCTACTTCCAGATGACTAAACCAACAAATGCGGTTTTAAAGCTCTTTTCATTCATGTTCAGATATATTTACATTTTAGAATATAAATTTGAGGACTTCTGATAGACAACAAATGAATCAAATAATTTTGGAGAAAGGTGTCAGTTTTTCGCATGTTACGATCAACTTTTTCTACCTTCATGGCCCCAAGTGTACTTGCAGCCTCATCTTCTCACCTACCAAATGAGTATCAAATAGAACTTCATATTATTCTTTACTTGTCGATTCATCTTTTGTCACCTAGTAGAACTAGCACAGCATCATTTCTCACTGTACTGTAGCACTCAGACAAGGGGTAACCAATTATATTCAGTAATTCTCCTGGCTGACACTTCTATTTATCTTTCCTCCCTTTTCTCTGTTTCTTGCATCTATCAGTATGAAAACAGAACAACATGCATCTCTGCCCTACATGGAGTATTCCTACACCTTCTGCTGAAACTAACCTGCTGAGAGTCAGCAGAGGAGGTAAGGTAAGAGATGTCTTCACAGGTTAACCTGGTCTGAGCTTCTAAGATGGACCTCAGGGACTCGGATGCCCAGACCTGAGCTTCAGAGGCAACCAGAAATCTGGTTCCTTGGGGCTTTTTTGAGAATCTCAACCACATTTGTCAGCAGTACAACCAGCAGGTTGTATTAAGGAGTTGTAATAAAAACACAGATAAAGCAGGAAACACCTACTGGTTCTAATACTGTCCAATGATGCTGCAGGGTCTATAGCACCAAAGATATTCCAACATCTGGGGTAGAATGTTTTCTGGCTTAGTTTGTGGAGCACACTTGCAGACATCTCCCTGTTACCCATCACTATTTAACATTCCCGCTTTCTGTGCCTGTCTGGGAGAAAACACCACTGAATTTTCTAAAAATCTCCCAATTATTTCTAGTAAAATGTATTGTGACATATATCTGGATATGAATATTCAAAGTATTTGGATTTTGCAATGCTCTAAGTATTCTAAAGCTCTAAGTTATCTTTTGTTTTGTAGTAAAGCAGAACATAGAGAGTGTGGAGTTCAAGAAAAAAATAACTTGTCAGACTTGTTTTAATAAACATAATCACAAACACAGGAGAATTCTTTGTGTTCATGAAAATTAGGATATATTTCACAGAAAAGAAAAAAAAGCAGTTACTGTGAATGAATATGTTCACAAGAACTTATCTGTATATAGAAATTAAATGAAACAGCTACTACCACCTGAACAAAGTATTATGATCTAATTAAAATACATTATATTTTAATGGATTTTCATACTTGGTAAGGATTAAATAATCAGATTGTATCACATCTTGATGCCAGCTGACGATTTGGTAACGAATACTGGTATGAACCCCATGTCTGAGGGCTAATTCAGTGAATCAATAACAATATGAATACAGTATAATTAATCATTTCCTGCTACAACTAGAAAATCTATAACAGATGTATTATACTCTGCATTCTTATTCTGAGAAGTGATGCATAAAATGGAATACATTACAGCTTAGTTTGAATCTTAATGGACTAAAAACATGGAACATTTTTCCCCTCTAGTGTCTGGTAGTGGAAATGACAACGAGTTGAATGCATTTTTTAATTTAAAAACCTATATTTTTTTAACCTATACCTTAATTTTTAATATGAACATGTTAAAGTCGAACCTAACGCATTATTTTGAAATTATTTTCTAATACAAAATTAATATCCTACCCAACCCATACTGAAATTTTTACTTAAGTTTTATTGTTGATGTCAATATACTTTCAATTTCTTTTTAAAATAAGGAAGTGGGGAGAAGATGCATCTTCAGAAATTTGAGATTAGTTAAAGTCACATTATAGTTCTAAGCTAAAAGCAATTATAGCAGATGTAGATTGGAACTTGGATTGATAACGTAGGTCTTTAACTTTTGGAATAGCTCTAAAACTTCCGACGTATCAATATAATCTTCACTACAAAGTAATAGTTTCTGGGAATAGCTAGAATTTGTTAACTTGCAGTCAGAGCCTGATCTGCCCCATCCAAGCTTGCCTCTAAGCTTCACATATTTAATTCAGTGAAGCTATAAATTGATCCTGGCACTTTCTAGAGCAGCCAAATTCAAGAAATCGAGGAGAGCAATTCAAGGTGACTGCCGTCTGTACCCTTCACAGGCGAGCTCTGTAGGGTCACCAGAGGAAAGCAGGCACGTGGTCTAGGCACTAGAGCAGATGTCTTGCACGTGGCCTTTTCCTCTGTGTGTGTGTTGGGGGGTGCTTTGGGGAACAGACAGAACCATTAATTGCTACTTTCAGCATCACTAGAGTGATCAGATTTTCCTACAGGCCTAAGAGTCAATTCTCTGAATTCACCCAGCAAGTGGTGAATATCACTAAATCAGGCTAAACAATAGAATATTCTTAATTTTCTGCACTGAAGGTACAGTCCTACAGAGTCTACAATCTATTGTACAATTACATTAAAATAAAAGCCTTTGTGTGTACTTGGGATTTAGCTGGATTTTGCTAGTTTTTCTCATCTCTCATTAGAGGAGTCTACATTTGGGAGTCTGTTTTCTCCAGGCATTATTTAAGTGAAAGCTATCCCTTTGGACAAAATTTAACTCAGATAACTAAATTTCTCAAACTTTTCCAAATTGGTTAGAAATGGCAGATTTTGAACACTGTTTCCCTTGGAGTTTGGGGATTTTGGTTCCTTTGTTTGTTTGTGTTGCTTTATTTCTTTTTTTTTCCTAAAGATTTACTAAGTGTGAGAGCAAGCTAACTCCTGCACACCCAGATTCCAGAGACAAAAAATAAGAATGACAACTTAAGTAATTTTATTTTCTAATCAAGTTAAAAAAAAAAAAAAAAAAAAAAAAAAAGAGTTAAAGAGAAGCAAAAAGTTGAGTCTTTCTGTTCTTAGTCCCTCTGTACCTCTGTTCCAACTTGCATGGATATACATTCATTGCTTTGACTTCTGGTGTCTTCATAATGATGTTCCACAGTGCTGTGTATTTATTGAGAATAATGAAACTTCATACCTTTCAATGAAACCTCTCCCATTGTTTCTTCTCTGCTATAATTATTAGACCTCTCTCTCCCTCTCAGTGATTCAGAAACACTGTATGCTTTTAAGAACGAGCAGTTTTCCCAGTAACCAAACTGAAACCCAGAAATAGTTACTAGGGGAATGAAGCAAACAGCAATCAGATGTTTGATTAATGAAAAAATGATGGCTCTCAGAAAATTCATAATAGTGCTCATTATTATCAACCTTCTGTATGGCACTCTTGTGAAGTTTTGAGACTTCGTGAAAAAACTTGATGGGGAATTCTTTCTACACTGATGAGCTTTTTTGAGATATTTCCATGGATTTTAAGATGCCTCTGATACTCTACTCCTAACTGAGGTACTTTGATTGCTACTTTACAGCAAATTTGGTTGGTACTTTAACCTGTAGCCAGTTTGGTGTCTAGTTCTTTGACGCAATACAGTATATCTCCTCTTCAGGAAATTGCCTAGGCATTTTTTGCCTAGAAAATACTCATGGAGAATAAACTACTGTATATGACAGACTGTTTTATTTTGACACTCCTATGAAGGCAAAAAGGAAAGGAAAAAAAATTTAAAGGAATTTTATTTATAACCTTAAATAAAACACTGAAGTCCGTTATTTTTTAAAGTATTTGGCAACCCAATATAAGAATGAAATCACGTAGCTTGTTTCAGTTAAAGAAGATGCTGATGCTGGTGATCCTCATGGAAACATTCTCACAAAAGTATGTCAGGCTTAACAAAAATGAATAAATTGCATTCTAAAAGAAGAAAGTTTCAGTGCCCTGTAGCAATCTCAGAAAGATATGCTTTAGGTAGATCAAGTAATTAATGTTTCTTATGGAACTTCCAAATTGAAAGATACTGCAACTTATTATTTTTAGTGTACTTAATTGAAGATAAATTCCCTACAGGGGAAAAAAGTTCAAAACAGCTTGATGCAATAATATTGCATGATTTTTTTTTGTAGTATCTACCCACTGCCAGAACCATTGCTAACAAAGTACTTTACTTTCAAAATCTCAAGAAGAAAAAAATCTTACCAAGTGTGGGTGAGCTGTAAAAATGTGACATTTGTTGGACCTTTGGCTAAATAGTGCCAAAGGAAGTATACGTCAAATATTTTGCCTTAAATGGCTCTTTAACAAAGAGTTAAATTTATTCCTCTGAGTTTGCTGTAGATGAATTAACAAACAGTTGGTTGCGAAGGGAGTTCTCTGTAGATGGCATGCTAATGAATTCTGACAGGCTGAATGGTGCAAAGATAATGGGCTGAGCTGTCCACTGACTGTAAACAGATGATTAAGGTTAAGACTTTAGGAAAATACCCCCAAAAAATGGAACAAAAGGAACAGTTTGACTTAGGGGTTTAACTGCAGGGGTCCAGTTTCTCTACCAGTGATTGATGCGTTAGTCGAATTCAAGCATCTGAAGTTTTACACCAGTCTCATGACTTGCTGCATAATTCATGATTGTTCTAATACTGCCATTTACTCTTCCAAATATGAAGGGTCAACCAACATTTAATTCATCATCCTAATATTGTCTTCGAAATAAATTCAGATTCAATTAGGTATAGAGAGCTATTATTTCATAATTTGATGGAAAACTTTTTCAAAAGAGAATACCTGAAATTAGATTTCAGAAGATGAAAAAGATTAAATAATATAAGAAAATATCTGTTGAGGAATTGTTACACAGTTTTTCTTCCAGAAGAACTGTCATTAAAATCATGGCTGATAAAATGAGTATTTTATGTAAGAAAAGTGGCAAGAAGTGAAAAGGTTGGAAGACATTTTTCAAGCCTATAATCAGTACTTGCTATGTAGAAAATGAAGTTTTGCTTCTAGAGATGTTAATTTACTTTATGTGCAAAACATTAAATCTCTCAGAAATTGCAAAAGAAGAAACAGCACTTATCCTTTCTATCCTCAGCAGAATGAAAAGCAATCAAAAATACATTTTTCCCCTTTTCTTCTGTATTTTTTTAAAGTTTACCTGTGAAAAGCACACTGAACTGTTCTAAACAGTGACTTGTGCCACTGTCTACACTGTCAACAATCCAAGGTTGGGTCCTCCAAAAAATATCTACCTACCAAGGTGCTTTTCTTGGATGTGATTGCAAAGAATAAATAAATTCTACAAGACCAAAACAAGAAAAAGGAAACAGAATCTGAATTTGGCAACATATCAAACTTACCAAGCTTTCATAATTAGGCACTGGGAATTCTGAAAAAGTAATGGACCATTAACATCAGTAGGGTGCTGGAAGCAACTTTCATGGAAAAAACCAAAGAAACTAAACTTCAGCATGAAGATAAAGATTGTTTTCAACACACAAGTATGGAAATCTCATTGTTAAGCCATATCTTGCTGCTTTCAAGCTATAGGAAAAAAAACCTTATTTGTTTAATCAAAAAAATCATAATATTAAAAGTATTTTTTCTTTTTCACAAGATTATAATCTATCTTGAAGAAAAAAAAAAAAAAATCTAATACAATTTAAAATTAAAGATTTTGCCTTTAAGAACTTTAGACATTTCAACACACGCAGACATTTTTTGCCAAAAACCTCAATAAGATGATTCACAGGACCCAAAGTCAATTTCTAACTGGTCAAAATCTTTTGAAAATTTTCTTAAGAAATTCTTGGGTGAAGGATAAAGGGTAATTGAATATTTCTCATATTATCTTATTGGAAAAATGATTATGTATTTTTAGTCTTTGTATGTCTCACAGACATGTGACAAAGACAGGTTCCTCACAAATTGACGGGGATACTTTTGAGTTCTCTTCATCAATTTCACATGTCATTAGAAGCAGGAAGAGAAAAAACTCTGAAGAGAATGAAAAAGTAGTTTCTGTATGCATCGATGCCAACTCAGTTCTTACTCCATAACCTTACAGCACAGAATTAAGCAGAAAGATTCTGAAATCTGGTAATGAATTGAATGAGGAGATCCTTTTCCAGGGTCATGTTAGTAGAGCTGATCCTGTGTTAGACTGACTCCTCGACATTTTTGCAACAGCTGTTTTCTCTCGTCCCTATTGAATTAAACATACCCAGTACTTGGGGAGCTATTAATGCTGCTTTCTAAATTCCCCAAAGACTAAAGGGTTGAAGAGACACAGAGTGAAACAAATCAAAATCTCCAACTACAAACAAAAGTGCAAAAACATATACATTGTAAGTACCCAAACATTTTTAATTTTCTTTTTAAGGTCATGTCTATACATTGTATTCAGCATTCAAAAGCCAGTGTAATGTCATAGATCATTTTTCATCCATTGTTACCTGCCAGGCAGAAATCAGACAGCAATCACTGTGGCTATATAATTTCCAAACTGTTGAAAATACTGCTGTGAGACATTTTTTTTCATTGTGGATAACTACAATGCAGTAGGAGTCTAAAGAGACTTTCTGTTTCATGCAGTTGTTAATGATATTATTCACAAAAAATATACATCGGGCAGATTTGGCTTGACAGCCCACGAGGTAGCAGCCTCACCTCATTTCTAGAGAGAAATGATGTTCCCTTATGACAGTCACACTCTTCAAAATTTTGGGAGAAAAATAAAACTGCAAAAAGTGCCATTTAGCTTAAAAGATGTGATTGGGAAGAAATCACTGACACAAAACAGTCAACTTGTTTTCTTGCTGGAAATGGTCAAATTTGTCATTTTCAAACCATCCATTTGCCTTTAGAAACCAGAAAAAATGCTGGCTGCTTCATAACATTGAAAAATATTGAAAGATGGGGTAAAATGTAGAACCAACTGGGAATTAACTTGAAAACAACAAAAACATATATGCCCCAGAAAATTTAGCTGAAATTTCTTTCTGAACTTTGGACTGCAATTGATGTGCACAGTTTTGGCCTGTCAGGACTCCAAAAACAGCATCACAAACTGTATTTTGATGAAAAGCAGCTGCCTCTATTAAGAAGACTTTTGTGACAATTCAAGCAGCTAAGGATAAGCCAAAGGGGAATGCAGTGTGTTGGAGCACATTTTGATTTTAGATAAATCCATGTGTTTGAGTGACTGGAGCATGGGCATAGGAGGCATGTAGATACAGTGACAAGAAATCTTTCAGCTACTATTGCTAGAAAAGACGTCTTAGGAACTTCATTTTAAATACTTTGTCTACCAGAAGAGTAATGTCATTTATGCAGAAAGTGCCTTGAGTATCTGGATAGAAAACAAAATACTTTTTCCTCTTCTTAAGTATAACTGGCACTGAAGCTATTTTTCCCCCTAGATGTTTAATACATCAATCATGATCTGCTTTTGTGGAAGTGTTGCAGTAAGATGAAGACAGAACTATCTGAAGTAACCGAGGTGTTCCTGGGACTTGTTGCAAATTTAGTGTCACCACTCTGTTTGTATACATTCTAATCTTAAATGCAGTTTAGACGAGAAAGAAAAAAAGAAAACCAAAAAATCTTCAAAATGGCTTTCAGGTCCAGACACTTCAGTAGTGACATGCATAGCTATGCGCCATAAAAGCATTTCAATATATGTTAGCTTCAGGGGTAAGCATTGTTTGACTGGGGCATTCAATATCCTTAAGATGGAACTGCCCTTAAAAAGAATGCTGTCTGAAAAAAAAAAAACAAACCACAAAAACCCATCAGTAACCACCTTTCGTCCTCTTCACTTTTACAAAGATGGTAATGGGAAAAAAAAAAGAAACTTCATGTGAGTTCTCTGTGACTATATTTGAAAGACAGCAGGAACTGAATTTCTAAAAAAGTCCTTACAGCAAACTGTGAAGTCTTGGCTACCTATCCAGGTTTTACTGAAGAGGACAGAATGAACTATTTCCCAGTCAGTATCTCCCAAAACACAAAAACCCTTTTATCTCAAGGAGAGAAAATCACTAATACTTAGAGATCTCCACAACTCTGTGCTTGCCCATAACAGAACAGGGGTGATGTACACAGTACACTCTTCAGCTGGAAAGTTTTAACTTGAGAATGCTCCTGTAAGTTGAACTTTCCCGCTGTTTTCTCTTCTCCAAAGTTGGGGTAGAGAAGCTGGTATGCTTTCCACCCCCCGGTTTTTCTGAACTGCAGTCTTGCTGTGTCAATACCTTTGACTAAGGGAGGATTACTCGGTTGACACAAAGCTCAACATGACCCAGCCATGAGCACTTGCAGCCTAAAAATCCAACCATGTCCTGGGCTTTTGCATCCAAAGCAGTGTGGCCAGCAGGCACAGGGCGGGGATTCTGTCCCTTTACTCTGCTCTGGTGAGACCCCAGCCAGAATACTGCCTCCAGCTCTGGGGTCCCCACCATAAGAACAATGTGGACCTCTTGGAGCAGGTCCAAAGGAGGGCCACAAAGTTGATCAGAGGACTGGAGTCCATGTCCTAGGCAATCAGACTGAAAGAGTTAGAGTTGTTCAGCCTGGAAAAGAGAAGGGTCTGACAAGACCTTAGAGCAGCCTTCCAGTACCTAAAGCTGAGAGAACTAACAGGAGTAAAGGATATGGGTTTTTGATTTAAAGCAGATTAAGGAGAAAACTACCCAACACTGTAGTGGCACAGACACCCTTCTTTCACACAACAAAGTATGGGCAATGCCACAGCTATTAAAACCCACTGTGAGAATCTCAATTCAAGGTAAAAAAAATCCACACAGCTGAATTCAAGGGAGCAGATGGCTCTGGATTTTCATACAATAGATGAAACATGACACTGAATTGAAAAGAACAGTTTGAGATACCTAGCCCATGTGAAATTAGGTTTGAAGATAAATAAATCAGTAGCTGTATTCTCACATAAAAAGAGGGCAGAAAATGTGCAGCCAGAGCTATGCAAAGGTTAATTAGAAATTAAATTATTATAGTAAGGGGTGCTGCTCTGAGCAGTACATAAGATATGAGAGGGACATATTTCCCTTAGTATGATATACACAGTACACAAACACCTAACAGTCTTTCAGCTTGCCACATCTTGCCCAACTGTAATACAAGTTATAGCTCTGACACACATCTGGAATGAATGATTAGCAGAGCATTCTAGAATACCGCATTGGTCAGACTTCAAATAATAAACAATTGCACAAACTGAGTTCATAATGGCTTAATTTTAACTGTTTTAAGAGGGATCTCTCTTTTTGGTGCTTTTGCAGTGTTTACAACACAGAAGCTCAATCCATGATGAGTGGTATAGGTAAAAGCATGAAATTGATATTATTATTCTTATTACTATGCAATTTAATTTCTGTTGCCATAAACATAAATCTCTTTCATCTCTTTCCTCTGGTTTAAAAGACACTTTTTCAAATTAGTAGATAAGGCTTGTGGAAATGAAAACAGACTAACCATATTTGTGCTCTCCCTTAAAATGGTCAAGAGAGCTTCAATTTTTAAACACTGCACTATAAACAGAGGGACCACTTCAATGCTTTTTAGAAAATTTCTGTTTACAGTTTACAGCTGTGCTAACAAATCTTTGAGCCATGCTAGTGGCTTGATTTGTTGTTTACTCTGTGACCTCAGCTCTGCTACTTATTTTCTTCAGGGGCAAGATTTTTCAGTAGTCTTCTCTGATTTACTTAGTTTTTATGAAAGAGAACATTTGGTTGCTAGTGCCGGACAAATGTTTTAATGTAAAAAGCTTGTTAATTGTCTGATGATAATACTTTTAAGTCAAAGTCACTCATTAGCCCTTAAAATTAACATCAATGGATGAACATCAGTGTCAGCAGAACAAAACTTTCTAGAAAGTTCTGAAGCCTTCAATTTAAGTGGCAAAGACCATAGCTACAGTAGCAAACAGTATAAGCTTTTCTTATAGTGATTTTAAAGCTATTTTATGACTACTTTATGGCTGTCAGTAGAATTTTCACACATGCATAATCCCCATTGACTGGTATTTCACCTTGTTTACAAGGACATAAACAATTTTATTAGAAGTTTAAAAATTCACAAGCTAAACAAGACCTGTAAAATTTACTGTAAATCTATTCACAGATATTCTGCAGTCTTCAGAAAGTGATCATCAGACATGCTTGTCTTAAGAGAAAACAGACTGAACTGCCTGTGAATAAGCAGCACTGTAGGTCTTCCCAGCAAGTACAGAAGAGTCCTTTTTTTTTTGATAAACACTCCAAAACAATTGTAACTTCTTTGATGGGAGCAATCTAGCAAGGATAGATATGCAGCTCAAGCCCATCTACTATTTATGGCATAGTACAGTATCTTCTGTGAAGTTTCTGATTTCAACAGTATGGAAAGCTATGGAAGTGTGGTGGAAGAGATGACACTCCACCTGGTAAAATGAAGATTTCAGGGCCAGCTCTGCAAAGAATACTACAAGCTTTAGGTACTGATGCAAAAAGTGACAGAAAACATATTCTGGGACATATTACTTGAATTGTCATTTGAGTGAAAATGTCTAAAAGCTCCATTTTCATTGAAGATAGGCAACAGGAGGCAGAAAAGACAATTAAACAGCATAAAGGGCTGACATAAAGCTAAAAGAATTTGCATGAGCTATGGAACTTGTATCACTAGTGAATGATCTTCATGGTATACCAGATCAAAGAGACAAATGGACATAGGAGTTTTAAATGGTATTATATGAAAATGCTGGAAATTAAAGTGTTTTAGAGGGAGGTCACAGTACCCAATACCTATAATCCAGTAACAAATGTTTAGTTACAGCTGTACTGAAAAAAATTATGCTGTAGTTGAACCAAGGATCAGCTAAATCACAGTCTCATGAAATCCCCTAGATTTGCCATCTAACTGATGCCTCTCGAAATGATACATTTTGGAATAATCAAAGAAAAACAATAAAGCAAACATGCCCTAAACTTTATCTTCATTCTATCACCTCACCCAAAAACACCTGCACAACTTCAGTTGTATCAGTACATGATCAAAAAAAACATCTAATTACATGAAAAATTTGGGGTTTGAAGGTGTATGGGACATATTCATTGAGTAAAACACTTTTGTAAGGAAACGGAATTTATAATAAACAATGTTTTGAGAAAAATTCAAGTGTTTCAAAGCTATTCATGCACCCTGTGAGGTACATTTACAGAATTTCACAAGCTGCACATGAAATTGTTTAAAAATATATGGGAAGATCAAGACTAATTTGCATAATGACAGACTCCTAGAACACTAACGAAAGAGCAGAGAGAGTACAGAACTTGAAGATCAGAAATTAATATGTGCAATGATGCATCGCAAAATCACAGAATATACTGAGTTGAAAGCGACCCACAAGGATCATTGAGTCCAACTCCTGGCCCTGCACAGAGCGGTCTGCACTCTATATAAAGCCACAAATTTTGAAGCAATGGTTTACAAATGTGGGAAATTAAATAAAATTTGGCATATTCGGAACAGGTGACTTATCCCAAACACAATATTCGCAAATCTTTCATTCCTAAAGTACTACGGAATAAATAGCATATAAAGCTTGGGATTCAAAGAAACAAAGTATCCTTCACAGTATTTAGAGTGTCTCAAGCGTTATAAAGAAACTGAAGTAAACATACTACATTATTATGGATACTCATTTTACAGAGATAATAGGTCTCACTCAGGTAAGACAGTTTGACACTGTCTTACCTGACACATTTAAGATGTGAAGGATCCAAAAAGCCCAAGGTGAGATAGCCTTAGTGGAACCAACAGTCCTGAATAAGGATAGTATTTAATACTTTCTCTCAAAAAGTTTTACAGCATCACTGAAGATGAAAAGCTTCCTTTTTGTTATACCTAAATACGCTAAACTAGGCATGGTCAGAACATGCATCCATCATTCAACTAAATCTCATTATGCAGCACCTGAAATTCTTTGAGAGGCTGTGGGCATTACTGAGTGTTGTATATTTGTCATAATTCATATGCTACTTTAAGATACATGGAAGTTTTAGGAAAATGGACTTTGGCCAATAGATTCACAAATACAGCTAGAAATGGAAGAAGCATATAATCAGTATGAATTTGTCATGAAAAGGTTGACAGCACAGCCATAAGGCACCTTCCCAACTACGGTTTGCATTGATCCTGAAGATCCTAACACAGCTATTAAGAAGCAAGAGTCTATACACATAACCTAAGTAATGTTTAAGATCAGATGATCAAATAGGTGATGCAAACAAATTAACTGTTCTGAAAAAAGAAAATGGATATTTACAAAAAATAAATACCCAGCTAAACAGTGCATGCTAGATAGACAGTATAAATATTTTGTAATTCTTTTTGGGGATTAAAATCAACAGTGGATTAGTACAACACTGACAAAAGAACCAAGAGACTAATTTGGGGAAACTACAGGCAATGGCTAAAGACAGGATACAAATTTAGAGAGAATATGAGGAGACACTGACCAAAGTGACAGAAAGTAGAAAGATGGATCAGATAAAAGTGGGGATATAGTAAAAGAAATTAAACGTATTAACTGTATGTTCATTCTACGAAAAACAAAGTCAGAAGAAAAGCTGCAGTTATAGTCTGGTACAAGGCTTCTTTATGACACAGAGGTGCTGTGGAAGATGATACTATCTGCAGTTATTTAGGATAAAGAAACTTTGGCTGTCATACTGGGACAAAAAGACTGTTCCAGAATGAAGCTGAGAAATGTTCATGAGAGCATAAAGTATTGGAAGAAGTAGATTCAGTAGCCGAACTATAATGCTACATACAAACCACTATCACTCGAACATGAAAACCAAAAATGGCTTAGAAACTGGGATTTTAAAATAATAAAGTAGTAGATGTAACAGGAGGTACAGTTGTAAAATAAGAAGGAAATTCACTGTTGGCTGATAAGAAATTATTTAGCCTCAAAAAAAGTCAACAAATATACAAACAGTATGGGTCCAAATAAAACAGATGTCATTTCCAGATAGTATTTAAAAAATGTTTCCCAAGCTATGCTGAGCATTTCTTCAGTTGAGAAAAAAAAATATCATAAAGTCATACTCCTATTTCAGTTTGTATAGAAAGGAAGTTGGAGGTCATCCAGTCCTTTTTCTTCTTCATATACATGATTAACTCTGCCTATGACTTTCCAATACATAACTGCCTGTTTATCTTAAATCAGCATGTGATCTAATATTGTTCTTGTTCTGGACTAGATTTTTACACTGTTCATGTCTTATAGAAAAAGTATAACAGACTCTGACAGAACTTCAGAGGCTCTGAAAACTAAGGATCTGTAAGAATCTTTGGCATTGGTGGCATCTTCAGTTCCAGAACCAAAGGCATAAAGTCCAGTTGGGCTTGGACAGAGTAGAATCTAGGGAATACACAGAACCTTAAATGAGTCACTACTTTCAACTACTGCTGAGTCTGGATATTCTAATATTAGAATTTTGAAAACAAATCATGTGGTTGGAATATTTTGTTCCATACTTAGAAAGCCTTACTATTACCATTACATATTTCTGTCGATGGTTTGCACAACACATACACTATCACTGCTTGAAGGGCCTTATAGTGTTAGCAGGGAAATCAGTTTTGACCCAAGCAAATATCAGTAAAACTGATAGTTTTACTATAGTAAAACTATCATTCAACTGTATATATTTATAACTGCATCAGTATCACTAGTGACAGAAAAAACATGCAGTGATTATTTTTCTGGATTCCCAAAACTAGAAAATGGGAATTTCAGGTTCAAAGTTATTCTACCATTTGCTTCACTTCACTGAGATTAATTTCAAAATTCACATCAATTCTTCTCCATAGCTCATCCTCTCTGAACAGTACCAGTACACCAAGAAATTTTGAAGGCAATGCTGATTCACTAAAATATGCCATCTGTCTAGACAATTAACAAAGTATTAGCTACTGGTTTATACAGCTTAACTCCGAGCAGACTGTATTGTCCAGTGGCCGTAATCCAAAAAAAGTTGAACAGCAAGAATCAACAAACACTTGTCAGTAAATCCTAAATGTTACATTTTAGATTGTTCAGTTCTTTTTTCCTGACTTACTAAAAAATTCCCATCTTTTGGAATTGTTTTGACTGAAGTTGCATTGTTGCTGTACTTACTTCCAGATACTACTAGTAGTAATCATTAACTGGAATGCTATCAAGCCTATCTGTACATGTAGAAAAGACTTCATAGTGAAACATTCCAGGTGTTTCACAATGATTTGTAAACTGAAAGCATATGTAGAATATATGAAGTGATAAAGTATAATTTTTAAAGTCATTGTTTCCTAAATGTAGTCACAGTTTAAAATGAAACAGGGTTTGACATCGAAAACATGTGTAGAAAAAAATTGTCTAGGGACTGCAAAAGGCAATAGGAGCCAATGGATCTCTGTTTTCTACACTGAGAGCCTGAAAAATCATGCCATAAAGCAAGTTCTATGAGAGGACAAATGAAATGTAATGAATTATAAGATTTGGCTGGGAACAAATATGGAAAAATGTTTATGACAGATAGAAGGACAAAAAAGGACAGTCCTAAAAGCAAAAATCTTAGGTAGAACAAGACAGAGGTCACACATATCCAAGTGCTCAGAAATTTAGGATTCAACATATGGACAGAGATTGAAAGATAAAGGTCACATCCAAACTTTGAACATGGATATGGAGTCAATGAAGTCTACAGAGGACTAGGAAGATGGTTCTGGAAGACAGTAAAGAGAAACTGATGCCCTTTCTTTAGAACTTCAATAGAAGATTTTTTAAGTCTGTTCCTCTGAAGGTGCAAAAATAACAGCATTGGAGAGACTGCTGCCATTTGCTGTTGAAGAGTTGGAAAAACAATCTAAATCCAGATTAACACTCCAGAGAAAAAAAGGGCAAGAAAAAAGACAAAATTAACTATGTCTACTTGTCTGTATTATATAGACCTTTAGGGCATGCTGGATAACCTGCTGTTTTGTTTTACTTAAGAACAATGAAATGTTTCATTATCCCTGTCAGAAAATGATCAGGTACAAGAACTGAATCAAATGAATTCTCTTAACAGTGCAATCCAAGATGATCAGAAACCTGGTGAAAGCAAGATGTGAACAAGAGAAGAACCTCCTGCAAAGTCTCTTTGTCACAAGGTTTATGATGGCATCCAGTTCCATGCACATCCATTTCACGGATGTTGCAGAGGTATCCTTGAGCAGATGTACTGATCTGCATGATGGACAAGAAGAATTCCAAGTTGGAGCTAAAAACTAAGTAGAATAATTAAGTTCAGGGTGAATAAGTCAGGTTGCTTATCAATTATACTCATCAAATGACACTAACAGCAAAAAACTCATCCTGAAATATTCTGGACTCTGAAGGGTCCAATTTCTTTTCCGGAAGCAAGAGAAAATAAAGCAAGCAAGCAAGAACAGCACGATTTTGAGGCTGCTAGCTGAATGACACCCTGTGGACTGAAATCACCTTGAATGAATGAAAGTTTGCAGTGAAGCCCTGTTTACCATGAGCACTGTAATCACTGGATGTGGGGTGGGGGTTTTAATCCTGAAAGCAGTCTCTGTTAAACCAGAGACTCTAGCCCCAAGCAGTCATACAGGTACACATGCAGAGTATTACCTTACTTCTAAAAACCAACTCAATAATTACACCTGTGAGAGGAAGGTTGAATTTAAGCTTACAGACTAATTAATTAGTGCCCTACTATAGCTGACATAGTAATCTAATTTTTCAAGTTGCACTGCATTCCTGATTTGTCAGCTCATATGACTCTTTTCTTACCTCAGTATAGGCTCAGAGTTTCTGAATATAGAAGACACAAAATAATTTTGCTTTACAGATGATCATTAGACAGCCACTTATTTCCAGTGTACTAAATAGTCAACATTTTGTGTTTCTATAAAAAAGTATTTGATCACATGCTGCATTTGCATTTATCAAATGAATACATAGAAAAGTTGCAATAAAATAAGTCCTTTAAAGTAAAGCTGGTAAATATGTCTTCAGAATAGGTATTAGATTCAACAAAACATAGTGGAGCTGCCTCACAATACTACTACTGAAAATTCATTGACTTCATTGGAATACTTGTACAAGAGAGTAGACCAAAAAACAACACAAGCAAATTCATGATTTGAAGATTTATTTGCAAGACAAGTAAGTTTCTTGTTTTTGAGTAAAGTAAGCAAACATTCTGTCCAGTCATCACCATGAATGATCAGCAACTCAAAAGACAGAAATAGGCAAAATCACTGTGAAATTTGAATTTGAACAAGAAAGTTTTCTGAATAAATACGGGGTCAGGAGATAATATAAATATCTAAATATAAGCAAAAGATCTTTGAAACCAATTCACTGCTTTGGTGATAGTTATGAATGCACTAGAAAGATGTGTTCAGGCAGCTTTACCCAGGAAGCATTCTGGCAGCAGAGGTCTGCCACTGCAATAGCTTGAGAAAAGTAAAACAAAACACCCACTAGCAATGAAAAGAGCTTGCAATGACAAGATGCATCACTCTTGTGACAGATGGGATATCCCAGTACAAAACAAGCACCAATAACAAGCAGATTGCAAATGCTACGCCCACTAGACTACTTAAACTTTTCTTACACACCTCATTTTTTTCCATTCATACTTCTGCATGTCCGCATTTGTAAGATTCAGCCACATCTTTAGGTCATATTGCAGATAACAATAGCTGCAAGTGGTATTAACAAGGTACAAGTGCAAGCTTTACACAACTGTGTAATCCCCCCTAGATTGTCACAAAGATATGCATTAGAAGTTCTTACCAGGAATAATTACAAAGCAGCACTTAATTTAAAATGATAGTACTCCTAATTCCCCTAATACAGCAGCATCTCAGAATTCTATTTTTATAGTGTATAAATACCAGTTTTGATAGAATGTGTAAAGGAGACAGAGGGAGAGACCCAAGTTAATAACTCTAAAATAAGAGCCTTTCAAGAAAAAAATCCTTGATATCTACATTCGGTGGAAAAATATAGGGGAAAAAAACCCAAAGGAAAACAAACACAAAAATTCAGCAGCAAACAATTAAGCAAGACTAGTGCAAAGTTGTTCTTCAATACAGGAGTGGTCATCTTCCTGCCATCCTCAGCATAATACCCAATGGGTATGGGTCATCCAAAGAAAAAGTGCAAACATAAGATGAAGGGAAGCACGACAAATTCACAGGAACGTGCAGAAGTAATTGAACAAAAGTGAGTATGTTAGGTAAATACAAAATACTTCTGGAGACTGCCTACAAAGGATACAAATATTATGTCACAAAAATTTAGAAAATCAAGGCAGTTACCTGTCGCCTTGT
Organism: Sitta carolinensis; assembly: GCA_032173965.1. Taxonomy (NCBI): domain Eukaryota; kingdom Metazoa; phylum Chordata; class Aves; order Passeriformes; family Sittidae; genus Sitta; species Sitta carolinensis. The sequence continues at coordinate 29,593,196 of CM063285.1, forward strand.
TCTTTTGCTGTTCTTTTTAGCCTTCTGATTGTTTACATATTTGGGAGTCAGTTTCTCATGAATTTTCTATAAACAATATTATTGTTAACATTCCTTCCAGTTAGGAGAGACAATGAATGGACATTTTCTAAGACCAGTGGAATTGAAGAGGTTGAACCTCTATCTTCCAATGTGGTCCCTTTCTGTGAAAGGTATATAAGGTAAAGTCAAAAAAGTAAATCTCTCTTTCTCCTCTCGCTCTTTGTCATCTCTGTTTTGTCTCTCCATGATGTCACAGTGTCAGTTACCCACCAACCAACCAAATGTTCATAGTTAACAATATTATCAGGCACTGCAGTAGTGGGATGCACTGGATGGGTGAGAGAAAAAGGAATCAGAAGAACTGCAAAAAACAACCGTATGTACACAAATTTGTGAGTAAAAACAAAAAGTGTCCAATTTATTTGCCAAAAATAGTTCAGAAACCTGACTGCATTTTGAGCTCTACATCAGATATTTAATATATGCTAAGACACAAGTTGCTGTCTTCATTTACCAGTATACAGAGGAGATGAAAAGCTCTTTTACTGAGCTTGATGAGGATTACTTTGTTAAATTCTGTAGTCCCGAAAGTTTGCATCCAGAACAGTTAGAATGAGCTTAGCCAATGAAGATTACCTGCACATGACACTCATCAATACAAAAATTCCCATGGAAGCTCTTTCAATAGCTAGGAATTACAAAATCACTGAAATTCTTCTAGTTTATCCTAAGAATTAAAGCCAGCACCTGTGTCTAGGCGAAGGAAAGGTGAAGATTACTGTCCTCCCTCCCCTCAGGAATGCTGAATATTGTTCTGCATATGAGAGACTAATTTCTGGAGTGGTACATCCACAAGCAATACACAAAACTATGAGTTACAATGCGCCAGGAGATGTTGCAGTAGGGAAAAAAAAGGTTAAATGAAAATATCCTTTCTGCAAAAAACACCAAACTAGAGGAAATGTTTCTGGATGTATCTATAAATTCATGTATCCAAACTACACAAAATTAAGCAAACTTTGGTCTGAGTAACTTCTGCAACATGGTAAAACACAGTAGGATTTACATACACTTTAATATAAATGTGGTTATGTACATACCCAAGACAAGCCACAGCCAATGCTATGAAAATCCTTAGCAAGAGGTATTGGATTGTATTACCTCATCAGGAACAGAGAAGGAGATGGGTTTATAAGCACTGCAGAGATTCTCAACAGTACAGTTCGTCAGAAAAGGGGAAAGAAAAAACAACAGAGAAAAACTGAAAAATTAGTGGTCACAGACAGCCGGACTGCGAAATTTCCAAAGGAACATCATGCATAGATGATAATACAATTCACAACAGAACCACCCATCTGTACAGTGAGGCTACAGCAGCAAAACCCCAATTTACTTTGATTAATGAATGTAATAAAGAACAGTGAGTTCCTAGAAAGTGGAAGAGGACAAATATACCCAGAATACACTTGTCTGATTTGACCAGACAACTCTAGTACAAATACAACTGTCCTTACCTAAGTAGCAATTCCCATTTGTAACTCTCCAAAGGACAGCATTGCAGTAGTAATCATTGCTGGTCTCTTGTGTTTTCTTTATTCCCAAGTGTGTTCTTGAAGCATCAATTTTCAGATTTAATAGCCTGCATACCTATTATATGAGATTGAAAGTGGCTTCCTACTATGCACCCACCTCAGAATATAGGTCAGGCACTTATGACCCTTACCCGTATTCAACTTTATTTCAATACTATCAGTGATCCAACAGAAATCCTATTCCAACTCCAGAATTATGGAATATTTCTCTGCTTACCACACTTTGGGTTTAAGGCTGTGAGCAGTACAGCAGCCTTCTTACTGATAAGTATTGCAGACATAAAAAGGGAAGTAAGACAGGCACTGACCTTGGTAAGAGACTTGCTATTGATTCCAGTAAAACCAGGATTTCACTTTTAGGGGAGTTATTTTCAGAGATCAGGCACAGTCCTGGAGGTGATGCTCTCTTGCAAAGGGGAGAAGTTATTTTGTAGAATGACTAACAGAATTTTGCATCAACCTTCCTTTGACTAGCAAAGCAACAGCCAAGAGGTGATACTTTTACTCTCATTACAGGACTAGCTATGCTATGTAACATTGGTTCAACAGGAAAAGCATATAAACTGACAGAAAATACCTTTAGGTGATAAGATTCATGGAATAGGCTGGGTTGAAAGGGACCTTAAAAATCACCTTGTTCCAACACCCTGCTATGGGTAGGGACACTTTCCACTACACCAGGTTGCTCAAAGCATCATCCAACCTGGCCTTGAATGCTTCAAGAATGCAGCAGCATCCAAAACCTCATTGAGCCACTTTCCAATGCATCAACACTCTTCAGCTGGGGCAAAGGGATTCCAAAAGGATATCTATTAACACCTACAACAGCTGAGAGTCGTTATTGATGATTGAAAAGGTGCCATTCAATCCTGTGTTCTAAGTGAGAGCTAATTCAGTGACAGATTCAGGGAAGATTCAGAGATGTAATATGGAATAATGGGAACGTGGGGAAAAACCTAGGTTTTAAAAAGTAGATTAAAATTATGTGAACCTGAACATTAGTTGCAGCACATTGCAATACTCAAATTACAGAAGGCAGAACTCAACATTACACTGTCAAAAATAATCTGGAGACGTCTTTAATGTATATAATTACTATAATTAAGACAGAGCACATTAATGTAAAAGAAACTTATTATTTTAGAGACCACATTAATTCTTCATCCCAAATTAAATAAAAATGCAACTGAAGGAAATTATTCATTTGTATTTATGCAAACTTTGATTCTTCATAATATACAACTCCCATACTTTCATATTCCCAACAAAAATGCCACACCCTTACTGCATTGTACTCTTTTACCTGTGAAAATGAACACATTTTTGTCTCCCAAATACAGACAGGGAGATGAATGTGTCCTTAAAAATCAAGTACGATTGAGGCATAGAGAACTGTTCATCAGTCATTCTGGAAAAAAGAAACAAGATGAAACCTGTAGTCGCTGCTGGGGGAAAAGAAATATTCATAATTTTTCTCAGAATGCAAAGATCTGGTGAAACTTCTGCACGGTTTGACGGAATATAAATTTTCAAAGCTGATCCCTGTACTCATACCCATTCATGAACTTGGGTTCATGTCCACGTATCTGGCCACTTTGACTGGCTGAACAACAAAGTTCTGGCAGCTGCACACCCTCAATAGGCTTACACTTGCTGCAGTGGAAAAAGAAGTCACGTTGACCTCAATACCAAGCACGGGGTTGACCTCTGTCAGCACAGGGACAAACTACCTCTGCCTGGTAACCTCTCCCTGAAGATAAATCAGTTTTGCTAACCTTGCATCTGCAGCCAAAAACAAACCCCAAACAAAAAACCCCACAGTGATGTGCTATGATATAAATAGACCTTATATTTCAGCAACACATGTAGACTATCATGTACACATCATGCGGGATGGGGTTTCTGTAGGCCTAAATGAAAAAAAGTACATATTCAGTCCAGCTTTCACAATAGAGGTAGTTGAACAGTCAGTTTAAAGGTGTTAACTGAAAAAATATAATTAATCTGAAACCATCCATAAACCTTTCCAGATGCTTAGTCAGTGTTTGACTACAGAATTTCAGTGCTTGGTCATGCATATAAGTGTTTAAAATTGGCTGTTTCTATTTTCTCTCATTTTAGAGAACAGGGGTTCTTAGGATAGGGTACAGAGTCCAAATGAAGCATTGAAGGACTTTATTGGAATTATAGCAATGGAAAAGATGAGTCCTCCATCACAGAGAAAACCCAACCCACCACCCTGCCCAAATTCCAAAGAATCAAATTTAAGTCCCCAACTCAAGCATATGATTCTCTGATATAATCAATACCTGAACTTTTATGAAGACCAGTAGTCTAATACCTATTCTTCAAAAAGCATATCTTAACTGTATAACCTGGTACCATACTAAGAAATTTATAAAATGAAAAGAACTAGTTGAAGATTTTTTCTGGTGTTTCTTAAAGGAAGGGAAGAAGTTTGCCTGCTCATTAAAAACAGTATAGAATGAAAAGGTATAGTATGGTATGAAACTTTTTTTTTTATAGTGATAGTATGAAACTCTTTACACATACTGGTCAGTTATTACTACAAAGCTACTCAGAAGCTATAGAAGTCACTATCTAAATGCTGTAAATACCTTTTCTGAATACTTTCAGTTGCTGCTCTACTTAAGAAAAACAAAGGAAATATAAATATTAAGAAGTTTGCAGCATGCTTGTCATCTGAATTTAAGGACATTGTGAAGTTCATTTTCATATTTTATCCATTCTTAAAAAGTAAGTAAGAAGTTAATCAGACCTTTTTTCTGTCATTTAAGACAGAAAGCTTGATTATGCCACCTGTGACTTTAGGAGGGCTAGATTTGGAAAGATCTTTGGATTTGTTTAGTAGCAACATTTGTATTATAGTCCCAAGCATTACTTAACTATGCACATTAAATACATGTTTATTTGTTCATTCAATAAGCAAACTTTTTTGTTGCTTTGTTAAAAATTTGTGTTCTGTTATCCTGAGGAATTCTCAGTAACACCTGTCTTCCTGAAACAGAGGTCTGGATTGTTTCTCAGGAGTGGAAACATGGTATTTTAGGCAGCTCAGAGATGTGACTAGAGGAAAAACTGCCAACAGCAAGGGAGACAAGTTCTTGTTGACATTGCAAAACTAAACTGTAATGCCTAACAAGGAATTGACACTGCAAAGTTCTTACTGCCCGAGGAAAGCAAGCCTCACCAGAGAAACAGAATGGACCTTGCCACACCAGCACTGGATGCCTACTCTTGGTAGCACTTTCTGCCACTAAGCTAGACCTGCTGATGATGTCTGACCACTGGAAAGACATGAAGTATCTATGTTGTGAAAGAAAATTGGATAGTGTGAAAAGAAATAGGAAAGAGATAAGAGCGGAAGCAAATCAGATATTGCTAATGAAAAAACTAAAGATGAAAAAAAACTTTATGAGAAAAGGGGAAACTCCTTCAAAAAATAACCTAAGAGACATCAAATAGTAGAGTGTATCAGCACCCACTGGCAGCAGCTAACTAGAAAAAGCAGTATCTCTAAAAACTTCAAAATTCATAATCTTGAAAAAAGAAAAAATAGCTGAGCTTGACGGACAATGTTAGTAAGAATAAATTATTATTTGAAATACTCACCTCTACCTTTGGGTCACTAACAGCACAGGACCATTTAAACAAATCTTTGAAGCAAACCTTTGATTCATTAAATTATTCAATCAAAACCAGTCTGAGGAACAACTTTATTGAAACTGTATTTTTATGCTCAGTTCTGTTCAACAATTGGCAAAATTCAGCACCTCCTCTAGACATTTTCCCTTCTCCCAAACAGCTTACCATTTTTAATACTGGAAGTTATTAATTTCTGAAATAATGTTCACTGTCATCAACATCTCAGTTTTTATCAGAACCCTGAATTTGTGCTATAACTTGATCTTCTGAGTTCTCTTCCTTGAGCCAAGTATTTGTCAGGCTACCCATCATCTCTCAGGGCACAAAATGAAGTCCAAGGTTCACCTGTGACAAAAAGAATGATTTCATTAGTCTCAATTCACAACAGGAGTTTCATTTATTAGATAAAACAATCTTTACTAGAGAATTTAACATTATAATTTTAAAATTAAAAAACAAAACATCATCAAGAACAAAATTTTTATGAAAAGGCTGATGATATCTCCAATCTGGTTATCCAAAGATAGCTACATTCTTATTTTTAAAATTTCCATTCTAGAAAATGCATTAAGAGAGGAGCACTCCAACTAGATTCTTACACTGCTTAAATCAAAACCTAGGGCCAGTTTGAAAAGCTTCCAAAATTCAATTCTTACTGATAGATTCCCAACCCTAATTCTGCAATGACTGTACTATTCAGAAAAGAATGAAAAAAATAAAAAACCAAAACTGTAAGTAGCTGTGTTACTTAGTTCTTTCAAGAGTGACTTCACTGATCTTGATAGATTTTAGAGAGATTACCCTTACTCAAGATTACCCTTGAGTTCACTGTACTCTTTTGAGCACTCACAGAGCTGTCTTCACAGAACTCTTGGGATCTAAAGCAGGTGAGGCACATTGAGCATATGAACATTGGGGTGTTCTCCTTTCATCATTGCCATCTCAGTCAGAAAAGTAGTTACCACACATTGGTAAGTTTAAGCATGTGTGCAGTCCTAGTGAAATTAACTGTACCTTGTTGCCCAGGGCCTCAGCAATGTCAATCTTTCCTCTATGTCTTCTTCACTATTAACAAAGTTTTAGCAACAAAACATTTGGGCCAAGGATGTGGAAAACTGGAAAAAAGTACAAAACCCCAAATACACCTGGCACAGAACAGAGATCAGTGAGAAGCAGGTCAATGCAGCTTTCTGCCCTGATTTGGTAGGTGCTAGTTACCAGCTTAGCACCAGTCCCTGGATTATCCCAACCCATGCCAAGTGTTAGCAGACAGGACAGGCACACAGGAGCGAGGGTGAGACTGCTGGGCCTCCCTTCTTGCCTGCTGGAGGCTCCCTTCCCACACTGGACTCTGTTGGAGGGGATAGTCAGGGAAACTTTGGACCTCAGCACACGAAGCACCCACAAAAAAAGCAACCCACCAGGCCAAGAGAACAGTTTCAAAAGGAAGAGAAAGAAGAGCAAGAGGTGTAATACCATTCAAGAAAACTTTTTTCATTGACCTTAAGAATGGTCCAGTCCTGCAATCACTGATTACCCAAATTCACCTGTCACCAAAGGAACAGGCATGTTGACATTTTAATGTCACTACCAGAAAACTAATCTCCATAGTCAAAGACTTAGAACTGCTCCCTCACCTTGCTCTTGATGCATTGTTTTTCTCAGTGTGGGTAACAACAAAGGCATAAGGATACCAGCAATCACCAAATTTGTGTGTAGTATTACATAAATTACTTAAATTATCTCAGTTTTCTGAGATGCTCTGATTTGATGCTGACAGTTTCAAGTAAAAATTTCACTTGTTAGAAGTACCAACGATTTTTTAATACACCTTCCCTAAGGCTAGTTATTGCATCTCCCCAGGGTGGATCTGTTGAATGACCTTATCTCTGATCTATGAATATTTATAATGGTAAATGAGATGAGGATTTACACAAAACTTCCTTTTAAAATGATCTATTCTCATTCTTTAAAAAAATTAGTTATTAAAGAGGGCACATCAGTTTAAAGTTCAAGCTGCATAAATATGCTACCAAGATATGGTCATTAAAATCCTTATGCCTTGAATGTTTCCCTTGAAGTTTGTTTCAAAGTTAAGATTACAGATATCATAAACCAAATTCAGTCTTTGTGTAGGTCAGCTTTAAATTACAGCTGTTCCCATCAGGACTGAATTGGTGTCAGGCACCTCTTGGATTACAAGCCACCATAAAAGAAATAACAGACCAGAACTATGAAACTTATTACAAGTCAAGTACATTAAATAAAAGAGGATCCTACCAGTTGCATCATCAGCTTCTGTGTCTAGAAGAGCATCTATTGAAGCCATGCTTGTGCCTATGAAGGAGTCTGTAGTATCAGACACTCCTCGCTTGCTGAGACAAACTTCTTTGAGTTACTGACTTCTCTGCTTTGATCAGTGTCTTTTACTAACCTTCTGACTGTCAAGAAGGTTATACCATTTGTTGAGAAGGTTTTTCTAGGCCTTCCTACTATTTCCCAATGCACTTTTTAAATTGTAAGTCCACAGGTTCAATTTGTAGTATCTTCCAATAGATATGTATATAATAGAGAGTAGGACAGAGATGAAAGATGTTTTCCCCCACCAAATCCACCTTTTTGTGAAAGGGTTAAATACTCCTTATTTCTGTTAGTCCTCTCTTGCAAAGAGGGAAGAAAATCTTCAGTGAGATACATTTTCTTCAGGAGGCATCTTCTGTTCCTCCCTGACCTTTTTCCAGTGGAATTTTCATCCTGTGTCCTTTTTACTCAATAAATGTGCCAGCAAGACTTAATTAATATAAGTTGTTGCAAAAGTAGAAGTTTCTTTCTCATTACATTTCTGTAAAACTTCATAACTGCCTTTGGCATTATGAAGTTACAAATTAATTGTATGTGTAAATCAGATTATTTTCAATGTAATCTCTTCCTGAATAATCTGAATTAGAATAAACGAGACTTGGGAGACTTTAGTCTTCAAACTTACAAATATTAGGCCAGGGTCTTATAAATACTTATTCCCTGTTACGAATTTATTTGCCTGAGTAGCCTCTTCCTAATAGAATGCCAAACTTAATAGCGGTGCTCACATTAATAGTTATGTCCAGGCACAGGTTTTTGCAGGATTAGTCAAGAACACTTAGAACACCTTTTTTAAAACTTGTGTTATTTCCAAAGATTCTTTTAATCCATTTACTAATCCACCCCCCCCCATATTTTAAATGAAAAAACCCCCAAACTTAAGAACTTTAAAAGCTTGCTCCTATTTTATTCCTAAATGAAGACTATAAACTATTTACCACATTGTGCCAAGTATCTACTTGTTTTAACTAATCCTTAATTTCAGAGGGTCAAGCAGTATCTAGTTCATGATCCAGTCTCAATTAATGTTCAGAAGAATGCTCTATTCTCCTAGCTGTTGCCAGTTTATTGCAGTTCTTAACAGTCACTATGACAGAAAAGGCAAGAACAAGAAATGCAGTAAGAGTGAGCAAGTGAGCACGTGTTGAGATTCAGGAGGGATTACATGATATCCACAGCAGAGAGTATGCACACACACAGAGCCCAAGGATTCAGTTATGTCTCCAGAAAACAGACAACACGTTTATTTCAGACTTTGCCAGACTTGTCCATATTGCAAACTACCCACAGAAGTGCATGGATTTATTAATTAAGGAGGATGAGAATATCACCATTCCCCTAGAGTAACCCATGTAATATGCCTGCCTCAACCACTCCTCCATCTAAAAATCTTCCAGAGAACAAGGGTAGCTAAGTGCTCACTTGGACTTCTGGAGTTGGAGTCTCCTCTCAATTACATGCTATTGCATATGTTACCCTGCCAGCTCCAGTGAATGAAATTGCTGCCAATGAAAGCAGGAATATAATATAGCTTTTAGAATTTACATCAATGGCAACTGTAGGGAGGAAAAAATTCAAATCTGTTACTCTTCATTTTGATCTTGTGTGTAAGCATTCCACTATGGCTGAATGAAACTGAAGCAGACAATCCACTTGAATTACCTGAATTAACCTTAGAAAGATAAGCATGCTGCTGTTTGCCAGAGTCCAAATACTAGATTCCTTTCTTAGGCTAGCTCACAGCAAAGTCTAGGCTCAAGTTCTCCCTCAGATGAATTTTAAACCACTAACTAATGAACTCAGTGCAGTAGTAATGAAGACCCTGACAGCCCAGCTGTGAAAAAAATAAAAGCAGCTTCTCAGTTGTCATGGAGTAAAATTCTGCTTTCATTACCAATACAGCTCTCTTCCCATGTTTCTGTATTTTTTTCAATGAAATATGCATAGGGTTTGCAGCGCACAGATTTGGTACACGTGCACAGCAGCTGGTCTGACATGATAAAGCAGAATGAATCTGAAGAAGTTCTTGCCTGTCTGACCAATAATCCATGAACTAAGAGGGATTTACTCAACAGACCAGCACAGATTCTATCCTGTCAAAATTAGATTTATTTTTTTAAAAAGTGCCTGAAGCTGTTTTCTGTTAGATGTTCTCCATTCCCCAAAGACCTAGACAGCAAGAAGGAGGCGAACAAAGGTGGGGGAGGGAATTGTCTGAATCCTGCAATGTTTATAACTTCGTATTCGCTTGATTTGAAGCTCCAACCATAGAATTTGTTACTGGAGACATTTCTGCAACTCAAAGAAAATCAATCAGAATAGCACCCAGCATGCACAGACACACACTGTATGCCAAGGCAGCATGCCCGGTACCGTGTCTAAATTTTATTCTTAAATACGACTTACTTACCATTCTCTTTTGCAAGGTGGGAACTGCCGAGAGCTAAAAATAACACCGGGATTCAGTGGCGGGAGCTAAAAATACCCTTTCCCGCTCGATTACCGACTCGGCAGGAAAGACGGAGCTCTTGGCATCTGTCACAGCCTATAACCGCCAGCTGGGGATGGAGGCAAAAAGCCCAGCCCCGGAGTTACGCGCCCGGGGAAAGTTTCACCGGCGGACGAAGAGGCCACGGCACCCCCACCCACCCCAGCCCGGGCGGCGCCCCCGGGCCTCCCCGCCGCCCCTTACCCGCGTTTCGCAGCTTCTTGTTGCGGTACACGGAGAGGATGACCAAGAGGTTGCCCAGCAGGTCCACCGCGATGGTGAAGATGAGGATGGCGGCCAAAGTGGAGGTCACCCAGGGCTGGCGGCGCGGGGCGCCCTCGGCCGGCGGGTCCCGCGGGAGGACGGAGCTGTTCAGCTCGCTCTCGTTCACTCTCATCCTGTCGCCGCCGCCCGCCAGGGCACTACCGGCCACCGGCGGAGCGGGCGCGCTCGCCAGCGGTGCCTGCGGCAGGGGGGACAGGTCAGGTCTGGGCGGGGGTCGCGGCCGCCCTGCGCCGCGGGGCTGCCCGCCCTAGGGCGGAGCGGGGCCGGCGGGAGCGGGCGCGCCTCCCATGGCGGCCGGCGCCGCCACTCTCGGCAGGAAGTTTCCCCGAAGTGTGCATGTGCCGCGGCGGGACACTTTTATAGCCCGCCCGCGCCGCCGCCCCCGCCCGCCGCCACCGCTGCCGCCAGGTGACACCGAGCCGCCCCCGCGCCGGCACGTGCGCGGCCCGGGCCCCAGCTGCTGCCGCGCGGCGCCACAGCGCCCCCCCGCGGCGCCCGCGCCGCCCCATTCAACTCGCGCTCCGCTTCCCCATTCATGCTCCCGGCCGCTCCATTCAGCGCCGGCCGCTCCATTCACCGGCGGAGGCGCGGCAGGGATCGACGGGGGTTGCTGTCTGCGGTTGGGTGGTTGGCAGCGCTCGGCGCTATTTTTAGCCCTCCTGGTTAACGCCGGCTCTTAATTAGGCGCCCGCCGAACTCACTTCCCCTCCTCCCCTCCTTTATTTAACATCGCACCCGCACGGTAACGTGAGCGCGGCGAGAAACCTCCCATTGGGGAGCGGGTCGGGGCTGCTATAAAAAGCTCCTCGCGAAGGAGGCTGGCTGGCTGGGCGGGGGGGGGGGGCGTCTGAGGACCCGCGTCCCGGGAGCACCACGTGCCGCCGCAGCGAGGGGGCGGCGGGGGGGACACGCACGGCCTCGGCAGCACCCCCCCTTCCTCCCCCGCAGCCCTTCTTCCTCCCCCGCACCATGGGCAGCGGGGGCGATCTGCACAGGGAAGAAGGAGAGAAAGGTAGCGGGGATGCCCCGTGCCACCCCTGCGAGCCCGGTGAGGTCTGGCTCCCCTGTTCCCCAAAAACGGCATTCGCTTCAAAGGAAGGAGGGAACAGGGAGCCATTTGCCCAGCCGTGAGGAGGACCCAGTTGACCGAATAGGGTATCCCTTCACCCTCTCGTGCGGAGGGCGCTCTGGTAAATGAATGAATAAATATTAAAAAAAAAAAAAAAAAAAAAAAAAAAAAGGCACTGTCTTCTGACTGAAGCTTCTCGCTTGCATGGTACAGAGCTGTTGAAAATCTCTGAGCAAACTGGGCGTGGGAATTACTCTCCCGTTCAGGATAACGGGCTGCGAGTGCAGCGGCTGGCAGTGCGCGCTGTACTCCGCTGAGCGCGGGGCTGGCTGCCAGGGGCGGCCCCGCGCAGGCACCACCATCCCGCCCGGAGCGCTGCCGGGGGTGCTGCGCCCGGGGGGCAGCGGGGGTCGGCCGCGGCAGCGCGGGGCTCCTCCGGCGCGGCGCCGCCTCCGCCGGAGAGCAGGCGGTGCCTTGCGCGGCTCTGTGCGGCGCGGGAGGGGCTCATACGGCCCAGCCTGCGCCCGGCCGCCGGGCTTACGGTGCTGTGTCCGAGATGAGGGGTGACCAAAGCCACCGCTGTGACCAGCAGTTGTATAACGCGGCGGGTGTGACAGGACGCCGCGGGAGCGGCCGGCCCGCAGCCGCGGAGGGGCGCGGACAAGCAGGGCGGTGGCGGCAGCAGTGGCAGGCAGGGCGGTGGCGGCAGCAGTGCCACCCCCGCCCTGGCAGGCGCCGCAGTCCCAACCTGCACGGCTGAGTGCCAGGGAAACCCCGAGCTTCCCGTTCACCCACGGTTTTCTTACACCACCGCGGGCAGCGGAGCGAGGTGCACCGCCGCTCAGCCTCCCGCTGGTGAATGAGACCGCTTGTGTTTCGTGGGGGAAGTGCTGATTTATTTGATCACTTACTGACTTATTAAATGTTCAATATTCCGGCAGCGTGTTTTCCCGCCGCCCCGATAAACAGCAGACTCAGGGGGATGTGTCGGCACTACAGAGCATTCCTTCCAACCGCTTCCCGAGGAGAGCAAAGCCCATCCATCACTGGAGATAGAGAGCAGCACACCGCACTACAAGAGAGGGTTGCAGAAGGAACCCCTCAGCGCGGCGCCGCAGCCCCTGGGCAGAGGGTGTTGGTGAGCACGCCCTGATATCCACATCCACCCACACCAGCCCCCGCCCTCCACCCACCCCGGGCAGGTTAGTGCATGTGTCCGTGTAGGTGCATAACAAAACAAGTAGGTTATCAAGCTGTGGGAAAGATTAAAAATAGGAGGAGCCAGTATCAGGGGGATATCAGATCAAGGGCAGCCACACGTGGAGACAGGCAGAACTGCCTGGTCCTCCACGGGTGTTTCACTGGACAGGGAGGGGCTGGCTGCCCAGAGTGAGCTGTGAAGTTTTACAAGGTCAGGTATTTTTAACGCGAAGGTAGAGCGATGATGAAGATCAGCCAGGATTTTGCTTCAAAGAAAGGGAATCTGGTCCATGCAGGAACTGATGTTATTTGTCTCATTCCTGGGATGTTCAGTGAAATATTTGCAATTTAGACCCACAGGGGAAGGAAGATATCACTCCACCCACCCCATTTTAGTCTTGTGACAAGAGTGTACTCTGGACCGAGGCTGCTTGTGTGGTGAGAGTGATGCTTAGGGAGGGTAACGCTTCTTGAAAAGGAGACTGAAAATGTCCTACCAGAAAACTCTACATGAGAGCTAAGAGTGACCCAAGAACCAGCAAGGGCCATGATACATTGAGAAGCCTTGTGCAGCTGCTCTGTGTGTTGGATTTTTTTTCCTGCAGAGTGGGAGATGGGCGTCAGGATGTGGGTCAGGCTCCAGCAAGAACCACCTTCCCATTCCCCACCAGGGAGTGGGACTGCTTTCTCTTTCCTCCCTCTCACCTTGACAGAGACACCTCATACTAGAAAATGCTGCTCTTTAAGGTTTTGCATGTGTTTACTCACATTCTGGTACTCACTCTAAGATGCCACCCAAAACAAGCAAGCTGTGAAAACTGCAGAGGAGCAGATTTAACAACATCAGGCTCCTTCACACTGATCAACATTCAGAGTCAGTCAGACAATCTTAGAGGCCGTTTGGTAATGTTACATTCTCTGAGGCTGGTCTCTGCCCTCACATTTTCTACACTTTTTCTACCTATGCGTTTTTAAAGTACAGCTGAGTGAAGTTAAATGATGCTTTACATGAAAGCAGCATAAGGTAAGGCACAAGAACAAGCAAATCACTTGGGCCAGCCACCCCATATTATAATAATTTATCAGATTTGACTTCACTGTAATGAGCAATGTTGGCCGAGATCTTGTTACATGAAACACAGAAATTTTCTGATGTGTCATAAAAGAATCCTGATTTGGTTTTGCTTGAGTTATGTTCGGCATGTGCCTGTTGCTCATTCTATCTCCAGCCAAGTTCCCTGTCTCATGTTGAACTGATTGTAGTCTTGGTTTTAGTTTTGTCTCCTGTTGATGCAACCTGGCCTCTCTGGATGAGTGCTAGGCCTGAGTCTTCTTTTTGTCCTATCTATGGCTATCAGTTGAGCCTGTTGTCAGTGCCTGGCTCTGCCTGCTACTCTTAGGTCCTGTAAGGCTGTGGTCTGGTTGGTGTGGGCTCTGCCTGGGCTCAGGTTTTCCTTGGCTCCTGGTTTGCATTTCCTATGGAGAAGCTCTTAAAACTACACAGCAAGGACATTAGATGAGTTGAGGGAGCACTGTCTATCTGAAAAGATAGATAGAAAGATAGAAAACTTGAGAAAAATATCAAAAATTCAGCTGGTTTTTGTCTGAGTAGGAGAATGGAGAATGCCTGGCAGAAGGGATTGAGATGGTCAGTAACAGGGGCAAGTACTGAGACCATGCTGGTGTGGTTGCCTGGCAGCAAATGGAGTGGGAGGGCAAAGGGCAGAACATTTGTCTCCTTCTGGAGAAGTTTTCACCATGGTACCGTGTGGTTTTCTTCCATCAGAGGAAATGTGGAGGTTCCTGGCAGATAAGATATCTTGGAAGGGACTGACTCAAATACAAATACAGGAGGAAGGCCTTGGAGGGCTGTACTGGAACTGGGAGTTAAGTAAGTTTTTGATGCCTGAGACAGTGAAGCAGCAGCTTCTGTTCTCCTTTATGTTTTGGTGCCCTTCTCTCTTTCAGAGAAGCCCAGGAGCTGCATGAAATATATAAATGCTCTATAAAGACTCTATTCTGCTCACTCACAATAGGTATGTCGGTAGTGAAATGCTGAAACTATCTTAGAACTGAGGTGGAAAAAATGAGGTAAGCCAACTGGCAGTGTGTTTCTGTGGTGAGCAGTAGTGCAGAGAGTAGGAGCAGCTGCTCATTTGAGTGCTTAGCATTAAATTAAGTGGGTGCAGATCCTGTCTGGTGCCATTCCTTGCTATTTTGAGACCTTCATAATTCCCCTGTTATGCTGAAGAACAGTTATGATGTTGATGGCTCTTGAGCACTCTAGGAAAGAAAGGAAACCCACAGCTCCTCTCCACTGTGGTGCTTGGAGACATTTTCACCAACCTCTTGGGCTGCTCTCCCAGCACATTGACACAGTCATTTAGTTCTCCCCATAGATCTGCCTTGAAAGCTTTAGTTCAGTACATGAATTTTGCTGATACACCTATGGGGCAATTCTACTTCCTCAACAGTTAAAGTGCTGTAGCAGCAGGTTTGTTGCAGCTCATCCCATGACAGGAGGTGTCTGCTCTTCATTACATCAGATCATTGGTTGTGATGCTGCACTACAAAAAAAGTATGACTGTTGTTCCTTCTGTCCTTTAGTGGAGTGATTCAGAGTGCTGAAATTTTGCCATGCTTTATTTTGTGATGTGCAGCTTTCTTTCCCTGACAAGTCTTTTATTTCAGTTTTTATTTCTTAGTTACAATCTGTGGCATCTCCTACCTACAGGTTGTAAGTCATAAAACAACTCTGAAAATTGCATCCTCTCTGAGAGTATCAGGTTTGGGCAGATGATGTAAGAGATTGATAGAAAATGTGCCAGCATTTTAATTTTTCATTCAGAACTGCCTTAGAGCACAGTTTTTGTATTCAGAGAGCACTGTTATGACTATTCTTGGGCAGCACAGTCTGCTTTGGCTTTGGGGTTTCTACAGTGAGATGCCATTCACCACATGGTTGGGATAGGGGATTTCATTTAGAAATGAAACTACATCCTAGGGCTCTGCTCTGCATTAATATTCTCTTCTCCTCCAGTATGAAATGGCCTCAAAAAGAAGAAACAGTAGCTTCTCACTTTAGAATGGCATATTATATAATTGTTAAAGCATTCTAGAGGATAATTAGAAAATTATCTTTGAAACTTTTCAAGCAGAAAAGATAACTAATCTCAGCTTATCTTTTAGGGTAGGAAAGTGAAACACTGTGTATTGTAATTGACTGTTTTAAGCATGCTACCTCATAATTTTGATTTTAAAGATTAATTTGGAGCTAATTTTGAAGTTGGGGAGATGAGAGTTGGTAAGGTTCAGGGCTATAAATCCTGATCAGAAACTGATACTTTTTGCAGCCCACAGTCAGACACCACATTGCTGAGATAGGTTAGTTAATACTCAGCTTTTTCTTCAGTGGCTCAAAGACTTCTAAATTAGTGCATCTAGTGGTAGATCACACTAGGAGACCTACCTTTCTTCACCTATAGAGTGAGGTGTCTCACCTCAGACTGTCCTTCTGGTCTATTTGTTTGCCATGTCCGTTTCTTTGTCCTGTGATTCTTCAGGATATTGATCCTTAGCAACTGCTATTGAGAGCTGACTGATGTACATTGTTCCACAATGTGAGCAGTACAGCAACAAGCAAGGCTGCTAGAGAGAGAGCACTCTGAATTACCACACGTGTGCACTGAGGAAACAGAGCTGTCCTCTTATTTGTGGTTGCCTTCTAATTCTGTCAAGTCTGTATTTACAATGTTAAGAATAAGGATTTCCATGGCATTAGCATTTTATAGAGTCATGGCAACATGCTGCTCTTCTGCCCTGCCCTCTGAGCACAGTTCCATAGTTCCTGGTAGATACCATTTACTTGCACTAACTATAGAGGTTTGAATACTCCTGCAATAAAATAAAAGCTCTGTCAAAAGCCTGAATATACCTGCACATTTAGATTGTTAGCTGGTATTCTTTTCTTACAAGGCTGTAGCCTGTTTTTATATGTCATTACAGTGCTTTTATATTAAGCAAATTCAGAATCCATCCCGCCCATTTCTCTGGTGTTCTCACTGTGCTGACCAAATTCAGCCTGTCTACTTAACATTTAAATTTGGTTTGTATATTTTTTTCTATACAAGAATCTATTACAATCAGGGAAATAGCATACTCCTTTAACAGAACATACAGAATGGTTTAAAATAGAAATAACATTCACTTTCTTGTTGTATATTTTTTATATTCACCTTTGAATACTCTGCTATTGTGTGTTTATTCTTTTCCTCCTTGGCAGTGACTTTAAAACCTTTCAATATCTCCTTGTATTCTTTTATATGACTCTTTTGTCAGTCTGAGTGAATGTTTTCTTTGGCTTTCCTTTTGTTTAAATATGGGGAATAGAGAGAACATGTCTTGAATTGAAATCACTGAACTGGAAAGGGACTACAAAAGAATTGACTGTAGTAAAGCTTAAGTATTAAATCCAGCCAGTGCAGTTCTTACCAAGTGTAAAAAAGCAGAAAAATGCATACAGTCTCAGAGAATGCATGGAGAAATTACAGTGGAAATGGTTGAAATGAATGGGAAAAATTGAATTTGGTAGTCTTTGACAGGAAGTTAGATGAGAATGAGGCAAGAGTAGGGTAGAGTGAGGTGCTGAGTCTGGGAAATTGGAAGAGGTTAAAATGCTAAAAATGGAGAAACATAGGATTGCTGTATGTAGGCAACATTCTAGTTTTAGAATATGTTATTAATGAACTGAGATCAGTGGAATAAAACTTGATTGAAATGGTGATGAAACAATTCCATGATGTAATGCTAATGGGCCCTTTAAAAATGTGGAATCATTTGCAATTAGAATTGATGGGAAAACACAGAGATTTAATCTGAATTGAAATCCTCAGATGCTGTCCTAACTACTGAATGGTTTTGTTACTATAGACTCTCACAAGAAAAAAAAAAAAAATCATCAACATAGTTGCTTATAATTTTTTATTCAGCAATAATATGGGCTGAGCCATTTTATTCAATTAGAGTATCTTCAGAAACTCAAAGAAGAGATTTTTAAACTGCAGTGTTTCCAGAAATCTTTTCAGGCTTGAGCCTACAAATAACAACTTCTAGGTTTGGGGAATTTTCATTTGTTTGTTTCTGTTTGCACACACAAACACACACATGCATATATAGAGACGTCCACCCAGTACTCCCAGGGTAGGCTTGGATGCAGTTTGTAGATGATGATAGGATTCAGTACAGTGATTTCCCCATTTGCCTATGAAAATTACAAAACTTCCACTAAATCATCCAGGTGACATGCCACTGTGAGCAGTTTCTAAACTTGATTTCTAGAAGGAGAGAACATTTATGAAGAAATAGAGGCTAGAAGGGACAAATAAGTAATTTTTCTGAGTTGCCAATTGTTACTGCTCAGCAGCTCTTTATATTAATTTTCTTTACTTCTTTCACTAGGTTATTTCATACTTCATCTAATTTATTTTTATTTTCCACTCTTTTTGTTTCAGTAATAAAATGGATTTGGTGACAATTTCTGCTATAATATTTTAATTCCCTCTGATTGTAGTGCACTAGACTTCATCCATATTAGTATTAGTAACTCCTCAGGTAGTTAAGAGTTTTATCAGTATAAAACCTAGACACAAAATAAATCACAAGATAGCAAAGATTACCTAATCCTCTCAGGGATCTCAAAGTTTGATGTTTTACTCAAAGTCTAAATAAGTGACACATCAGAGTTTCTTTAGAAAGGATCGAACACATTTGGTATTGCTCAGTAATCAAAAAACACTTTTGTGTTTTCAATACAGTGCTCTTCAAAGAGACGAAAAGACAAGTAACAGCTCTGAGAAATGTTTCCTCGGTGTGAAAAAGGTACAATACATCCATGGAATAGAAATACCATCTCTATTACTCTGTACCTGAATATATATTTCAGAGGCAATGAGGCGTGAGAGGGCAATTCTGCCTTTGGAGGAAGAACTTGCTATTTTTTTGAAACTGCAGCCAGGATACCTGCTATAGTGAGATAGTTAATATGATTCAGAACGTGTAAGACATGTCTCTACTCCTGTATCTGCTCACAAAAAATCTGGAGTGGTGATGGGAGGCTGTAAAATATTATTAAAGTGGGTGGTCAGCACTACATCACTCTGTTGCTTGGTCCAGCTTGTTCCAGGTAACATGACCTGTGTCTTGTGACTCCTCACACGTCCTGTTCAGGGCTGATTGTATTCATTTCATCTGCTGTTTTGGCATCCTCATGTCAAGATATTTGTGTGGGCTTGTGCTTATCTAACACTTCATAATCTTGCAGCTTTTTTTAGTATTTGTGTTATCTCCCTCTACACATCCCATCCTCTTGCTGAGAAATCTGGTTGGTTTGTCTGACTTAGTCACAATCCTCAAGATCAGCCACAGAATTTCTCTTCAGTTCTGAGGCAGTTTCACCCTAACATTTAATTTCTGCACTTGCAGATTTCATTTCACTTCCGTCCTTGAATCCTCAGCCTGGGACAATAAGACAGGTATTTATTATTTTGTACTCTCTACTTTTTCAGAGCATGCTCTTTCCTGGTAATTACTGCCCTCTTTCAACAAGAAATTTCCTGTGTCTCTTAGAAAAGATGAAGAAAAATGGGAAGACAGTAAAACAGAATAAAATAAATCTGGTGATGATAAGTCCATAAGCACTACTTGTAGTAACCACACTCACTAAGGGCATATCATTTAAATCTATTGGCTTAGAAATTGGACATCATTAATCCATGATTAATTTTTGAAAATAAAAATTCTCGTTTTGCTATATCTATTTTGCATTCTAAAAAAAATGACAAAAGTGAAAAGATACCAATCAAAGCTGCATGAGAAGACAGCATGTATAATGAAAAAGTCAAAAGTAATATAAAAAGCTTTACTCCTTGCAAATTGTGATGGTTACCATAAAGTGTATTTATTCTTACTAGTTTATTTAAAAAAAGGTGCCCTGTTAGCTAATCATGAAAATGCTAGAAATTGTTCACAAGAGTATACTTATTTAAATGCACCAGGCTTCTGCACTAAGTTCTTTTTATAATAAGAATTTATAATATTTGTAACTCAACCTGTGGTTTAATACCTATTAGTCTGAAATGATGTTTTTTTTGCAGCTCTTGAAAAACAGTTAAACAGTTACCCCACTCTTGATGGAAAATGTCAAAGTTATGAAAAAAACTTAGGGAATTACTTAAATTCAGAGCATGCACATAAATAAAGTGCTAATGGAGGATTTCTTTAGTAATTTTCTTCACTATGAGGGTAGTGAGTCACTGGCACAAGATGCCTGGGGAAGTTGTGGATACCCCATTCCCAGAAGTGCTCAAGGACAGCCTGGATGGGGCTTTGAGCAACCTGGTCTAGCAGAAGGTGTCCCTGTCCATGGTGGGGAATTGGAACTGGATGATCTTTAAGGTCCCTGCCAACCCAAACCATTCTATGATTCTGTGATGTACTGGGTGAAGTGTTTGATCAGTTTTGTGTTGCAGATTTCACAGTATCTAATATTTTTTACTTTCTGGGACTTCAACTATGAAAAATCCTGCAGCAATAACCTACACATGAAAGTGCAGATGTGTTCGAAAGTCATCTAAGCTAGGTAAAGTTATATATTAGCCAGAAATTTTTAGTACCATCAATTTCAATAATGTTGATTAGATTCACATCTACTTTGCTGACATGAGTGATTAATTTCAGCAGTGTTCTGCTACAAGGTCTGCTGAAGGTATGTTGTCTCTAAAGTTTGAATTTTTCTGCCGTAGATAAAATCTCTAGATCTTTTCATATAACTTTGATCTCCATTATGGAAGACCCCTTTTAGGCTTGTTTGTAAATCTAAATATAGTAAAACATCATATGAAGTTGTCATATGCTTTTTTATGTGATTTGATACATAGAATAAAGATTGTCACTTTGATACTGTGCATTGACTCTCTTGAATTTATCTGAATTATTACAGGATTTGGTATAGTGATCCATTTCAGAGAAGCTTTTTTGATTTAGAATTTCATTGCAAATTTTAGCTATATTTATGTCATTGTGATTTCTTAGACAGGTGCACATATCCTTTGGATTTATTTTGAAACAAGTGTGTAATTTCATTGCTGAAAATGGGTGACCAACATTTCAACTCCAATTCCTCTGGTATTCCCCTGTTTATGTGTGAGGAATTGGTCTGCAACTTGTTGTAAGAGATAAATTCCAGTCATACCAATCATATTTATTATTTCTTCAAGAGAAGAGGAAATAGTGCAACTGTTAATAAGAAAGATTTCCAAAGTTGAATTCTTTTAATAATATATAAGGGGGAGGGAGAAATACAAAATAACACCTCAGTGGTATTAAACCCTGAAGCTTTTTCTAAACTCCAGTAGCTGTAACATCATATAAACATATCATCCCCTAAAAAGACTTATTTCCCTTATCTTTATTCCATCTGACTTTTTTGATAAATATTCACCATTCAGTGTTTTATATGAAATAAACTAGTGCTTTTCATCTAGTTAATGGATCAAAGCAAGGTTCAAAGAAGAAAAACTCCTTTTATTAGCATTTTGTAGCAAATTCAGCTGACACAATAAGAAAGCAGTGGAGGTGGAAAATGGCTTGCTCTTTTATCTGTGAGTGTAACTCAAAGTTACAGCTAGCATGTCTGAGTGGCAGTTATTAATATTTTTAATTAGTCAGTTAAGAAATTGTCTATTCTATAGATAGGGACCCAACAATTTATTTGTAGACTGAATCCACTTAAAATTATCTTTGGGGAACTAATAAAGAATCTGACTAATAAAGAATCCAGGTATAATACTTAAAATATTTTAATTGAGGTGGTTGAACTTGCAGGTATTTCATTATAACCGAAGAACTCTTGTGATTTTAAAGGGAAGAAGTAATCTAAAAGCCAACTCCTTAGTTTTTTATTTTTCAAATTATGTGGGATAATTTGAACACAGTACTGTTTTCCTTGGCAAAATTTATGTAGCATTATTGACTGGTTTTGTTCAATTAGACTACATTTTTTAATATATATCTGGAGGAAATGACCCAAAATACAAAGCAGCAAAAAAGCTGTCTGCTGAAAAAAGTAAAATAAACAAATTAAAAGGTACAAAGACTTCCAAGTTTGGAGAGTTGCATGGATTTTTTTTTCTTTTCCTTTCTTCATTTTCTTAGAGATGTTCGAAAAAGGTTATTTTTTAAAAATCTATATTTTTAAGTATTTCATGATGTATTACTTTATCTTTGTATATAATCTCTTTGAGATTCTTTCACTGCTGTTAACTATCCCTTTTATTTTTGTCTATTTTTTTTTTACGTGCTGTAGGTTTTTTCTTACATGAGAAAATGGATTGCCAGGTTTCCCTGTCGCACAGAAATATATCTGTCATTTTGCTGTCAAGTGGATTGTTAGTTATGAAGAACAGTCTCTCAACAAAGAACATATGTAACAAAGTATCCCAGGTAAGAAAATGAACAAAAAAATATAATCTGTTATAACTACTTGTAACTGCCAGTTTAGAGAGAAGATCCATAGTTAATAAAATAATGGTCTTTTTTCTCTTACAGATTAACCTGCTGAAATAATTTGTAAGTTATATAATAGGTTGAAGATACTCCTTTTTCCATGTATATTCTTCTATACATGTGTATTCTTATAACAACAATGTTCACTAAGTAACGGGCTGAGATTTTTCTATTATTTATTAATTCACCTTTATTTGATATAGTTCTCTGGTCTCCAAGTAAAACAAGTGCCAGACTGTTTATGGTACATTTGTCTTATGCACTGTTAGGATATTTTTTGTCAGTTCTACTAAAGCCTCAAGAATCACTAAAAAATTCACCACGTAGTGCTGAGCTATCTTACTGTAGGGACTGCCAGATCTTTTGATATTTAAATATTTTTGAGGAGTAAACCAAAGGAAAGTGGAAACAGATCTGTAATTTAAATGACTCATGAAATCCTTGGCACAGTTGTGGGTTTTCTTCATTGTTGGATGCCTGTTGCATATAGGCAACAGGTATATTGAGAGTAAAAGAAAATTCAATGCATTTGATTTCACAGTGTTTTTTCTTATTTCAGTGGCTTTTGTCATATATAATGTGATTTTTTTCAAAGTAAAATTCCTTTCCGAATTTTACTGTCATCCTTTTAGTGATCGCTAGAATTGTTTTCAGGCGTGTTCCATTGTCATGCATTTTCTTAAAGGCTAATAAAAATATGGACAGTAGCAGAAGGAGAACACTTTTATTTAAATATTTTCGAATCTGAAAGCTCAAGTTAAGTGTAAATTGTTTCCAAACCTAATGAAGTTTGCATTAAAAATACCAATAAATCTGATGGAATTGATCACTACATCACAGAAGTGGGGCTAAAATATGGGTGGCCCTTAAGGAAGAAAGCAGAGCCATTTTCCCCCACTTTGTTCTTCCCCATATATTTTTGCAGCAATGGCAACCACTGAATGTAAGGTACACTTCTTCCATTCAGCACAACACAGGAAATGGAAAAGTCTTGAGAAAACAAGGCAAAATGAAATTGTTAGACTTTCCTCACAGGCACACATGCTACTGAGTCCAGAGAGAATCTGTTTTCTTATTTTATTCTGTGCATAGGAGAGACAACCTAGATTTAGAGGGCTGCCTAGTAAAGCCATGTGTGTATTTTTCCAGTATTGTAAGACATGTTCTAATGTGTATTCAAACTCATCAATCAAACACCACACTTGAAAATAAGTCGCTTATTTTTTTTTTTTTTTATTGAATCACCAGCTGTTTAATGTCTCTTTTCTGTGTGACTGTTCAGGTTAGCCTGTATTTGCATGACCGTGTCAGGTGCATGTGTGGCATTGCCTTTAACAAACATGTATTTGACCTGTAGTGGCATGACACTGGCTTGTTTCAGAGCAAAGCTGGAGGACACAACCCAGAAAGTCATTGAAGTGCAAGGTGAACTTCAGTGTAGTAGAATTAAAACTCAGAATGAAGATGATAACATGTATTCCCAGTCTGCTGAGAAAGTGAGGAAGCGTGCATACTGTCTGCAGTGGGGACTACAGAGGGCTGGGGGAGGAAGGACATGTTACTCCTTGGTGTGTGTTTGCTTTCTACAAATTCCTTCCTTAATTTAGACATTAAGAACACGGTGGGTTACTGGGATTTGGACATATATGTAGACCAGCAAACAGAAGTGATCCCTGGGGTTATGCAGAACAGGGTGTGGGACCCGGTGTTGATTTGAGACAGGGTAGGTGGAGCTACTGTCCCTTGTGAACACCACCAGGGTCAAGGCACAGACAGCCCTGAGACCCTGCACTGCCAGGTCAGTGGGAAGCCTGGTGCCTTCCCCTGTTAATGAGGAAAAGTGTTTATGGAGTTTCATCAGAGAGCTGTAGGATTGGCTGGGAGCTCTGAGACCCTGAGCTCCACACAACTATATCCTTCCTGTGAGAAGAGACTCAGCCCACTCTGAAGCAATGTCTGGTGTTCCCATTCTAGGAAAGGATGTCTGAGTTTTGTCAAGATTTTTTGAGTAGTGCATGTTTGTTCTTAAATGAAATTTTGTGAGAAAGTAGAGAACCTGTATTTCCAGATGCTTTGGTTGTGCTTCTATGCAAGGTCTGTTCTAGACCTAGATGCCAGAGCCTGGAAGTTTTGCTTGAGTCTTCTCATTTCATGTATGGAGTTGATGGACTTAAGACAGAGCTGAATCAAGGAAAACTTTCTTTTTATGATCCTTTCAGCTTTTCAAAGTCTGTTAGGAGAGTCAGGTTAAAAAATCTGGTAAAGCTTTCTTCTCACATGAGCCCTTTGCCCCTCTATCATATGCCTTGTGTTTCCATTTGAAATCATTCTGACATACAATAATCTTCTTTTGGGAGACAAATGCTCCCAAAAGCATTTTTGCTTTTGGAAAAAGAGAGTGCTCAATAATGTAACAAAACTTTCTTTGTCATTGACTAGATGAGATCCAGCTCTTTCTTCCTTTCTTCTTTTACTCCGTTCTGATTACTGTAGCCTCTTCAACCTTAACAGCTGTGCTATATGTTCCTGTTGTGTTTGAATGAGTGTAAAGCTAAGTAGATACCAAAAAAAAATTAAAAAAAAAGATAAAGTAATATAGTTTAGGTGACCGGACCTTAAGGTGACTTTTCTGTGGACACTGCTACTGGAAGAACCTACTCTAGAAGGAAAGGAGGCAGATCTGCTGTCAAAATAAGCAATCATGCTTCAAGGAGTAGCATCTGCTTGAGCAGGAATAGTGTTGGAGACTTTGGCACAACTCCATCAGAGAGCCAATTGTCCTGATGTCAGTATTGCAAGGGAATTCACCCAGTGAGGTAGAAGAGGAAGGACAAGCCCTGTATAGATGTCACATTCTCTTTGATTTTTCTGCCTTCTCTCTTGTATTATTTCTAACACCTATCCTGTTACATTAGGTAACAGCAAATGAAGTAATCATCATGAAGTTCATCTTCTGTGTGATGACTTGTGGCTTTAATAGCAATAAAATGTTCTTGTTACCATTGTGAGAGCCTTATTATGGCTCTTCCTTAGTAAGCTAGTTGTGTGCTGGTTTTGACTGGAATGAAGGATTTTTAAAATGGAATTTGGGTTTAAAGTGGCATTTGGATACACTGGGAACATGGATCTTGTAATCCTCTCCTCTAAGACCCCTCTTGCACTTTGGGAGCTGAAAAACAAAGAAGTAGATGGCTGAGCTGGAAAAGAAAATCCTATGCTATGTGAGAGGCAGTTAAAATACAAGAGGCATTTATGCATCTCACTCTGGACATATGTCCTGGAGAAACAAAAAGTAAGTGAATCAAGGTAAATAACTTCCTGCTTAAACCAAGAAAACAGCTGAATCAGGGAGATAAACCCTAGTATAAATATATATCTAATCATAAGGAAGGCATTTTCCATCTCTTATTTCCCTGGATGTTGTTAGCTTCACATTTTTCTTCAGGGCTAAGGAAGAAATTTTAATCAGAGAAACCTTAAGGCTTAGATCAATACGCACAACAGAATTCTTAAGAAAAATTCTGAAATTGAGCCTTAGCCCCATTATGACATGTATTAGAAGACACACTTTTTCTTGGAGAGATGAAGCAACTGGTGATTTGCAGATGCAGTGTGTAAGGAGAAAGAAGATATCATTCTCCACAGTAGAATAGTGTGACAAAGACCTCTCAGTGATTACAAGCTGGAAGGAGGAATGAGTGCTTGAAACAAGGTAGATGTGGGGTGGAGAAGAGAATGTGTCCTTTCTGATCAAATACTTACAAAAGGTAAAAAATCTCACTGGGTTATAGAATCATAGCAGTGCTTCCCTGGTTTAGAGAGCGCCAAAACCACAATATTGCTCTTCATAAAGAAACATGGAAATTAATTTTTTGCCCTCTATAAACCCTCGTTCATTCAGCCCTTTGAAGCAATTGGTTTTTGTGGGTAAGTTCAGCTACTGTCTCACATGGGCTCCTTAGTTTGGTTCTAAAGGCTGTACAAGACAAAGGTAGTGGAGAGGTGAGGAGCTGGATTTCTCAGAGGAAAGAGAAGGAAAGGCCAGCAGAGCTGGCCAGTGCTGGTAAGGACAGACTGTTGGTATTCCAGCATGGTGCATTGCACATGTCTGGTCTTCTTGATTGAATTGTCTGAACACATTCAGAACTGTGTTTTTTGAAGGGGATTTGGGGGCGGGTTTTTTTTTTTTTTTAGTTTTTTTGTGGGTTTTGGTTTTGTTTTGGATCTCTTTGTTTGTTTTGATTTCCTTGGGTTTTTTATCAGTTGGTTGCTCAGGGGTTTTTTTGTTGTCTTTTTGCTTTTTTGGGTGGTCATTTTCTTCTTTGGTTTATTTTGTTTGTAGGTTTGTTTCTTTGGTGTAGTTTTTGTCAGTTATGCAGTTTTTTTAGGGGCTTTGAGGTGTCCCTGAAAATGTAGCATTCTTGTATCTTGCAAGATACATGGACGTTAGAATCATCTGTCTCCTAGAATAGTTCTGTATCCTTTCTTACAGGCAAAGTCCTTTGGGCACAACTTAACTATAAAAAAGTTACATAATTGTGAAAAGCTTAAAAAAAGGATGTTTTTCCCTAGTTGATGTAGTTATCCCTCACAACCACATGTTATGAAGTGTTGGTGGGTGCTCTAGAAACTTATCCCATTTTTCTGTCTTTTTCTATTTATTTAACTGTGTTTTTAATGGACTGTCTTATTACTGTAGTGTTTTGTCCACCTCCATCTTTGTATTTGCTTTTCGAGGTAATTTTCTCTCTCTCTAAATATGTATTCACTGTGCGCCCTTAAGGATGCTGTTACAATACAGTAAACAGATATCCTTCATGGTGGAACAGAGTATTAGCTATTACAGTAATTACAGCAAAGACCTCATGAAACCCTGAGGTGCTTCTCACTCAGCAATGCAGCATGTTTAAAAAATGATATGGACAAACAAACTACACACTGAAAAAATGCCCTCATACACACACAAAAATATGCATGGGCAAGAAAAGACCTCCAGAAAGATTTAGTATATTTTTTTTGTCTTCTAAATAAAGCAACAACTTCAGAGGACATACTATACAAATACTATATTGTTTACAACTATTAGTTTGCTATTTCAGGAAAACTGTTCTGCATTTAGTCTTGCAACTGTACAGCATATCTGGTGTGAAAGAAAATGTGCTGTTAAAACCAATGAACTGTATGTTTTAGAAGATGAATCAGCCACAAGAGAATTGATGTTAAGATTTTTGAGATGTATTTGCTGGCTGACAGAACTGGAAAACTGTGAACTTTCAACCTGATTGTAAGAGTCAGTATATATGGTGATGACTAAACATGGACAAAGGTGAACAGTTTAAGAAAAGGAATTCTAAACAAACAAATATGTACATAAAGAAATATTGTTATTGCTCACCAAATTTATCTGTAGTTAATGTAGGAAGAGAATTTCTTTAACAAGCTAGATGAGTCTAACAAGGGGATTTACCAGGGGGTAAATCTTCAAGTATAATGTGGTGTTGCTTATTGTTCTGTGAAGACTGCCAATACACAGTGGCAAGAAGGATGTGTTCAAGCTGGAGATTAGGCAGAGTGGGAATTTGAGCAGTGGGGTCATGGTTGAAGGGAATGCACAGAGGCTTTAAGCAAGCTGCAGTGCATATATTTGGAAGGGAATTAGTCTGTCTCATTCTGACATCATCTTCTGTCTGTTTAGATGACTAATAAAGTTAAAGGGCTACACTTTTATTACAGTTGTTTCTGAGCTGCTTGTGCACAATCCAAATTGTAAAAGGCCTGTTATTTCTTCCCTTTGTAATTGAAGCCATAAGCTCCTGAAATCCTTGTTTCCCTTTCCTGCCCCCACTTCAAGTTGTCGTATGAATTTTCTTCAGATCCTTCCTGAAAATTTACTCCTGTGAAGTTTCACATTAAGTACTGCGTGCTGATGTGAAGGGGTTAAAAGTGTCCTGCATTGTGTCTGAGGGCTGGGCAGGATCAAGGCCAGGATATGGGAAGGTTGACACAGCCTTCATTTCTGAACAGGCAGAGAAGTTTTGTTGGGGGTAATGCCTCCAGCAGAGGTGAGTTGCAAAAGAGCTGCTTGCCTGACTGGAGCTGTGTAGGAAGTGGGCATCCTGCAAAGAGCTGCATCCTGCAAAGAGCTGACCTGCTTTGGGGGCTGACTTGACCGGACTTGAAACCTGTATGAGAGGCCAGACTGACCAAGGGATAAAAATCTCTATGTTCTAACCCTGTTTCCTGAAAAGGAGGTGGAGAAGGTGTGTGTAAGCATTATGAAGGAACAGACATTAGTCTCACTGTGATTTCCTTGTATTCATTTTATTATTGTCCTAGAGAAGAAAACTCACCACATTTTTTGAAATTTTTTACTAATGCAGATTCCGGACTGGCTACGGCTCCTTCTAACACCCACCTCTGGTCAGTTTGTGCAGCAGTCAGGTCTGTGTGGCAATTTTATATATGACAAGCCTTTATTAATTTGCTTTTCAGTTTAGATCCTTGTTACCTTGGAGGAATAATGTGGTCACTTGTTTCACCCTTTCTGACACCTGGTTCTCTAAAATGGGAGGAGGAACCCCTCCCTGCAGCTTAAATCAGAAGTTTACTATTATGTGAACAGCAACACGCACTGAAGTTCAAACCAAACAGTACTCTGTAATCCTAGTTCTTGTGAGTACTGTCTTGGGTATTTATCCTACCCAAGCAACAGTGAGCACAACCAGAAATGTAGTCCAAAAGACTGGGAGCAGGCTCCTTCAGCCTGAGAGGCTGAAAAGTCATTTGGGCAAGTTCTGAAGTTAATAGTGTAACCAGAATAGGAGAGACATCTTTGAACAGATCCTTTAAGCACACAAAACCAGGCTGGTGGTGTGATCACAAGCTGAAGAGAAATTGCAGTCATTTTAAAATCCATTTATTTTTCTTTTTGAGCTAGGAATTAATACTTTTTTTTAGATGCTTCAGAGAATAATTATGAATCAGGTTCAGACTGAGGTTCCCTTACTGTCTGGGTGCTTTAGTAATACAAATAATCATAAGGGTATTATTGCTCTAGGTGTGTCAGACTAGGCGATTTCTCAGCTGTACAGTTTGATGCCATCCTACAATCTTAAATACAGTTGTCCCCTGGGTTTCTTTCGTCTGCCCAGTGTCATTCATCATCATAGCCTTTATTTTGGCCATGAAGCTTGTGCGTGTCCTTGTTTTCCCCAGGGAATAGTTTTCCTCAATAATTTGTATACTGGGCAACCATGACAATATCCAGTTTAACTAATTCAGGCTGGCATGCCATCTGCACTATCTAAAGGTCAGTTCAAGCATTGTAAGTTCTGTGGCTTCTTAATAAGCAGCATAGTGGTATGCTCATTCTGTTCCCTGATAACAGCAGCAGTAGTCTAAATCCTGTACCAAAAAAAAAAGAAGACATTTCTTGCCTTGAAGAAACCCATATGACTTCTAGTTCAGGAGCTGTCCCTGCGATTTTGAACACAGCTTCATTGCTCTGAGAATTTTGCTTGATGCTGGTGCATGGAAGGCTTCCCAAATTCTCTCGTGTGGATTATAACAGCTAACAGCGGCCCCTTGTGACTGCGAGAAGAGATTTTGGTCTCCATATGAGCAGCCTGGTTAAACTGGCTCCCAAGCTGCTGCTGGATGGAAAGCGGGATGAGCTCTGGGAGATGGCTCTTCTTGCTATTTGCAAGATCCACAGCTGAGTTAGGAGCAGCAGAACGGGTCAGAGTGAAAAGGGAAAGGATTATGTCAATGCCAGACCACCAGCTGTTCCCCACATGCTGATCTGCTCTGGAAAAGAGCCTAGAGGTCGGGTTAGGGAAGTGAAACACATAAATGAGAGACAAAACTGGAGTTCTGGAGGGGAGAAATGTGAGCAGAAGTGTCGTAGAATGGTTTGGTTTGGAAGAGAGCTTAAAAATCATCTAGTTTTAACCTCGTCCATGAGTAGGAAATCTTCCTCTAGACTAGGTTATGCAGAGCACCATCCAGCCTGTTCTTGAACACCTCCAACCTCTCTGGGCAACCTGATCCAGTGTATCCCCACCCTCACAGTAAATTTCCTACTAATATCTAGTGTAAATCTATCTTCGTTCAGACTTACTTCCTTCTATGATTATCTAGTGTCACAAAGAGAAATGTTTTGGAAGGCAGTGACTGTCCAGCAGCAGGGGCTACTTTGGGGTCCTGACCCCTCCATGAGCATGCACAGTTAATGTCACACCTAGAACTGAACCCTTGAAAAATCTCCAAGATTCCTGTTGGGCTCTTTTATCGGTGGAGTTTGCTGGTCCAGTAGTGTATTTTGTAGCAATTCTGTATCGAAGGAAGATGATGGTGGAGAAATGTTCCACCTTACCAAGTGCAATGAATACTTTACCACATACTGTGTGTTTTGTGCTGTGTGAGATGATTCTGAAATACTCAGGAGGAAGCAGTAGTAACAGGTCACAAAAGAACTGGAATTTGAAAAGGTAGGAAGGTCTTCAGGCTTGAATACCAGTATTAGGGTTGCCAGTGGTTTCCAAACCTGTGCGATTAGGGCTGCTCCATTGCCCTATGTGGCTGTTGAGTGTTGATCTGCGTTTGTCACATCATTCCTTTGAATGGAAGTGAAATATAAAGATGTTGATAGATAAGATCTTGTTGAGTCGTAAGTGTATCTAACATAGTAGTTATTTATTCTTAGTATAGAATAGAAGTTATATTTGACTTTTTGTAAATCCCAGTAAAAAGACCATTCACTGAGTTTGGATTAATTTCTACTATGTAGAAATAGAAATACTTAGAAGGAATATTAGTAGGAAGAAAACTCTTGCGTTCACCTGTGATGTTCCCCTTTCAGGGAACGCAAACATAATTCAGTTTTATTTTATGCATCTTCATAATCCATATGCTTTTGAGAGATTGCATTACTAACTTCAGGCGGTAGTTTGATAACAACGTCACCTGGTTTTTTTACCCATGTAATGTTTTATATTTAAAATTAGACAAAGGAGGGGTAGCAGAAGAGGTGATTAGAGCCCTGAAGCACTAACAGAGAATTTCAATTACAACCAATACTTTGTTGCCCGTGACTTTCTTTTAAGATTTGACACTGCAAATTAACACGTTGAGGAAACTATTCTGGAGTGCTCCAGCAGCAGTGATTTCTACTGGAGGAAATAGCATTTCTTCAGTGTTGTGTTGCCTTAAAAAAAAAAAAAAAAAAAACACAGAAGGAACTTTATTGCAGAACACAGCTGACAGCACTGCCATATAGTAACAGAGATGAAGAGCAGTTTCAGAAACAGGGCAGTAAAAATAACTTCTCCCTCGTTCAGACACCAAAACTTTCAGTACAGCTGTGTGAAAGCTCCTGTATCTTGCTGAAATGAATACTGGGAAAAAACAACTGAAAACACCCTTGGGTCAAGTGAACTTTTTAGTCCATCTTGAAAATATCTTGTTTCATTTATTTAACAAAACAGTGAAGGAGCAGAACTAAAATCATTCAAAAAAATTGGGAGAAGGCACTAGTACAACTCCTCTACACCTTTATTGACTGCTCCAAATTCAAATTACTAAAACGGTTTTCCTTTTTGTGGAAAATCTTAGCAAAAACCCTGTTTTAAATAAAGGACACTTCCCCCACCCCCCCTTTTTTTTTTTTTTTTTTTTTTTTTTTTTTTTTTTTTTTTTTTTCTAGAACTGGCTGCTGTGAAAACCTGTCTTTCAGGAAATAGTAATCTGGTTCCATTTAGGCAGTAATTCTAATCTGCTATTTCTACCTGAACCTGAATTTCTGTCCCTGTTCCATAACTGTCTGGTTGACAGCAGAAATGAGTAGCTTTTGTCCCCTAATGTTGATTGTACTCCTAATGTCACAGTGCTCATGGGAGATCTGCTTTTTTGTTAGATAAGACCAAGCTGTTTGGATGAATGTTTTTGATAATGGTTATGTTGGCAGGTGGTCTTTTGTCTCTTATGTTTGGGAACAAATTAAACATTAAAAGACTGAACAGAGAATGTGCAAATGCCCAAACTGGTGCCATGTGATATGATTCAGTTCTCATTTTACAAGCAGTGGACCACATTGATAGTTTAACAATCTCAGTCAACAACAGTAACAATTTAACAGTCTCAGTTGTCTCAATTGCTTGCTGCTGCTTCTGCTATTAGTGTTTTCATTCTTTCTTAAAAGAGTATGCATCTGTAAGAAGCTGCTACTTGGTTCCTCTTGCCAGTACCTTGGTATCCTGTCTTTGCCAGTTTTCAGTCATGGAGTCCTGAAGAGGTTGTAGCTGGCTATGACTCTGAAGACCTGTGTCTCTGATCCTTATGTGATTTAGAATTGTTGAGTGCCATATTAACTTTGATACTGTTTATTCCCATTCGGTAATATCTTTTTATTGTGTGATTTACATGTTAAGCCATTTGGAAAGCAGTGAAATATCTCAACTTTTCCCACAGTGGACACAGATCCGGTGGGGAAGACATCTGCTAGTCTTGAATTCTCCAAGGTTCCTGTTACACCTTGATCTTCCACTAGTTTCATATTTGTAGTTCCTCTGGCAGAACTTTCTGGTTTTAGTGTATTTAAAAATAAACTTTAATTTCTGATGTCTGCAAATTGGTCCTCAAACACTTCTGGATTATCTTACTTGCCAGAGTTTGCTCCTTCTTTTCCTCATTTTTGTGAGATTTCCACCTCCTGGAGTTCATGGCCTTTCCTGTTGTACTGTACCATTCTCCTTTTTGTCTTTCAAGTCTTGCTGAAATAAATGGTACAAGCTTGCCAATATGACATCTTTGTACACTCTGTGCTCCATCTAAGAATTGCTTTTTAGCTGCCTCTCTTGGCTCTCTTTAAAAAGTTTGTTCACTTCTGTGTTGTTTAGATGGTTTTGATCATGGCAGTTACAAGTTTTGGCTTTTGATGCTCCTTCAAAGCTTCATTTTTTAAACTCTTTTGTTAAATACTATTTCTTCGGCAGTGTAAGTAGTCATTGGGACTGTGAACCACAAGGCACAAGTCAAAAAACTGATTTGACTCTTCGGGGTTGTTTTCTGCAGTGGGAGCTGCTGACAGGGCTGAAAGTTGTGGTATGTTGTGTGGGTGGGCATGAAATACCCACAGCGGTGGGAACAGGGCAGACCACAGGGACCCTGCTGATCCTGAGGCAAGCTACCATAGAACTAAGCTTGTGGTAAATGAACCATTCACGGGAAAAATGGAGAAATAAATCTGTTAATTTTGAATCATCCTGAAAAGTTCTGTTCAGA
The DNA here is from genome assembly GCA_032173965.1 of Sitta carolinensis. Classification (NCBI taxonomy): domain Eukaryota; kingdom Metazoa; phylum Chordata; class Aves; order Passeriformes; family Sittidae; genus Sitta; species Sitta carolinensis. The sequence goes on from CM063285.1 coordinate 29,626,719, forward strand.
GGATTCCTTCTTAAATGCTGTCTTTGAGAATCTGTATGTATGTCTGTTAATGGATATCAACAGATCTAGCCGTTTGCAGTTGCAAAGCCTACTTAAACACAGTATGGGAATGAAATATTTTTCAACTTTTTACACCAGCCCCTGGATGGAACTGTTCATTATACCCTTCTTACTTAGAGCATCTTTTTATCTTTAACCCTGTAAAGAGATAGACAAAACCTGTTAGTGACATGCTTTCCTTTAGACTTTAACACTCTTGTGAGGGGCTGGCCAAGTTAGACACTCCTGAGTCTTTTACCTGAAGATCATTCTTTTCTGTACAGGCTACTAAAATGGATTGAGTTGAACAAATTTTTGGCAGAGTGGTTAAAACAAATATGAATATGGGGAAGATTCTGCCTTTTCCCAAGAAAAATGACTAATTATAGCCAAAAACCTCTGAACAAAGAGCCCCAAACAAAACCAAAACCACTCTAAACCATCCAGATATAGGGAAATCTAGCATTTAAAATACAGCATAACTGTATATTTTTATTGTTTGAGAAGTGACTCAGTAATATCTGAATTCAGATACAGCTGGGCTGAATGTCAGCCCCTTAATGCAAGACCTTTTCTCCACTTGTTTCAACAATAAGTGTGAATATAATTGCCTTCTGGAGATACAAATCCAGTCCTGCCTCCTATGGGCTTGTACTGTGGGGCAAAGTGGCTGTAGGTTGTTTAGCAGGGCTATGACAACAGAATTTAAAATTTTTAGCGGCTCAACTAGAGCTGAAGAAATGGAGGAGAAATGAGCTGCTGTCCCCGTGGGACAGAGGAGGCTTAATTTTGAGTCCTCTTCACTTCCTTATAGTGTTAAAATATTGGTTGTGGGAATCTTAGGGTGGCCAATAGAAAAATCATGGCAGCAATAGTGATGCATATGGATTGTAGTGGCCCATTTAAGAAGGAAAATGTTTTCCTTTTAGGAAGGCTATTGAGGACAGCTTAGAAAGTTTTGCTATCTCCCAAATAAGATAGGACTTCAACTTGAAGAACTCAGCTTCACTTCTAGTTCTTGGAAAAGTTTCCACATTGAGCAAGAATTAGCCTACACTTAATCAGAAGAAGCCTCTAGGCTATGAATTTAAGTGTCTAAAATACTTAAGATGTGGCCTACTAAAAGTCTTTGAAACCATTATTAGGATATACTTTCTTGGACTTAAAGCAAAACCTCTCTCTGCCTCAGCTGCTCTCTACTTTTAGTAGCTATCTTCTGATTTTCAAAATTCCTCACATTTTGCTTCTATGCATACTGGACTCTGAGCTGGTAAGCTCCTGTTGTTGGCTATGTGTTTGCATGGTTTCAGTGTTAGTTTCTTTTTCTGCAGTTGTTTTGTTACTTTTGTTTTCTTGGGACATCAGGTGCATCTTTTGTCTTAATCTTTTCTGTTGCCCAGGTTAGATGGCTTTCTGGCTTCCTCAGCCTCCTCCAGCTCTTGAGGTGGGCAGTCAGTGAAAGATGTGGATTTAAACATTTTAGGTGTCTAATCCAACTCAGCCAGAGTGAACTTTGCTGTTCCGCTTTCTAGATGTTTCTGAACAGCTACACTAAGTTTTTGGAGGTGAGTTCTGTGAAATTTTAGTGGTGCTGAACTGTGTTTGGCTTTATATCAAAAAAAGCTCAATGCATACAATCAGGATCCAGTTGTAAGGCTAATTATATTTTTAGACTTTTTCTCAGTGATTTGACGTATCTTTCCCCAGTGAAAGTCAAAGCAGAAGTGTCTGTTACCTAAATGGCCATCACGAGGTATTAGTTGTTTAAACAGGAGGCCCTTGAACCTTTATGCTATAAATTACTGTTGGTGCTTCAAGTTCTCTAGAAAAAAAGATGAAATTACAAAATAAACTTTTTGATGCAGCAGCATAATCTTTCCCTATGTATTTCTTCAAAGTTAAATTCAAGCTCTGAAAGCAATTCATCTTGCTTAGTATGTTTTCCAATTGGGACCCTGGGGATTAAGGATAGAATGACTCATTCACATAATTGGGCTTCTCAATGTGTTTCCTCACATTGAAGGTTTCAACTCAAAGCATGTAAGAATATAAGAAACTGCAGCAAAAAGTCTAGAAAGGCATATGGCTCTGCTTTGATAATGCTAAATGAGACTGCTCTTGTTCTAAGGTCATGTTCTTACTGATAGCCTTGACTCCTGGGTGATTGCTTCCAGTGCTTAACTTGTTTGTGTGTGAAGTTTTAGATGCATGTTACCAGGTTTAGCAATGGATGTTGGTAATTTATAAGCTTTTGATTATCGGCAAGTTTCCTCCTTACATTAGGGGAAATAATTGTAATTATCTTTCTCTGAAATGTTTCTTCTGTAACATCAAAGCAAAGATCCCATTTTCCTGCTTTGCAACTGCACTGGATATTGCACTATGCTTCTCTGATTTTTATTCTCCCCCAGTGCAGCTGTGGAGGAATGAGTAATGCTGCCAAAATTTATGTCTGCTTCAGCATGCTTGGTTTAATGGGGACTTGATCTATTTAGTATTTTTATGAAGGCTTGTGTGGGCTTGAAAGCTATTTAATGTTAAAAGTTGGCAAGAGCTATGAAAAGAAATTGAGGCACCCACCTCTTGGTTGTCAGACATGTGTGGAGTGTGTGCAGAGCTTCCAGTGAAATGTGTAGAAGCCTGTGGGTACCTTGGTGTGGATGTTCACAGCTGATGTGTGCACAGCTGTGATCCAGACAATGTTTGTGAATCATAGAATGGTTTGGGTTGGAAGACATCTAAAAGATCATCTAGTTACAAGCCCTTGCCGTGGCCTGAGACACTTTCCACTAGACCAGGCTGCTCAGAGCCCCATCCAGTCTGGCTTTGAACACATCCAGACATGTGGCATCCACTGCTTCTTTGGGCAACCCCTTCCAGTCTGTTATCATCCTCACAGTAGAAAAAAAAAAAATATTGGTTTCTAATAACTCATCTCAACTTACTCTCTTTCAGTTTGAAGCCATTCTCTCTTGTCCTGTCACTATAGGCTCTCGTATCTCTCTAGCCTTCTTGTAGGCCCTCTTCAGGTACTGGAAGGCCACAATTAGATCACCCCAGAGTCTTTTCTTTTACAAGTTAAGAAATCCCAATTCTCTCAGCTTTTTGTCATAGAAGAGGTGCTCCATCCCTCTGATAAACTTGGTGGCCTCCTCTGGATTTGCTCCAATGGGTGCGTGTCCTTCATGTGTTTTGGACCCCAGAGCTGGACACAGGGAGGGTCTCAGCAGAGCAGAGCACAGGGGCAGAATCCCCTCCCTCACCTTGCTGCCCTCACTGCTTTGGATGCAGCCCAGGACCTGTTTGGCTTCCTGGGCTGCAAGTGCATACATTGATGGCTCATATCCAACTTCTCATCCACCAGCACCCTCAGTCCTTCTTGGCAGGGCTGTTCTCGATCTGTTCATCCCCACCCAGTCTGTGTTGATACTGGGGGTTGCTCCAACTCAAGTGCACCACCTTGCATTTGGTCTTGTTAAACCTTGTGAGATTCCCATGGCCCAGCTTCTGGAGTGTCCAGGTCCCTCTGGATGATCTCCCATCCTTCAGGTGTGTCAACAGCACCACTCATCTGCAAATTTGCAGATTTGAGGGGTCATCTGCAAATTTGCTGAAAGTGCACTTGGTTCCTTCATCTATGTCATGGAGATATTAAATTAATAAAATTTAAAAATATATTATTATTTAAATGTTATATATAATTAAATGTTAAATACTACATTATTATTTATTATTTAAATATTAAATAGCAGTGGTCCCAGTATTGACCCCTGAGGGACACCACTACTGAAGTCCATCATGACTCTGAGCTGTTGACCAATACCCTCCGGATGTGACCATACAGAGTTCCTTATCCACCTAACAGCCCACCCATCTGCAATGTAGAGAGAAAGATTCTGTGGGGGACCCTGTCAAAGGCTTTACAGAAGTCCAGATAAATGATATCAGTTGCTATTGCCTGGTTCATTGATAGAGTCACTCCAGCACAGAATGAAGAAAACACTGTTACTCAAGAGATTTTTGCCTCAGTCTTCAACGGAAACCTCTTTTCCTACACCTCTCAAGAGATGAACAGGAGGATGCAAAGCCCCTCCACCTGTAAGTAAAGATCAAGTTCATGACCTTTGGAGGAGCCTGAATGTACCTAAGCCTGAGGGATCCAATGAGGTTCATCCCAGAGACCTGAGGGAATTGGCTGATGTAGCCACCAAGGCACTCTCCATGTTTAAAAATTCATGGCAGTCAGGTGAAGCCCCAGATGACTGGAAAAATGGAAACAAGAGTGCCCATCTTCAGACAGGGTAAAAAGAAGGATCCTGGGAATTACCAACCTGTCAGACTCACCTTCTCCACCTCTGCCTGGGAAGGTCACAGAACAGATCATTCTAGAAGCTGTACTAGAGGCACAGGGAGGTGATTCAAGGCAATCGGCATGGCTTCTCCAGGGGCAAAGCTGAGTCAGGAGCCATACAAGGCACTTTGTGAACCACATTTATTGAGCACTGGTCTGTCTGCAGACAGGTATCAGTCATGACCCCTTTGTACAACACGAATTCCTGCACTGTCTTCCTTCAAGGGCTTTACAGGTAGATTCAAAGTGGAAGTAGAGCATTTCTTCTTACCCCTCTACTTCAGAATGGAGCTTGCAATTAGAGATGGATTTCATATCTTCTTTGGCTTGAGTGGATTCATATTTGTACCCCTTGGGCAGTGCAAGAACTCTCCTTAGATGTGGTTTCTTGGGATAGTAGTTGTTTCATGGAGGCCATGGGTAGAACAGGGAACAGTGGAAAAACAATCTGAGTAAATATCCTTGGAGAAGGGGCCTAAATCTGGTACTCTGGTCATGTTCCTTCTACTAAGCATACATGCCTGCATCCTGCAGTTCTCAGACCTGCTGTGTTAAATATTAAATGAAAGAAGTTTCATAGGGTTGTCTGTTCTTTCTGCCTCAATTACTCTTAATCAGGTAGAATTCTAGTTTGTTCTCTGCTTCAAGGCTAAGTGATATTTCATTCACTCAAAATGGAGAATGGACAAAGCAGCAATGAACTTGACTCAAATCTGCTCAATAAAACTTTAAATTCCACTAGCTCATAAGTATTTTAGAATAGAAAAAATACTTCCACAGGAGACTTAACTCCAGTTCAGCAAAGAGCCAGTAAGATGATTAAGAGGCTGGAGCTGCTTTCATACAAGAGGCTGAGAGAACTTAGGCTGATCAATCTGGGGAAAAAAGAAGGCTCAGTGGGGAACTTGATGATGTTTATAAATACCTGATGTGAAGCTGTAAAGACAGAGACAGGCTCTTCTCAGTGGTGTCCTTTGACACGGTTAGAAGTAATGGGCACAAATTGAAACACATGAAACTAAATCTCAACATAAACCTCTTGCTGTGACAACATTGAGTGCAGATGAACACTGCAATAGTGAATGTGTAACATCACTGAAATTCCTTATTTTGAAATATTTGGCTTGTAAAATAAATCACATGGCCAATGCTTTTGAATGTGCTGGACTACTGTTGAGTTGAACAGCAATACTCTGTTGCATCAGTTTTAATTGGGTTTAAAATGTCACCAGCTTCATCTGGTGTATTGCTGTAGCTCTGTGTGGGAAAATAGGTTTGATTGCACTTACTGGACTTGAATTAGGTAATAAGAGCTCCCCACAAAGGGAGCATTTGTCCAACACGTCCTGCTTTATGCACCAACAGCAAAGCTGTTGAAAGCTGTGGAGTTGAAAATGCCTGCTATTTCCATAAGTGAGTGTTATGATGCAGCCTTGTTTTCTGCTGTGAAGTATAACCTCGGTGTTGCATGTTGCTTAGCAGCATAGTTCTTGTGAAGAGGTAAAAAAAAAATAATACATATGCATATATATATGTATATATATTCTGATACTTTCAACAAAACATTCTCTTACACCTACATAGAATTTCTTTGTAGAATAATGAGACATTGTTCCTTTTCAGTTTGATGTTCTATGTTAGCCTTCAGTTCACAGTACTACAAAAACCCATATATTTAAGTGTTGATATTCCTGTCCTTCACACCTCCCAGTTTTAAAAATCAGTCTGGAAGCCTTTCTTCTGTAAATGAGGAACTTTAGAAAATGTACTTGTAGGGCAGGTTTTCATCTTTTCTGGGAATCCTTATCAACTGAGAAATGATGCATTCGTGCAGCGTCTTCCTCTTGCTGACTCCTGAGACTCATTCCTACTGTGTAGCAGATATCAAGGAATCTTGAACAGAACTTCCACTTAGCTTAGTCTTCCTCGCTCAAGATGGGCCTTAAGAAGTGTGTGAACTACTACAGTGTGTGAACCCCTCTGCTCACAGTTCTGTAAGATTCTTCTAAAGCTATTAATTAAGAAAATTCTATCAGTCTGACATACAAAAGGCTCTTAGTTATCAGGGTGAATACTGCAGTGTACACGCCAGAAAGTGGGTTAAAACCTATTGATTTTTTAGTCTTTTTACATAAGTCATAAGATTAGTAACCTGCATATGGGCAAGTTAACACAGGAATGTCAGTGCCTGGCTGTGTCCTGTAATCCACCCAATTTCCATTATACAGCTGCCAAGCTGGGAGTTGTTCCATTTTGTATATAAATAGCACTCCAAATACAGTACCCTGTTCTCCTAGATGGTAGAAGGCTGAGGCTTAACTCTCATGAAGGAGAGAATCTAATATTGTATATTTCTAGGCTACAGAACTTTATGACAGTAGGAACAAAATGGAGGTGGAGCTGAAAGGATTCCAGGCTATATTAAAAATTCACTAATGTGCCAGGAAATCTGTTCTGAACTTAAAAAGCATCCCTCAAGCAAGAGGAAGAAGACAGTTACATTATTCCTTTAGTTTACCATCAGGTCAAATTTATGCTAGAGAACTCTGTTAAAGGCTTTGTCCTTTTCTAATCAGAAAAGCAGCTGGATAATACACAGGAAAACTGCATTCCACCTTTACTTTTTCAAGGTAAACTTCTAGTGTGCACTTAATGTAAGAAATTGCAATTGAAATACAATTGCAGGAAACCACCAACTATTTAGCACAAAGTCAGACAATGGCATGTCCATTTCAGCTTGCAGGTGCACAATCAAGGGGTAACTAGTCATGCAAGTAAGTATTCAGGTGATAAAGGAGGGGAGGCTTTAAAGATCTTTGAGATTTTTTTGTATATATTTTGGTGACTTGAGAAAAAAATATTCTGCAATTTACATAGCTGATATTATATGTTTAAAGAAAAATGCAAACTACCGAGAAGGCTACTGCAGTTTGATACCCATCAATCTTTATTCAGACTGGCCCGATTACTTTTAAAAACACCATTAAGCAGACACACACTGCCATCTCGTGAGCATCTCTAACACAGCTGCAGGCTGATTTCAGAGGAGAGGAAAATGAGCTGCTTGGAGCAAGTAACTTAATACAGTACAAAACATATACAGACTTAAAAAATGCTGCACTGAATGCTTTGTCAATGGTATATTATATAATAGAGATACACAGAGCAAAGCTAAAGTATTTTATTAATAATTTATTGTCAGTAAGAAAGACTGGCTAATGGTAATTTTCAGTAAAAACCTTTACAAGACCATTGGATCACAAATATACAGACACTATAAAAACTGTGTCATGGTGGTTTTGGTTCTAAACTGGTATGCAGAGGGTCCCCAACACATGTTCCAAGAAGGGAAAAAAATGTTTACAGTTCTAAAATACAGCAACCCATTTAAGACATTTCCATATAGCTGACCCAGAAAAATATCAGACCTAATGTATGTACAATTGAAATTGTGTGAATATGTTGAATGTTTTACAATGAAATGTCAAACCTTAGTTTTCAGGGGAATACATACAGTGATGCCCTGACCATAATAAGTCAGGGTGCTCATTTTTAATGGCACACTAACACCACTAGTTAGCAGAAAACAAATTCACAAAATATCTACAAAATCTAGTTAAAACTATTAAAATCAAAACTGTACATAAAATTTACAAAAAGTAGAAGAAAATTAATTGCATTAGAGCTATATAAATATATGCATCATGCTAACATGGAGAAGTGGTATGTGATTGTTTTAAACATAGAACAATGTAAGTACATAAAGTATGTTTAGAAATGGCACAGCCAATAGAAATCTTGGAACTTTCCAAGTACAGTAGGTCAGGAAATGGAAAGAGGTTCATTTAGTGAAATGAATTGCATGATCCAATGCTGCCACGCCAGTTTGGTTCACTGAAAAAAAAAGTATTTACCATGGCTGGAGAAAAAAAAAAAATTAAAAAAAAAAAAACCAAACAAACCTCTTGAAAATTGTTCTAAATTTGATAAAGTTTGTTAGAGTCCAGGCACTTTTGTGGAGTGTGTCAGACTTCTGTATGTTGCTGAGAATCAAGTGGAGGAATTTTCACATCTTCGAAGTGACCATCGTCTCCACTCTCATAGTCACTCATCATGACTTCAGACTCCATTTCACAGCATGCCGACACATCCGAGCAGGAGGCTGTGGAAGCGTACACAGACATGGACATGTTGTCTACAGTGGGTGCCTCAAAGTCTTGACTGAAGCCCAGTGAGTACGGAGCGTACGGTTCCCTGTAGCTGCCGCTGCCGCCAGCGGCTGTAGTCTGGGGTTCTGACATGTCTGCAGGGTAGTGATGGGGAAGGTACTGATTAAGGTTAAATCTCTGCCTGCTCCTTGTAGAAGAACCCAAGCTACCTACGGCTGGCATGTCTCTGGGTGGCTGTATTGACTCAAACTGGTCGCTGTATTCAGGTGGTAACGGTGGAAGCTCATCAGGGGCAGGGAAGTCATCAGGTGGAGGTGGAAAATCACTTTCTATGTCATAACCACCAGGGTAATAGTCTGTATCAATGGCATTTGGATCTGTGTAGAGGGGAGATGACTCCTCAACCACTTCATAATTTGGATACTCTTGGATACCTGGCAACTGAACACTTGGCATCCAGTCTGATGTATCCCAGTGATAACCTGAAAAGTTAGTTAAAAAAAAAAAAGTAGAATTACTATCTTGTATTCAAGTCACTCTGAACTGAGAAATCAACATGTATTAAGACAATGCAATCACTGTGATTAGGACACTAGTTGTTAATCAGCAGTTTGCCCTGGATGCATAAAAGACATTCGACACAACTTTACTTTATGCCATGCATGAGACAGTGCATCATTCACACTTGAACTTTTATACTTTCTCAGACATCACACCTAATATGGGAAGAGCTGTAGTCACCTATAGAATGTGCTGTCACAATACATAGTTGTTCACTGGATATCAGAGAATCAAAACCCTACCTGGTGCATCTAATACTTAATTGTTGCTGAGTAATTAGTCAGGGTGATAACAACGGCCTGTTTTTCTTAAGAATATATTTACCATATATAACCCATGCCTTTCTTACATAAAAGAAGAAATTTCTATTTGTTAATGTATTCAGACCATTTAAAGTGACTTTGCTGCTCAAGCAAGTTATAAAGTTAGTTTCACAAAATGCTGTTAGCTCTACCGGAACACCTTTGATGAAAATCTTTCGTTATTAGTAAAGACATTCCACATTCAACTACAAGACCAAAATAGGAAAATCAAGCTTAATCATGCAAAAATGACTGGACTTGATTCTCTCTTGCAAACTCCCTTTGAATAAGTTTGTATTTGTCTGCTGGAAACTAGATGTTAGCCTAAACTAAGTAAAAAACAATAATTTCTCTCATCTGAACACCAATTAAAAAATACACTGTTGTAATGTAGTGCAAATCTAGTAAAGAGAAATCACTGCAGACAAGTGCACAGCAAGCAACTGATAGTCTGTGTTAAAACCAAATATTAACAGAAATATTTTGGTGAACACCAATGAACTGCATGCAGAAGTCACCTCTTGAATTGCTGAGGTCAGGAACAGCAAAAGATTCTTTAGGTGGCAGAATAAGAAGAAAAAGGAGAAAACATCTGTAGTTAGGAATCAAATAGTAGAACCAATATGAAGACAAACAATGGCTAGTCACTACGACATTCATGCTGCTTTTGTCCAGTTTAATTAGCAATACTAGAGCTAGCTTTTTTAAAAATTTTCTCCTGGACTCCTTATTTGTTAAGACTTGTACTGTAGGACAGCTACTGAATTAATGTACAGCTCATCTGGGACACAGCTGTCTCGTGGACAAAATCTGCAGTCTGGAGTTTACTGAAATTCTTATATCACTATATTCAGGACTTCTGCAACACGGGGTAATAGGACTTGATGTGATTTTTTTTTTTTCCTTGTACCCTTGTTTTTTGATACAGGGCTCCATCTATTGGCACTTACACTTTGAAGTATCTCTTGAGTATCAAGGTAACTCTTCCTTTAGTGTCTGGCTTCCATAGATAAAGCACTGGGAAACCTGCCTCCCTTTGTACAGCAATTCCAACAACTCACACTCAGCAGAGAACTGCCCTGTGTTATCTGAGAAAAATTAAACTTCTTTCTCTTCAGGAATCTATAATCACTATTAAAGTATCTAAGAATGAGCGATGCCTATCCTAATAGCAGAATCTTCTCCTAAGAATTCATACTTTCATCTTTTGGAAGACTTAAGGGATAGAGGTTGACTCTTCAGAGAGAAGCTCCTATTTTTTTGAGCTTGTCTAGCCCAGACAAGAAAAATCTCTTCAGACTAATGGAGATGTCAGTCTGAGCTCTGAGACTCTTAAAACATCTCTGGCCTCAACTCCAGGAGAAGGTTCTAATCACTAGTCTGCTTAGGAGACAACATTCTTTTTTTTTTTTTTTTTTTTTTATTTTCCCTGGGAAATGGGGTGCAAAATTAAAGCCAATAGGCTTTATCATTTATAGCACTTTCACCATGGACTTAAGAGATCTTGGTTTTGCTCTTCTTCTGAGGCAAAGATCCTTGAACATAAATGACAGAAACACAAACTAGAACTGGATGTGCCCATCTCTATGTGACAATCTGCTAGACTGGAGCTATATTTTCTCTTGCAGTCAGCATTGCTGATTTGCATCAAGGTAGAACCTGAGGAGCAGTGCAGAGAATACAGGCCTGAAACTGTCCTACTATGAGATTAGCTACAGTTCATGCTTCCAGGATGCCTGTTGGACAGAAACACTTGGGGGGTCTAAAGTTAAGGACAATCTGTCCCAGAACATGACCTTGCTGCAGGTTTGAGTAAGAATCTCTGCTGAAATGACACTCTCCTGAGGGTGCTCAAGAGCAGAACTCTTTACCTAAGATGCTTTGAAAGAAGAAATGCTTATTAAGAACAGAAATTTTCAAATGTTCAGAAGCAGATGCGTAGGACATGTTTAATCTTTACAATTGCAATGCATACATGTTTGTATTTATCTTATGGTGATACTAAACAATACTTTTATCTTTGACTCAAGAACTCCATCTTACAACTTTTAGATTCTACAATTAAAATTTTAGAGAAAATCTCAATCAGTTACTAAATATTTCCCCTGGTAGATCTGGCCTCTTTTAGCCTTGTAATTCTCCCATTCCCATGTACTGTGCATTGCAATTTTTCTACACTGAGGACTATTGTCTATAGGTACACACTAACAAAATGGCACCCTCATTAAATGAAATACTCTCAAGTAATTGGAAGTCCTTGCATTTGTCTACTTTCTTTTGTGTGCCTGCATAAATTAAAAAGGTATACTTCAGATAACAAACCAAAGTGAAACTTTAACTACTATAAAGGATTTTATGTTCTTGCAATGGCTTCATTTTAAGTAAGACTTAGTAAGAAACATTATTTTTTTAACATTTACAGACTAGGAATAGTCTGTATCTAGAAATAGGAAGCATAGGCTGGATGTTATTTCAGAAGAAACCTCTGCAAACACATGGTCATGGAGTGAATAATTTGCCTTTTACTGGAACTTAAAGCATTATTTAATCAATTAAAACAATAGTTAGCATTTGTATAGACTCACAGGCACTTTTATTACTACTATTATTTTGTAAAGAGTTTGTGTTTCTCAGAGTGGTTAGCTCTTAAATTTAGCAGGAAACAAATAAAATACCATTAAAGATGGCTACTTTGCCTCTTTTTAACTTCCAAATGTATACTACACACACACAAACAAATATATATGTATGTACATATACCCAAACATACATTTTAGGTAATGTAGTAAGGCTGCATAGCAACAAACTACTTAATCTGAGGAGAATGTGTAAGGCTATATACCTCATCTACAGACAAAAATAATTTTTTTCTGCTTAAGAGACAGATTGATCTGAAGACCAAGGAAGTAAATGCTGATACCAGATCATTTTGATTCTGCTCAGCTGGACAAGGTATCAACAGGTGTGGGTGGGAGAAGAAAAGGAAGTGGAGGCTGCTTCTGTTTCATCTACAATACTGTATATATTTGCCTTTGATGCTGTCTCAATTATGCTGGCAGCTTTAGTATGAATATTTTCAGAAGAGAGTAAGCACCAAGATCTTTTTATGCCAATCCTTTTTTTCCCAAGAAAACACACTTTGAAACCTGTCCAAGGCATCTACAGCATACACAAGAAAATATTAAAAGATATTACAGTATAAATATAGTTTTTGCTATAACTTAAAAGGAAGTCTAAGTAAATAATATTTTATAACTCGCATCTGACTAGGACTACGTTACTAGAAGACAATGTAAGAAGACAAACGTGCATTATGCTGCCAAAGCAGTAAATAAATATGAAAACATGTATATACCTTCTTTTTCCACCGAGTCAACAACAGCATTGACAAGGTGTATTACAGTCACTACGGAAGCTTGTAAAAGGTATAAAAGGAGCAAATTAAAACAAACCTATAGTTAGTATCACTTTAAAAAGCAGACATATACACATAAACCCCCCTATTAACAATGTGAAATTGCAGTTTGTTACTGTTTTATAGAGCAAGATTATTGGTATACATACACATTTACTCTCAATCTAGAGAGCAGTTGCATGTAATGCATAAAGCGCATATCTAAAGCTCAATTTTATTCTTGCTAAACATACAAAAGTACTTGTAGCTACTTGTGAAGTATGTTGTGCATGAGCACAAGGCTGATTAAATTGTGTTAGAATTTCCGAAACATTATCTAAATATACTTATTTGCATAATACCTGTTACTGTGATGCAGACAGGGAACACAGTAACACACACAACAGGTGTTCAGGTAGAGGAGAAGACAAGAACTCTCTCGTTTATTGTTGACCTCTTATATATAAGTTTCTGGACAGTGATCAGAGATTGGACAGAGAAGTTACTGCTTCAACTCTACTGGTCACTTGAGAAGTCCATCAGGTGATATTTTTTCACAAAGGAATTCAAACATGATCCTTGTTTATCTTACAATTCATGAGAACTGGCTCCATTACACCAAAATAAATCAGAAGGCTTATTTTCAGGGACAACAAATACCTTATCTACACAGAAACAAACTAAACTTTCTAAAGGCTTGTGTTGGGTGAATTAAGGATTACTGCATTAGACTTCTCCTTTAAAAATGTAAACTACGTTGCCTCCCTACCAATTAAAGACATGGGGAAGAAATTTTCCCTGAAATGAACTAAAAGGATAAAATATGAAAAATACCTACTGAAAATTTCTGTTACTGATCTACTTAAGTTTTGTATGAAGCAGAGATATCACAGTAGGAATACAAAATTCAGGCTGTTATATGCTTATTAAAAAAAATAAAACAACTTAAATGAATGTGTTTTTTATGTCTTCCCTTTCCCTCAAGATAGTTTCGGAATGGAGAAGGATTTACTCTTACAGGGTAAAATGAAGTAAGCACATGCAACTTGTTTGCACAGCTCAGGGATTAAATACCAAGCTAATAAATTCTGAATCTACCAAAATGGAAGGAAGGAACAGCATCTATGATGCTACAGCTATTTCTCTTAAAATTATGTATTAATGAGTAATCAATACATGACAGGAAATGGGAAAAAGAATACACTTAACATATGAGATGGTGAGGGGGGAGAACAACATCTACAACATGACACTTAAAACCACAGGAAAAAACAGTTGGAAGCTGGTATCAGGTCTATTGATAAAATGATGAGGACTGTAAGCATACCATTTTACTTTCACCAATCATTAAACCAGATAGGTTTTTTTCATGCTGTTGATAACAAATCACTCTACTTCATTAAGTAGCAGAATGTTCTTTATTCCTATGCTAAAGGAATTTCAAATTCTTTTTCACCTGGCAAAAACAGGAAGTGGAATAAAGAGTCAAAGCACACCTTAACTTAGCAAATTAAGTTATGAGACAACTGTGGCTTTGTCCAATCAGTATGACATGTTTCTGGATACATAGATGCATTCATATAACTATAAAAGCATCTGTCATCACAATGGAAAAGACATCCAATTAATAATAATCAAACCCACAAATATGTATGCTGATTATATTTTGATGGACTTGAGGTGTGACCAAAATAAATATTTTTTTATATTGGCTTTTTTCAATCTATGAAATGTTTTCATGAATTCATTTCAATCATGGTGAAAGCCAAATATACTGCTCTATTATAACAAAATTCCTTTTTGTGCAGTTTCCTTCATTACTAAAAGTAATCAAACTTACAAGCAGTCCCTTAAACTCTGCTCTCACTCAGAACTGATTTGATCCATATGGGAGCTGAGGTCGCAGCAAGAAAAAGAGAAGGAAACAAATTAAACTGTAACACCAGAAAGCTTTTTACTGAGAGCTGAACAGCAAAGTGAAAGTTATATTTGTGCAGAGGCCATTTTTTAAATTCACTGTATTCTTGCATAAGGTGATAATTAAGGATAACCTAGAAGAGTTTACCAAATTCTAGTAAGTTTTAAACACAAGGCTCTGAGCAACTTGAGCTGCATTTTCACTGTAGTATTCTAACAGCAGAACGATTACATATAACTTTAAGGTAAAGTAATTAACAGTTGGTGTAGAGATAGGTAAAATATTTTTTTAAAATAAGATCTGGGTATTAACATAAGTAAACACAAATATATATTAAATAAGCTACTATTTAATATATATTCAATATATGTAAATTCTATTGTTATTAAGAGATACAGATGCAAAGACAGAACAAATGAACATCATCAGCAGTACAGAATGATTGCATTTGACATACCATTGTCATCACATGATTCAGACTGGAAGGAGCTGAGAGACTGGACCTCAGACATGCTTTCTCTAGCACTGTAAGGATGGGAGTTCTTTTCATCCAGAGGCTTCTTAGAAAGGCAGGGGTCAAGATCTACTACTTTGGCTGAAAGAAAAAGTTTCAAGTGAGACAATAAATAGGTTCTAGATTAACGAATCAATACAATTTAAAGTTGAGATCTGCACATTTTACAAAACTTAGTAGAACATGAAGGCTGATCAGAGACAAAACCCAGTAAAGTCACAATGTCTTTTTTACTCTAAGAGGTATAGACAGAAACTTTGTATTCATATTAAAATTGTATCAGCATGCACATTTAACAGGGAAGTAAAAAGTAAGAACATCTCTTACTGTCATAGTCAAAATCCCAGCTGGGTTTCTGTATTGAATCACTGTCCGAAGGCGAGTTGGAGGGAGGTGGAGGTGGCAAGTTTGGTGCAACGCTGCAAACAGCTACAGCCTTCCGGTGACCATGCACAGAATCTGGGTTAAATGTACTAAACTCAGGGTGCTCAGGGATAGCAGACCCTTCAAAAGAATTCCTGTCAAGATTGTTCCTGGAGTCGCTTGGAATGCTGGGAGTGTACGAAATGGGACGAACAGGAACCTGTGGTGGGATGTCAGAATAGATGTTCTTATTCAATTTTGCATCAAAACATGGTCTTTGCAAGAAGGCTGTTGTGGCTCCCAGTTGCTTATCTTCAGGTTCTGCCTGGTGCTTCTTCTTTCTACCAACCACTTTGCGGCAAACAACAAAAATCACAACTAACAAGAAGATTCCTGTGATGAAAACAATAATCCCAATCACTTCAGCTAAGCTAATGTTCCAAGATGTCGAAACATATTTATTAAGAACAATGTCTGAGCAGTGTTTGCCTCCAAATCCACGACTACAGTTGCAATGATATGAACCGTAAGTATTCTCACAGAGGGCGCCATTGAGACACGGGTTTTCTATGCATTCATCGACATCAGTCAGGCACCTATTAGAAACAGAGCACAACAGTGATGTTTAACTTACATCAGTAGCCTTTGTTGTAATCTTGTTCTCAACAATTTTAGATATATTTAAGGTACTGCACACTAACATGCATTCTGCTATTTTAGCAACATCCCAGATTTCAACCAGTTTGAACTGCTAATATGGTAATTAATACTACTAAAAGTCAATGCATGTGGAACACTACCTACCTTTCTCCACGAAAGCCTGCTTCACACTCACAAACGGGTCCATCCAAACTGTCAATACACTTGCCACTGTTTTTGCAAGGGTTGTCTTTGCAATATGGACCCAGCTGGCATCTGCAAAGGCAAAACAAACAAAATCAGCTGAACATTACCTTACAGCAAGTGAGTTTATAGTGTGGGATTCAGAGCTATAACAGAGGGGCTGTTGTTAACGTCAGCCAGCTCCAGTGCGTCTCAAAGTCTGAGATTTAAGCAGAAAATAGATAAAAAAGGACACAGAAAAAGTGTTACATTTATATCCTGTTTTCTAAGGGGTTCATGGATACAATGAACCATACAAACATACCTTTGACCTGTGTATTGTCCTCGGCACTGGCAGATAAAATCATCACTGACTGAGATGCAAGTCCCACCATAAAGGCAGGGGTTGGAAGCACATGGGTTGACACTTACATCACAATGAGTTCCCATAAACAAAGGTGAACACTTGCAGTAGTAACCTGAAATCAAATACAGTCTTTTTGAAAGATGCACACAGATTTACTGGATTTGAGATAAAAACCTCCCTGCCTACCTACAGATTTAAGATAAATTCCTCCCTACCCACCAACCTGTTACAAGAGAGAAAAGATAGGAAAAAATATAATTTTTTTTTATCGAAAAATGAGACAAAGTGTAACAGTAAGAGTTTCCTTAAACACGACTGAAGGGAAATCTCCATTTCTCTCACGAAACACAAGCTGTCAAAATGATTTCAGGATTTTTAAAGAAAAACTCTAAAACATTTAAGAGGAATGGACCTAGGATGTCAGCCCTGAAGATTAAATCCCCACTTTGCCAGATGGATTTTGTCTACTTCAAACCCCAAGAAGCTGAATCTAGAAGGCACACACAGCCTTCTTACCAATTCAACAACTGACCTTCTACAACTCTGGGAAACCAAGAATCATGCACGAAGTTGTTTTGTCCTTCAAAGCAGAGAAGCTGAAAAGCAGTTTTGAAAACTAGACACAAAAGAATAAAGAGCATCTCACCTCCATTTGACAGTGCATTGCAGACACCTCCATTCTGACATGGGCTGCTTGAACAGCCATCTGTGGCAGTCAGCAAACATCCTGGAGTGACATCTACAGATTCTTCCATGTGTGCATAGTTTCGTGGCTTGCTGTTTAGAGGCAGCTCTTGTCCATTGAGTACAATGGAATCCATACAGCCTCTGAAACCATTGCTAACCTGAGGACTTCTACCATGTCTTGTACCTTGCTGACGAATATGACCACCAAAAAACACATGGTTGTCTAGGTTTAGCGTTCGAAGTGTACCAGGAGCAGTACCAGATGCAGTATGCACCCTATCCAGAACAAGTCGTGCGTAGTTTCCATCCACTTCAAGGGATATGGAATGCCACTGGCCATCGTTTATCTGAGTGCTCTGAACAGAGACAATGCCGGGTCCGCTGCCACAATCAAATTTATACTGCAGTCTTCCATGATGGATCTACAGAGGAAAGCCACAACATCAATAAATGGTCCGCACACTTAAAGAGTATGAAATATTGATGCCTATAAAAGTTTATGTTTGCTGGAAAGACAGGATGATGGTGGTGTCCATAAAAAGCAGTTTAATAACACCATTTTCTAGTCACAGCAACTGTGATTTATTCTATATGGTTCTTTTAATTGAAACATACATTTTGTACCTTTTGTTCCTCTAGTAAAGCAGTCACCGATCACAATCAAAATATTACAATACTTCAATACCTTTCATCTTGTGCTTTAAGTAACTTTCCCTCTATGGGCTTCAGTATTATAAGCAAATAAATTTAAAGTTGTTTAAAATACATGATTCAGGAACGTTTGTGTTTTTACACATTTAAAAATTTCTGTACAAGTTTGTCACCTGGATGTGTAGCACACCCTACCTTTAAGGCAATTTCCAATTATAACAATTCTACAGAGATGTTATGACTCAGTCTTTTAATCTGACACAAAAAACATTAAGAAGATTGTAGGAAGAAAGGAGGAGATTTTAATATACCTCTAGGATACTGTAGTCTGTTCCTCGAGCATACATAACAACTGCATGAGCAGAATAAGTTCTAAGTCTCATTGTCAGCTTCATCTCCTCTTTGTTCTCGTTTTCCATGAGACGGTATTTCACATAGCTGCTCCCAGTAAATGTCACAGCAGAGCCAGCTGATGCTTAGGAATACAGAAAAGCATAAAAAGTATTAGCACAGGACTGGAATCAAGTTTATATTTGAAAAGTAATATAGCTTTACACGGAGTTTTTTAGAGTTAATTCCTTACCAGGACATTGTCCAGCTTTGCTGTCTTGGCAAACACAAGTATATTTTCCTTCCTTTGGATCTCCTAAACATTCAGTACCTTCGGGACATGGGTTTCCTTCACACACACTGTTCACCAGAGGGCATTTCCCTTCTGTAAAACCAAATCCATTATTTTTTTTCGGTTGGTGGTGATGGTATTTTGTGAAAAGGGATTCTTAAGCACAGTAGCTGAAAGTACCCCAAATGGCATTCCTAACTATCAGACAAGGACGTGAATAACAGTTATGGGGCACAACTGGCACAGAGACAAATAGCATATAGAGTGGCTGATACTCATCCTTGATTACTGAATTAAACTGGAAAATTTGGGAAACTGGTGTTGTGGTTTAAGAACCATTCACCACAAACCCCAACATGTAGATTTTAAACATGGACAGAATTAGGTTGGGAAGACCTGAGAAAAGCATGTCTGTATTTGAGACAGAAAAGGAATGGGCTTTAAATATTTACTTCATATGTGCAAGTTCATCCAGCGAGGTTAAGTCCTGATTTAAAAAAGCTATGTTATTTTCCTCAGAGATAAAGATAAATTAATCTTCCATCAGAAATCTTTATACTTACATATATTTTGATGAATATTTATTTCCCACATTACCCTCTCATTCCCAAAAAAGTTTGGAAACTGTGTGGGCTACTCCTCTAAGCACAAACAAGGAAGTATTCAGTTACTTTGCAGGAACTTACCTTTGTGCACACAAGACTGAAAATGACCATCGATATAGGATAAGCAACAACAACAAAAGTTTTTTCATAATATGGAAAATGAAGGTGTAGCTATAAAAAGAATAAACACCTTCTCCCATAAGCTTGCATTATGTGAACTCTTGAAATGAGGTAATGAGATAAGAAGAATTAGTCTTTACTATGATTAAAATTAGGCAAATATTATGGAGACAGTTACAGAACATTCCTAATCTTGTCCTGTAACATAAATTTCCATATGTGGATTACTGCTTTTTAAAATCAGAGCAATCTTCTCAAGGATACAGTATTCCTTACTGTGTTTCTTACCTTTGCAAAGACAAACTGCTGTTCTGTGATGACGGGGAGTGACAAAACTCAGCCTGGCTGTGCTGTGGGTTGACATGACATTCTCATCCACTGTTACTTTTTCTTCACAAAATTTCAAAGGACAATCTAGGCCTGCGCAGAGCTTATGAAACACATCAATTATCCGGACACCTAAAATCTCCTCTAGGTCAGGCACAGAAGAGTTTATCTTGTGGAGCAAAATTCTCATTGGGTGGTGAGAGCTACCAGACTTTTCAATATTCAGGAGGACATCCAGATTAGAAGGAGGATCAGAAGGCTGCAAGCTAACAATTTGGATGTCATTTCTCCTCACGCCCAAGATGTTTCTTAATGCTCTCTGGAAATTGCGCCAGTAATCACCAATGAATTCTTCAGGGGACAGGTTTGCAAAGCGTATTGCGATGCTGTGATTTAATATATCTTGTGTGACTTGTCTGATGTGTACAGTAATATCAGCTGCAGTTGTAAATTTTCCATCTGTAACAGTGACATTTAGGAGGTACTGTCCTACATCTAACCTTTTATGTGCTATTAGTTTGCCACCAGTACTGGAAACAGAGAACAGGGATTCCATTTTGGGGTCCAGACTGTATGTCAAGGTATCATAAACATCTTGATCGGTTGCGTGAATTTTTCCAATGACGCCGCCTGAGTATTCTTCCCCAAAGGCTGTGATAAAGATTTCCAGAGGCAGTATTGCTGGAGAATAAATGCTTTCCTCAATAACTCTAATATCAATGTAAGTCAAAGATGACAACGGTGGTTTTCCATTATCTGCCACCTAAAGGAAAGATGAGATGATTTTTGCTTTATCTCAAATTCTATTGTAGATATTTATACTGTATATAGCAGAGCTGTATTTTTGTACCAAAAAAACCCCATCAAAAAGTCCTATAGGAAAATGCTTTACATAAATTCCATAACACAATTCCTATTAACATAAAAGTTAAAACTGAAAATTTAAAAAGCTCATATAAGGAGGCCCACACAAACATGTTTTCACTTCTCCCAAGACTAAAAGCCTGCAGTGCTCTTACTACCTGAAAATGTCAGGAAGCTATTAACACTGACAACAAATAAACATGAAATGCACAGTAGCTGATTTCAGACACTAGATGGTGCTTGAAGCTTTTTTATATACCAACATTACAAACTTGAAATGAGTCATGCACTAGAAATGTACAACATGCTTCACTAAGGTTAGAAGGTGGTCTGGAAGACAAACTAAATGCACTGTGCCAAACAGTACTTCAAAAGGGACAAAATGCATGCAGAAAGTTACAATTAATAATGTTGTCTTTCATGATTTTTGGTCACAGAGAGGGAAAAGAAGAGATGGGTACCTGTAGTGCTATTTGCTTCAGGTAGTTAATCAACTATCTTTAACTATATCTCCACCCTTTTTGGACAAAGACATATACTGTTGTTGTATGAAGACAGTAAAAAAAAAAGAGTGGAAAAGTGAGTA
The DNA here is from genome assembly GCA_032173965.1 of Sitta carolinensis. NCBI lineage: Eukaryota > Metazoa > Chordata > Aves > Passeriformes > Sittidae > Sitta > Sitta carolinensis. The sequence continues at coordinate 29,647,981 of CM063285.1, forward strand.
AAGAGCATTCCCTTGAGCTCACTTTTTTCCTTCTATTTCTCACCTCCTGCTTCCCATCTATCTTTTTCCAGAACTTTCTCCCAGTTACTGAAAGTGACACTGAAGAAAGAGTTAAAGAAGAATTGGAGAGGTGATGGTACATCGGGGATATACAAAGCTCAGACAGTAGAAGATATTCTGCTTTGTTTAAAAGATTTTGCAATAATTTTACAGACTACACTTTGAAAATCTATGCAGAGAAGCTGCTTGTGATTTTTTTATACAAATTTAAGCAAAAGAGGAGTAACTCTAGGCACAAGAATATCTGTGGATGGGCACACAAATGTGGCATTTTTAAAAGATAATGTGTATCTCATAGAACTACATGTCTTCATCTGTTTCTGTTAACTCCAAAAGACAGGCATAGCTAGAAACTTGTCCTCCAGCTACCCAAATAAATAACGAGAGCTTTAGCTCAAGCTGGCAAAGTTTTGTTTTGCCTAGATCTCTGCCTGGAAACAAGACAAGGCAGGCAGTTTAGCTACAGAAGAAATGCCCAAGGGAAACAAGAAAAGACTCAAAACAAACAGACAAGCAAAATTATAACAAATGGACAGCAAACAGGAAAGAAGAACCCCAGGAGAAATGGTTTTTCAACAGTGCAGATATTTAAAAATGTGCTGTGGTTTTAAACTGAAGACTTCAGAGTGTAGCACAAAGGACTGCATGACTCATAGCTGAAGATTTCGCACACTAATGCTGAGAGACATTTGTTAATGGATAATCTATTTCCTTTGGAGAGAGGACAAGCAAGTACAAGTGGCATGCCCATATAACGTGAACACTGGGGGAAAAAAAAAATCCTTATTTCCTTTAAAATGACAAAAGTATTTTGGAGGTAGTGAGTGCGTAGAGTGCATATGGGGTATGTTTGTGTGGTTTTAGTGTTTTTGATTATGATTTTTTTTAAAATGAAAGTATGCCTGTAAATTAAAAACATCACTACGTCAGCAATCCATTCAGAAAGCAACTAAGGTGAAAGCTGTAAATACTGAAAAGCACAATAGCAAAGGTCAGTTAAAAACTGAAAATGGGTATCAAGAGATCATACAAAGCCATTAACTTGCGATTTGCAAGATCAAAATGCAGAAATTAAACATAATGCAAACTTGAGAAAATGCCTTCCTACGGACTTTAAAAAATATTATTTTAAATGAACAGAGGAAGAGTATTTTACCTCAATATCCATGCCTATAGTTTTGTGTGTATCATTAGAACTGGAGTCTTGTGATAAGGAAATGCTAGTTTTAGTCTTGGATGCCTTCATACCCATGGATTGTAAGACAGTAGCAAATAATAGCAGTATGTCTATTAAAAAAAGCTAGCAAAGTATAAAATGACAAAGGGCAATTAAAAGAAAGTGATATATTTCAAGAACCCAGTCAAGAAACCTGGAAATCAACAGACTAGACTGGTCCAAAATACTGAGGCTGGGTAGTACAGCACACAAGAAGACGTGCATTAGTACAGTGTGCTTCAATGATTTACAATCTCTGAGAAGTCTTTATTCTAATAGAGCACATTTAGTTTAAGACACTTGTTTAGCTACTGGACGCCATTAAAATGGCCCATATTCATTCCTTAATAGAAAGGCACTTTTCAGCTCCTGTGCTGAAGACAAGATAGCTGAAGTACTGACAGGCTGCCTACAAGAAGACTAGAGAGCAGAAAGTGGCTTAGAAATGAAAGAATTGCAAGATTCCACCCAGAAGATGTTAGACGGGAATCTCACACTTTAGAAAAGCCAGGCACATAAGGAAGGACCAAAGGTGCAGCTGAATCATGAACTGTGACAAAGTCAGTATAACAGTCTATACAGAACAAACATAATGGCCTATACACGCATTTATAAGAAAACATTTTAAAAGCAAAATGAACCAAAATGAACTGCTTAGAGAAGATTTCAAGTAAAACACATTAATCTTGCACTACATTGATTCCACATACAGAAAAAAACATCTAAAAACAGACTTTGGGGGACTTGGCACTGAGGAAAAAATGGTTAACAGAGGAATGATATACTTGCCTCATTTTTGTTCCAATTCTTAAACCCTAAACTAAATTATACTTGAATGAAACTATATCTGTTCTTATACTGATGGCTTCTGGTTACTAACATTTCAATGACTCAAACAGAAAATTACAGTAACTATATGTTTTTCTTCTTTTCTCAAAGGAAACAGACTTTGTGTAAATATGTTACAATTATCCCAATATGGACAGAATTCAGCATACACTGTTATAAACCATATTGCTCTAAAATTCTGCAAGTGCATGTTTACTCATAAATTACCTGCAATAGTATGTGTAAGAATAATTTGGAGCTTGAAAGAAATTTGTCATGTGAAAATGAAGGTAAGATTTTTTTTCTTAAAACCTGAATCTGGAAATGAAGTTTTAGAATTAAGGCCATCTATTTTTAGAGTACCAATTTTAAGTCCTCTGTTCCCAGCTGCTTAATTTATAACTGAATTTAAAAGGACTAGATAAGATTAAAACAATTGGTTTGAACTTATCTCACACTATGTTACAAAAAGTATTTGAGAGAACTCAGCCAGGTTAATAATGTAGCCTTGGACATAGTCTGGTGTTTTCGCACGACAATGGCAAATGTAGCATATAGTACAGCACTACAGGGTCATTTTTGAGTTTTATGCTGTGGTTTCCAAAACAAAAAATGTGCAGGATCCTGACATCTCAAACTACTGCACTGCAAGTTTCAATGCTATGAAAAAAGATCTACTGAAAGTACTATGAAAAAAAGTCCAAACTTAAAAAAAGATGTTTTCAATTGCCATTGAAAAAAGAATGTGGCACTACAGGAAAATTTTTCATTACTGCTATGTTGCACAATATCCCTGCTTTCATCATGTGAGTTTAGTCCAGCACACAGCTTCAAAGGTCAAAACGATAGTGGCAAAAGGAATTCTGCAGTCAATAGTGAGTGGCTCAAAGAACCTGTCCCCTGTTGGCTTTTTCCACATTCCAGCCAGAAGGCAAAGAGCTTATCAAAACCACTCACCCAGTTAACATTTCACTTACACCTTCTGACTGTGAGTTTAATTGAACTTCCCATTGCATCTGTGCAGATTAGCATTTAAACCAACAGACTATGTCTATGAAACATCACCTCATGGGACATGCCTCAAATGACTACTTGGCATGTCAGGGTCTCCTAACAGAAAGACAAGTGGTGGAGTGAACATGAATGTGAAAAGTCAATTAAATACTTACTATGCAAAACAGTAAGAGGAACATGACAAAAACATCCTACCTTAACGTGAAGCAAATAGTGATCTCTCATTTTGCGATTCAGTGCAGCACTTGTGGTCAGAACTCCCTGCTGGGTAATCTGAAAGGTTCTCTCCTCATTTCCAGCCAGGATGGTGAAGAGAAAAGGAGGGCCGTTGTGAGAAGAATCCCTGTCTGTCACCACTAGCTGCAGCACACTGAATCCAATAGGCTTATTTTCCTATAGATATACAATACACATTGGTCTTGTTATAATTGAGGATATAGTCTGATGCTGATTTCTTCCTTGCAACAGAACCCCCCAAAAATTACTGTCAAACCAGTTAATCAGTACAAGAGAAATCAGAATGACAATATTGCTTCAGGGAAACTACTACCCTCTGAGAATAAGACTCAAAAACAGTAAAAGGAGGAAGGCAGTGTTTTAAACTTAGTATCGTATTTTTGAAGGTAGCTCAGCCTTGACACTTTATATTTTTCCACTTCTTCTCTGAATTAATATTACCGTAGCCTAATTACCAAGTCATCAAAGATTTGAAATTTTAAGAAAACATGTGTTAAGAATAATCTAATGCCTTTGCTAGGAGGACTAGAAAAAATACACTCCTACATCCTTGTGTCCCTAATTGGAGTTCTGACTACAGATGTGGCTGCTACAGCCAACATCCAGTTAAAATATGGATGGGTGTAAATATGGGTGTAAATCAAGGTTTTAAAATTTGCATTATAAAATCCCTTCAAGTTGACATGTACTGTGGATGTCTGAGGTTTCACAGACACCTCACATACATTGGCTTATCATGTATCTTACACATACATTTAACCTTATCTGACACTTGAAAGAGCTCTCCCAGAAGACTTGTGCTCTACTGTATCAGCCATATTTTTCTATATACATATTTATTTGAAAAGTAAAAAAAATAGAAATATTATTTTGAAGTACAATGATAAAAAAATGGTATCCCTTTCACAGATGTAAAAACTCCTGATAACAACACTGTTTCTGAGAGAATAAGTCAATTTAGTTATCAGATACCACAGAAAAGCTGAAGCTTTTTCCCTTTCAGCAAAACAAAGACCATTGCTTTAAAATACAGATATTTACAGTTGGACACCCAAAGTAATTTGACTTTCCTAAGTGCTTAGCTAAGAGCTAAGCACATACTTCTACTGTGTCTAAATACATCCATCTCCTATACATGAGGAAATGCACACCAGCATTCTTGGGCAACTCCTCCAGATTTTTCTCTGCTACCTTAAAATAAGGCAGGCCCATATGAATGAACTGTAAAACAAGAGGTCTTCCTTTTTAATTGAGTAAGGGAAATAGTACAGACATTGGTTACACAGTCTGAAGCTTAAGAGATATACTAATTAACGTTTATTTCAAGAAAGACTGTAATTGGAGAAAAGAAGATAGGTTTGACAGCACACAAACATGAATCTGTTGGTTTTTGTTCTGTCTTTTTTTTTAAAGTAAGATCCAGGACATCTTACTTGCATACTGTGTGTATATTGCATATATTCACTTTGCCTGTTTCCAAAAGCTGCCTTTACAAATGATGCACACCTGCCTCAAACACAAGTGGTATATTAGGATGGCACAGTGCATCAAGTAACATTGTCTGATCTTCACTAATCTGCTGTACCCAGCCAGGAAACTGTAGAAGGACACAATGAATTCAGCTCATTTACATTACTAGTCTACAAAGGTCTCAAAGCAATTCCTTTGTTGACTTCCATTTATTTCCTATTGGATTTAGGAAGACAAGAAGTATAGACGCTGACTCTGCTGTCTTTGCCTTAGCAGTTTTCTGAATCAGGCAAGTACATGCCAGGAACTCAAGAATGTGGTGTACTGCTATCATCCTATGGTGTAAAATTAGTCAAAGGATAGGTATGCAGCCATATGAAATTCCATTCTCGTTCTGACTGCTGCTGATCCCAGAAGAGGCCAAAGGGAATTAAGGCTTAGCCTATGTGCCATGGTGCAGAACACTAGCTTCACAGTACTGGGTACCTAAAGGATCTTTTTCTAAGCAGTAACTCTTACAACTAAAAAGAAATAGCAAAATTATGTATTTTAACATCCCTGTATGATTTTAAGATTGTTCTATGCATAAATCGAATTTATAATACATATACATGTAAACACACAAGGAACCTGAAAAAGAACCCAGAGGGGTTATGCAGTGTCCCTCACTGTAAATATTCAAGATATTTATATTTCAATATAAATTGAATTCAATAATTCAATAATATAATTCAGAATTCAATAATTCAACTGTCTGGACTCAATCTTGTGCCACGTGCTCTAGAATGAGCCTGCTTTAGCAGGGAGACTGGACCAGGTGACGCACTGTGGTCCCTTCCAACCTCAACTGTTCTGTGATTCTGACAACTTGCAATATAAGTTTCTACATAATGTGCAAACAGGAATTTTATAACCCTCAATACTTATTTGATAAGCAGTCTCCCTGATGACCTTAAATAATTAAAAACACATAAAAATTCAAGTCACAATTTTGCAGTCCAATAACATTACTGATTTAACATTACTGGTTGTATTTACCTGGATGATGACACTATAGTTTCCTTTTGAGAACACTGGAGGATTATCATTTACATCAGAAACATCAATGTTAACTGTAGTTGTGTTAAGCTTAGGTGGGCTTCCATTATCTGAAGCTTGAACTGTCAAGGTATATCCTGAAATCTAAAAAATTAATAAAAAAATATTAAAACATTTACTGAAGAGGAAAAAGGTAAGAAACTCAGATTTTGTTTTATGGAAGAATTATTTTAGTACAACTCCCAATAAAGCTTTCCTTCATATATTTAATCCTTTCTCTTCCTCCCCAAAGTACTGATATAATCAGATGCTTGCACTTTATTATAGCTCTAATAATTTGGAAGATGAAATGGTAATTTACAAATAGAGTAAGAAAATGGTGGACAACAGTTTTGTATAGGTAAATTAATCCCAGCTGCCCTAAAACCACAAAAAACTCACCTTTTCTCTGTCTAGAAGCTTAGTCACTTTTATTTCACCTCTGGTAGGGTCAATTGTAAAAGGATTTCCTTGATTGCCATCTATAATTGTGTAGTGAATGCGGTTGTTGGAAGGTCCATCAGCATCATCTGCCATAACCTAAGAGACATTACGGTTCCATTTAAAACAGGTTGAAACAGATTCTAGCACCTTTCAGATAAACTCATCCTGAAGATGAGTTTTTTTGGTCTAACAAATTTCATAGTTCACAGGAGAAATGCCATATCAACAGAATATACCAACATCACTTAATTTCCTGAATTTCTTCTGAAAGTTAAGTCATGGTCTCATGAGGAGAACATAAACATACCACAAAATATTATCTACCTTTCCCACAGCATCTGAAGTCTCTACTTCTGAAACTTTTTCAAAGTAAATTTTCAGTTCACTCAGTGGCAAACATCTATTCATTGATGTTCACCTTCAACACTTATTCCTTCAAGACTGAAAGCATGATCATCATGACAGAGTATTTCAAAGTAAAAAAACCAATACATACAGTAGTAACTGATTGTTCAAGCGTAGCATCCTCACTGATTACTGCAGTGTAAGTGTCTTGGCTGAACACTGGAGAATTGTCATTGATATCCGTGACATTAATATTTACTGTTACAACATCACTTAATGAAGGCGTGCCTCCGTCTGTGGCTTCCACTGTCAAGTAGTACTCATGAGAACTTTCATAATCCAGACTCTCAATGATAAAAATGGCTCCTAGGGAAAAAAAAAAAGAAAAAAAAAAAGCCTCACATAAACTCTGGTACTGCTGTAGTATTACGTGTTACAACTTTTTATTTTGATCTGACAAATACTCAGCTTCTTCAGGGCTTGATTTGTCACTGTAAAGCTAGAGCTACCCAGTGAAAAGATTATGCTTTACAGGCATAAGTAAAAAGATGAAAAGTTCCTGCCATTACCACAAAAAATTCACAGTTTAGAACGACTTGGCTTACATTTTGTCATGTGAGTTTTTACCTGACTAGTTAAGATTGTGCAGTCCCTAGCATACACACTGACTTGCTGGATGAGTTTTTCTGGAACCTTTTTACTCCTTTCAAATATATGAAGTTTATCTGGCAAAATACTTCTATACCTTAGTACCAGCATGTCCACTGGAAAAAGCAGAACTGTAATTTCCACTACACTAGTACAATTAACAACTAAACTATTTAACTAACTATTACAAGTCAATTAGAATTAACTTTCAGGTAAAAATCTTACTAAAAACAAAACCGAAAAATAATCCTTAAAACCCAAGCAACTTTACCAGAAATTAGCTCCAGAAAAAGAACTCTATAAGTAAACAAAAGTAAAATTGAGGTGTTTATTGATTTTTAACAAAGAATTGTCATTAATAGGGAAAAATTCTCAACATAACCTAATCAGTCCCTGAGACTAAATCTAACTATCATACAAGCCTAAAATCTCCACTGTCATGCTGAACATATGGTTGAAAATAATATTCCTATTCCAAGCTCTCTTTAATGCCATATCAAACTTATCTATGATTACTGCCTTTCTGGACCAATGGCTAGTCTTCCCAACGAATTTTATTTCTAATCCTTCTTTTGCCAAGCCTAGCCATTCCTCCTCATTATATACCTTTTGTGGAAAGACTATAATGTTTCTCATTACAGCGCTACGTCTTACCACCTGCCTGCCCCCAGACTGGGGAATTTCCAGTTAGGAAACCCTTACTCTTGACAGCTAAATGAATCTAATCCAATAAATAGAATAAACCAATATATAGAAACAACAAATAAAGTTCCTATTCTATCTTTTACTGCACTCCTCTAGTAAGCATGCTGGCAAAATGGGTGAAAAGACAGCAGCAGCAGCTTAACAGCCAGGATGATGCACAGAGATTATACATAACCTGGTTAACTGTGGAGGCATTGTGTTTGTTTGGCCTAAAGTATATTCACACTTGTGACCTGTTACCTGTTGTTGAATCGATGCTGAATTTTCCATGTTCGTTCCCACTGACTATTGAGTATGTGATTTCAGCATTGGCTTCAATGTCTCTGCTTGCAGCATAGATCTGGAGAACTTCAGTTCCAACCAAAATGTCCTCTGATACACTTGCACTGTACTCTCTGTACTCAAATACGGGTGGATTATCATTAATATCCAAAACAGAAACTATAAGACTACTTGTTGAAGACAGTCTTCTAGGTAAACCCTCATCTGTAGCCTTCAAAGTTAATGTGTACACAGCTTGTAATTCCCGATCCAAAGGCTTCTCCAAACGAATGATTCCAGAGAATTCATCAATAGAGAACTGCCCCTCTGCAGAGTTCACCAGTGCATAATGGACTTTACGGTTCAACCCTGCATATTGAAAAGAATTTTCAAGTATGAAGCAACCAGTAAAATACATAACAACAGAATAATCCATCTGATAGCTATGGAAATAAGACATGCATGCTAAATATTATCATTCATGTTAAAAGAAAATTTCAGAAAGAGTTAAAGTCTCTTGAGAAGGACAAAATTACTTCCAAAAAAAAATATTAAGCTAACACTTCACTGGACTGATTTTGTGTCATACAGAAAACATGAACAGTGGTTCTGCTTCAGTTACAGCACTAGGTAATAAGAAACAATTATTAATATAAATATAACTTTAGAACAACAGAATCTGCTTAGCAAGCTTATAGTAACAGAGGACGATAAGGGAGAGTTAGGTTGCGTCAATTAACTAAACTCAAAACCACTATGCTTATTTAAGAATCATGTCCCAAAATTAACAGGAGCATAATTTCTAGCAACATTTCTTTATAAACCAAACAAAAACCTTATAGATTTTAGGGGAAAGTATTTTGGTCTGCCTGAGACTCAAAGACTAGTGAAGTATGAAAACATCTGTCATTTACCTTCCAAACCTAGCAACCTAGCTTTATCATAGCACAAAGCAGGTCAGTTGTTTAAGGAGAGTGAGGCAATTATTCATTAATACTATTTGATTAGAAAACTGATGAGATGTGGAAATCATATGCTTTTAAAAATACTTTATGCTGTTGTGTTCCTTACAACAAAGCCTATGAACAAACGCTTTCCAATGTCATCTTCAGTTCATGTTCACGTAAATATCTCTAACTCAACAATGAAGACAAAAAGACAGTAAAAATCTTAACAGCATATACATTAAACTGCAGCTGACCAGGGTTCTCTTGATGGAATGATCATTGATGGCTGGCCTGAGAAGCACACATTCAAAAATCCACGAATGCCCATTTACAGGAACAGACATGGCTTACAGTCCTATTACTTACATCAGGAATAAAAGGATGAACCTAATCAATCATAACATTAATTATAACTAATGACCTTATGACACTAAAAATATCCTACAGTTTGTCTCTCCCCCTCTCCTCTTTTTTGCAGAGAGACTATAGGGATGTCTTCCAAGCTACTGACACATGGAAGTCAGGTGTTAAATGATTTAGCAGACCAAATATATCTTTCAGGAGTCTAATTCTGAATGGTATTGAACATCTCTCAGCTCTGCTGAAACACTTGACACCTCTCAGGATAAAACTAAAGAAATAATACTGTAAGTATGAGAACATGACAAAAGTATCAGTCAAAGAATGCATACCTGCATCTGCATCTGTTGCCTGCACTCTTGTCAAAAGGGTTTTAGGCTCTGTGTTTTCAAATACTGTAATGGAGTAAGCATCAGCTGTAAACTCTGGGGCATTATCATTCACATCTTCCAGAGTTAGGATAATGTTAGCTTGGCACAATCTTCCTCCTCCATCTGTGGCTTTCACTAGAAGATGATAAACTGCTTGCTGCTCACGATCAAGTGCCATTAATGTTTTCAGTTCACCTACAAACAGCATAAAACATAAGTTGATTCAAGTTGCAAGGCTTAAGTACCCCTAACATATTTTCCCCTAAAATCAGAAAAGTTAAACAACAATTTTTTTTGTTTACAGTAATTTTATCCGTGGCTAAATCAACAGCTGTACTGTATTAATGAACTCCACTTTGGGCAAAGCATGTAAGTGACTTGCCTTTTCAGCTTGAAAAGATTAAGAACTAAAACGTGCTTTTTTTTTTTTTTTTTTTTCCTAATGCTCTTGAAACAGAAATTAGCTAAAGTTGAACTCTGATAATACAGAGAGAGAATGTATATATATACATTCAAAAATACAAGTGTGTGTGTGCGCAAAGAAAATTGAAATATTAGAACTCTGGCTATAAAAAATGCAAGGTTAAATCCATGTCCGGTTTTTCTGGGCTATTTAGTTGTGTTCTTTCCATAGCTATTGCTATTTCCTCCTCTATCATTCCATGAATAAATATAGCTATTTACTACGAGGTCTTAACTGCTCTAGACGAACCTCTAGAACTGTAACGTATTCTTTCTAAAGTGACAGAAAACATGAGAGGCTACTACTATGTGTAGACATTGTTTCCTTATAAACAGTTCAAAAAAGTATTATGAAACACTTTTTGTGAGTATTCTAGCCCTACCAATTCTCAATTTGTATAACAACACAGTAGCATGTCACACAGGTGGACATTCAAAGTCAAAAAAAAAACCCTAAACCCATGAAGAAAGGTCCTTCTCACTTATTTTATCACTGAAGTTTTCTAATCCCTTTTACTTGCATTACATTTTTGTATTCATCTTATTCCATTTTTTCTACACTGTTTACCTTCCTACTCTTGTCTACTGCAGCCTGCACAGTATAGGGTTTTGGCAATAGCTGTGACCTATACTATAATACAAAGCACACAAATGTCATGAGACCAAAGTGAAGCAAGTTAAAAGTCAATCTCATTTATACTTTTGAATTAATATCATTCCAATAAAACTGGAGGCACTTCTGGTGTTTGCTATGGAAAGGAAATTTGTTGCTCCATCTAACCTCATCCCATTTAATTTTCCAAAACAAAAGATGGCAGAGAATCTGAATGAAGATATTTCCAGTTAAAAAACCATTATTGCTACTACTACAGTGAATATAAAAAGAGCAACATTTATGGCACACTTTTATTCCAGTCAATTCAGCATGGAAGTTTCTGGCTTCAGGGCAATTACCCTGTTTACACTTTAGTTCCTCATATATTAAAGTACTTGCCTTTTGCCTGACTATTCAACATATTATTAGTATTTGTGTAGTAGAAATTCACATTTTAAACTGTTGAACAATAAACCAACCCTTAGTTGAAAGTTTTAATGACATTTATGTCTTAATGTAAAAGCAAAACATTTTATAAAATGAGGTGACTGGAATCTTGTATTATGTATAAAGTAGTATTACCTGTGTCTGGAGTGAGTCTGAACTTTTCTGCTCCTGTGCCATGCAGTGTGTAAGTAATTTCTGCATTGGAACGAATATCTGCATCTGTAGCAGACACCTGCATTATCAGTTTGCCAGGAAGAGCATCTTCAGGAACTGAATCAGCATAAAAAGTCTGCAAGATTTCAAAGTTACATTGAAAAACTTATGTTTAACACAAAGTAAGCAGAGCTTGGAAAGGGGAAGGGGAGAAGGAATGATACAGGAAATAATATTCTGTTTGAATGTTTGGTAACATATAATGTGAACCAGACGATGAAATAACAGAAAATTAAAAGAACTTATGACTTTCTAACTAATTACTTCACATTTATTACATTATTCAGAAAGGTACTTAATACTGCAACTACAGGGACTTTTGAACATCGCTGCATTGTTCAGAACTCAACACTTGCAACTGATTAACTGATAACGAAATGTGTTCTGAAAACAGGAGTTATAAATTTTTGCTAATTTCCTTTTTATCTCTTTTGGTGAATTATCTTTTCTACATCTGTCTCAATCTACAAGAAATTGATACCTGCCCATTCAATGACACAAAAGCTTCTAGATTAAATTAAAAATAAGAAAAAGGATTCAGAATTTGATAACACTAAGCACTCTTACAGCTCAACCATGTCGGAAAAGTGCATTACATTAAAAGTACTAAGCCTTGTAACACCAATTATTAACAGAGGGGAAAATAAAAGGAAAAAAAAGCTAAAAATACTGACTTGCCAGTCTCTGTATAACTTCAACCATTTACACAGAAGTAACCAACATAAACACCAACTAAGAAAAAGAATCCTATGTTCACTGCATACTTGTCCTTCCTAGTACAGGGGAAAATTTCAACCTAATAATATCAAATCTGTGTTCAACTAAGAAGAGTCCAAAAGAGGCAATGACACATCTTGCAGGGGCTATATCTTCCTGAGTTTTTTCCATTCCTTATTTTTCATACCCATTTTTGCAGACTATAAAATCAGGTAAGGCAGACAGCTTGGTAACAAGAAAACATTTATGGTTTACAGATTTTTGGTGCTGTTGACTGCAATTGCAGGGTAATGTTCCACTTATTTAAATCTTCTATCCCAGGAAATACATACATATTTCAACTAAGCAATATGATTCAGCTTTCTTTAAAACTTTACTTCTTTCATAAAATAGAGCATATAAGCTATGATGGCTGCAGCTTAAAACAATTCTTTTTGGAAAAGAATAAACATAGGAGAAATGTACTACAATTCTCCTTATATCTTTCAAATATCCACTGAGTGTCAATTGTCTTCGGATTTTTAAATTATCTGTCTGTGAAGTTTTCTATCTTAATAGTCCAAATTTTTGTTACTGGTTTAAAAGGAATAGCTATTTGTCTCCTGAGAAGCAATCTCAGAGAAAATGCAAATTTTATGTATGAAAGCAGGTGGTAATGAAAGATATAGGACTCTGCTTACCTTTTCACAAACAGGGCTATTATCATTAGCATCAAGGACTTTAACCTCCACCACAGCTTTAGCTGCAAAGGTCCCATCAGTAGCTGTAATATTTAGAAGATAATTATCCTTTTCTTCCCTGTCCAGAGGCTTTTTGACATAGACCTTCCATTCATTCTGTATATTTTCAATAGCAAACTGTCCCAAAGGATCTCCTCCTGAAATATGAAAAGAAGAATTTATTTAAAGATGGAGATTTCTACTATTACTCTATCAAAATTAAGGTATAGCTAAAAAAAAAAAAAAAAAAAAGGCAAATAAGTAGCCACTCTCTATGGCTTTATGAGGAAACAGCTTCATTTCCCAGGTAGAAATTTTCAGTAGATATTCACACAACCAGTTCAATTGCGGCCAACAGAATCCAAAAAAAAATTCATGTACCCTTACAGAAAACATATCATGACATATGTCCCAAACTAGGACAATCTGCTACATAAAAACAATAAAATACTCCACTGTAATTTAACAGCCTATTATTTGAAATTTCTTTCATTTGTTCTTTAACTACATCACTAATCTAAGTATAGTTTTTTAAATAAAATTTGATATATAAATAATATACAGATAAAGGCATTTTAAGCAAGGAATACATGAAACAAAACCAACTAAAACTCATTTTTCCACTGAAGTTTTTAATATTCATATTAAGACACACACATTCTCTCTCTGCAGCTCTATGGTTTCAAACACTTTCCAATCTCTTCTAAGATTAAGATGTATCTCACGTAATTTCAGCCCCGAGTAAATGGTTATTCTGACATTACCCAAAAAATTTTACCTGTTATGTAATAAAAGACTTGTCTATTGGTTTCTTCTGTATCAGCATCTGTTGTACTCAGGATGGCAATTACCCCACCAGGAGGGTCATCCTCACTGACTGTTCCTTTATATATCTCTGCAGTAAACCGTGGAGGATTGTCATTCACATCTGTGACAGTAACTTCAACCACAGCCATGGAAGACAGTTGAATTTTTTCACCCCGGTCAGATGCAACCACCGTGATTTTGTATTTGTCCTGTTTCTCGTGATCAAGTTCTTTCAGCGTGGTAATCCAGCCAGTTTCCATGTTTATGGCAAAAGACTCTATAATGTCTAGATCTTGAGAAGGATGCAAGCTGTAAGTAACTTGGCCATTGAGTCCTGAATCTAAGTCGGTTCCTTTAACCTGTATGACTCTTGTTCCAGCTGGTGTGTTTTCTACAATGAACGCTTCATATGGGTTGGACTCCAAAATCGGTTTGTTATCATTCGCATCTTTTACTTGAATGCTTACCTCTACTGAGGAAACAACATTATAATCTTCATTTGCATACTGTGCTTGAACTGAGAACTGGTACCACTTAGTTGTTTCATGATCAAGACTCTTCTCAAGTTTCAACTCTCCAGTCTGTCGGTCAATCACAAAAAAGTCATCTCTGTTGCTTTCAGGAGTGTTCCCTTTAATCAGCCTATATACTAAAGTCTGATTATGCTCTGCTTTGATAACATCTATCACAGTTCCAATTGGAATGTCCTCAGAAACAGTATAAGAATAAAATGGTTCTGAAAATTTTGGAGGAGGCACTTCTGGTGGGAGTATTCTAGCATAAACAGGAACAACTGACTCTTTTTGCGGTGATCCACCATCAATTGCTCTAACAAGGAAAGTAAGAAACTCATTTTCCAAACCAATTAAGCTTTCTTTTGTAGTAATTATACCAGACAATGAATCAATTTCTAAATTCTCTTCTACATTTTCAGACTCTGCTTCAATGGAATATGTGATGTCTGCGTTTGTACCTTCATCAGCATCAGATGCCCAGACTTTGATGACCAAAGTACCCCGTGGAACATCAGACCCAATATTTACTTCATACTCTGTTGCTCGGAATTGAGGTGCATTATCATTGTCATCTGTAAGTATTACATTAATAGTACAGAAAGCAACTTTCCCTCCTGAATCTTTGGCCATTAAACTAATGGCAATTACTTTTTCTGCTTGTGTTTCACGATCAAGCTTTTCAGAGGTAAATATCTGCCCTCTCTCATTTGTATAAAATCTGTCTTTGGCAAAGTCATTTACAATGTGGTAAGTAATGTGGCCGTGTGTACCAGAGTCTTCATCTGTTGCTTTAACTTCAGTAACCAAAGTATGCAATGGAGCATTTTCAGCTAGTTCAACCTCATACTCACTCTGGCTGAAAACAGGACTGTGCATGTTGGCACTAATTACAGTTATATGGACTTGGGCTGAGCTTCTGAAGACGCCATCAGAAACTGACACATTAAGATTATAATGTGACCTCAGTGTCTGTCTGCGTAGGTTTGAGATGGTGATAATGCCAGTTTTACTATTAATCACAAAATTCTTCTGATCATTGCCTGTCAGAATGGAGTAGTCCAGCTTGTCAACATCTGAACTATCGGCATCTGAGGCTTGCACACATGTTACAAAATGTCCTCGAGGAGCCAGTTCACTAATTTTGGCTTCATAAAGCAATTGGCTAAAAAGAGGGGGGTTGTCATTTAGATCAGTTACATCCACAGTTACAACAGTATCACTGCTCAAGGGCAGCATGCCACCATCTATGGCCCTTATTAGTAACTTGTGTTGCTTAATTTGTTCATAGTCCAAAGTTCTTGCTGTAAGAATGAGCCCAGTGCTGCTATCTATGTGAAAGTAGTCATGACTCTCACTATTATCCTCAACCAAGTGATAGGAAATTCCCCTATTGGTTCCAGAATCAGCATCTGTAGCGCTCACTTGTGCAACAGATGTTCCAACGACAGATGCTTCAGAAAGGGTTGCAATGTAAGACTGACCCGTAAACACAGGAGGATTATCATTGATGTCTTCCACTATTATGTCTACAAACACATCAGCATGCGCCCCATTTAGGGAGTCAGTTGCTCGGACACTCAGTTTATAGGCTGGATGAGACTCGAAGTCAAGAGGGGCAATGACATTTATAACTCCAGTGTTGAAGTTGATAGTGAACTGATTGAAAGGATCTCCACCTGTGATGCTGTAAAACACTTTGAGTCCTTCAGGGCTGTTTGCTTGTACATGTACCACAGGGCTATGAAGCTGAATGTTTTCTGGTATCTCTGCACTGTAGAAAGGCTTTTCAAACACTGGCATGGCTTTACTCATAACTGTAATTGGGACTGTAACTTCAGCTGAAAATGCAGGGTCTCCTCCATCTTTTGCCACTACTGTGACCAGATACTCTTTATTTACTGTGTCTGGTTCAAACTTCTTCTTCAGGGAGATTTCACCAGTGGGATCAATTTGGAAATGTTCCTGATGTTCTTTGAGATAGTAATGCACTTCCCCATTTTTGCCTGTATCTTTATCTACTGCTGTCACATGTTGAATAACATGTCCTGCTTCAGAGTCTACTTTAACAACAGCATAATATGGAAGACTGACAAAAAAGGGAATGTTATCATTTACATCGTCTACTGTGACTTTAACTACAACATGTGCAACAACTGATGGTTTATTTTCCTCTGTCACTTCCACAACCACATCAAAAGATTCCTGTTGTTCACGATCAAATGGTACTCCCGTTGTTGAAAGGACTCCTGAAGTTTGGCTTATTTTAAATCTGCTGTCTGGATTTAGAATATGGTAAAACAAAGGCTTATTTATTTGATTCCCTATAGCAGTAACAACAGCAATTGTTTTTGCCTCTGTGGAATTCTCCTGCACTGTTGCAGAGTAAGAACTCTGTGTGAACTTCAGCTGGCTTGCTTTGCTTTCTTTCACATTAATTTTTACAGATGCAGTGCTTGCAAATCTGCCATCGGATGCTCTCACTGTTAATTCATATCTGCTTCTTAATTGAGTTGTGTTTTGTACTGTTATATCTCCACTCTTGGGGTTTATTGAAAATTTTTCTCCAATGTTGCCTTCAATAATGGAATAAATTAATTCGGAAAAAATGCCTGAATCTGCATCAGTGGCATTTATGCTGATGACTTTCACGCCTTTATAAGTTGGAACCAGAACGGATGTCTCATATAGCTCTCTTGAAAACACAGGAGGGCAATCATTGATGTCAATCACGTAAATAGTAACATTAGCTGCATATTCCGCATACAGACGTGGTATCCCTGTATCATGTACTTGCACTGAAAAGTGGAAAATATTTGTCTCCTCATAGTCCAGACTCGTTACTGTCCGAATGGCACCAGTGCTAGAATCAATGGCAAAATACTGGCGGACAGATGGTTCAACAATTTGATAAACAAGCAAAGCATTAGATTCTTTATCGGCATCTGTAGCTCGAATTACTAATGGGATATTTTTGTCAGTCAGAACCACACTGTTAATTGAAGCTGATTCACTGATGAGTCCTGTATATTCAGCCTGCATAAAAATTGGTGCATTGTCATTCTCATCCCGAAGGTGTACCAAGACTGTTGCATTACTGGATAAGCCAGCCATGTTTGTTCCTTGCACAGTTAGAGTATAAAAAGGCAAAGTTTCAAAATCAAGTATCTTCTGAGTAACAATGACAGCTGAGTTGGGGTTAATTGCAAAGGCATCCCCTGTATTACCATCTTTTATTTCATAAACTACAGAAGACTGACTGTATGCTGCAACCATTCCAACAAAACTGCCAATGTTGGCACTTTCGCTGATTTCTGCAGAATATTCTTTGGCTGTGAATTTTGGTGAGGCGTTATCAGAAACTGTAACAAATATGTGCACAGAGGTCACTTCACTCATTGGAGGATGTCCTTTATCTGTAGCTTTTACCATCAGGTTGTATTCCTCCTGGTTACTACGATCTAACTCCTTTGCAATTTTAATCATACCCAAAATGGGATCAATAAGGAAGGAATTTCCAATATTCCCTGTGAAGAAAGAAAAAGCAATTAGGAAAGAGGAAACAGAATTTTAAGGGGAGATTACTTATTTAGCTCTATATTTAAAGAGACATAGATGGAACACAGAGACTATGAAAGTTTCTTAGTTTTACTTGATAAACATTTGTTAGCCTGTCTGGAAAGTTTTCAGTAATCAAAAGTTGGCAGTAATTCTAATTTTATTTATGGAAATACTGCATAAAATATAGCTAGCAAAGCCATCCAAGCCTTGAAAATAAATTGAAAAATTTTCTCTTAGCAAACTTAAATATTGACTATAGCTGACAGGAACTTATATTCAGAAGTTAACATTACTGGAATAAAGGTTACATTTTATATTCGAAAACAACTGAAATGTTTTGGACAAGAAAAAAAGAAGGGTTGCAACAAACCTTTGTGAATTTTAATTGTTTATACAAGTATTGTTTAAATCACTGCTTGAAAAACAAACTTTTTGAATTGGACAAATAGTTACCTGGTCTCTAAACTTCTTGTTGATACATAAACAAGTTATTCCCTGTGATTGTATTAGAATTAAAAAAATGCCTGCTGAGAAGAACCAGCTGCCATTTAATATAAACACGTTTGCTTCAAATTTTGAAAGATATAGATGAACTACAACACATACAAGACTCTGCTCATGTATTAAATATGCTAAGACGTAACATTTTACTTACCTAAAAAATTACATTGCTAATGCAATGATTTCAGCATGTAAAAAAAAATCATTAAAAATTTCAGAATTCTGCACACAAGTAGGCAGAAGGAGGTTTTGTGTTTTGTTTGGGTTTTTTTACTTTTTGTTTTTTTTGTATTTTTGGGTTTTTTAGAGGAGACTCTGAACACAGTGGCATTCTTAGAATATCCCATTACAAATCTAAGCAGCCATTACAAGCATTTAAGGAATGTTCCTTCCATTTGCTTAGAATATCAATTATAATGCTTTAATCTCCCAGTAGATCAAAATCCTATAAAATAAACCTTACAGGTCTTACATTTATCTCTACAAAAAGCTACAAGAAAGGAATAGAACAGCATGTTATGTCATTCTAGACTGCAGGCACACACATTTTTTTCTTGCCAGTATTTGGCATTCATAAAACAAGCACTAATAAAATGGGAAAGGCAAGAGAAAAATTTCATGGATGTTGGTGTCCTGCTTAGTAAATGTCATATTACTAGAAATGACAGAAAAATCTCATGTAGTTTAAGCAACTTCTGGAACACTAAAAAACATTCATTCTTGTCAAAGTATCATGACCACGGCTTTGTTTTAAAAGAATGTTTCCATACGAAAACAGCACTTTGGAGAAGAAAACAAAAATATTTATAGTAAATAATTCCTACCCTTTACACAGCAATTTCCGTAAAACAAAAACTAACATCTGCAAAATCACTTTTCATGTAACAGTAACTGAATAATATTTTGCCTGTTGTTATTCTCTTTAATATACAGTCTCTTATGCTTGTTACTGGGATTTTTATTTAAAATTATTTTTTACTGTGAAAGTAGTACTTCACATATGGAATAGAATTTAGAAAATTTTTTTTTTCTAGTCATGGTGTCTACTAAGCTCAGGACCTTGATAATGGCAAATTTGTATTAATTCTGATTTAATGGACTGAACCAAAACCCACTTCTGTCAGGTAAGTGAACTCAATCAATGTCATCCTGATTTCTAATATTAAAAATTGCCACCATTTAAATCACATTGTTGTAGGCAAGTTCAGAAAGATACTCTGAGGTTACAAATAAGGAGTAGTTCTTTCCTGGCCTGCTATCTGGAAAGAATCTTAATGCAAAATTGACCAACTCTTAAGGAATTTCTCAAATATTTTAGTAAGACAGAATAGCAGTCCCACTACTAAAATCAGACAGAGATAAGTATGGAAAGCAACCCCTTCTTTGCTGCATCTACCAGAAAGTTTACCTTAAAAGCTGGGATTATTTAGGGGTTTGGTACATGCATATTTAAGTTCGTTTTGAGCTCCTTACTTCCACATTATATTAAACACAAAATAAGTTCTCTCAGGCTCTTACTCTAGTCATCAAATCCTTGCTTTGCCTAAGTCACAAAAAAAAAAAATGACCTACAATATTAAAATAGAATGCATTTTTTAGACCTGAGTGGAAGGATTCTGTAATTTCTAAATAAATTACTCCTTTAGAGCGTTTCAAGATGGCTTTTTCTTCCCATACTACGAAAATATGACAAATGTAATTAGAGGACAACATAAATAGATAAAGGATATAGATGAATATTTGTCGTTTTCTTTTAAATACTCTGAGGCTGTATTTTCAATACATCTCTCAGAATACGGCACACAAACCTGCAATGCCCCCTTTTTTTTTACAGATATGTTTTTACACATCTACAGTTGAAAAAAGTATCAGCGAGTTCAACAGACTGAAAACGCAAGGAAGTGAATATACCTGATTCGATAGAGTACACAATTTCTGCATTTTTTCCTTTGTCCTTATCTAATGCTGTAACCTGGAGCACTGCTGATCCCACCACTGCTGACTCATACACTCGTCCTTCGTAGGAAGGGCTGGTGAACCACGGAGCGTGATCGTTCGTGTCACTGACATTAACGACGATTCTGGCGTAGTTGCGCTTCACAGGAACATCCTGATCGCGAACCTGCAACAGTCAGCACGTCACCAGTAATTAGCACTGCCACTGCAGTAGGTCACCAGGTACTAGCAATAATTCAAGGTGTAGTCAGAGAGTCAAAGACTGCATAAAAATTAAACATACAAATAAACGTTTGAATTATGGGCACAAACTAAAATGACATTAAAAAGTATCTGTTTGTCACTCACAGAAGAAAAAATCCCATGTGCGCTTACCATTATTGTGAGGATATGCTGGTTCATGGTCTCATGATCCAGTTTTTCTGAGGTATAAAGGGAACCAGTTGCAGGGTCCAGACGAAATTTTTTAAGACTGATGGGATCAGTGCTGCCCTGCAGAGTATAAATCAGTTTATTCTTCTCATCTCTGTCTGTGGCACTGACTTGCAGAATTTCTGTCTCTGGTAAGGTATCCTCAGGTATAGCAACTTCATATTTTGAAGCAGAAAATTGAGGCCTGTGATTATTTGTGTCTATAACTTTGATGTACACCTGAAATGATACAATGGGAAGAGGAAAACATTGATGATATTTCATAAAAAGAAATTAAAAGAGTACATTTCATTAAAAATCAGACCATATTACAGAAGTAACACCACCTCAAGACAATTTTATTTTGCAGGGAGGAAGAGAGATGCAAGATGTGTAGGGATGAAGAATGCCACTAAAGCCAAATCTGATGCACCTTTCCCAAAGACAAATCAGAAATCTGTACAACCAGAAACATTTTAGATAAGACATCTTAAAGGGAATGATTTTTGTCTAAAGCAAGACAAAAAAAACCCTTCCTTGTTAATTTTTGATTTAAAAATTAAAAATATGGATCCTAGAGTGGGTAAAAATCCTGTTTTGGGGTGCAAATTTACAGTTTTAAGCAATGTTTATTCAAGGCAGTGTATGCATAATACTCCTTGTCCTCACATAAAAACTGTCCTCTTTCAGCCTCTCACATCTGCAAGCCTAGGCAAGAATAGAAAAGTGGTGGAATTGCCACAAAAGTGCATTCTTCCAAAGAACTGCAGGTGGTATTGTTTACTATTCTCCAGCAATGTAGCACAATTTCAGCATAGCTCACTGGTCAACAACATGATTTCTCTGAAGTTATAGTTCAGTTAAATCAGATGCTTCAAACTGGATCTTTGTACAACACTGGAACCACACAAGGTCCCTGTACCCTCACTTGCTTTTCACAGCACCCAAGTTTTGTATAAAAAGGGTAAGACATTCAGCCACCATCCTGTTCCTTCAACAGTGATAACACAAGACAAGTAACAGAAATGCAAAAGAGTTGGCAAGTAGACAGCAAAGCTCCAGCAACACACAGCTAAACTCAAGTTCTTTATGTGCTGCACGTACAGCCATGCTTTTATCCATCTAAAGCTTAGTTGCTTTGTATAAATTTGTTCAGGGCTATATATAAACAGGTTTTTAAAACAGGTACTTAACAATATTTTAAGTGGGTGAAATTGCTCTTTGAAGACAGTTACTGCTTTCCATTGGTAACTGGTGGAGTCTACAGATGTAATTTAGACAAGGTACCAAACTGCATGCAGTAGAAACTAAATTAGATGAATCCTGATGCTGGCTAATAATTAGGAAATGCCATACCTCTTGCTACAGGAAGAGTAAATGTCAACCTTGCAAAACTAGCATCTTACTCTAAAAACTGAATCATTTGGCATGCTGATAAAATCCCTTGCAAGATGTTGCTATGGAGACTAAGGAGTTTGGTTTTGTCACGGATTAGAAACAGATTAAAGAAAAGAAACAAAGAGTTAGAATAAATATTGACTTTCAGTGGGGAAAAATATTAATGGTATATGAGCCAGGATACGTATTAGGACAAGTTTTTAAATACATTAACTAACAAATTAAATTGGAAAATGAAAAGCAAGAATAAGTATTCTTTAAAAATGTGATCTTTTTACATTGTCATGATTAGACAGGAGGAAATAAAGCAATGCAAGCACAGTTGTTAGCATAATTTAAAATTTTGTATAAACAAAATACATTTTAATGCCTCTTGAAAGAAGACTGAAGGGTTTAATACAATCACACATCATCTGAGTAAAACCAGCTGCTCACTAAACAATGGTGCTCAGGAAAATTAAAAATGATACCAAATGAAGAAGAACAAAAAAATTTTAAAAAAATAGCTTAAAATCCCAAAACTCAATACAAATCAAACTATAAAAACATTTTTGCATAAATGAT
Organism: Sitta carolinensis; assembly: GCA_032173965.1. Lineage (NCBI taxonomy): Eukaryota > Metazoa > Chordata > Aves > Passeriformes > Sittidae > Sitta > Sitta carolinensis. Next base: position 29,670,827 of record CM063285.1, read on the forward strand.
AGTTTTAAAGGCCATATACCATTACAACAGTTCATTAATGGATACTATGCTTTCAAAATGAATTCATCACCAATTTTTTAATTAAATTTCTACCCCCAAGAAATTAAGGTCAGACTCAGAAAAAAATCGAAATGAAAAGATAAGGTTTCAAATGCAATGAATTTAAATTAAAATTGCTATTTAAGTTCATGTCTATTTCCCACTCCCAAATGAGGGAACACAGAAACTTAGATCAAAATTGACAGCGAGAATGTATGCAACTACACAGCAATTCTGTTAAGTGAATCTTTGGAGCAGAAGACATGGCCAGTCACCTGTGCTGCTGGTAGTGCACTAAACAAATAAAGCAAAAGAGCATTTCTAGAATGAAGCACCACAAAAAAACCCCATGCAAACTACTAAGCTAAATGCCAGGAATGTCGTGACTGTAAAACCAACATCAGTACCTGCAGGACTAACCATATATCCGATGAACCAGCTTAACTGAAACGTGAGTTGTTGCTCATAGCATCAGGATTTAGCATAATACTAGCTCTGGTATTAGCTAGTGAAGCAATTAAAATGACATATAAGGAGTCATCCTCCAAAAAGTACTGTTGGGCTAAACTGCTAAGGAGTCAGCTCCTCAAAATGTACAGCATTATTAAATATGAATTATTAAAAAGAATATTGCTAAGAAATAAACATAGTGACTCAGTAGTGACTCAGTCACTACAAGTGGTTAGCTCAGGTATTCAATTACTTGTCACGTTAGTTGCTCAGGCTGCAGTTTTTCTCCACACTGGTAAACACAACTACAAATACACAACTTCATATATTAGAGCACTCATTTTAAATGTATGCAAAACCCAAAGTTTATCTTAAACTCAAGTGAGAAGAGTTTTATCTACATACTCTAGGATTCATTTTTCTCTCAGTGATGTTATCACTTTATGCCCCTGCACAGATTCTGGTGGACAAGCAGAATGTGACCTGATGGGTTCCCTTTTGGTAACTTGTCTAACTCTGCACTGGGCTGCTTTAATAAGGGCAGGGGGAAGGAATTACCCCCTTCTGTTTGACACTCACTAGTGGGTATGTAGATCCACTACAATTTTAAGCCCTGCAGTACAGGAGAGACCTTGACAAAATGAAACTAATCCAATGACAGGTCATTAGAATCAGTGGGGACTGAAAAGCAATCTGTCCACAGGAAGGGTGCAGGAAAGAGAGCCAGCCACTTCTCAGAGATGAACAGTGAAAGAACAGGAGATGATACTCACAAGCTCCAAAAAGAGGAAATACAACAAGACATAAGAAAAAGGTTTTTTCAAGGAGAGTTGTTAAACACCAGTATAAAAGCAAGCCCAAGGAAGAGATGTTGTGCCTAGTCATCCCATGCAGTTAGAACCTGATGAGTCACTGAAAAACTTGATCGACTCTGCAGTTTGCTCTATTCTGACCAGGAGTTTTAACGAGAACTCCAGGACTCTCTCCAATGTAAACTATTAAATAAATGTACTAAGGAAACCTTATTTTCAATTCAGGAATTCTTACTGAGAACAGGTGCTAGATGTGCAATTACCTTTTAAATCTAAGAGGACCAAATTTTCATGTAAACTGTCCAGACCTTGAAGTTAAATGGAAAGCACTTGCAGAAATAATTGTGAGTGCAGTTTTAAAGACCCATACAGAAAAATATGGTTTAGCGTCAAAGAACAAAACACTTGAAGAACTTGTGTTATTCTAAAATAACATGTGGCATAAAATAAAACTAGCTATTGAACATTTCTAAATGAAACTATCTGATTCAATTCAATTGAAATATGCTAATATTACCTCTTAAAAAAGAGTTGCACATTAAGGAGGCCAATATAGAAAAGCTTGACATCAGCAGACTATAATATGATCTTTGAAACAAAATGCTCTGGACCTAAAGAAACTTCACTCATTTTGCAAAAATATGCCAAGGCTGTGTTGCACAGCTGCCTTCTGCCCACAGATCCCACTAAGAGCAATGCACACTGGTTATACAGAGAACAGAGCAGCCCAGGATTATTTTGAGGAAAGACTTCAAATCTATTAATAATCTGGCAGGTAAAATATAAATTTGCATAGGGATGTATTGATTGCTACTAAAAGGAGATATGTGTCATTGACAAAACATATTCAGTGTGCAATATTTAAACATAATGTTCCTTTAGATTGCTTTAATACAATTTTTCACTTACTGGTTCTATGTAGATCTTAAAATCTATTCCTGTCCAATAATTACATTATAGTTACACTGACATATTTATAATAATTTTCACAAATAAAAAGCTGTATTATCCAGAGATATTATAACTTCATTCCAGTTCTAAATGTCTCTGTAGAGTAGTGTAATTGCAAGCAAAAATGTAGCAAAGATTATTCTGTACTTCATTCCCAAAGTATCATATCCATATAAATTTTGCATAAAGCAAGATTAAATATTCTGCAATAGCAAAGCAATAGGTAAAATGCTGTAATTAGCTGTAAAACATCTGAAGTAAAACTTCCAATGAAAAACTGATATACACAGCAATGACTGCAAGTGACTATAGCTAGAAACAGGACCATTTCTTTTTGTTTTCCAAAAAAAATCAATTCGATAGTTCATTTATTACTACTTACAGCCTGTGAAAAACCTTTTCTGTTTCAGTACATAGGTATACTGACTTGTGGGATTTAGTTATTTAGTTTCTGTATTTTTTTTTAATTTTTTAATCATAATCATTCCAACTTCTAACATCATGTCAAACACCACTACTGTAGGCCTGGAATTTGTTTGTCCTTGCTTTGCCTCATGCATTTGGCATTTAGATGCACACAAAAAATTCTAATAGCCTCCACGCCCACTATTGCTTTATTTTTCAAAAAAGCTATTTAACTGAAGTCCTGAAAGAGTCAAATGCCCTACAGATGTTAATGGCCCAAGGCCAGCAAATGCCTTCCAGTTTAAAGTCAGATTCAATACACTGCTTTTACACAGTAAGATTTTAATTTCTTGTGCCCCTCTACAGTTTGTTACAAATGCCATTTCCTTTTTCAGATTAAATATAAAATTACTTACTCTGCTGTTAATCAAGATCTGTTAAATTGTTTACTGTATATCCAGTGTTTATAGTAATTACTTTGTAAGCTAAAAGCTTTGTATGGTGTATTGGTGTTCCTCATGTATGCATTCAGAATTCAGAATTTCCTTTTCCTGTCATTCCATTTTAACTGTTTATCAGCTCTTAGAATACAATGCCACATCAGCATTTAAACTTTAATCATCAGTATTTCAGCAGTGAGTAATGGAGTTTACACACTGGCAGCCATAAATCACACCTTCAGTTTTGATTTTACATCAACATTTTTAACCCCCTCATTTAAGCCCGATCTGAAATGCACCTTTTGAGGATAATAAAAACAACATGAGAGTTATTTTAACAGATTAGTGCATTTGGGTGAGTCAGGAGTTATGGAGGAGATAAGAGAATCAATTAAAATCAGTATCATGCACCAGGAGTTGCAGAGTTTGAACTAATCCACACTCCTCAATCTAACACAGCACAGTGAGATTCCAACAGCAACAGCCTAAATTGTGCTTATCCCACAAGCAAGGTAAAAGGAAGACAATGCAAAGGAAGTCTTTGTGCTTGTTTGTAACAGAAACCACAATCTCTGATCCTGCCAAGCCTTACTGAGAGAGGAAGGGAAAGATATGAAAAACAATCATAGAAAAAGGAATCACAGAAATTACAAACTTGAGACTACTATTCCAATTCTTCTGGAGAAGAGTGCTGTGGGGTCAATGTTTATAATGTTCACTTAGCTCTACAAGATGTTAAGATAACAAATTAATTTAAAGGACTTGAAGAAAAGGTACACTGTGCATTCCCTAGAAGAACTAAATGAATCACATAACTCAGAGGAAGAGAAGGCGTGAAAGTTAAAGTAATTTTTTGACCTTCAAATTCTTGGTTGTTCTGAAAGACAAAGCAGTTTATGTTTCAACTGTGACAGCTCAGGACATCTGCATAAATTCAGCTATGCAAGCAGTACTGGATAGGCTATCTGCCTTTACGAAGGCCCCCTAGTCCCCAAGGACTAGCCTTTCCTAGTCCCCAGCCTACTCCAACACACTGTATGAAAGCATTTTCGAATGCAGTTTTGGGAGGGGGAGAAGTGTCTATGGAAAAGCCTCTTGCTGTCTTTTTCATTTTGAGCTGAATTTGTGTTTCTTCTATTTTTTTGTCCTATATAATTCCTGCCTTCTATCAAGCATTTGTACTCACTAGAAGTGAATCTATTCAATAGTTTTACTACAAGTAGGCAAATTTAATAAATTTACAGCAGATTCTCCAAGTCTTTTATGGTGGTTATCAGCACCAGAGGCAATGGCACCACAGCTATTATTGCAGAAAGTTCCTACTGGGAAACATGTTGCTGTCTTTGAAGATTAATGATCTAGAAAAATCACTCACAATTGTCACCCTTAAAGGAAAAGGCATTTCTCAAAGGAAACTCTTTAACTTGGTCACCCTCTACTATCAAATTTACTCTATTTGACCTATAAAGCCTCCAGACATGCAGTCTGCTCAATAAAGATTCTGTTTAAAATCCTGAACGTTGACAAGAAAGATCTTTTCCTCTGGCCAAAAGCAGAAGACAACGTATAAAACATTAGAAAAGATAACAGAAAAACATATGCACATCACAGAAGCTGAACAAGAAGAAATTGCATTTGTAGCGCAAAGCTCTATGTACAGAAAAGACAGCAGCAACCCAGTTATTGCTCTTTGAGTGCCTAAGGAGTAGGTCAATGATATGGGTAGGTAATACAGACACATCACTGTCCAAGTCCAACAGTCTTTGATCAGTAAATAAAGCCTTTCTGTTTGGAAGAAAAAAAAAAAAAAAAAGAGAAGCTCCTCTATGATCACGGTTCTATTCACATCAACCTCAGTTAAACTGTACTTTCAAATATATAAGGTTTTGGGCTGGGAAAAGAAATTAGATGGGAAAACCAGGCAGAAGATACATCATAAACTACTTTACTATGAATTATTTCCTGTACTGTCACAAAAGGCTTCTGCACCTTTAAGAAAACTCAGTCGAACTGCAAAGAATTGCCAGCCTTAGTGAAAAGGTAATTTTACAACATTGGTTTGTCTGAGGTTCCTGGTTTTCGGAGATTTCTAAACAATCTCTACTTCCACCAAAACCAAAATAAAGTATTTGGGATAATACAAAGAGATGTTATAATCTAAACCTTGTTTCTATATGTACAATATGCAGAAGAAGCAGCTCAGTTTCATATAAAACATTTCTTGGACATCTTACAACTGGTCATCCATAGATCTTCCGGGGGGAGAGGAACCACAAAATTTTAAAATGGTGGTCTTTAAACTTCAAGTATAGTAATCAATTTATGTAGTGATTCTGGAGAAGCTTGTAAAGAGGAATAACTTGGATGAGTAGTATTAATGCTATTCTGTGTGAGAAAGTCATGCATGCAGGGGCTTAGCTTCTGTTCTCATTTATTTAGCTGTAGGAACATGATACAACTTAAAAGCTGTCGGTTCAGTATAGTAACACACTATCTTCCACCTAAGCCACCAAGCAACGTGGCTCTGTGAATGTCAGAATTCACTTCTATTTTAGACAAAGTCCCCAGTTTAAATAAACTATGTTCATTGTTGAGGATTAAAAAAATGGTAAAAAGAAAGCCCAACACCTTCCCCACCCTCCAGCCACATACTCTTTATAAGTGCTTCATTAGAAAGTTCATTACCTGAGTGCTGATAGATCTGGTTCCATCTGTTGCTTCTACTGTCAAATTGTAATTTGATTTCTGTTCTGCATCAAGAGGTCGTGCAACAATGATAGTTCCTGTGCCCTTGTCCACGTCAAATCGACTGTCATAGTTGCCACCTTGTTCAGGAAATTGTGAGAGGGAGACGTTAATAAAACGCATTATTGCCTCATTGTTTTCATGTATGATCATGTTCATTCTTCCAATGCTCAATGAAGGTGGAGCTATATATACATATACTTATACATACATTTAGTTTAAATACTTTTGTTTTTTTTTCCTGGCAACATGATATGCTGCTAATAGATATTTACAACTGAGTAGTTTTGGACAAAGCTGACTTGTCTGGTTCATGGAAAGTCAGCAGGTACATTCTTATTAGGAAGATTCTCTACTTAAAAAAAAAATAAAATTAAAAATCCATGGGATTTAATGATACCATGTAGTAGGAAATGGAGAATTACTGCATCAAATGCAATAGTTCCTCTTGGACAGATTGTCAGCTACTAAGTGAAAACTGTACTTTTTATCAAAATACATTAAAATCCCAAATCAGACATACAGTCAGATTTTTGTCTTTTGGAGCAGAATACATATTATTATATTCATATACGACTATAGATAAGGCTGAAAAAGCTGCAGTACCTCCAAAGGATTCTCATCTTAATGTTGAATATCTAAGGAATTCACTATCTCACTCCTAATGAGATAGGCAGGATTCAAAACAGTGCTAAATGTTTAAATGCCCAATGTAAAAATATGGCCAGGTTCATTTTCTGAAACAAATTAGCTTCATTTCCCTTGTGAAACTTTCATATTACTCTTTGAAATATAGTTAAATAACTGTGTAGATCAATAGCTACACTCAGTTGCTTAAACATTTAATTGATCATCACCCTGCCATCCAGAGCAGACTGTCCTGACAATGCAATGTCCATTAAGTCCAAATACTATTAGCGATGATGAATAGTGACATTTAACTATGATTGCTTTAGACCTCTAAATAAACTGCCTAAAATGGAAGAATCAATTTTTATTTTGGTCAAGCCAGTGCTAGATATGGCAAAACAATTTCTCCTAATTATGGGCATGTGATTTTCTAATTATATTTTACAAGGATAGCAGAAAGCATTCAGACATCATCAGAGTGCATTTTTTTCCTTTAACAAGATTATATATGCTAAGCTTTGCAAATCACTAAATGCTTTTTATGAAAAGCCAAGGTTAGAAGTGAGAGAGTGAAGTTCCAAAGGTTGCAAATTTGAACTTAAGTCCAAGAAAAAAACAGTAAATACTGAAATGAGCCCCCATTCACATGGAAAAAGTATTTCACCTTTAGAAGGTTCCACTGCATGACAAACATATCAGTTTAGGAAAGATGGGCTGGATTCTGCTTCACTGGATTTGAGATATTTGACAATGACCAACTTCACATAATTTTTCTAGTTCAATTGAAAGCCAACTCCTCTTACTGACCCAGCAGCAGTTTCTGAACCACTCAAATGGATAGAAACTGGACATCATGAAAGGCATCACCTTTTTTCTTAACAGATGTACATGAATTTTTTTAATTGGTTTTGTGCAGTATGTCAGTTTTAGAAGGTGAATCTAGGTTTTCCTTTTATAGCTGCCAGGCAAAACCATTTTCTCAGATGCCTCAACAAATGAAAATGTCTACATTTTAAGGGAAGAGTAAAGTAAATGAGCATAAATTGGTACAATCAGTTTTCCTGACACAAGGACAAGCTCTCTAAACAACATTTTTCCCTTCCTTATCAAGAACATCACCAGGGCCTTGCCTATATTTGTAGTAGTAGTGATATCTGGTGATCCACTGAAGCAGAACTCAACCCAAACTTCTGCATCTAGTACACTGAAAGTGTAACAGCAACAGTTTTGGCCAAAGCCAAAACTGGATGCTCAGAATTGATGCTGTATAAATGTAATGATGACAAAACAAAACAAAAACGAACCTGTCACAAATGCAACCGTGAGCACTTTGATTTCCGAAGGGTTAATAAAATAAATAGTTTATAAATGTACGCTTTCATTTCAGATCTCATAATCTGGTAATAAATTATGTGATCTCAGCAGATACCTTCTGCTGTACAGTTCAGGTCACAAGCCATCTGTAAGATGTAAAATACTTCACTAGCAAGCTTGTCTCCTGGCTCAGCCAAAAAGAAAGAAAGCATGGAAAGCAAGCACAGAACACAAAGGAAAGCTGTCAATCAAATTCATTCATGCTATTAGAAACAGTAAAAGAGGGTAGTAAAGTGACCACCTGTAAGAGTAGCCCATAACTTCACAACATGATCACATATCAAATTTTCCAAAACACCTTTACTAAGAAAACCATCAAAATAGAATGGTTTATTTTACAATGCTTGGAAAAGTTATGCTCTTTCCCCATGGAGTTTTCTGTATATGTCTCTCTAAAAAGAGCAGGAAAAGATAATTCATTTTCTTTATTAGGCATACAATAAAAATATGTAAATGTCTAAAGTGTGCTGCATACTTAGAAGGAGCAGATCAAAATAATACTATCAATCAGAATTCTATTCAGATGTACACTGTTCAGAGTGCATAGCAGTTGAAGCACTCTAAGAACAATAGGAAACTACATTCCCAATCTAATTAACAAATTTTGCTAATAAAAGGCCCCAGAAAACATCACTGGTGTACTGTGCTCAGACTCCAAAAACCTCTAAGCCCTCTTCTTATCTACTCTCATTTCCATGAACTGCTCACCTTTTTCTAGCAAAGTAACTTTCTTAAGCTTTCCTTTAATGGACTCGTTTTGGTCTACAGACATTTCTTTGTTGTTGACTTGATAACCCTAATCTGGAGTACAATACCTTCTCATTCTTCCTGCTCATTTTCATACTTTCTGCTTTTCTACTCCTACATCTACATGTGTTTGAGTGTGTTTGGGAGAACAGCGAAAGAGCAGCCTCAGTTGCAAAATACTTCTAAAGCAGAACTTTCCTCTGATGAGAATGCAGGGAAGCATTCCCAACTTTTTAGTCCCTCTAGAGAGTTGCAAAGATCTGTAACCCCTAGATTTGTATAAATGTCAACACTTTTAATTCAATTATAATCTATTTGGACAGGAATTTCTTTTTTTCAAGAATGCATTAGAAAGAACCATTTTAAAAATTTAAAAATTTTAAAATTTAAAAATTCTATGTAAGTATTTAATGCATTAGCAATGATTATCACTATCATCACGAGCTGCTCATGCACAAAGAATGATTTTAGGGAAGAATTGTATCTGTCTGCATGTTTAAAAAAATTTTGAAAACACACTCAAGTATTTGGAATTTATAAATTCCTGCTACTTGTGTCAGTTTCAGAAACTTTATTTTTAACTGTTGCTGTTCTCAGTATGCCTCAAGAAATACATAACAGCAACACAGAGATTTAAAAATACTTAGAGAAATAATTTTAAATATGCTCTTCCCACAACTTAACATCATAATCATACCTAAAGTTTCCAGTAGTAACCAAGATGAAAAAGATCCTTCTCTTGTGAATGTAGTAGAAAAATCACAAATTATCGAATCACAAGTCTATGAAAAATCTGATAGACTGACAGAAAGAGTTCACTTAAGATTAGAAGCAGTTCACGATAAGGCACCTCACGTGAAACAAAGCTATGTCATTCTCCTTGATTCTAACACACTTAACACACAACAGAACTTGGTTTTACTATCAGCTATGCAGCAAACACTGTATTACTGGTGCTCATAAGTCTAGTGACTAAATCTAAACTTCAAAAAAGTACTATCAATTTTGTTACCATGACATCAACATATACTCATATTAATGGTTAGAAATCCCCTGTCAATGGTAGAGGTTAAGATATGACTTAGTAGAAAGAATATGTACAGAAAGAAGATTGCTGGAGTTAGGAACATTGCAAGCTTTCCTTTTAGTACTGAATCAAAGGATGGCAAATTGAGAAGCAGCTCAGAAGAGAAATCCATGTGAACAGTAAAATCTCTTTTTTAGCATACTATCCTGATTTGTAGAAAACTAGCATCTTACTTCCTTTCCTATCATAGAGTCCAAGAGATTGACTTCATTAGTTTTCACTTCAGTGACACACTATTTCATAAATCAATTTTAAAGCTGCAACACAGCAGATATTTTGCAACTTAATTTTAATCTGTGATACAGAGTGGCATTGATAAAAAACAATTTTGACTTATAAAATCCACATCTGCATTTAAAGAATGTCAAAACCTTGCATTATTTAGAAGAGTGATTAAAACCAAGCTGCAATGAGACCTCCATTCTCAGTACCTCAGACTCCATGCATTTGTTTCTAATAATAAAAGCCCTTAAGGCATCCTTACCCGTTATGTCAAACCAAAGTGGTGTTCCAAGAGGTTCAACAGCTATTACACCAATCATGTGAGCAACTGGGTCACTTTCCATCACCGTAAAAGAAAAAAATGACTCCTCAAAATAAATAGGCTCTGTGGGTGGTACGGGCTTTGGAATCCATTCTATGTGAAGCCGTGTGGTTGAAGATTTTTGTGGACGACCATTATCCACAGCTTTAATCTGTGAAACAGACACATCTTTTAGGCTACAGGATCACATAAATCATTATGTCACATAAATAGAAAGCAGTAATAAGCTCCAAGCATGTTTGCTCATGTGAGATATTTCCAAAAAGGTTAAGTGTCTCTCAAAGTGCCACTTGCCCTTCATTATCTGGGCAGCAAATGGAGAAAAAGTATGCAGCACCTGATAGCAGCACAAACTGTAACCATAAATTCACTTTTATTTTGCTTTCTTCCTGAAGGTAAGTCAAACTTATTATTTATGCTCCCTCATCACATAAATTATCTGTCACGTTCTGGGAAAGAACAGCAGTTCTTAATACACAACACAATCATCTCAAATCATCCTTTAATAAAAACAAAACAAACATACAAAACAATACTTCTGGATTTGCTGAAGCTTTCTTCCTTCAGATACTGCAGTCACTCACCTGCCAGCTACTGAATAAGAAATTAACAGATAAAAGAACACTTTACATGTTCATGATATACAAGATTTTCACTCACTGAAAGGATATCGTAGTCCCTTGCTGCAGAAAATTTCTTTGATGAAACCACTCCAGTTTTTGGTTCAATAAAGAATTTGCCATGTTCATCACCATCTTCAATGCTGTAGGAGATCTCTGCATTGGGGCCTTCATCTTTATCTGCAGCAATAACTCGATAGATCGGCTCTCTCCTAGCAGTTCTCTCTCTCTCAGGCTTACCACGCTCTGGAAGCCGAATTTTGTAGAATTTTTGCAAGAATTGGGGTTTGTTGTCATTCTCATCTAAGACCTTCACAATTACCCGTGCAATTGTTGATTTTGCAGGAGTACCGTTGTCTGTTACTGTTACCTGTGTTTATTAACAAGGGTAAAGTTAGAGCTCAAACATGACTTTCCAACTTCCTCCCTAAATGAGATTTTCCTACAAATGCCTAAAAGACTGTACAGTTATCCCCTAACATCAGTTAAAGCACTTGCCTAAAGCTATTAGGTATTTACAAAAGGTATTCAAAAGTATATTCAGCTATTATCTTAATATTCTGACGCATAAAATGCAACATGAAATGCAAATATTCATGCTCACCTCTAACAGATGGTATGATTTTCACATATATGAATATCTGTTCCCTTTAGTACTTGTAATGGAACACCACCACATATCTTTCAGTTCACAAAAAGACCCAAACTGCACCCAATGAGAAAACCAAAGCATATCCCAAATGAGGAAATTACAAGGGGTATGGGATAACATGTCTATTAACATTAAATTAGCTTTGCCCTAAACCAAGCAAATAACAAAGACAAATTTGAGAAACATCTATTTGATTTGGATGCAACATCAATTTTGAAGGCTTTACATACATAACCAAGAGTATACTAAGATATGAGAGAATAACATGAAACTAATCTAAAATAACTGCATAAGAAAGTGTGAACTGGAACTCAGAAAACACAAATTGGGAATAAAAAAATGGGGTATATTAGTTACTATTATGTAAGTGGAAGAACAATCAAAGATCAAATTTCAGAGCAAAAAGGAATAAACCCACCAACCCATCTGGTCAACATTTCAATGCTCAATTAATTAGCCAGATGCTCAGCACTTGGGTCATCATACTGTCCACCATTCTGTGCATTCCTGGGTTTCTTTCCAACTTATTATCAGAGTTGTAAACATAAAACAAACACATGGGAAACTGCTACTTTGGGCCAGGCTGTCTGTCAGTACTGCTCTGTAGTTAAGAGTTCTGTCAGATATTTCACAGACTTTTAGTTAAAACTTAACCAGTTTGGATTCAAAATGAATGAAGAATTATGAATTACACCAGCAGGCAATAAACACTGTTCCAAACTAAAGAGCAATGAGCTTAAACTGCTATTTTATACAGAATGATGAAAGCAGGAGGATTTATGTAACATTACGTGACATTGTAATCCTAAAAATAAACTTTCTCAGTTCTGTATGTGTTTAAGGTTATAAAGTTAAGCTTAAATTAGCATGACTGCTAGCAGACAACTGCCCATAACATTACACCATGAGCATGACCTCTGGCATAAGTTTTGGCCCAGAACAAGCAGCGCACATATACACGTTGCTTAACTGCAGCCTGAGAATTCACACAATTCAGACACAATTTTCAACAGGCAACTTGGATGTGGCCACCCTGTTCCAGGGATAAGGTGTGAGTAATCAAAGCCATATGGGCCATGTCGCCTCAGGATCAGAAAACAACCCACAACTCGTTTTATTTACCGTATAAATCTAAAAAAAAAAATCCAGTATAATATATGGAGAAGTAAAAATCACTATTTACCAATTTTACAACCAATATACATAGCAGTGGTAAAGAAATAAGATGTAATGGAAGTGAAGTGCTCTGGGAAACTGAGACAACCAGATTTGAGGAGGCAATTTGAAAACAGAATTATGTAATTATTTAAAAATTTATGGGAATACTATATCTAGTATTAAAACAGATTTGCCATTTAATTAATTTTGTTACTATTCCTTCTAGAAACACACTGCTGAGGAAATTCTGCCCCATTGCTACTTAAGTAAAAAAAAATTTTTAAAGCTGATACAGAAATGAAAATGATTAAAAAATTGGTACAACAGCTCACAATACACCAAAGGGATACAGAAGGCCCAGGAAGACTGTACATATACTGCAGTTACTCAAAATGATAGTTTGTGCTATCAGGGAATAAATGCATCCATCTACAGTCATTGCACTCCTATTGGAACACTCTTCTAAGGATTTCACAAGTTTTGAGAAAGTCTAGAGTTGCTTCTCTGTCTTTAACACTAACTTGGCCAAGTCTCATTGCAGTCTTTTATCTGTCATCCAGGACAAGATGAACAATAAACCTTCCACATAAACCTTAGGACATAAGGATCACTGTGAATATTAAGTCTTCACTACAGAGGAAGTACCATGCCATTATACTACTCGACAACACTGTGAAACTGGATGACTTAAAGTTCTCTATGTGTTTTCCTTTCAGGCTGTCTGACAGGGAATAAGAAAAGCTCTTAAATAAACTCCAGGCAATTAATTAAATGTAGTTAAATAAAAGCATTATGTCACAAGTTTCATGCTCTTGCACTCGGGCTCTATAATGAATGTCTTGCAACTGATGTGACTGGTAAAAATGTTATGCAGAAAACAGGGCTACTCACGTACAAACCATCCTTTTTCATTCTCCATATTATAAAAACATTCTGCACTTCTTTTTCAGAAGCATATACTCAGCAAAAGTTAGGCTGAAATAGCTATTCCAATAATTACACAGGAAGATAAAAAGAGGAATCACATTCCTTTTAACAATCATGCCTTTGTACCATTTGAATGTAAATCTTTGTTTTGAGATATAGAAAAAACCCTGCATTCAATCTGTACCTATACTCTTTTTTAGCAAAACAGCCTCAACTGTTTTTATAAGACAGGTGGTTATCTGCATTGCAACATAACAAACACAGAAGGAAATTACTTCCAAAATTCAGGGTTTTTTAAATTCTTCATATAGTATCCAAGCCTCGCAACCTTAATTCTCTGTAAAAGAGCAATGAACTTACAGTCACTGCTTTTCAGCAATCTAAATAAATTATTTACCTCCAGTATGTGCTCTGCCTGCTGCTCTCGATCTAGTTTTCTGGATGTGGTTGAAATTAGCCCTGTAAACATAAGAAAATAATTAATCAGATCCTTCAAGAAAATAATCTGAATGAAGGTTAGGTTAAATCAGCAGTTACTGATATCCTCAATATCAATTTCTTCTTAGGTGGCCACTTCCATTTTTGTTGAATTTATGCTTTCATTAAGGGAAGGGGTGAGGGGTTTCCAATCCTTAAAAGCTGTGAAAATATTCTTTGCAATCTGAAAACTAAGCTGTTGTAACACTTAAGACAAACACAGTTCCAACACATCTTTGCCTCTTACATTTCTGACAGAGTAATGAATGCAATTCTCCCACATGAAATCTTGTTTTCATACACCTTTTTCAAAGGGTGCTGATGGACATTATCTGAATTAATTACCAATCTCTTCTGGAGAAACACCTACTTGTAATATTAGTGATAAAGGCAAAGAAAGATCACATGAAGAGATGCAATAATAGTGGAAAAAACATAGCAATTTGTCTGTGTTGGCTTAATTTCACAATGACAAGTGGTCAAACAGTTGCTGTTCACAATAGCAGAAAAGAACCACAAGGTTTTGATGCATGATGCTACATTTTATCACAAGACTTTGATACACTCCTGATGCAAGATCAGGAAGACACGATAGATTTTGCTTTAAATGAAGGAAGTCAAAGAGTAAGAGGTAACAAAAAGACAGTAAAATCTAACAAAGAAGAATCTTATTCGAATTAATTCTCCCTAACAGTTCAATATTTTCACTATTGAGTTTCATGAAAAGTAAACTTGGTCAACTCTCAATTATAGCAGAATGATTTGCTATTGTGTGAGTTTACTGTGACACGGATGCAGCGACAAGAGAATTCAGTTTCTTTGCTACACAAAAGCCATCAACCTTTTTGCGGATACAAGTTGGCCCCACAAATACCATTGCTGTTTTCATGTGGGAGTGAGTCCGTGCTAGCAAATCTTGCTAAACCCAACCTGGCCTTTCATGAATCAAACACTAAGGTTTGGAATTGCCCAGTTTAAGTAACTACTGACCAAAGCATCCCATATTCTCCAAAGCAGCAACACTGCAATGTCAGAAGACATTTTATGCAACTATCCCAGCTTTTGATAGTGAAAGGAAAGCAATGCCATCTTGATCCTTAATTGTCAAACTGGAAAACAGGGAAGCAATTACCCAATGAAGGGTGAAACAGAGACCAAAATACAGGCAGTATAGTTCATGTTCCATTTTCTAACTACAGACTAATTTTTTTACTAATATGGCCTTATATAAGAAAAATTAAAATCCACTTATAAAGTTTTCAAAGCTGGTCTGCTACAATAGAAAGGCCTTCAATATTGTCTCTCAGCTGATAAAAAGCAGAGTATGTAAGGAAAGCAATAAAGACTTCAATTTCACTTAAAAAAGAAAGGCCAAGAGAAACAGGACTGCATACCACAGGTGCATAGCTACTCAGTACTTCTGACAAAACCAGCTGTAGTCTACTTATACCAACAAAATAGAGAACCTGTACTAAATAATAAGAACAAAACATATATAAGGCAATATTACAGCTGTCAAATGTACAAACAGCTATTCTCCAAAACACAGATAGTGCAAATAACAGCTGTTTCAATTATGGTCAAATCTGCCCTTGTTTTTCCAGCAATTTTGTTTGCCATTGTATCAAACCCATTATTTATCTAGTATTCTGGACAATGATATGTCATCTTCTCCTGCTTTACATTTTTTACGCTTTTACAATACATAGAAGATATGTTTGCTATTGTTAGGATATATCTTTTAGTATTATGAAGTAATTGTCCTTAGTTACAAAGAAAGGAGGAATGAAAATTAAAACATACAAAACCCCAAAACAAATCAACCAACCAAACAACAAGGAAAAAAAAAGTTGCATTATTAATTTGAATTTAGGAAGGGGCAGGGGAAGAAAGAGAAAATTATGTGACAGTTGTCTATTAACCTTGAGGTAATATTTTCACATGGGTATTACAGAGCTGTGAACAATGACAACTGAAAATATTTATTGTCACATATTCTAAAAAGCATTACTTTCATGCCTAAGTCTGGGCAACACATTTTCTTTTCTCAGGCTCTATGGGAAACAGAATAGGACTGTTAATTGGAAGTGCACAAGTCACAGCCACCACCTCATCGGCTTCCTTACAGCAAAGGGACTTGCAGGTGACTTCAGGAAACACAAGTTCTCCTAAAACTTTTTTCTACCGAGCACCTCTGTAAAAAGCCAGCAGAAACCTTACGCACGAAGCATTAATCTCAAGGCTCACTATCTCTCACAAGAGAAAATGGTAGACTGCAGCATAGCCACTAAAGGAGTTGACTATTGAACAGCTGGGTTGAAGATGGGGAAAATCTCAAAAATGAAGAAAATTAAAGCAAGCCTAGCAGAAATACCTCATGATGTTTGCATTGTCCTGAATATTCAATAATTAGTCTACATCCTCTAACAATAATAAGACTCCATCTCTCACAGCAGCAGCAAGTAAAGAATTACATGAGATCAGAAAAAAATGGCACTTTTCAATAGCCTCCTATCCATTTTATTTTTCATCAAGAGCCATGAAGACTGGAGTTACCCCTAAAGATGGCAATCAATACTTGGAGGAAAAATATCAACCAAAAAAATATTCAAAAGCTTTTGCTTTATTCAAAACAGAATTCTACCATGTACCACTACTTTACAGGCTAGTGATTCTTAAAGGAAGTGTTCTTCCAGATAAAATTCCTATTAATGAAGTTGGTCAATACAACTCAAATGGGTAAGCAGAAAAATATCCCGCAAGAACAAAATACACATGCCTTGTTCTGTTAAAATCTCCAGTCTTTTCAGCCAAGCATGCCACACTTCTGTTAAAACACTTCAGACCAATAACAGAAGGGCTTAGTCTTCACCATATATATCCTGTATATTCAGCAGAAACTAATGCCAACAAAGGAAATGTAACACTTCTGGATTTAGAATCACATACACATGCATGACATTCTTTTTATTTAACTCTTTACTGCTAGACACTTTGCTATGTGCAAATTTAGCTTCAGTGAAGGGTTTCACTTCAGCTTAAGACTATAAAAGGTTTGATTATTGCAATCACTACATTTTTCTATTTTTGCCAAGTTTTTCTATATTATAGAATGTTTAATGCCACAGCAACAGATCTCATCCATTGCTGAAGAGCTTTCCTGAACTACAGCTGTGATAATAAGGTCAAGTGTTCCTATGCACTGTGACTGTCTGTTAAGAGGGCTGGGGAGAATCTTTGTTCCTAATGCAAGTCAGCTCCCTGCAACAAAAGCCACCACTCTGCTCTGTTCTTAAGTTTTTTTAGATTGAGCTCCCTCTCTTCTCTGTAATCCTTGCTGTGCCACTCCCTCTACAAAAATAAAAGCATGACCACAATTTTGCACACACCACATCCCCAAAGGAGTGGCATGTAAAATATTTCAATTAAGCTCTGAAGAAGACTGTAAAACGTTCAATTTTCAAATCCTCGTTATGAGGTGGGGAAAATATGCTTATTGCTGAAAGAAATAACAGCGTGTATGAGAAACAGGTCACTATGACAGACCATTCTATTTCAAAGCAAAACTGTCTCAGAGCATTGTTTTGTAGTCATGTTCTTGCATTTTGCTTTTGCCTCCTTTTATCTGTCCCCCTCTCCCAAAACAAACAGAAAGAATAAGCTCCAGTAAGTCACATCGCTATTATTTCACCCGAAATCAATGTCACTATGGCAAGATGGGTCAAGCATCCTTGAGAAATGCAAGTTTATAAAAAATATTTTTAAGATAATGATGAGGAAATGGTATCTCTAGTGAACTGGTGCAATTTTTGTATTTAGTAATATTTAAAAACTTGCCTTATCTGAAACATTTTCACAACAGCAGCTTTATAATTTAAAGTCTTTGGATAAATCATAGCTGTTCTGCCTCACTAGCTGGACAGCTACTAGAATCAACTGAAACTAACTGTAAACATCCGTAACAAACAAAACAACAAAAACCGGCACTAGTCGCAAATACAACTGTATTCTCCCTTCATTCCTTATCTGAATTTACATTCTTGGGATACCTGCTGTCTATTTGAGGTCTACCCGAAATCTAAGAGAATCACAACTTCATTCAGATAAAACTTACTTCAGATTTCTATTTTAAATAATAACAAAACAAACATACAAAATTGCAACTACAGCACACAATTATGTAAATGTAAATAAAACTGCTACATTTGGAACAGAAATTAGCACCAGAGATCAGATATTAGCAGGGATTTATTTTAAATCAGTCCCCAGCTGCATCACATCTCTGTTTCTGAAGACAAGCACACCATCAACCACAATTTTTAGTCAATGCTGAAATAGCAATATCTTTTAAAAAACATAGAATATTAGGTGGGCGCTGTGATAAGAATTATCTATTAACTACCTTTATGGCACAGATCTCAGTGATGAAAGAAGTGGCATCAGGAAAAGTGGTCTTTGTAAGGGGAGGAGGAAGGCTCAAAGTTTTTACCTTGCTGCATATACAACATGCAGCCCCATGCATTTGTGCTTTCACAAATATCTGCAGAATTTCCAACTGCACATTCAGCTTGAGATGATGAAGATTCTGGAGCTGGGAGGGAGCTATCCTGTTAGACATGGCTAACCCACACAATGAACCAAAGACTAAAGCAGATGCCAAGTGTACTAAGCTGCCTCCAATGAGTTTGTACTGATAGGCTTAATTTGAATGAGTTTAACAGTATTTGAATTGCAGCATACAGAAAGAAATACAGTTTCTCTGATCTTTGAATGCACTGGCACTGAAGAATTAAGGAAGCAGCAACAGAATTTTTTACACTAACTTTACAAGTCATAAACTAAATACGAGGGAGGCCGTATTTGGCAAATGTGGTTTTTGTCCTCTGTGTTAAATGCAAACTGTAACTAACCAGCAGAAATCGTTTCTCTGGACTGCATCCGTCAATTATCACTTAAACTCTCAGTCAGGATTACTGCAACTTAGTCAATTATTATTTTAGCTCATGTTCCCCCCCTTCAACCCCCAAACAAACAAATTGCTACTGAATGCTAAAGGGGTTTTTTTTATTATTATTTTTAACGTATTGTTATACTTTCAGACCTCTTTACAAGGTCTTAATATGTAAATCAGTCTAAGATTTGAAGGAAGTAGAGATTTTAAATTCACATTTTGTAATGGTAATCATGTTAACTACTGTATAACACAGCCTGAAAGCACTGAGCAAATTACAGCAAATATTCTGAAAGTTGAAGACTTATGATTATGGCTCTTTAAGTGACAAAGATACTGTCTCACTTCAAGACAGGGTTTCTTAGTAATCTTTCACATTTAGAAGTAGCATATTATATCCAATTCAAGACAGCTTTCCCTTCTAGACAGAGGAATGTATCTTTTGTATGACAGACTAAGAAGCTCACAGGAATCAGCAGAAGTAAAGTACTAGGTGTGATGTGATTGAGTCATGTCTTTGACATCTCTCACAATACAGTGAGTGTCAAGTCTCAATGTCTGAAAGATCTCATATGACATCAATTTAAACTTCTTCTGATATCTCAGCACTTTATAAAATATGAGTAAAACAACTGATAAAACAATGATCCATGATTATTTCATCGCTGACACATAAAGATGACTTTTTTCAGTCTTCTTTCAACTGATTTCAAGTTAACTGTGTTTTACACCTAATTTACCAAACAATTAATGACCATCAGAAAAGGTCCACATTTTTTTTCCTAAAGATGTTCAGATGAGCTTTTTGGCAAGACTGTAGTCAAATCTTGTTTCCTACGTAAGCCAAAAACTGGCTTCACAACAAAACCAAATAAACAGGTTAATAAAAGCAGGTCAATAAAAATTAATAGCAGAGGGATTGAAGAAGAGATTCCAGCTTTGCAGCTGGCAAAAATTAAACTCTTACTAGCCATGCAACAACTGATGATGACTATTATAAACTTAGAAAGCCTAATATATCACCACTGTCATACATCACCATGAAGGCAGACTGCTGAGTTAAAAAAGAAACAAGATAGCGCTAACAAGCTATCATACTGGAGCAAGTATATCATAAAGGAACTGAACTTTGGCTTACATAGTCTTAAAGATAATTTCTTAGCAATTTCACTTGCTTTTTATTCCTAAACTCTTCCTTGTTCTATGCACCTTAATACCTCTCATCGAAACGAGCAACAGAATTGTCACCAGTAATTTTCTAATGGTGAAATATGATTGTGAATATATAGTCCCAAGAGAAACTATTCCTAGTTGTTTATCATTTACAAGCAACTTAAATGGTGGCACATGCCTATTTTGCTCAAGTACAACACATAAAAGCAATCATTACTGTTATTTCAATAAAGGCCTCAAAAAGTGTAAATTTCAAGAAGAATTGAGAGCCTGGGTTCGTCTTTCAATTCTCCTAGTCATATACTCTCTCCATTAGTTCTGCTGTTGCTCCCTTCTTCTCTCTGGACCCTTGAATTTTACCTCTTTTTGCTATGCAGTTGTTTAGGTAGAACAAAGATTCATTCCGCCTAGAAGAGACCACAGCCTGCAGCTAGGGGTCTTTTCTGGATAGTCTAAGTGCACTTTTGGGGCTAAAGGATTTATTATCCACTTCATATATAAACTTCCTAATGAGTGTAGTAACAAAAATTAGTTACAATACCCTAGATTTAGAAAAATTAAAATGGAAACCTGCAGTACTCTCTGATGAAATCACTACTGCCTTTTTGTTAAGTACAGCATGATGGCACTCAACTAGAAGAGTCTTTCACAGTTTTGGTGCCTTTTCCCCTTCAATTCCCATTTATAGCCATCCAAGCAAACGCCAACAGGACACTCACACAGTGTACAGATACCTAAGTGAAGTCAGACTGAAAAGTCTGAAACACATTCTATTTGCTCTTCAGACCAGCTTTTCTTTTCACTTATGCATTTTCTTATTCCAATTTCAAATGCTAGTGCATATGCTCTAGATTTCATCCACAAAAAACACTGTGGGCACATTTGTCCCAGATGAATACTTCTTGCCCTTTGAATAGTATTCCATGAAAAGTCAAGCAATAATTGAGATCTCAGTCCTACCCAAGTCAGGTCTGCATCAATCAAGGGGTAACACCCTGTCCATAAGGGTGTATTTGCGCAGCCCATTTATTGAAGTACAGTAATATCACAAAACATGCTGAGTTGGAAGGGACACACAAGGATCATCAAGTTCAGCTCAGTGTTTATTAGCTTGTTGCTTGTTACCAAGACAGACTGAAAGCTTTATATACAGGATAAAAAGGAGGTTACTTCATCCTGTGGCTAATACTTCATACCACCAGGCACCACGTTTATCTGTAACCAGGCAATTTAAACTACTCAACCCTACTACTATAAACGGTAAGTGCAAGGTGCACATCTGAAGTTGAGTCACTTACCTGAACTATTTTAACAGCATCCTGGAATTTGCTGAGCAGAATACTCATTAATCATATTTAATGTGATCTGAGCATGAAGCAAAGACAAGCAACCCACCAAAGATTATTTATGTACAGCATAAGGAAGAAAAAAATAATGTACCTAAAACAGCCAAGCCATCCAATACAACTAACACTGTAGAGCTTCAATTTCAACTAGATTCAAATTAAGTGTAAAATCAGTGTTCATTGAACATATAATTGTAGAAAATTCCACAAACATATTAACTAAAAGTAAACTATGTAGTTTTGTATACTCTAATTAGTCACTGACTATATTATTTTTAGTCTGGATTTACTAAGACAGTTTTATTAACTTCTTCTGAAGTAATTTTTTAAGCAGAAAAACTATTTGGGAGATAATGAAAATTACTATGTAAGTAACAACAAACATCCAAATATCTATATTAAAACGTCTATGATCCTGCATCCTCAGTGCTTGGAAGCATTTAGGGTAAGACCAGTTTCACTGTCATTCATATTCTTTTGCTAGTTTCTGTCATACAAAAGATAAAACCCAGAACTGTAAGTCAAAAGCAATATAAGATAAAATCACAAAAAATGGTATTTAATAAATAACAACTAATAGGTGAAATAATTTTGAATTAAAAGATTAAACAACAAAACTCACATACGGTTATTTTAAGGAAACTAGTAAGTGATAATACATTTCCTCTAGAACGAACTTTGGTCATACTATCAACAGGACACGATAAATTTTTACATCTTTGCTTACTTTGTCAAATAGTCTTACCTTCAAAAGCCACACCAATTCAAAGCTCAAATGCCTTCCGTAATTAACTCTAAGATACCAGATGTCCATCACTTATTTTTTCTCATTTTGAGATATACCATCTTCAATAACTAAGTACTGAATTACTACCATAAAATCGCACATCATCTTGAAAGAGCTTTTCAAACCTGACATAATCCTACTTTATTTATAGTGCTCTGAACTCCCTGTACATTTAAACCCTAAAATATTAATTTCTAAGTAAAATTTGGAGATTTATAAAATGCTGCTGCCTCTTCCCTTTTTCTTTTCAATTGTACGTTATTTCCTACATTTACAATATAGAACGCACTAGAGTAAGTGCACTGCACTGATTTAAAGAGAACTGCTTTAGTAACTGAACCATACACATAAAGAACTTCATGTAATGCTCACAAGAGAGAAGAACAGGTAAACTGCTGTCAAAGATCTTGCCTTGGCTCTCAGCAAAGGTGAGGAACAATTTTATAGCATACTT
Source organism: Sitta carolinensis (assembly GCA_032173965.1). Classification (NCBI taxonomy): domain Eukaryota; kingdom Metazoa; phylum Chordata; class Aves; order Passeriformes; family Sittidae; genus Sitta; species Sitta carolinensis. Next base: position 29,693,596 of record CM063285.1, read on the forward strand.
CTAGTTAGTCCTTGAACTGTGACTCCACTGTGAATTTCTCAGAGAGAAAAATTATATTACTTCAATATAGAAGGACATTTTTTCTGGGATTGATCTAATTTAACTGATAAAAAAAAAATCAAGCCAAGCTGATGTGAATCAGGGCACTAATTCTGAGAAATGTTTTCTTATTACAAAATCAATTAATACTAATGTTATAGTGTTGTTATATACACAACTTCAAGTTGAACTACTCAGAGGTCCTTCCAAGCCAAAGCCTGCTATCCCTGAAAGCATGTGTGAATGCGGGACTTGCAAGTAGCTTCCAACAGTATCTGATCCCTGTCTCTTCCTTGATTAGAATTATAATTTTGCATATTATATACTCCAGCTCAAAAGAACATATGATATAGGGAGAGTCTGGCTCCATTATCATTTCAAATGTACCCTTGGCAAGTTTGCATATGACACAAAGCTGAGTGGCATAGATGACACAAGAGAAGCACTGGATAGCATTCGGAGAGACCTGGACAAACTTGAGAGGTAGGCTCACGAGAACATCATGAAGTGCAAGGTGCTGGGTCAGGGCAACCCCAGATATGAGTCCAGACTGGGAGAAAAACTGAGAGCAGCCTCACAGGGAAGGGCTTGGGTGTTCCCATGGATGAAAAGCTGGACATGACCCTGCACTTGCAGCCTCAAAGGCGAACCACATCCTGAGCTGCATCCAAAGCAGCATGGCTGGCAGGTTGAGGAAGGGAATTCTGCCCCTCTACACTGCTCTGGTGAAACCCTACGTGGAATGCTGTACCCCAGCTCTGGGGCTGGTCCTCAGCACAAGAAATACACAGACCTGTTAGAGCAGGGTCAGAGCAGGGCCACGAAAATGACCAAGGAACTGAAGCATCTCTTGGTGAAGACAGACCGAGGGAGTTTGGATTGCTTGACATGGAGAAGAGAATGCTCTGGGAAGACCTTATAGCAGCCTTCCAGCACCTAAAGGGAGCATCTAAAAGAGGAGAGCAGCTTTTAACATGGGCAGATAGTGATGGGACAAGGGAGAGGGAATGAGGGAAGATTTAGATTAGAGTTAGCAAGAAATTCTTTACTCAGAGGGCAGTGAAGTACTGGAATGTGTTTCCCAGAGAAGTTGTGGATGCCCCATTCCTGGAAGTGCTTAAAACCACACTAAACAGATCCCTGAACAATCAGATTTAGTGGATGGTATTCCTGCCCATGGCAGAGGCACTGGAACCAGATGAGCTTTAAGGTCTCTTCCAATCCACGCCTCTCCTCCGCGACTGCTGCATCAGAACATGGGAAAATTCAAAGAGAACTTCACTTTCTTTGACTCTTGGTTTACAACACAGATCATGCAGAACATGACCTGAAGTTTTTATGTAGTTCCAGGGACAAATAGAGAAAGGACTGCTGTGCTTTCCATTTATTTCCCCAAAATTTTTCTTCTTCCAAAGAGATATAAGAGAACAAATAAATAAATGAAGCCCCAACACCACTGCCTAAGACTTTAAAAAGTACTCTCTACATAAATGCTTTCAAGTAATTTTTAAAAGAGCTGCCCCCTATCATAGCAAAATTTCTATATTTGCAAACGCTAAACCTCTAAATAGCGTGGAGTGAGTGGATATTAAAATATTATTAGAAATTTAAGATATGAACTTGTTTTTCCAGCACTTCAAGTGCTTTTAAAAAGGAAAAACAAAGTATATTTTTGCAGAATTAAACTCTTTTTACAAATATTTGGGCTAATTCTGGTCACATTTTCAGTAAAGAAAAAAATCTGTTCTAGAGACAGTATAATCAAATACTTCATTTTCTCTGCATGTCACAGGTAAACACTTGACCATATGGAGGCTTCTCCATACACTTTGAGCTGTGTGACATAAGTGAACAATAATTGAGCCTGGCATTGCTTACCAGCTACAGAAGTGACATGAAAAAAGTCAACATTTTGATTTTTATTTAATTTTAAATCATGTAAGCACGCATTATACTGACATTGGTTTTATCCAAGTTCCAAAATATTACATCAGTTGGGATTCAAACCCACAAGCAGTTAAACAACAAAGATTTCCTTTGTTAAAATGAAGCCAATACTATTCTGTGGTCACTGACCCTTCATTTCCTCACTAAGTAATTCTCCAGTGCTATCGGAAACCCTTGGAAGTTGTTTGCAGCTGTACCCATTTCCCATTTCACTTAGGTCTCCAAATCAGAGACACACATACACACAAACAATGCTTTAAAGGTTACTGTGTAAAATACACAGGATACAGTATGTTCTGAAACAGGCAATTACTCAAAGTTTCAGCTGAATTCCCCAACTAATATCTTTATTTAAATGGACTATCTCCCTCACCATAGGATTACTAACTTCCTCAAAGGTATGTCCATAATATTCTCATAATAATACGAAATCGCTTCATACATAAATTAATGTATCTTTACAACACTCCCAAGTAATTAGGTCATGCAATTATTTCTATTTTGCACCTGCAAAATCTAAGTACGGAAAAATTAACAACTCAGAATTTATTTTGGCATTGTCCTGTCCAGGTTGTTAACCCAAGTCTAGTTTTCAGATGTACGCATCACTTTCATACCAAGTTTCATTAAAAACAGAAAGCTGTATTTTTGTAACCAGCATTTCTGCCAATCTGTATCAAAACGGTTATATGGAGCAATATTAGGTACCTCTCTTCTTCATTTGCTGTTATTGCTTTAAATTTCTTAGGTACAGCATGACTTCTCAAGATGTTTTTTGCTACTCAGCCCTGATTCCCTTCCCAAGCCAAATCTGGCTGGCACAACAAATGTAACAGAAGCCCTGGGGAAGTGGAAAGATGCATACCAATTGGGCAAAAGATCAGAAATTATTTCTAGCCTGAATATATGGGCAAGGTAATGCGAAAAAACCATAAGGGCCCCATATGGATACCTGGTTAGGGTTCCATTTTCTTGCTTAGTAACACTAAGTGGAGCTGGAACTCCTTTCACTATGCAAATGCAGATTTTGCCATTCTGGTGTGTGTACATTGCCACTTTCAAAGCAGTATAACCTTCTTTCAGGCACCTTAACTCAGAAATCTTTGTGATATTAATCATACAGAGCCTGTAACATTGAGTAGCAGCCATGTTAAAAACATGTCATAGCAAAACTATTTCAGCCATATGGAAACTGATACAGAGTTCAGGGAATTCAGTGAGCTTTTTTGGGTTAGAGAGAGTCCAGTCTAATGTCACTAGCTCTACAGTAATTAAGGAAGTTCTCCCCAGCTCTCCAATTTCCATGTTTTACATGTTTTATCGTTAGTCATTTAAAAGTTAATACCTTCTATTTTCACATGTTTGCCATCCCACAATTTAAAAAGTAAAGCTTTAAACAGGAAAACAGGAAACAATGATAGGAAAATAATTTGGTTGACAATGTCATTCTGGGGAACTGTAAACAAACGTTTTAAATTGGGGAGCTAGTTCGCAAACCACACTTACAATTCTTACTGAGTGCAACAATAAACTTGTATTTCATGAATGTCCTACTGTCCTCAGACAGAAAGAAATTATATGGTTTGATTGAAAGCTTGTAGTAAAATAAACACAATAACTCTTTTGAATAGGCACTAACAGATCCATTTCTAAATATATAATTTCTAAATCCAAATAGATTAGAAATTATAAAATCATAATTCATCAACTCATAACGTACACTTACATACAATGGTATTATCAGCTACTACTTGTAGATGCCATACTAACTACCTGTTCCACTATCTCTAAGAAAGCATCAAGTGTCATCCTTCCAACACTTCTCAAAAGCAAAGCAGCAAATTAAGATATTTTAATACGAAAGGTGCAAAGATTAGGAAAAATATATATTTTTCTACTCAATATGACCATTTTAATGTAAAATAGAAACACTGAGTAGTCTATTCCAAACATTAAAATAATCAACTGTATTTTGTAAATACAGCCATGGAGTTTACATCTATGATATGTGAAACTTTTAAGTTCTACAAGTACCCAAACAGCTCACAAGCAAATAAACCACACCTGCAAGAAACAGAAATAGTACTAAACCACTACTATACATACCATATGTATTACATATCGCTTATGAAAACATTGCATGTGTATTTTGAGCTCCAAGGCACAAATCGCAGAACTTGTTTACTGCTATATAATTCTTTGCTGTACACGAGTGCTGCTAAATGTGCAAATCTTTTCTGAGCCTGAGTGCAATAGCTCTAGTGTTTAGTGCTGAGATTAACCACAGAGTCCCAGAACAGCTAACAAATCATGTAACTTCAGCTCTTTCCACCTAAACCTATTAACATGAGTTGCAACTCTTTCACTTTGTCAATTACTTCTCTATTTAATTACAGGCTATATTGTAAAAAGTTAAACAGATATAAAGTAGTTATCATAATTTGCATGTTTGTCTACAGTTGTGTTCAGGTTGAGCATGAAAGTTGTGGAATTAAATCTTTGTTCTCACTCTTTCTGGCAAATAGTATTACGATACCTATTTTACCTGGACAGCTCATACATATAAGCACTTTCTTTTCACTACATGGAAACACCAAAGATAAATAAAATGTTATTTCACTTGCTTTCATGAAAGACCAAGTATATGTGAAAAGAGTACAAAATGTCCTGTGGTGTACCATGTTACATATTCTGTTCCAAGAAGTGAAATAGCATGCGAAGAAAAACTGAGCAGCGTTTCCTTAAGTTACTTTGTAATTATTTGAAATATAAAAGATGTTCTTAAGTGTCAGTGAAGATTTACTGAAGGCGATGCTTGGAAACAGACTGCAGTTAAGAAGCATGCAGATACTACTTGAGCCAGTAGTATTTCTGAGAAACAGATCTGTCAATAGTTCCTGTCAGGAAAAGAAATCTTCTTTTTGTGAAAGATGAACTATCTCCTACAAAGATCCATGTTAGTGAGTTTCTAAAAATTCAGTATTTAGTGCATTAATACACATACATCTTAGTCTGGCGTCCCCAAATTCTAGAAATGCATTAGCTTCATCCAGAGAACAGAATGCAGTGTTTCACTTGATACAGGCTATGTGTAGGTTGTTTTTATTTATAATCTGTATTACTACTATGTGTGGGAATTCTGGCCATGGACCACAATACCACAGCACTACATTTTATAAAGAGAAAGGAAACAATGGATCCTTTATCAGGAGAAAAGATAATAACACATTACCACCTGAAACATATTTTTAACACTCATCACATATTTTAAGAATCCAAACACTAGCTTTTAGTTGACTTGAACTGAATGCCATTACAGTCCTCAACTCACCTTTGGGGATGCACAACAGCACATTCTTAACTCATACTGTCACTTTCAATGTTACAACATGGTACAGTTAAAAAGACTTGATCCATACTCCAGCCCTATCTCCACTGTGGATGGAAGGGAAACTTGGGGCCCTGGGGAAGGTCTCTCTTCCTTGGATAAATACCTTACAATGTGATAACTTCACAAACTACAACAAGGATAATATACACACATAAGAAAATAAGACTGGACTTGATCTCTCCAATTACAGTCAAATGTATTCTTCAGGTGAGCCCTCTTTTCATTGATCAGGAAAGATAAAATGCACTGTGTTATAACTAGAACAATAACCAGTGTCTTCTTCCTTAAGATGTTGAAAACACTTTCACACCAAATAAGATCTATTCAGATTAAACATATTCAATATCTAATACAAGAGAGACTTGAGAACTTACAAACCTGATAACATCAATTAAAACTCAATCACTATGTCCACTGCAGACTAACAGTTTCAAACTGGTCATGTACAGGATAGGCAGTACGGCCCATTAGAGCACATGAAATTCAGGGCACTACTTAACGGCAAAACAATATATATGAGTTAGCTTTTTAATATCCATTCAATTATCTGAGTGAACTCTAGGAACAAGTTTCCCTTCTGTCCTCTGCCCACCTTTTCCCTTTCAGTATGTTTAAGATTTCTGTCTAGAAGCATGTCTATCTAGCATTACAATTTGAACAGTAATAGACACCACTGAAGGGTGATATAAATGGCACATGACAGGTGAATACCTAAGCCTGTGCCTTTAACTATATTGAGAGAAAAAAAAAATTTCTTCTACTGAATGTAAATCAGAGGGAGATTCTTTTATTCCCATTGCTTGTGTTCTGTAATACAATGATTTAATTATTTACAGTTGCTCTTTTTTTTTTTTTCTTTAACACCATGGACTGCAGATCACATTGTTTGCTTCTACTGTATGCATGATACAATAAAGGTAGGTAAGAAACTCTTTTGACAGAAAATCTTTATTCCTTTTCTATTAAGTGTTCCTTATCACTTCACCATCTAGTGTGTTGAGCTCTCTCTCTCAAGGTCCCTTCCTTAATATAAATGCGATCACAGTGAGCTACTGACAAGGAAAACTGCAAACTCTGGCCAAAGACAAATCACAATCTCCCAGTGCCCTAATTCTTCTACCCATTAAACAGGAATAAAGGTATTTCTTTATGTCAAAACTTTGGGAAGGGAACAACAGAAATGTCTTTTTTCAAATCACAGTTTAGAAAATGTCACCTGATGATACAGGGAGCAGAAAGGGGAGGAAAAGAACAGAAGAAAGAGGAAGAGAAAATCATCTGCAGGAATATTTAAGGAATCAATATCCAAATATAACTAGTCAATTACACAGTAATGATGAAATGAATGGAGGTAGAATTTACGTTCCTTTGCAGTTTGGATACTGCAGTCACTCACTTTTTTCCATCCAACTTACTGGCAATTTTATTCCCATTTTATCAGTATTATATTGTGATAACAAAAAATATCAAAGTGGCAGGCAAAAGTACTTTTCAAAATCAGAAAGGGCAAGGAAGCAGATAAAAAAGCAGATTTTTTTTTTCCTTTTACATCATGTAAAATGGGAGAAAACAGAGACATAGAGTAAACCAAACAGAAGTAAAGCATACAAACACTTTCCGCATTCACTTTAGAAGACTGTGGTTGAATTTTTCATGTTTTACTTGTCAGGCCCCCTTTTCTCTAAAACCAACATTTCGTAAATATAGTGTTTAGATGAAGGCTTTAACTGTACTAAATATCTTCTGTTGCTATAGCTATTTTATATGTCCCTCTTGGCAGTGTTTTCACAGATGCAGCACATTCTGACAAAGTTGTTATTGGCAGAAATAACCCAAATAACATACCTGTGTTTGCACTCTGAGCTTTGCTGACACAGCAATTGCAATTGATAAAGCACACAAGTCTTTCGTACCCTGAGCTGAAATAACTACAAAACAAAATGAAGGCCATAGCCTTCAAAACATGTATTTTTTACTCCATTTTTGCTTCTTTAAGCCCCCTCAAATTGTTTCCACGAATGGGCAAGAGCTAAATTAATAAAGCTTCTATTGCTCCCTTGTATTCACTGGGTTTGTAATAAAGTCACTCAGTACACCTCAGCAGGACTTCTAATCTAAAACTCTCTGAATTGTGAGAAAAAAAATCCAGTTGAGTGAATCAGAAGCATCTCTCATAATTTTTACTGTGAAATAATACCTAAACACAACATATAAAAAGCCAAGCTGAGCACAACCTGGCAAAAAAACCCCCATGCTCTTCTCCAGGCATAAGCTGTGGGAAAAGCATCCAGTATATGTATTATTTTCTCCACATTCAGAAGGAAGGGATGGTAGACAACCCTTAAAATATTTTCAAAATTACTGTGTAGCTTCAGTTAAGACTGGTTATTCTGCTTCCCACCTGTCCGTCCTACACGGCTTTCAGTATCTGCAATTCAGTTACTAAAAGGTTACCTGGTTCTTATGTTTGTACTCCCTTGTTAAAACCTCAGGGTTTTTTTCTGAAGCTTTCCAAATAACCAGTGAACTCAGACTCTTTCTTTTCATTGCATAAAAGCCATATCTGAAAATAACCCCCCTGATTATGTATTTATAGCAGCAGCAATAGTTAATTACAAAAAAAGTATCTTCTGACTGTGGGACAAGTGAGTCTGCAGTTAATAAGTGGCTTATTTTGCTTAGACCAACACAAACCTCCCCACCCCCACAAAAACAAATTTAAAAAAAGACCTGACAAAAAAAATTATGCATGAAACTTTGAAGACAACTAAAAACAACTTGGGCGAAATTAAACTAAAATATGGGTTTTTCCTGTGTACTTACCGAGCTATAAAAAAGCATGGACGTTGACCAGTCTAGAGTGGAGCTACTCAGAAGTATGCCTTCACAAAGCGTACCTGATGTTCCCATGTCAAGTACTTTGAACCAAATGCTTCCCTCTGATATCCTTTTCTACATATTTGTATAACTTACTACTATGGACACAGCCCAAGGCACCAGCTTAACTCCAGCTATTGTGAAAGCATGTTTTCAATGTTGAACCAAAGATTCTGATTTCACCTGGTTTATGCATTTATGCAAATACATTAATTTATTAGTACATAAAATAAAACGCTGTATTGTACTTACCAGTTTTGGGATTTATTGAGAAGAATCCCTGAGGATTTCCACTTGTAATCTTGTAGGTTAATTTTTCGCTTGAGCTCGAATCTGGATCAAATGCCTCAATCTGAATGACAGACACATCTTTAGGTGAGTTCTCCATGACCTCTGGGTAATAAACTGGTTCTGTGGTCTGAGGAGCATTATCATTAACATCCCCAACTTCTATGTAGATTTCAATGAAAGATGATAAAGGCACAACGCCTTGGTCTGTTGCATAAACAGTAAGCCAGTAATGTGAAGTAGTCTCACGATCCAGGTGATCTGAAGTCTCAATAATACCTGTTCAATAAGAAGAAAGATAAATAGAAAATGCTCAGTAAGTATGCAGAAATGTATAAATATACAGTAAGCAACAAGTTTAAATAAATTAATAAATCAAAATGAATACAAGTTCAAAATAACAACATTGACTCTACAGTGTGTGCTAATATATACACATACAAATTTATTATGGCTAATCTGAAGCCACAAAAATATAAAATTATTATAACAGTTTTCAGCAATTATGCATCACATATTAAAACAATATATTACTTGATTTCCTTTCCAACACCTTTTGAAATACATCAGAACAGTGCAATAAAAATTTTATTTTTTATTCATAAAATCAGTTTTTCCTAAAAGATTAAATCAAATATGTAATTCACAATCTTTTGGGCATGAATGACCCTCTTTACTCATTACCATAAGTTTTATTGCATATTAAACTATCTGGTTTAGATGCCAAACTCTCGAGCTCTTTATTATTCATATTAATGAGCAACTACTTAAATGTTTTAAACATTTTTATCTCTGTGCCCAAATGAATTATTTGACTGAACTTTCTTAATATGCTGATTTACGTTCACACAGACATGACACAGAAAATAGAAGTTATTCCAAAGCTAACCTTTGCTGCATTAGGACTAACTGCCACTACTCTAGAATGGAAGGCAGCAAAAATAGGGGCAAAAATCTGCTCAATCTTACAAACAAGGAACTACTATACAATTCACAAACTTAATAAAAAGCTGTCTGCTGAGCCTACAAGGCTGTCCAAGCCAGAACTGACTAAAGAATTTATGCAGCACAAAGAAATACAATTTTATTTTTACAAGCAGCTCACTCTACAGGTACAGCCATATTATGTATGTGTCAAAAGGGCATGTGGTATGGTGTAGCCCGTAAGATGGGGGATGAATATTAAATAGAGACATGGAGCCATGGCACAATAAAACCTCACACTTTCCTTTTCCTGATCCAGTCACTCCTAAAGGGTGTCTGATTTGAGATATTTTCTTAGTAGAACTTAAACCTGATCCATGTCAGGATGAAGAACAGAGTAAGCCCTTGCAACCATTTCAGTGGAAATTCTGAAGGGCTTTGTTATGGCTCTTACTATTTGTTATATACTCACACTCCAGGACTCATCAGGACTGGAGCCAGGATGAGTCAAACTATCACCATGACAGCCAGTTCTGGACTCTGCATAAAGCCACATAATGTGAGTATGCACGATGTGCCACTTCTGCTGAGCTCATTTACTTTACACAGATACATATATGTCTATATACTTACACATACACACCACCAGTAAAAAAGGATCTCAATAAAACCACGCCACTGTTTTCGCCGGAGTTCCTCAGGAAAGGAATTAATTCCAAGAACTGTGTCCTTCACACGCTACAGACCCTTTTTTTAATATATTATACCGACTGAGCAAAATATTAAGGAATTACTTATTTATTCATTACTTTCTTTGTCCTGTGAGAAGCTGCATAAAGGTCTGACCATGACAGTTTAAAATTTTAACATGTCAATAAGATCACTTCAGAAGGGCTGGAGGGGATTGAAGCTGGTGCTTAGACCTGCAAATTCACACATTTAAAGCAACACAGCATTTCAGAACTACCACCAGATGTCAGTGTGGAAACTGGTTTACTATAGTGTCAAAGGCTACAGAACTGTGATTAAAAGGAAGGGTGCTACGATTTCAAATTATACGTGATTTACATGCAGTCTATAAAAGTTTTCCTGAAAATAAACTACTGGCTTTATAATTTCCTTTTTTATTTTTTTTGTGGAACAACATCATCAGCAACTACATTCAGGTGTTAATTAACACTGATATTTTACATTTCTAGTCTCTCTGCTAAAGTATTTATATTTTGTTAGGTGACAGTTTTACTATTAAAACAAAAAGGTAATACAGTAGTCACTGGATTTGTGCACTGGTTACCTGAATAGTTTTCTGCATAAATTTGCTCTTAAAAATGGACACAGCCTTGAGCGCTCAATTACCCAGATTCTATTTTGTAACTCATGGCACACTTTTCGCATGACTCTACCTCAGCCAGGAGATGTACTTGAGAGTAAACAAATTTGTTACTTACTGTGGCCTCACTCCTAAATATAAATGCTGGATGTAGCATACAAGCACTTCATCTTAAATCTGGCTAGACTCTATACATGCCTTGAAAAGTTCTGTAAACCCTTCATGTCCTATGAAAGAGAAGACTGGATTGTATTAATTCCCTTCTAGCAAGGGTTCCAGCAATGCTACTTTATTGCTTGTGATTGGTGCTGAAAAGAGCAACTGTTTTCACTTTACACATCCCACTTTCTAAACAGTAGCTGCATCAGAAGTGGCAGATTGTTTTTAATATAGCCTTGACTGATTCTAAAGAAAGATAAAAAGAGACTCTTGCGGAAATGAAGCTCACTTCCTGCAATCTGCTCACCTAACATTTAAAAATTCTACCTCCCTAGTTATCAAAGACCTCTTCAAGCAAAAGGATGACTGAACCTATTTTGCTTTTGTAGTGTTATCAGTTCTGAAATGTCCATTCCTTTAAGTCGCATCCATGACAAGGGATGAAGAGGAAAATAAAGCACCACACGCAAAAAAATAGTATCTCAAAAAGAAATATGTGGAAAAACTTGCAGTATGATACAGTGCACATGGGCAACTTTGTCTTTTGGTTAATTTTTAATTTCAAGTGAGATCTGCATATATAATGTTACTTCTGTATATTTTAAATAGATTTTGCAGAGTGCTCAATAAAAGGTTTAGAACCTGTCTGATGATCTGACCACTGGATGCACCACGTAACACAGATTCCCCAATAGGACAGCTCTGGCTTTCAGAATGTCCTGATTTCCTACAGGGGCACTCGCACTCTAAGCACGCATTAGTCAAAGTACCAGGGAATTTCATAGTTTTTTCCATTTTTCTCATGTTTCTCACTCAACTGATACTGAATTTTAGGGCAAACATTCTTTTCTTAATGTGGCCTTTATAATTCCAATCTGAAATAGAAAGTATCCAGGAAAACAATTTTATGATCAGTCAGCTATGCAAAAGTGTATAGCTGTTTAACACAAATTGACAGGTTAATTCTTGAATCTTTTTTTTTTTTTTTTTTTTTTTTTTTTTTTTTTTTTTTAAGGCACATAGGTCACAGTTTAAAATAGATGCAATAGACAGGTATGAGTATGGAAGTTGGGAAACTTGTATTTGTGGATGTCCTACCCCTGGAAGTGCTCAAGGCCAGCTTGGTTGGATAGATGAACTTTAAGGTTCTTTCCAACTCCAACTATTCAATAATTCCATGATTACTAGAGACTGGTATTGCAGTTAAGTAGATTAATTTGACAATATCAGAAATGAAGACTCAAAATAACATTCCTCCATCATAAAAGCTATGCAAAAGGGAACAGGAAGATAGGGAACAAAAATTTCCCATCAGCCCTAACATACTGAGGGTTATGGAGGAGAGGCCACCACACCTAGCTCTCCTCATCGCTCAAAGCTTGCAAGGCTGCAAGGGAAGGGATGACTCAGCTTTCTCCCTGATGTCTGAACTCAGCAATATAATGGGACAGATATATTAATCCAGCAAACATCTAGGGGTGGGGGCAGGCTCAGACAATGAAAATTTGAATTTCTTCTGATTCTGCATCAGCTTTTATGTCATAAAATACAATCAAAACTAAACACACATAACTATATGAAGTACAGTTTTTTCCGTTCAGTTTTTTCTCTGCCCCCTTAACAATCTGATCTTACATCAGTAATAACAAAACACCATTCTATTGTTATTACTCTAGTTGAAATGGCTCCTGCTTCTGCAAGTTTAACACTAAATCCTTCCTGTTTTGCCTATGAGAACTAATAACTTCATTTTAATTTCTATACAACAATAATAAATAAAATTTTATGAAAACTTCAACAGCCTACTATACCTTCAAAGGAACACAAGCTCAAAATATTTGACTAATTACTTTTTTTAGCAATTATAACAACCATTCTCCTACCAAATCACAGGTCTAGAAACAGTCCTTTAAGTATCACTGGTCCTTGTCTCAGTTTGCTGCTTTTGCAAATGTTGACTACAGTAGCCTGTTTTACATATTAGGGCAGCATATGAGTGTATGCTCCCTGAAAGCCAGCACTCAGTACTTCTGCAGTTTATAAATTCACTGATTTCTAGTTCCAGTGGTTTTCTAGGTAACAAAGAAAAAAAACCAACCAGAACAGAAATAATAAAACTATCCAATAAGAGTTAATTTGTTTTAATCTTGGAAACATCTAGATCTATTAAGCATCAGTAATCTGATCATATCATCAGTTTCAACAGCATGTTTTGGCTCCTAGAAAGAATTTTTCCTATTTTCTTTAAGTGGTGCAAGGCACATTTAAGGAATACACCTTAACTGCCTCTATTGTAGCTTCGATGCTGTAAAAGCTCCATCTCTGCTCTAACTCTTCTCCCATTCACAGAATATCTTTAATCAGCAGATTTCCCATTCATCCTCTATGTTAAGGCAGTTGGCTAATTTTGACTTTTACAAACCACTTGCTTTTTATGTAGCAAGACAAGTTGAGAAATCTACTAATGAATCTTCCACATGTATGGTAATCCTAAAGACTTGCAAATATTGTTAATCAAAACATAAGGCGATGTGAGGATTTAAAAAGCATTTTTCACTTGACTGGCTGCGCAATCTTGAAGCCTTTCAGGTGGTCAGGATAAAAAGAAATTTAAATTCAGTCACTAACCACCAGAGGTGAGCACAAAAGAGCCCTTGATTAAACGTTTCTCAGTCATCTGCAAGAGGACATCAGAACTGATTTTACAATATTCATATGTCTGAAATTTTAGACTAGATATTGTTCCCTCTCGATGCAAGAGGACTTTTCGATCAATTTCATTAAATGAAGGCAAAAGTCTTAAGTGACTACTGTAGAATATAATTTGGACAGAATTTAATGTGGAGGAGCAGGATAGTTTATGAAAACAGCAACTGAGGAAAAAGTCAAAACAGTAAACCCACTCTCAACAAGAACCAACACTCCCCCCAGTACAAACCCCACAACACAAATCACTAGAAACAAAGTCATTCTTAAAAATAAAAATAAGCATACAATACACCTCAAATCTGACACTCTTACATATGCCAATTTTATCTAATTAACAAATGCTCAAACTATAATACTCCCAATTCCCAGGGATGATCCTCCTTAAGTGTGCTTATCCATAAGAACTCTAATTAACAATATTAATGATTCCATAATGGAAATCAAAACCTGCAATCATTTCTCAGCAAAGCATGAAAATGCAGTTTAGCAGAATGTGCCCCAGGAATGACATTTGAAACAAACTAAGAAATCCCTGGTCTGGAACATGATGCTTGAAATCTGATTACAAACTCAATTAATCTAATTTCTAATAAGTTGTGTAAATCAAAAAGCTTCTTCAGCTGCTTTTAAAGCCATTCAGAGGCTAGGGAGAAAGCAATATTTTACGAACTGCATGAACTAAAGTTTTGATCAAATATGACCTTCACTAAACAACCAATTCAAATTAAAGTTTTAAAAGCCAGTGGATTAAGCCTGTTATAAACACCGAGACATGCTGTCCTCAATGGCACTAGACTGCCAGCACACCCACCCAGACTGTGACTGGCCTGAATTCTAAACAAACAGCAAGCCACAGCAGGGTAAACTATCACTAAGGCCTGCACACTCTGTTAAATTAGAGGTAGAATTTGTTCATTGCATACTGCAGTTTACTACATGAAACAGTAACAGTTTACTCTGCTACCTCAAGATAGGCAACATATATATATTTTACAGAAGTTATTATGTGAGCAAGGGCCCAAAGGATCCCAGCCCCCAGAAGTTTACTGGCCAGTTTTTCTGGGAATTTTTTTTTTTTTACATTTCTTGAAACTTTGCTTAAGTTGTTGTTAAAACAAAGAAAGACTCACATCAGCCTCATTTGTTAGTGGTTTGGCTACCTTCCTAAGTAAAGTCTTATTTAATATAATACTATTATACTTTGGAATCTAATGTTATACAATTCAGAACAGTTTTCAGGTTGTTACTAAAATCTCCACAATTGCACGGCCAGAATAGGCCAAAAAAATAAAGACATTTTATAAAGCTGATATTTTCAACTTTTGATTTTTTGCACAGCTCATTTTATTTAAAGTAGCTTCTATTCTAACCAATATTTTGCTAATGACAATGCAGTTCTTGAAACACATCCAGATCAAACACAGACACACACAAATTACTTCCTATTCATCTCTTCTTATATGCTCTGTTTTTCCTAGGTTTTTTTCTTACATTATTACCTACTATGACATGATTAGCATTTTTCTGAGCTGTATAAATACAGAGGCTATAGCAGAGAAGACAGGGTGGAAAAAGAACCAAAAAAACAAGCAGTCTCCCATCCCTCAAAAACCTGAACCCACAAGAAACCAGGAAAGAGCATCTGGCACAGGAAAAGATGCAGTGCTTGTCTGCTTCTCAGCAGACCCCAGAGACCTTAAAGAGGAACACATGTATACGCTTTTATCCTCCTTTTCCCCTTGAGTAACTTCTAGACACAGTCAAATCAGGACAGTTGGCAAGTGCAACCCTGTGTGCTCCTGTGTGTTTTCTACCTGGATTTTTTCTCTCCACTTTATGATCCCTGTCAGAAATGCCAAGAAGAAGGGAGGTGACTTGGAAAAAAAAGTTCATTTATTAACAGTTATGGTATCTACCCACACAAGATAAAACAGACTACAGCAGACTAGAGTGCACTATTTACAAGTACTACACCCATCTGTAATACTAATTGTGGCCAGTGTCATAGCTCAGATTCTTTCCACTTTTACAGTAATTAAAAAAACCCTCTATCTATGTTTCTGTTAACTTCTCAACTTCCTTCTGATAACTTCTGAAAACTTGTGGTCATGACTATAATCTGACAATGGGAAATGCCTTGAAGCAGCAGTCACAACCCTACATACCATAAAGTGTTTCATAATTTGAAGGTTTTGAAACATGTAACCCATTAAACTCCCAAGAAAAAAAACTATTTTTTCCCTGAGGCCACTGTGCTGTAAGTAACTCTGGCCTCTATCAAGCACCAGTAAGAGACAACTAAACCTTAAGCCTATCATGCTTCTCAAATAGCATCCAATGCTAATGCCAACAAAGTTTAATAGTATTTGATCCCTCAAGTGTAATAAATGACTACTTAGTAAAACCAAAACACAACAAAATATCACATCTGCCCTAATTTTACACAAACCAACTATCTTTAAGCACTGAAAATTTTATGTACATCCTGCCACAGAGACAAGAAACTGTTCAGTACATAAAACATCAGCTGAAAAGACCAAAATCTCCATCCTGGTAACTTCATGAAACAATCTCCTCCTAAAGAAGGAATGGAATGAGATTCCTCTTGCAAAAGTGAAATGTCAGCTCATCCACTCTACAAACACAGCAGAATGCCAAGAGAGGCACTGCACTCTAACTCTTGAAATATTAAATACCTGCAGCAGGCAGTGTGAACTTTTTAGAAGTATATACAATCTCATATTTTAAGGAAAGTATTATTTTTTTTACAAATAAGCTGAGCTGGAAAAGTTCCTTACTTTTCTTGCATGCGCAGTTTGAAAAGGAAGCATTATATGATTACACCTCTATGGAACAAAGTGCAAAAGCCACCCAGAGAAATAGGATTTGCTCTTCAGCTCCATAGCAATTTAAGGCTTATCACTGACAAGGCAAGCTACTCATATCAGACTTCTTGCATATGAAGATTCACACAGACTAAACTGTACTGTTTCAGAATATAAATAATCCTTACTGGCAGCCCTGAAGAAGAGCAAAAAGTTTTAGCAACAATTGCTTGCCTTTGAAACACACATGAACAAGAGATGTTCACTGCTTTTCAGTCACCTCTTCTCCAGAAGCATTAATTAGGCAGAGAGAAAGACTGTAACCTGGCAACAAACCATCAATACTGTGTTTTCCATATCTCAAACTGAGGTGACTTGTCTGCAAACAGGTCTGAGGAATATGAATGTACAAAACTAATGATTCAGTCTAGTTTGAAATGGTTTATTTTTTCCTTTTTAAAACCCCAGAAATTCTTCTGTTTTGCCTAAGCTGAAATGCAAATTAACACATTTTGATTTATTTTGTAAATTATTTGGTGTGTAACCTTTTACATGCATCCTGGACAATTGCATTTTAATATTAGGGGGGAAAAAACCCAACAAACTAAGAATCCCAACCAACCAAAGATTTTTCTCATGTACCCCAAGATAATATAGTCTAACATACAATATAAACAATATAATCAATGTAAATGTCCATTCTAAAAGTTAACACTTGTCACATATATTGTACAGATTTTACACATTTAATTCCATACAGTGGGTTTAATTCACTTTAATATACATATAACATTTCTTCTTTATCATAAATAAATTTCTTCTTTATAAGAAAGGCAATGAAAAAAACCTAAACTTCACAATTTCAGCTTTAGAGAATGCACAGAAAAATTTCCCTCAGGAAAAGCTACAAAAAAAGTACTTAAGCTGAAAGTATCATATTGGAACTAAAAGTCTTTTGTCAGCATGTATAAGGGAAGATTCCAGAAAATGTAATTAGATTTTCTTTACAGCTCTTTGATATAGAAAGCCATACACAGTTCAGGTTGTGTCTTGTGTACTACCAGCTGAGAAATCATTCTTAGCTAGAACTATTAAATGGAAAACAACTCCTATTGGTCTTTCAAGGACAAATTGCTCATTTTCTAAAAAATCAAGGCCTGGAAAGTTTCAAATAAAATCACTATCAATATCAGTAAGTTGATGGAACTGCAGCAGTAGTAAGACCTTGAACATGTAGAGTCCACCACTGCTTTCTTTCTTTCCAGGGACCAGTAATTTCAAGTTCTGAGAGATGGAAGGGGAAGAATACAAGGCACACAGAACCTGCCCTTAAACAGAGTAGAGGAACCATCACCAGCAGAGCAGATTTAAATTTTAACAAAAAACCAAAAACAAATGGAACGAAGAAAAACCCCAATCATAATAAAATTATGTTTTATGAATCAAATTGATCTTCACTGAACTGACTAGATGTAGCAAAATATAGCCAAATCCAGTTTTGTAGCAGTATCTTAAGTAAATGTGATCTTAGTACGAGCTCTCAAAACCCCCAGGTTACACTAAAAACCTGCTGCATTTAAAATTAAAGAATTTCTATGACACTAATGGAACAACACCAAGAGTAGCCAATGAAACAATCAGACACTATCAGTGTCCAGTGAAATCTGTCTTACTTTTCCAAGCTCACAGAAGTTATCAAGGCTGTCCTTTTAAAATATTTTTTGGGGATGAAAACTTTGCATCCAAAGAGCCTCAGCATGTGGTCAAAGCCAAACCTTGACATAAAACTTCAAACACAGAACAGTTCATGCATCATTTCTGTGCTATGAACAAAGAGCAGTAACTTGAACTGTGTTCAAGTGGAGGGTCACTACTGTCCTCTGCTATGTACACCTTATAAACCAGGTAGGTAGACAGATCTGAAGAAATACAGCATGCCCAACAGTTAAGAGCAGCTATCTCTTAAAAAAGCATCTAGAGATAGTACAAAGACCTAGAAGATGTGCATACTTAAAGCTCTATGCCAAAAACAGACTGTATTTTAAAACATTGAAAAAACAGATTTATCACATAGCAGTTAAATGGGTAAAGCAGAATAAAAAAGGGGCAAAAAGAGAATCATAAATAATTAGATGCAGTAACATTTTAACTTCTAGTTCCTGCCACTTTACTTTCTGCATGTTTCTGCAAAAAACAAGTCTAATGAACCGAAAACAGTGTTCAGACCGTTTATAAAGGAAAGGTTTTTACAGTTAAAGGAAAAACAGTTTTTACATATGTTCCTAAAATTGTCTACATAAAAAATTACATCCAGCAATTATGATTTGGTACTAGGTAGTCTGGAATACAAACAACTAACCTCCTAAGGTCCACAAAGATTGTGAACTTCCTTTCAGGAAGTTGGGGGTTGGTGAGGGGGAATTTTCGCAATTAGAAGATCTGTGATGGCGCTGCCTTAGAACTCAACTGATTACTTCCAGTTCAAAAACTCTTTTGGGACAATGGCAGACAGCTCCCATTGTCAGCCTCATTTATGGTTATTTTAATAGTTCCAGCTTATTTCTGTCAGCTAGGCGGCTTGTATGTCAAGCTTTCGGACAGGCAATATAATTGCTATACAGAGGAACAGTTCCATGTTGCTAAAGCTCGATATGGAGAGACATAAAAACCCCCTGATGAGTCCACATTAGGGAAATGTAATGTTAACTCCTATGTCAATAGCAAAAATTATTGTAATACAACCACATAGGATCTACGTTTCCTTGAAGAGAGAGCAAGTAAAGAAAGCTTTGCTGTTAACATGAGCAGTCATTCATGATTTGAGAGAAAGCTTGCTGGAAAAAACATGACTGCACTACAACATCAACATTACAGTAGGTTTATAAAATACTAGAGACAGCAGAACAAACTGCCAGCAGGTTCTGAGCCAAGCACGTGGGATTTTGGTACCCACAAAAGCAGCTTTTCTTACTGGGTTACATGAGCAAGTTTTGTAGGATCTCAGGCAAGTCATTGCTCTGGCCACCTTATTCAGGACAGTTTTTTGTCTTCAGATAAAGACACAACCAGTTTCTATGTCCTAAGAAACTCAGTTACATAGTAATATAAAATTAGAATAAGAAACTACTTTTAAGCAAAACACTTTGAGATAATATTGTTGAGCTATTTTAAGCTAAGTTACCTTCATGACCAAGAAAATTTCTACTAAAATGTAGGTGATTCACAAACAAGCAAACACTTTTACAGGTCCACTGTTTGTTTACTTATGAACATAAAGGACAAAGAAGGAAATTATTTAATCAAAATTTTATAAAGAATGTGTACTTGCCTGCGCATGAGAAATGCAAAGGATGTATTTCTACATTCTTTGTTAAAAGTTTCTAAGAATTTATTAAATATACAAATGAACAATTTTAATACTCTGGCTTCACCAGCAACTGCAAAATCCCTCAACTTGTCTATCAGTCTTCTTACTACTAAGGAATTGTTTTCAAAGAGTGTGGTAAATCTAATAATTTAGCTGGGAAATGGGGAGCCTCTGAAGGGGAAATTCCTCTGCAAATGGCCCCAGGAATTTAAAAACTAACTGGAGTTGACAGATCAACCTAGGTCCCCCTTAGGCAGAAGAAGAGTCTACAAGGAAAATAATGAGACACATGGGAAGCCAATTATGCACAAGAGCAACACATTTAATTGCTCAGAAACTGGTTTGTTGATCCAGAAGGATCTAGCTGTTTAGACCTCTGCAAACTATTAAAACCTGGACAGTACTGCAAGAAGTATACTTTGAAACTATTAAACTTTACAGATTACAGGGTTTTGTCTCGCAATCTCAGGGTTTAATGACCATCTTAAATAAGGAAAATTGTTCCATGTATCCCAAGAACACATTCCTTCCAGACTCTGCATTTCTTGCCAATTCCCTTTTTGGTGACAATTTGAAATGTCACCAAATGCAGCTTACCTCTTATTACTTCTGCAAAGCACTGAAGGCCCAGCAAGTCCAACAGAGCAGTCCTATCCTTCAGTAAGAAACAGTTACAGCTGTGTTTCACAGCAACTCTGCCTCATGACTAACCCGCAACAAAAAACTGTTGTTTAGCACATGTGTCTGTTATTTATGCACGGCTGTGGTTTGAACTGCTGAAATTTTGCTTCAAGCTTTCAAAAATATTTTCAGTTGCAGAAGCTGCTGGTTAGCAATGAGTTTCCAGACCAGCTCTGAGCAAGAAAAGATACTGATAACTATCAGAAGGCAGGTAGCATGTTAAGGAATACTGGAAATCAGGCTCTTACTGCTGTTCATGTTACTGCACCAGGTAGCTATATACACAATAGCACTTAATTACTGCCAACAGAAATGCTGCTCCCAAGCAGATTTCTGTGTACAAAGAAGATCTGATATACCTCTGGGCATGCTAATGCTAGGAGAACAAAGCAAATTAAGAAAGTCATGAAATTAAAGCATCTGGGATCTGGTGACATCAAAAGACATTTTCATCCTTGTTCTGACAAAGTCAGATTTATTAACTTACAAAGTATCCATTTATTTATTCAGACTTTATTTCTGGTTGTGTTACCAGAGGGAATTCTGCATTGATCAGTACCTGTTAAACTAATTTTTTTATTAGCCTTATTTGCCTCTGCATATGAATCAAATTAAACACAAGGCCATACAGAGAAACATTTCTGAACTTGTCTGGTTCTGAGTAAAAATTTAAAGCTAGGGGAATCATGAAGGCAAAGAGTTTTGGTACCATAAAATTATGTTTATTCTCTTTGGTTACGTTTATTTTATCAAGCAAATGAGAAATCCTCCATTTGTAAGCAAATTCTTAGAGCACACTGAAGAATTAATACCTAGCACCTAAAAAGTCTTGAAACTACAGAACTAGAGATTACTTACAGATGTCAAGTATACTTACTTATGAGGAACCTGGATGCTTATTGGGAACCGGTTTCAGTCTTTCTCACATAAATAATGGATATCATCATGCATAGTTATAATCAACACTCTCCAGAATAAAAAATTACTATCAGTAGTAGAAATGAATGCAAGTCAAAGTTAAAAAGCATAAAAATCTATAAATTTAATTCACTTTATTGCTTACTAGTTGAACCTGCAAGCATTTGGATGAACAGAGACCACAGTCTCTGACAGAATTTTCATTGAAAAAGCTCTTAATCATTCTGCACAGAAACATCTTTTGCTGAAGATAACTGCACCCTTCGTAACAATACCAAAGAAAATGAGCATTACGAATAATGCTTCATAAACCAATAATTTTTCATAAATCCATAACAGAAGTAGATCAACTCTGTGAACACTAGAGCACTCTGTAAATGAAAGAACAATATGATATTGTAGGTAAGTAGTAGATCATTTAGGCACAAAATGCATTTTGCTCCTAACCACTGAGGTTTTTTTTCCCTTGTTTAAGAAATTCACAGAATACACAGCAACTAGAAGAAATTGCACCAGGAAACCACCTCAAATCTCTTTATGTGAACATAGCTGTTGTCAAAAAGACACTCTCAAATGCTGGCCATTTTTATGTTTGACTAGACGGAATGACTCAGTTTCCAAAGAATTTTTTTATCATCCCTGGAATTACAAACATAGAATGGCACGTATTTCTTATTTCATTTCCTCCCATCATCACATGCTGGATCAACATTCACTCCAATCATCAGCAGAAATCTTGTGCTCACTCTAACTGTCACTCCCTTAACTTCTTATTAAACAACACACATTAAAACTAATGTGTCATTTGAGTCAATGACAACTTGACAACTCATTTTTCACTAACGATTTTTGAACCTTCTCACACTTTCCTCCTCTACCTTAACTGGAAAGATTCAAGTCAGTACAAAATTTCAGTACAAAATTTCACCATTCTGAATGAACATTCAGAAGCAACCAAAGCTAACTGAAAAGCCCAACTTCTATGATAGCTTTTGTTTTTATATTTACAAGCACAGTTCCTGATCTGTTGGTTTCTATACTTAACAGATAAGGCGTCATTCAGAAATTTGATGAGGAATGGTGTAAAATAGTTTGGACTATGAACTGTTTAGATTTTATCACTCTTTTATTTTTTAGTCATGTTTTGCCTATATCTATACATAAGTAATCCACTTATTAACAAATTGCCATCTTTTCTTACATATTCTTTTACTTTAAAACTACTGCCTGGACAAACACAGGCAACCCAAAATATTACTGTACTAACTAAGAGGACAGGTAGAAAGCACATAGATATAACCAAACATCAAAGAAAGGCACAGGTCATTTTCCCATTTCTGATAAACCTGCTGAAATTGATCCATTAATACTCAAATTACCTTCAAAGTGAACTATCACACCAGACTTCTTATGTGAAGAAATAATCATCTCTCCTTCCCCCCTCCCAAAGTAAGTAACATTCCTCACACGGGCAGCTGCACATTTGTTAATCATTAACTGGTTTTGAAATAATGATGGAGAGAAACTGTTAGCTATTTCTCACAATGGTACACCAACAAAATCTTGAAAACAGAAGATGAAGTGAATACTGTAAAATTATTTACAGTAAGAAAAAGAAGCTGTCTCATTCAATATCTTGCTGACAATATTAGTTGTTGTTCAAACCTAAGTAATTAACTCAAATTTCATCAATTAAAAAATAGCACTTTTAGCTAAAACAGAAAGAGATATCTTTTAAGAAGATTAACTATGCTTACGTTAGTATCTCAAATAATAAAATAATATATATGGTCAGAATTGCAACACCAAATATAATAGAGGCATAACCAATGCATACATTCCAATCTTATCTAGAATCACTTTGATTCCCTCTACCTTGCTTTCATTACAGGAAGGGCACAGCAAGGGCATTCCTCTCAGATCAAACAGAAAATTCCACAGACAGAAGTTTCCACATGTCTGATTCGTTGCAGATTAAACCCTTATCATTAGACAGCAATCTCTAATTTTCATAGAGACAGGATATACCCTGTCATGGCAAATCTCAATCTACAGGCAAAGGGGGGAGGAGAATTAAAAAAAATAAATATAAACCCCCAGTAGAATGGAGATGTATTCCCTGCGAAACAGCTGTATGTGTCCCTCTCACAGCTTTGCAGAAAAAGAGGGGACAACATACCAACATTAAAGATCACATTCATAACTCCATAATCCATAATTCCATCATAAACTCTGCACTGAAAGCCTTTCAAGCTAAACTACCAAACTGCCTCTTTCTCGTAAATACAACCAGGACTACAGGCAACACATACAGGAAGTCTGTATTCATTTTTAGCCTATTATTCACTCTATTCACTTTCAGCATATAATGTTACCAGTATCTTCATTTGTTAACTCACATGACTGGATCAATTCTGTAATGATCATCTACATTACCAGTAACACTAAAATCAGAAGGCTATTCTGTAATGATACTTCTTGTATTCTGAAATTTGTAATATAATAACTTTTTAATCCTTAAATCCTACACAAAACATGAACAAGCACTCTAGGATCAGCAACTTAAAAACCAAAAACTCAGTAATTTCACCTTCTGGTGTAGAGAGGTTGTATCAGGCTTTTTGCATCAGCAAATAGCAGGCTGTTTTAAATATAAACACCCAAAATGATTGATTTAAGATACCTGCAGACTGTGGAAATGATTCATGTCAAAGAGCATTATTCTAGGTAGAAGATTAATAAACAAAGCAAAAGTATTTTGTATGTGCAACTTTTCCAACATACAGACATTCAGTTCTGTTATCAGCAATACCACATTGACAAGTCTGCAAAGACACACAACTCCGAGCCAAATGAACTATTAATGACCAACTCTATTAGTAGATCAAGTCAATTCACATCCACTAACTCAGCAGTTTGCTCTTCAACCCTAATGCCAATCCAAACTATGCAACTACTTCTAAGAACCATGAACGTATTGATTATCCTTGTTCACAAATAATTTTAAATTTAAAAAAGCAGTGATTAGAATCATGGACAAAATACAAGGAGCTTGGGGAAACCTCACTTCTAACACAGAAATTATTTGTTGCACTCCTGTTGCTAGATTCACTGTTTTTCCAAAAATCCCTCTCTGATAGCACTGGAATGCTAAAGATTTTCTTTTCTTGAGCCACATGGAGAGTGATGAATTGAAAATTCATTTTTGGTCACATTCAGCTGTCCAGTGTAATAAAGTCACAGATACAGTAAGAATGATATACAGATTAAAAAATGGACCTGCAAAACCTAGTTTCAGCAAAGCCCAAAGTATTTTTAAATCCAAGATCTAAAGCCGCAACTATTGCATGTAATAAGTTCTGGAAGTTTTCCAAATGCTCATGTAGGTTTGTCCTTTGTTAAGTATGTCCAAATGCTGTATGATTAAAGTCTAAAATCTTCAAAGAAAAGAATAAACATTATGCAATCATTTCAAGCTCCCCTCCTTTGACCTTAATATGTACTTCAAAAGCTTAGCAGATGCTCAGTAGGAAATAAATCCCCAATTCAACAGATGTCCCAACAGTGACATAGCAAGATGCACCTTCCATAGCTTTTGACAACCCTTCCCTTTTATTATTCCTTTGCTCACAAGTACTTTTCAAGTCAAAGAGAGACCCAAGCAAGTTAATAGGCCCTCAATATCTGTTCTGCTGCCTGAACTGATTGCTGTTTATAAGGTAATCTTTGGGACCACATGTGGCTCAGCCCCAGTTCATCTCCTACAGAGACGCAGCCCCCGGGCACCTCTGTTTTCATCAAACCAAGCTGTAACCCAATCAACACCTTTCACAACAGAACAATCCCTTACTTCCAGCATGCCTGCAGTAAGAAGGGAAGCCTCAGCTTTTGTATGGGATCCCTATTTGGCAGCTAAGGTGATGTTTTACTCAGTAGGATACCTAAAGAAAACTCAAAACTACTTTGGAAGATGTCCCTGCCAACAGAAAACATAAGATGAATATGTTTGTCTAGAACTAATTCAGCTTTTTCCAAATACACATTTTAAAAGCTGCATTAACAACCTAATAGCACTTTGGGAGTTGCCACCATCACAAATGCAAATTACACAGTTTTCTTAAAGCCTAAGAACAAAAAGTAATTCCCTAGATTCAGGCTGCTCAGAAACTTAGTGCAAACCTAGGCCTCCTTAAACTCTGTCAAACTGAAACTCAACATTAGCCCCAAACGCAGGGCTCAGTTTGCTGAACTTAAAAAGAAACACATATGAAACAGCATCATATCACAGTTTAACCCAGTGGCAGCGTTACTTCTCGACCTTGGAATTAAAATATTCACACACTCAGTACAGTAGTACAAAATTGTAAATTGCAGTCAAAAGCAGATGGTCCCTGACAGGTTAACAACTTCTGAACTGGAATACTAACATGCACTTAACTAACTTCTGGATGTGAGATATTTTCCTTGATTGCTGGTACCATGGCTGCCTGACACCTGAATTTAGTCATCTCCTAGTAAAATACTTACTGTGTTGCTTTCTATGGATAGCAGCAAATTCAGGCCTTGTCCTCAGTGTAACAGATAGTGGGTCCCAGGCTTTTTTATTTCTTTAATCAGACAAATTGTATTAAATTTGGTCTATACTCAAAAGTTTTTTGATTTCTACTAATACTAGACAAGATCTAGAAGTACAAAAATCATTCTTAGTAAACTGATGTTACAACAATTTGTACTGTCTCATAAAAGAGAATCTGTGTGCCAAATGCCTCAATTTAAAAACCATAATAAATTGGCGGAAAACACATTTTAGTTGCATGAAATTTTAAGCAAATGTTTTTTAAACTCAAAATATTATTCAATTTAGGCACAGTTACTTTTTTTTTACATACCTAATTTTTTCTTGCACAATGGCTCAAGTTTACCTTAATACTACTGAAGAAAAATCCATAAAACCAAAATTAAATCATACAGATCATCTTCTGCATCAGCTTCACTCTCTTTTCAACATCATACCGAACACATGCAAAGCCACTGGGCTATCCATAATTAGAAAGCAGAAAATAATACTCCATTTTAGAAACAGCCTACCCAAATTTTTCAGTATCTGTAATTAACAACCACAAGTATGCCTCCTCAATTTAAGTGTCCCACACAGATACAGTTGTCTCTCCCATCTTGCAGACTAAGCTAGAATTTCAGCTCTGCTCCATATATAGCATGCTTGACTACCACTGAAAATTATGGTAGGAAACAGAGGTCATAAAACCATGGGATAAATGCTTTAAAAACAGGTCATAGGGTTTGGGTGGGCATAGTACCGTAACTGGCTTTATTATTTATTGTCACAACAAAACCTTGTTTTCTGGTGACTCTGGAGAAGCTTGATAAGGGCTGTCCTGCAAAGGATTCACAAGAGTGTCATCAGGGGAGCTGAAATGTGCAGACCTGGTCTAGAGTCAGTGAGGCTGTCCCCATGCTGCCTGTCTTTCTCAACTCAACGCCAAAGGGAGAGAATGCCCAGACAAAGAACAAAATATACCATTAGAAAATGTATCAGCATTAAAATATTTTGCCTGAGCAGTTAACTACCAAAGTAATCCTTACTTCCCCTGCCCCCTTTTTACAAGCAGTGTTATTTTTACACAACTATCCTCACAGAGAAAGCTAAAGAAATAACTATTTCTGAATCCCTGACCTAAACTACTTTATGCTTCCGGAACTATATTTTTTACTATTTAGCACAGATAAACGAAAGCTTCTTGAACAGATATGTTCCCAAAATTTCTAAAAACACAAAAAAAATCTCAACCCAACATACACTTTTACAGAGAAACATACAAAAACCATCTCTCAAAATCAGGAAGTGTTACTTTAATTCTTTCAAGAGCTTTAATTACAGTGTTCAAATAGATCCCTGCCCTTGCCTCGTTTTCCAAAGAAATAAGTTTAACAGTTTGTGTTCAAATTCCAGGTGTTGACCTGAAATTCTGTTCCAGATGTCAGTGTGACAACTAACCAGTCAACTCCAGAATCCAAAAATAATCTGCATAAGTCCTTTGACTAAGAAAAAACTCCCATCAGCTGACTAGAATGTCATTCAAATCTCCAGCATACATTAGAATTAGGTTTCCTCTTAATTGCAAACTGAAGTGCCCAATGCAACCCCTCATTTAAACGATTAACCTTCCAAATTAACATTTATAAGCTTAAGAATTTAACTCTAAGTTGGAGTTTACAGAACCTAGTAATCATTCTGCATTTGGGGTTTTTTGGATTTTTTTTATTTTGTTTTGGCTGTTTTGCATGTTGACCATTGTTCGGGATATTTTCTGTTGTTGTTTTAGGTTTGGGGTTTGGTTGCTTAAAAGTTTTTTATTAGTTTAGGTGGGTTTTGTGGGTTTTATTCAAGCTGCATCAGAATAATCTAAATTTTTACTCTAGGACACATATGCCTCAGCTACTGAAGAAATTTAACTGTTATAGCTACATGGACTAATCATTAACTTCAGTAAAATGTAATGCAACCTTACAGAATGCAGCATAGAATGAAAAAAAAAATTGCCCAGAAAGCTAATTAGATACCTGGGAGATTAATCTGTGCTCTGAGCATCACTCATGACTGTACATGAGCTAGCTAGGGTAAAACTTAAATATGCAAAAAGCTGCAGCCACTAAGTATTTTGCAGAAATAGAGAACCTCTTAATCCTTCTCTCTCTTCAAATGTACTGGGAAGAACTACTGTGCCTTGCAGGAATAAAATGCTATCAGAAGACACCAGCATATGAGGGTCTTCTTCCTAGTTACTCCTCACTTTTAACTGGTCAAAATACTCACATGAAGAATTTTAACTGCAAAAACTATGAGCCAATGAGACTACATCTGTGGACAGAAGCTACAATGTTTGTCGACAAACTTAGTCTATGATGTGAAGATACTCAAAGAATGAATCAGTCATATTAAACCCACCTAGAATATTCTTTCCCTAGTATTAACATCACCTGATCAATTACAATTTTTAATGTACTGTTTCGTAGCTTTCTTACAATAAGATTTACTCAACATATTTTTCTCTTCATAGTTTTCAGTGACTTAAATCTGACAGATCTTCAAAGACTCAGAGTCTTTTATGTATGTTAACTATTTTCTTCCATATGCCCCTGCTAATTTTTTTTCACTTGATCTTTTAATATTCCTTACCAAAACAATCAATTTATCCTTATCATGGTCGCAAGGTTACACTTGAAAGTTACACGGTTCCAAGGGAAGACTACACAAGAAAGATAATCACATGAATGTTACGAATCATGAGACTTGAAAACTCCCCAAATACAAAATAACTAGAGACTGGGAAAGAATCAGAACAAAGCATCATCTCTGCGCCTTGCCTATGCTATGGAGAGAGCATCTCAGGCTAGACAGATCTTTGTTTTAATTAATCATAGTCATGCATCTTTTTAAGTCAGCAAATTAATTTAATCACCTTAAACTTTGTCCGTATCACTGAAGCAGAATTACTGTTATTCTATAACACTTATGGACTAATAACTCAAATTCAAGTTAATGAAAGAGCAGTAAGATTCCTGGTAACAAATAACTACACACTGTAAACACAAGTAATAAGGTTACCATGTTTGAGGCTAAGACTGTCACAGCATCCTTTACACCATTCTCGAACTAGGTTACCTACTGCAAAATATCCTCGACTGCAGAAGTTTAGAAAACACCTGCTGGTAGTCTTGTAGATTGAACTAGTCGCTAGGTTTCTGATAATCAGTTTATAAAATTCACTGTGGCTTGAAATCTTACTGTGCAGGGCTGACATGTAACACCCAGCATCTGCACGTAAAAGGATTGTAATGCAACCACTCAACTGATTAGTTATAACAGACACCATGGAATTCATCACTTAAACCTTCCTTCACTTCTAAACATCAGTTTCCAGGATCGGCTCCCATCTTCCCTGAACATTTCAATGGGACCTTTCTCAGGATAATGACTCATGGCATCTACACATGCAGAGTCTGCTGGCTCCCTTAGCCATCTAAATTCTGAGCACTAGAAAGAAAAGCGAAACTGTAAGAAAACAACCTTGAAACAAGATAAGAACAGCTCTCAGTAATAAGCTAGAAGTTCTGATATCTCAAGGGAAAGAGCAATGTGCTTGGCAAAAATTCTTTGGAGAAGGCCAGAAAACTGATACAAGTTTTTCTCAGTCTCATTTTTACAGCTGAAAATCAGTGCATTCACATGCTGGTGCTCCCAAGATAGTGTCCCATCCGGCCCAGTGAGTGACACTGTTCACCTGCCTATACAAATGGAAGAAGTACTACAAGCACTTTCTAACACCATTTACAAACCAGAGCTTCCATCTTTCAGTTAACCTTTGAGGAGTGCAAATACTTAATGGAAATGCTCCATCCTTATATTTGAAAACCAAAAAACAAACAGGAAGACCATTTTCTTTTTCCATCCTTGCCCACTGGAATAAAAACTGGGACAAGGAAGTTTCAGTATTGCCTTGGTCCCACAGAGTTTCTGCTTTCGGTTCTGCTCCAGCAATTGCTTCTGTAATTCTTTAGAATTTTTCTCAATTGAAGTAGCAGCATGGTATTGACATGATTTATCTCACTTTTACTGTTCTGTGCTAATGGGATTTAGATGGTGCATGGGTTTTTCTTGTGGCACACTGAGATCTGCATCAACACAATGCCTTCTATTAATACACACTGATGTGCTCAACTCCTTATCAAATTCTTTGAGAAAATATTTTACTGCTGCTTCAGCAGGTAATTGATATAACCAGTTAATCATCTCAATTTACAGCCTTCAGTTTTGCTCACAAATAAAAAGCTATCTTAAATTACAAGTTCTGCTGAACACATACTTAAAGCATAAATAAATTCACAACACAAAAACCTCATTTTAACATTTTTCCACTCATATAATATCCCTAAATCTTCATTTAGCATGCAATTTAAATTTTATTTAGTAAAATATAAGACACAAGGCACTGTTGTACTTCTGAATCATATATTGAGCGATGACCTCTGATCTCCCTCCCTTACCCCCTTGGCTTCCAATTAACAGTTTATGAGCTGAAGATAGCATGAGGCTGAACCTCAAAATAATCTCATTAGGATCATTTATTTTCTTTAGTCATACTTTCAATCTCTATAACTTCCTGAGGAAATGGGTTTCATGACTTTATTACACTTCATGTGAAAAATACTTCCTTTTAGCTCAGGAAAGGAAAAATACTTCAAAACCTGTTAACAGTGTGTGCCCTATTTCTTACATTACAAAAAAAAAAAAAAAAGACAGTGATATAGGTGCTACAGAAACTATTGCAAATTTCTAGATTTTTATCATCTTGTTCTCTTCCTTTTCTGACCATTATTGCCTTTTCAGGCTTAAGAATACTAAGAAAGATAAAATATGACTGACTACCAAATACACCCCCTAATATATCTTTTTTCTGTGTCTACTTGAATCATCAGAGCAGTCAGAGAACTAAGTATTCAAAGCAGCTCCTGACTTTGGAAACATCGGTGTTTAGTACTCCCTGCTGAGAGATGCAGTGCTAATGGTTTGGACACAACTGCTGAAAACAGAACCTATGAAAACCTGCTGACAGAAAATAAAGGTAAGTCCTAGAAAACACAAACTCAAGACATTGTGGCAAAGATGTACTAAATTTTCTTGTGAAAAATACCAGAATTACAGGTACAAATATAAAACACTAATAGCATTTCCCACCTTTTAAACTGTAAAATTAAAACAAACTTAACATGGGAAAGACAACCTAAAAGTCAACAAAAACCAATGTATGGAACTAGCTATTCAATGCTTCTTCTATCATCACCTAGTCTACCTGCAAATATGATTGTGGTCCTTAATTTCTTATAAGCAAGGGATGAAAGCCACTCTGAGCCACTAAATAGTTAAGTGTTGACTTGAAATAATTTCTTAAATCTGATTTATCCGTCTTTGAACCGACAGCGTAGTATGATGCTCTTCAAAAACAGCAGGATGAGACATGTAGCTCAGGGGTAAAGACAGAAGAACCTCTCAGCAAGCTGAAAAATTTTGCAAGTTGCTCAACAAATCTCTTCTTTCACAAAATTGTTCAGTGTGCTTTGCTGGCTGATGATCAGTCTGCCCCCTGTATCAAGACCAGTCCGTTTTGAAAAATATGACAAATATTCAGACACTGCTGTGTAAGGAGTGCCTTCAAGAATAATTCTGATGGCTTTTCACCAAAACAAAGTGACAATCCAAAATCTAAGCTACATTATCAGGTTTCTACATACTCAATGTCCTTTCCTTTAGATCACCATTTGATGGAAAAAACACATAAAGCAAACTGAAATAAACACTTTCTTCCCCACATCAGTGCTGTAAGTGGAATTTGTTCAGTAAGTTCAAAAACTAGCCAGCCCTCTCCACTACCACCTGATTCCCACCAAATCCCTCTACTTTGATCCCCGAAGAACTGCAAACACTAGATACCAGATAGGAATACAGACAATGCCTCTCCCCGGCCTTGAAAATACAGAGCCACTGTTCTGGACAGTATTACTAAATAGAAGATGGCTTTGCCCCAAGCTCTGCCAACTTTGTACACCCAGCTGACAAAAAGCAACTTACTTAAACTCACACCAATTCGTTAGTCAAGTAAACTAGCTTTGTGCCAAAAGAGTAGAGAGGCAACACATGAAGACAACTAATTCTGCCATGGTAGTACCATCACAAAAACACACATACCTGTCCACATACCCATAAAAAGGTTAATTCTCACTTACTGTTACCTATCACTCAGATAATAAATTGCCAAACTCAGACTCATTCTATAGGACAACTAGAGACACTTCTAACACACAGTGAACTTTAATGTACCTAAGTCAAAAGAAATGCATAATGATATAGGAATTAGTATTTTGCACACATACCAAATGGCAAAAAGTGAAACCACAAGATCTTGGAAAGAAAGTATTCAATTCTTCACTTTCAGAAAATCTACTTCACTATCTTAACTATGTGCTTTGTTAAAAGCAAAGCTAAGGGAAGCATTGTTACATTTCAACCTGTAGAGCTGGTTCTTTAGCCAACAAACCATGTAATTTAATAACTCTCTCTAGAGAAGAAAAAATAGTCAGGAACAGTTTGTTCTCCCAAATCCTAAAGAGTAAAGAGGCTTCATGAGTCTCTATTACCCACATTCACAATTGTGGGATGCACAGAGAAGACACCGAATGACTACTGGATGAATTAGACATAATTCTCACCTTTTATTCTCAGTTACAGGCTTTTATTCTTTAAGACACTGATCAAATATGTCATCACTTACCTACATGTAACCTGCAGACAAATTTTGCACCAGATTCCTCCTCATTTTATTTCAAGATGCTTAGATAATTGCAAAATATCAATGCTTTCTCTTCATCAAAGATAGAAATTAATAGATAGCTACATAGGCATCCAACCAAAATGTTAAAAGTCAGCACTAGAATTTTACTAAAAATAAAATTACATTTCTTCTGAACACATGACACTGGAAAACTTCTTACACTGCTCATCAATGTATGCATTATTTATGAAATAAGTCAACAGTTCAGTCTGCTTGATTCATATAAGGTTTTTCTAAGGCTGCATCAATGTTTTCTTTGGCAGAAGCCTTCTGATGAAAAAGGCACTGCTTATTGAATTCTAGATGGACACCCGTACACTCTGAAAGTAGCTAACAAAACCAGCACACATATGGCAATATCACACCCATGCATACCTCCAGTGAAAGGAGTGAAAGATAACGTCATTTAAGACTGAAAAGTATGATAGTCCCACAGTCCACAAGACAGAGTGTGTGTGTGTGCTCACACAAGGCAGACCTCCATTTTATATCAAGAGTATTATTACTTTTTCTTGGAGGTATAGATTTTAAGACTTCAGCACGGCTTTAGGTAGGGTGTATGGAAGTGGGAATATTAACAGAGAAATTACTTGTCAAATAGATAAAAATAATTTCACTTAAGTAGAACATGTAACTACGCACATTGTTAGTGACATCTTTTTGACCTAACAAGAACATCTATGCCACCTGTGACATAGCTGCTTCTCTTCTCTCTTTCCTGGCATTTGATTTTATTTAGTATTTAAAAATAACAGAAAGCCACCTTACCTTTTTCTTCATCTATTCGGAAAACTCCTATACCCGATCCATCTCTGATGGAATATCTGATCTCCCCATCTCGTCCTGCATCTTCATCATAAGCAGATACTGTCATTACTGAGGAGCCAACAGGAGCATCTTCTTTTATAAAGCCTTTATCTGCAAATATGGAGAACCGTGGGGGGTGCAAGTTTTCATTCACATCAACTATCTCAACCTCAACATAACATGTAGAAGACAATGAAATGGGTTTTCCTTTGTCCTTGGCCCGCACAGTCAAGTTATAAAGTTGTTTCTTTTCATAATCCAGTCCTTGTACAATACGTATTGCTCCACTTATTTTGTCCACGTCAAAGGTGCCATCTCCACTGTCCAAAAGACTGTATCGTACTTGACTTGACTGGCCTGAATCAGGATCGTAGGCTTCTAGCCATGTAATAATAGTTCCCTCAGGAAGATCCTCTCGAATTTTCACATGATAATTCGAAGGAATAAACTTGGGAGGATTGTCATTAACATCTTCCACAGCCACTTTCAAAATAACTGTTGAAAATAATTGAGGTTCTTCAGCAGGTTGGTCCCTAGCCTCAATTTTCAACAAATAAATGTGCTGTACCTCCCGATCCAGGACCCCTACAACTTTCACAACTCCCGTCACAGAATCAATAGTAAACTTGTCTGTATCTGTAAGAAGAGAGTATTTCACTTCTCCATTAGGCCCCAAATCTTTATCAGTAGCTCCAATTTGAATTATTTCACTGTTGCGCTCTTTGTTTTCACTTACTTCAACAAAATAGCTGTCTTGGAGGAACTCTGGTGGGTTGTCATTAGCATCCAAAATTTTTATATCTAAAAGGGTCCAAGCAGACTTCTGTGGTATTCCAAGATCATAGACAGTAATATTGAGGGTATATTTATCTTTTAGTTCTCGGTCAAGGGGAGATAGAATTTTCAGCACTCCTCTTTCCATATCAACAATGAAACAACTGTCTTCATTACCAGCAGAAATAACATACACTAGCTTTCCATTGAAGCCAGTATCAAGATCAGTAGCATTCACAGATATTATGCTGGAGCCAACAGGTTGGTCTTCTTTTATCTCAATGCTACTGGGGTAAGTACTTCTAAACTGAGGTGCATGCAGATTCACAGAGTGAGTATCAAAGAAAACATCCTCAACTTCTCCACGATTGTGCAACTTATTTGCTTGTAAGAGTTTCTCTGCAAGCATTTTGGCAACACCAGTTTCTTCACATTGCAAGTTGACTGGTTTGCGACTACTAGCTACAGTTATGTTGATAAACAATGGTTTTGCAAAGTTCTCTCCATCTGTAGCTGTAATTTTCAAACTGTAAAAAGACATTTTAGCACCTAGGCCATCTATTAGTGACTGTTTGAGAGAAAGTACTCCAGAATTTGGGTTTAGGCTAAATAAATCCAGTTCATTTCCAGATTCAATATGGTATCTCACCAACTGGAGCTCATCAGCATCAATAGCAGATACAGTTGTTATTTGTTCTCCAACACCAAGATCCCTGGGAATTATTCCCTCACAATTTATTTTCTCAAACAGAGGTATATTGTCATTCAAGTTATTTAAAATAATAGTGACAGGAACTTCAACTTCTCGGCGATATGGTATACCCCAATCAGAAGCTCGAATCCTTAAATTGTAAACCCTTGGCATTAATTCATAATCCAAGTCTTCTGAGGTACTAATAATCCCACTGAAATGGTTAATCACAAATGGCAAAGGATTTAGATTTGCAATGCTATAGGTCACATAACCATTCTCCCCTTCATCAGGGTCTTTTGCACTTACTCTCATGACACTTGTACCTATTGGCACATTTTCATCAAAGGAGGCTTTATAGGATGTGTGGGTAAATTCGGGAGGATTGCTATTCATGCCTAGTACCTTAATTAATACTTTTGCAGAAGCTCTTCTGTCACTTGTCACAACTTCAAGTTCAAAATGGGACGCATATTGTGCTTTTATGGGTTCTAACGTGGTAATAAAACCAGTATGAGTGTTTAAACTGAATTTTACTTTTCCTGGTGTGTTTTTAAATACATATTTCAAATGTGGGTAACTAGGCACAGCTTTCACCATTATCACAGGTGTGTTTGGAGGAGCAAATTCACTTATTTCAGCCCTATAAATCTCTTTTTCAAATCTGACAGGACCAGACTTAAATTGTGGTGATGTCACATGAACAACTTTTACAGAAGAAAATTGTGGGGGATTCCCTTTATCTTTAGCTTGAAGGGTAAGGTTGTATCCAAAAGGGTGACTCTCCCAGTCAATGGGACCAATGGCTTTTATTCTGTACTCTTTGCTGCCCGGAACAGCCCTCACTGTTTTGAACTGTTGAAGCGCATCTCCTGCAACAATACTTAACGATGCGATCTCCCCGTTTGGACCCTGGTCACTGTCCTCTACAGTTACAACTGCATACGTCGGATCTGTGTCTGATTCTGATGGAGTCAATGGAACAGCTCTAATAACAGGGGCATGTTCATTTGCTTGCTCCACATGAACAGTTAGTTTTGCCATACTGCTTATGCCACTGCTACCATATAGCTTCAGCCCACGGTCCACTGCAAGAATTTCCATCTCATAACGCTTAGTGTCCGAGTAGTCAAGTCTACCAGTTAGAACTACCACTCCACTAGTTGGATGTATAGCAAACACATCTGTTCTTTCTTTAAAGCTATAGTAGAACTCTCCATTTGTTCCTATATCTGCATCTGTTGCACTGACTCTTGCGATGCTGGTCCTTACTGCTGTGTTTTCAGGCAAAGAAACGCTGTAAGATGTTGGAGAAAACAAAGGCCGCAAGTCATTTGTATCCAGTACCTGTATCCTGACCTTCGTGCGTGTTTCAGCATTTGTATTTTTTTCAACTGCTTTAACAGTCAGCATATAATGGTCCTTCACCTCTCTGTTAAGGATAGCTGTGTTTCCTCCCTTGGTCCGTATTCTTAAAAAGCAAAAGTTCCCAAGAACATACTCTTCAGCTTTGAACAAGTTCTCATTGTCACCAGAAATAATTTTGTATCTTAAGTCCCACAATGGATTTGTAATGTAAATGCCCATTTTCACTGGATGCCCAACGTAAGTCTTGGCTGCAGAATTCTCATACACAGTGGCATTATACTGTACTTGTGTAAATTGCATTGATGGAGCATGATGTGGCCTTTGATTTCCTTCACAGTTTCCAAAATGCTGCACCAGCAGCATCAGCAGCAACAGCATAATCAAGTATCTTCCCATGGCAGCAATTACAAAGGAACCCTAAAATAAGAAAAAGATGAGTAAGACTTATGTTTGTTCAAATGTTTATCAAATAAACATTGATGTTTAGTTCAGAATTCACACTTGAAAGAAAACTGTAGGTTACACATTTAGACTATATCCTTTTCTTGCAAAAAGTGTCAAAATTATTTGCAGTAATAGAAACACAGATAAATTAAAAACTCTTAAAAAAATCCAAGAATCCATTACTTCAAAAGTATAGGAATTACTAATGCAACACAATAGGAACACAGACTTACACTCAAATACATGCAAGAAGAAATATGTCAATGCCGTCTGCTATGAGCAAACAAACTAGGTCTGAACTAGCCTGGAACAGTGAACATTCACTTCAGTTCTCTACTTCATACATGACAATGATGTCTAATAGAAAATTCTCCTCTCTCATTTTATTTAGATTGTAAAATGGCTGATGTCCAACTATGTGGAAGTAAACTGCAAGAGTTCTTTTGATATTACCATAAATTCTTTACAGTATCATATGTCCACTTGCTCAAAGAATTACGAATATTATAAACAGAGAATAATTCTGTATCATATTCCTTCCAGCACTGACTGCCCTTGTAAGAGTAGGGTTTATCATAAAAAAAATAAAAAAAAAATAAATAAAAATCAAGCACCACTACGGTGTAAAACCCATAAAGAATAAGACATATTTGTTTATTCCCCTCTCAGAACACACCTGAAACAAGTATCAAGAGCTATGAGAATAAGAATCAGTCAGAATCACTGGAGGAACATTTCAGTCAGGTTTCTCCAATGCACTCCAGAAATGACAGAGAAAGAGCCTGGAACAGCAAGACAGTCATAGAGGCACAGCTTCACTGGATTTGCCTTTTGAAGTCAATATAACATTTTCGCTACCTAAACCTAGGCAAGACTGCAGTAGGAAGAAAGGAAGAAACTTCAACAAGGAACAAGACATCTGGGACCACCTTCTTCATCTCAATATAATGCAACTGTTTTTACTCCTTCAAGTCTCACAGTATAACAAATCAAAGCTTCAGAAGGCTCCCTCAACAAGCCCATGCTTTCAACAAGATGCTGGGAGCAAAATTTTTTTTCAGCAAGTAGAAAGTAATATAACATTGTCTTGATTACTTTGATTAAGTAGTACACATTCATTTCTTTCTCCTTTCCCTATTTATCCTTACATTTTTTCCCTTACCCATCCTTCCAAGTTTTCTTCCTTGGCCAATCTGCTATACAAATCAAACTAATTACTCACTGCGTTGTTCTTTTACTCCTCCTGACCTTTTTCTCCCCACATTTTTACCCTAGCTTTCCCTTATCCTGTTCTTTGGATATCAGTATCTCCTACGTGCCTATCCTCATGCTAGTTCTGTTCCTCCCCATTAAAATAATATCACATGTTGTCTCCTTCCTCCACTCACATTTTCTCTTACACTAATTTCTCTCTTCCCTACTTTCCACCTGCTCAGGTAGGTATGTGAAAGATCACACTGGCTGACATTCCATGGGCTGACTCTGCCCACTAGCAAACATCAGAGCAAATTAATCTACTTGTGTCAACAGTTCACTTCAAAACCTCGGAAGGAATTCAGTCACAGATATTAGTAAGTCAATGATTTTTGACAGGAGTTTAAGACTCAGATTCACACAAACTGATAGGAAGAAACAAATAGGAAGTATTGTAGAGGAGAAATGAAAAGGAATATCCTTTTCGAAGGAGAAAACGTGTCTGTCTTACGAATCTAGCAATTAAGTTACACAATTAAAACTAAAAATAAACAGAGCAAACAAAAAGTGAATAAGCAAATAATAAAAAGCGCTAATGCTCTTTGAAGCGAGTCACTAGCTGGAACCAATACTTAAAAGGTCTTAACTCTGAATGAAGAAAAGGTTGGGAAGGGCAAATGAGTGAGGTTGGAACAGTCACCATTTCAGTGGCTTAAGAACATGAGTCCTCCCCTATCTACTTCCCTTCCCAGGCTATGACATGTCCTAGGAAGAGACACTTGGGTCTCCAGGGCTTTATGTCCCAGCATACTGCCAAGTTAAAGAATATTTGCTTAAACCAACCAACCAACCAAAACAAACTCTTACACATAACCAAATCTTTGCAATAAAACACTGATATCACTAATTCCAAAATTCTGAAAATTTTAAGATGCCACCAGACTGGCCTAAAAGGCAATGTTAAGACTGCTTAAAACATCATTTCTAAGTAATCAACAAATGCAACTTCTCCTCCATCTTGCTGGAATTTTGGAAGCCATCTTTTACCAATGATCTATTACTCAATGACCACATTTTATCTTGATCTGATCAGACACTCCCCTCTTTTTTCCCCTCAGTTACAATAGGATATTTTATTATTATTATTTCTAATTTATACTGAAGTCCAAACTACAGCTTTACTTCTGATACTGTAACCACCTGCTAACTCACTCACTGCCTATGCTTGGCAATAGGTTATTTGAAGTGGTAGATTTATAATGTAAAACCCTATGTCTGTTTGTATCTTTTATCATTTGCTTCCCAAATCTCAGGCACATTAGACAGGATATTTAAGGCACTAAGATGCATTAAACTGCATTAAGATATCCAAACTTCTCATTAATATTCAAAGTTGAACAGGTGTGTAGGTTTTACTATTACTGTAAATATTCTTCTGTGCCATAATACCTTGAGCTCTTTATGCTGCTCTTCTGTAACATCTTCAAGTCTGCTCAGAACCAGCAACAGGCAGCTCATTACAAACAATAACCCAACCATCAGTAAGAGAATCCACTCTTCAGCAGTAACCCCTTGATTTGCTGAGTCACAACCAAGGATGCAGAAGTACCTCTCAACTGAACAGTTAACCGTGTCAGATAAAAAAAAGTTAGCAATTTCTTTTACATGATACTATTTCCATCTTGTGATAACTTACATAGCTTACATAGAAACTAAAAAACGTTGACGAGGACTATCCAAATATCAACATAGCATATTCCTGGAAAATATCTAAAGTATTAAGCAATTCCAGGTATAAATACCATTAACTACTAAGAGAAAGTATGAAAGCATTAAGATAAAGTGATAATGTGTTAGATATAAACTCAGATGGCTCATTACAGCATGCCAAAATGACTGAATTTCAGAAACATTTTAGCCAAAGGCAACACTTTCATCTCCTAAACTTTTATTATCTCTGGAATATGACCAGTTAAGGATTTTCTGTATCCATGTTCAATACATAAGGCAACTGTTAGCTTTACAAAACATCACAGCCCTAAATTCATAAGAAGTGCACACTGTATAATTCTGAAAGGCTACTTTCAAACAAACTTTGTTTTCCTCTGGAAATTATTATTCAGGTAATTTTTATTTATACGGAAATTCAGCACTGGGATATGTAAGATGGTTTTACTACTTAGTTACATGTTTTCAAAACTATTAATGCATCAAAACATTAACATAATTTCACTTTAAAGGTCTAAGTATAATTTTGAAGCTAGCAGAGCTCAAATTGATAACTTACAAATTAAGAGGACTG
Organism: Sitta carolinensis; assembly: GCA_032173965.1. Classification (NCBI taxonomy): domain Eukaryota; kingdom Metazoa; phylum Chordata; class Aves; order Passeriformes; family Sittidae; genus Sitta; species Sitta carolinensis. The sequence goes on from CM063285.1 coordinate 29,734,039, forward strand.
GATAAGATAGCAGTCACACAAAAGATGTTTCTCCTAGCAGGAAGTTTATAGTATTTAGATTTCAAAATTTTGTAGTTTGAGATTTGAAAGTTTTAAGCATAAAATACAGAACTTAGAAAACAGCAATTTCAGTGCCAAGCAAGGAAAAAAAAGACCAAACCAAGCTTATCTTGCTTATCACAGATACACTGAACCAAGCTCACCATATATCTATGAGGAGCACATACTGAGATATTTACTCCCCCACCAACAGAAGTCACATGCAGAAAAAGGAACTAAATCAGGCCATATACCCAAGTTAGTCTTAGTCTCATTGCTCTTATTTTTCTACATGCAAACTCTACCAGTTAAGTCCAGAATAATCTACCTACCAAGCAAAATATTAACTATTTACCTTAAAAGTCAGATTTGACCAGGACACCCAACTGATGCTGTCTGACAGACATACACTGTGAAACAGTCATGACAGGATTTCTGGTGTAGCAGTCTATCAGAGATCGTGCAACTTTGCAAGCTGCACTAATTGTGGTTACACCTACCCTTTAAATCGTTTAAAAGCAATTATCTATGCAGTCTGAAGGGAAAAAAAGAAATACCAGGTTTAGCTGTTTCAACATGCTTAACTTTCCAATCAAACAAATTAACGGTGTCTTTTGCTTTTCAGAGAGGGAAGGTGTCTGTTTTCGTATCCAGAAAACTAACACGTGATGAGAGTGTATGTAGTGTTACTTTAGTAAAGCTGGTAAATTATTCCAAAAATGTACATTGTCACAGAGATTAACATAACAGTTTCAACTTGTGACTGCAGTCTAGTAAGTTTTATGCTTGTATTCCCCACATCATGAGTTAATCTCATGAGATACTTTTGATATATGTTTTTGAGATACTAGCTGTTATAAAGAAAATGCAGCAGCGATATTCCAACAGCAGGCAAAGATTATGAAATCAGAATGAAAGAAAGATTCACATGGAGAATTTCGACTGTTTATCTGTAGGCAGTTACTGGTGTATCTAATATGAACTCATCAGTTGTGCAAGGAAAAGCAGATCTACAATCGCTGTGAATAAGAGTTTGATTGACATTTAGCATGGCACCCTAAAATTTTTGGTAATAAAAATAGTTCTATTGATTTTGAATTCAGACTTAAATTAAAAAAAAAAAATCTTCGAGAGGTCAAAGTCATTTTACACTTGTTTACTTAAAGTGACAGCAAAGTTAACTTAGTCATACAAAATTCTTTAACATTATTAAAAAAATCCCCAGACTATCCTTCTGGGATGACTACTGGGATTCAGTCGCTTAAAAGAGATTTTAGGATTTCATAGTGAATAAAACAAAAACTTTAAAAACAGTTTACAACACGCAAGTAAGATATTTACTCACTAAACAGCTAAATTATTTCCACAGTTAGAAAAGCAAGTAGGAAATACACATATATATACAACGTTCTTTTCTTTTACAGAGAGCCACCAGAGGTGGTAAAAGAATACAGGTAGTATTTCCTATGCCACTCCCTAGGAACAACTTGTATGCAAGTATTTAAACCGCAGGAAAACCTGCTGCTAGAAAGCAGCATTTCTTTAACTTATTAATGCGTTTCTGAAAAAAAAAAAAAAAAAAAGTTTACAACAGGGGGATACTAACAGCGGTAAAACACGGCATCAGTTACTGATGAGCGATATTAAAAAGTGCATCATTCAAATATAACTTTGTTCGGCTTCAACTACCCTAAAGAAGAATAAAAGAAGCAGGAAAAGCCGACTGATGAGTCCAGCCGGACTCTTTCGGGGAGCCGCTGCCAAACGTCGGGTCCTGGCGGGCACTACCCTTTACCTTTCAGAGTAATCCGGCGAGGAACGCACCGAGGGACGCGGTATGGAAGCGCGAACAAAGGAAGAAATTCATCCTAAGGTACTTCTCACCCGCCGCGAACCGCCCCTGCCGGCTCGCCCGGGAATGAAGTTTGCAACGGCCCATCAGACGCGCTCAGACACCTTGCCTCAGGGAAGAGCAGAGCACAACCGCCGGCTCTTTTCCTCTGCCCAACTTAGGCGGAACATGCCCGCTGAAGTCCTGCCGGCTCTTCGGGGAGCGCGGCCCCGGCCGCAGCCCGGCGGGCCGCCGCCAGGCGCGGGGGGAACGGGGCGCCAGGGCCCGCGACGCGCGGCGGCCGCCCCGGCGCGGCGGGGAACGGGGAGGGGGCCGGCGCCGCTCGCAGCGCGTCCCGCCGCGCCCGCAGCACGAGGCGGCCGCTCGCCCGGCGCCTCCGGGGGGCTTCGCCCCCGGCCCGGCCTCGCCTCGGAGCCACAACTTCCCAAGGGGTCCGCGCCGCCCGTCCTCCCCCCCCCCCGCCAAAACTTCTCCCAACTTTCCGGCTGGCCCAGCGCTCACCTCTCTGCGGCTCGCTGCCCGCGGGGCGAGGGCGCGGGCCGGGGCCAGCCCCGCAGGGTCCCTGCCGCGCCGCTCCCCCTTTCTTCCCCGGCCACCAGCGCGCCTCGCCGGTGCCTCGCCGGTGCCTCTCCGCCCCCTGCGGGCCGCGGCGCCCCCCGCCGCCGGATTCCTCCGCGGCGCTGGACGGCCGCCCCTCCGGAACTCGTTTCTGTGGCGTTCGGCTGGAGCGGCGGCAGCCCCCGCACTCCTGCCCGGCCCCGCCATGGAAGGACGAAACGCGGAACAGAGCAGCGGGAGAAGGGCAAACCACAACCACAAGCTATTCTTCCCGGTGGCCCGAGGTTGGGGGAACCCCTCACCTCCGCAGCGCTCGCCCCGCTCCTGCACAACGGGAGCGGCAGGGAATAGGGTGCTCCAGGGACGCGGGCGACTTCGCGTATGGCTGAGTTCTCCCCCAGAAAGGGTACTCAGAAACTTCAGAAAGCTGCTGCCGGGGGTGTCTTTACGGGGATGGCAAGGGAGGCCGTCAAAGCCCGCGGGAACATGCGGTCCTCTGCCGTCCGAGGAACAGCGGCTGGTCGGGACAAGTCCCGCGGTGCCCGCCCGCACCGGTGGTGCCCAGGAGCGCCCAGCGGCGACCGCACAGCCTCGGGGACGGCGCCCCTTCCCACGGGCGACCGGGCTGCCGCCCCCGGACCACGCCGGTGGGCTTGGGCTCACGCCTCCCTCCTCGGCTGGGCTGGGCTGGGCTGGGAGAGCCGCCGCTTAACGGCCGGGCGGAGGAGGGAGATCTCAGCAGAGGCCGAAAGCGACTGGCGTTCCCCGCGGTTCCCAGGCACCGCTGTAAGGAACGGCGCCCTGCTCCGGCGTCGGGAAAAGCAGCGGCATTGACAGGGAGTGCGAAGCCGGATATACAGGCGGGGGAGCGCAGCGGCGATCACCCTGCGGCCAGCGGAGAGGATACGGGCTCCGTACCCTCAAGTGGAAAAGCGCCCTGCCGAATTCATGCTGAAAGGATATCTGTCAGTCTGTCAGCCCTTAATACACCGAAACAGTCCTTGAAGGATTCCCCGCTTATTAATAAGCGATCACGCTTAATAACGATCAAATGGTTGCCTGGGGAATCCTGTCCCAGCGGACCCACGACGAAGCCGGGTTGCAGGCAGGAGCTGCCAGCGGGGGCGCATTTACCACGCATTAGCCCTGCCACGTCTTTTATTAGCCACATAAATAAATACAGCCAGCGGCGGAGGGAGCGCCTCTTCAACCACAGCCTCGCGCGCCCAGGACTGCAGGTCAAAGGGCGAAACCCGTCCTAAAGCGCTGTCTCTCAGGGTCACCAGCCCGCAGCGTTGCGCCCGGGGCCGGCCCTGCAGCCCCCGGCCGGGCACCGGCTGCCCCGCGGCAGCGGCGGCGGCGCAGTTCCGCCGCGGCCAGGCAGGGGGCGCTGCGACACAGCGCACAGGCGGCGAGCGCGGCTCCCGGTTGCCAGCCCCGGCTGCCAGCCCCGGCTCCTCCGAAGGGAGCACAACCGAGCCACCAGCCCCGCGGCGACGATCCCGGCTCCGGCTGCAGGGCTTCGCGTCGGGAAACTTGAGCCTCGCTCCCCCCGTGAAGAGGGCGGTAAATCTTGAGTTACCTTCAGCTCCAGGTACTTGTAGCTTTGCATAGAGTCGATGTGAGGGTATATATACGCGTATTGATATATACATAAATATACACACTCTACACAGTTAAAAACCACGGGTTGGATCGAAGACCCTACTGTTTTCAGTAACGCAACAAATTAGAGCACTAGAACTCTCAACGGGATCATCCCTCTCAGCACCCTGCTGATAATAAACTCATTAAACAAAGAACTCACCAGACCAGCTGGACTCGGCACTCTTCTCACAAAGTCCGCTCCAGCTCAGTTCATCTCCGCACGCTTCCTCCCCCCGCTTTCTTTTTTGTCCTCTGGAGAAAGCGTGAGCAGAGCTCCGGTGCCCACACGCCTCTAGAGCGTGAACCCCGCGGTGGCCCTGGCGCTCAGCGCGGCCCCGGCGCGCAGCCAGCGCGGCGCCCGGCCCCACCGCCACAGCGCGGCATGTCGGCTCCGACCCATCCGCTGCTTGAAACTTGAACGAGGGGGGAGGGAAAAATAGACGGGGAGCGGGAGAAGAAGAAGAAGAAGAAAAAAAAAAAAAAAAAAGAAAAAAAAAAGAAAAAAAAAAAGAAAAAAAAAAGAAGAAAAAGAAGGAGAAAAGCGAGAAGGAGGGAGAGATCCAACTTTCTTAAGACATGTCCAGGCAAAGAACGGGCAGAGTCGAGTTACAGGAGAGAAGAGAGTGAGAGTGGGGACGCTGTGCCGGATCGCCGGCTCCTTCCCTCCCTCTCTCCTTTCCCCGCCTCTCTCCCTCCCTCCTTCCCTCTCTCTCCCTCCGTCTTCTTTCGCACTCTGTCCGTCCCCCTCGGACCCTGCTCACGGCAGCACCACCCCCTCCCTGCCCTCGCCGCTGCAGTCGAGCGCGGCGGCGGGAGGGAGCAGCGCGCAGCTCTGCGTGCCGGCACGGCTCCGCGCGGGGTGCCCGGCGCCGCGCCCGCCCGCCCTCCCGCAGGTGAGGCGCCGTGCCCGGCACGGCCCCGCCGCCCCGGCCTCCCGCCAACGCGACTCTCCGTGGCCGCCGCCGCTTAGAGGCTCCGGGCGCTGGCTCCGCCGCCGCAACGCAGCTCGACTCGGCTCGCTGGGAAGGCGCTGCCCCCGCCGCACGCTGCAGGCGCCCCGCAGCAGCGCCTGGAGGCTTCTTCTCGGCGGGGCACAGCCGCGAGCTTAACCGGGAGGCTCCAACTGGGCTGAGCACGGGAATCTTCCTCTCTCTCGGCCACGTTAAGTCAAGAATAGTCCTCTCCTCTCCCTCTCCTGTCCCTCTCCTGTCCCTCTCCTCTCCCTCTCCCCTCCCTCTCCCCCTCCTCTCCCTCTCCTCTCCTCCAGAATGGCAGCTCCTTCTCCAAAATAATACATGACAAGCAAACAAGATATATTTATAATGTGGTTCTCCCTCATCCAAAGTCAACCGCAACCAATTACTCTTCGACAAAGTTCACGAGATGTTGCACTGTTGGTGGCAGGGATCAGCTGAAAGGAGCAGCCTCAGAAAGTCCTGAATGGTGCAGTTTATAAAACCTTGGGAAAACCGCAGAAAATACTTTAAAAGTTATTTGTCTGAGACACATAGTATAACAGTAAATTTGTGAAACACTCTGAGATTCTCACAATGTAAAATATTCTTTTCCTAAACAATTTCTCCCTAAGGACCTTAAATTCATGGCCTTCCTCCAAAAGACAAATTGACTTCTGAAGACATTGGATCATTATTTCCTATAAGATACACCACTGAAATCTATCAGCCAAATGAGCATGCAGGATCCTAGGATAGAAAGAGCAGATACAAACTGCAGTATATAAGTATTAAGTACATTTTCAAGTAGTGCATACATGCCATTTCAGTCTAGGAATGTTCACTTTCAGCAAACCTCTGGAAAGTTTAATGTCAAAATACTCTTTCCTTATAGATTTCCACAACAGACACAGCTGACTGATTTATTTAGCATCTCATCTTCTTTCTAAAGACCCTAAATGGAATTATACTGAGTCCTTATCCAAGTGCCACTGGGCCAAATGACCTTTTCTTCTGTGAAAACTGCTTCAAAGTGAGCTGCATAAAATAAACTGCATTAAAATAGCATTCCAGAAAAGGACTAAAAGGGAAACACTTTAGGCCATTATAGCAAGGGCTAGAAACAAATGTAAACCACATTTCTCCCCACAGTTGCAAATATTTCATAATTTTGGAGTATAAAATTTCCTATCTTTCAGATACATTGCCATATTGTGGTTGATTGCTGAGTTAAGTAACGAAATGTCAGGGCCACAGATAGCTTAAACTTTTGTCTAAACTTTGATTCTTAATACCTGGAGAAGTGGTAGAACTGCAATTACCTCTTGTAAGTTGGACAGGAACATCTCTGAAAAGTATCTGGTAAAGATAACAAAAAATTAGAGGCTTCTGATTTGGATCTCCTACTAGACATGCTAGGCTGACAGGAAGTAATTTAGAAGAAAAATAAAGGGGTATGCCATCCTTCTCCAACAGTGGGTAATGATGCTTAGCATTTCAGATAAAGTGTTGGAGCCATGATGTCCAGGCAAGCGTATTCATAGGTCTGCTTAATATAGATAGGTTTACCGTCTAAAACAGGTTTCTAACATCTTAAATAAGATTGACAAAGCCATTTTGATACTTACTGAATACTCCATTTTCACTTTATGTTTTTTCTGCCCATTAATTTTTTTTCTTGGAAATAGTGTCAATAAAGGTGTTATAAATATTGTTTACTTTCACTATAATGTGAAAGGGTATCTTTGTGATATGTTATCCCAAAGAAAATGCATACATTCTCTTATATTTTGCTAACCTGTATGAAAGGTACAAAAGACAATACTTGAAATCCCACTTGTCTTGGGTGTCTAGGGCACCATCCACATCGCTGAAAATCTTCCAATCTTATAACTGTTGTAGAAAAGTATGTTTTGTTGTCCCTGTCATCTATTAACGTATGTCTGTCCTTATCAAATTGCCTAAGATGAAAGTTTCAACTCAGCTGTCAATGAAAAGAAAAGTTATCTGGACTTGACTGTTTTATTTCAAGACAAACATGAATACTTCAACTTAGGGATTTCTATTTAAGTGTTTGGGATTTCCCAAACACTTAAATAGAAATTAGATCTCCATATAATCATAATCATAATATATTTCCGCATAATCACAATAATTACCATCTTCTTCTAAGGTGTTATGCCACTAACACTTTTCTCACTAATTTATCTCAAAACCCAGCCTCACAGATTTCAGCTCTTGTTTGCTATGTATTTAACAAAGAGGAGCTGATAGTTAACTGGGTGAGATCGGAAGTAAATACCAAAATCAAGTGTCCTCCAGAGAAATTTTCCTGTTCCCAGATCAAGGTATGCACTTGGAGAATGATATCTGAAGTACTTTGGACTGATTTCTCAGCTCCCATTTTGTTAAAGAGAAGATAATTTTAAATCGTTGTGACTTCAGCTGCATAAAACTTTGAAGATTGAAACTGGCACTTTGAATTTCACTGGCTCAGAGAATTGAATTTCACTGGCAAAGGTGAGGATAACTCTCTCTTGGTTACTATGAGGGTAAACCAGTTGTAATTGCTACACAAAGTGCAGCTTCAAGGAAAGCACTTTTGAACACAATAGCAGCCTGTGACTCAGGGGCAATAAAGGGGCCATAAACATCGATTGTCTGCGACAGAGGGCAAATACATCTTTTCAGTAAAGAGGTCAGACACAGTTTCCAGTGAGTTGTCTGTCAATTAAATATGAACTGACCTGATTGGTTTTACAGTAAGAACTAAATTCTGTACAGTACAAAAGGCCAGCACAAAACGCCAGCACAAAACCTGTACTCTTATCTGAACTGCACTTATACAGGGAGGAGGAAGCTGTTTGGTAACAGTTCTGCTCTGGTTATTCTCCTTTTCCTCATCTGGTCTTAGGAAGAGTTCCCCAGACCTCAATTAGTTTAGCCTTTGGAAAGCAAAACAAAACAACTTCTCAAAACATCATAATTATCCTTTCTCTGGCCTGCAGTCAAGGGTATATACTCCTTTACCACTCCAGTTTGTATCCTGTCTAGTAAATGCAGACCTGGGCAATAAAAACTAATTCTGTCTTTCTGGCTGTTCTTGTCTATTCTTTGAAAACTTAGGTTGAACTGCAAATGTCCTCTTCTCTCCCCTTCCCCCCCTCTACCATTTACAGGGGGAAAAGGGAGTAATTTCTATGAAGTACACCTTTGAGAGAGTGCTGACATTTTCCTACCTAAACAAAACTTTTTTAAAACCCTGAAAATCTTTAGGATTACCTTAGCATACATCTCTTTATCTGACAGAATTTGAGCAAGGATATTTAACTTTTCATATTTTAATTATTTTTATTGACTTTTCTTTTACCCTAGAGAATTATTACTGTGTAAAATATCACTGACTATTTGATTAGGTATTCTTTCACAGTGCTATTCAAGACTTCCAAGGCAGCAATGTCAAAATAATAGTCATATATCAGCTTTGGTATAATGAAATGCTAAACAATCTCAGCTACTTGACAATCTATTGTGTGCTCTGTGAACCTAAAGAGGTGTTTACTGAGACAACTCAATCATTAAACCTACAAGCTACAACTATTTGTGGATATGTGTTAAATACACACATATGCAGTAGTAAAGAATACCTGGAGCAATGCTACAGAGGAAAAAAATAAACTTAAAAGAAAATTTTATGTTTTTAGGTTCTAGTTCTTCAGAACCAGTTCTTCCCTTCTTCTAGTAGGGCAAGGACATCCAAATATTCCAATAGTAATTTTCTGAACCTTTAAATTAGCAGAGACAGCTGATCTGTTACAGGGTGATTTTCATTTTTCTTCTTTTAACAGCAGGAAGGAGAAAAATATTCTTTAAGCAGAAGTGAGCTAGGCAGCCTCAACTTACAACTTTTTGGTCTTACAGGTTACTTCTGTGTATGTCAACTTTTAAGAAACCTTTTAATATCACTTCAGAAATGAGCCACTTTTTCACATCACACTTTTCTTCACCAATCTATCTTCATAAATAATTTTTAAAATCACACAATATAAGTTTGCTTTTATGACATTTATTCTACTCTATGCCATACTGGCAACTGGAACAGAACCAACTGCCCTGTTATGGACAGTAGTGGTGTTTTGATAAAAGGTCTGGATAGAATTTCAGGTAATGGATTATGCTAGTTGATCCCAAACAAAAGTGGACATCACACTTATCTTCAATATTCCCTGGGGTGGAAAGATTATGGAGATCTGCAGGGATTTTTGTGTTGTCTGGCTCAGCAAGGTAGGCTAAGTCTGCTTCTCCATTAGATGTTATCTTCCTACTGAATGGTGCTTGGACTGCTCTGTAGAGCTCTAATCCACCAAGCACAAGGCAGAAATGCATTGGTTCAGAATCTCATCCCTACAACACAAGTAACTACTGAGTTTAGATATAAATAAGTATAGGACAATTAAAATGTTTGAAAATATCAGAAAAGGGCTAGACTATAACAGTCATTAATTTTCAAAATATTTTTTAATCTGCGTAAGCTGGTATTTTTTATTTTATCAAGTACAGGCTTAGCACTAGAGTAAGGAAAGGGATTTTCAGACTCAGCAGTCCAGAGCTGACATGATTGGCACTTTCAAGATCAAAAAGAGGTGAAAGAAATCTGCTCTCCACTGGATCTTAATCACACTATTTTCTTGAGCTGGTTCTTCATCTCCTTTAGAGCTTTCAAGAGCTTTCAAAACTAAAAAAAGTTGAAGTCCAAATAATGCTTATATGATATAGTGCTAAAAATAGTAATAATTTGTCTTCCTTGGTTTTGAGTAGTTGGAATTAGTTGTCCAGGTTCCATTAAATCCAGAGCGAATGTGAGATCACAAAATTGAAGTAGTAAGAGCTCTAGTGACATTAGTATTATGTAGGATTGGATGAAGTAAAAGAAGGACTGTTGTACAAGTACTGTGTTCTGTTTTGTACTAAGGCACCGGTCCTTTTGATTCTAAAATTGATCTTAAATCCAAAATTAGAGTTTGAAGAACTATGGAGAAATGTAGAGAGACCAAATGACCTTGGTACTCATAAATAAGCATAAGCACTGCCTAGGCAATGGATTTACCTAATCTTCCTTGGTTGGTAGGATGATTTTAATTTAGTGTAGGATGATTAATGGTGGAATGTAATACTCTGGGTATCTTCAAAATTATAAAGTTATAAGAAAAAGAAAAGGCATAGGTCTCTACAGAGACCAAGTCATCATGTCTCTTATTTTGGTCATCTGTCCTTTTTAATAGACTAGATCTAGACTTCCAGCTTATAAATCTATAGCATTAAAATATATAGCATGTAAGTCTAGAACCCAATCAACTTCAATTTACTGTATGTCTCAAAGAGATTTTAATTGTACTGGCATCTACCATGTCATAAAATTCATGTTTATTTAAGACTAGATAGCTTATTTGTCCAGATTTAATTAATCTTAGGTTAAGGTTTGGTTTAGGATTTTCAAATTCAAATAGTTAAAAACCTAGAGGACTTCTGAATTTTGAAAAGCTAATAGATAGAAAGGAAGCTGTTTTCCTTCATCACTAAGGCTTAATGTTTTTTTTCCACAGAATGGAATACTGTATGTGATTCTTCTGCTACAATTAATCTGGACATACAGTTAAGAGACCTTAGATTTCACCAAGATGAAGATTCCTGGTCTTTACTGGTGGTTTTTATCCCATTTTACTAATATTAGGATTCATTTCTGATTAAGCCTTGTGTACATCTATCCAGTTTCTAGACTTCAATGTATTTGGGAATATTATTTCATCCAGTATAAGAGAGGATTCTCCTAACTAGACATTCCCATTCCACATGATATCTTGTCTACTCTAAACTGAGTTGTCTGGTACAGAAAGAGTATACTTGTGGAGAAACCCTTTCTTTCTTTGCTTACATGGTGTTCTCTATGTTATTAAACAAAATCCAACTTAAAGCAATGAAAAGAATCTGAGTTCAGTGAAAAGATATTGGATCTTAGATATTTAAGGAAAATATCAAAAAAAAAAAGGTGCTCAACATGACAAGATCCCTTAACTTTTAGCTGTCTAATCCGAGCACAGTGTCATAGCAAGGAGATGAGAGTCTCAGCTCTAAGGACGGTTTATCAAAAGGATACACAGTTATCCATCATGAGTCATGGAAAGAATAATGGCTTCATGAGTGCTAGAGGGTGGTTCTTTACTTCTTGAAACATTGCTCCTCAAGCTGAAATTAATCCAGCACATGAAACAAGAACTTCTCCTGCAAAAGCAGAGGGGACAGAGACAGAATCTTTTATGAACTATTTTTATTTGTGTTCTGTCTTGCCCAGGCACCATTAAGTCAACTACTCTATTTTAAAAGCTAATAAAATCTACTTTTCCTGTATTTGAATGTAATTTGCTATCCTTTTTGGCAGTTCTGTGTAAGAAAAAGGTCTTGGTCTATCCACTATACCTGACTTGACTTTCCATCACAATTCTTGTCATAGAGGAGTGTAATTTCTTTTCTGATATATGCTAAGGAATTGCCAAAACAAAATGATTAATATATATTCCATATAAAAATTGTCTATTATCTCATATGCTTTGTATTACTGAGTAGAACTTGACAACTTCGGGTTCTTTTCTTATTTTTCAGCACACATTAACCTTCTGTATCTCTTTCATAATAAACTAAGGCAATATTATTTTCTGCCTTCTGTACTCATTCTTTTTTTCCAAAGTTCTGTGTTTGAAATAGTTAAATCATTAAAAGCATCACAGATGTCCAAGATAACACATAATCTTTCATAAAAAATATATGTAATATTTAAGTTCTAGTCTATACTATACCTAGTACTCTATACCATCTTTGGTACTGTGATGACACATCTGACAGGTTATTACTATTTAAATTATCCAAAAAATGAACACCATAGAAGTGTTCATTCAGCCCAATATCATATCACTTTGAATGTACGGGAAAAATTCCCTCATATAGATGGGATCACATAAAGGGCAATGACTGTTAAGTAAAAGCATATATCAAAATAGTATCTAACTAAGAATCAATAGCAATGTATCCCATTTTCACATCATGAGCATATATAAGTGTGTCAGTCACAAGAAATATATTGTGCCCTTTTCTGTTTGTAATTGCAACATCATTGCTTACCTGCAGCGAGTTATAGAGCATGCCTTCAGGCATGAATTGCCCTTAAAAATAAAATTCTACTGTACTATTATTTTGTATTGGCAGTCTTTATAAAGCTAGTGTCTAGGAAGCTGAAGCTGTGCAATAAAACTTGCATGCCACCTAAACACAACTCCTAAGCAGTTTCTTTGAGTTCAGAAAAAATTGTCCTTGTTTTAGTTCAAACTACAGAGGAAGATATATCTGCCAAGAGGGTCTTACATAGGGAGCAGAAACAAGAAAGTAGATTGGATTGATGAGATAGACTGGGTAGAATTCAACAGATGAGTTTCACGAGAGAGAGAAAGAACAAAATATTTTCACTTTCGGAAAAGGTACTGTGTGAGCTACAGAGTTGGCATTCAGTTAAGATGTTTGAATTTACCATTGTACCAGGGAATTTTTGCAGGTTTCATGCAGATTTTTCAACTAGCCAATGTAGTTAGGTGTATCTGTACCTCAAAAGCAGATGTAACTGGTAATAAATTCTTGTGGTGATTCATTCATCTATATGCTTCTTGCACAGATGGAATTTTTCAGACCTGTGGAAGCAACATGAGATATATTATCCAAGGCTGGTGAGTCAAATAGTCTACCAGACCTATCACAATATTCAAAATAAATCACAGTGCTGCCGTGCTGCCCAAAATCTGCAATAAAGAGTATTTTAACATGGATTTTACCCAACAGGAACTGATTAATTAATAATCATAAGAAAATGTATTTCAGTTAATCAAGAGCAGTCTAGTAAAGCAGGGTAATAAGGATAAAGACGACTTTAAATGTGGCATTTTCAAGGCATTGTATCAAACTTATTTTGAAGAAAACTCATACCTAAACCTGTTTTTCATTGCTTGGCATTGCATTTTCTTTCTTTTCTTCTCCACCCTTTTTTCTTTTTAACAGGTTTTAAGGATATTTCTGCTAATGCTGACTATCTCAACTTTTCTGTGTAAGAGGACATTGTCTTATAACTGTGATAGGAATCTGAGTACATGACGGAAGGCTGGCTTTGATGATAACTCCTTCTCTGCTCTCAAGTTATTGACTTTTCTTCCTGCTTAGTTTTCTCTCTTATTACTCTTACCACCATAAGTGCTCAGGAATAGGGCACTCCATTGCACTTTCATTTGAACTTTTTCTGAAAATCTTAGATCAGCAATATATCTTATCAAGTGTTTCCTCAATATAAATAAGAGGTCTTTCTGTTTCAGGAGGTGCTGGTTTTGAAACTTCCTGCAAATGCAATGAATTCTGAAATTTTTTTACCATTTTTTTGCTGTAAAGCCCATTGCTTCCATTTTTATATGTTATATTATCAAGACAATATTCAAATGAAACAATTCTAAGGATTACATGTGATGAGCTAGAAACATTTTTACAGTAGCATTTCTAATTGGTGACCCAAATAAAACCATTTAAAACAAATTCAAGAATTTATTATCACCTGTACTTTCCTATCAGGGTTGAAGTATGTCAGGGAATCAAGAGCAGTTGAGTGATTATTTGTCATGAAATCACTACCACAATGGTCTCCTAGTCCTTTGCAAAATGAAAGTGAAATGCAGACTGGAAAAAGATTTGCTGCATTCACAGCAATGGAATAAGTTTGTTTATTCAGTAAGTAACTATGTTTGTGCTGGCAGGAGATACGTTTCTTACTGAGCTACTTGAAATATTCTGGCTATCTTCTTATTTCATTGCCAGAGGCAGCAGGCAGAAGCTACATTAGGTGAAACTGTATTGCTGCATACAAGTCTTCTCATCTTGCATGATTTAAACAGTAAAATACATTGTTAAACTGCTAAGTCTGTGTGGTGACAAGGACAGTACAACTGTCTAACTGCATAAATAAAAGTACTTATTAAAATTTTGTTTAGTTCTATCCTTCTGTTTGATGAAAATGTTTTCAATCAGGCAGGCTCATTGAAAAAAGATTATACATAATTAAGTTTCAGAGGCTATAATAGAGCACTACTTGATTGCATTATGTTAACTGTACTTGTAAAATATGTTATGAATATTTTGAACTTTTTTAATATTTGGCAACACTGACTTCTCTCTTCATTTTTGATTAAAATATTCTGCTAGAGTATCTTCACACACAGTGGACTGTATTTTTTATTTTGTATTTGTTACAATTGTGTTCTAGTTGCAAACATCACTGCACAGAAGAATAAAAGCTCTGATCATGAAAGAGTTTTCTGCATTTTGATGAAATATCAAATATAGAAGTTAAATTTTCTGTATCTTCCCGGTCATCATTCAATAGTTTAGAGGAAAAAAATAATTACAGAGTGAAAAGGCTATCTGAGATGATGGATACTCCAGGGAGTGAGAAGGGAAGTTTTACAGCCAAGTCACTGGCTTGAATGTGGCCCATTTCAGGGGAGACTGAATATACTGACCTTTTGATAGCTCATCACTGGCTGTAAGAAATGTGAATTATTTGTGAATTAATCTGGTTTTGTGTAGATGTGTGTTGAGGATGCAAAAAAAGGTTTTACACATGTTTAAAATTTCAGAAGATGAAAAGGGATACTTTTAAAGACTTTTTCATAAGCCTAACATTTTTCTGAAAATGCAAATAAGTGGGGAATAGCAATAGTGGGAAGCCTGTACTGCCATGCCTCTGTGTTGTTTTGGATCAGGGACTTGAGTTTTTCAGACTATTTGCAGATTACTACAGATAATAATCCTTTCTTAAAGTTACCTGGTTGAATGTAAGGAGAAATTCTGTATCTATTGCTGGACAGTGCTTCTTCCATGAGAAAAATCCAGTTGCGGAATTGGACCCTAAACAAAATTCAAGATCAGAAAATGTTTATCATGGTCTTAAACCATGGAATAGTGAATATTGCCTTTTGATTAAAGTAGAATCAGGAAAAATGTCACATACAAGCCCAAGGAAAATTATTTCATGATTTATTTGTTAAGATGACATCTATCAGATTTCCAGTAGTGAATTATTAAAACCAAAAAGAGTTAGCCAACAACTGAGCTTTATTTAACATCCTTTTCTGTTTGGTTAAGATCTTGAAATATTTCTTTAAGCTGGTCTATGTAATATGGTCTAGTCTAAGTGAGACCTCCACAATTTATTTATGTATGCAGTTCATTCTGTTATTAGAGAAATATTTTGTTTGGCTTCTGAATACAATGATGACCCTTTCACTAGTTAATATATATCCTAACACAATAGCAAAGACAGACACAAGTATGCTCCTCTTTGCAGCTCAAGTGTCAGGAATGTGTTTTTTCTTTAAGAAAACCAAACCCTTGCTTTCTTTGATTATTTCCCCTCCAACCAAAAACTTCATAAGGGATGTCTGTCCTTTGAAAAAATTTTCATTGTGTTGTGCTACATTGGATTTCCAGATGACAATATGAGAGTGTTTGTAAAAGCAACAATATATTACATTGAAGTTGCAATTGGTCCTCTTCCTAATGTGCTAAAAAGAGATCCCTCCATTATTTCCTCCATGTTTCTGTCATCAAGGTGAAGAAATTACTTAAAGGAGAGGAACTGAGAGAAAGATAACACCAGTGAGGAAAGCTTTGCAACTAATTCCAGAATACAAATGGATTTTGTTCATGCCATGGAACATGCAGGAAACAAGGACAAGGATTCACTGTAATGCTCAGTGGCCTCATAGGAAAAGTAGTTATTGGTAAGGATTAAATGGTCAAACTGGGTGTGTCTATTTGCTTAAGAAATAAATGGTTTGCTCTATGTAAGCAGTTTTCCTTTGGCTCTTCTAATCACAACTGGGTTGATATATTCTCTTTGCTTTGACAAGATATTTTTTTGGATGTGACCAACCTGAACAAGAGGACCCTTGGTTTCTTAAGAAGCCTAGTTTCCCCTGCTTTATTTAATTCTCTCTCATTACATTGTTTTTCCTATATCTGTGGCCATGAAACACAGTTCTTCATTGCACCCTGAATCCAGATGAAACAATTGTCTGAGCATAATAAAAGACTCCTGAATGTTTTTGCGGAACATGTGGGATAGAAGGGTACCTGGGCAAGGGAAACTCACTATTTGGGTATTTTCTTTATCTGACTGTAAATAGCAAGATATAAGAATGGAAATTTTAAATTCATTGGTTAATTACATAAAATAAATACAGTTTAGTAGCATACAATTTGATGCTGTTGGCATTTTAGTTTCATTTCCTTTGTAGAAGAAAACTAAAAA
Source organism: Sitta carolinensis (assembly GCA_032173965.1). Taxonomy (NCBI): domain Eukaryota; kingdom Metazoa; phylum Chordata; class Aves; order Passeriformes; family Sittidae; genus Sitta; species Sitta carolinensis. The sequence goes on from CM063285.1 coordinate 29,750,480, forward strand.
ATGTAGGAAAGCATTGCTTACTCCACAACTTCAATGTCTTTAGTTTTGTAATAACACTTTGTGGTTAGAAGGTTTATATATTCATTTTGTGAGGAAGAGACACACAAAGAAGACCTTTTATTAGCATGCCCAGGTCCTATATTACAATTTCTTCAATGCCAATATGTCACTGTTAATATTCAAGCACATAAGGCCATATCCTAATTGTTTGAAATATTGAGACACCAAAAATAACTCAGGAAAGTCAGAAGAACATTAATTAACATTTATAGGAGACAACATTGGAACCAACTGCATGTTTCTAGACTTTTTTATGTATGAGTGAAGATGGTGGATGACTTGTGATAAACACGTTTTTTCTCATGCTTTGGAAAAGCATGCAACCATCATTTAAGAAAGTAATGTGCTATTGCAGTGTAATAACATTGTTTATTGCTTATGGTTTATGTTTTGGGGGCTGAAGTCCTAAAGGGTGACATAATTCAAAAAAAGCAAAGAATGGAGAGCAAAATCAAGCATTGTCTGCTTGTACCTCAAGATATGGCTATTCAAGACACACCGTATTAATCCCTAGGGAATATTTTAGATTCCATGAAAATTTTCTCAAAATAAGAACTTAAAAAAACTTGCAGTCTTGCAGGTTGATAAAGCTTGGCTTTACTACAAAAGACCTTGAAGAGATCTAGTAGATTAAGTGTTCTTAACACAAATATATGTAATAAATAAACAAGCTACATCAGCAAGCGATTTCCTATGTGTTGCTTTCCAGCATGCTCTTATCTAAGATAATAGTTGTCCAAAGGTACCATAGCAAGTTAAGCATTTACCTGGTTCAGAAGGTTAATGCAAATGGTGAGTTGCCCCTGAACTCATCCATACACATATGGAAATTGTATTCTACTGTAATCATTCATATCCCTACAGTTTGCAGGGATAATGTTAAAAATACTAGACTGAAATTAATCAGTGGTTCTTACAAGTCTACAGACAGGTTGAAATTAGTGTATTTTCAGACTGTTAAATAATCATGGTTTGAATGGTGGAAGGAAGAAAGAAAGAGAGAAAAATTTTCTGGGGAACTATGAAATTTATGACTGTTCTATTAAATATCAAAACACTGCTTCTGCCTCAAAGAAATTCCCAAGATAGACTGTTAGGAGAAATATCTTTATGTGCTTACCTTATATTAATATTCTTCCTAAGACATATCTGTTGTCACAGAATCACACAGAGTCTCTGCATGTTTGGAAAGGAGATGTGAAATCACCTAATCTAAACCTCCTGGTCAGGCAGGGTCAGCTACAGCTGATTATCCAGCACTGTGTGCAGTTGAATTTTGAATATCTGCAACAGTGGAGATTCCATGACCTCTTTGGGCAACCTATGCCGGTGTTTGACAATTCTCACAGTAAAAAAGTGTTTCTTGTTTTCAGAGGGCACTTCAGGTGTTTACATTTTTGTAAACTGCCTTTTGTCCTTTCACTAGTCATCACTGAGCGGAGTTAGGCTCCCTCACCTTCTTTCCCTCGGATATGATATGTATACACATTGATAAGATCTCCCTTGAGTTGTGTCTTCTCCAGGCAGAGCAGTCCCAGCTCTCAGCCTCTCCTCACATGAGAAGTGACTGGGTCATTAATGAACACGTTAAAGAGCAATGGCCCCATCTCAGGTATACCCTGACTGGCCTCCAGCTGGACTTTGTACAACTGTTCACAGCCCTTCGGGCCCAACTGCTAATCTGTTACCTGATATTAACTCTTAATTCATTCTAATTAGTTCTTCCCTTGGCATCTTATTGTTCACAGTTAGACCACAGAATATTGGGCCAGATAAGTCCACTAAGACCATTCTTATATTCTTCTGTTAGTAACTAAGGTAGAAAGAGGTGGTTTTAAATCAGATAGTCCCAATAACATCTGCCCTCCCAAACATCCCCCAAGGCCTGCAAAGCAAAAATTGCCATGAAGGGATTTTCTGTAATCATATTCCAAACTCATAATGAGAACCACTTGGACCAGTGTGCCCTTTCTTTGATATTATAAAGATGGGAAAGTAATAAAGCTGTGATATTTTGGATTCCCTGGCCAAAAAAACCCCAAACCCAAAACAATCTAAAACAAAAACAAACTGTCCCCCACCAAAAACAAACCGAACCCCCCACTGAATCCCATCAGTATCCACTTGAGTTTTTTATTTTTATGCTGAGCACTTTTGTCCTTTAAATGTCCTTAAAAATTCTAACCCATGAGTTAAGTTCATAGAAACAAATGTATATTCTGAATGATCTTCTTTTCCTGAATTTTCTATAAATTACATAAGGAATAAATTAGTACAAAATTTCTTATTTAGCATCAACCTCTGCATGTGGTGTACTGAATCATTGTGAACATCTATGATCATGTCGCATACCATTCTATTAGTCTTTGATGGCATAAAAGACAGAGCATTTAAAAATATATTATAAAAATAATACATCAGAAGGAACAAGCAGCTTTGATCCTCACATCTAATTAATTTCACATTGGCTAGATTTAGCTCATACAAATGTGGGATAGTTACTTCACTGTAAATAATTAATAACAATGGATAAACAGTTGTTTCTTCTTCATCCCTTCTAAATGCAAAATCACAGACACTTACAGTACAAGCATCAGGAAAGAGGTTAAATGTCTGACCTCTTCATAGCTATTTATGCTATGTGAGGTCTGAGAAAAACACTTCTTACAAAGGCTTTTCAGTAATTTAGCTCATAAGCAAGTAGAACACACATGCACTTCCCTGAGCATTGCATACAAGTCAGCACAGATGCTCTCATACCATTTAGTAAAACATGCAGAGTGATAATTTGTAATGGGTGGTACACCAAGATCCATTTATTATACTTTACACCTATACAGAAATTGATTTATACTGCCAGTTCCCTTGGCATATGTGAACACCTTGGGGACAAACGTAACATTATTTAGAAACATAAGGCACATCACATGTTTCTTTGATCTAGGTATAAAAGGAAGCATACAATAAACCTACTTTTCTAATAAAAATTTTCTTGTAACCAAATGTTTTGACTTCTTTTACTGTTTTCAAAATTCAGTGGTTCAGAACTAAATTTTTAAAGAAATCCTTCACAATATAGCCTATGATGTTTACAGTCCCATTCATGCATAATATGCAATTTTTTTTCCAATTACTCTTTGACATAATCCTGTCAAACACAATAGATATTAATCACACCCAATGAGTGAAGTTTACCTTCAGTGCAGTAACTCATTGATTTGGCAGAGTATGATTTCACAGTGAATGAATCACTGCAAGTATCTGCTGATTTATGCTCTCAGTATGTTTGTGTGTATCCATATACAGAACATACAATCCTTTTGTAGCTGCAGACACTTTGCAGTTTCTCTGGACAACAGCATTGAGAAAGTGAAAGGTGTGTATTTTCCCAGCAGGGATCAAAGCAGAAAAATAGTACGACTTAGATAACCTCTCTGCTGGGTTTCCTCCAGGGCAGAATACCCATTTAAACGTCTTCCCCAGAGCTGCATCTCCTCCTTTACTCTTTCTATAGCAATAGCCATAAGTAGGAGGCGCAGTGAAAGGTGAAACCAAAATGTTTTGATGCTGGAGTCTTTGATCGTTCCTGCTCTTTTAGGATCCCTTATATCTGAAGCCCTCAATCAGATTCTGAGAAACTTCTGTGAGGAAGGATGGTCTTAAAGAGTTTTCATTCCTTTTTTTGTTTTTGCAGTTTTTCCCACAGAAGGGCGTATTCAGATTCCTAAAGAAGGCTTTGAAAAGGATCCAAGGAGGCAATCACATGCATGTGCAACTATTTTTTCACCAGGCAAGCATATATGGAATGTGAATGGAGTTTCAGCATAGCTCTGCGAATGTAAGTATCAATTGAAACAGGGTAGGAAAATTCCATTAAGTTCTAGGTAAATTAATGTGCATATAGCTAGTGAATTACTAACTTCATATAACTGAAAGCAGGAAAACCTGTCTGCACTCAGTTGTTAATATGAAGTTTAATTAGAACAAGATCTTAAATGGTGAAGAGTTTCACTGAGAAGCACAGACTTCACAGTATCTTAAGTACATGATTCTAACAAGTACAGGATTTCTGAAGAGAAAAATGAATGTTAGAAAAATTGAACGCTTCTCTCGTACAAATACTAAGAGCTGTAGCCTTTCTATCTATAGTTTAATTCTAAGTAGGAATGAATATTTCCCAAAGACTAGACAATATATTCTTTCTCCTCAGGTAAAAAGGTGTAGTTGGAATCCAAGTGACTTATTAAGTCTTCAAAATACAAATTAGTTCAAACATATCTGATTTTCACATTTAAAAAAACCCTAGTTGATACAACATTTGCTCTTAATTACTGCCTGTTGTTTATTACTATTCTCCTGTTTAAAATAAATTCAAATCATCCAGCAAGATGCAAAAAAGCACCATGTGGCCTAAGTACCTATTGTGAATAATATGAGAAGACTGACCAAGCAGACTTGTAAACAGCATTCTGCTTAGGTCAACCGTTTTCAGGCTACAGATCCGTACACTGTTCCTCTAAATTAAGGATACATTTGCAGAAGTTAGTTTCACATTAGGTAACACAAAAACAAAGCAATGATACATTACTTGGATACATCCTTTGCTGTGAAAAAAAAACAATCTTCTGTAGCAATTATGTACTGCTTATGCCATTATTTCAAGATAAGAAGTCCCAAAAGTTATCTTGTGTAATTTTTTTAAAAAAAAATTGATTTCCATCTTTACATTGTAGAACTTCCCTATCTGTCTGTACTTGAGACTTATGTGGATTGGCTTAACCCTTTTAGAAATTTGACAAATTAGTCCTCATTACCTGAATTTAAGTTAGAAACAGAGCTTCCATAGTGCATAGAAATGTTATAGATAGACAGAAAAGAAAATAGCAACTCTCAAGAGGAAAAACCATGCCCTGTTTATATACCTCTGTCTCAAGAAAATACATGCATTGAACATTTGGAAAAGTAGACTAAAGTATTGTTCAAAGGTTGTTTACTGTGTGTATTTTGTAGGACTGTAAGTGGAGCACGACCCATTTGTGTTTGCTTGACTTTTCTCAGTGTACTGTGACCCAGCATTGTTGGGTTTGTTGTATCTTTATTTAAACTCTGTTCCTCTGTGAGGAGCTGTGGCTTCTGTGTTTTTCAGCATCACTGTACCCCATGGGTGACATTTCCTTTGATCCTTAAAATGCAATATTTCAGATGTTATAGCAAACCTCAGAAGAGTAACTTGCTAAGGAAAATATAGCTGTACTTTCCTGAAGGAACTGAAGCTACATCAGGTTGAATTTCACCCTGTAGGTTATTTAAGCACGGTATGATGTTATACAAACTGAAAACAGAGGGCAAATTCCTCTCTGCTACTGGAGATGTCATTGAGGGGGGAGGGAAAAAAAAAGCAAATAATTCCCATTCCTTTCCACTGATGTCTTAAGGGCAAGGATTTAATTGCTCTGAAGTGCAGAATAAAATTAATTTCAGAGGAGTGACATACCAATAACTTGGCCCTCGTTTTGTAGCTCAGGTTTATAAAATCAAGAGTTTACAGTCTTTGGTCTCACATTGTTTACAGAAGGTTTAATAAGGGATTTTTTTGTTTGCTTATTTGTTTTGGTTTTTTTTTGTTTCCCAGTTTCAACTGATTCTAGATGACCTTTCTCTAATTTTTCTTTATGTTCAAATGTCTAAATTCTGTGGCATAATGTGGCTTTACATTAGAGATTTTTAGAATAAAGATTTCATTTAATGGAAGGCCTTAAAAGGTTGAATTTTGTAAGGGCTGTGTGTCATCTGGGTCTGTCTTCTATTCTTTTTTATCTACACTATTTCTAGTGCTCAAGATCTCCCACATTTGCCATGGTGATGTTCTCAAATTGCAGTGAGTGAAGGAAGGATCAATGTGTGATAGCAGAACTTCAGAGACCATGTCTCTCTACAATGGGTCTGAGTGGGAACCTGCTTCTTTATGTTATGAATTGTCTGGAGATATCAGAAGAGGAAAAAAAATAGAACTATTAGAAAACAGAGAACATCTTAGTCATATTCCATATTCTTCAACATCTGAGCTGTGTGAAAAGCCACAGAGACCCTGAGTGGGAACATTTTCCACTGCTGAGACCTGTGAGGGACTGCAGGGGTCAAGTACTTCAAAATTTGGATTACTGCTCAGTCCCTTGCACACCTTTGAAACACCCAGTCTAATTTATAGGTTTGTTTTCCAGTATAATTCCACATTTGTCTGTTATCAAACCATGCTATCAACCTCAGTATGAAAAGCGATGTGAGTGGTCTGCTTTGTAACTTTTAGTTGTATCTCCTCCTCTTCTAGTTGATATTCAATTACCAAAAGCACTTTATGCATATCTTTTACTGTATAAATATATCTTAAATAAATATGTGTATATTTAAGTAAAGAGCTATATAGATATATAAATATTTGTATTTCTTTTTGTTTAGAAAGTGAACACTAATGCAATTCCTTACAGTAAATAAAGTGAACTGTGATGAAAAGATGTAAAGCATGTTCTTTCTATTTCCAGACAGAAGCCTCTCTAAAACTTAAATAAAAGGTTGATTAAACAAGACAACAAATCCAAGAGTTCGAATCTCTGCTTAGAAGCAACAGTGGTTATAGAAGAAGTTAGCAAAACCTGAGAAGTCCAGGACTTGCAAGTCTGATTAACCTGTAAGTATGGTTGGAGGGATTAAGAGCTGGTTAGTTACTCCTCAGCTATAAACCAACAGATATTTCCTTTTCCATTTGCTGCTTTCTCTGGGGAAGAACATTTCTTCATCCTTCCTTAGATAATTTTTGAGTTTTCAAATTCCCTGCTATCATTCTGCTCTACCTTCTAAAAGGGTAGGTTTTAAGAGCACACACCCTCATCTGCAGCTTACTATTTTAACTGTTGCTCTTTCCCACTGCAAAGCACTGTGATATATTGCACACACAGATAAAAAAAAAAATACATTTCAGTTTTTTCTCTCTTGTTTTTGTAACTATCTTTAGCCATCAAAATTCAATCTTCCAATAGTCCCTGTCAAAAACGGTGCCCTGAGCATGTACAACCACAGAATGAAAGACTGTCCTAACAAATCCTTTTAGACAGTGCTCTGGATCATTGTTTCACAGTAGCTTTTTAATTCGGTTATAAAGTTGAATCTTCCAGTTAGCAAGAAAGAGATGTGATTTGTCTGATGGTGATAATACAGTTAAAGAAAGAACTTTTAGAAACTGCAGAAATGGTTTGAAATAATTCTTTTGTTCTAAGCAGCAACACCATGTAATGCAGTGCTACATTTGTAACTGAAGAATGTTTTTACCAGGTTTTTAGTTCCCATCTCTCATCATTTTCCTATTTAATGTGAGAATGAACTGATACAATACAGTTATTTTATGTTTAGAATAGGAATAATAAGTGTTGTATGCAAAATTTTCAGACATGTCTTTCTGTATCAACAAACTTTAAATGCTCCCCTTTGTCTTCCCATTCCGTGTCTGCGTTCATCATTTTAGCTTATGCATACCATTTATATTTGAATACAGCAATGAAAGTGAGTTCATTCTTGGTTTGTATCTTTACTTCCCCCACTAACTCTTCATGTAGTTGTATATTATTAAGTCTGTCCTCATTAAGTCTTTTTTCCAGTCTTACATATCCTGCTCTCTCTGATTTTAGATGAGGTCTAAACAAAGGCTTGCAAAATGGGATTATTACCTTTTGAGGTTTAAATATTACGTTAATTCACATCCTGCAACAACATGTAGTGCCCAAACATAGGCGAATGGGTAAAGAGAAGGTTGAGCAAATGGGCAGACCAAAGATACAAAAAATACAGATTATGGGAAAAGAAATGGAAAAGATAGCACTCCTTGCACTCCACCCCACCACCCCCCCAAAAAAAAAAAAAAAAAAAAATCCAACAATACCAACTCAAGAAACAACACAGAAAATCCCACAAACTAACCAAAATCCCTATGCAATCAACCCAAATCCAAACATACTTCAAGTGTAAATCAAGGCAGCTCCAAGTTCATGTTTCTCTACTGATAGCCACTTATAACAACTGAGAACCTGGGCTTGTGTCAACCCTATATGCCAAGATGTAACACTAGCTGTATTGAAACCCATTGCATATTTAGTTTGTTTAACTTACTATGATCTTCAAAACTTAAAAGATCTGTTGTACCATATGCTTCAGAACAGCAGCAAGTGACATCCCCAGCAGCTGGTCACTTCCCCCTTTGCTGGTTTACAGCAGGGTGTTTCTACACCACATGTGCCTTGCTGCATGGAAGATGCCCCAGTTAACTGGACACAAGCAGTGCCTCCCACTGCCAGGTTAGGATGCTGCACTAGGTGACTGGAGATCATAGAATAGAATCATAGAATCATTGGAGTTGGGAAAGACCTCCAAGATCTCCGAGTCCAATCTTTGACCAATCATCACTTCGCCAACTAGGCTATTGCACCAAGTGCCACATCCAGTCATTTCTTGAACAATTCCAGGGATTATAACTCTACTGCTTCGCTGGACAGCCCATTCAAATGCTTGAGTATCCTTTCAGTGAAGAAAGCACCTAAAACAAACAAACAAAAATGCCTAAATAATTTTGACTCTTGTACAGAGTTGGCACTGATTGCTATCGATTTCAATGAGCATGGGACAATTAACTTAGGAACAATTCAGAATGTAACCCACTTAATGAGTATCCTAGAACATCAGATGACTCTTCAGGGATATTTTAATAATTTTAAAAAGCAGAATCTCAGTTTTTGTTTTGGAATGTGATTTTCTATATTTGGCTCATGCATGATTTCTGCTTTTAAGCATTACCAAATGCAGTTCAAACCAGACAAAGTATTTGTTCCTACAAAATAGTTGGATTTGTGCATTCATATATTTGTATACCTCATCCATTTGTCTGCAAAAAAATGACTGTTTCTGCCACATTACAGTTTAAAACATGGCTTTTTAAAATGCCTTTTGGAAATTTAGCCCCGATTGTCCTTCTTAAGACATAAGAAGAGATTAAGCTTCATATATCAGCTTCTTTCTCTTTAAAGCTTATTACCATCTGATTAAGATTAGGTATATGTTCAGACTTCTGGGGGAGGTGTATCAACATACAATAACATGTGGAATACAGTGCAAATTGTTTTATGTTGGTTCATCCTAAATGAAGTGACAGAAGGCTTATATGACTGCTAGAAAGTAAATTTTTTTATGAAAACCCCAAAGGGACTTCCTTCCATGATTCTTTCATTCATTCAGTGATTCCGATTTTATTTTATTTTTTTCTTCAGAAATCAATCCATCAAATAGAGGAGGAAAACATTTTTCTCTATAATATTATGATTTATTTGAGACAGTAGTGATTATTATTCTACAATTTTAAATAATTATATGTGTCTGAATTGGTTTCTTTTACAGAATAATTTATTAAGCCGTTGATACAAAATAAACCCTAGTTGAATCAGTCAAACATCAGATATTTACCAAAATATCTTTCTGACCTAGAGAAGCTGCTGTAAAATATTTAAAATTAATTGAATTTAGTTATTTTTTAAAAAGTATCTTAAGTTCATGCTATACAAATGTACTGCAAATTGAATAAAGCTTTAGCATAAAATTTCCTAAACTAGATTTTTCTCTATTAAATCAGAGGGGTTAATTTCAGCTACTGATTTGAGGAGGAGTAAGAGCAAATCTCTTCTCCTACTGTTCTCCTCAAATATTTTTTTTCATAACCATGTAGTCAATACTTTAAAAATAAAACTTTCCTACAAATTGTGTTAGTATATAATTCTTTTTCCTACCAGAATCCATAAATTCCCATTGAGAGGGGTTAACCACAAAGCTTCTCTTTAATGACTATCATCTGTAAGGAATGTGCACATAAACATTGCATTCTTCTCGGAGAGCTTTCTTTATAAACTATAATATCCTTAAGCAAAAATAACAGCTGTCCAGCTTCCTTTTTCCTTTCTTTCTCTCTGTTTTTTTTTTTTTTTTTTTTTTTTTTGTTTAATTCTTTCATTGCTTTCAGAATTCTGTGTATTGACAGAGTAGAAATGTTGCCTCTAAAAGGAAAGAATGCAGTTCTCTAAATCTGCAATTGTATCAAGCAAGAAGAAATAAAAATTGTGCCTGCTTTTTAATCTCCTATCTTACTAGGCAGGCATTAAAATAAAAGAAAAAGTAGGTTAGGGTTTGGGGTTTTTTTTCAATTGTTTGGATTTTTGAAATATGTTTCCCATATTTCAAAATATGGGAAACATATAATCCTGTCATCAGGAGAAATTTTAAATACGAAATCTTATATTATTATTGACACAAGTTTCCTGTTAAAATTAATTTTGCTACATTGAAAATAAATTATTTCTTGATTCCTATTGTAAGTGTACTAAATCACCTATAGTGATACAGTAATTCACCTAAAGTTTTAGAAATAATTTAAGATCACAAACTGTTATATTCACTTGCACTTCTTGGGCAAACCACAAACTCTGGAAGTTCTTCAGAGTGTTATCCTTTTTCAGCTATCGTTAAACTGTTACCAAGGGAGAAAGACGTCATAGTTGTCAATTACCAATCTATATTTTATCAAATATAAATCTTGAGCTAACAATTCATATGAACAGATGAATACATTATGTGAAGAGTAACTGCAAATGACTTGATAAGTAAACCCTCATATACGTTGAATTCCTGTTACTATATGCAAACATAATGTAGACTAAATGATATGTAAATTATGCAAGAATAAATAAAACTTAGGGTAGTTTCAGGAAATATTTTCTGTGAGGTGCACTGTCTACATATTTTCTTAACTGCCTATGACAAATTTTGTTATGAACTTAATTTGAGAATATTTATTCTATTTAGGGTTGTATGATCTGTGCTGAAAATGAAACAAAATATTTCTCTTATCACTTCTGCTCCCTGTGACAAACAATTTGATACTTCATTGAAAAGTAGGGTAGTATTCTGTACAGCTTAGGAAATTGAATTGGGCTTTAAGGCATATATTTTACTTAATTCTCTAAATCCCATCTTTAAAATAGTCAGTAAAAAGTTCAGTTAAATTAAAATTAAAAACATTTTGAGACAAAAAATACAGGCATTTCTGTGGGTTTGAACTGTATCAGAATTTAAAGCATTTATGAATTTTGTGCATTTTGATGTTCTCTAGATGAAGACACAAGTGCAGATTTAAAACTTGTTTGAAAGAAATTCCAATAAAATTTGGAAAACATATGAGCCTAAATAGGTGCATAGACCAATGGGACAAAGTGCTTGCTTTAAATAATGTATTTTAATAATAATTTATTCTATAATTTTTCTCTTAATGTCAAAAATGTTTTAAGTAAAATCAGATCTGTTTCTAATTTGATCAGCAGTGGTTTATTTGAAAATAATATACACCATTATTAAGAAGTATTGGAAAGAACCTATAAAGTCAAGGATATGATTCCCACTCATGTCTCCAAATGAATGTGGTGGAGCAAAAGTCAAACCAGGTCAAATAGAAAAAATATAGGAAAAATCTATATACCATAGATAATAAGTTATCCAGATGTTGTATATTAGCTAAGGTAGTCAAATTCCAAGACTATTAGAAAAGGGTGGAGTCATCATGGGTGATGAAAAAAGTTTTTATTCTCATCATCTTTTTTGCATATGTTCATCTCAGTGTCAGGTGAATCAGGATGGCATTTGCTGATTTACACTCAGCCTTGGAGTTTTATAATTTATCATGATATCCTTTGAATTTTTTCCAGATTATTTGAGGAAAACTGGCAAAAGTCAGCTTGACTCCAGGTGACATGCAAATGTCTTAGTGTTAGAAAGATCCTCTATAAAAGACTGCCCATATACTTATTTATAACTCAAGACCATACACCATGGCAATTTAACTTCCACCAAAAAGTATAGAAGACAATTTTAGCTGAAATACCAAGAATCTGAGGTACAATATTGTGCCACACTCTCTCTCCTGTGATATAATATAGCACCTCTCCAACTCCTTCACCATGCATCTCTGAGCAATCCTAAGAAAGAGGGCTCTTTTGAAATGAAACGATGTGCTATTATTGATCACAGAAATAGATATGTCATTACTAAGATATAAACAACTGTTTATAGTTTACAGTTACACAGACTGGCTGGTTTTTGTTATCAGCAGTCTGCTGGAAAGCTGAGAAGCTCACATAATCATCTCACATCATCTTTCATGCTAAGACAGCAAAGTTAATTTAAATGCTGTTTCCCATGCAGGATAAACTAACTAAACTGACAGAAGAGCTAATAAAATCATTACAGATCGAGCATTTCTGATATTTTTTTTCTTATTCTATTCAAGTTGTTCCATGATTTTAGGGACTTCCACCATTTTTCAAACTGCATAATAGACATATGGATTTTATTTAATGAAATTGTGGATAACAGTTTTATTAATTAAAATACCATGACAAGTGTTTTTAAAGACCAAAATATAACTTAGAAGAGCTTATTACTGTGACTGTCAAGCAATTTCCTTCTTTTTAATGTTTGCAATTCTATTGATCTAATTCCTACTCTGTTCTGTTCAGTTTCACCACTAAGATCCACCTAGTATCAGAATATTCATTAAATTATCTCCATTCATATTTATGGAATTGCAATGCATTAAATGACAGAGGTGATAATTCCTTCCTGAAAACTGGGGACAACTGAAATAAGAAATAATAGCAAGCACTCAGCACTCAGAACAATATCAGATCAAATTTCTAGGGAAAAAAATCACCAATATACATGCCTCTTTTCACACACATGTTTCTTTGACCAGAGAGAGTATTTCAGCCCCTCTTAGAATATAACTGGAGTCCATTTTATATGACATTTACATATATTGTACCTGGGTTATTTGAAACAATAATAGTAAACCTCATATGAAAACTTTACAAAGCAAAATAATATATTACTCTGGCTTTTTTAATTAAAATAATAGGGCATATGCATTTAATGGGCTCTCTGTTTTTCAAGGAGGCATTTATTTATCATGAGGAAATATCTTAGCATTGGTGAGCTGTGATTTTTAAAATTGACTGCCTGGGTAAAATATCTTAGTATAGAATGTTTCCAATATTGTCACTGTTTCTGAATTCTTATCATTCTGATCTGTGCTTTCTCCATAGTCTTCTCAAAGTTCATGAATAATTCGTTTTTAAATTCAACTTCCCTGATCAATGGTAGTTTGCAGAAGTAAGCATAGAAATATGGAATAGAAATGGGATTAATTTTTGGAATCTTGATTAAAATGTTTTAAGAAATGTAGAATCAGAGAAAGGCAGTGGTGGCAAGGCTAGAGGTGGGGATTAACCTCTTCTCCCAGACAACTAGCAACAGGGCAAGGGAAAACAGCCTCAAACTGAGCCAAGAGGGGGCTCAGGTTGGATGTTACGAAAAAGAGTGAAAACTCTTTCACTGAAAGAGTGGTTAAGCATTGGAACAGGATAGTGAAGTGAAGTCACCATTCCTGGAAGTGTTCAGAAGACAAGTACAGGTGCCACTTCGTGATATGGTGTTGTCGGCATGGTGGGTTTTGGTCAAAGCTCGCACCTGATGACCTTGGAGGTCTTTCCCAGCATTCTGAACAGTTTCAAATGAATGATTTTTTGGCTTTGGTAGTTTGGTTTAGGGGAGGTACTGTTGGAGGGTTATAAATATAGGACCAAAAAATGGTACTTTTACTACAGGTGCTATTACTCTATACCTCTGAAAATGTTCACTATTCTTTGTGAATAGGAGGGCCCCAGTAAATATGAAATATAATCAAGAATGCATACATATACACAGTAATCATGCTCTGCAAGTTTTCTTCACGGGAACAAATAGAGCTCACAAGAGTTCCCATATGTGCAACCTGCACAAAAAACCTGAAAATTAATTAACCATATGCTTTAACCTATTCTCTTTAACTTACTCCCTGGGTATTTGTTAACTTGTTTTGTTCATTTGTTCATTTGTTTTAGAAAATAGCATAAGATGCCTACTAGTAAGACAACAGAGTAAATTTTTAGCCTTCTATGTACTCTCTGTCAGGATTTTCTTTACACTGTCATATTTAGAAAGAGAAGATATGATTGAAAGAAGATAATATATCATCTTTCTCACAGATGTATTTCTAACTTTTAGGTAAATTGCATTTACATTTTATCTGTAAGCCCTATAAAGTAAAAAAAATGTTCAATCATATTTGTTGAATATTTTTTAGAATGTAATACAAGATAATAAGAAGCCGTCACTTGGAAGAGGTTAGCAGTAAAAATGAACATATTTTGCTTTTTTTTTACATGCATGCAAATAATTCTTAATGACCCTATTGCATACTCTTATACTTTATCAGAATTATACCCTGTGTATCAGAGATAATTGTGACAAGGGAACTTCTTTATGTCCGATATAAATCAATGAATGCTACCTTAATTTAAAAGCTGAGTGATGATAAGATTCTATGACTCAAAAAAATTGATCTTCTAGTACTATGCAGGAAAACATAAAACTTGTTTGTGTGTTATAATATGGCAATAATATATCCCTTCCTAATCACTGTTCTACCTATCTTTTCTAGCTTGCCTATAGCATGCATAATAAAAAGTTTGCAAAATAAGAAGAAATTCTAATTTTCATATACCTGCATTGTGAATCCCTGCAGCTATTAAAAAAAACACCAACAAAACAGAATCCTTAAACTGTGAGAATAAAATACAATTTACAGAGTACATTTTCTTATTATTGACTTTGACGATAGCATCAGTTGTCCTCACAGACCTATAAAATGCTTTAAGCATTGAAAGATACACCTTAAAGCACTTATCTTTCCTTTCTTAATAAAAGATAAAATAACAACACTGTGAATGATAAACAAAGAAAGCAAGCAATAACTTACTGCTTGCCTAAGTTGACCTTGGTTTTAAGAATCAAGGATTGCTTTTTCTTAGCTCTGGCATTAGCTAAACTAAATCCCAAAGCAAATTCTTAGATGGTGTGAAGTTGGTCTAATTGTATTCCAGCAAAGTGACACTTGATTTGCAGGTCAGGCCCCTAACAGGACTAACCACCTGCCCAAATTTCAGAATTAACTGGGGATAAGACTGATTGTTTTCTAAGTGTTGGGTAGAGGACTGTCTACCATTTAGTTCTTTTTGACCTTGTCTCTTTAACCTTGTGCAGACATCTCAGTGAGACAAGAAACAGGGATGGAAAGGGTGGAACAGGGTAATAAGGAAGCTGTGATATTTTTTAGAGCACAAAATTAAACATTTCATGTACATTCAATGTGAACTTTGTGATCTGTGTCTGACGGATGAATGTTTCTTTTAGCTTTTCAGAAATACAATCCCCTCAAGATAATAGATCAGCTGGATAAACAGGAGAAGGTACAAGATTTTGTAATGTATCTAAGACAAGGGTGAGAGGGAGGGGGTTATTTTATATTGGAAGCACTTCACAAAGAATATTTTGGAGGGGGTTCTTCAATATAAATCATGCCATTCTAGTTCAAAGTAACAAATTCAAACAAACTTGCAAAATATACAAACTAGTAAGTTCATAATACTAATTTAGATATGCTTGTTTACATTCTCACCCCATTTTGCCAAGTGTGAAATGTTGAAAGCACTTGTATAGACCACAAGTATTTTGATCCTGGCTTTAAGTAAAAGTAACGTTGTAAATAGGGTGTTATTGCCTAACTTAACAGAAGTTTTTGCAATCTTGCATTTTCTTTAGAACAGAGGTTTCATACATTTAAAAAGATGTTTATTGGTGGAGTACATTAATAAAGTCTTTTATTTTTCCTTTCCCTTTCCCTTTCCCTTTCCTTTCCTTTCCTTTCCTTTCCTTTCCTTTCCTTTCCTTTCCTTTCCTTTCCTTTCCTTTCCTTTCCTTTCCTTTCCTTTCCTTTCCTTTCCTTTCCTTTCCTTTCCTTTCCTTTCCTTTCCTTTCCTTTCCACAGAAGGGAATAAAGAACTTCATAAACATGCTTATAGCTAGTGTTTACAAAATCTGCTAATGATCTAACTAATGGAGGCTGGATTATGGAATGTATTTTGCATCAGGTTTATGCCCGGAGCAGCCATTTTACAAGGAGTCCCTGATAGAATAATATTTTTTATGCTGGGGAATGAAACCCTCACTGGGTTCATTTACATGCATTCTATTTTTGTTGTTTTCTGTTTGGTTGTTTTTTTGGGTCTTTTGTATTCTGTGAATCCTCTTTATGCATACACATCTCAGTTATAAAAGAAAAATAAAAAAATTCTAATGATTTCAATCTTTCATGCATAAAACTGTTGGCTAAGAACCCATGATACCGAGTTCCCATCAGTGTGTGATCCTAAAAGGTTCAACTGTATTTGTACAATGAGGTATTCTTCCACGTTTAAAAATTAATTGCCGGCTAGAGCTAGTCAAGTTTTAGATTGACTGCATAGATAACTAAACCATTTATTTTTAGTGCAGCAGAACTGAACAAAACCACTCAGGTGAAACATTCAGGGTTAACATATGTGTGTTCTCATTTATGAGAAATAAAGTAAGAAGTATTTTTAAGCAGGTTCCTTTACAGTCTGCAGGGAACAGAACTGGTACTGTGCAAGACAGAGAAAAATTACCAATTAATTACACAGAAGAGAAGATGAGGTACACAACATTAATAGCTATTTGGCATTATTGCTCACTTCTTGGGCTGTTTAAGATATGCACTAATTTTCTGTTACCTCCTGGGTAAGTACTTTTAGTATTAACCCTTGATCTTTCTCGTTTCCTCCATCCTTCTTTCTCTCTGTCGCTATTTCTTTCTCGTTCCGTCCTTCTTTCTTTCTCTCCGTCGGTTTTTTTTTTCTCGTTCCCTCCTTCTTTCTTTCACTCCATCGTTTTTTTTTTCACCTTCCCTCCTTCCATCTTTCTCTCCGTCGGTTTTTCTATCTCGTTCCCTCCTTCCCTCTTTTAATCAGTCGGATTTTGTTCTCATTCCCTCCTTCTTTCTCTCCGTCGGTTTTTTTTCTCGTTCCCTCCTTCTTTCTTCCTCTCCGTCATTTTTTTTTTTTCTCGTTCCCTCCTTCTTTCTTTCTCTACCTCGTTTTTTTCTCTCATTCCCTCCTTCATTCTCTCTGTCGGGTTTTTTTTTCTCGTTCCCTCCATCCTTCTTTCCGTCCAAAGTTTTTTTTTTCTTGTTCCCTCCTTCTTTCTTTCTCTCCGT
Organism: Sitta carolinensis; assembly: GCA_032173965.1. Classification (NCBI taxonomy): domain Eukaryota; kingdom Metazoa; phylum Chordata; class Aves; order Passeriformes; family Sittidae; genus Sitta; species Sitta carolinensis. Next base: position 29,767,788 of record CM063285.1, read on the forward strand.
CGTTTTTTTTTTTCTCGTTCCCTACATCCTTCTTTCTCTCCGTTGTTTTTTTTTCTCGTTCCATCCTTCTTTCTTGTTCTCTGGCGGTTTTTTTTTCTCGTTCCCTCCTTCTTTCTTTCACTCCCTCGGTTTTTTTTCGGCTTCCGTCCTTCCTTCTTTCTCTCCGTCGGTTTTTTTTCTCGTTCCCTCCTTCTTTCTCTCAGTGGTTTTTTTTTTCTCGTTCCCTCCTTCAATCTCTCCGTCGTTTTTTTTTTCTCCTTCCCTCCTTCTTTCTTTCTCTCTGTCGTTTTTTTTTTTCTCGTTCCCTCCTTCTTTCTCTCCGTCGGTTTTTTTTTCTTGTTCCCTCCTTCTTTCTTTCTCTTCGTCTTTTTTTTTTTCTCATTCCCTCCATCCTTCATTCTCACCATCGTTTTTTTTTTCTCGTTCCCTCCTTCTTCTTTCTCTCCCTCGATTTTTTTTCTCGTTCCCTCCTTCTTTCTCTCCCTCGTTTTTATTTTCCCGTTCCCTCCTTCTTTCCTTCTCTCCGTCGTTTTTTTTTTTCGTTCCCTCCTTCTTTCTCTCCCTCGATTTTTTTTCTCCTTCCCTCCTTCTTTCTCTCTGTCATTTTTTTTTTCTCGTTCCCTCCTTCATTCTATCTGTTGGTTTTTATTTCTCGTTCCCTCCTTCTTTCTTTTTCTCCGTCGTTTTTTTTTTTCTCATTCCCTCCTTCTTCTCTCTGTCGGTTTTTTTTTCTCGTTCTCTCCTTCTTTCCTTTTCTCCGTCGTTTTTTTTTCTCGTTCCCTCCTTCAATCTCTCCGTCGTTTTTTTTTCTCGTTCCCTCCTTCTTTCTTTCTCTCCGTCATTTTTTTATCTCGTTCCCTCCTTCTTTCTCTTCGTCATTTTTTTTCTCGTTCCCTCCTTCTTTCTTTCTCTCTGTCATTTTTTTTTCTCGTTCATTCCTTCTTTCTTTCTCTCCCTCGCTTTTATTCTCCCCTTTCCTCCGTCTTTCTTTCTCTCCCTCGATTTTATTTTCTCGTTCCCTCCTCCTTTGTTTCTCTCCGTCGTTTTTTTTTTCTCGTTCCCTCCATCCTTCTTTCTCTCCGTCGTTTTTTTTTCTCGTTCCCTCCTTCTTTCTCTCCCTCGATTTTATTATCTCATTCCATCCTTCTTTCTTTTTCTCTGTTGGTTTTTTTTTTCTTGTTCCCTCCTTCTTTCTTTCCATCGTTTTTTTTTCTCTTTCCCTCCTTCTTTCTCTCCCTCGTTTTTTTTTTCTCGTTCCCTCCATCCTACTTTCTCTCCATCGGTTTTTTTTTCTCGTTCCCCTCCTTTTTTCTCTCCCTCGTTTTTTTTTCTCGTTCCCTCCATCCTTCTTTCTCTCCGTCGTTTTTTTTTCTCGTTCCCTCCTTCAATCTCTCCGTCGTTTTTTTTTCTCGTTCCCTCCTTCTTTCTTTCTCTCTGTCATTTTTTTTTCTCGTTCCCTCCTTCCTACTTCCTCTCCGTCGTTTTTTTTTCTCGTTCCCTCCTCTCTTTCTTTCTCTCCGTCGTTTTTTTTTCTCGTTCCCTCCATCCTTCTGTCCGTCCAACGTTTCTTTTTTCTCGTTCCCTCCATCCTTCTTTCTCTCCGTCGGTTTTTTTTTTCTCGTTCCCTCCTTCTTTCTCTCCTTTGATTTTTTTATCTCCTTCCATCCTTCTTTCTTTTTCTCCGTTGTTTTTTTTTTCTCGTTCCCTCCATCATCCTTTCTCTCCATCGGTTTTTTTTTTCTCGTTCCCTCCATCCTTCTTTCTCTCCCTCGTTTTTTTTTTCTCGTTCCCTCCTTCTTTCTCTCTGTCGTTTTTATTTTCCCGTTCCCTCCTTCTTTCTTTCTCTCCGTCGCTTTTTTTTTCTCGTTCCCTCCTTCTTTGTCTCCGACGTTTTTTTTTTTCCTCTTCCCTCCGTCCTTCTTTCTCTCCGTCGTTTTTATTTTATCGTTCCCATCCTTCTTCCTCTCCGTCCTTTTTTTTTCTCGTTCCCTCCTTCCTTCTTTCTCTCCCTTGAATTTTTTTCTCCTTCGCTCCTCCTTTCTCTCCATCCTTTTTTTTTCTCGTTCCCTCCTTCTTTCTTTCTCTCCGTCGGTTTTTTTTTCTCGTTCCATCCTTCTTTCTCTCCGTCGTCTTTTTTTTCTCATTCCCTCCATCCTTCTTTCTCTCCGTCATTTTTTTTTCTCGTTCCCTCCTTCTTTCTTTCTCTCCGTCGGTTTTTTTTTTCTCGTTCCCTCCTTCTTTCTCTCCGTCGTTTTTTTTTTCTCGTTCCCTCCTTCTTTCTTTCACTCCCTAGTATTTTTTCTCCTTCCCTCCTTCCTTCTTTCTCTCCGTCGGTTTTTTTTTTTCCGTTCCCTCCTTCTTTCTCTCCGTCGTTTTTTTTTCTCGTTCCCTCCTTCTTTCTTTCACTTCCTCATGTTTTTCTCCTTCCCTCCTTCTTTCTTTCTCTCCGTGGGTTTTTTTTTCTCGTTCCCTCCTTCTTTCTCTCCGTCGTTTTTTTTTCTCGTTCCCTCCTTCTTTCTTTCTCTTCGTCGTTTTTTTTCTCATTCCCTCCTTATTTCTCTCCGTCGTTTTTTTTTCTCCTTCCCTCCTTCTTTCTTTCTCTCCGTCGTTTTTTTTTTCTCGTTCCCTCCATCCTTCTTTCTCTCTGTCGGTTTTTTTTTCTCGTTCCCTCTATCCTTCTTTCTCTCCATGGGATTTTCTTTCTCGTTCCCTCCTTCTTTCTTTCTCTCCGTCGGTTTTTTTTTCTCGTTCCCTCCATCCTTCTTTCTCTCCATCGGTTTTTTTTTCTCGTTCCCTCCTTCTTTCTCTCCATCATTTTTTTTTCTCGTTCTCTCCTTCTTTCTCTCTGTCGGTTTTATTTTTCTCCTTCCCTCCTTCTTTCTTTCTCTCTGTCAGTTTTTTTTTCTCATTCTCTCCATCCTTCTTTCTCTCCAAATTTTTTTTTTTCTCATTCCCTCCTTCTTTCTTTTTCTTTGTCATTTTTTTTTCTCGTTCCCTCCATCCTTCTTTCTCTCCATCGTTTTTTTTTTCTCGTTCCCACCTTCTTTCTCTCCCTCATTTTTTTTTTGCTCGTTCCCTCCTTCTTTCTTTCACTGCTTCGTTTTTTTTTTCTTTCCCCTTCTTTCTTCTCTCTGTCGTTTTTTTTTCCTCATTCCCTCCTTCTTTCTTTCTCTCCATCGTTTTTATTCTCCCCTTCCCTCCATCCTTCTTTTTCTCTGTCTTTTTTTTTTCTCGTTCCCTCCTTCTTTCTCTCCCTCGTTTTTTTTTCTCGTTCCCATCCTCTTTCTATCACTCCCTCCTTTTTCTTTCTCCTTCCCTCCTTCCTTCTTTCTCTCCGTCGGTTTTTTTTTCTCGTTCCCTCCTTCTTTCTCTCCGTGGTTTTTTTTTTCTCGTTCCCTCCTTCAATCTCTCCCTCGTTTTTATTTTCCCGTTCCCTCCTTCTTTCCTTCTCTCCATCGTTTTTTTTTTCTCATTCCCTCCTTCTTTCTCTCCGTCGTTTTTTTTCTCGTTCCCCCTTCTTTCTCCCCTCGATTTTTTTTGTCGTTCCCTCCTTCTTTCTCTCCATCCTTCTTTTTTCTCGTTCCCTCCTTCCTTCTTTCTCTCCCTCGATTTTTTTTCTCATTCCCTCCTTCTTTCTTTCTCTCCGTCATTTTTTTTTCTCGTTCCCTCCTTCTTTCTCTTTGTCGTTTTTTTTTTCTCGTTCCCATCCATCCTTCTGTCTGTCCAACGTTTTTTTTTCTCGTTCCCTCCATCCTTCTTTCTCTCCGTCGTTTTTTTTCTCGTTCCCTCCTGCTTTCTTTCTCTTCGTCTTTTTTTTTCTCATTCGATCCATCCTTCTTTCTCACCATCGTTTTTTTTTCTCATTCCCTCCTTCTTTCTTTCTCTCCGTCGTTTTTTTTTTCTCATTCCCTCCTTCTTTCTCTCCGTCGGTTTTTTTTTCTCTTTCCCTCCTTCTTTCTCTCCATCGTTTTATTTTTCTTGTTCCCATCCTTCTTTCTCTTCGTCGTTTTTTTTTTCTCCTTCCCTCCTTCTTTCTCTCCGTCGTTTTTTTTTTCTCGTCCCCTCCTTCTTTCTCTCCCTCGATTTTTTTATCTCCTTCCATCCTTCTTTCTTTTCTCTGTTGGTTTTTTTTTCTCGTTCCCTCCTTCTTTCTTATCTCCATCGTTTTTTTTTTCTCTTTCCCTCCTTCTTTCTCTCCGTCGGTTTTTTTTTTCTCTTTCCCTCCATCCTTCTTTCTCTCCATCGTTTTTTTTTTTTTTTCCCTCCTTCTTTCTCTCCGTCGTTTTTTTTTTCTCCGTTCCCTCCATCCTTCTTTCTCTCCGTCGGTTTTTTTTTCTCGTTCCCTCCATCCTTCTTTCTCTCCATCGTTTTTTTTTCTCGTTCCCTCCTTCTTTCTCTCCCTCGTTTTTATTTTCCCTTTCCCTTCCTCTTCTTTCTTTCTCTCCGTCATTTTTTTTTCTCATTCCCTCCTTCTTTCTCTCCCTCGTTTTTATTTTCCCGTTCCCTCCTTCTTTCTTTCTCTCCGATTTTTTTTTTTCTCGTTCCCTCCTTCCTTCTTCCTCTCCGTCGTTTTTTTTTCCCGTTCCCTCCTTCTTTCTTTCTCTCCGTAGTTTTTTTTTCTCGTTCCCTCCTTCTTTCTTTTTCTCCATCGTTTTTTATTCTCATTCCCACCTTCTTTATCTCTTTCGGTTTTATTTTTCTCTTTCCCTCCTTCTTTCTTTCTCTCCGTCGGTTTTTTTTTCTCGTTCCCTCCTTCTTTCTCTCCCTCGTTTTTTTTTCTCGTTCCCTCCGTCCTTCTTTCTCTCCGTTGTTTTTATTTTCTCGTTCCCTCCTTCTTGCCGTCCTTTTTTTTCACCTTCCCTCCTTCCTTCTTTCTCTCCGTCGTTTTTTTTTTCTCGTTCCCACCTTCTTCTTTCTCTCCGTCGTTTTTTTTTCTCGTTCTCTTTCTTTCTTCACTCCCTCTTTTTTTTTCTTCTCCCTCCTTCTTTTTCTCTGTTGGTTTTTTTTTCCCGTTCCCTCCTTCTTTCTTTCTCTCATCGTTTTTTTTTTCTCATATCCCTCCTTCTTTCTCTCCGTCGGTTTTTTTTTCTCATTCCCTCCTTCTTTCTTTCACTTCCTAATTTTTTTTTTCTCCTTCCCTCCTTCTTCTTTCTCTCCGTCGGTTTTTTTTTCTCGTTCCCTCCATCCTTCTGTCCGTCCCGTTTTTTTTTTCTCGTTCCCTCCTTCTTTGTCTCCTTGATTTTTTTATCTCCTTCCATCCTTCTTTCTTTTTCTCTGTTGGTTTTTTTTTTCGTTCCCTCCTTCTTTCTTTCTCTCCATCGTTTTTTTTTTCTCTTCCTCCGTCCTTCTTCTCTCCTTTTTTTTTTCCGTTCCCTCCTTCTTTCCTCCTTTTTTTTCTCCTTCCCTCCTTCCTTCTTCTCTCCGTCGTTTTTTTTTCTCGTTCCCTCCTTCTTTCTTTCTCTCCGTGTTTTTTTTTTCTCGTTCCCTCCTTCTTTCTTTCACTCCCTCGTTTTTTTTTTCTCTTCCCTCCTCCTTCTTTCTCTCCGTCGTTTTTTTTTCTCGTTCCCTCCTTCTTTCTCTCCCTCGTTTTTATTTTCCCGTTCCCTCCTTCTTTCTTTCTCTCTCCGTTTTTTTTTTTCTCATTCCCTCCTTCTTTCTCTCCGTCGTTTTATTTTTCTTTTCCCTCCTTCTTTCTCTCTCGTCGTTTTTTTTTTCTCGTTCCCTCCTTCCTTTCTCTCCCTCGTTTTTTTATCTCCTTCCATCCCTTCTTTCTTTCTCTCTGTTTTTTTTTTTTCTCGTTCCCTCTTCTTTCTTTTCTCTTCCATCGTTTTTTTTTTTTTTCTCTCTTCCCTCCTTCTTTCTCTCCTCGTTTTTTTTTTCTCGTTCCCTCCTCTCTTTTCTCCGTCGTTTTTTTTTTTCTCTTCCCTCCTTCTTTCTTTCTCCTCGTTTTTTTTTTTCTCGTTCCCTCCTTCTTTCTCTCCGTTGTTTTTATTTTCTCGTTCCCTCCTTCTTTCTTCTTCCGTTTTTTTTTCTCTTCCCTCCTTCCTTCTTCTCTCCGTCGTTTTTTTTTTTCTCGTTCCCCCTTCTTTCTTTCTCTCCGTCGTTTTTTTTTTCTCGTTCCTCTTCTTCTTCTCTCGTCGTTTTTTTTTTCTCGTTCCCTCCTTCTCTTCTTTCTCTCCTGTTTTTTTTTTCCTCTTTCCCTCCTTCTTTCTTTCTCTCGTCGTTTTTTTTTCTTTCCCTCCCTTCTTTTTTCTCTCGTCGTTTTTTTTTTTTCTCGTTCCCTCCTCTTTTTCTTTCCACCTTCTTTTTTTTTTTCCTCTTCCCATCCTTCTTTCTTCTCTCCGTCGTTTTTTTTTCTCGTTCCCTCCATCCTTCTTTCTCTCCATCGTTTTTTTTTCTCGTTCCCTCCTTCTTTCTTCTCTCCGTCGTTTTTTTTTCTCTTTCCTCCTCCTTCTTTCTCTCCGTCGGTTTTTTTTTTTCTCGTTCCCTCCATCCTTCTTTCTCTCCATCGGGTTTTTTTTTCTCGTTCCCTCCATCCTTCTTTCTCTCCGTCGGTTTTTTTTTTCTCGTTTCCTCCATCCTTCTTTCTCTCCATCGGTTTTTTTTTCTCGTTCCCTCCTTCTTTCTGTCCGTTGGTTTTTTTTTCTCGTTCCCTCCTTCTTTCTCTCCATCGTTTTTTTTTTCTCTTTCCCTCCTTCTTTCTCTCCGTCATTTTTTTTTTCTCGTTCCCTCCTTCTTTCTTTTTATCCATCGGGTTTTTTTTCTCGTTCCCTCCTTCTTTCTTTCTCTCCGTCGTTTTTTTTTTCTCGTTCACTCCAGCCTTCTTTCTCTCCGTCGTTTTTTTTTTCTCGTTCCCTCCTTTTTTTTTTCTCTCTGTCGTTTTTTTTTCTCGTTCCCTCCTTCTTTCTTTCTCTCCGTCGGTTTTTTTTTCTCGTTCCCTCCATCCTTCTTTCTCTCCATGTTTTTTTTTTCTCGTTCCCTCCTTCTTTTTTTCTCTCCTTAATTTTTTTTTTCTCGTTCCCTCCTTTCTTTCTCTCTGTCGTTTTTTTTTCTCGTTCCCTCCATCCTTCTTTCTCCGTCGGTTTTTTTTTCTCGTTCCCTCCTTCTTTCTTTCTCTTTGTCGTTTTTTTTTTCTCGTTCCCTCCTTCTTTCTTCTTCTCCGTCATTTTTTTTTCTCGTTCCCTTTTTTTCTTTCTCTCTGTCAGTTTTTTTCTCTCGTTCCCTCCATCTTTTTTAACCCAGAACAGCATATGTGTTAGTTTATAGGCAAAATCAAGTAGAATTCCGATAAACTTTTAGTAATTCTGGAATTCTTTCCTGTAGGTAAGCGGTTTTAGTTAATAGTGGAGCTTTGTGAGTGGGTCGGTATATATCTGTCAGTTGTGTGCTGCACTGTAGGATGTTTTTGACACATGCTATGAAGATGAAATGCATTATTCTTTGTCAGACTTCAGTGAAACAATATTGTTGTGTTGGATGTATAGCATTGCTGCGGTGTATAACTGGCTGTTGAGAGAGCAACAGGAAGAGTAGAATTCCTATTACAAACAACTCTTACCAGGTTCTAACAACAGCATGCTGGTTGGTGTCAGCAAAAGCAATGTACTCAAATTAAAAGCGCAATATGGCCACCATCTCAGTGGATGTAAAATACAGTTTGTATGTTTACAAAGCTTTAAGAAATACTGGATGTGAATAAAAAGCCTCACCTGAATTTTGCAACCTATGAAGGCCCTCTGTGATCTATCTCGACTAAGCCCAGTTGTTCACAATGCATGACTCTAAGTAAAATTTTGCTTCTAGGGATTTCCTACACACTTATAGAATTAAAATAAGTAAAATCATTACATAATGGGAATGAATACTTCTTTAGGATTTTTTTAGTGTTTTGATCTCTAACTTCAAAACATGACCAAATACATTTCATGGGGTCACTTGCCCTTATAAGAACAGTAAAATTAAAGATAGGGGTGTTCAATAAAACAACAAAGGCGTTTGCAGGTATGTCACAGCACTGGCTAGATGTTCAATAGGGCCTTAATTATTACACACGTGCTCTATTGAGGCTGTCTTGAGCAGGCAGTGATCTTCAGTGCATAGGCTCCCTGTCTGCAACATTTCACTTCTCACATGATTCCCAAGACCGCTGATGATACCTGGTTTCTACAATGCTTCGTGAGTGTTGGATTTACACTCTGCTGGATTTACAAAGCATTCTCCAAAACTTCTGTTAGTTGGCAGAAGACATTCAGATTTTCTAAGAGACTTTATCCACAATTATCTTTACTTTAAATAGAACAGAAAATAGTTCTAACCAAAATAATAAACATATCATTCTGCATGGTTTAGCCTGTTAGGAAAATGGTAAGCTTTTAGGAAGTGAGTCAAAGTCTTCTGGGAGTCTTTTTTGTCTGGTACATAATTTCTTCCCTGAATCATGCAATCAGAGAGTCTTGCCTACTTATTGATTACCTCTTTAATTTTGTGCTCTAAACACTCACAGGGCAAAGGATACTTTATTTTATAATTGTTACACCATTGTCTAAAGTTTCTGTAGTCAGTCCAGTTTTCAAGGTTTTAGTTAATGAAATATACATAGCAGAGAAGAAATGCTAAATTGAGAACACCTACTATCTTTGCCAGCTGAGGCAAAAGAGATCAGTGGCAAAGGTTAGCTCTAGTTTTTCTGATGGAACTAGATGTGAAACCCCTCCCCCATTTTTATGTTTTCCTCTCACCCACTTCTTCTCAGTGGTCAGGCTGTTTTATCTCATCGTAGATCATGGAGACAATCCAGGGCCACCCACAGGTTATTCTGAACTCAAGACAAAACCAACTTATTTTCCTCCCAAAGAAACAACATTTTCTAAAACTGAAATTTATTGTTTCGTTATTTAGGAATCAAGAAGTCTAAATGGAATGTTCTCAACAGATAAAACTGTTGAAATAGTGTGTTGCTACCCGTGAATTTCATTTCAAAAAGAGAAAATAGACCAAATCAATGTTCAGAAGAATTTTCTAGGACTGAGGGTCCCAGTGGAAAGCCTCTCCATTTATATAGGAGGGACAAAGGATTTGAAAGAAGGAAAAAAGAAAATTATATATTAACTCTCCTATGCAAGGCTCCATAAAGACAATGTCTCTTGGAACTTGCGAGAACTAAAAAAAGAGGTACTATATAAATACAAATCACCAGCTTGGAGAATAACCTTCATGAATTACCAATCACAGCTTTTGTCCTTATGCATTAAATAAAGAAATAAAAGAGGTGATTCCTGTGAAAATGGAGAGTAATATCGAAGAGAGAATAGGTAGGCATAAAGGTAACAAGGAAAAGTCATATAATTTTCTGACATATCCAGCAACAACACATTGTCAAGTAGTAGGGTTAGATGGAATATAAGCATGAATATGTTAAAAATATAGACTTTTCTTTTTTGCTAATTCTTGTTGCTCTTAATTCAAGACTGGACTTTAAAACCATGACAGCTCCATACCTCAATGTATGTAGAGTTTTCCTGCAAACCAATGTGCTTATCATGCAATATGCTGACGCTGATCTGTCTTTATGTCTGGCTTGGTAGGTCCAGAAATAACTAATATGAATCAGAAGCACATGGCAGCTAATCTAATTTATAGAAAATACTTTTCTTCTGAGAAAAGGAGAAGCAGAGGTGATATGCAGTGCAGGCTACCTGTTTTGTACAGTACACTAATTGTACAATCACAGATAATTTAATCACCTCCTTGCTCTTCTATTAAGACTTGGCATTTAGTCTGGAACTGGAATGGCAAAGGAAATGTGTTGGAACAAAAGGCAATCTCACCCTGAAGCCCTCGTGGTGTGCAAGGCATTGCCCATGTATGGACTGCTTGTTGATGCAGACAGATATCTGTGGGAGCTTTTGATGCTGATCTATAAGACCTCAAATATCATCTCTCCCTTTCTTGCATTTGAGTCAGTTTCTAGCATTGTTGGTGCTCTGGGTACAGAACCAGGGGCTTTCACGGGTGAAGGTCTCACTCATCAAACAGCTGTAACACACCAAACAAACAGCCGTATCTCCTTGCATTCATTCAATGATTCGGGCAAGAAACTCGGGTTTATCACCTATGCTGTCAGGCTGTACAGCTGCCCCTGATAGGGGAGGTTTGTTGCTAACACCTGACAAGGAGAACCACTATGTGGCAGCAAGGTGAAGGTGGCTGATACTCCTCCTAGGGGTCTGAGGCAAGGCTCAAAGCTGATCCTGGGCCCTCCTAAGGTGATTCTGGGGACATAATGCTACATGAGACAGACCAGGAGCAGCACACGGCACACAAACAGTGAGAAACAACTTGAGGGCCAGGTCATCAGCTGGAGCAAGAGGTGTTGTTCCATTAACTTCAATAGAGCTTTTCAGATTTATAAGCTGGGAGCTAATTTTTAAATCCTGCTATATCCTGAATAATACAGTGGGGAGTAGAAAGAGATCCAATCTATGTGTTCTTGGCCCAGAGACTAAACTTGAAAGGGTAGCTAAAACATAGCCAAAGGAGTCTTACAGTAGCAAACCTAGAAGAGAATCTTCCTGCTCAGAGACAGCCACATGACAGGTGATTTAGGGAAAGGGCTGTACCTGACTTGAGTTTGAATCTTTAATACGTATCTTTCAATTAAAACCTGAGCCAGGCTAACAGAAAGGTATGAGGTACAAACTGAAAGTTATGATGTTAGACTTATCTTGATTCACATAATAAATCTACTGGATGACTAAAGCTTCAGATACTTTAAGCAAGTATGATTAATTAAGCAGCCTAATTCTACTGTTTCTTATAAGTCTGATTTTCTTTCAGAGCTAATAGGAGAAGGGCAGAGAACTGAGACACTGTCTCACATCTTGGCTATATTACAAGTCATTTACAAGTGCAAAGTGCAACTTAAATCCACACAACTGGTCTGCAACTATGGAAGGAGGTGATTCTAATTGTATAATGATACATAAATTACTGTGGTACAGTGACATTCACTTGTTATGTTCAAGGATACAAGTAGAAAAAAAGTTATGTCAAATATATAATTTAAGTGTACAACTGGACACAGAGCTGAAAGAGAGTTAATAAGTCCTTAATTAGTTTCAAACTGAGTTGTTATTACTTCTGGCAATTAAAAATTGAACACTCTCAAACAGTTATCAGTCACTACTTTTCTTTCTACACTCTTCAAAGTCTACAGAGTGTTTTAAATGTAATTATTATTACTTAGTGGAACTCAGACAGCTACTATTATTTTATTTTTAACCAAAAATAGTGCTTCATTTTTCTTCCTGCTTGTGTGCACATTTCTATTTATACTTTCAAACAATGTAATTTCTCGACAAGAAGCCTCCTCTCCTCTGTGCTATTGGTCTTCATCCATGACCCCAGCAAGGGCCCCTGTACTAAAAACATATTGCATTAAGAAAATGACAGTAATGCCCCCAGACACTGACTATTTCCCACAAACAGTTTTTCTTAAGTTTGATGATAATATCTGTCTTCCTACAATTTTGTTGTAAGCCAAAAATAACAGTTTTTTATTAAGAAATCTTGGTGGTCTAAAGCTCCTGAATGTTTAGGCAAATTTGGCTATGATTATAGAAAAAGAGCAGATTAAAACAACAACAAAATACCAACCAAGAAAAGAAACCCAACAAAACCCCAAACAAACAAAAAACCCCACCACTAAGTAGTATTTTTATCATTACAGCAAAAAAAAAAAGTATTTTGGAAAATAAATGCTGGGAATAGGAAAGTGCTGACACCACCAGAAAATTAATATAAAAGTAAAATATTTTCAATACTGTAAAAACTCCTGTGACAGAAAGATTTTTACCGTAACTTTTTCCTTCTGATCTACAAACAAAATTAAATTTTCCAGTATTCTCTTGCAGATCACCCTATGAGGAGAGATGCTGTGTCCTAACTGGGAGGAAACAATGGCTAACTGCATAGAACAATACAACTTTTCCATTGCAATGTTCTAATTAGATGTGATCAGGTAAGGAACGAGATGTAGAATCAAACAAGCTGTGGAGAATTCAAATGAGCTGTTTTCTCAACTGGATTCAAAATCATCAACAGCTGAATGAAAATGTGTTATCCCAAACCAGGTGCATAGGCATGGAGCCGTCAGCATATAAAAAAATACCCGAAGGCTAGTTAGTGGTTCAAGACATCTGTGTCCCCTTCAGAGCCAGAAGTTCTGCAGTCATCTGCAGAGGTGGATGGTGCTGGCTTACTGAGCCTATGAAGCAAGGGAAGGAATTTAATATAAAGGGGTGTATTGGTTGAGAATATCTTCTGTTCATCCATTTCTGCCAGATTTGCCACAAGTCCCTGGCAGGTATTGAAGCTTGCCTTGCCAGCACATAACTTAAGAGCATCTAGCAATATAAAAGGGATTTATCTGACCATAGAGGAAAACTGTGACTCACCTTCTCTCAGGATTCAATAGCACTTAACTGGTGTGGTATTTGATGGCTAAGTGGAAAGAACAGATAAACTGAATGTACCAGATCATTTTCCTATGGTGAGCCATTGTCACACACACAGGTTGGTATTTTAGTCAAAGCAAAGTGCTGGTACCAGTGAGATCACTCAATATATAAGTTGTTTTGTGAAAGGAATCAGTATCTGGCTCTGTTCTAACATAACCCATAAAGAAATGTCTGTCATGAAACAAACAAATGTACTTAGAAAACTGAAGTCAAATTCTGGTCAAGCCTATGAAACTTTGTTTTCTGCAAGTTCAGATACTTGGGTGGAATTATGGGTAAGTTCAGTCCCAGCTTAAGTAGTATGCAATTCTGCTATGTAAAGCAGAAAAGGGTTCAGCCTTTTGTTAAGAAATGGCTGCACAGGAACACCCATTGTGTTACTACCAAACTCTAAACAGAACTGTGTTTTGATGATGTTTTAATTCATGTGTGCTGTTGTGATGTGCAACAGCGTTCCACTCAAACTTTTACTATAATTAATGAGAAGACTGTCCTGGTTTTATGTTTGACTTGGGAAGCTGCTCTGGGAATAATAGTACCAAGAGTTGGTGAGACAGTACTATTGTCTGATGCTGTGCATGAGGATCATGGCCAGCTGGAAAGGTTTTGAGGCAGTCAGAGTAGGAGACTGAAGTAGTATAATTAGTCTGGAAAATAAAGACGGTCTGAGTCAAAAATGCTATCACACTTAATTTTGGTTGTATTTTTATTATATAGCATCGAAATCTGGAGGAAAGCAGAGACAAGTATTCCCTAAGGGACAAACGCTGCTGTCATTCTTAATACAAAGCCTCTACAGACTTGTTAGGGGTTTTCAGTTAAAAGAGTTGACAGAATAGGAATTTACTCTGTCACTGTTCTGTGTGTGGTGATAGGTAACAGAAGAGTTAACACCAGACACCTCTTACAGAGGAAATAATGCTGATTCAACCACATTGCTTCTGAATTATGAATAAACAACTTAATTATATTGAAATCACATGTGATATTTTGCTCTTGCCTCTACCACAAGCAGTAGTGACCACACAATTCAGTATTCTACTTGGGCCAAATGTATGGACATTTGAAAGAAGTCATAAAACAATTTAACATGAAATGCATTTCAGAATGCATGCTTCTGTAACGTACACTGGGGAACTCTGTTTATGGGATGGTATGAGTGAGTGGGAAACTGCTTTTGACAATATATGCTGTAAAGAAGAGGTCTGGGAAATGCAGAAAATAACCAAAAGATTTCATGTCATATTGAAACAGGCTGGAGCAAATAGAAGCTTATGAGGATGATAGGGAGTGAGATCACAGCAGCGGGAGATGATATGAAAACCACAACTTAATAAAAAAGTCAGTGCATTAAAAACTATGATAGATATAATGGTTAATAAATGAACAGTTAAAACAGAGACATAAATCACACTTTTTACTTACCATGAAGTTCATGTGTATATTTTTAGTGTCTCTCACTAATAAAATCCATCAACCTTCAGTGTTAGAAAATATAAGAAAAATGAAAAAAATAAAGAAGAATGGAACATAAAATTCAGTAGAAGCACCATATGAGAAACAGTATCTAAATGAAGAACCACTAGACCATTTGGATGTGGTAAAAGCCTTGGATATTTAGGGCTTTATTTTTTGGATTGCAAATGTGAAAGTGAGACTAGTGCTGCAGAAAAAAAATACCAAGCAACCAAACTAAAAGCCCCATTTCAGACTGTAAATTCATGAGGAAAATTCTACAACCCTTGAAAATCTTACATGAACAATATGGAGACATTTTCCTTCAGGTGATTCCAAACTGTGGTAGGAAGCTGCCCTTGACATTTGGAGAGGCTACTGCCATTGCAGCAGTGAGGATGAGCTACCATTGGAATTTGCCTTAGACATTATTAGGAACTACACATCATTCTGTGCTAAAAGGTTGAATGAAATTCTCAGATGAAAAGACAGTCTTATGTCTATATCAAGTGTCATAATAGTGTAGTTTTTTTTAGCTGCTAGTTATCCTACCAGCTTGTCTCATGCTGCTAGAGCTGTATCAGATTTGTCTCAGAAATTTGCTACTTTTCTTGACAAACATTGTCTGCCCTAGATAAGACGGGCAGTGGTTTCCTCATGTTTGCAAACACTAGCTGTATTTAATCATGCAAGGAGCACTGATTCCCTGCTACCCTGGGATAGTCATATACATCTCAGCTTTTGTGATGAATGATGTGCTTGCTGTAACATATATCATATCCTTTCCTTGAATCTGCTTGTACATTAACGGCCACACAGACTGCTCTTTATGTACATCTTCCTTTTCAAGGAGTCTGTGGGGAGGCTTTGTAGTCCCACATCTGTTTTTACACATTTTTCTCTTTCATACCCAAGAACATATGCATTAAAAAAAAAAAAAAAAAAAAAGGAAAATACATCACGTTTTGTCTCTTTCTTTCTCCTTCTTCTACATCTCTCCCTCTTTTCCCCCTCCCTCACTTCATGATGATTTTGAATTTTTCCTATTTAAATGATCCAGCTGTCAATAATCATGTTCTAGGATTTTTATTTGCAAATGTCTTACGGATTCACTTCTTCATCCTGTTCAGATTTTGTAAAGGGGCCAAAAGCTCATTTCTGCAGGTAACAGTGATGCTTTTGAAGACATATTTTTCTATTACACAAAGAATAAAATTTACCTGACAGGTAGTGGACTTCTGCCCTATGAACTCACCTTGGATGATGGGCATGAATTCAGGACAGAAGGCATTCAGTCAACATAATGGCATGCTGTTATGCCACAACTGATTTCTCCTTAGCAACATTATAGATGTGCCCAACCTTTCTTTATTGAAATAACTTCTAGATGAAATGTCAATGACATTTTGGTTTGCTGTACAGAGTTTTCTGATTTCTGATTCCTTCATAGCCTCAAAACATATAGTTTTTCTCTTAAAAATATTATTTTTCTAGTAAGAAAATCTCAGTCATATTTATTTGTGGGTGTCAGCATGAAGCAGAGTGTGGGTTTAAATGCATTAAAAGCAATGAATACTATAGAGTGTTTTTTGGTGCACAGGCTCCAACTTTATCAGTGGTAGTATATGCAAGAGAGGTGTGTCTCTCCAGATGTAGCTATATTTACAAGAAGGTGAAGGTTTTAACCCAACCTTTTATTTCAAAACTTTAAACAAACTTACGGATGGCTCCCCAGATCAACATACCTGTGGGTGTCATTCTTCAGTAGATCACACAAGTCTGTTCACAGACACACACATATATCCTCATTAAGCAGACTATGTCTAAAAGCCAAGCATTGCCATGCTTGGTTTCCAAGGATTTAGCTAGGAAGGACTTAACACGATTGCACAATGTTGGGAAAAAAGCCTAAGAGCAGAAGACCCGATTGCCTTTTTATTTTGCCATTTCTGTTTTTTTACAATGTGCTTTCCATAAGCATAGTCTGTCAATTGAATGCGAAACATTTATTAATAAGACCATCCTTCCTGCTTTTTGCTTCTTCACCAGCCATTTAATCATATATTCCTGTGTGTTTATCCATATAGTAGCTAGTAATGGTACTTGATGATGAAAAATTCTTGAATTAGCAAAGGCAAGGAAAAACCTGTGAATCTTGACAGAAGAGCAATGGTGGGAAATATGCTAGTATAACTGCATTTGCTCTTGCATAATGGAGAAAAAAAGCATTTGGAAGACAAGGAAACAGTAGTAGTGGGGTTTTTTTTTGGTTTTTTTTTTTTTTTTTTTTTTTTTTTTCATTCATGTGAAAACATACATGAATAGGTAAATATAAACAGTATATTTACTCCCTCCCCACCCCTTCCATTCTTGATTTGACATGATAATTTAGTCAAAACAGAGGTGCTGTATATGCAATCTTACTACTAGATCTGAAAGAATGAAAATAAAGAATTGAAATGCAACTTGAAAGAAACTCTGTGCATCTTTCTCCACAATGTGCTTATGTTAATAGGCTTCCACTGACTTAAACAGCTTCCCTTAAAAATTGTGTTCCAAGCCAAAAAGAGAAGAACCAGAACTGCTATTTGTTATAGATATCTTTGTTCTTTTTAGTAGGAATGCTGTTCAAGTAATTTTGTCACTTTCACAGAAGAAGTAACAAATTTTGGTAATATTGAATTGTGCAGCTCTCAAACTCACAATCCCCATATTACATGGCCCCTCTAATGAGAACAATAAAAATTGGCTTTTTTGCTATCAACCTCACCTATGCTTTGTGAATCTAGATTTTAACAGCACATTGAAAAATCAGTGAAGTCATGCAAATACTTTGCTCCATACTTATCTTTCTAACAGTAAGATTTGAGGTTACTACATTTTAAAGTGATATTGATACAGCTTTCTATTTTTAATGAAACACTTCTAGGTAGGATTTCTGTCAACAAACTGTGATTATTTGAGCCAATGACGAGATTTGAAGTCATGTGAATATTAAAGTGCTAATTTGAGAACAAAAGGGTAGTTTGGGTCTCCCAAGAAATACCCGAAGGAAGAAGGCTTGTCAGTGGAGCATATGCTAATGCAGGATGTCCAGGTGTGTCAGCATAGCTATGGTTTGTGTTACAGTGATGTAACTATGGATTGTTGGCTAATGCAGATTTGATCTAACTCCAACCACAGCCCTCAAACTCCACCGAGCCAAATCCAAAACAAAATACAGCAGGACAGTTTAAAATGTGAGGTATTTCCAGAGGAAACTGGCATTTTATCTACATTGATTAGTTAATTTTAGAACATTTCTCATTCTTCTACTGAATCCCACTGTCCCTAATCCAAAGTCAAGTGGTTTCTCCACTGAGCTCTGACACTTTTAATTCAGAACTTAGATGTGATCTGGCAGAAGTTTGTATGAGTCTTAAGGCCATCTGAAATGCTTAAATTCAGGTTTTTAAGCAGAATAAATGGGATTAGAAAATTCTGTATGAAGGCTTATGTTAGAGGGGATGGAGTGTAGAAAGAATTTTTGATTTTGGGGTTGATTGATGGATGATATATCCTAAGACACATAGCGGTTTGTCTTGGAGTTCATGTAGCCCTACATTCAAAATGTTTGCAAACGTACCTATTTGTTGTTTAAAATAACAAATCGTATATTTATTTAAATACATATGTTTGTATAATTTATACCTTATATAATAATAAAAATCTATTTTAATATATAATTCTATATTTCTATTTTAAAAATCTGCGGATAAGAAATAGTTGCTTGTACTTAAAACAAAACCAGTATACATTAAGACCAATAACTGAAAATGTAGTAATGGGACTACAAAGTCAAAGAATCAGAGAAATTTTCTTGATGCAAGACTCAGAAAAAAAATAGATTACATACAGAGAAAACTCTGCCATCATTTGGGATGAATGCTACCCAGGATGGAGCAGAGTAGTGTGACACAGACAATCCATAGCTCCCACAGGCAGTTTAGGTGGCTTAGGAGCAGCAGGGCAGCAAGGCTGGAGGCTGTGCCTGAGGAAGGGCTGATCCTGGATAGATGCAAGATCTGAGGCGTGGTTACAGGGGCCACACACTGAACCTGTTTCCACAAATGAACATGCTTTTAAGCGTCCCATGAAACATGATATCTTAACCTACATTTAATCTTAGCTTACAGCTATTTTGAGTTAAATGGCCTTAACTAGCTTAGTTAGGTTTATCTTAGACCTTAACTAAGTACCTGTTCTTCCTATAATTATATGGAAAATTTTCTGTATATTCTAGTGGGGTTTTTTTTGTTGAAACCAAAGCTAAAAATCTCTGTTCTTCAATAAAGTCATATGAATGTCCATATTCACTAGATACACCACTAAGCGTTTGACAAAAATAGATATGGAACAAGTGAATCTTAACTATTTTATACTCAGAAAACTTGTTCCTCTTCTCTGAAGGGAAGCGCTTCAATCATGGGTTCTGAACTACTTACAAAATAATATTTATCTATTCCCAGCCTTGGTATACTATTCCTCAAAGCCTGAGAAAACATTTGGAAATTACAAATATTGTGTCTGGAATGGAAAACAGCTGTGAGAAAAGGGATTTTGCCCAGGGAGTGTCACAACAGCTTACCAAGCTTCAGTAGTTAGGAGGTCTTTTTTTGTAGGATATATAATGACTAACTGTTCCACACAGTACTCAAGAGTCAACTCTGCTGGAATGGTTCATAAAATGTGACCTGTAAAGAAGGTTGTCCTTTGTCCTCTTGAGTAAAATTGAACTTTGAATTGTAGTTGAGGATATGGCCACCTGATATCAGTAAGACCATAATGTCTAATACCAGTATACTGACTCATACTCTCAAATGTGTTCTTTATAATGGTGTGCCAGGTAATCAAAAAAGACAGAATACAAAAAAATAGCCAACAGTTGTGACTCATAAATGCTAAACGAGTTTTGACACTGGAAATGCCAATGCCCTAGGTATCATGTGACATTGCTATGCAAAATAAATTCCAAATTCAAATTTGGTTTTGAATTAGAAAAAAAGTTGAACATCCTTGAATAGTTTTGCAACCATCTTATTTATTTTTCCTGTATTCTGGAAATGAAAGGAATTTTTTTTTGACTGTGCAAAACTGTAATTCAGCTTTTTGCTCTAAATCTCAAGATATGATTCCCTGAAAGGAGTTTAGAAATTAATCTGCAAAGGAGACAATTTAATTTCCATCCTTCCATCCTTCAGTATTCCTGAAAACACTCTGGATCAATTATTTAAAGAAACCCATTAGCATAAACAATTCTAATTTAATATTATAAGTAACTAATTAAGACATCTGTTCAAAACAATTTTGACAAATGAGCCTAACAAGCTCACTACCATTCCCACCAAGTCTGTTAATCTGTGAATCTCAGAGGTGGGGGTGGTTCAAGCAACTTTGGCAGATGGCCAGTTGTTTTACCAGGCTGAAAGTTAAAAAGCCTGGTTAAAGAGGACTTGTCAAAACAGAAGCTGCACTCAAATTTTTACAAATGCGCTAGTGGAAAGCGGCGGAGAATCAGTCCTTCCATCTCCACATGTATAAATATTGTCTCATCCCGTGCTCCCAGGAATTTGTGGGAGTCATTTGAACTGGTTAAACAAATGTGTGGTATTTCACTCTTTAGCAGGCAAGCATTTATGACTTTCATTTATATTAACAGCATTTTTACCTGGTTTCCAGTGCAAAACTGAGGAAGAGTTTTGGGCTGTAAACATCCTGCAGTGATTGTCCCACAATGCCATGACACAGAATTTGTCACAACCTTCCCTTTAAATGGGCATTGCTGTTCCCATTCCAGAGGTTTATGATTTTCCATGTAACCTGTGTGACAATGCAAAGATAAACATGCATTCCTGCAAGGCACTTACAGCTGTCACTTTATACTTAAGACTTATAAATTAGGGAAGGTATCACTGAATCCAACTGTGTCGAGAAGAAATTTAAGACAGATATTACTGCTTGTGGCATTTGTGCTCAAAACACTTCAAACACTGTAATTACTGCTTCCAGAGGTAAAAATATGCAGGCTACTTTTGGTCAAGTAAGACTTTAATTCAGCTTATCACTTGCTCAGTCTTTTTCCCAGTACTATCATTATTATTAGCCATTAATTAATTCTTTCTTAGCTCTATTCTATTTGAAGTAATGTATCTATCTATCTATCTATCTATCTATCTATCTATCTATCTATCTATCTATCTATCTATAGATACATAATGTGTCCTGAATATCTTAAACACAATTTAAAGAGAATAATAGGGAGAATAAAATGTTTTCAGGACACTGATAATGATTTGTTTTCTTATTGTCTTGGGTTTTATCCCAGTTTTATCTACTTTAAACAGAGTTTGAGAAATACAAACCAAAAACAGAAGAGTAAAAACCATTTACAAAACCTGAAATGGCTGATGACAGATCATAGGCCTCAGTTGAATTGCATCTGCATCTGCTATCAGTTACATTAATGGAAATATGGAAAAATTAACTCTGAGGTCAAAAGTTGCTCATTTTCACAGGAACGAAACCCCTCAGGTATATTATACAGCTGCCTACACCATAGATGTTTTGAAGACAGTGGTGCACGAGCTATAGGGGTAATATGAAATAAGAAAGGAATCCATTTCCCCCTTTTCTATAAATTGTGTTTTTACGTTTCAGAAGAAATTATAAATAAAGTAGAAATGGTGGTAAATTTTCTGCAGATGGTATATTGCCCAAGAAGAACTAGAAAGTGCATAGCATTTTAATGCAGAGCGTGAGACTTTCAAGAATTTTTGTATTAATCATTTTCCACACTCAACTCTTAGGCTGCTCAGCACCAACAGGTTTTCAGTTGTGTCCAGGAGAAAAGAAAAAGTCCTTTTAGAAGCATTGTTCTTCACACTTGGTGAAGGAACAGAAGAAAACTGACCAATGGATTTTCTCTTACTTTCTAGGTATTCTTTTGACAGAAATATTTCATTGGAAGTCCTAATGCTTTCTAGAGCACAGAAGCTCCTGGACTGCACAAAATGGGGTCTCAGCTCATTCTCAATTCTGGAAAGAATGTTTGTAAGTGCCCACAGGGTAGGACTGGAAATGGAACACTGGAGGCTTGCTCAGTAATCCTGCTGCTAAACACAACTTAGAAATGAGCATGATGGCATAAACTACAATTAGTATGTAGTAAATGGATTTTGTTTGTTTTTGCCAAGATTCAGTCTTGCATTGGTTTTATAAATTTCCATCCCCTTTACTTGCATGGCAGATTAGTGTGTTCTGGAAAATGGAACTATTGTAAATCATTAAGATGGTATGGGAAAACATTATTAAAGAAATTATGACCACAATATTTAAATGATTATACAGGGATTAATGATGCAATAGCTTGTAATATTCTGCAATTTTATTATTAGCAGAACTTAGCTTTACATTCCAAAGGAAAATTTAGATGTTTGTTTAGGTTTTTTTAACTAAAAGAACAATATTTATTTTAATAAATTACATTTATACATAATTATTTCAAGACAAAACTCCCAGTGACAATGTTCAATTAAATTGCTCTCAATAACCATATAAGTTTACATATATCAATATTATTTTTTGTTTTCACACTTGCTGAAAATATACTGAAGACATGTTATTCATACTTACCCTTGACATAATCATCTTTTTCTGGTTAAATATCTTTGAGGTTTTACCTTCAATGACTCACGTGTTCAAATCAGTGACTAAATTCTGCTTAGTGTTTTGCAAATCACTGTCATACAATCTGTTTACTTTATCAGTTTCAATTTGCTAAAAATCTAATTGGTGATGTTGTGATAGTATTATATTTTTGAGATGGCAACTTTAATTAAGAAACTTTTTTTTTCTAAGGCTTTGCAGTTCTGGTTCCTGACATGAAGTACTAGATGAGAACAGTTTTTGCTTCTGAAAAGAAATTTGAATCCTGTTCTACCTGTTGAACAATGAGAAGATAATTTAGTCCTTTAAGACATGTTTTGACAAAACACCACTTTTAAAAGCAGTATGCCTTGTGAAATGGCACAGAACAAAACCAGAGGAACTTGGCTTCTCATATACCTTCCATATCTGTACTATGTTATATAGACAGAAAAAAAATCATAAATATTACTTATTGAGAGGATATGCAGACAAGTTGTTTCAAAATTTAAAAAGAAAATGTGAAAATAAGGTAAAAAGCAGAGCAAGTCAGATAAAAGAGAAATAATTTCTTTATTGTTGTGACATGCTAATGAAGACAAACTACAGCAAAATAGTTTCCCTTTAATTTGTATTCTGTTCCTTTTTTATGATTTGTGTTTACGTCACATAAGAAGTTTAAAATGAGCCATTGGGAGCTACACTCTTTAGAAGAGGAGGAAGAGGTTTTCACTTGAAATGACCTCATACAATACATTCAAAATGCTTTTACCCAGAAGTTCAGGCAAAAATAAAAGAAAAAATAATGTTTTAGTTATGGAGAACAATACCTTGGGGATTTTGTCTAAAACTTCTACATCATGATTGCTCAAATACATTGCTCCTTCTTGCATGTTGGGATATAAAGGAGACAGGTTTTGCTATGGGTGAGGTTTTTTTACACTACGTTACATGTCCCTGTCCTTGGACAACAGCGAATCATTAATATGACTCATTCACATGGAAATACAATAAAGAATGGATTGGCTTCAATTTAAGAAAAAAGGAATGGAGTCATAAAAGTTACTACCAGAAAAAAAAAAAACAACAACCAAATTAATAGCTTGCAACAGATTCATCTGCCTTGCTGAGCTGGAAAATTAAGTTCTGGAACAGGGGATAATAGGTCCTTTCAGAACATGGAATCACTCAGAGTGATCAAGTTGGTGGTAGGGATCTTTCCAGCCAGAGAAAAATCTCAAATGGATCTGGGTGGAGCTTTTAAAACTGTGAAACACAAAGAAATTTAATTCCTAAAAAATGTTCACATAGAAGTTTCTGAGATATGAATTTTCAGCAAAACCAAGCACAGGATAGATGCACATCAGAAACAGAGGTATAATCACATATTTCATTAGTTTTTATTGAATTGACTTACCTTTTGTCTTTAATGTAGACTCATGTTTCAGCTGCAGCCCTAAAGAACAAGTAATACTCAAATCTATGAAAAAACAGGTTCCATACCCCGCTCCCTTTTTTTCAGCATTTAAAGTCCCTTTATTTCCCACCTTCCCTAGACTGTTGGAAGCACTTTTTTTTTTTTTTTTTTTTTTTTTTTGAGGAAACCTTCTGATTTTGTCACCTTTTAATTCAGAAGTGAGAGTCTGAATGCTGCAGAAATACTTAAATGAAAAATGTTCAAAACTAGTGACAGTTACTCTACAGGCTGACATTAAGGATGACATGAAAACAGCCTGGTTCTCACCAGCAGAAAAGGTTGATAAGTAACAAACTACTCTTAAGGCATTAATTAAACAAATATTGCATGGGTAACTATAGCGGCAGAACTCTTCCACTGCTATGGTATAAGTGCCACAAAGTCAATAATATTTCAAGGTTTCACTTCTAGTGAAGGATATCTCAGTAACTTGAACAATAGGATGCAGAAGTAGGTAGGTTAGTTAGGTAGTGTTTAGATTACTGAACAAGAAATATGTCTAAAATAGCTTTTGGCATAGGCAAACTTTTATTCTGCATCAGAAGGATAAAAATATTAGTATTAACAAAATAATTGTCATTGTAATCCAAAATATTATTATTCACGTGAAGTATTTGGAGTTAAAAAACTCCATAACAGTGAGTAAAAAGCAAATTTCAGCAAGACTGGAGCCCCTATGCTCCATCTGGGAGGAATAGGTTTTGTTTGTTCTTGACTGTGGTACACCCTTTGTGATAATAACAACAGGGACTTGAAGGATGTTGAGCCACTGATTTTGTTACCACCGTATCCAATTCAGCTGCCAATTGTGTTATGTGCAAGCAGTTTATAGGAAAGTGGTGTTTTGTTCCAGTTTTGTATTGAAGAGTTACATTTGCAGAATTATCAGCATAGCACATATCCACTTCCACAAGTCACAAAAATTACATTAAAATGAACAATGAATATGACATTTTTTGAGTGACAGCTATAGGTAAAACAATTTCATTCTTTCCAGGACTGGGATGATTTACAACATTTTTAAAAAACAGGAAATTCCTTGGTAAGATCACAATAACGCTGAAAATACTTATGCACATTGTGGATGACCCATACAAGCTTCTACTGCTGCAGGAAATCAGGCATGCAGCTTTCTCAGAACAGCACCAGGAAAACTAACCTGTTACTAAGAAAATAACATTTAATTAATACTAGCAAAGAAAATGACTTGCAAATTGTTTTGCAGACATTGAAAGATCAAAGTAATGAATATTAAAAGATCAATTCAGATAAATGCACTACTTGGTTCTATTATGGCCTTCTTCCCAAGCAAGGATTTTATATTAGAAACCGAGGATCACAGGCAATTCCCAGGTAAGGTAAGAGTGACATTTAGAATAACATGCTGTGCGTGTAGCTGCTGAGTGTTAAACAACTGGGTAGGTGTCTGAGTTATTAATCCTGTCCCTGAGTCAAGCTGATGCCTCTCCTGAAGAAAAGTGCCTGAGTCTTAAAGAAATACAGTTCTATAAAGGGCTTTCTGGTCACAGCATTTGGTTAGAAATACAGAAATCTTGGTTTAATACTTCCTTACTGACTCCACAAATTTAAACCTACACCACGTATTCAAATATTTCCAGACGTTATTATGGGTCTGAGACAGAACATGATGCTGCAACCTGGTGAACTGGGCACTAGACTTTATGAGTGAGTGATCTGGAGGCAGCAATGACTGACTCCTTAAGGAACTGGAAAATTTCTAAAACCTGCTAAAGGAGGGAGGCCTCTTCAGAAAGCGTCCCAGGTATAAAATTTCTCCAGCTTAGGTATTTTTCCATAATTTCCTATTCCTTTTCTAATCATATTAGTATGAATAAAACCAAACCCCCACCCTTTTGAAACTGGCTAAGTAATAACTCTTTGAGAATTTCACAGCTCTTCATGTCGAAGGAATGTCATGTTTTAAAAGATGCAGTTATTTGCTGAGATGAACTTGAAAGCTAAGTGTGTAGTAGGTATGGTCTGACAATGCCTCTCAAGTAGACTTCCTTGTAGAATATATGCAGGAAATGGCATAATTCTGGATCCTAATCTAGCTGTATAAGCAAGGTGTGAGCCAAGCATTGTGAACTTCTCAGCTATGTCAAGTGTAGGCATCTCTGGAATTTAGTTTTAAAATGTGACTCAGCTTGGTATTTTGTATGCCAGCTCAGTGAGAGAGTTTTTTTGTGCTGTTAGGACTTGATTTCCAAACTGCATTGCAGACTAGTTACCTCACTCTTGTCATGCTTTTGCCCCTTGTAGGATTGTTTTCAGAGAGATTTCTGCACAAAAGGATTGAGGGTATGTTTATGTTGTAGATTAAGAATAAATTTAGAAGTGGATTCTGTTGTGTATAAAGATATTTGACATGGTAAATTTTCTTTTTGGATTTTAAGGTATCTAGATAGCAGGAAGTTTTTTCTTCTAATTCAGATTAAACGTTTATTGTACTTTTGCATAGAAAGCAGGAAAATACTGTAAGTAGAACAAAAAGGGCATTGTTCCTAGGTTATTTTCATGTTTTGTTAGAGCACGTCTCAAGATAATTTTCTTCCTTTCAATTACAAATCTGGCATGTTTTAGAGACATGGAATGTACAATAATTATAAAGATCAAGTAGTAGAGTGTTTGAATGTCTGCCTAAAATGTATGGGTAATTGGTATAAAACATGAAAATATTTGATTAAATGTCTTGAGACACTCCTCTTCACATCTTAAAGAGGAAATTGTGGTGTGGAGACTTCATGCAAATAATACCTGGTGTGATGTGCTTTGCTAATATCTATTACATATGGTTACAGTAATTCACTGACTGAGTTTCCTCAGTAACAACTGCTTTCCAAGGTTTAGCAAAATAAATGAACATAAGAACCTAAATTTGTAATGCACACGCCAATCTATTGTTCACTTTATTTACACAGACGATCTTTCTTGGGCTCTTAGAGCTGTAAGAACACCTTCATGTTTTTGAGTGGCTTACCACTAGACCTATTTGACCTTTATTTTCCCCATCTCCATTAGTCATCATATGCTCCTTTAGCTTAATTTTAACCTACTTTGAAATATCCATATTTTGAGATTACTCAGTTTACCATATTTAACTATTAAGGCTTATTTGACTATTCTGAATAATGTTGTTTCCCTGGTCCTGACATTGCAATCTGTCCTTAGGAGAAGGACAGAAGGGATAGAAGGCAGACTAAAAGAATTCCCTATAACCCTGCAGAAGGGTACTTCAATGTTAAAGACTTCAGGTGTATAATTTTCTAATTCTAAATCTTTCCAAGAAGTCATGTCTAGAATTACTTATTTCGGTACTTTCCAAACATTTTAAGTTACATCAGACAGTTGGATAATTCCTTCAAAATAACTTTGAAAAGTTCTGTTTTCTTTATGTAAATATCATCTTAACTGTGTTTCTTCTGAAAATGAAGATTCCTGAGGGAGAATTTCACTGAGGAATGCTGTAATAATTGCACAAAAACTGCCTTGTGTTTTCTGAAGCTGTGCTGAAGTTTTATGAGAAATTATGAGTCACAATTTTTTCTTAAATTACTCTTATATCTAATCCTAGTGCTGTAAAATGAAATTACATTTTCCTCAAATGATGAAAACTAAAAAATACTACTCTCTGTTCATTTTTGCCTGGTGGATTTTTTGTATGGGACCAATGGCCAGTTCTCTATTTTCCCATTCTTCCCAGACCATACCAACTGTACATAGTTTGGTATCTATGCTTGTTTTTGCTTTTTTTTTCTCCAGGGCGTTCTGATATTTGTAAGTGAAAAGGACAAAGGTTTTGTGCACACAGCATGACTATTCAGGAGTGTGTAGCACAGTGTCATTTTGAACTTGCCACTAGCAACATCAGGTTAGATGAAGTAACCTGTGACCTATCAAAATGTACCTGACATCAGATTCAACCTGCTCTGAAAGCTGATTCCTGCAAGGCTTTGATATTGAATCCTGAGATGGTATAGTGACAAGTTACAACTCTGTCATGAAGACAGCTATCTCCATGAGATGACAGAAAAACCTGTGAATAAAAAAAACCAATAAATGTCACTTTACTTGTTATCAGATAGTACCATATCTAAAGCAAACACTGAAAATGGTGCATAGGTTACTGATTATTTGTCTGCCTTGAACCTACTTCAGCCCACAGAAAGCAGGAAGCATATAGTCAAAGTGAAGAGGCAAACACAAGATATTCAATATCCTGGTAAAAGGAGACAATGGAGTAAAGGAACAGGTATATAAAAGTCAAGTGGTCAGATTACATTCACTATGGCATGAAAGTTGTAAAGGATAGGATCAACTAACTGCCAGAAATGAAAAGACTACAAGTGGTTGTAACCAGACAGTGGGAGGTTCAGGGCTGTAGTGATAATAGACAGCAGCAGAGACTGAAAGGTGATAAAACTGAATGGATGAAATAGGATTAAGAGAGATATAAATAAATTAAATCAATTGAAACCCTCCTTTGCTTCTGACATGTAATTATATACAGTATTTTACTTATCATGAAGCTGAGAAAATAGCATTTTCAACAAGCCATGCTAGTTAAAAAAAAAAAAAAAAAGACCAAAAATGTGCTAAACAAGTATACACATGCATAAAAGGAATATATTTTTGTTGTTCTCTTGATCTTCCTTGAAATATTTTCCTTGCTCTA
The DNA here is from genome assembly GCA_032173965.1 of Sitta carolinensis. Classification (NCBI taxonomy): domain Eukaryota; kingdom Metazoa; phylum Chordata; class Aves; order Passeriformes; family Sittidae; genus Sitta; species Sitta carolinensis. Next base: position 29,795,617 of record CM063285.1, read on the forward strand.
AAAGCCTCCCTTTGTCAACTAGATGAAGCAACAGTTCTGTGAAAGACATCACATTGTGCTATTCAAATAAATTTTATGGCAAGAATCTTCCCTAACAAAACTGACTGGATCAAGGGACCTTTTGCTGCTGTCTTAATGCAGGGTTTTTTTTTTTTTTTCTTTTTCTTTTTTTTTTTTTTTTTTTTTTTTTTTGCAAAGCATCTACAGGGAATCTTTCCATCAAATGGTAAGATTTTTACATATATTGTATATTGATGATCTATTAGTTGTAGTAAAATCCACTAGTAGATTCTAGTAATGAGATCAATCTCAACTAATCTATCCATTTAGTGGGTAACAATTATACACACTCTATATTTGTGATCTAGTAGATCATCTCAAATAATTTTATGTGGTTGAATCAGCATGTAGTCAAAGTCAGTGTCATGTTATCAGTCATTTGAGAGAGACTAGTGCCTCCCAAGTGCAGTTCATCTGCTTAGCACCACAAAGAAGGAATCTAATAAAATAATTTTTGAATGCCTGAAGTTAGGCAAGAGGAGTATCACCCAAAAGTGCCCCAGAAAGACTAAGCAAGGTAACATGGATCCACTGTTATCAGTGAAATGATTTATCAACAAAAACTCTTGATGGTTTAATTTCAGAATCCGGACACAAATTTATATTTGTGGCCTATGTCTGCGGGATGTCTGTCTTTTATTAATAACAGGTATGAGTTGCTGTGGCTGTGAGGGAAAATGGTTACCTGACAGTCACCCCAGAATCATCTGCAGTCTGGGAAATGTAGCCTTAGGAGTTGCCTACTGATCACTAGAAGCACTTTATCTGATTGGTGCTATCTAACATCTTCAAAGAGGCCTGTGTCAAATAAATTTGCTTTCTTGTCATATTTTTATGTGTCAGACACCATGGAATGGATTACGTTGGCCGGCACAGAAAAGCATAGTGGCAAGGATTTCAGTAAGTTATTACATACTTTTCAGTGGCCTTTGCTATTATTTCATGCTTACTGAAACTTTTTTTACCACACGCAGTTTTAGCACTCACTTAACCACGAAATACCATGAATAAATATCCAAGAACCTAAGTAACAATAGTCATAAATGAAAAAAAAAAGGAAGTAAAAATTACATAAATCATGATAATTTGATATTTCTTCAAATTGTAAAATGTTTATGATCTTAAGCTTTAACAATTTATACATCTCTAGGGTATTAAGAAGGACCTAATAACTTTAACATAATAACTTTGTTATCTCTTTGATAACAGCTTTAGTTAATTTCTCCTGAAATTTGGAGAGAGTTGCAAATTTTTTATCAGATCGGTTAGGGTCATTTCTTTAAAATTTAAATCCAGCTTGCTGTTGGATATATTCTATTTGCTCATTACAGAAAAAGATGGTTGAACCATCCAAAGAAAAGCCTGGATTGCTGTTCCAATCTGTGTTACAGCCTCCTAATAAAGCAACTTCAGAGTTTTGTCTATTTGACTGGAAAGAAAAAAAGCCTACGAAGGCACAGATTTTAAGCGTGAACAAGGGAGACTGATATTACGTAAGAACATTGATTTGTTATGAGGAAGAGGTAAAAAAATATTGTATTCTAAACTCATATTTTGTGAATTAAGAGGGCCTAATGCAGCAGATATTGATCTCTGCACAGAGGTGAAGAGCAGTTGCAAATACAAATTACTGTTTCACAACATGAAAGGTGTCCCAAGGAGCTGTACTTGGTATCAATATAAAACCAACAAAACTTCTACTGAACTAGATAAGCCTTAGAAAACAGATGTCTTTTAAGCAGTATTAAAGTCAGAAAGCCAGCTGCTTGTGCACAGCCAAAAGCTGATGCAGGATTTGAGAGAGGGAAAAGCATCTGTCTTTAAGTCGCAGACTTATCTGGGATTGACAAAGGCCAGGTAATGGCTGGCTGCCAGTAAACCTCCTCCACTGAGATGGGGAATGGGGCAGGCGGAACAAATCTCCCAGATCCTCCCGTACTTCTCCAGATTGCTACCAGCAGCAGCATACCTTTGTGCTACCCAAACAGCTGGAATCATTAGGACAGGGGTCAAAGAGTCCAGCCAGGTCCCAAAACTGCTGCATCCCCTTGGCATTGGTTGGCAATACGCTGTTTGTACAAGAGAAGAGTTTTAACAGCCCTGCTCCTGGGTTGCTGCTGGTTAAGCATTCTGTTGCCATTTGTATGGAGTCTGTGGGATCTATCAAGCCAAGAAGGGAAGTGCATATGTACATAAAGGATTCCATTTCACTGAATGAGGATCTCTTACATCAGATGAAATTCTGTTATGCCTGTGTGGAAATGCATCAGATCTCCGTGAATCTTTATTGACTGTTTTTTTTGTTATTTTTCTGGTCACCAAGGGACTGGTAATTTGTCCTACCCTTCTCCCCTCCTTACGCCTGTCACTTCTCTCTTTCCTTCTCTATTCAGTTCTATGTGCTCACATTTTCTTCTACTTATCAAAGCAGTAAACCTCAGTTCTTACAACTGACTGCATATATATGTCTGCATTCTTTATGAACCAGGTTGAAATTAATAATGTAATGGCTGGTCTATTTGTACATGTTTCTTTTTTCATGTTTACCTGAACAGTCTGATGAAAATTACTGAGAATAGGGACTGTCTGTGATGATGTTTTTACACTTTGGTGAGCACTACTTTTCAGATGGTCCCTGGAAATACAAATTACATTTATTATAGTATGTAATGGCATGTCCCCTAATTAATATAGTTAATAATTCTGAGCTTAGAGGAATATTTAAGTTGAATAAAAAAGCCAAAGTATGAAAAAAAAAAGGAAAGACATAAGGCTCTAATACTTTAAAATAATAAGCCAATAAAGAACTATCAGGAATATATTAAAATGAAAGATTTTTCAGGAAGGAAGATATTTTTAGGCAGTTACAGCAAATAATGTATTTGTCAGAGTACGTATTTTAGTAAAATGTATGTATATGAAATATTACATAGCAATGAAGCTTTTTCAAAATGCTGTTTCATGAAGAAAAGCAAATAAATAGTAGTCAAATTCCACTGACAGTAATATGTACCTATTATTAAGGATGTTTCAGAAAAATAAAAATACATCTGAATGTGATTGTTACCAAATATGTATCTTGCATACAAGCTTTCCTAGATGCAATGGAGAGCTATGATGTTTACAAAGCACTGCAGCAAGTGTGTACATTGTAATGGCTTAATGTCTTATTTCATTGAATTCTTACATGAAGAAGAGAAATCACTTTTTCTGTGCACCTTCCAGGTACAAAATGGAAGATTTTGCAACACGTTCAGGATTTTTGAGGTGACTGAGTTTGAGCAGTGATGTAAATCTCAGTTTCCTAACTTACTGATGAGTGGCCTGTCAATTTATGTGCTCTACAAATGAACCCATCGTGTTCTCTGCAGGTTAAATTATCATTTGCAATCTTATTTAGCCAAAGCAAACATTTTTTGATGAATGATGCACATCTGTCTTTCATAAGATGCAGAAACTTTCTGTGAGTAGCTCACTCATGAAGGACCCGAGATGCCTGTGCAGGTACCTGGGACAATGGGTTTTTCCTCAATAAAGGACAGTTTGGCAGATGGGGTGAGAGGCTTGCAACATAAAACATGCAAGGAATAAGACCAAATTGTAACATTCCACTTGTTATGTGAATATGGCTTCTATTTTTGTCTCTTTGGTGTTTCATTTTGCTGGGAAAACCCAGTGGAGAAGTAGATCTCTGTGTGGTGAAACACAGCGACTTCTTGAGACTGACAGTGTGAGCTGAGAGGAGGCAGAGCAGCCCTTTAGAGCTAAGAGGTTGAAATCTTCCTGACTGAGCAGCCATACTTCTGCAGAAGAATATCATGTATTTCCTCCCCATGAGGTCACTGCTTTGAGTGCCTGCTTTTAAGAGGAACTAGCTGGGATACAGTGAGGGTGAAAACTGGTAGTCTAAATGTTTGTCTGGAAAAAAATTTGATCTGTTAACTCCAGATGACAAAAAAAATTCTCTGGATTTTGAGACAAGCTGTAACTTAATGATGGATTATTTGATTGCTCTAACTAAATGATGAATTATTTGATTATTTAGTATTTATATATTATATGTAAATGTTTGGTCAAAACTCTGGGAAATCTTCATAGGAATAAGTAAGATTTATAAGGTACCTGTCAAGGATTATCAAAAAGAACACTGCTTTCTTTGAAAGTGGCTCAATCTTAGTATTGCAGAGGTGATGCTGATGGGAGAAGACATGTCTGACACCCAACTAAGGCAGCTCTTGAAACAGATATGGGAAGACGAAGGGGAAATTGGAGCAGACACAAAAAAAATTTGAACACAGAAAATATGTTTTGCAAATAAAAAATAAAAGAAAGAGGAAGAATGGGATTAAGAGCAGAAGTGAAACAGATGAAATGGCAGGAGAAAAAGCCTGTGAGGCTAGAACACTACTTTGCAGTACACTAGAATTACAAAATAATGTGTTTCAAACTGTCATTAATTTTGATTGAATAGTAGGTTATTTGTGAGTCAGGCTTCAGAAAACTGATTGGTAACATATATCTTTTATGAGTCTGTAGCAGTCAACAGCAGCATGTTACACTCTATGGAGGTTTATGCACATTTCTAGGATCGTGATCACTTCCCCCATGTCAGAGATTCTGATTCAGCTATGAGAACTATGATTCAGCTGTGCTAATTATAAAACTTAAGGAAAAAACTACTAGCAGAAAAAAATCTGGTATGAGAAAAAACTCTAGTGTCATAAAAATTGGACTACTCTCTGAGTTAATATCACAGAGAGAAATTTTCTTCCATCCTGTCTGTTCTTAAACTCAGCTAATTCTAATCCTTAAGAATCTTGAGCTCTTTAATGGCATACTATTCAAAAGGAATACAAGAGTCATTATTTTTAAAAGAAATTACTTTTTTTCTTAAAGTGAAATTTCACATCCATGCTGAAACTCACCATGTCACTGTGAACCATCTTAAAAATAAAATCAAACTCTACATTTTTTTGTCTGATTGGCTGTGATTTTGAATACAGAATATCAAAGCCAAATACCAAGACTTTGGGGTAAAAGAGCTATTGAGAAAATCAACAGTTTGGATGTGGTGCTAGTACAGCTTTCCAAGTAGGTGTGAAGGAGATGCAAGAACTAAGACAAGTGTGACCAGTATTGGAGTCAGAACTGCAGACAGTGCAGAGAGGAAGGTCAAAGCATAGGCAGAAAAGAGGGGTCTGATGAGAAGAGGAACCTGCTGGTGATGTGCAGTGGGTCACACTGCACAGCTGATGGCTGTGCAGCCTTAGGGACGTAATGTACCCCAGAATTTCCACAGCAAGAGCTGGGATAACCATTCCCTGGAACCATGTCTGTGAACTGTTTCCATTGAGTTGTGATAAATCATCACAACGTGATGTGTGCCAAAAAAAGAAATTTCACTTTCCGGTAAATCTGCAGGACAATTTTAGTTTTAAAACAAAAACAAAAAAACCCAACCAAACAAAAAACCCCAACAAAAAAAACCAACAAGATTTATGCATAAAATTAGGTTGTATGTGACCTTAAATGAAATTTAAAGAAGAAAGTATTCATAAAGCAACTTACTACCTGGTATGTAATGTATGCAATTCCTTCATTACTGCTACAGATATACATTTCTTTGCCAGAAGGCAGAAATTTTTTCTGAGGAAACACGTTTAGGCACTGAATCTTTGCTTTAAAGAGACCTTTTGAGGTCTTAAGAAGCAGTTTTACATTAGCTGTGGTATTATCATAGCTGTGAAATGCAGTAATAGTGCAATTTTAATTGGCCTTTGAGAATGGTAGTTTTCAAATGGTAATCTACAAGACTTAAAATCATTTAAAAAGAGGGCTGCTATTTTAATTATAATGACGTCTTGCTAGAAGAATTGATACAATCTAGGTGTTTGTATAGTTCATGTGATTAAGCAATCAGAAAATTGTCCCTCTTACAGTTTGCATTTTATGTGGGAATCATGAATATTTTAAGAGCCACTAAAAGTGGCTGTGCAGAAACAAACAAGAAGAAAAAAATATCTCTTTTCATTGCTAATATCTATAAGCCCTTTCTATGATGTCAAGAACTACAATAATAATAGCCAACAAATAGAAATATTTTTTGTAATTGCTTCTACTTCCAATATGAACCATGTTCTACACATATAAAAGAGTTCTACATGCTGTTAAAAGGGGCAAGGATTTTTAGATGTCCAGACAAGATAAACTGCAAGGAATGCAATGGCTTTTTTTCTCAATGCAACTGTAGAAATCTCAGAAATATTTTATAAATATGTGAAAAAAAAAATTTGAAAAATAAGTCACTCCTTAGACAATACAATATTACTGCATTGCAATAATCTAATTATCCAAAACTGAAAGAAGTTGTTTAGTCAGAATGAATGAGTATTGAACAAAATATTGTATATTTTTCAAAGGTGAAAAAGATTCACAGCTGCATATTGCAGTTGACAGAAATGAAAACTGGGAAAGAGATGCTCAGTGAAGCTCCAACACAGTGCAGTTTTCACCACACTGACAGCTTTAGTGCCTATAAACGGATAAAAGAACAGCCTTATTTAGTGCAAGAAACAAAAAATATTCCACTAGTAAATAAATGGGGGATTTTAGAAATTAAATGTCAGTTTTATTTAATTCAAATAGCTATTACAAGATATCATCTGTATGTATACAAAGCACAATCATCCCTCAATTAAAATATCTTGAGAGATATTATTAGGTAGAATTGAATTCCAGAAAGCTTCTCCTAAATACAAAGTAGGTTGATAATATATACAAAATTCCCTCTACAAACATAAGTGCAGTGGATATCAACAAGATTTGAGTGTTCTCGAAAGCACTGCCATCTGTACATAATGCATGGCAAGCATAACACAAGGAAAAGCTTTTTTTCCCCTAGAAATTCTGGCCTTTTTTGTACTTAGGTTTTGAATATTGTTGGTATTCTTTTTAGCATTTCAAGTGCTAAATCTGAACCCAAGCTTATGCCTCTTTTTAAGTTACAAAAATGGTCTTACTTGTTTTAGCTGCATGCTATTCATTTTGTGTGAAATTTGGCAATGTTAAAGTTATTGATTTAAATAGCAGCATTTAAAGGCAGTGCAACTTGCAAACACTTCCAGAAGCTAAGTTAGGAATTGAAAAGAATGTTGCAAGCTATAATGAAAATTCCAGTTTCTCTCACTTAAAATGTTCTGCATTTTTGATGCAAGCTGAAAATCATTATGCAGGTTTCATAATACAATCATTATCTTGCCAGGATGTATAGTACCATCATTTTATAGCAGAATTTTTATAGTGTACTATAGTCAATTTTTTTCCCCAGGAAGGTTTTACAAACATTCCCACCTACATATTAGGCCAAGGTATAACCCCAACAGAAACTTTCCAAATAAAAGCAGAATACATGGTAGCTGAGCAACAGGTATAAGTATTTGTCCCACGCAATCAGAAAAAGACAGCAAACACTTGCATCCTGGGAGGTGCTGGGGCCCGTCATTTTCTGCTTTGTTTCATTTAGTAGAAGACAATGGTGCACCAAGATGAAATCTTAGAAGTTTGGTTTAGGCTAGTGCTTAGTCCTATTTGATACAAGACAAAAGAGCAACTCAGGACCAAATCTGATTCCTGATTTAGGGGTGTCCACAGCTGAAGCTCTTTACAGACCACTAATTTCATGAATAGTAAACCCTGAAGAAGCAGACAGACCCATTCAGGCTCAAAAGATGTGTAATTTTGTCTGTGTCTATTATCTGGCAAACTGCACGAAACCTGGAATGAGCGCCTTCTCATCTTTCTATGCATCTGTTTTTCATTGCTATTTGCCCAGGCTGGGTATCTTTAAACTAATGCACCAGACCTCTGACTCTCATGTTACAAAGTTACTCAAGTTCAGTAAAGAAGTATTTGTAGGTATGATTTGCTGTAGAATCAACTAGGAGGCTCAATGCGCTGGTTGCCACCCAGGAAGAAAGCAACTGAAAGTTACTCTTGAGTTACCCTCTCCTGATGTGAGTGAGCTTGGCCCTATAAGTTGCTGGGACTTTTGGGGTCATAACCTTTGTTCTGTATCTTTGAGATTTTTTTTTTTTTTTTTTTCATATCTTTGGGGTCAAATCTTTTGCTTTGTTGTGTTCAACACAAGTCTGAACCTTGCTGGGAGAATGTGACTTGCCCTTGAAGATGCAGAGGAGAAAGTTTAGGGAATGCAGCAGAGGACAGCAGACACAGGAGTATTTTACTGCATGCCCTGTTTGCAAAGGAGCCCACAGCAGTGAATGTGCAGCCCATGTGCTCTGTCAGACTAAGGAACATTCCATTTGAGTGCCTAGCCTAGTGCTTCAGACAGGAGAAGGAAGCAAAGAAACCCCACAAACAAGTCATCTTGGCTAACTCAAACAAACAAATCCTTAAATACTAAATAAAATAGTGGCTTTGGTTTTTTGTTTTTTTTTTTTTCTGAATACAGAAATTATAGTCGGCTGTGTCTGTTACTACTGGGTGCATTTGGCAGGGGTGGCAGTGGTAAGGCAACAGGCTTTGCTGTGAATTCAGAAGGGGATCACATCATTGAAAGTGGGAACTTTTGCTGTCAGTGAATCAACTGGGTAGGAGCTATGATTTGTTAAATTTGGCTCAGCATAAAGAATTAAATTAATTTGCTTTAACAATTGTCAGAGAAAAATACTTCAAATTGATTAAGCGTTTAAACAAATGTAGACTTGGAATGTACAGTTTGTAAAACACTGTATTGGTGAATACTGGAAAACTGCAAACTCTTCATATTTGTGCTTTGTTTTTACTTTATTTTTATTTCTTTTATTTCTTTTGTAGCACTTTCCCCAAATTCTTTGCTGGCTCAAATAACTATTAAAATACTGCTTTGTGATAATTTTCTTTTAAACAGCTCTTACAAAATACTTCTGGAAAATTAATGATGAGTTATGTTTGTAATATCTAAAGATTTCTATGTAATAGTATTTTCTTCTATCACAGAATGGAAACAAATCTGCAGTTGTGTATAAGAATATTCAACAAATACTTTTAAAACACCCCTTCCCCATCCATTTTAGGTAAATAGTTACTTCATTTAGCAGAAAATTCAGTTAGTAAAAAACATCTAATATTATTTTTCACAAACCATTCAACTGATTTAAATGCTTTTATCTAAACCAATGCAGGTGCTTGTTTCACTGGCTGAATGGCTGACACTCATTTCTCATAGTCCTACTTAAGTAGACACTTAAATGTTGTCATACAGCCCGTAGTGGCTGCTAAGTCCCAGATAAGCTCAGGCTTTCATGGGTCTCACTGAATCACAACAGATTTTTTGGTTTTGAGCTGAATCTTCGTGAAAGTTTAAGAGGAAAACATGCTCATGGTCAGAGACAATATTAATTTCTAGTTATCTTCCTCTGTAGGAAGACATTTCTACAAAGAACATCGGTCTCTCTCAGGGTGTTTCTGGAATTCATTCCTCATGGAGTCTCAGTATACATACAGCAGTGTTGTCCATCATGATCTGTTTCGTTAGTTAGGCAAAGCAACAAAAGTAGGTATAATGATTCCACTGCAGGTCACAACATACAGTGAAAAGCACCAAGAATTTGCACCCTGATCTGGAGTTACATGGGTCTCCGTCCTGTGCCTGAGTGAAATGGGTGGCACAGAATTCTTTGAAATACTACTTGAAAAATGGCTGACTGTATTTGACAGATCCTTTATCCCAACATTAGATTCATCATAGAGTTTGGAGACTAGTACTGTAGCCCGGCAGCAGCAGAGTACTTGGAAGAGTAGTGGGATTATTGCTTCACATAGACCAAAGAAACATTGTTTTAAATAGACCTGACGAGGGGGAAACCATTCCAAAAAGAAAGAATGAAGGAAATTATTACTTTAATTGCTCTGGTCCTACTAGGTAGAGAAGAAATTAAAACTGACTCACTAATGCTCTCTATGAAGACTGAAACAGATAATGGTAGGCAATCTATCAGATAATTCCTCAACAAAAGTATTCCTTAGTATAGCAATTCCTCAGATTGGAGGAACCTGTGATTCACAGAAAATGGAGAACAAATTTCTTTTTAGAAATGTGAGAAAAGGTTTTCAAGAAAGAGGATGAGAAACCTTAGCAAGCTGGAATGAAGGTCTTTGTGGTTTCCCTTGCTCAGGGTTTGCTTGAACCTAGACCTGATGCTGATTGACAATATACATGTAAACCCACTCAAGTAGAAGTTATTCTTCAGTGTGCAGAGTGACCCAACCTGATACCTCTAGTATGCTTCATCAGCCCTTTCCTGCTCATGATATTCATTTTCATTTTTTATTTCTTTAACCACTAACTAAAACTGAAGGGCTATGTGAAAACAATGTCAGATCCCAGAGAAACCAGCGAGTCACATTTCTTCACCTAAAATATGGAAAAAACTTTTAAACTTTTTTTAATAAACCCAGGCCTTTTGCTTTCTATGCACACACACTTTACTGAAGGGACAAAGCAAAGGTAGTCTTTGGAGACTGGATCATTAGCGCCTGTCTTCACTGAAAGACTGCTTGAAAAGCTCATGCAGTTTTCTTCTCCTTACTTTACAGAATAATGCAATCCATGTTGGCTATTCCACTGCTGGAGAAATGCCCCTTGTTGACCCTTCTCCTCACTGGCCTCCACCCCCAGATCTGTAAACTAACTATATCTGTACTGAATGGCTGATCCAGGCCCTCACAGCAGGGGTGGAATGTGATTAACAACTCATGAAAGCAGATCATCAATGTGGTTTTACTGGAGGGGCAAATTTGTTGAATATTTATGGGGCATAACTTGAGCCAATTGTTCAGAAGTTTCAGTATACAAGCCTCTAGAAGACTGTAAAGAAAAATGGTTGTCTCAAACTGAGAAAGGTCCCTCAAAGTAAAATATTTAGCAGTTTTCATCTTAAAAAAATTGCAACTATGCTCCAGTTCCTACAGCTGCAAACATTAGAAATAGTTAAGCAAACCAGTATATAGAGTGAAATCATAGGCCACAAAAATTTCTTATGTTTTATATCCTGAGGGTAACAGCATAAACACAGTAATGCTTTGCAATTATGCAATGCCTTGGAGATGAGGATCCCAAAATGTTTTACAAAAGTGGGTAACAAAGTGGGTAAGCTTTTGAAAGACTTACAAACAGCAGTACAGAGTCTTCTATGTGGAGCTATGTGACAAACTGATTATTTTTCTGTGATTCTGTGGCTAAAATGAAAAAAAGTACCAGAAGGTTCATTTGTGTCAATAAAAGACTAATTTTTTATTTTATTGGTGAAGATGAAGATCACAAAATTTTTTTCCACCTAAAATAAAGCATTCTCTTTTATTTTGCAAATCAAACACTTTTTCTAATATATCTTTTATTTAAAATGTTTTCATAACAAATAAGTAATGTTTTATTTTTATAAATAGTGACATGCTTGACAATTTTTATCTCATTTTGAGGTCTCTTGATTTGGATACAAATTCTTTTCTCCTCCTCTCCTTTCTAATTAATGAAGCTCAGTTCCATTCTGTTCCCATTTATGACACTAATAGTTCTACTTCCTGAATTTGCAGCAGCCACTAGTCCTACTGTGTGATGATTGATGTTACAATTCAATCTGAAAACACTGTCATGATGCCTGAAACACACTTAATTGCATTCCAAGCCAAGGCAAGGAAGGGATGGATGGAGTTTCAAGGCAGGCAGTAACTCCAGTTATTAAGAAGCTATGAGTAATGATAATAGCAAAGGCCATCTGTCTTGTAAATCGTTCTTAATGTAAAATGAAATATCTGAAATAATTGTTGTTAATATTCTTAAAGTCTGAAACAATTAAATTAAATAATATGAAAGGAAAAAAGCCATGAAAACATTGACTGAATTGTGTTTCATTAATATGTTGAAATTTTTAGGGTTTTTTACAATAGCTGTGAATAGATGGGAAACTGGAAAAAAAAGGTAAAAAAGAGAAAATAAACTCTTTGGTTTACCAGTTTCCAGGAAAGCATTGTGGTTGGCCTAGGAAAACCTCAAGCACATAAGTTTGACCATTCTTCTATTGCACTTTGGGTCTGCAACATGTGCCTGGCTCTGGCTGTAGCTTCCTCCACTTATAGCAACTTTATTGACAGGGCCCTGGAAATAAGCATGGCATCAAACATTTGTGAATTGAAGTTCATAATTTTAATTAAGTCTCTCCTAATTCTAAATAAATCGACATCATTTAGGATATAGCTTTTAATGGCTCATGCTCAGATAAGGTATTTGGCTGTATAGACCTGTCCACAAGTTATTCTGTCCAGATTTGAGTTTTTGAATAATTAAAGACATTAGTGTTAGGGAGTCAGCCACAGCTTTTGCTGGAGTCTAGTGCCAGATGGAGGAGTTTCTTCTGAACAGAAATTCTACCTAAGGATTTGGCAGTGGTGAGTGTCAAATACAACAAAGACCTCAAAAGATGAAGGACCCTTAACAAAGGAGCTGTCTGAACCATGGAAAGCTTTCTACTGTGGTTGTCAGTAACTTGTGAACTAACACACATGCAGATGTAACTATACACACAGCCACACTATCTATTTGTACCCTGATTAGATTTTCATATTCATACCGAGATTTCAAAATTTTTTTTTCAAACTGAGCACCTTTTAGTGCACAGAGAGGAAGCAGCAAAAAAATACAGGCTCTAATATAAGGAATCGACTTCTCAGACATTATTGAAAACAACTTTCTTGCCATCTAAATGTCACAAAGTCAAGGTAAGTCTAATGAATATTAATGCACACACAGTCAGTGAATGCTTTCAGATATTTTTATTCTTCAGAATCTGATAATGTGAAGACAGAAGGTTTTCCATAGTGTGCCCAACTTCCCTTGTCTCATCACATCTAAAAATGAATAGACTGAGAAAATAAATTTATTTTTGACTCTAAGAATCCCTTTAATATTTCGATTTTGGTCAAAGGTATTGCAAGTTTGTTTTTGGTGTGCAGATTGTTTTTCTCATTGTAAAGTTTTGATATAAGGGCAATCTGATTTTCTTTTCCTCAGGCTGGTTGGTAAGTCTCTTTTCTGAAAATTCATCCCTGTGAACCATACTGGAGAATTCATTATTTGTGACAATATATATATAAATATAAAAGATTGGAATAGGTTTCATTACTTATATTCATGTTTCAAAGAGCAGATACATTCAAGACGCACTGCTTCGCAATTCTTTTTTTGTAGGAAATTATAATATGTTTGTGGTAAAATATCCTCAGAAGAATCTGCCTCTTCTTTTTTATAGCTTTTTTTCATAATTCCCAAGCCCTGAAAGACCACACAAATAAAATACTTCTGCAAAAATGAACAGCACAGTGTCACAGAAATTATCTTTGTTAATTTGAGCACATAACAGTTGTCAAACTTGGTATTAATTTTTAATGTGAGATACTTAGTGTTTCTCTTGTCTTCAAGAAGGAGATGATGCTTTGTTTCAAAAATTAAAGAACACTTGCCAGAAACAGTTTGTATTGCTCTGTATGGAACCAAAATTCTTCTGTAATCCAGGAGAAAAAATGTAGTTATTTACCTCAGAAAAAAAGTCTTTCCACTAAATTCATACTATTGGTGATTTATAGAGCAGAATAAATACTGTAAAAAGACCCAAGTACATTCATGCATTTTAAGAAAAATATCCTTAGCTGTGATTGTACTCTTTTACATCCTGTTTCCAAGAATACTCCTGGGACATTTTTTTTCCTAGAAAAAAAATGTTTAAAAATAGACAAGTATTAGCATGACTATTTCAGAATGTATGTGGAAAAATTATTTTATAAATTTTTGTATATAAAATGCATTTCCCAGACTCAGTAAAATACTTAGACATATGCCTTTTCTCATTGTTTTTGAAATTTATGCTTATGGAGATGAGAAATAACTTGAAAGTATTATATGATCCTAAAATTTAATTCACTTCTTAGAAAGATGAATTCCATATATGTAGATAAATCAGAACATAGATGATATTCTATTGGAAGGCATAAACCATGGAAACAAGATGTCACATGAAATTTTTGCCTTCCATTCAAAATTAATTGTATTCTGAAAGTCTAAGTCTCATAATGGGCTTGTAAAGAAGACATGACTTAAGGTTTCTTAAAGAGAAAATACTCAGTTGTTAAGTTTTTCAGAATTTCAGAATTTTTGAACAGGTTAAGAGAAACATCTATTATTTAAGATAATTTTTTTTCATCTAATAGTTAGAAAATTATCCATTTAAAAGGAACAGAGTATCTTTAAATTCATTATTGGTGACACACAGTTCTTTTATATTTCTGTGACTTTTATTACTGTGGTCTTCTTCTGCTTTAAACAAAATTATTCTGTTGACTATCAGATTCATTCTGCTTATAGTCAGTGGTACTAGGGAAAGCTGAGGCCAAGACTGCAAATATATAACAGAATTTGTCTGCGGTCTTACCTTGTCTGCGGCTCATTACTTTTCATCCAATAATTATTGAAGTCAACAGAAAATCATCTTATATATTTTGGCTGCATCTCTGAGAAAGGCCAATCTGTATTTTTCTGGAAATCATGGCTGCATAGAGAAAAGAAAGAGTTGGTGCTGAGAAATCTGCCCTGTCTTTGTTCTGGGAAGTCGGCACATTTTTTAACAGATATTCACTTCCCTAAGTTCATTACTTTTCTTGGTTCATCATTCCATTTATATCATATACAAGCAGTAATTAAAAATATTTTCTAAGAGTCACAGAAGTAGCTAAACTATCTGTTCATTAATATTTTTTGTACATTCTGTACTTGTGCTAAACTTTAGTTCTTATATTCTTGGAAAAAGCTACTAATTTGTACATTTTGACAGAAAATATCACCTGCTCAAGGCAAATAAGTGTAACAATTCTCATTCTTCTTATATTTAGATGTGGGTACCGGACACTTCTCGCTATTGCTGATTTTAGTTTTACTCCTTCCTTCCTTCCTTCCTTCCTTCCTTCCTTCCTTCCTTCCTTCCCTTCCTTCCTTCCCTTCCTTCCTTCCTTCCTTCCTCTCCTTCCTTCCTTCCTTCCTTCCTTCCTTCCTTCCTTCCTTCCTTCCTTCCTTCCTTCCTTCCTTCCTTCCTTCCTTCCTTCCTTCCTTCCTTCCTTCCTTCCTTCCTTCCTTCCTTTCTCCTTCCTTCCTTCCTTCCTTCCTTCCTTCCTTCCTTCCTTCCTTCCTTCCTCTCCTTCCTTCCTTCCTTCCTTCCTTCTTCCTTCCTTCCTTTCCTTCCTTCCTTCCTTCCTTCCTTCCTTCCTTCCTTCCTTCCTTCCTTCCTTCCTTCCTTCCTTCCTTCCTTCCTCCTTCCTTCCTTCCTTCCTTCCTTCCTTCCTTCCTTCCTTCCTTCCTTCCTTCCTCCTTCCTTCCTCCCTTCCTCCCTTCCTCCCTTCCTCCCTTCCTCCCTCCCTCCCTCCCTCCCTCCCTCCCTCCCTCCCTGCCTCCCTGCCTCCCTGCCTCCCTGCCTCCCTGCCTCCCTGCCTCCCTGCCTCCCTGCCTCCCTGCCTTTTGATTTAAGAAGAAAAAACATAGACAATTTTTTATTATCATTTTTCTATGACAGTGACAATTACTTGATGTCATTCTCTTTTTTTTTTTGGTACTGATATGCTATTACTTTTGTGAAGTCAATTGGTTCTGCAGCTCTCAAAAACTGAAGGACTCTTAAAATAGCCAACAATAAATCGCTAGTGTTTAGTTAACTATCAAAGTAAGGAAAACACTGGGCAGGCTGCTCAAAGCAAAGCAAGTACACTAACCATATCCCTTGGGATTTTTTTCCCATGATTCTTTCATACTGGAATTTTCAAGCTGAAACTCAAAAGCTGAGAATATCTTTTCTTATTTTCTGCTACTAAGAGTAGAATAACAACTTCCCATATAAGCATTTTCAGTAAGCAAAAAAAAATCCCCAAAAAGATCAATATATGTAGAGTTCCAAAGTTATGTTTTTCAGACCTTGTTTTAATGTTTTAGATTCTGAACAGTCCTACATGCTTTCAGCCATCATATAATTTAACATTGAGTCATTCTACATTCCTAAAAGAAACCTCTTATGTATGATTATATATTGTTAAAATGGATAGGTTAATTTTGCAACATGAGTTTTTCATAGTAGCTGTTCTGCTACTATTTTGGTTTGTTTTTAATGATATACTCAGTGCAACAGCCCTCTTATATACAAGTACAATTTTGAAAAGTCACTAACTTTGGTTACAGCTATATACATAATCTCAGACTCCTGCAGCATAGTTTGCATGGACATTTTTGTGTTTCTTCACCCAAACAAAGATATTTGACAGAACATGCCACACTAGTGGCAGAGTGAATCCACTTTATATATATATATATATATATATAACACACACACACACACATATACACACAAATACATACATACATTTGAATATATATATATACACACACATATATATGATTTATGATAGAGAACTCCTGGGTACAGGAGGTCCATTTGCTCCACAGTGTCTAAGAATCTGCTTTTACTTTTGCACACACATGCACACACACACAAAAGAAAAAAGTACATTTGCTGATGAATTTTTAAAAAGCCTGAAAATTAATACTCAGCTCAAACCTCTGCTCTGTTTCTCTGCATTTACCTCATGTTTCTCAAACTCGAATAGAGAGAATTGACATTTGGTAGCCATCTTTTGCTTGCTGGAATGGAAGGTTAAACTGGCAGAGACTGACAAATACTGAAAGTCATTTAAGATTAAATTAATGGAGCTAGAAGATGCTGTACAGCATTCAGCTTTATTTTACAGTGAGAATAATAAAGACTCTTAAAGAACAGTCTGTTATCAAATCTGCCAATAGGTCCACACAAAACTGTTATACAGCAAGGAGCAGTAACTGAGAGAAAGAGAAGAGGTTAGGCAGACAACAGAAGCACAAAAAGCATCTGTGTTGCAACTTCTTTCATGCTACAAAGAAACAGCTTTGTATCGTCCCCATGTGGAGGATGATAGAGATAAGAAGCTCTCTGGTGGTAAGCATCTGGGATGGGAGGGAAGATCATAGGATATTGTGGGATTCTCTTTGCTTCTTTCTTTAACTGTGTATGTCTTTGCTGGTTTTTGAAGCTTTTCCAAACCCCAAGGCTTCTGAAGTTCTTGCATCACTCATTTCAGCTTTTTTTTTTTTTTCTGTGTAACAATGTCAGAGCAATGTGTATATATGTTAACACAGGAGAATATCTGTGTTAGGCCCCTAATTAGATTCATATTCATATTGAAATTTTAAGAAGTCACCAGCACAAACGGGTTACTGCAATGATTACTTCCCTCCTGATGGGAAAAGATAGCAATTGTTCCGCTATGTATTAATCCCAAGCCAAGGATATCCATAGATTCAAGTTTAATTGAAGTTCAAATTGATTGTGACATAGTGAATTTCATTCTTCAGTGCTGCCTTGAACAAACCACGGCTTCCCCATTAAGTCTCAAACTGTCTTGGAATATCCTTGCAAACTTGGTGTATGTGTGGTAGCGTTGTTTGAAATCAGTTATAATCTTCAGAGACTTTAGTACCAAAATCTGTTGTACTTCACTGGAGAATGACCAAGTAAATATTGTAGTGTTGCCACGTTAAGTCAAAAGAGAAAGAAACATGTTGATGGAGCCAATTTGCTGTAGGGAACTACTTTAGGGGGTGGGAGGAAAGAGTTTAGGGCACAAGGGAACATACCCAAACATGCCTTATGTTTATTCAGTGTTGTGTAGGCAAATCTCCAGCGGCCTTACCTTTAAGGCTGAACATTTAAATTTTTTTGTAGACAAACAAGGCTCAGTAAATATTCTATTTTCAAGGTCTCTGCTTATTCCACTCATCGTGTATTCTTTGATCAGTGGGAAACATAAGTAAAGGCAATTCTTTTGGGACTGATCTAGAAAGCGAGATAGTTTTATTTACATGAATAGAAATAGACAAACCCATGCTAATGAGTAGGGGCTGTACATGGAAATATTTAAAAGATAACTTAAGAAGAGTAAAACTGTCTATATGTGAAGTCCGTTCAGACCTTTTTTGCTAATAAGGATGAAAAAGAAGCAGTAAAGTAGTAAACTAATTATCAGCATGGATTGAAAAGAAATTGCACATTTCACATCTGATCTACAGGCAGTTGATAGAGCAATTTGTTGAAAACTGTGTTGAAAAATACTGTTTTCTTTTAGTGTCTTTAATGCTTTCAGTGATTTCTATCCAGAGAAAAGAATTTGAAACTGGAAGTCAAAATCCAATTATTTTTTATATTTGTTTCCATAAGAAATCAGGTCTTTCTTGGTCAGTTAATTTGGCTTCCTGTCTGTTACTGAAAAATATTGTCTTTTACCCCTTGAGACTTTAAGAGGGTTATAATTTCTCAAAAAAGTCTAATTAAGTATGCAATTTTGAAATATATTAGAGCATTTCCCCAATTTAATTTTGTATTGAGGTGTGCATGTAATATATCTTCATAAAGTTTAAACAAAAATTGATAGATTGAATACAAAAGTAACTTAGAATGTCTCATCAATAATGAAAAAATACACGTCAAAACTTGCTAGTTTATTAAACCAAAGTTTGGTACAAGAATTCACTTGTGTAGACAATTATCTTCATAAAATCTGCTTTTTACTTAATTGTGATGACCAAAACATTCTCAAGGTTAAGTCACTTCGTTGGTAACTGTTGAAGTTAAATGTTTGAATTTAACTTTGAGCTTAGGAACACAGTTCTGTGGTTGCACAGAACCAAACAATGTGAATATTGTTAGATCCCAGCTGTTCTGCACTGACATTTTGCACTGGCTTACCTGCATTTTCAATGACCCTACCATATACCAGGTGGGGCTTTTCTACCTGTACACTTTATTTTCCCTGTCTGAAACTATAATTGGTTTGTTATGTCTGTAGAAGCATGAATAAGATCCAGTGGTGCCACTTGTTCAGGGTATAGCTTATGGGTTGTTTTTTTGTTTTTTTTTTAAATCCACTATCAGTACATACAAGCTACTCCAAGTCATAACTTGCCCAAATTTTCTCACTATCACTGCCTGTTACATCCCCTCTGAGAGTAGCTGTAATCACTGGTCATTTGCCACATACAGTGCCATGACTGACTAAATACCAAAGTGATTTTCAAGATTTGAAGCTGTATGCAATGAAACGATTAAATACATAAATTCAAAAGGGATTATGCCTGCCTGCAAATGAGTGTAATTTACAAGTGCATGGGTCATAACAGGTGATAGGAAATATCAAAATATTAATGAAATGTTGTGAATGAAATGTAAGATTAAACATAGAAAACCTGACAATTGCCATGTCTGCTTGTTAGTGTCTTTTTTTTTTTTTTCCTGCTCTTTTTCTACCTTTTTAATCAATCCTCTCAGTCAGTTAGATAATTTAATACCTTGATTTCTAATTTGACTGAATTTGAAAGTAGATGGAGAACATAGATGGGCTCTAACTTGTCATCTTGATTTGGAAGCTCTAAATTGACAAAAACTGTAATTTGCTTATTCATTGTCATTATCATAGTTAATACACCTCTGTCTGGAGGTGTTTTGCACTTTTTTTTTGTTATAACCATATTTTTTCAAATGTAATTCATAAGAAAAGATGGTATATTGAACAGTGACTTTTCAGTATTTTTGCAATATTTTAGGTTTTTTTTTTATTTTTGATCAAGAACACTATTCACTTTCTTTTGCTGAAAAGTGACCAATGGCCCTTGGTGAGAACCTTTAACGAAATGACAGGGGAGCCTAAAATGAGAAGTTTTTGACAACTGGACATAAATAAGTTTCAGGATTCCAAAGTCATATTTTATCTTGGTAGCTGCCCTGAGCAGTTTAATGAGAAAATACTTTCAGTTGTATGACTGAGAAAGAAGAATGTGACTCTGGACTATATAAAGGTTCTGGATTTGTGATTCTCTTAGTTTTCCCATGCTCTTGTTGGAGCTTGTCTTACACAAGCTGCTTTTGTAAAATGCCTCAATATTTCTGGATTTTTTTAGGAGGAGTGTGCACAGACAGTGGAAGGTAGAATCAGCTACCAAAAGAAACTTTTTGTTCTAATAAACACTTTGATTTGCTTAATCTGTAACCTACAGGGGAATACCATTCAATGGGTTGTCAGAGTTCACATGATTCTGTATGTAATTACCTTGGTATTATAATTGCCTGTAAATGTCTATGCTGGAAATGATGTAAGTTTCTGACCAGGGGGTATGTTTTTACATTATTGCATTATTCATGTTTAAAGCAAGTTGGAGAGGAGTATAATTGGAAAGAGAGAAAAGAGTATAATTGGAAAGAGAGAAAACAAGGAATTTAGATTAAAGCCCTTTATAGTAAAAGAATTTGGGTTTGGAAGATGTATTATTATATGGCAGGAGTGTTGTAAGGCAGATTAAGACATTTCTTATCCTATAGAATCATTATTTCTGCTCAGAAAAAGATTTAAAATTTAATAATTGGGAGTATTTTGGAAGAAGTCTTGACCTTACGAGCAATTCCTGATAATAATGTTTTTTTGAACAAAATAAATCATTGTGAGATTGTACATATTCATGTACTACATTGAAAAATAGCAATAATTCAGTGAATGATATTGTAACACTAATCAGCTTGCAAGTTAGTTAAATGTCATTTCAGTTTTCTTGTCAACTACTTTCCTCTGTTTTTCTGGAGAAGTGGAATCAGCTTCTTTATATTTCACAGGAAAGTTCATAAAATCAGTGAGTTTAGAAAAGCAGCAATTTCTACACATGTGCACCAGCAAAACTCCCTGCTTTAATTGCTGGCAAGTAATAATACGATTTAAATTAACAATTACTTGCACTATTTTTCACATTTTCTATTAAAAGTCACATGATGAATTAAAATAAACAAACTTCTAAATTATCAGCAAATGCTTCAATAGGCAAGAGTTAGATTTTATGGACTAAATGTATGTTTGATTCTCACTTGAAACATTACCATTTCATATAATTCATATTTTCTCCTGTTGTGTCCCAAATTATTTATACTGCACACAACTTTTTTAAGCTTTATAATTCTAATTAAATCATTCAAATTCTGGAATGAATTAAAAACTTGCAACAATTTTAAAACAGTTAAAATTCTGAATTTTGAGAGTATATGGTCAGGATTTTTTAAATTCTGATTTACTATCCTCCTGAGGTTTTATATTATCAGAAACAGTTATCCATTACCTCATTTATTTTAAAGTTAAATGCTGATGGCTGTGAGAAAAGAAAAAAAATACAATACTCCAACCACAATAAGACAGAGGTATTTAATGTTAATTAAAGGTAGAACACGTTTTTATGGTTTATGTCTGTGCAGAACATATCCCATTACCTGCTTTGGCAGTTACAGCAAAGAATTCAAGTCTTATGGGGAAAAGAGAGGATATGTTTCCTTACAGAGTAACGACCATATTTTAAGTGCTATAAAATCTTTTTAGAATAATGATGATATGCCCCTCGTTTATACATCAAATATTTATTCTTAAATAAAACTGCTCTTAGGATTTTCCATTTGCCACATGTCCACAGAGGACTCAATTATCTTTACTAACAACAATTATTCTTACAAAAGTTTCTTTTATGACTTTGAACAGTATCTTGTACTGAGCATCTGATCTGCATGGAATAATTAGAATTGGTCAGAATTAGGCGTTAGACATGTACAAAACAATCACAAGCTGCCTGAGTCTCTCAAGAAGGGATAGTAGTTTAGGGGAAAAAAAACCCCATGGAATTTTATAATAGTTTTAATGCTTTGAGACTTGGCTACACCAGCTTAGCCCACAGCATCATTCCTGAATATATTAAACTACTGAATGATTTAATGACTGAGTGATGATTTTAGATTAAATTGTATTTTATCACATTCATGTGTGTAATTGTGTGAGCATGCACAGAATCACTTGTAAAGAGCTGCAAACCATGGCTGAGTCATCAAATACCTTTGTGTTGGGACTCTGGTAAGGGGTTTTGAAATGAAAAAGTGTTCTATGTTACACATGCTTGTCAAATATATGTTTTTTTATTTCTCTTATTCTCTCCAGTTTTTTTGTATTGCATTTTGTGAAGGCATTAGAAATGCTGTACTAAACTGATCATAAGTCAGAAAATTCTTCTAATGCAAACCAAAAAATACTTCTTAAGTTAGAGAAGAGAGTTCAACAGCTATTTCTTTAATTTTAGTTTTATTTTTATAGAGGACTAGCTTTAACATGTACAAGAGCCTTTGTAAACTGGTTCCATACCTGAGTCTGCAAGACAGAGAACTGTGTCCACCACCTGCACTAACTGTTGACATAAAACAACAACATGCTTCTGCTTGGTCTGAGCTGCAAAATACATGCTCACATTCTTGCCTGGATTATTTAGTGACTTCAGTAGATACAATCTTTGGAGGAAACCTGGCCTTAGGTTTTACTGTGAACATATATACTACCACGAATGTGAATGAAATGCAAGTGAAGAGTGAAACATGAATTTAGGCCCGAATTTTTTTTGGACTAAGAGGCTGGAGCTTTTGGGATCCAGGGGCAAGTCTCTGTTTCATGTGAATGATTGCAATCACTCCATACCCACAATAAATATGAATAGCCTCCAAGCCACTCTAAGCTGTGCCTGGCAGCTTCAGTTTGCTGTAGATAATATACCACTAGAAAATAGCACCCACTGGATTGTCTGCTTTCCTCTCCTGTAATGCACTACGCCGTAGTTTGGCAGAAGCATTAGAAGGAGTTGCATTTAGCCAATTGCTGCTATTTTCTCTCACTGGTACAGTGCTAAAGAGGTGTAAAAGAGCACAGAAGAGATGAGAATCTCTCTTTGTCTTTCTCTTTTCTCTTTTTTTTTTTCCCGATAATAATTTCTGTGAAAAATGAATGTTCACTAAGTGATGAATACAAAAGTATGCTGAGCATGACTGAAAGTAAATTGAAAGAGTCAAAGATACTGTTTTGCTGTTATTCTCCTAATTCAACACTTGTGCATTTGCTTATTGAAGAAATGATGAAGATGGAATATTCTTACCTATTTTCTCTGAAGAGATTCTAACATCCCATTTAGGACTTCAGTGATACACCTTAAAATAGAAAAACAAACAAATGGGCTTGTGACTGTTGTTCATTATTCATGAAAAGAAAAACTAGTTATGAAAACATTTATTTGATGTTTTATTCATGAGCAAAAATTTATAAATTAGTTGCTATAATTATACAGTTGTGTACCTTTCTGTTTAGTTCCAGCAGTTTCGTCTATTTATAGCTATGAAAGGTAAACTACAGTGATGCAAAGAGGGATGACTGATTAGCATAATGGATCAAACAAGTTCTTCAGAAATTTCCTCTGTCTGGATTCAATAACTATAATTATTTCTTTGTTTAGAGTTAATTGTGGCAGCAGAAACTACATCCCTTTGGTAGCTTGCATTCTGTTTCAAGTGAAATGCCTGACAATAACAACATTGCTTGCCTTTGTTCTTCCATATGAAATACAAGTGAATTTTCACACTTATAATATTTGACAGTAATTCAAATGATAATCTTTCAGTTTAGACAAAGAAAGATTTTGACTAAAAAATTATTTTCATGCTTAATATAAACCCTTATTTTCATAACAAATTGTTATGATTAATAGACAACAAAGTTTTTTCTTTAGCCTGAAACATTTTTTGTTTGTTTTGGGAATTGATTAAACAAATAATGAGATTATCTAAATGGCAAAATAATTAAAAAGTAATAATTTTTCAAAATTAACTTATGGAATTAAAACTGTATTATTATTGATTTTTTCCCAGGTTGAGTTGGGAAGAATTATTTATGTCTGTTTGAACGGACAGAATCTGAATCCAGTTCTGCCTATAAACAAAATGATCCTAATATTCTTCTGAAACCTTTCCTTAAACCTGACAACTGATAAAATACAATTGAAGGGGGGGGAAAGAAAAAAGCCCTGAAAACGATTTTGCTCTTTATAAAATCATAGAATCATTTAGGCTGGAAAAGACCTCTAATATAATTGAGTCCAATCTCTGACCAATGGCCTTGTCAAATATTGTGGAACTGAAATCCATAGGGCCACCTAAATACCTGATTTCTTACATTCAAAATTATGTTTATGGAATTCAAAAATAAGAGAGAAAGTGACTATATTATTCCACTGACGCTTAAGGAAAAGGAAAGTATTTTGATTTCTACAGTTTGCTTTTAATAATCCCCTTATTAGTATAGTAGAGTTCCTAAAAAATAAGTTATATATAATTTTTCCTTGTATCAGTCATGAATAAGCTAACCAAAAAATTTGGTGAGCTGAAGCAGAGAACTGTAATAGCATAAAAAAGAACGATGAAATACTTTTTAAGGCACTTCCTATATAAACGAGTTCCAGATCCTGCAAAATCAGACCTGTACGTCCTTAATGTAAGACAAATAATAATAATAACTTTATACCAAGATGTGCCTTATATTATATTTTAAATGAATTAAATTGTTTTCATATGACCAGAAAAATTGCCAAAAGTAGGAGTTTGGATACCTGTTTTTGAAAAGTGGCAGATTATCCATTTATCCTATGGTCTTATGGGTTGGTATGAACAAACATCTGGTCTTTGCAAGTCAATCTATGAAGCAGGTTAAAAAAATTGAATATAATATTTCTGAAAAAAAACTCCTGATTTTTCAATTTTTTTCAACAATTAAATTTTATGGTCATCTTTCCACTTTTGAATCTCAGATGAGGACAAGTCTTTTTGGATAAGTTCATTGGCAACAAACTTCTGCACAACAGAGTTTTGCTTTTGTCCTCCATTTTTTGTAATTTAATGTGGTTTAAGTTCAAGTATCTTCTCCATTTAGCTACCTTGAGCATCCTGTCTTAGCAGGTTAGGAAAGTGGTTTCTGTTCTTTTGCCAAACAGTATGAACAATCAGGAACATTGCCATTTTTTGATTCTTGTATTCCAAGAGAGTAGGAAGAATTCACAGGATATTAATTACTCTTGGCTGAATTGTGAATGAAATTCACAATTAGTAAAGCCCTTCAATTTTCTGAAAACCTTTATTAATTCTACTGCAATGTTAACTGGAAAGCATAGCATATTACTAGTGGCTGGAGTTCCTCAGGACTTTCTTTTTTTACCAAAGTTTTTTTTTAATCAGTAAAGATCTTCATTTAAACAGACAATTTTAAAATGCCTGTGTGATTAAGTGGTGCCTATTGCATTCAGTATAGTCCAACAGCTAAAGCAGAGAGACACAGAAGAGCTGTGTATTTTTTCTAGCTTAGTCTTAGGCCCACAGGGTGACTTTTGGCTATTTACTTTTCTTCTCTGATCTATGTGTCTGTTTACTTCTCAGCTTTCTCACCTACTCAAATTTATGAAGTGTCCTTCTTTTGTGAAATAGTTACTAATCTATAGAGGAAAGGTATTAGATAAATGAAAATTATTTACTTGCGGTAATATTCAGTGGTTTAAAGTTACAGAGCCACATTTCAGAGTTCATCTTTGTAGCTCAGCTCCTACCAAACTACCATTCATTTTCCAATCATATGTACAAGATAGGTGATCTGGAAATGTTTCTCATAAGCCACAAACATGTATGCTGCAGTATTTCTCGCATTAACTGTGAGGTTATCCCAATGGAGAGCCCATAAAATCATGGTGAAGTAAACTGCAAAATAGGGAATACTGCCCTAATGAATCAGTGTGCATGGGTTCTCCTTCATGGTGGAATGTCTTCAGAACTTCTCCATGTTTTCTGGGCTACTAATTGCAGGAAAACTTAGTTGCTTTAGTGGTGTCTTTTTTTTCATAAGTGAAACTTGGTATCTGTAATTATGTTCGTATATAAATACACACAGATGCACACACACAAATATCTTGGTGGAATATTTTCTTAATATCAGAATTAGCTTTCAGATAGCTAATTTTATCTAAATTAATTCAATCTAAAGTGTTGAGTTTTTCCTTCTTAGTAGAACCCAAAGTCCTAGGATGGGATTCAGTCAAGATGTTGCAATTAAAGGTCTGGATAGTGCTACCTCTCTGTATATTTGGTGAGTCCTACAAATCTTTTTCATTTTTGGTGGTTTTCTTAGGGAAGAGAGGCTGGTGGGATTTTTTGTTTCATGATACTGTGTTGTTTTAGGATTTTTGTTTTTGTTTTAGTTTTTTTTTTTTTTTTTTTTTGAGTGGGAAGGGGTTGTGTGTGCCTTCGTGTCACATCCTTTAGTCATCAAAGTGCCATTAGCTCACTGATTCTGCTGGAGAAAGCGTGAAGGTCTTCTTACTACTTAAATGCAGAACATTCAACAGTACTTAAAGCACTGCCAAGCAAAACACACACCCTTTTACATTTTACATAGGAGTCTGAGCACAGGCATGCAGAGGTCTGTTCATCAGTTCTGTCTGGAGTGGCTTGTGAGAGGAGGTTGCAATTGTTTCATTGCCTTTTAAACTGGAGAGTAAGCTATTATTAGCTTTTCTTGTAAGAGGTCATAATGGGGGAAAAAAAAAAAAAGAAGGGAGGTTATTAAATGCTTTGGCACTGATTTAAATGCAGAGAGAATTACAGGTGGTTAGATCATAATATTGCTGGAAGGGAATTCAAGAGGTTATTCACTCAGTGTCCATTCATCTTCTGCAGGGCAGGGCCAATTACATGTAGGTAGAGTCTGAGAGACATCTGTGCAGCCTAGTCTTAAACACCTCCAGCACTGAAAATACCATAGCTTTCTCAAAAGGTGTGACCCAGGCTTTACCTTTCTGCTATTATTAAGGTGTTTTTGTTAATATCTTGTTCTTTTAATTAAAGCCAATTGCTGTTTCTCATATTCACATGAATATGATATTAGGTTAATTTCTTCCCCTTTCCTGAAATTTTTATTTAGGTGAATACTTATTTTGTTTGGTTTACATTTCTATCTCAGTTTCTCTGCTTCAGATTAAGCTCTTCTATCTTTTCATTCAGTATTCTGTATTAAATAATGCTTTTAAAACATCTCATATTTGTGATTCTCCTCTAGATTTCCTGTCAAAATTCTTGAAATAAATTTTCTCAAGCTTGACACAAAGTTCTTCCACTTTGTCCTTACTAGTGCTGTCTAAGTCAAAAGGTTATTACATTTATTTTTCGTTTATATATGAGAAACCAAGGTTTAGCTGGCTGATTGCAGAAGCATTACTCCATTTACTTATGTTCTGCTGCTTATTAAGATAACTACTGTTATAAGGTAACTGCTATATACATGTCTCAAAGTGTTTTTTTCCCAACCAATTATTTCACACTATGTATTTATGTAGATGGCCATTTCTTAGTAATTTATACTTCTCTTGGCTAAATAACACCCAATTATTTTTCAGGACATATCTCCAATTTGTCAAGTTCAGTTCTATGTTTCACCATGTTTCTAATCCAAATTTCAGGTATTCACCCCCCAGTCTCTTAATGAAAATATGGAATAGGTATGAGGATACAGATACATGAGCAATAGAGCTCTGCAGAAATCCAATTACCATCTAGTTCAGAGGGAAGCTTTAAGAACCTCCACTTATCTCTTGTTCATTGTTCATTGGAGGAGAATATTGTATATTTTCTCTTGTTGCTGTACTCACAATTCAGCTTTATGTTCTTTCATTTGACAAATTGATTAAACATTAGAAAATGCCAGTGATTTCCATTGTTGTATCATTCAAAATGACCAGGTCATGTATGATAAATTTTGCAATAATTTAACACGAGATAAATAGCTCAGGAGTGCTCTTCTGAGAAAAAAAAATTGTTTAGTTTTAATGCCTTCTTTTCTGATAGTGAAATTAAGTAACTGATTCCTTCTTTATGTACAAAGACAAGGTTGCAAGGAGGAGCAAAATATTCACATGAATTTAATTTGAAAACACTACTCCTGAACACAAATGCTGTTATTAACTTGTTTCAAGAATCATGGATTTGAAACAATGAACAAGTGGTGGTACAGAGAATGAGCTCCAGAGAAAATCTAAGAAAATGCCATAGAAATTTTCAATTAAAACTAAAAACTACTCCCAAGTATTTTCACTTCTTTTTCAAAAAGAAGTCCAACTTCTTTTTGACTACTGCTAGTAGAAGTCTAGAAAAAGGGCAGGTATCACTCAGAAATCAAATTAATTGATGCTCTTTAAGTAGACAGTTATTAAATAATTGTGGAGTTAAATTGACTATCATTTTCTGTCACATATTTATCAGCAAGATTTCTTCACCTGCACATTTAGTGATTGCACCAGTTCCAGTCTTGGCAGTGGAGGTATTCACTTCACTCTACACCATCGTGAAATACAGTTATTTGCGTGTTTTCCCATTTAAGCATCTTCTCCTTTAGTGCTATGTTATGTCTCTGACTGTATTGGGTAATTTTCTTTCTAGTCTAATGATTTCTCAGCTTGAAAATTGCCTTGTCTTCCCTTTTTTTTTGAAATGCAGTATCTGGCTGGGGTTAGCAGAATGGGGCTGCTGGAAGTAACTGGGGTCATCCCCCTGTTTCTGGGCATGACCTTTGGGTAGGAATAGCTGGACTGTCTGGGGAGCAACAGATACTGAAAAAAGGCTTCTCTCAGAAAAGTCTAAATGGCATTATCTGTTGAAAGCTGTGTTTTACTAAACCTTTTGAATGGGAAAATCCTCAGTGAAAATACATTAGAATAACATGAAAGCATAATTTTTCAAAACAGATGCCTTCATAACATTTATTTAGGAATGAGAATGGCAGTTATTCTTGCAGAGTATGTGTATATATTTTCACTGTTTTATTTTTGTAAAATATTAGGTTGACAACCTTGGGAAACTAAATTTGACTTAAAGAATAGGTATGACAGCCTATATTTTCTCACCATTGTTTTAAAGAATATATTCTGATTTTAATACTGGTCCCAAAAGTCCTAACACCAAACATTTTTAATTTATTGGTCTTATATGCACGTTACTCATACATGCCTGCCCTCACATCAATACTATAATATTTTCCCAGTCCACTGGACTTGTCTGCTGCTCTGTGTGCCTAATTTCACCATGCTTTCAGGTCCTATTCTTTGTGCTGATTACTGTAATTGGAGCCTGAGGTTGGTAGTTTTTTGTGTAGGTATAGCTGGAGTATACATATTTTTGCCTAGGTTGTATTTGCTTTCTTTGAGGTTCATATCATTTACTAACTGTCTGTCTGGAGAAACAAGAAAAGAATTGGGACACAGAGATGGCACTGACACGGTAGCTTTAATCTAACTGAGGGCTGGGATCAGGGGAATACTGGTTGTTTTTTGGTTTGGGATGGTCACAAATAGTTGCTGACAATACCCATTCAGCTCGGCAGAGGCTTGACCTTGTGGCACATCCTCCTCTTGGAGCAGCTGATGAGATATGTATGAGACCAAGCTAGAGGGAAAAGGGCAAAAGGTTATTTTACCCTTACAGATACTGCTCTGTCAGGGTCAGATTTCCTTGATGAAGCAATTGGTAAGGGTGTTTACCATGTTTTGATGTTAGAGAATGACAAAACACACAGAGTGGTCTTTTTCCTTTTGCGTGGGAGTAAATAGGTTTCTTCTGTTTATTTTATCCCTATTGTATGCAAATGCTTTCACACACATTCCAGCATTTATAGAACACGAGAAGTGAACTTAACAATATTTTTTGTGATATATGAGAACTCCATAAGACATATTTGACATACAAAGGTGCCTGCATGTACATGTAATTTAAATAATCTTTCTTTTTCAGTTGTGAAAGCTGTTTAATATTTCCAGATCTGCAGGTAGGCTAGGAAGACAATCAGGTTGCAATGATTAGTTTTTCACCAGAACTTCAATGAAGTGACAGGCTACAGGTTTACCCTGTGCTGTAGACTACCAGCTGTAGAGGATGAGAACCTGTAGTCTGAGGCTCCTGGGCCTGAAGTTTCTGAGTTTCTAGACTCAGTTTCTTCATGATGTTTTGGTTTGGGAAGACCTGGCTCTCACAGGCTTGACATAAACATTGCAAGTGCTGTTGTAACAAGAGTGATGTTTTGAATTCCTCTCTGTGGGAGGGACTTCTCTGTGTCTTTTGTTTTGGGCCAATGGGATGAAGAGTTCTGGCACTCTTCTGATCAATGAGATGGCCTGCTCGAGAAGATATATAAAGGGGTCAGATGAATTTGCCAAAGGAGGTTCGTGTCGTTTGTTACTTGCCCACAGCAACAAGAAGCAGGTCCTTGAATTAGATTTACTGCAAGAAGAGGGTGCTGGGTCACCCTCCCTGTGGTCAGATTCTGCCATCTTCCAAGAGTGAGGTCGAAATCTAAATTTACTAAGAGGCTGAAGAGGACACCCTGACAATAGGCCATGACAAGATGCTTTTGATTGGAGAAGCAAATACTTTCTGAGTGTGCTGTTAGATTACTGGTCCTATGATGACAAAAGAAGTATTGAAATGTGGTGATGGTGAGTGTTTATTGCCTGGTAGCAGTAAATTATGAAGAGTTTATTATCAAGATATAAAGTATGTTTTTTCCTTGTACCATTTGATAATTAAATGAGAAACCCTACGATTAAGGAATTAAAAATCTACAAATGAAGGTGTTGCCTTCCTGTTTTTTTTTACTCTTCAGGTAAGATGATTAGATTGTGTAATCAATTCAAATCACAGATAGAGTTATTGACTTAATTTGGTGATGTGAGTCAATTAAATCTGGCGTAACTTGAATTAATTCTACTGTAGGTAACTACAATATATATATACTTTGATAATAAGTATTCTTTATTTTTATTCAAAAAGTTGTGGAATTGGGCTAACTTCCCAATAAAAAACATTTTAAAATGCTGAAGGTAATTTAAAACTGTGAGAAGGCAAATATCAAGACTTTAAAACAATGGATTAATAGGATTAATTTTGATTTAGAACTCCTGCAATATATACCACAATTTTGAGATCATTGCATACAAGTTGATACAAACTTGCTAAACATAATTCTTGCTTGTTAAACATAATTCCTGTGCCAATTCCACATTCTAGGTTAGACACAATTTTCTTATTTCTTATAAAATGGCTATCATTCAATGAGGGGTAGCAACCACTTTATCACTATTTTTTTCATGGCACAAGTTTTCTTTAACAATCATTGTAACTGATTTTGCTGACTTATATGTGAGGCTTTAGTTAAGTCTAGGAAGAATACCTTTAGGATTTTTTTCCTTTTTTCTCATCATAGTATGTGTTATGTGACTCTTCTACAAGCATATGCTCTACTACTACTGCTGTTTCTCATGTTTTTCTTTGATCACCTGAGCTATAAAAGAGCATAACTGTTTTTATGTTGCAATAAGTAGGAGATAATCCTATCTAATTCAAAATTCACTTTGGGTTTTTCATTTACTGATGTCTTGAATTAAGTAAATAAAATAGAAATCTCATATGATATTCATCTACTCTGATCTTTTTTTCTTCCCATCTCCAGAGTTCACCAACCTAGCCCAATATTATCATTATGTTGCAGATTTTACATAGTTTTCCTGCTTCCTACTAGATTAGATTGTGAGACCATGTTTTCTGTGCTCAAGTTCCAAACTTTTTTAATGGATACAATAAGTCTGAAATTTCCAAGAGAGTATTAGGTTTTAACTTAGCTGAAATCCTAAAGCCCTTGCAATGCCTGTCAGAGTGGTCCAAGTGGACTACAAGAGGAGAGTTTTCAAATCACAAGGATTTGCACTCCTGACCTGTCTTGTTTTGTGTATATCCTTTCTCATCACCACCTGTATTCACACATACTCTATTTTGTAAGGCTACATAAGCATGGAGACCTGGGTGCTGGCTTCCTACGGTGAATTGCTTGAGATACACTTTTCTACCTGAGCTTGCTGCTCTCTCTTGGTACCTATAGGGCACAACTAATTCTGAAGAAAGAAATGAAGTAAGAAAATAACCCAATAAATATCAAGAATGCTTTGCACAAGACAAACTGTGTGCAGCCAGACTAAACAGCCAAGACAGAGAAACAGAACAGATGAAAGCTTTCCAGATAAAAGAGGAGAAAATGATGGAAGGCTAGAGAGACCTTGGCATGTTTTTACACCTGCTGTGTCCTCCAAACTTTTCTTTGTTATTTTTTATTTTCACATGCATTGCAAATGTTTATCCAGTGCTACATGAAAGAATGGAAGTGTCAGCATTCTGAGGGTTGTGGTGATGAGGATGCCTGTGGATTCTGTTCTCTTTCCCGTTACAGCAGAAGTACAACAATTATATTGAGACACTCCTTTTGAAATACTTGCAGATTAATTTTGCAGATTAAATTATTTATCCAGAACTATTGAGAATATTATGAAGTTATTCATTTGAGCCCCATGGACACCCGAGGCAGACTCAACACTCTATGAGTTTCCCTCGTCTTATTTCTAGTCATGTATATAATACACACAGATGCAAGAAGATTTATGTTCATCTTACAATACAATATATAAACCCTAAATTTTTAGGAATGTGTGTATGTTATATATATATAATTTTAGAAAAATCGCTGAGGGAATATCTGTCTTGAAATATTCCACTATGGGAAGAGAATGATTTCATTCATAACATTAATTGTCTTTGCATTTCTGTTATATTTTCCTTATTTCTGTCAATAATGTACTGCTGATTTCACAATCCTCATTCCAAGAAATCCTAATGAGACCTCTGAGGATACTCTCACTTCAAAAATGTTTTAATGCAGCCCTTCAGTAATTAATTATAATTTCATTTGGTTTTCTCCACTTCATCAAAGACCGAGAAAAAGTCATTTACTTGCCACAGGATTGTTGTGATCTGTCAAACCAAATGTCATGCTATGGTGTGTAATAACAAGGAAAGACTTCTTGGACATCTCCATAGAACTTGGCTTTTTTTCTTGGGAACTTCTGACTGCTATTTTCTTTGTGATTCCTTGGACCTTACCCCAAATTACTGCATGCTCCCTGTCATCCTATGTTTATTAAAATATCATAAATATAAGATCCTATCCGAGAATCTTCTGAGGTGTAGTTGCTACCCTTGAACTGCTCTGAAATCCTACAAAATAGCTGCTTTCTGTATGCAATGGTCAAATGCAAGGGAAACTGCTCTCCCTGTTCTGTGCTTACCTTTGCCAGGAACGGGCAAAGGATAGAGGTGGAAAGCTGGAAACCCTAAGTTGAGTATGCCATCTTCAAGGCACTGTGGTGTCTCATATAAATTAAATGATTAGGGGTTCCACCCCAAAAATACAAAATCATCTGTAGAGCAGCTCAGAAAAATGTGGCATATATCTCAGAGAAATCCTCAAATTCTAGTTGTAGTTCTAATATTTATAATAATACTAACATCTGAATTATGTGCAGGCTTTTGATACAAATACTCCAACATGCTTTGTGTGCATTTGCAAATGTGTGCATCTGCAAATGAGCCTAACACATTGTTGTATTCTGCAGTACAGCTTTTCCTTCGTGTGTATTGTCAGGAACCTTGGTAAATTTGGCATTTTGATCATGTGTCCAATTCCTGTAGCTGTGAAGTTAGATTCCCTCACAAAACTCAACAGCCTTTTCACAGAATGTTCTCTAGTCATACTGGGTCCAGACGCACAAACCCTGTGGAGCAGAGACGTTATCCTTAGTAGTTCTGTCAGAAACACTAAAGTGACACTTGCTCTTTTTTCAGGTGTGAGCTGAGTGCACTGTCATCAGAGGATTCAACGATCGGCCAGAAATCAGAAGTCTAACTTTTTAAGACTAAAATGTATATTGAAATAATTTATGTCTACATCCAAGAGCTCAGAAAGGTATAGAATAAAAATTATACTGTAATTTAAAAAAAAAAAATAGTGAAGAAACTTATTTGACTGAAATGTTCTTCAATGGTTTGTAAAATATGATAGAAGAAAATGAAATAATTGTTGATAAACTAATTTTTAATTATTTCCAATTAGAATACACAGCTCAGTAACTTTGTTTTAACTCTGCCCATTTCTACCCTGCACAAATGCTGCAAAATAAAGCCCATGCCATCTAGGGAAAGCACCCAGGGATGGGACCAGCAAAAGAAATCAATCAATAGAAGGGGCCTTCAGCTAAAGGTCAGACAACTTTGTAGTAGAAACCCTGGGGACTTTTCAAGCAGCTACTAAGAAAATTTGTCTTCTGAGATGATGTTTACTACAGGTTTTATTGTGCCTTCCTTCACAACATGTGTAGGCTTCAGAGATCATTTAAAGTAAATTCCAAATGAAAGGTCTTTCCACTTTGTATATTTGTAATAATTTTACTCAGAAAAATGCTGAGATCTTGAGGTGATGAGACCATCACTGCAGTCAGATGAACTTAACTTCAGTGGTACAGATTTCTTTGAAAGAAATTTTAAAAGCATTTACTAAAAAAAACCCAATGGTTTTTTATATCACATCCATCAACTTTAGTTTTTATTTAACATAATAAAATTTCCAACAGACTGATTTGGCACTTGGACACATTATATACAGCTGCATCATCCTGTCTTTTATAAACAAGGCTACTGAAATTGCACAACACTTTTTCATTCCCCTCCCTCTTCATGAATGAATTCCTTTCTTAATATTTAATCCATACTTTTCTTGTGCGGTATACTTGTTTAATGCAGGAAGCTCTACATTTGAATTGGAATTGGAATATATTTCTCTGACTTGATAAATAAGAGTATGAACAGAATGAACTAATAACAAGGCTACCAGTAGATGCCTGTGAATCAGTTGGTAACAATCTTACTGTAATCACTCTTTTGAGTTTCATCTCTTTCTGACACTTGATCACAATAGACTTTAGCTAAAAATGTCAGCAGTTTAAACCAAAGCCTTTTTATTAAAGAGGTCTTGTGGAAAAAAATTAGGCTACAGAAAGGCAGTTATGCAAGTCACCTGGGATACAAAATCACCATTGTTACACCTGCTTCCTTTGCCATTGGAAAATTTTATAAGAGGAATGATATATTACAGTAGTTTTTAAATCCAGAAAAGAAACTGGGTTGTTCCTGATCTCACCTGAATACTTCCCTGCACAGTTGGAGCCATGTCAAGTTCACTTGTCATTCATTATGCACTGTATCTCTCAGGCATTGCTTCTGGACAACTTCTGTATTCCACCTTTTTTGTTCTTTTGTGATCCTGATTTTACAGCAAGTATCTTTTATAGTATCTTTTTTTTTTTGTAAATACAAACGAGAAAGAGGAAGGCAACAATATTTCATGAAACTTGACTAAAGCACTACGAATTAAGGCAACCAAATCCACAACCACGACGTACATCGTTTTCACTGAACTAGATTTTTATAGACACTTGCCTCAGTTTTTTTTATGTAAAAAAAAAAAAAAAAAAGTTTTATTATGTATAATGTGTCATACCATGTACTCTGCACTAATTTTTTTGCACTTCTTTTCTGTTACTATGTTCTTTTTACAGTGGGATAGGGCATGAGAAAGGTGAGGAAAGACTGTTGAATGAAATACTGTTGTGGGGATGAAGTCATGATGTGTATAAGTATGTTCCTTCCATTCTTACTCAGAAAAATCAGAAGCTAGCACAAGAGGGGCTTTTTCTGTATATATGGAATAGTCAGTCTCCTATGTATGCACACTTGGACTCTGAGGCTTTCCATAATTTATACGCTTATTGCAACTTCTATTTTTCTTGTGGTGTATCCATACTGGCTGGTAAAAAAGTGAATTGTGGTTCTTTGTTTCTAGACTAATAATTGGAGAAAAAATAATATAAGACAAGCTTTAAAATATTTTTTGTAAATGTCCATAACTTGAGAGTAATACAAATTTTGAAAGGCCTTTTGGTTTGATGATGAATTAAGCAATTCCACTTTTTGTGATTTGTAAGATTTCCCCAAGATGAAAACAGCCATAAGAACTCATAAGCAATTACTGGTCAAGCCTGTGCTCTTGACTGCTGTGTAAACCCATCTCTAATTGGAATGGCCTGCACTATTCTGTTGTACAAATGACAAATGACTTAATATTTTATTTATGCCTTGCTTCTGGCATTAAAAATTGTAATTCTACTAGAAAAAAATACAGAGTTGGTATTCAGACTTAATTTTAAACATTCTTTCTATCCCTATCACTCCATTTCATACCTCAACATGGTCTTTGTGCTATGTTTTGAGACAGTCTTTGTTTTGAGAACAGCATTTTGGGTACTTTTTTGGTTTTGTATTCAAAAATACCTGTGGAATATTTTTGAGCCACTTTATAGTAATTCAGTCTTTTTTCATGGAGTGTACAAAGGCCAAAAGAGGTGACAGCATAATAGAGGGGCAGAACAAGGATTTAAATAGCAGATTCTTTTATAGTCTATTTTAGTCACTAGTGAAAAAATGTCTTTTGGCAGACATTTATTATCTGATTTACAGATAAGATGATCATTGATGAGCATTTTCCCCCCTTTCAACTTAGGTGTGATAGCATGAAAAAGGAAGAAATGCAGCTTGGCTTCTTGCAAATGGATTGAACATTAGTTACTGGACATACTTGCAAATGGATTGAACATTAGTACTGGTGGAAAAATTATTACTTTCTGTGTGCTATTATACTAATAAATATATTACTTATGTTCTGTTTTCCATTTTATGAGATTGCATTAACAGATGATAGTGCTTTAATCCAATAAATAAATATTTAAATACGTCTTTCTAAATGCTCATACAGGACTCATACAATAGTATCAGAACACCTTGCAAAGGCTGTTTCACGTGAAGACAATTAAGCAGGTAATTATTTTCAGCTTTGTCAAAATAAACTGCAATTTGGAGTCTGTGTAAGCTTATTAAAAACTCATCATATTTGCCATTTGAAGCTCTGTTATTTGGCATTTTTTCCCTTACTCACTGATGTTTGCAGCTAGTGCTGGTCTTGCCTCACCCAATTCAAGACAAAGCTCCCATTAGAGTGAAATTGATGGACTATTGAAACATGTACATTAATTTCTCTGTGGGGTAGTTTAGACCAAAATCTGTAACAAAGAGCTATATACTGCACCTGATAGCAGTCTGCTAATCCCACAGACGAAAATATGATAGGAAGAGTTATCAAAGTCAGGTTTTTTTAAACTTTCTTTTTGTTGTGTCCTTCCGTCAGTCCTTATTCTCAAGTTCTATGAAAGTGTTGCATTTTATGTAGAAAGCATTTAAGCAGGCATATTCAAATCAGTAGTGTTAAAGTGGTGAAGGAGAAGGGTGTCAGGCTTATTGTGAAAAGGCAGAAAATATGATTTTACTGAAAGAAGATAGTAATTACAAATGACTGTCTTCCTCTCCAGGTTAAAGATGTAGGCAGAGCACATCTTATCGTAGTACAGCACTGCAATTCTGTGGCTGAAAACCAAACAGTGCAAATTAAAAGTAGCTACACATGCTGAGCTCTTCACTGATCTTACAAGATTTAATAGCTTTTAGTTGATCTGAACCAAATACTAAACCAAATAGACCTTAATGACATGGTTTCCTCAACTCCCACCCCTGTTAACACTTACTTTTACTATAATGGGGAGAAGAAAGGAGATGAAATTAGACCTGAAATTTATGGTCTAATATTTATCTCATAAAATTCTCGCTGAAAAGTTAAATAATGACTATTTTAGTTAAAGTTATATAGTGACTATTTTAGTTTTTAATTTTGTTTTTGAAGAAGACAATGTATGTTTTCCTAGCATTTAAAAGAAGCAATGGTATAAGTAATATCTATTCTTGCATCCCTCATAACTTCCACCTGTAAGACATTCTGAAAGGTGAAGAAATGCATAGCATCCTTTACAAATTGAAGAGACCTCTTGATGTGGTAAATGGGATACTGTCTCCTTTCCCTGTTCTGTAAAGTAGCAATGCAAACAAGATTTTATTTGTAAAGATCAGGAATGTTTATGGGCTACTGGAAATGACATATTTCTATTTGTACACAGTGAGCTAATTATCTCTGTGATGGAGATGTGTGCTTTTTCCACTGACTATGCAAAAAAGGGGGCTACTTTATTCAGGGCATGGACTTACTCCTTTTCTCTGGCATTCATACATTTCATACTTTAGGAAATGTATTAAACTTTCAGTTTAAGCTCCTTCCTATCACCACTAAAGCTCAGGTTGCTAGTTCCATTCTCCTTATCTCCTTTCATTTGATAAAAGGGAAAAGGAGAATGGGGACACAGAGTAAAGGCTTGCTCACTGAGCTAGAGTGGCTCTAAGCCAGGTCAGGGGACAAGAACAAGTGATAATGACTTCAGAGACTGTTTTGCTCTTCTGTCTCATCTTTTCTGTCTTCACATCTGGAGCCAAATGTATCTGAATGTAATGTCACTTGGGTGCAATATATTCAAATTTCCATAAACATTTGTGCTGTTACATTTGTTTTTAAATATGATTTCTACATTTCAAATGATTACTATTAAAAGGCAAGTGAATTTCAAAAGGCGTCCTCTGATCACTTGAGGAAGGTATGCAATTAATGTAGCATGTGTGTAGCAGCAGTGACAGGAACAAAATCAGAAAAAGTGCAGAAGCTGTTAGGTATTCAGAACTTGTCACGAATCTCAAAGTACTCAACAGTTTTCTATGATCAAAGAAACACACTTTATTTATAAGCATAAATGAAAGAACTATCGGTGTAGCATGAAGGCAACACTGGATATCTCGTTGCTATGCTATGGTAAGAAGCCCCTCAGAATTTAGGGGGATTTTAAAATTAACATCCTGTCTATTGCTTCATGTTCCAAGTACACCCAATTGATGAGTAGATCTGTAATAATATACCATTGATCATATAACAATAGGTGATGTCAATGTAGTGGTGCCGTGAGTAGTTAAAAAAAAGTTACCAGCTGTCAGTTGCTTTATTTAAATTTTCTAGCTTTTATAATTCTGTTCGAGCCTCCTAGAAACACAGTAATTAATTTGGTTTTCTTCTGCTTTTTTCTCTTATTGTCAGACTGTTTTCTCTCAGATCCTTCTAACTCCTGGTGTAACTGAATTTAACATAATTCTGCATCTTAAACATCCTCCTTTGTACAAAGAACTCACTGGTCTTGGAGAAACTTCTGGAAAAAAAGGAAAAGATTTTAAAATAAATAAATTGTTATGCTCTTACTCATTGCTTCCTTGGTTATTCAGAAAGGTTCTATTTGTAAATTAAATAAATAATTCGGCAAAATCTTAAAAGATAAGAATTGACATTATAGTGCTAAGATTGTTAAATTTTAAAGAACATACTGTAGATGAAGCTGTAAAACATTAAATTATTCTAGAGAAAATGTATGTTCAGGATTCTTATTAAAGACTGGGGTTTTTTTAGGTGATGACCTTACAAGGATTGCAGTACTGCAATGAATTTAATTGGAGAAAGAATTTTCTTTACTACTTCAAAAATAACAGATTTTTCATATTGAAGTTCAATAATTCTGATTGTTGTTGCTGTATGAATAATCTAGTGCAGGGTAACAGACTTCTCATTGAAACTTAAGGACTTCTCAAAGAAGGTCATATGGGTCTTGTTTCTATGGAAGGATCTAATTGCTCCTGGAACTATCCCAACACAATTCAAATTTTCCTCCTTAAATTGTTTCAAGCTCCCTTTAGAAAGCTTTGACTGCATTCAGTTTAACTTAGGTTTTTTTTTTTTTTTTTTTCATTTTTATGCCAGTTTTGATTTTACTCTAATTAAACCTTACTTTTTGGTTGCATGGATCACACTGTGGTTGGTCCTAGCATAACTTCCCTCTTCTTGGAAACTTCTTTTATCTACATTTGTTTTCCTCATTCCTTCTGGCATTCATAATCAGAATAATGCCTGACAGAACCAGAAGTGGGCTTGCTTTGAGCATCACATACTTCCCACATAAGAAAAGCACTATTTAAACTTAATTTCATGAATCTATTTGTAAAGACACTTTGGCTCCCTTTGGAAGTTTAAGGCTTTCAGAAAATGGGAAATATTGAGTCAAACCTTCTGTTTTTACTATGCCAAATATAACTACCTGAGAAATCGCTTCTGCTATTACTGCTTGGATAGTTCTAAATGTTCTCTGCACAGCAGTGAAACAGATTGGAATATTTGGTTTGAAGAAAGAATGGCAGTGGATAGTGGTTTGCCATACAGGAACCTTAGAGTCAGGTCTCTGCTCTTTCTTGCTCAAAGACATGATCTGTTTGCACAGCAGACTAGCACACAGGTCTCTGCCATCCTTGATCCTAGCTCCATGAGGCTTCCTATCCGGTGCCACGGGGATCGGCTGGCTGCTGCCAGGAGGCACACTCAACACAGGAGGAATCTCACGGGCTGGGGTGCAGGGCCAGCCAAGGGGCAGCAGCTGGGGTCAGCCAAGAGTCTGCAGTGCCAGGCCCATACTGGAGATTGGTTAGGATTTTCCTTCTAGCATTTAACAGCAGGTCTATTTTACCATAAGATTTATCTCAGAACATGAAAGGCTTCCTCTCCAATGGTTGAAATACTTCAGATTTCCTTTTCCATGGACTCACTTTTCCTATCTGCATGGTCCTCTGCATTTATGGTACTTTAGTTCAGGTTCTTGATAAACAAGATCTTCTATCATCTCCAATTTTTTCAATCCCACAGTCCAAGGAAGATATGAACCTTAGCTTTAAAATACCCAGAACTCTAAATTGTAATGGAAGAAACTTCTAACACCTATTTTCTGAGGTTTTTCTGGATCTCTAGGTGTTCAACTTGATAGGAAGCATTAAGTTGCCAGTCTTAAACTGTTTGAGTCTAACAGCTCTTTCGGGGACAAGGCTGTAAGTTGCCTACACAGCCTGCCCACTGATCCGCAGCAAGAAGTGACAAATAATGTGACTGAGGGCTTCAAAGATGGTGTCTATTCTAGGGTGGCAGTAAGATGTTAATCTCCAGGCTTCATCACTTAGTGTTGCCAGAGCAACTAATGATCACGAGTATCTTTCAAACCTTTCAGAATACTTTATAAATTTAGTGTAAATCCAGAAGACAGCAAACTGTATTTTCCTATGCACTGAGACTAATTTCTAATCTAAATTAGTTATGTATTAGATTTATATAAATATACCTTTGACTATTTTTGTGTTCGTTTTCATGTTTTCAGTATCATGTGTTTTAAGACCGTGTTCTAGGAGTAAGTAATAAATTTCCAATAAATTTGTCTTAGAAAATATGTGCTTTTTTAATAAAAAATTATGATGAATTGAGATAGGCTTTCTTTTTGAAGATGATATAAATGTTTTTCTAGGTCCTTTTTAACTCCACCAAAATCTGCAAAATTTTTGTTGTTTTCTTCTCTATTTCAATAAGTTTTGTTAATAACTTGATTTTTTTTTTCTTTTTTTTTTTTTTTTTTTCTTTTTCTAGAAAGCCATTTAAGTTTGGAAGGCAAAGTTAAATGAAGTACTCTGAAATCATGGAAGCAAAGTGCTACAATTGGATAGAGTTACGGTCCACTGTAATGAGATTTCAATTCAGTATCTTGTTCAAGACAGCGGCAGTATTTGAAAAATGAGCTTTCCTGGAATGTGAATATTTCTAATCGAATAGTAATTATGAGATCAGAGACCATTTAATGTTCTTTTTGTTTATTGTGCAACTTAATTGCACCCTGAACTAGAAAGTTCTGAATGTCAAGTGATTTTGTTTGACTCTGAAGACTTGTAGGTATGGTACTTCTAAGCACTGGTTCACAAAAAAAAAAAAAAAAGAAAAAAAAAAGAGCGTTCAATGGAAGTGCTCCTTATTTTCATTGTGATATCAAAGTATCTATTCATACATATGCACATACACAGACATATATATACCTGCAATATATATGCTTGCAAACATATAAGAAAAACTAGTTACTTTATATGCATAAGGAATTTGTATCTAGCACGGTTGACAGATATTTTGCATTTTGTTTTCTGCTAAATGGACCCATGGTACCCATTCTTGATTAATTCTGTTGAGATTATGATCAAAAAGAGAATTACTAGAAATTACATTTATATTGAAACAATGAAGAAATACACATAGAGCATAAATTAGTACATGGCTTTTTCCTTAGCCCTTATTAAACAGCTTGAGAGAAAAAGTGATACGAAATGAAACATTCCTATGTACCCATTTCACACCATTTGCTGTTTTGCACTTCGTACCTCTTAAATGTGAAAACATAGAACAGATGTCTTATGAATTATGTATATCTCATAACAGAAGACAATTGTCACATGTATTTTGATACTGAATAATTCATAAGTAATCTGTTACATCTGCAGAGGGACGGATCCGCTTCTTATTGTAAGAGACACTTAGACAATGACATGACCTGGCAATGTGCACCCACAGCCCAGAAAGCCAATCCTGTCCTGGGCTACATCCAAAGCAGAGTGGGCAACAGGGACAGGGAGGGGATTCTGACCCTCTGCTTTGCTCTGGTGAGCCCCCAGCTGCAGTGCTGCTTCCAGCTCTGGGGTCTCAACACAGGAGGGATATGGA
The DNA here is from genome assembly GCA_032173965.1 of Sitta carolinensis. Taxonomy (NCBI): domain Eukaryota; kingdom Metazoa; phylum Chordata; class Aves; order Passeriformes; family Sittidae; genus Sitta; species Sitta carolinensis. Next base: position 29,838,250 of record CM063285.1, read on the forward strand.
CCTACAGGAGTGAGTCCAGAGGAGGACACCAAGATGATGGGAGGGATGAAGCACCTCTCCTATGATGACAGGCTAAGAGTTGGAGCTGTTCAGCCTGGAGAAGAGGATGCTCCAAGGAGGCCTAATGGCAACCTTCCAGTAGCTAAAGGGCACTTGAAAGAGAGTTGGAGAGGGATATTTTACAGTTTTTACTAGTGATAGGACAAAGGATAATGGCTTTAAACTGAAAAAGAGGAGGTTTAGATTAGATATTAGGTAGCAATTCTTTACAGTAACGATAGTGAGACACTGGAAAGCACTCCCAGAGAAGCTATGGAGTCACCACCCCTGGAAGTGTTCAAAACCAATTGGATGAGGCCCTCAGCAACCTGATGGAGTGGAAGATGTCCTTGCCTGCACCAGGGTTGTAACTAGATGATCCAGAAGGTTCCTTCAGATCCAAACCATTCTATGTTTCTGTGACTGTATAAAAACCAAAAAAACCAAACCCAAAAATACAAGTTGGTTTTGATTTGCCCTTGAGATATTTCAGGCATCAGGCCTACTAAGGATTGTGTTGTCAGAAGTTTCTGGAATGAATAAATCTCTCTAATAAAAACTTTAGGCATTTCTTGTACTAACTTCTAGCATAGGGAATTTTCACAGGTTTTTTTGAAAGAAGTACTTCTTTGGGAAATATAGAATGGTGAAACACACCAAACTCTTGAATTTAAAGAATAAACATTTTATACCTCCATTTCTGGGTGTAATATGCTCAATAGATATCAAGATAAGGTTAAAAACTCACTCCACAATTGCCAGGAGAGCATTTCTATCAGTAATTTGTAAAAAAGTCTGGTAGAATATTTGAAATTATATTTGTTGAGTAAAGGATAATTTGAAATTGTCAGTACATTCCATTGGGAACAAGAAAAGAAACCTCCAATGTAAAAGTAAATGTAATTTAAAAAAAAAAATTCAGGAATTAGTAGTTCATTAGAGATTAGATGTTACTATGTTGATAAATATTATATACAGAATTTAATGTGTATCTAAAAAATTATCAAACTGAATATTATAAATTAAGGGTGTCTTCAGATGATCAAAAATAATTCTCACCTGAAATGAAGAACTCATTTAAATGATTTTATGTGAATTAAATTTATCACATTGGCAATCTTTTCTCTTTCTAAGTAAAATGAAACAGTTGAATTCTCTAGGCATTAGACACATTTAACATCTTTTTTACTTAGCAGTGAGGACAGTTGATGTTGTGCTTAGGCATGCAGTCACTTCATTATAAGACACGGAATTAAAAGAAGAAAAAAGTGAATGCAGGCAGACAAGACTTGTTTTATTCAACATTTGTCTCAAAGTATATTGGAAAGAATTAGGTGTACAAACAAGTTAATGCCAGGAATTAAATAAAAATAAGAGATATTTTCTGATTGAAAAATTGAAATGCAAAATGTACAGAAATAAATTATCAGAATAATTAACTAATTTATAGCATGTTTTTTTTTTTTTTTTCAAGCATAGAAAAGATGGTAAAACAAGGTATTAACCCAATATGAATATTAGGGGATTTTTTTGTTTGTTTGGGTTTTTTTGACTCGTATCTATAGTAAAGGGAATATCTTTTCCTTACATAGAGAATTTCATCACATACAATTTTTGGTTACAAAATGGGACAAGAATTTGCTTACAGATATGAAAACCAAATCATTCGGTTGCCAGCAATTTGGAAAATTTAGAAGAGTTCATTAAAATTTTGGCACATAGCAAAATCAAAAATGGTTTTGAAATAAAAATGGTTTATATTCTAGAAAACTGGGTACTGTGGTTTCATATGTTAAGATGTGGGGTTTTTTTACTTTTTCTCTTTTAAACCAGCTTTTTCCTCCTATCTGATTTTCAATACCAAGTGTACTTCCAGTACTACTAGTAACTCCTATTACCCTTTTAGATTGAAAGGTAAAAGCTTCTGAATTTTACCAGTAATGTGCTGAGGTAGAAACTACATTAAATTGAGGCACAATTTCATTAAAAATTTTAAGACCTAATTGCAAATAACAGTAGGAAAAACCATCTATATAAACAGAATTCTGATGTGTTGCATCTTGCAGAGATGGTGTTCACAGTCCTACTGTTTTAGTGAGAAAGCCTTGATCCAGGTGGAAGATCCTCTTTAACAGTCAGTCAAGCTCATGTAAAAGAAACTGATGAGCAACTGGTAATGAGCAACTGGTAATGAGCAAAATGAGGTTGCTGAGGTTCAGGGATCACAGTTACTCAGATATATATCGAATATATTTTTCCTCCATTCTCCAAGTCTGATCCAAAGCTGAGAAAAAAGAGGATGTAGAGAGGATAAATGAAACAAATCCACTTAAGACTATAGAATATTTGTGGGACAAATCTAAATCCTTTAGCATTACTGTGCTGGGATTTGTATTATCCCTGACAACTGTAGCTGGATGAAAACCAAATCAAACTAAAATTAAGTCAAATGTTTCAAAGATAAAATTAGCTGCTATATACATTTTGGAAAGTAGTTGCCAAAACAACAAATACAAGCACAGAACAGATATGAAATCAGAGTAAGATAGTATAAAATAGTTGAGATGTGTATTAAAGACCCCAGTTTTAAACCAGTTAAGAAAAAACCCCGAAGAGAAAACAATTCTTAAAGAGAAAAACCAAAAAATTATTAAAATTATTAGACCAAGTAGTTGGGCTAAAATAAAAAATCTCTCGAATTTTGACTCATTGTTCAAGAATTCAGTATTCTGCACAATGATCCAGTAAAAAAACTCTACACTTTTCATTTATTTTAATGAGCAAAATTATTTATAATCCTAAATGACTGCTCTTAATGACTTCATTATGGCTGAAACAAAAATTGCCTATGTCTCACTAAAGGTAATTTTTATTTTTTGACAAGTTTTATACCAAATCCATAGAAGATTTTTTATTAGTCTGATGGTTAGAGATGTATACTAAAAACTGAAAAATTGTGTCTTCAACATCTTTAAAGTGTTTAAAATCCTGCTCCTGACGTTCATAAACAATGAGCTCTCTACACCACAGTGAAAGGGGAAAATGTCCCATTTTCCTGTTACACATTTGCAAAAGTAGAACTAAGAATCCAAAATTTGTTAGAAAAAAGTGTTTTTCTCAATGTCTAAATGAACTATGTTGTATTCTGGTTTTGCTATTGCTTCTTGTTCTTTTACTGACTACCACTGAGAAGACACCATCCCTTGTCTTCTTTACTGCCACCTGGCAGGTATGGTGAAGATTTATTCCCCTGGAGCCTTCTCTTCCCCAGGCTGAACCGGTTCACCTCTCTGTCTTTCTTCAGATGACAGATGCTCCTACCCCTTAAACATCTTCATGGCCCTTCTGGAAAATTCATGTCTTCCTTTTATGCTGAACCCAGAATGGGCCTCCAGACATGCATCATCAGTGTGAAGTGGAGGGGAAGAATTGCATCCCTCTGCCTGGTCTGATGGTCTTTCTGAGGACACCTCTGGGATGCAGTTGCCTTTCTTTGTCTCGAGGGCACATTGCTGGCTCAAATTAATTTTGTCCAACAGGACTTCCAAGGTTCTTTCTGCAACATGGAATTTCACTTGAGTGGGAGATTCAAGCCCTTAAGTATTTCAAAACTTGTCATGACTGAATTTTGTGTACTTTTCAGTGCATTATTAAACCCCTTTCCTCTTCACCTTCAAATATTTTAGTAAGACGATGCTTATTATAATGGAGAATGTCTCTACTGAGTTATAAAACTAATTAACACTTCCAAGATCTTTAAGAAATTGACTATTTCCTTGAAAAACAATGTCCTTTACATTAATCTGAACTCCTAATGAACTCATGGAATACAATATTATTCTCTCATTTGTAGTTAGCCCATTCCGGATAGTTCTTTCTTTCAGGAATAAAAGCTGAATGATACCAAACAAGGAGAACACTTGAATTCTTAAGAGAAATGATACGTGGACTTATAAACTGTTATTTTTTACAGTACTAAATAGGTACTTAATATCTAAAATATTATACTTAATATATACTTAACATTAATATTTAGTGAAATTAAATTAATAGCACAATAAAGCATAATAATTTCCGAATTAAAACTTTTCATTACATCAAATGGAAATGCATTTTATTATACATAAATAGGAATGTATTGTTATACATTATTATTTTAGTGTATGATAGTTGGTTAGTACTACTAATCTTGATTTGATTATCAAGAACTTATAAGGAAAATTTGTAATTATGGTTCCAGCTGGAGAAAGAACAATCCCTTAATTTCTGTTTTGTTGGCAATAACTAGCTCTTTTGAACAGATATTAAATTAATACTTCACTTATGCTGAGGCCAAAGCTTAAATCTAGCTATCTGCAAATAATTTTGGTGAAAATTATTTCTAGCTATGTGTTGATGTATATTTATTTTCAAAATTTATAAAACCCAGTGACATTCAACCAATAGATTCAAAAATATAAAGTGATAAAAAAAATTGTTTCTGCTTAGTGCAAATGTTCTCCCTGTGTATTACCTGTAGCACTGCATCTGGCAATTCTGGTATTCTGGCATGAGATGTAAACACTGCATTTGTAGGGACTATAATGTGAAAAAATGCATAATATGGAACAGGGACTAGAAAGAAAAGTGCTCTTTTTGTTCTGTATTTTTTCTGTTTGTTCTTATTTACAAATAAGAGGAAGGATTATCAGACTGTTACAAGGTTTCCTGCTGATTTTGCAGCTTTCTGAAAAGAGTCCTTATATTCTATTTCATTTTATACCATTGTGGTGTTTTTGTTTGGGGTAGAGTTAATTTTCTTCACAGTGGCTGGTATAGGGCTGTATTTTGGGTTTGTCATGAGCATAAAGTTGATGATATAGAAATATTTTTCTTTTATTGCTGAGCAGTGCTTACACACTTTTCTTCTTTTTCATAGCGCCACACTGGCAAGGAGGTTTTGGGTGCATGGGAAATTGAGAAGACACACAGCTGGGACAGCTGAATCCAACTGCACAAAGAGATATTCAAGATCATATGACATCATGTTCAGTGTATAAAGAAGGAGGAAGAGGGGACATTAGGAGTGAAGGCATTTGGGGCAGTCTTCCCAAGTCACCGATAGTCATGATGTTTGCCTGGGGATGGCTGAACACCTGCCTGCTCATGGGAAGCAGTGAATTCATTCCTTCTTTTGCTTTGCTTGCATGTGTGGCTTTTGCTTTCCCTATTAAGCTGGTTTTATCTCAACCCACAAGTTTTCTAACTTTTAGCCTTCTGATTCTCTCATTGATTCCACTGGTGGGGGAGTGAGTGAGGGACTGCATGGTGCAGAGATACTACTCTGGTCCAGTCCAGCCTACTGTCTCTAAGGTTTTTCCTTAAAAGTGTCAAAAGCATAAATTAAGGATGAGGTAGGAGCACTGGGCCTCAGCCATAGGATCCTAAGGGGTGCTCCTGGCTAATACTGGAAGCATGCTAGTAGAGAAAGCACATAAAAAGAAAGAAATTCATGTCCCACCTCCAGCTCAAGGTAGGGCAAAACATGGGGTAGAGACAGGGGCGGTGGAAGCTTTGGAAGTGGGGAGGCAAGAGATAAAAATCATAGAATTGTACTATCATGGAATAATTGGGGTTGGAAAAGGAACTTTAAACTCCTACCAGATAAGCAGGGACATCTTCCACTAGATGAAGTTGCTCAGACTCCCATCCAACCTGACCTTGACATCTTCCACTTCTCTGGGCAATGTGTTGAAATGTTTTACCACCTTCCATGTAAAAATTCTTCTTTACATCTTATCTGACCTGTTCCTGTTTTAGTTTAAAACTGTTACCCCTTGTCCTATTGCAACAGGCCCAGCTGAAATGTTTGTTCCCATCTTACTTGTATGTCCTCTTTATGCACCCAAAGGCCACAATAAGGCTTCCTCGCAGCCTTTTTGCTCCAGTCTGAACAAACCCATCTTTCTCAACCTGTTCTCATAGGAGAGGTACTCCAGATCCCTGGATCATCTTTGGGGTCCTCCTCTCAACTTGCTCCAACAAGTCCATGTGTTTTCTGTGCTGGGGAACCCTGAAATGCAATTTGAACAGCTTGAAAGGAGAAAAAATTACATAATTTTTTAAAAGCTAAGGGTCTTTAGTATGGTATTCTTTTTCTTTATTATAATTATAATCAAAATATAATTCTGATTATATTTTTGTTCTGTTTTGCGTTTTCTAAAAAAAAATTAAAATAAATTTGATTAAGATTCTAGCTCATATAGACTTCAGTTATCAACTTTATACACACTATTTATAGAATATGCATAGAAGCCGCAGATTGTGATTTGAATACAAATATATTTGATGAAATCACAGGTTGTTTTCAGAAAATCAGATCAGTCCTCAGAATGAAAATAATGGCAATTTTTTATCTTTAAACAAGTAGGATTTTGTTTATTATTAGAGAATGTGCCATAATTTTTGTATTTCTTCAGGAGATAAATATTACATTAAAATGAATGTAACCACTTATTAACTGGGGTATCTGTAGGATAGATGGCAGAAAGGTTTTATTTTCTAATTTAGAATAGAGATACTGTTTGAAATTTCAAAATTGCTTCTGATACAAATTCCAGAACAACAATGTGAATATTTGTAACAACAGCTTTCAAACACATAGATTAAAACATTAATCTATTTTTGCCACTCATTCCCTACCTCTTGTTTCTGTTTGGGCTTTTGGCATTCAGAACAAAAAGCTGTGCCTGTGTTTTGTGATAAATGAGATAATATGGGTGTGAACTCTAGCAAGAAGCAGTATACACATAGGATACTCTAAAGTGTCAAAGTTGTTACCATTAATTTGGCACTTTAGGAAAGGAAGTCTTTCCACAACCTGAATAATACAAAGGTCAGAGGAAAGAATAGTGAGAACAACTCTTACAGAACCATTAGATTTTTTTTTTTTTAAATTATAACACAGTAATGATGCCACTTACTCAGACAATGCTGCTAAAATGGAAATTAATTGCTCTTTCTAGAGGTACTTTCTGAACTTCAAAAGACAAAATGCAGCCAGTCTGCATGTTTCTAAAGAAATGAAATACAAATATATAATCATCTCCTTTCCTTGGTTTTCAGATTACTGTTTCTAGGTATTTGGCAATTTGCCATTGTAATGAAAATGCTGGAGCTTGGCAGTGTGCCATAAAATTGCAATAGAATATACTGTAATTGCTTTTATGGGAATAATAGCGATCAAGATGAAAAATATACTTTGAATCTCCTAAAAGTTGGGGTAACATTAAGTTCTTTCTCTCTCTTTCCTGTCTGTTTTTCCTTTTAGCTCATTTTTGGGGCAAGAAACTCATTTGTCTTCTGGACAGAACTGTTTTCTAAAAACATGCTCCATGTAATGAGGTGAGGCATTGTAGTGCCAAAACTAGACTTCAGTTGTATCCTTTTGATGCTATTTGTTGCAGTATACTTTTTTTCCAACATCTATACTTAAATAATTTCATCTTTAACCTTTAGTGCACCATTCAGAATTCTGTCCACATATAGCATAAGTAAATCAGACAGAGGTATGCTGATTTACAGATTTTCGTTTTTCTGGGGCATTTAAAGAGTTCTAGCTGTGAAAGTGAGCAAAACAGTTACAGGTTCCTGTTTTACCTTAGTATGTATTATAGGAGTCCATGGATCCATTGTCTCTGGAAGAGCATTTGGACCATGAGAGCCAGATACATAGTTTAGATAAATGCTAGGCTTAGCTGAAACCAGGTCATATTGTCAGCTGGTAAACCAAAGAATGACTGTGGTGCAACACACTTATTTGTTGTTCTTGAATTTCAGACAGTCTTTGACATCTTGTCCCATACCCTGGCTATGCTTTAAGTAGCACCATAGATAAGGAATCAATTAATTTAAAAAAAAACAAAACAAAACAAAACAAAAACACTACCCAGTGGTTTCATGATTCATAAAAATCTAAGGCAGATCTCCCATTGGTCTCAAGGCTTGTCTAGCCTGCAGAAGATAAGATCTTGGAAGGGAACATAGCAGAACAGCAGCATGCCCATATCTATGTGAAGGTTATCAAGACCATGAATTCAAGCTCTTCACAGTTTTCTAGGGTGGGAGGACAAGAGACTGTAAACACTGAAATGAGATTCACACTGGATATAAGGACCACCTGTTTTGTTATGAGACAGTCAGACAGATGAAGAAGTTGCCTAGAGAGGTTGTGCAATCACCTTCTTTGGAGGTTTTTGAGACCTGGCAGGATAAAGCCCTGAGCATCCTGATCTCATAGCTGACCCCATTTGAAGCAAGAGGCTGGATTAGACACCTTCTGAGCTCCCATTTGAATTGGCTTATCCTGTGATCCTAGATCCTATAATAAGTAATTTTTAAAACAGGAAACTCTTCCCAAAGAGTCTTCTATAATTGAAAAAAAATCTTAAATTTTGTAAATTCTCAAAAGATTTCCTAAAGTTATACTACAAAAACATGGATTTTAATTTTATACTAAATTATATTTTTTCTCCATTTACCCTTCTCTCAACACAAAGTCTCATAATAGAACAGTTAATTTATAAATGCTAAAATACAAAAATTCCTGGTTTTCCTAGCTAATTAGACATTCAGTAATATATCCCAAATAATGGAAATTTGATTGTATTTTTTTTGTGGGAAAGAAAACTTGTTTTATTTTTCTCTGACTCTAATAGTTTATCTTCTAAAGGTTACCTTTGCCTCCAAACATTGCCTTACTTATATCCCCAGACAAAACCACTAGCATAACGTGTTTCTCCTGAGTTCAAAGACTGTTTGTTATGATATTTTAAAATGCAAAGACTCAGTTTCAAGCTTTCTGCTTGATTACTTTAATAAAATATAAGGACACAATTCATTAATCAGTCACGTACTAGACAATGCATAGTTTTGCATCTAGCGTTTGCTACCACACACCTCAAAAGCAAGTAAATTTTTTTCTTTTGTTATTCTTGAAAGTACCTTTCTAACTGAGGGGAATTCCAGCTCTCCAGGAGGGAGAAATTTGTAGTCGAAGGAACAAAAGAGAGTTGGCAGGAATGAATAATTAAAAAAAAACCCCTCTCTCCTAATTAGATAGTGTATATTGTCTTTTTAACTTTGTAGAAATTTAAAATTCAGTTTGTGAAGTGTAGGCTAAACAAGGTTTGGTTGCATAAACAAAGCAAATGCTATAGCCTGCTACATCCAGAACATTGGCTGCAAGCCCTGTGGTAAACTCCCTCAGTTAGAAGTCTGACAGTGAGAAGATAGGAAAAAAACCCAGGTAATCTCCCTTTTGTTTTCAACATAACACGAGAACATCTGTGTTGGATCAGATCAGTAATTCTGCTTTAGACAGTGGTCAGTAATAGGAATGGAGTGTAAGAGACAGGGAAGTTCTAAAATATATGCCTTATTTTCTTTGTATTATTGTTTCCTGACAATACCTGGGGCAGAGCATTCCTGTCTCAAACAGTTGCTTCTATCTAGATGACTGCATTTAACAGACAACAATGAATCTTTCTTTTTGAACACATTTATATTTTTGCACACAAAAAGTTACTGTGGCAATAAAAAATTCTTTTAAAAGGTGAAAAATATTCTATCATTAAGATCCAGAAATATTTACTTTAAATCTGGGCCAGCAAATTTAAATAAACTCTTCTTCTCCTAATAATTAACTTGTACTGTGATGAAACATGTTTAAAAAATGCTGTTTCATCACCTCTGATAATGCAGTAGATTCAAATCTTAAAGTGAGTTGTTTTGTTTAGCATCGGAAGCAAAAATCTTTTTCTCTTGTGTTTTATTTAGTGGACACAATACATTTTTCCATTTTCTCCACTATTTTCAGCTTATTATGAAAGAATTAAGATTCTTTTTTTGTTCATAAGAGCAAGAGGACAGCATTAGTTGTGTGGTGCGTTTGTGCATGGAGCACTGCACTTGCAGCATCCACTTTCCCACTGTACAACACAACCTGCCTCAAGCATGGGAGTAGAGGCACTGGATAGCCAGCAAGTTCATGTAGCACAGTAAATCACATGTAGCTGTAGTTGCTAATATTCAAAACCAGTTTTATCTCTGGTCTGTTGTCTAGATTTGCATGCCTCTGGTTAAGATTCAGAGATCCCCTTGCATTTTTTACTTAACATCAGCAGTACGTCATGGGATGAAAAGGAAAAGAAAGCTTTCCGCTTTCTTGTAACTCACTTGGAGATCCAGTGACAAAAGATGATATATAAGAGCTTGATATTATAGCTATTATTCCATTAAATTATTGTCACAACAATCTCCTTCCTGAGTATACAACATGGGTTTTTCCTTTTCTGTAGCAAATGTTTCTTCTGTATGTGTAATTACAGAATGGTTATCTCAGTTTAACTCATATCTAATTATGTAAATAAGCATATATGCCCTCAAACTGCCTTTTGCATACTGTTCTGACCTAGGAATCATGCCTTTACTTGCTCATATTCATGTCCCAAACCTTCTTTACATGAAAGTTTATAAATAAAGATTGCATAGAAGTGATTTTAAGCCCATTTTTATGTCCTCTCAAACATGAATTATGGGCAAATCACAAGTGATGAAGGTGGGAAGATTGAGATGTTTTTATTTCTGTTTTGGAATTCAAAGAGATCTCCTGCAATTTTATGTAAACTGACGTATAACAAAGGAGAGACACAAATATTTTTTTTGTTTAGTGGGTAAGAAGTTGGCATGTTGAGACAAAAGTTTTTGCTTGCATGAGAACGTTTTCTCATACAAAAATCATACCAAACCAGACTGTTCCTCTTGGTCATTCTCTCCACAGACCACTAACTATGTTGTCTTTCTTTCTGTGTGTTTCAGTTTCTGATTTTTTCACTCTTAAATTTTTAGCAAGTCTAATCAACCCTTTTGCTTTTTTGTCTCTGCTTTATATTTTTTCTAAACCTCACAGACGAAGATTCCCAAGCAATGCTTTTTCAAAAATTATTTCTGAGAAATAATGGATATTGCTGGGTTTTGAACTTTGTAAGAATGTCGGACAATTTCTGCAGCCTATTAATGATATATATTAAGAGACGTGAAAAATCCCCTTAAGTGACTGTCTGAAAACAAAAACAATGTTCAGAAACCTTTACCAATAATAAAACAAAATGCCAGAAAAAAAAGGTAGAGGAGGAGTACTAGTGTTCTCATAATCAGTGAGATTCCAAATCCTCTAAAATTTTTTCAAGTTATTCTTCTGAGCAGCAGTACATCTTGAATAAGTACAATTACAGTAAAGAATCAAATTAGAAACCAAAAATTTTACCAGAGGATCCTCAGTGAAGACTGACAAATATATTTTATAATCCCAATAAAAGTTATATTGATATCATCATTTTACAGTTTACAATTTTCTAAACCAGATCCTTTTGCCTGTACTCAGCTTAGCGAATATTTGTCCCACAAACTAGCAAGCAAATGAGTTCAAAACAAAGCAGTTAAAGAAACTACTTATAAATCAGTTAATCTGTTTAAGTATAGCCTGAAAAATATTTTAACCATAGTCTATGGTTCCGATGGAGCACAGGCTTGCAGCAAGCAATTTATCTATTTCTTCATCTGCCACATGGAACACCTGTGTATTTTAGCGTATGAATCCTTGCTGAAAATAAAAAGACAGAACTTAGATACAATATCACCTCCCAGTTCTGTTCCTATCCAAGCAATTGGCAAATATCACTGAATTTCTTCCTACTTCTCTAGAAACACATTATGGCTTGGTTTATCCAAAAATCTTTGGCATTTTATCCAACTCTGTGTGGTCTTGAAATTCCTGGTGTGGTCTTCAAGCAGACAATGCCCAGCATATTTGCTGTCTAAGTTGTAGGTTTCAATCCAGATTTGTAAAATGAGTGGTGATTTTATTTTGGTTCTGATTCAAAAATCTAAGTGTTTCATTAAGATTAATAATTTGTTTTTCTCAGTCACAAATCCCCACATAAATATTTCAGAGAATTCCTTCAGAATTCCATGCATCACTGATTTGTCATGATGGTTTTGAAAAATTATATTCCTGTAGATGGATATATGTTTATTACCATATACTCTCACCTTTTTTTTATTTAATCTGTACAATTTCTTGATGCCTCAGGGGTTGAATGATAAAGTAGGTGATCTTTCTCTATTATTTTCAAAGTGTGCATATGGCACATTGTTTATGATCCTTTCAGTATATTTAGAAGGTCATAAACTATCAAAAGCCACAATGAAACTTTGCTGTAAAAATAATTCATGACAGAACAAAGCTTTTAGAGGATACTCAATTACAAATTAGATAAATAGGTACGACTTATGACATACTTGTAATCATATTTGGCATTGATTTTGTTTTAAATTTTCATTCCCTTATAAAATTCTTATAGCAAGGATAGATTTCCTTGAGTTTCTAAGGCACAATCAGGAAGAAGTTGTTTTAATAATGCTCAATTTTAACAAAGGGCTATATCCATTTCAAATCAAATCATTAAAAAGATGGAAATGTTCTTGTCAAACAGATGGCAGAGATATAAACAAAAATTACATCAGCCACTTTTTTCCACCAACAGATGTGACATAATACAATACAGGATTGTAAATATTCTTCACCAAAGGCTAACTTCACGGCCCATATTTTTGGGCCAGAAAGTAAAAAGGTTGTCTTAGTTGTCAAATAAAACATAGGGAAAATATTTTGTGATGCTAGCAAAGTCCCTTGAAGAGAAGGACTTCCTCGTTGGAAGATGGAGCCATTCAAAATCCCCAGACTAATTAAAACACATTCTGGATGGATCTCATTATCAACTACTTACAGGTTCGTTTTTCATTTGTAATGAATTACAATACAGTGAAAACTGACATGTTTGGATGACAAGGTAGGATCTGAGCATGGAAATCATTGTTACCTTTTGTAAGAGTTAGAGGCTGAACCGAGTTTTAAAATTTTTATAGATAAAATCTTCTAAAAAGCATCCATACAATTTTAGTATAGCTTGATAAATATAGAAACATTTTCATTTGACTTCCATATATAGACATGAAATCTGATGGTCTTACTGTTTTTTTTTTCATTATTATTGTTAATAAAAATCAATCTGTTTGCTGAAAAATACAATCACGTATTAAGGAACACTGAGGTTCACGATCTGCATTCTTAAGATTAGGAAAAATAGCTCTTTTTACTTTAGTATTAAAAATGAGATGTTACTTTATTCATGAAAACTTTTTATAACAGATATGGTAGAACCTTTTTTTAATATAAGAAAGACCATATAGAAATTTTAGCTTAATCTTTTACATATTTAAAAATATTAAGGAGTGAAACCCAAGTGGAAATGAAAATTACAATGCTAGCACTTAGTTTACTGGTTTAATTTAAAAGTAATTTGACTTACAAGGTGTAGCCTCCCAGCTACTTTAAAGAACTGGTAGGAATTTTTTACTTTTTAAAGAAATTATAGTGGTCTCTTTCTCAATGCCAAGCATAAGTTCCTCCCCAGAACACAAAAGCGGGCTGGGCAGTGACTTATGTTAGTCAATTTTTGTGTGTAAAGATTTGGCTGGGTGACTGAAGCAGGAAAGAGCAGAGAAGTTGAGAAAAGGTGGCAATTGAGCATGAGCTGCAGCCTGGAAAAGCACTGGGATCATGGCCTTGCCAAGGACTCTAGCAACACCCATTCAAAACAGAGCAAATGGGACTGTAATCAAAAGGGGTATACTTCAGATTTTCCAAACCCTATGTCCAAAGGAACAAGTTTTGGTACATTTTCTGTAAATGAAAGGAATGATCTAAACCTACTATTGGTTCCCCTGTTCATCTGGAATAACACGCATGTCTCTAACATGACCTAGCCAGATGCTTCCAGAGAGATAACACTAGTGAAAAATGTGGTGGGGAAGGAGAACATAACAATAAAGTTCTGAGACATAGTCCACCTGTTTAGGATGAGGTGTTTTAGCAAACAAAGTGTTTTGGAAAGAACCACTGGTCTAAGTCTACTGCAAACCACAGATATTTGAAAGAGTAAATCAACACACAGCAGCATATTTCAGCTGTGTCCTCTCAAGGCCTTCCATCACGTAAAGATTAACACGTACTTACTTCATTGCTGTGTTCTATTTTGCCTGTTTTCTAGATAATACCCACTGATTACAGACATAGAACTTCATTGCTTTTCTTGGAACAGGATGTTTTTGCATCATATGTAGTCTTTGCTTAAGCTTTACTTTTCAAACTATGGGTTGCAGAGGGGAAGCCATATGAGGAACAGCTGAGGTCACTTGGTGACCAGTGACAGGACCTAAGGAAACAGCATGAATCTTTGTCAGGGAAGGTTTAGGTTGGATACTACAAAAAGGTTCTTCACCTGGAGGGTGTTTGGGCACTGGAACAAGCTCCCCTGGGAAGTGGTCACAGTCCTGAACCTGACAGAGTTCAAGAAGCATTTGGATAATGTTGTCACATGGTGTGATTCCTGGGGCTGTCCTGTGCAGGACCAGGAGTTTAATTCAATGATTTCTGTTGGACTCTTCCAGCCCAGCATATTCTATGATCCTATGATAATAATTAATACGAAGATAATAACAATAACAGGGTTTAGATACAGGACAATCAGAAACAACGTCAGCTATGTTGGTCAGCTCCCTTTCTCCAATTCCTATTTGTTTTTTTGCTAGATGAGCAAACCATTTGTTTGAAAGCAGTATGATTTAGCCTAAAAAGAGATTTTTCAGATCAGTTAACCGGACTCTGGAGATTTTCTTCAGGCTGACTACCTGAGAAGCAGAATGACCTTGCTCTTTGAATTTAAAAGGACTTCTGTCTACTTTCTCTGCATATAAGAAACAGTTACTGCATGTGCAAGGCATAAGAGTGATTAAATGAATCATTAGTATATAGCATCTAAATAATGACTTAAGCAATCTATTGAAGAAGAGATCTAAAACTATATCAATATGCTAAAATATTAGGTGGACAGCATTAGTATGATATACAGAAATCTGACCTCCTTTCTCAAGGTCCGTATAAAACAATTGGAAGACTAGATGGAAAGAATCCATGAACAGAGATCAAGAAACAGATATATTGCTTTTGACTTATTACTCGATTCTCTTTTATTCCTTTGGATATTTTGCTAATGATTTTATCTTTTTGACAATCAAGAAACTATTCTTTTGTTCCTTCAGGTGAAATTTTGACAAAGTTATCTATAATCAGCGGAAGATAATCGCTTTAACTGACTACAGAGAAAGAATAATAATATTCAAGCTGTAAAACCTGAAGATATCACTCCTTCAGGTCACACGGTAGCAGCTTGTGATCTGCTGTTCAAGATCCCATATGTAGCTCCAGCTGAAAAATCCTAAATTTTCTAAATTGAAAGACTAAAGCCTTTCATTATCTTATTGCTGTTAACTGGATTGTCTTTCCCTTTTCATACTGCTTTTCAGGTAATGTTTTTGTTGTAGTTTTATGGAACTATGGTGTGTTTTTTCCTAGCACAGGTCATCTTTTATAGCCCTATTGCTATTGGAATATTGTTCTCATTGTGATGACTGCAGTCTTAATATATGAATCTTGCTTCTTTCCAATTACTTGAAAGCTCAAACTATAGACAGGTACAGAAGCATCTACAGAATCATTATTCTCAGGTTATGGTCTTTTGAGACAAAGAAAATAATCATGCTTTGATTTAGAGTGATTTGACTTGGAGTGAAGCTATAGAGCATGTTTGTGTTTCTCTTCTATTATACTGAAAATTGATAGGCAAGAGAAAACTCCTAGCTAAAAGTATATCCCCACCATCCCACACCCTAATAAATTCACTAGAAGAGAATGTTGACGTTCCTTGTGTGAGTTTCACTTGCAGTGTTCATTTCCATATAAAGTAATTGACTTATTAAAAGGTGTTGTTCATCACAAGACAGTGTCAAATAATCCTGTGGATCTGATTGCATAAAATACCACTTGTCTTGATTGGTGTAGATCAGCTCTCACCCTTAGAAGGGAGGAACTCAGGTTGAAAAAAAGAGTAACTGACATACCAGTGAGTGCTGTAATAAATTTAGACTAATGCTGGTGACAGTGGCCTTGGGAAACATATCCACATTTTCAAGATTGATGTCTTCATTACTTTCAACCTGTACAATACAACAGCAATGTAAAATATTCTCTTCAGCTTCTTCCAATTATTGGTATACCAGTTGTACCTTTTCACTTTTTAAAATGAAGCTTATAAGCACTTGTATCCTACATAATAAAAATTTACATTTTTCATCGCCAGCTAAAATAGTTACCTGCTTTTATTAACTCATAACTTGGGTTGACAAAGGGTTAGTTTTTACATTTTCATTTTTCAGAATGCTTCCTGTTGTATTTTTGCAGCTTGCCTGATACTTTTCTGTATTCTGTAGTGGAATGTATGTGATTGTATATATTTATATGTGTGTATATATGTGTATATATATATATGTATGTATGTATGTATGTATGCTTTAGTATTGACCAAAATAGATAGAAAATGTTTAACTCTATTTAGCAATTTCTGTGCTAAAACTAGAATGTCTCCAAAGTCCAAAGCACATTACATTCTGAACAGTAGGCATGTTTGATGTCTCCCTTTCAAGGAAAAGCAACAGAGCATAACCTGAAGCATTATGACTAAAATATTTGTTTGGCAGAGGCACCAGTTCATCTTGCCTTATATCAATATCACAGAACTGTACACATTTGAAGTACAAGAAATTAATTTGTTCCTCACCCAGAGTGAATTTTTAAAACATCTAATATTATAGAAAATAAAACATCATCCAAAGGAAAAAAAAAACCCTAAAGATCTAATACACTTCCAGAATGACTGAATTGTGACACTACAGTTTCCACAGACATTATGTATTTTTGCACAATGTGATGCAAAAACTGCAATCCTTTAAAAATATGAAGATCTTTTCAGACAGATCAATATCAAGTGGATAGGCTAAAACAGAATAGAAAAGAAATAGAAAAGATCAGAAGAGAATACAGTGCAATTTATTTTTTGGGCGCACCTCTTATATTCTGAGTATCTTGAATTTCTTTACAAATAATGAATTAACTATTTTATTTGCAGCAAAGCAAGCATTATGAAAGCAGAAGATATTATGTGCCAGCATTTCAAACAAGTCCCAATAAGCCTCCTGAGTTTCAAGCCTAGTCCTTAGGCTGTACTGTTTATATCTGTGAGTAATCATGCTTGAAATGTTGCAGGTGTAAATAAATAATTAAAAAACTCAGAAAACCTTTATTACTTTTAAAGAACTGACTTTTTAAATTTTGAATTTACAAATTTATGGAAGTGGAAGCTTATCTTTGGACCTCAGTAGTTTAATTATCTTGGCTTTTTTTGCAGATTCTTTTTTCTTTGTTTGTTTACTTGTATTTTCCTTGCTTTAGAAAAGGCAGGGGAAAGCTAAAATTAAGATAGAGGGTCATTATGGGTGTCTTTGTGATGTGGAAGCGAGATATCAAACAGAAGAAGGAGCAAGTCTTGGAATTCAAGCTGAAATAATCAGAGGCCAAGAAAGAACTGAAAGACAGGAAGAAGCTCCAATATTTTGTCTCCTCCTGTTTTCATTCCAAAATTATGGAATGCATACAAAGAATGATGGACAAGTTTGAAAACATGTATCAGTCCCAGAAGATACTATAATTCTTGTTCAGAATTTGATTGATATGCTTATCTACGTTAAGTCTGTACCAGGAATGGCTATATAAGTTTCTCTTATTTATCTGGTTAGGAAACAAGAAATGGTTCAGGCTTTGATAAAGCTTTTTTAAAAAGAGAAAGATGTTATTTCCTTTTACAAGAAATCTTGAATTGGATTTTCTTAATATCTCAAACAAACAAAAGGATGAAAGAGAAGATAAAAAAGAAGAAGACCTGTCTTGGTCTTAGGAAAAAAAAAAAGTAATTTTCAATACTGTTTTCCTAACAGGGAGCTAAACAAAGCACAAAAAAATCTCTTGATTTTGAGAGTCATGTAAATGCTATGGCATTATAGAAGTAAGAAAATCTATCAAAAGGATTTTTTTTTTTTAAATTAGAAAAGCATGAAAATACAATATGCAGAGTTTAACAGACCTTAAAATACTCAATCAAAACACCATGCCTAGTGACATTTCCCTCTATCTATGCAAAGCAAGTTTAAGATATTACCACAGAGACTCTTCAAAGAGATAAGACAATACAGCAGCCAGCACACAGAGAGGCTCAACTTTTTAAAGTACTACCATTTGATATGCCTACCTAAGAATCGTTCAGGAAGGTGTGCTCATAACACGTTAGATACTCTATCCTCACAGAGTAAAGGCAAACAATTACTGTGTGTGGTCCAACATGCAACATTCTTCATGTAGATTTTTTTCTGCAGTGGTTAATGTCGTCTCATAAGAGTCTCAAATTTGGTATTTCTAGAGATGGAAGTATGCAAAGGAAAATGATGCAAATTCATATTAATATAGGAGTGCAAACCTTTTAATTCTTCAGAAACTTAGCAGCTAAAATGTGGTTTATACATATGTCATCACTTAACTTTCTCGAATATCCATTTGTGTGTAACTGCCTGATGCTTAGAATGTAACAAAGTAATATTTTAAAATTAATGGTTTGGACTCCCTCCAGAAAGCACAGAAATAAGACTACAGTGACACTTTTTGAGGTAGACTTTAGAGGAAAAAGTCCTCAGATATTATGAAATTATAGCTCGGCACAAGCCTCTGCGACCATCTCTTATGCTTGAATTGTGACTTGTGCCACCAAGCTGTGAAGTGCCATATAATTCTGCTGAAAAATCAAAGAAAAATCTCTGGTTCTCAGAACAAAAGGAGCAGAAAAGTGGAAAAGCTTCCTCCCCAGCACCCCTTGCCCCTCTCAGGGTAAATGTAGGCCAAATTAACTCCTTTTGGATGGTGACCTAGCTGGGCATTCCTAACTTCTTCTTTCAGCCTGATGCATCCAGGCAATAAAAAAGCTGGGAAAATGAACTTGTTACATGGATTGTGGACCTGGGATTCAACTTCCAGAAGGCTCTGGAAGCCACTGGGGCTGCAGACCTGACAGGTCTGCTGATGTCTCCAGTGAAATACCTTTACCTGTCAGCTAGGGAAAGCAAGTTGTAGTGCAATGAAACACAGGTTTGGTATCTATTGAAAAGATTCAGTTGCTATTACTATGGTGCTGTAGGACTGTTCTTTAAATAAAATATGTTATGCCCTAAGTAAAAACTTAAATATCCTGGTTGATCAAGCTTCTTACCTTCTTTCAATTTTTCCCTTCAAACATCATTAATTTTAAGGCATTTTATTGAACAGTTTTATAAAGACTCAGGGAATATGGAAAAAATATTTCTGAGATTTTTTTTTTCCTGAATGATGGAAAGGAGTAATGAAAAAAAAAAAAAAAAAAAAGGTGGACCTCTCTTCTTTGATTACAGAGCAGCTATCAACCAACTTACAGATTTAAGGCTTGATTTGTTGCTATTGAATTAAATTTTAAAATGTATGTGAATTTCAATTACATTTAGAACCTAAAAATTAATGCTGGAGCAACAGGTTTCTTTTGCAAAAAAAAAGTCTTAGTCCTGTATTTATGAAAGATTTCTACTGAACTAAATGCCTCTTGTCTGAACTAGCCTCTACATTTTAATAGGTATTATGTGTTGGTCATAGAATTCAATGGGACAAACAAAACCATACTAGAAAAGAGAGCATTCTTTTAGCAAATTCCATAATTTTCTGGCTGATTTATATAGGATCATATTCTATTTCTATGGATTGGAATTTTCTTTTACCTTTGTAAGTTACTTCCCTGAAGGCTGCCTAAAATGAAAAGAGACAAATATTAACTTCTCCAACACATTTTTCTAGTGCTACCAGTACAGTATTTCTGTAATTTTATATTTTTATTTTCTTTTGTTATTTTTATTTTTCTATCTAAGCTGCAAAGCAATAAATAACCTTTCCCTTTCTTTTTGCTTGCCACTACTGTTCAGAAAGACACATGAATATCTAATTGGTTTGATGTTTTACAAGAGAAAAATGGGATTTTCATCACTAATTTCAATATTTCCCATTCTTTCTGTTCTAACTGTTTTGAATCTCTGATTGCTGAATTATTTCATATTTTCAGCTACACAGTGTGGATGCTTAACTATTGTAAAAAGGATGAATAGTCCTAACAAATAGACAATAGAACTGTCACAACCTACCCCAACAGTCGGTTTCACATGAGCAATTTTCCTTAAAACAGACCCTAAGCTATCCCAAGATCTTGGTGAAGGAACTTTTTCACTATACTGACTACCTGCACTCTGATTATTGAGTAAATTTCACAGGAAATAAGAGATTTGGGGAATTCTGGACAGGTTTAGAGCTGTATGTACAAGAGCTTTTAATAATATCAGTTATTATATCATTTAAACAGTAACGATGACAACTGGGTGCATTTCCTGAAGAATAATAAATGATGGAAACCCTTAATGACCCATGGCAAATATGTGGCACCTTAATACCAACTGGCCATTAATTCCTTAAGAAATATAAGATGCTTGTGATTTTCATTAGAAAGGATTATCTTCTTCTGTTTCATAATTTCTACTACATTTACATGATCCCAAGCACTTTTTCTTGACTGGTCATATCTATGTCCTGAATTATTAGTCATACAGAAAGGCGTTTGGATTTTTTCTGCAGATCTTTTTTAAAAATAACATATATGCTTTATTATCACATTCCCACTGTCCAAGTGAAGAAGGCTTCGTCTCATAAATTTATGACGATTTATAAAAAACATTTAACGATGATAAATAATGGCTATTGTTATTCTGGTTTACAATAATCCTGGTAACCATGTAGATTGTTTGATCTAGAACACTTAATATACTTCTGTACATTTGAAAAGGAACATCATGTTCTCCTTGTGTCAGTTAGAAATTACTCAAGGTTGAACTTGCTTTTTAACATAAACAGTCTTTTTGTTTTAATAACTGGATTATCAAATCATAAAATTATTTTACAGAAACAGAAAATTAACTAGCTCATGGACCTTTCTATTTTATACGGAACTTAATTGCATTAAGTGATATTCTGTGTTGTCTAGAATAATTAAATTAAAGAGAGGCTGCTATTACGTACTATTTTATACATGTAGTCCAACTGTCTTTCTGTAGTAATGTCAAGGTTGTGGTTTAATCCTATATATGACATTCATGTACGTGTTAGACCTAAAGATCCTTGTGGGTCCTTTCCATAATATTGTGAGATTTTGTGATTACATGTCTGTCTTTCATCAGGGAGAAATTAAATCCTATAGTGATATTGGTACATTCTTAAAATGAAGTAACTCTGTCATGTGGAAAAATATGACAAAATGAAGAATAAATTACAGAAGAAATTTCATATTAGGAAATGTTACCCTGTGGCTGCAAAACAGTTATTAAAAAAAAAAAAAATTTAAAAGAAAGATACAATGAAAATATGGTATTTTCATTGGGCCAGTATTCTTAGTGACTTCAGTAAGTCTCAGAACTACTTACATTTACTTACACATATATGAATAAATTATTCAATGGAACTTAATTAAATTAAAGAAAGAAATACTGTTCTAAAAATGAAATAATGAAAAATCCATGAAGAATTCATTAAAATGAGACATGAAATAAAGTATAATTCTGGTCTGTGTCAGAAAAAGAGGAGGATATATTCTATTCCATATATTGTATCTAATACAGGCACCTTACCATGTAGCTGAAAGCAATTTATAAGACTGGGATCCATACCAAACAGAAAGCAGGAATGTGCGAAATGTATCATCAATGAAGATAGAAGGAAAGTATATAGTTTAAATTCTCTGAATCATGCTCATTTTCTGCTTCAGCTATGGAAGGGTGTCCACAAATAAATTTTTCAGGGTTTTTATCACCTTCCTTGTGCTCAACATAAACAATACAGAGGAAATGCAGGACACCTCCATATCTATATTCTTTTTCAAAAATGGAACAAACCCCCATGAGTTACTGTTTTTCCCATATAGACGTGCAGGTAGCAAATTGAGAAGAGTTGAAAAATGCAGCATATTGTACATCTCTGCATTGATATAAGTGGGCACATAAGTGGAGTAATCTTCTTTGGGAGCAAGGCAGTAACAGATAACTTCTATTACTTATACTGCTCCTGGGAAAAGTGGAGGTATATGCTACCCCTTATTTAAGAATAGAAGAAAAGTTACAGTCTATACCTGTGTAATATGAATTCTACTGATATAGTCATCTATGTTCTTTCATCTTCTTGTCAGTGCAAAGGATTTTGAAAAATAATAATAAAAAAAAATCTTTCATTTGTAGCTTTACATATATCCTCAGATTTTTCTCCACAAGCCAAAAGAGAGTCAAAGCAGAAAAAACTGCTGTCAGTTTACAATGAAATTCCTTCTTTAATATTTTAATAATGCTGTTTTCATATTCTGCATCTTTTTTCTTGTCTGGCAGTACCCAGACCATATCAATAAGAAAGTAACATGAAGTTTATTTTATAGTAGTAAAAACTTTTGTTGTTTAACTGAAATATGAATGAGGTGCTTTTAATTAGAAATTCTGTCTCATAAGGGATCATAAAATAGAGCTAACTTATATAATAAAATAGCTCAATGCTAAACCTGAATTTATAGAATAGCCATTATATAAAGTGATTATAATAAGACTTTAATTATTTGAATGTAATATATTGAATGTTGAGGGTCAACTCTACTTCTGATATCACAGAATCTTAGAATGGTTTGGGTTGGAAGACTAAAGATAAAAATATCTAATTCCATTCCTCCCTGCCGTGGACAGGGATACCACCCACTAAACAACGGAGCTCGAAACCCCATCCAACCTTTTATCTTTATCCTTTTATCATAGAAGGGGAAAGTATTTAATGCTACCCAAAATCATGGAGTTTACACAAGTAAACTTGTGGTCCAACAGCCTTGCCTTTTCCTTTGAAACATGTAAAAATGAAGTCAGGTTTTGTAATTTTTTTGCTCTTCAAATTCGCCTTATGCTGTTTTCCTTTCTGTTTACATCCTCTGCTTGTTTACTTACATTCAACTCCAAAGGAGAGGTTAGGCATGTTTATCATGGTTACTACTCACAGAAAGAACACATGGGAGCAAGTATCCAGTAGATATTTTGCAGTTTGGGATTTTATTAATTTCAGTCAGGAGTTTTCCATAGTGCATCATTGCTGAATAAACTAAAGCGTGATCTTGGAAACAGACAGAGGTTTGCAGAAAGAAGTGCAAGTTAATTTCCCACAAGTGAAAAATTGAAGTCTTAAAAACTAGTTGTCCTAAGTAGAAATTTTGATATCAGAAAGCCCTGAAAAATCTCTCTAAGTGTTTTCCCTTTATATGGTAAAAAAAAAAGAAAAAATCACTTAACTCTTTTATGACCTGGATATTTTATTTGCTGACCAAAGTAAAGGTTGTGACATGGAACTTCAATGTATTTGGTTTATCTCAAATAAAATGGATTCATCTGCGAGGTACATCTGGTGTATATTACTCTCATAATATGTAACAGTTTAAACTGTAAGCGAATTATGATAATCGAGATCTACTAAGGAAGAGAAGGATTTGCTGACTACTACTTACCACATGATGTGCTGTAAGAAGCAGATATTAGAACATATCTACACACTTGAACACCTTAGGACAGCTGTCAGGATAAATGCATGTTCAGGATTTAAAGCTTGTCACAGCTGGTTTCAGAACAAATATATGAGAGCTAACCGCAGGGTGGTCAATTCCCTGCGTGTTTGGAAAGACCTGGAGTTTAACTGAGCTAGCTAGCATGTCTCTAGGCTGAATGTAAATTTCCAACGCTGTAGAAAACATAACATATGTGCATTTCTTAACAAAAGTAATGCAGCAGAAACACTTTGAAAACTTCTCCCCTCTGTCTGCACAGATAAGAGCAAACACACTGCATGTGGATGATTTGTCATGTCCTTATGCAGTCACTCCCTCTAAGTGTGTGAGAGACAGAGACGTGCGTATCATGAGCTGTGTTATTGCATGAATTCAGCTTCTTTAGATTAGCATTCAATGCCTTCCAAAAGGCTAAGCATGAGCACTACTTTGTGTATTACTCAGAATAAGTCCTGCCAAAGACGGGATTTGCAGCACCTAGTCCTGATGGTCAGGTATCTGTAGGTCTGAACTAAAGTGAGGGGAGGGGCTGCCCTGGCTGGGAGAAGGACAGGAGTTAAGAGCCTGTGACCCCCACTGCCCTTATTGGTTTTGGGCTTGATGTGGAGAGTTGTCTGGGACCACATGGAAAGAGAGGTAGACTTGAACAGAGTAGTTCTGGGAGAAAGAGGCATAGAGACTTGTCAGGTTTTCCAAGCTGAGACTTTATTATGTGAAACTCTGATTAGAAAATTCACATGATATTGTCATAGATGTCTGCAAAATCTGAGTTAAAAATTTCAAAATTCCTTATAACCCGCTGAGAGGAAAAGATACTTCAGTATACAGTTTGTTTGACATTTTAGACTAGGCTAATAATATGCTACTTACAGATTTTATTCTTTATCCTTGCACAGTAAATTGACTGCATGACAACCAAGTAAAGGGTTGTCCTTACATGGACAGATTGAAGGAATTCGGATTCTGTCATCAGCCTCATGGAAATGTTGATCTCTCTTGATACATAATAGCTAATATCCTGTGCATGAGCAGTAAGAACAACGTGAAATGCTTCTGAATAGAAAATATACACTCTGGTCATCATTTGGCTACTTTTTAGCTTACAAATTTTGTGTGTATGTGTGTTATTCTATAAGTCACAAAATATAGACTGTCCTAGCTAAGATACCACTAGAGGAAGGGGTATTCCTGATAATAAGTCCCCAGTCTGAAAGTCTGGAAAGAGAGTCTTTCATTCATAGCCGTTTCACTGCTAGTAAGGTTGCAGAAGGAGGAGGTAAACCCACTTAGTAAAGACAATATTCAAGAGATTTATTAGAACAAAAAATTTGTGTGATAATAAATTAATTAATAAATACAGAAAACAAAAAGGCATAATATAGAAGAATAAAAGAAAAGTTAAACATGCCATGAAAAAATGAGGATGAACAACTTGCTCATTTAACTAATTTCTCTGTTTCTGCAAGAAAGTATTACAAAATATGGTTAATTTACTTTATGCTTTGTGGATGTCAAATCAATGCCCTTTTTAAAATTATTATTTCTTCCCTCTTGAAAGCTTAAATGTTAAGCACATTATTAGTGTTCTTTCACAGGCAATTTATAATTTTCAAAGATTTTAGAAAATTAAAAAATGATTTCAGCATGAATTTTCAATGTCTTCTTGAACATACTAATTTAATTATGAAATTTAATTGTGAAGAATGCCTTTCAAAATTGGACCTAGAATACACATTGTAGGATGAATGAAACTGCCACAAGAATTCTAACTTATGTAAGTATATGCAGTTTCAATGAACATGTGCTTTTCCTTTGTAGTATCTGCCTATAGATTTATATGATAGAATAGCTCCCATGAAGTAGGTGCACTGTGTATTAACAATCTTTTCCATAAATTTCTATGTCCAAAATGTCTTAGCTACTTGATAGATTGTGAAGAAAGATGTTTTCATTTCCAATAGATGTGAAAATGCTTGAAATGAGGACTTTCAGTGTCCACGGAGAACAAAACCCATGATGTTTTTGAAAAATTCTTTGCTCTTGGATGATATAACATCCATAGTAAAAGTTTTCATCCATTTCTCAGCTTAAAATTATCTGGATTATCAGAAAAATTACTTCTTTAGTAATGAACTCGGTGTGCACCCTAAAATGCTTGCTGTTTAAGATTTTAACAGCTGCATTTTATAAAAAAATTTGTAAAAGCATATCAATTGTAGGTCCATTTCTGCCTTGATACCAGCCAAGACTCTACATTACTCATTTCTCTTTGCAGAGAATGAAGAAATAAAATCAGAAATTTCAATTCATGATTCAGCAATTTGCTATCTCTTAACATCTCAGTCACAATATTATTCAAAGCTGATGATACTTTTCTCTCCCTAATGGCAACTTAGTATTGTGTGTCTTCAGAAGATAATTCCTGGACCAGGTCCACGTCATGGAGTTACCAGAGTAAGTTACTAGAGTAAATTAACTGAAATATTCAATTTTGCACTTTGTGTAAAAAATCACAGTTAGATTTCCATGTGCTTTATTGTTGTGCCAATATCTTGACATTGTTCAGTGACATTGATAACACAAACATGCATAAAAGAAAAAAAAATAATTAAAAAACAAATTGCCATATAAATTTATTTTTAATTAATATTGAGTAAAAATGCATTTTCTATCTGAATAATTTTCTATCCCGTAAAATTTCAGAAGTATCTATTAATTACCCTTTTTTGTACCATGACCATGGTTAATATCTTGATGATAATAATAACAACAATAATAATAAACAAAAATACTGGCCTCATTCAGTACAAGTCACTATTCATTGTTTTCCATTGAAATCCTGCACAAGAAAAGGGTTGATACAGAGTGAAACACTACAATTTACTAATTGATGTTCTGTAGTTCTTGCCAAATGCAAAACCCATGCTACCCCTAGAATCATAGTCTAAAAGATTATTAGCAAAGTGCTTAAAATTAGATGCAAATAGAAAGTTTAATCCATGATAATGATCTGATAAGTGACATTTCTGCATATTTGCATATATATTATTTAAAGGGAACTATAGCCTTGGTTGATTAAAATGCAGCCTTAGTGAAAAAACAGAAGAATGCCTTCTTAGACACCTTCAAAAGTGTGAATGTAGCAAGGTCTTATCACACCATAATTTATTTTAAAGTCTATTAAGCGCAGCAGTAAATTTTAGCCTTATTCTTTTTCCTTCCAGAAAATATTTGAAGTAATAAATAGCTCACTGATTGGAGCTATTTTAAACTTAGCAAGTTAAATACTTAACATTCTTTTTCTACAGCATGTTCTCCAGTCATCTGGGGAAATAAGAGTTCCTTATTAAAAGAATCACACTGAAACAATTTAGATAGTTCAAAGGCTTAGGTTGCCTGCCAGGACTTGCTTTAATGTATTTGTTTTGGGAAATTTAGGCAAGGGACACAATATTTAAATGTGTACCCTATCATTATGCAATTTGTCTTTTTAGAAATCATTCTTAGGGCTAGGCATTTTCAGAGCTCTAAAAATGTTTATAAGTCAGAATAAAAAGAGATACGGTAGATCTAAATTTGTTTAAAGCACAAGACTGGGAGTCATATCAACACAGACTTGCTCTGACTTCACTAATGACATTATGGAAGAAACCTTTCTGCAACATTTAAGTTTCTAAACATTCATAGAAAAAGGCGACAACAGTAGCAGGAGGTAGGGACGAACAAATAGATGTGTTCCCTTTAGACAACTTTATCCCTCATAAACTGCAATTAATCTTCCTCTGCAATTTCACTCACCAAGATCCACAGATTTCATTCTAGGAAGAGACAAGAACTGAACAGTTCAGTCAGTGTGGATAACATCACTTTTATTTTCTCTCCCTTTAATTTGCTAATGGGGAAACAAATAGGACATTATAATCTGTTGTTGAAAACACTAGAATGTTGAATCTCTCTCATATTTCTTCTTTGTTCTGTAGACTCTGTCACCAACGCTGGATGTAGGAAAGATTTAAACAGGCTGTGTCTTGGGACATCTAAGCCTGCTATTCTGCTGCCCATCTGAGACTTCCTTAAGTGAGACTGACAGCTCAAAAACTACGCTTACTTGGGATTTAGAAATATTTACTGTGTTTCCGCAGGTAACAACCCCATGACAGCAGAATTACTGTCAAAAATGAGGTGTGCTATACATCACACTAATCACTGTCTGGAAAACTGCCTTTTAAAAAGGAGACTGAATGTGCCCAGCTGTGTCTCTGTTTTTCTAAGTGCATCAAGCAGTAAAGTGTATCAAACATTTCTCTACATCATTCCCAGGGAGGGGATCATTTGACTCCTCGAGCCTCTACCATTGTAGACACCTCCCCATGATGGGGTATGCTCTCCTTTCTCCTTTTTAATTATTTTTGACCCTCATAAAAGCAAATGATTCTTTTATTTTCTTGGTAAAGCCATGAGTGTTCTTCTCCTGTCTTCCTGCATGTATGTTGCTTTTTTAAATTGAGGTTTAATTGGCTTTACTTCCCTGAGTCATCCCTTTTGAGTTCTTCAAGATGTAAATGACATTTTTTTTTTTTTCCATAGCAATAGTGAACTTCCTGATCATTGTGACCTGTGAAAAGGTGCCAGGGAGTGGCCTCTCATTAAACATCTCTTAACAATCACAGGTGCATCCCTTCCAGTGTCAACTTCAGTATGTCAAATTGACTTGAGTGATACTTCCTTTGATATTCCTCTGCTGCGATTAGTACTTCTTGCCCCCACATCCTGTCACTAAAGTTCTGAGAGACAGGAGGACAGAACTTGATATTCAAGGTCAGTGTAAAGAGAACATTGGTTGTCGTGTTTCTGGAGGGTCATGCAGCCTTAAAAGACAGGGTTCTGCCCGAAACAAAAGTTACAAATCTAGATGTTAACGTGCAGGATATGCCCATGGCTATTTTTCTCTTTCTAAGTGATTGGCAGAGTTGGGGAGACCAGTCTTACTCCCTGTGCTCCCTGTCTAAACTTCACAGAGCCCTGTAATCATCCTTGAATTGCTGAAGATCTCCCTGGCCAGTAATATCGGTATTGAAGTTAATCAGTAGAATTCTTTTTCTGTGAAAAAAGAATTGGGCTGGACAGTATAATAAATTTGTTTCATTACTGTGGAAGGACAGAGCAGAGTCCTAGCACCAGCCTGCACTTGTCTTGGACTGAATTGGCTGTAGCTTGGTTTAGCAGTCAGTAACTGCTGCCTGACCTGTTTTACCTTCAACAATGGGAACTGTCTGTGGTAAAGCCCTAAGAATCCTGGGGAATCACTGTGCAAACAACAACAGACCCCTGGGGTAACAGGGACTGGGATGACTGGGATCTGCTGAGGGGCATCTTTCAAACTTTAGCTGTGAAGCCAAGAAAAGGAAGCAATGCATTTAAAAAAAATTAGGGAAAATAATAACACTTGTGCCCAGTTTTGAGAAGAAATGCACCACTGAGGTCATGCTTCTCCAGGGAAGAAGGAAGAAACTCTTCATAAACACAATAGTCCTTACTCCGAAGACAGCAAGATGTCAATAACCCCTATGACACATTATCTTTTCCTGGAAAATTAAATTTTCATCCTTAGGATTCAGGGGGTCATCAGAAAGGCCAATATAGATTTCAGTAGAACAGTGATTTTGTGTAATAGATTTACCTGTATTATTTATACAGCTATTCTGTGTCACTTTGGACTAGGAGTGCTAGTATTACATGATTTAGACTTCTATATTGTTAAAACAAAAACTGGAATAGCAATTAATTCTGAGATTCCCCTTAGACCCATATCGATGATGTGTTCCCCTTGGCAACAAGCTGCAGAGCGCTGTGTCCTGTTCTGCTTTATCACTGTCATCACACTGGGTCTGGCAGCCCCATGCAGTGACTGGGCCCACTGTGAGCACGCCTCTGCACCAGCTGTGGGTTATTTTTTATCTTATTATATGAGGTATTTTTGGATAATTCTATCTGGGTAACAAGTCTGATTAATCTGCCTGAACCAAGCAGTCTGCTTCATTAAGTGTATGAAGTTTCAGTGAATAATACTTAATAGTATGAGCTTCTGCATGGTATAACAAACTGAGGGAAAAGTGTCTCAAAATCTTCTCCAAGGTATAATTTTTCTGCAGAAGTTTTGGCTACTTGAGTGTGAGATTAAGCTATTATACTTCTAATTTCAGTAGCATATACACAATGGTAATCTACAGTCAGTCACTCGTGTTTTGCTAATGCAGCCTGACCTGGAAATAGTAAAGGAGATTGTTCATAATGACTATTTTGCTAAAGACTTATTAAAAAAAATAACAAGATTTTCTTCCAGGCCTACAAAAATATGCTATCACCTCTGAGTGAGTATTCCTATATTGCTTCTCCAGTAGTGAGGAAACAAACTGGTATGTGTTTAATATAATGGAAATGCATAGACACCTACATGCACGTGCAAGTG
Organism: Sitta carolinensis; assembly: GCA_032173965.1. Classification (NCBI taxonomy): domain Eukaryota; kingdom Metazoa; phylum Chordata; class Aves; order Passeriformes; family Sittidae; genus Sitta; species Sitta carolinensis. Next base: position 29,868,499 of record CM063285.1, read on the forward strand.
TGTGTATGGTTCCAATACAGAACATGAGATTTATTGAAAAAATACTTTAAAATAAAACTCTACAGGGAAGACAATATCTGTGTCATAGAGTGTGATTCATGCTGAATGCTTACTAATGCTTGCTTCACCTAAAAAAAGGCTTAAATAGAGTCACAAAATCATGTTCTATTTTTCATAAAGTCAATTAATTCTCCTTTATTTTATGAGTTTAGCCATAGTTGAAAACTAAATACCACAGTTGCTCATTCACTCTCTTCCTTCCTGGTGAGATGGAAAGGAGAATCAGTAAAAACGCTAAAACTAGTGGGTTGAAATAAGAACAGTTTTATAATTGAAATAAGATTTTTTTAAAAATACAACAACAACAACAACAACAACAACAACAACAACAACAACAACAACAACAACAACAACAATAATAATAATAATAATAATAATAATAATAATAATAATAATAATAATAATAATAATAATAATAATAATAATAATAATTCTTATGAAAAGGGAGAGAGAGACACAAGGGAGAAAATCAATGCTCAGTAAAACTACTCACTGGCTGCTGAGCAATGCCCAGGCCATCCTGAGCTGTCATTGTTGGCTCCTGGGAACTTCCTCGTGTCCTGAACATGTCATTCCATGGTATGGGATATCCCTTTGGCCAGTTCAGCCAGCTGTCCTGGCCATTCTCCCTCACAGCTTCTTGTGCCCTTCCTCACTGGCAGAGTCTGGGACACAGAAAATTCCTTGACTTTTTTTACAAGTAAGCTCTGCTTGGCAACAACCAAACATCAGTGTGTTATCAACATCATTCTCATACTGAATCCAAAACTGTATCCAGCTACAGAGAAGAAAATTAATACTTTCCCAGTTCAAACTAAGACACTGATTTAAGTCAAATAACCTAAGAATCTTAAAAACTGAAATTTCTTGATGTGTACTTTAGAAAAGGTGTGTAGTTTTTATGAGAAATTAACTTTTTCTTTTTAATATATCAAAAACTGCAGCATAAAATGCGTTTTAAAATAAATATTGCTCAGAAGTCTAAGGTGGATTTTACAGAATGAAGTTCATCAGACACTAAAGTTTTATTTCTCACTCACTCTTATACGGCACTTTGGAATTAACAGATGAGCTTTTCTTGAAGATCTTGCATTTGCTACTTGTCTCACAGAACATTTTTATGTATATTTTCATATAAAACTCATTCAAGTTTGTTCACATACATCAAATGCTTCAATGTTTTGTCTTTGCAATGAAAAATAGAGCTATTAGAGGCATTTTAAGCCATGGAAATACTTCTATGAATTTGATTTTTTTTGTTTGTTTGTCTATATTCTTGATTTTCCTTTATTCCTGTATGTCAGTGCAAGTCTTTTAAATTGTTCAAGTATATTTACACTAAGACGCCAACTGGAAGAAAATTAGGTACATCTCAGCAACTTAGGTGGCACAATAGTACTATCTGGACTAAAGAGACATCTGTCCATCTGAATGATGAAACATATATAATTGCATACATAGATGGATGAACTGTCTGACATGACATAATTTCTGGATGTTTAGGTATAATATGCTTCTTGCATTAAGGAGAAGCTATCTGTTGATTTGTTTCTGTACTGGAGGCTACTGTTCCCTTAGCAGGGATGGCTGACTCGATACATAGACATCACTGAACTTCTTTTGCCTATACTCCAATATATTAGCCTGAAGGGAAATCAGTTTTCCCTTTTTTACCTTAACTTTGTGTTGTAAACTGCAGGAATCCAGGAACTGTTGCCTTTTTCTGTGAGCTGTGTTACTGAGTACAGGGTCAGTAAGTTCTGAAACTACTGTTTGGGGCCCATGGAGATCCTGACTCCAACTCAGGATGTTTCCTAAGTATATATAAAGTTGAATTAATTTCTTTTGAAGTTAGATGACCTTTTGAAAGTCTCAAGAGTAATGAAAGAGTAGCTAGTTTGACCACATGTTGAATGAAAACAGATTTCTCGTACCTGAATCTGGGATGTCATCCTAGACGAATTCCTAAAGTAGCCAAAAGGACAACTAGGAGTGGATCAGTGCAGAGAATGACTTGTGCACCTCAGTGCTGGTGCACATAGTGCAGCTACAAATTTATAAACAAATATAGCTAAAAAAAGGAAAGCTGGACTAAAATCACAACCTGAGCTGCCTCTGACTCATGGGCTTTTGCTAACTTTGCATTAAAAAATAGCACTTGTCATCTTATCCATGTTTATGACAGCCTCAACAACTTTTAAGATGGATAAAGAGTTTTCACTTCAAAATGGATTTGACTATGACAGGGATAAGAAATATATACTGCAAATAAAAGGGTCAGTCAGGTTTATGACTCTAACACAATAAATAATATTTGTTAGCCAAGAATTTTCAAAAGAGTTTTTAGCACTCCCTATATATTACAAGCTACAGATTTGGTACCCTCAGTGTCAGTAGAGATTTGGCTTTAAACTGTGCAGGACATTAAGCTTGAAACATCAATACATGTCAGACTTACACTTTGAAAGGCAGAAGATATGTGATTCTTATTGCCATGATTACAGATGTAAGAATTCTAATATCCAAGCTGTACTCTCCTGCTTCTGACAGCTACCAAGAGTTTGTGTCCTACAGAGAAGCAAACAGGCATCTTATTAATCAAGATTTTTCAGAGAAAACCTGCTCTCAGCTCTTCAGCACTCTTGTACCCTCAAATAGTGTCTTCTGCTTGTGAAAGGACTAGGATGCCAGCTACCTGAATATGTGAATATTGCTCAGTAAACAATGTGCAGTCAAGGGTGTCCCAGAATATTTACAAATAAAATATAAATTAAATGAAGTGTGAGAGGGAAAGTTATATAAGGAATTAAATTAACTTATGGGAATCAGCATACACATTTTTCAGGGTTTAAATTACAAATTATCTCTCCATATTATAGGAAACAAATTAAGAACTTGTGAGAAGGAAGGTTGCAATGCAGGAACAACTAGTCAGGGAATTAGGATACATTTATGTAAAAAAATCCATGAGAAAATCATAGGCTTTTTTAAATAATATTTATTTCATTATTTGACAAAATGAAGGAGGGTAGGTGGAGGGTGGTGCTGGAGCCAACTACCAACTGGCAGAAATTGCAGGAATAATATCTGCATCCAATTTTATCTGATAAGACTTCTCCCTTGTTCTTTGTTCCTGCCTAGGACAAATTCTGCCCTTTGATGAAGGTGAAAAAGATGTTTTTGAATGAGGGGTGGTACAGGAAGAAGTTGAGGAATGCGGTTTCACTGCATATTCTCCATTCAAGTAAGCAGAAAGGAGAAGGAAGAAAAATAAAAGAACATTTTATTCTTTGGGAGTAAAGTGGTATCTAATCTGGAATTAATTTTGCCTTTTCCCTAATTTTCCATTTAGATTTTGTTTGATCTTCCATACTGTTACATAGAAATTAAAAATTTAAGTTAATTAGGTAAATCTCAGTGAAATCTAGCACAATTTCTCTAGCATTTGAATTCATTAATAGTCAAGTGGAACTTATTCTACTTTTGACTGAAGTGAGTGTATTTCCAAATATATCATGCATCCCTCCTGTTCCAGCATTTCCGTCTTTTTGAAATGAGAAATGATGTAATAAATTTGTATTTTAGAATTGTTTTCAAAATCCTTGAAAACCACAGGATGACAATATTTATTCCTGGAGATCTGAGGCTCAAGATTCTTGTTGATCAACAGAACTACAAGTTACAAACCAGCATTCTGTCTATTGAGACTCAGGGGTAACTCATACCTTGTGCATGCTTTCTTGGTTTGGGCCTAAAATGGCAGAGCCCATTGTCTCAATGGTTGTTAGCAAGGAGAAATCCTAGGTTAATGTTTTTGATACCAAGCTTCAATAGCATACAAATTTGATAGCTCACTACTTTACTAAATTATCAGTCCAAGTTGTGTGAGGGAGCAATCCAGATATCTACTTGTTAGTCTGAAGTTCCTCACCACCAGTTAAAAGGTGACAGGGACAGATTCTCAACTCTTAGAATTGTCACAGATTTGGATAGAATATTTCAAATCAGATAGTGCAAAGGCATTTGTCTTGCAAACAAAAAATCTTTAAGAAAAGTCTCATGACTAAAAAAAATTGAGTCAGAAGAGGTATTCCAGTAGCCTGCCACAAAAATGATGATGTGACAAAACCCACATAACTTGAAAATAATAATTTTTTCATTAAAGTAGCAGAAAATCCAAATGAACAGCTTCACACTGTGGCATTATCTACTATCAAAAGATCTATAACATGCAACTTTCAAACCAGCATGAAACCTAATTATAGAATAACTTTGCTGTAGCTGCTTCAATTTGCATCTGTTCAAGTTCAGAATCAAATAATTCAGGCATTCCTGTAACATCAGCATGTTCCTGACCTTTCTTGATGGCACTAAAGAAAGAATTTATTGCATTTTGAAGACTGATGCTGCTGGCATTGAGTTCTATGACAAAGCTTCAGTTTACTCCATTGCAGAAAAACCTCAAGTAATGTCAGATATGTGATTGATTACATAGGAATCCTCTTTTCTGTGTGCATTTCCCTCACCTACTGACTTCTTTCTCTCCTTTCATCCCCTCCAAAACCAAAGTCACTCTTCCTGGGCAGAAGTAGGAGCAACAGCAATGGGTAAGCTGCAGGCATATTTATTACCACTTTATCTCCATTTGCCATTTACTGGATGTAGCTATCTTACTGCAAGGTATTCATCACACCCCTTTACTCACCAGAGGATTGTCTCTTAAGGTTTTCTTTAGTTATTTGAGATGAAAATATGTATTTATTTGTATTAGTATTAACTATTCACATCAAACACTGCTGGACCACAAAAAAAATATTGTTAAAAAAAGTGGGATACTGAATCATGACACTCTTCAGGAACCTATCTCCACTCAGAAACTGATTATAATGGAGTTGCAGAAGACATAAAATTTAATTAGTAGTAGCTATTAAAATGTGTTAAATCTGAAGGGTCTTGTGTCCATCCTTCTGTCATTGCCATTGACTGGACATTTTGCTCACGTACATATGATTCACAGACATATTGTCAATATGGTTGATATAGAGCTGTGAGTCATATAAAATTGTGGTATTTGCAGTGTTTTGCTTTTTCATAAAAATATGTAGGGCAAGAGGCTCAGACCACGTAAAATTTGCATACAAATCAATCATATTTAAAATCTGAGAAAAATGTGACAATTTGTTTTCTTATTTACTACTGCTCTTATTGCAAGAAAGGTGGATGATTCAGGAACAAGCAGACCTGTGGCACAAGAGCAAGATTTCAATTTTGATTTTTTCTGATACTGATCCTGCCAGAAATGATGGAGAGGGGAAGAGGGCAAAAAACTCTTCTCTGCAACAAAACTTGCTTTTGAAAAATGACTGTCATTTTACAGGCTACTGCTGTCTTTCTAAACGTTTAATCACTAATGCATGTCCTCTTAAATTATCATTATCATCTAGAATTGATCAAGTACTCAAGAAACTATGTTAAAAATGACTTTGTAATAGTCATTCAAGACCTTTGTTTCTAGAGAAGTGACCACTGTAAAACATAAAATAACACTTTCTGGCTCAAACAGTAGTTAATTGATGTAAATTAGAACAATTGATCTAAGTTTCACTCCTCCCTAAAAGTTAATTTATTTACTTCAATCCAAGAAGTTTAACACCAGCATCTTGAAATTTTAACCACTTGAATTCTGTGTCAGTCACATTTTTATGCATATTGGATATTTTGCAGTTCTCTTAGTTGGAAATGGTTGCCTCTAACTAGTCCAGCATAAGCTTCTTTCCTAGTTTCCTACTCTCTAGCTTAGACAGACAGTAACAAGTTCCATGTATATTTTTTTTTTGAGCTCACACAGGCTTCTTAATATGACAAGTTACCTGAAAGTTTGGGTTTTCAATGCTCAGTTTCTGTTTAAAATTTGCCTACTGCAATCATATTACAGATGACCCCTGACTTATTGACGTAATGAACTACTTGTTTTTCTTTTGTTTGCACATTGATTCTACTGTTGCTTTTCAAAATCAAGTAATTTATTAATTAGCTTGAATTCTAAACACACTTTTCTATTTACCCTTTAAGAATAATAGTATGCACTTTCACACTACTTCCTTGCCTTCACTGTTTTTCCCCACTTCAGTAATCACCCCTATATCAATCTTTTTAAAATTATGAAATATGTTTCATATTTTACAGGTTACTGTGAATCCCTTGAGCTGAATACATAATCATTTGTGAAAGGCTATGTTTGTGACATTTATCTTTGCTTGTTACATAACATTGATTTTATTTGTCTTATATTGTTCTGCACAGAATAGCAGTTGCGATGAGTTTCTGTGTCAATATCCTATGAAAAGGCAGCAGAATAATCAGCAGTATCAAGACTGTGTGAGTGAGATTGTCTCTCATCTTGCCAATAGTGGGTTTCTGTAGCTCAGAATGAGATTACTTCTGAGAACAACAGCTAAATTAGTGTTGCAGGGATTTAGTGTTGAGTTTGTTTAGTCCTAATGCCTTAAGACTGTAACAAGAGGCTTTCTGTGACTATAATCAATGTTGAAGACAGTATGGTCAGTGGATCAGCAGATAATCACAGAGCAATTAGACGGCCTCTCCAGACCTTAAAAAATGTACCTTTGAAGCATATTCTTACCATTGTCCTGGAAAATGTGTTCAAAAGAAAAAAAACTTACTCAATAAACAGGACTAATTGCCTTGCACCATCACCCTCTGACATTGCAAATATCACAGTGTTAGTCATTAGGGGAAGAAACACTTAAATTATGGAATGATTCTAAATGTGTAGATTCCACTTTTGTGTTGTCTTGCACAAGAGATGTCTATTCATCACACTATAGCTTTCTTTGGGAAGATTCATTGAAGAGTATCATATTTGGCTTTTATGAGGGCATTATGTTTTATATGGTAGACCTGAACAAATATCAGTTTATTTGTGCAGAATAGTGATATAGAATGGTCAAAGATATTAGGGCAGAATATATTTGTGTATTTAGAAACTGGCTCCTTTTCAGGCAAAAATCATGGGTTCTCAGCTGCTATTTATTTATGAAAAGTTGAAAATACTTATGAAACTGCAGATTTTTGCATATTTTTTGCAGTGGCTTGGAAAAAAACAAAGTGACCACTGCTTGTTCCATCAAGATCCATCTTTATTAAACACACTCCAGCATTTTTGTTTCTACTATGGGAAAGTCTTGGGAAGGCACAGATGGAAAGACAAAAGAGCCACACCACCAAACATTTTTTAGAGCAGAAGATTCTGCCCTTGTCAGTCCTTCACTCAAACATGCCCAGCGTTCTGGGAAGCAAAGGAAAAACATTCAGGCATGGTGTTTATGGCTGTAGTCATTCCTCTGGTATGCACCTTTCCCAAGAGAACGAGTCTTTATCAAAGTTAAGATAAGTGTAACAAGCTGCTCTTCTACACGGGACTCTCATTAAGGCCAGGATGGCTGCCACAGGCCGCTACATTTTTCACTGGAAAAATTACCTTTTTGCACCACGTCTCCCAGGTTAATTACCCACAGGGTAGGGGTTCATGTTCCTTTTTCTGCCTTTCAGCGGTAAAATGTAATTGTCCTTAGAGTTGATAAAATGAAAATGTCCTAACAGTTCCGTGCTTTCCACAACATCAGAAGATGATATATGATACCTCAAAACCTAGGCAAAGAAACAGACTGTGGAAAGTTACATTTTCATGCATCTGCACTTCAAATGTGCCAGACAAGTATACTTACCTCAGCACAGCTCTCCAGTCACTTCTTCATGAAGTCTTATTCACTAATAGGTCTCTCTGAGGAGGCAAGATTGGGGTCTTTTTGAGTATTTGAAATCTGTTACAGCAAGTGTTGCACATAAGTAAAACCTTATAAAATAAGGGCCTTGTTACCCTTATAAAATCATGGGTCAGGCTGGCTACTTTGGCTAAGCAGAAAAGGACTATGGGAAAATTACTCAGCTGAATTGGAGGTAGACAAACAAGTTATATAAGCATTACATGCTCACATCGTGGTGTATGGTGGTCACTTGAATTATACTTGTTGTACTTCAATGGAATATAACTGATAATGGGCTAACTGCTTAAAAAAGCCTGAGTTCTGCAACAAAGCAGCTCTCCTTTGCACCTGCCCGGGGACTCTGGGTTGCTTTGCTTTGTACAAGCAACACCAAAATGATTCATGATCAATGCAGCTCTTGGAGTACCTCACTTGAGTTATGCACATACATGTGTGCAGTCAAGGGTGTTGTCATCATCATCTGTTAGGAATTCATGATGACAAAATTCTCCCAATTTTTCAATATTTCGAATGTTTTTCAAACATGAAATTGTAACTAAATTTATAACCAGGAGCTTGTAAAAATTGCCTTCTTTGCTTTCCATCTACCTATAAAAATGCTGGAGAATGACAGAAGAGGAATTGGTTACAGCTAGGGCAAACTGAAAAGTTACATAAATCAATACTTAAATTTACAGCTTTATTTAAACTGTAATGGAATTTCTAATGTAACTCTCAGCTCTTCCTTTCCATAATGTTTTGATCCTTTTTTTATGGAACTGATAGAGACTTTTCTCAGTTTTTCTTGTCCCTTTCTTGTAATGATAGATTGATGAAAATAAGGTATTTTTACACTATGCTGTGTTCATTGCAACAATTTGAATGTTGTGTCTTCTGAGAGGAAGAAAAACTTTGTGAGTGGTTAATAGTCAAATTATATTGAAATCTGCATTTTTACTAATTTTCATGCTCTAGTTACACCAGATTTCAGTTCGGAATAAAACAAATCAAATAGCCATTTTGTGGAATCTCTGCAATAGCTATAACAAGCAAAGCATGCAAAAAGTTAGGAAAATAATTTTAGTATTATTTATATGTTCTTCATTCTAAGCTAGTTTCTGTTCTTTGTTACTGAACTCTCTCAAGAAAGATTGATGAAATTTCTTAGCAATGTCCACTACTCTGTGGTCTTTCAGTTCTCTTGCAGTTCCAGCAACTTCCTACATGCTGCCACTAAGTAATGTGATGTAATTTTTACTGACTTTCCTCTGAAGTAAGCAAGTCCACATTTGTATAAAACAAAGTCCACACACCCCTTGTGTCAGCTCAGCAAGCTTCTTTTTGTACTGTAAACAGGTGAAAGTGAAAGGTATTAATAATAGAAATAGTCATGTATTATTAAATTCAATGCTGTGAAATGAACCACACGAGTGTCTTGCTCTCTTCAGGTGACTCTGCTGTAGGAGTTTCAGCTAGCACGTACAAGCACACCCTGCTCAGTTATGCCACAATCAGGACAGGACGAATGGCTCTCCCTGCTCAAAAATTCTTGCAGCCATTCCAAGTGCCATGGTAAGCTCAGCTCTGTTTGCTAATAAATTCATAAACCTCAGTTGACTTTATCACTAATAAACCATTTTGAGAGCTCTGCCTCAACATCAGCTTTCTAAGATATGTCTTCCAATGTTTTTTTTCCCTGGAAAAATTCTTATTTGCAGTTGACAGAATGGGGAGATTTTCCTATCCCTTGATTAGAAATTTCCTCAGATGTGATGCTATTGACTTCTAAGTTCACTTCAAATAACCCAGCTTTGGAGGCTGAGGTATTTTTTACTCATTTTCTCTTTCCTTTTATTTTTACTTAATTTTAGTGGAATTGAGCAATTCCAGTGAAGCCAAGCCCCCTTAGAAGACACAAAGCTGCATTCCTATGTCCAATGCCTGTTTCAGACCTCATCACTGCAGAATTTAAAATAGTAATTTGGTTTCTGGAATGTCACCATACCTCCTCTAGGAATTCAGCTGTGTTAACTTGATGTCTTTTATTTTCTCGCCTAATATCAAGGTATTCTATTGATTAAAATGTAGTAATTTACTGTATTTTACATATCAATGAAATAACCATTTAGAAAAATCTCAGACATATTTCCTGTGTATAATTAGTGGCTTTATCTCTGCCATATTTTGAAATATACTTCAATATTCTGTTAAGAGATGCTTCAAGAGGGTTGACTTCTCATTGGTACTTTTGTTTCCATCTTGGTATAGTGAGGAATCATCTAATGTATGTTTGCTCACTTTTATTTTTTTAGGATGCTTCTATATGATTATAAGCATTGCAGTTGGAGTTCTAATATATCCTTAACTATGAAGCACTTCCTATTTTCTTAAGAACTGTGTGGTTGTTAAATAAAACTTATTTAAAGCTTAGCGAGTTTGATTTTTAAAATTTATTTTATGACATATCTGGGATAATAACTAAACCAAGCTAAAAGAGTTAATTGTATAGCTATAGAGCATTTTAGGATTATGCCATTAGTTACATTCTTGTCCTTTAAAATTTAATCACTGCTATACAGACTGTATATACTATATTACTATATATGACACACGTATTTCAACTGAACAGCCTGAGTTTCTAATCTTTTTACATGCAGCTCAGCATAGCTTAGACTGATTTTTGTCTAAACATTTTTGTTCTTTAAGGGAAGGTACTTTTCATATCTCAGGCACGCTGTGCCACAATCACATATCACTTTACAAGTGTAGAGATGATAGAATAAGTCATTCTAAGAAAAGCTGTACTGGGTCAGGCTAGAAGGAAAGAGAAAAGGCAACGTATACTTCTGAATATCTTTCCAGCCCCCTGGGACTAGCCTCCTAAGATCTGTATATTTAGAGATATTAATCAATTTTTTCATGTTCTTTTCCTTCCAGTCTTTTTTCCATTCCCTGGAATGATTCCCTCCTTTGCTTTATATTAACTTTACTTGTGATAACCACAAAAATATATCAAAAGACCTTTCAGTTTTCTTAACTCTGTCCAGTTTTCAAAAATCAATCAAGAAGAACATCAATCATCCACATGTATGTAATCTGCTCTATAAAGAAAGAAATATAAATTGGAAGAGTTTGCTGCTCATCTTGCAACATCATCAGTTTTACCATCATTAGTGCTGTGATTGTTTGAACTGATGGTCTTAGGTCTTTTGTTACAGCGCTCCCTAAGGGATTATGTTGAAAAACTAATTAGAATGTTTTGTATGTCTCAACTCTCACTGTCATGAAAAACTGGTGGAACAGCAAAGTTTTCTTTATGCATTGTTTATGTTTCAATTAGTATAAATTATTTTTTTTTTTTTTTTTTTTTTTTTTTTTTTTACAAAACAATGTTTAATTTCAAAATACCAGTTTAAATGAACCTGAAGTGCTTGGCATGAAACAATCTGGGTTCAACTTCACTGGGAAAGGCCTGCTGAAGATACTAAAAAACATTAGATCTTTTATTAAGGCAGTTAGGAAAACTGGCTATGTCAGTCATCTTTAATATTAATTCTTTATGAGTATTTGTCTTCAATAAATTATAGTCATCTACTATGAAATAAATGTCTTTTCGGTGTTATTCAACATAAGTTTCTTACTGGAGAGCATTTATTTAAAGAATACTCATAAGATTATTTATTCTACTAGAGGACAGAAACCAATTCTTAATAATTCCTATTTTTAATCAAAATATCTCACACTAGAACAACATTTAGCTGAAATACTAACCATTATTTCGTCTTCCAGTTACGCTTTAGGATACAAGCTGGCAACATAATTAAACTTGTTTGATCTGTAATATCTCAGGAAGTAGCAAGACCTGAAATAAAGTCATCTACTGTCCCAAAACACTTTTCCATTTTTGACACAAGTGAGTTAAATTAGTCAGTTAATGATGCTAATCCATAAATTTTCATAAAAAATTATTGTTCATTTAGAGCTGTGCATTACTCCTTGTACAAGTACACCTAATAAGTGGGACCACATCCACTTTCTAGATACTCAGAAGCCAAATGCACTATTATTTTGGCTTTATTGTCAAGACTCCTGTTAGACTTGATGAGAAAAATCTTTTCCATTTTCCGCTGGCCACAGTCTTCTCCTGGCTCACTAGTAATAGCTATGGCATTACGCCAAGGAAACTTTCAAGGTAAATGTGATTCCCATGTTCCATTGAAGGAAGTTCCATTTCACAAAGAGAAGTTTCGGAATTTTTCTCCCTCTAGAAATTATTCAGCCCAAGAACAGGGCAACCCCCAAATTTCTACATTGTCAAGTAATAGCTAAAATAATGACTTATTTTTCTGCATATACTTCTAACTTTAAGGAAAGTAACTTGCAGGGATTATTTAAAGATCAGTCCCCTAATACCAATCAAAATAAAGCCTTTTTCTTTTAAAATGTTCATTTCTGGCAGTTAAAATAGTGGGCTTCATGTGCTTCTTTTCCAGAGTGCTGGAATAGTTCCTTCTAAGAGGCATCTGCTAAAACATTTTCTATCAAGAAGAAAGGAAAACCTTTGTTCCAGCCAATTATTTCCCATCCCTCTTATTTTGATCATCTCCAGCATCATATGGAAGCCATCACTGTTAGAAAGTTAAGATCATATTTGTACCAGACAAACTGACTCCAAATATGGATTTTGTTTTTGGACACCACTGCATTTGACATGATCACTATAATAAGCCATTTCTTATATTTAAATTGCAAACAATTATGTGGTAATTAGAATACAACATATTCTCCATCATGTCTGCCTGACTTGGGTAGTTTTCAGGATAACAATTGTTCAAAAAGCTTTGGTGCAGTGTGAAAAATTCAAACAGATGGAAAGTTTTAGTTTATTTTAGTGTATTTCTAACTTTTATTTCACTAAATCACAGGGCAACAGAAAGTTCAAAAAAGTGTTAAATGGCTAGCAACAAGGGCATATAACTCATTTAAACTCCTGGTGTGACAACGTACACAAACTTATGGTAACATCAATAGTACAGGAAAGAAATTAGGTCTTTTTAAGAAACCCTAAATTATCTCATGAAGCATTTACTGCTTACAGCATGAAACAATAGAAATGAAAACTTTTAAGAGTCTGCCCATTTAGCATACCAGTAAAACAAGTACTTGAATATGAAAGTTTGGGTAATCTCACATTTATTTCTGTGAAAGGTTGATTTGTCCCAAGGTAATAGAATTAACTTTGCAGATATCCTCTACTGGTAACAGCATTTCACTCTTCACTTTTCTTTCACATATATTCCAAGATTTATTTTTTCCTTTTCTACAGGAAGTGATAGACACCTGTGGCATAGTTAGTCACCAGAAATATTTTAGGGTTTTAGCTCAGAATCTATGACTTTGTCTGACTTTGTATTCTATTGTATTCTATTGTATTGTATTGTCTGACTTTGGTGAACACTAATTTTATATTTCAAACAGTTCAAATATTACCAAACAAAATTACCATCCGAAAAAGGATCTTACTGAGCATCAAATGCTTAGCTGAAATGTCATTTCTCTGTTAATCGATTAAAGATAAACAGAAAAATCAGCTGGGCTCAAACAGCTCAGATTTGGATCAATGAACAGCAGAAAAAATACGCTAGTATTACAATGTTCTGAAATGGGAATGGGGGTTCAGGTAAAATATTCTGAGGAGAATTACTAAAAAGCTAATAATTTATATATATATAGCAATAAGAATAATAATTTAATTGCTTTTTAAATATTTGAATAATTTTGTCTTCATTTAAAATTGTTACATGACTCATATGGAAATATTACAGTGAAACACTTCATGACTTTAAGCAGAAATCGAATACAGACTAAATAAAACTGCTGTTTCTGTTTACCAAAAGGCATTTAAGATCAGCAGAGCTTGAAGTATTGGGACTAAATAGGGCAATATATGTGGGAAATAGAAGATCTAGTGAAATGCGAAAAGGCAAATGTCTCTGAGAAGACCAGACTAAAATATCTTAATTTAATTTATTACTAGCAAGACTAGAGACGAGATACTAGATAGATTTTCCTGATTAAATGATTGTTAGTGTAGGTTTCTTATTTCCTAACTGCATTACATGAGAGATAAAAAGGTAATGGGCACGTCAAAAAAACAGCTTTAAACTCCTCCTGCCTAGTTATTAATTCTGAAAAATTTTAGTAGTGTTGGTAAAAGTGATTAAAAATGGATGTATTTACTGATTTTCTGCACTTTTTGAGTAAACTAGTAAATTAGTGTAAGACTAACATGCCTCTTTACTAGCGCTTCACAAGGCCAAGGTTTTGTTGGTGTTTATAGTGGCTTTGACAACATGAAGGATACAAAAGCAGGGAAGTCTTGCATTTTCCCTCAAATGTTGGAGAGAAGGAAGGGACAGGGAAGTATATACGAAAATTAGTTAGGTTGGCAGGCTCTCAGGGGATAGCCTTTCTACAGTGTATGATGTATTTTATGTCCTAACGGAGTTCTTCATCTGTTCAATGCACATTCACTTGGGTAGAGAACCTTTTAAGACATTTCTTAGATGTATATGTAATTGAGAGGGAGGTTTATTTTGCAGATGGTTTGCAGGAGAGCTTAAAGATAGTTTAACTACATTAATACTTAATATTTAATTCCTAAGTTACCCAAGTCTTCAGGCAAGAAAAATCAATAAGGTTTGGAGCCTTGTTAGGATTCTGGAGGAAAATAATCCTGCCTACCTTTTCCCATTACAAGTAACAACACTCTGTTTTGAACTTACTCTTGCTGCCCAGGTTTCTTACTCCTAATTAGGACATGTAGTTTGTCTGACAATTACTTACAGGAGGAAAAATGTGTCCATAATGGACAGGCCAGACTTTTCCTTGTTATCACTCAGCAGAAACCCAGTAGAATGTCTTTTAGAAGTTTTTTGGATGTTTTATGTTCTCTAACTTGCTCCAGTGCTTCAACTGAAAAACTAAAATTGGAATGGTGTTACTTCTAGCTGCTGAAACTATCCTGACTACATTTGAAAATATGACATATAGAACCATAGATAAGTTTTGAAAGTGAAATTGTTGAAAATTTTGGATTTGTATACATTTCACACAGAACAAAATTTAAAGCTAAAACCTAGACTAAAATAATGTTGGAGGAAAGGAAAGAAGCAATTTAAATGAGATATATTTCTTTTATTTCAACTTCAGAAACATTATTTTTTTTCTCATATTCTGGGACAAGAATATAGGTTCAAGCTTTCCCACTTCGCAGGAGAACAATGGCCTTAGAATGGGATATTTATATCTAAGAATACATTAAGCTGAAAAGGCAATTCAGAAATGTAATTCAGAGTCACATGCTACAACCACCACATAGAAAGGGGAATACATGCAAACATTTCTACAGAGAAGAGCTTCAAACAAACTTTGTTGAGAATAAAAATACAACTAAATTAGAAACAGGAACATTAGGCATTCACATGACTGAATGGGCCACATTATTGATTCTTGAGACCCTAGAGCCTCTGATTTTAGAGTACATTTGCAAAAGGCTTTTCTTAAACTTGGGTATCCATGAAAATTGGCATAGTTTTGAAAGAACCCACAGGCATAAATCCAAGTACATTCTACATTACTATCTTTTCATGTTTTGTCTCTCAATTCAGTTCAAATTAAGTTTTATTGTAGCTTTTGTTAATGCTCAGAAGTGCCAGCCAAATTATGCCAAATGTTTTCCAAAGATAATTTTGCTCTGTTCTTATTTGTTGAACTACTATGTGTTGATCCTAACTGTAACTATTGCAGTGCCTGAGTGTTATTTTGATGCCAAATTGCTGGAGATTTTGTGGTCCTGAAGTACAAAATGTCCTGTGATGACTGCTAATAAGCTTATTATACACATTTGTATATTTAACTGATTTAAACTGCTAGAATTTGTTCATGATTATTTAATTAATTTCAAATGTAAAGATAACATTATTGTCAAGCTATGATGACTTAATTTTCAACTTGTTTTTAAGACAGAAGTAAATGAACCTCAAGCTGTTCACTGTTATGCTTCAGTAATTGTAAACTGACACATTTCATCAAATAGTGAAGACATTTCTGTTTTATACATGTGACAAATAAATCTGTGCACAATTCATGTATGGCTTTGTTTAAAAGGAGTAGAGGGTTTTTAGAACAGAAAATACATAAATAAAATTAGTCCTATTGGATTTTATCATAGAAAAAAATATAGTTGAAAAATTAGTTTGGATTTCACCTTCCAGTTTGGCATTTCTGTGCACATTTAATTATTTAATGTCACAAAATATGACTTTTAATTCATTTTAACCTTTAATTTATTTATAGAAAAATTTCCAGGAGAGAAATTTGTTCTGGCAGACTAATATTAAATAATGTTCCAACAATGTTGTTTTTTTTTTTTTTTTTTAATAGGGTCATTATATCAGATGGTCAAGTTCAGATTATATATGTCTATAACGAATTAAAGTTTCATGGAAAATATATTCTGTCATTGAATAAATGCAGTTGTGTGCCAAAATTTAAAATATCTATCAGATTCTGAAATAAATACTAACACTTGTTGTAGTAAAACCATTTTACATTTGCAGTTAAGTCAGTCCTATAGAAAGGTCTGAAACCTCTTTTAAACAGATATCCTTAAATTCTGTAGGTGAGATTCAGATTAAAATTATAGCACTACATGTCCAACATAACTCCATTGTCTTCTACTGGATTTATTCCAAGGAGACCGACATCAGAGTCAGGCTGGCTGGTTTTCTATGAAAGTCTGGCAGTGTTAAGCTCCCTGATGTTTACTTCTGGCTCCTTCAGTACTTCAGAAATTCTTAGAGTATCTTTAGGAGGCTAATAAATGCAGGGGATTGACCTGTTCTCAAATTTTGCAGAGGCTGGTACATTATGGGAAGCAAAGTTGTCTGGTGTCTTCTTGCTACAGAATATAGGTGTGTTTCTCAGACAAGTTCTGAAGAATGATGAATTTATTTTCATGTGTTCTGAAACTTCATTCATCCTTTGATGACAATCCATGATAACCTGTTAGCTTAATAGTGATGAGCAATTATGATAGATATTTTCCCAAAAGATCCAATCTGCTGAAAATTATATGAATTTGTCTTAATCCATGTCTCCTTTTCCATCTCCTTTCAAAACGGAAAATATTCCTTTGAACAGGATACACTCTTTCTTACAGAATTTTAGTAATTTCATTTAACAGCTCATCTGAGTATGTGATTTGATGTCAGTTGCAGTATTTGAGGTATATTCTGTGTCATTTTACAAGCTATTTAACAATGTGGTTGAAAAAATTTTAATCAATTAGTTTACTCAATTAATTTCTGATTAGTAGCCAGAGACTCTAACATCTGTATCAAACTGTATTGCAATTCACTAGGGAATACTCAGTCTATGAGCTAAGCTGAGATTAATTTTCACATTTCCTTACTCTTTTACATGTTTTTTTTTTTTCAGTAGATTTTTGTGTTTGTGCTGTTTGCTGTTGTGTTCATGTACTGAGTCAGAAAAGGGTGATAGAAATGAATATTACACTTGAGAATAAGAATTGAGATGTCGGATTGTCTACCATGCCATTCATGAATATTAAGAGAAAACTGTCCTAGATAGATAAATAAAATAACAAAAAAATATAAGAAACAAATTGTGAAGGGAAAGTTTTAAGACAGTGAATGCTGATGTTACATGGAAAAGCAAATTAATGTTATACAAATTTGAAAATGTAAGTATGTCCATCGACATGGAATCTTCTTAGGTCTGTGACTAGAACTATGCACTGAAAGTAACAAAACTACATTCTTTGAAAAACTTTTGTTACATTGAGGTGAGCGGTGTGGCAGAATGCACACTCTCTCTATGTAGAGGAAAGAAGGCTCCCAGGCATCTGACAAGACTGCACTGAACAGATAAGCATAAGCTGCTTAACTGGGTATGAGCAGTCCTGAATTATGTCCTTAGAATTCTTTTAACAAATTATTTTTCAATGTAAAATATGTGAGCATTCTCTGTATTTGTCCATCCCATATGCTGCTGAGCTGTTAACTGTGTTCTTTAGCAGATGAATGTTCAAAAGAAGACAACAAATGTAAATTTCTTCCTCCAAAATATTCTAACACAAACTTTTTTCTATCTGCTCATAAAAGGATATTAATGTGCTCTAACATCACAGGCTGAAATGCAAAACTACTGGAATAAGAGAAATACTGTTTTACAAAGAGGAAATAAAATATTGTACTGATAATTCTTTTCCTTCCCAAAAATCTAAATCATCAGTTACAAAAGCTGAGAATAAATGTTTTGACAACTAAACTACTATATAGAAAGGAATAAGGTCTCACTCATCTTTTATCATATGAAGAGTATTGCACAAATATGGTTAAACAAATCAGAGTTAGCTAGCTTGCATGTAATTTTTGGACATGCAATTGTCTGAATCCATCCAAGTGGATGTTCCCAGAATGAAGTGAAGCATTTTGGATTCTGTATGCAGAAAGTAAATTTAAATTAATTGTTCTACATTTCTGAATTTGTCAGTATGTGTTAAACATCTTTGGAGCATGCCCCACCTCACAAGGGACTTATGTTCCTATTTTTCTGTCTCTGTTTCAGTTGGTTAGGACTACTCTGCACATGCATAAATACTGAATTGCCAGCACAGGGGAGTTCACTGGATAGGGAGGGAATTACCTAACTCAGGCATGCCCAGAGGAGGCAATTTGCTTGGTTAAATCTTGAAAAAGAGATATAAAGTCTGTCCAAGTCTTCTGGTTCCAGACACCATGCTGACATTTCAGTGAGATATGTGCTTTTTCCACTGATGGAACCACATGTTGCACCTTGGAATCCTAATTCTTTACACTTCTGGAATAGACATATGGGTATCAATCCAAGTCTACCTTTTACTATTTTTTCCTCAAATCTCTGCAGATTCAAAGGAGGAAATAGTTTAGGGATCTAATCCAAAAATTGTAATTCCTCTTGCTTGCATAAAAATTAAGCGTCCAAAGTTCTTTCAGAAAATATTTTTTCATTTAGAAGTGACTCTGTACACATGGTTTTGAATAGGATTTTTCTAGTACAATCAGAGGTTTTATTTATAGACATATTTTTCCAGAAGAACTCCTTGTATGCTTGAATATGGATTTATATAAATGATCTTGCAATATTTGTAATCTTGCAACTGTAATTGCAGAATTTGCAATCTTCTTTTGCCACCTTTGATATCATTTCATCCCTAGTATTCTTTTCAGTTTTCCTTGTGTGATTATGCAGGAGTTGTGAGTGGTTTTAAAGCTGACATTTCTATTCCTCTAGTAAAAAAATATGCTTAAAAAATAACATTCTGTAGCATGAAGTTCTAGCAAACAAAAATACAGATTATTTCACCTCTGTCGAAGAATTTAGATTAATTGCAGGTACAATTATTTTGGGACAGTCTGTCAGCAGACAGGTCAAGAGGTGCACAGATCTAACCTCTATGCACAGATATTATGCATTCTGTAAGAATGGAATGATGAAATATTAAATGTGCATCTGAATTTCTTAGCATTATTTTTTTCATTTCGTGCCATATCCCTATGATTTTTCTAGCTTAATTGCCTGCTGGTAATTTGTTCCAAGTCATTATAACAACTGTCTTTACTGCAGATAGGAGAGTATATTGATAGTAATAAAGCTCTGTTACAGATTTCATGCATTTTTTCTTCAAGCATTTTTTTTTTAACAATATTTTTTAATTTACATCTTCCAAGCACTGTGACTAAGAGCTGCACAAAAGGACTTTGCAAAACTACTATGCTATTTATAATGAGAGATCATTCTGAGACACAATAAGGAAGATGGGAAATTCTTTATAAATTAAGGGATCTTACAGGCCTTTGCACTGACAGATTCCCTTTTTTAACGTCATATATGTTTCAGCATAAAATAGAAGTTTGGTTTTCCACAATGGAATGCAAACAGGCATAAAAAATTCAAAAAAGCTACTTTTGATATAGGATGATATTAACAACTCAAAAATTTACTACATGCATTAATTTTATAAAAAAGAAGGAAAGAATATGCAACCAAACCCCAAAGTCTTTGCTACAAGAAATGCTATAAATAACACTACTAAGTGAAAACAAAAGCACCAAACCAAAACTAAATAGAAAAGAATAGTACAAATAATTTTCTTTTGAAATCTCACTTTCATTTATTGAAAGTCATAAAATCACAGGATATCCTGAGATGGAAAGGACCCACAAGGATCATCAAGTCCAACTCCTGACCCTGCACAGGACCTTTCCCAAGAGTCACACCCTGTGCCTGAGAGTATTTTCCAAACACTCCTTGACCTCTCTTAGGCTTGGGGCTGTGACCACTTCCCTGGGGAGCTGTTCTAGCACCCAACCACCCTCTGGTAAAAGAACCTTTCCTAAATTTTACCTAAAAATCCTTTGACACAACTTAATGTTGTTCCCTCAGGTCCTTTCATTAGTCAACAGAGAAAAGAGATCAGTGCCTTCTCTTTTGCTTCCCCTCATGAGGAAGCTGTAGACAGCAAAAAGGATTTCTTGGTTCCTTGAGTGTAAACTACCCATTGAACAGAAAAAAAAAAAAATCCTCCCTTTAAACTTGCTGCTCTGACCTAATATGAAACACCAAAATATAAGAGCATGTTATGCAATGCTTTTAGTATTTCCTTCTGTATGTCACAAAATGGATTCCCAGCATTCAAATACCTTCTATTGTTCATTAATCCTTGAGTTCTGGAGGGCATCCTTTGTGAAGAAGGTTGCAGTGTACCAAGAGATTTAATGTTGCCCTAAAGATCATGGAGTTAAAATATATTCAATTGTTCACCATTTGTGAGACACCAAAAGAACAATCTCAACAGACCTACCTTTTTAGAATAATATTTTATTTTCATCCTATCATTTAGGAGTATAAACTAGCCATACATATAATTATATTGAAACAGTTCTGTTGACATTACCTTGAGGGGGAAAAAAAAAAATTCAGGTTGTACTATTTTAAACCTTCATACAGAACCTAAAAAAAGAAACTCAGGAGTATGCATGCATCTATATATAGTTAAAATATTTATATATAAATCATTAAATTGTTTGGGTTGGAAAAGATTATACATTTTAGTCTACTTATTCTATAATGCTGCTAATTTCAAAATTATAGTGCAAAGATAGGCACATTATCACTTTTTTTTTTTTTTTTTTTTTTTTTTTTTTTTTTTTGTTTGTTTGTTTGTTTGTTTGTTTGTTTTTGATTGTGGTAAATTTTTGTTCCGTACTGCTCATCATTATTTTGAGAAGTCAGTTGATGAGATCTCTAACACAGTCTTCTAGAGGTTATATAGTCTTTTAAACTTATTTTCATATAGTCAAATAGAAATTTGTTCTATAAAACTTCTGCAGTTTCTTGACTTTATGAAATGTCTAGCTTGTTTCCAATCACTAGAAAATGTCTGAAGTCAGATAAACTGGTTTTGAATTAAGAATATGTCAAAATATACATTAGAAAGGAGCCTTACTTGGTCATCCTTATGAACGACTGCCACTTTGTTGAAACCTTATATCCCAAAACACTGAAAAATGATTGCATGGATAGTCTCCATTTGGAGTACATTAAGCAGAATTATCTCCTGTGATGTAATCTGTTGTCCTCAGCCTTCAGTTTCCTGTACCATTTTCTGTTTTTCTTATTTTCCCAATGTTACCCTCTGTTCATTTCTTTACAAGTTATTTTCCATCTCTTCAACAATTACCTTTATTTGCTGTGTCTGTATACTTAAAACTACAAAGGAGATTAATTTTGTTTTCTTTCCTTTATGCTTTTGGTGTCTCCAATTATTTCCCACCATATCTCTTCAGTCATGAAATGTGTTTGTAACAAATCATAGCTTGTCACAAGTGATATAACAAGTTATTATGATTTTACAATACTCATAGAGATTGCATACGAAGATTTTGCATCCACCATCTACAAAAGGCTCATTAACTATTTGTCATTATTCCCTTTGTCTGAGCAGGTTATTTTAAGAAGCAGGTTTCTTAAGGGAAAGTTTTTCCTTAAGGGAAGTTTCTTAAGAAACTCCATAATATACTTTCATGTCAAAAGGGATTAACACTGACTTCCATGTCCAAAAGAATTGTATAACCAATGAAATTTGAAGGGCAAGACCTCAGATGAGATATATGGTAATGAAGACAAAAGATGCTGAGCTTGTGGTCCTTGCTTTATAAGCAGGGAGCTGATGCATGTAGTGTGCACATAACAAATTGCCGTCTTCACCCCAGTACCTATTGTGTCTCTCTTTGTGTCAAATAAAATGTTCTTTAACAAAACATTTAGGCTTTATTTAGCTATCTGAGTATCTGTAATCAGCTTTAATCTTGCTCTGTAGCACAAATAACATTCTTATGTTCAATGCTCCAGACATTTAAATAGACATAATGGTCTCTAATACCAAGGAAACTGTCGTGGTTCAGGAATGATATTCTCCAGTTTTAGTACTCTTGCTAAAATCAGGTGCTGCTTTTCCTCCCCTCTCCAAATGGAGGCACAAAAGGCAAAGATCATGGGTTGAAATAAGAGCAATTTACTTGAATCAACAAATAGATATGAAAAAAACCCTAAACAGAAACAATATGAGTAATAGAAGTTATTAAAAATGAAACAATTTACATGAAAAGCCCCCAGAAATGAACAATGTCAGGTTGTTCCCTCCACCATGTTCTCTTAACTGAAAGGACCTCGTTTTCCCCAGAAGAGAGTCCCTTTTCCCACATCCATCCCTGGTAATGACGTGGTGGTATAGAATAAACTCAGGGCCCTGATAATGTTGTCTCCTGGTCAAAAATAAACCTGTCCTGTCCAGAACCAGGACAGAAACTTTAGTGTATTGAAAACGTAGACAGAAATAAAAATCCTGGGGTTTTTTGAAGTGAAAAAATTACAGAATATGTAATTTTTAACAAATATTTTGTTAAAATATTTGTACAAATATACGTATTTAACAAATATTTTTTGAACAGGTGTTATTTTCAGGTACAGAGTACTACAAAGTTCATTTGGTTTTGACATTCTCTGCAAGAACAAATCTTACAGATACAGAATTTATTTTTTAATATAAATTATCTCAAAAGTCAATCTATTATTCACAGTAATAACTGTCTCTCTAGTTGACAGCTTGAAAAAACCCCAATGCTTTATGGCACTAAGAGAACATTTATTAAATACTTGCAGCACTTGTTAATCTCAATCCATTTTTCAAAGGTTATACTTCTAATATAATTCCCAAACCAAGCTTGAGTAACAGACAGGAAGCTATGCAAATCTCTGCCAAGATAAAAGTATATCAAAGTAAGATTGAAAATCAGAATAACAGTTGAAATGCAATTATAAGCCAGGCCAGAGGTTTTATGAGCACATGAAGTCAACAGAAATCAACAGAAAGATAATCCTGCACTTCAATGAAAGCTGAATCCCAAACAAACAGGGTGGAGGCAGGGATGTGTATGCCTCTTGCAATAGTAAAATGGGATTTACATGTGACTTTCTCTTTCTTCTGGGAGATTATGCTAGTTTATTGGAAAAAGTCATGAAAGTAAGCTCATAAAATGGTTACACAAAAGAACATATAATTACTTAGCTTTTTAATGTGGCAAGATAATAGGCAATCTGAATTCAGCTACAGCTTTGAGAGAGCTTGTAACATGAAATAAAAGTTAGAGATTTCACTTTTCTTTAAATTTATGCATTGCCAAAAGAGTTTTCCAACTTTTTTAACAGTAAGACACAAAGAATTATTTTCTGCACAAAACTCAACTTCCATCCTAATAAAAATTTAATGTGGATCACAGTGAAGTGTGGAAGGTGAAGGTCAGATTCTCTGTTTTACTTACCATCACTCGACTTTACACATGTGGTCATCAGGTGTACAATGTTTCATGCTTGCAAGAGCACAACAAAATTCCTTCTATTGTTTTAAATTTTGTTTTCTTTAGTGCAATATCAGGGAAAGCAAATAGTGATTACTATCCATTCTTTTTCACTGTGTGCAAAAATAACCAAGTTGCATTTGATCCTTTTCTCTTTTGTTTTAATATACAGGTTGATATGAAACTTCTGCATTTGAGGAAAAGAGTATCACTGTAAGCAGAGATAAACTTAATTATTGCACATAGATATAAATATATGAATGTACACAAATGCATATAATAGCAGAGTTATAAGGGATTGCCCTAGCATATTGTAGCCCCGTAGCCTAGTGTAGCAATTTTTTTTATTTCTGGCCAGGAGTTTGGAATTAACTTAGACATACAGCTCTTAGTAGGCTGTGGCCACCATGCCTCATAGCTGTGTCTGAATAGCTCACCTGTGATATAAGACAATGAAAATTTGCTTTTGGTGGTGCTTTGGGTAAGAATGACTTGAGACAATATTATGCTTGAATGCTGTTTTCATCTATGACAAATTTATAGATACTCTGAAATTCCCCATTCAAGAAAACGCTCCTCCAACTATGGTCTAGTGTTCCATAATATGGTGACTGACATATGCTGTAATTTTTATCAGGAATTACCTCTCAATCTGGTCTGTCCAGCTCATATTAAATTAAGTGCTCTCCAGTTTCTTCACAGTATCACATGATTTGATTAAACTCTGATGAGCAGGCACAACACCAACTTATTTTGGAAGCTGTTTATGTAATGCAATAATCCCAGTTCATTATGTCTAAAGAGTCCTACTATATCTTCATGTCATTTTATCTTGTCAACTTTTAATCAGTGACAACAACATGAGAATACTTTAATTTCTGGAAAGTTAGCTGCCATTAACTGATAACTTAATTTGAATTAGCCTGATGCTGAAAGATAATTGGAAATTAGAACTTTTATTTCTCAGTAATTTTTACCTATATATTGCCTTGTGTTTAGACCTTTAATGTGGAAAAAAATGCTTTGACGAATGCCTAATAATTTTCTACTACATTTTTTGTATTGATTAACCAAAAGTATATATTGAAGCAGACTGTATTATTTATTTCAATTCAATTCAAACATGAAGAGTAGACGGGTCTTCTGATCAGATTTTTCTTGTTGTATGCCTTAATATCTCTTTAGTGTTAGCATTAAACCTAAAGTAATGCATTCTTGGGTTTATCTGACATTTACTTACTGATTATGTGTTCTCACAGTCCTTCCTGAAACTGTAAGAACAAAGAAAACTGAAATAATGCTATTAGTTTTGACATGCAATGATTCTGGAAGCATTGAAAAAATTATTTAGCAATCAATTTGTTTTGAATTGAACTAAACATCCTTTCATATCTCCCAAAGAATCAGTAAGAGAGAAGTTAAAAAAATGGAAAAGCACACACATCTTACTCCACACTATTTTCCTCACGTTACTTGCCTCACAGTCCCGAGAGCCTCAACCATATGTGACTTCAATGTATGCAGTAATCCGCAAGTAAAAAATTTCTTTTAAAGATGATTATTGGGGTACAAAATTGTGCATTTTTGTTAATAAAACTTTTTTTGAAGGGATATTCATCTTCACACAAGGAGTTACAGGTGCAGCACATCACTCCAGGGTTGTCGTGCAAAAGGTTAGTTATTTTTTTATTTATTTACCTGCTTTTTTTGAGCCTTACTATTCTTGAATTCCAAGAAACATAACTATTCTTCTTGCCCATATATCCTAATGTGTTAAGATGTTCCAGATGCAGCTGAAAAAGAAACTTAGAGAAAATATTGCTTCTTTATTCTATGTCATGATGACATTAATTTTGTTGCCAATTCAAGTGAAAAACTTCTATCTGATGAGATGCTGCATGTAGATCTTTTCCAGAATTTCCAGACACCTCTTTTTTCCATAGTATATGTACTTACATATACTCATTTATACATATATACACATTTCAAATTACTTTTCATATCAACATTATTTTTTCTCTTAAATTTCTGCACCATATGGAGATCTTGATTAGTCAGCACTGTTATGTCATGTCTGAAAGCTCTGCCTTCTGAAGAAACTAAGAAGCATCCATATAACAGTAAAAGAGTTTCATAATCCATCTATTGACCTATTAGTTTGCTGCCTAGTTCTTACTGGGCTTATCACAGACACACCATGCAGGGCACACCATGCAAAATAATTTCAGATTTTTGTAAGTGGAATGACTCTAATCTCACCTAAACAATTTTCTCTACGATATTTTATGTTCAGTGAAATGGTGAAAACATCTGAGACTACATTTCTTTAATTCTTGTGCTGCAGGCTGTCTTCTTGCAGATACATTTTTTTCAAAAGATGGCTTTATATGCATATTTAGGAGCAAATACCTTCAGTGGTGGAGGGGGTGGTGGG
The DNA here is from genome assembly GCA_032173965.1 of Sitta carolinensis. Classification (NCBI taxonomy): domain Eukaryota; kingdom Metazoa; phylum Chordata; class Aves; order Passeriformes; family Sittidae; genus Sitta; species Sitta carolinensis. Next base: position 29,894,763 of record CM063285.1, read on the forward strand.
AGAGGGAGGTGGGAGGGAGTAGGGAGGAATGACACAATGACACCAAATCCAGACTTTAAATAACCTGGAGAAAATGTTGATAAGCCTACTATTGAAGATTTTTTCACCAAAATGTATTCTTCAATATTTCCACTGTTTCTGTATGTCCTCAGAATATCAATTTTAGCAACCATGACTGGAAATTTGCTTCAGCTATAGCCACCAATCACCAGCATGTGGGAGAAAACCATGATAGAATTGACAAACATTCTTAGGTCATGTCACATTTTCTAAACAAAACACCCATAAACATTATGTCTTCTCTTTTGCTTCTCAAAATAGCTTCCCTCAGCAGCAGAGAGAAAAAAAAAAAAAAACAACCACATTGAACTTTGGTGAACCAAAACTATGTGGCACGTCTTGTTTTGTTCAGTGCACGTATCTGTCAGCTTATGCCGCATTCAAAGTCTGCCATCAATGACAGAAAACTGTGTGCACACCCCTTACTTGTTTGTTTAATGCTACCCTTACCAATAGTGGAAGCTTGTGGGGGTGGAAAGAAGTCAGTATTTGTTGTTTGAGAGAATTGTTTATTGCAATACAGTCCTAATAGAGAACTACTGTTTCTTCTTTGTGAGTGTGCTTGCACACATATATGTGCAGACACACATAGAGGAATGTTGGAAAGAGTGGGAGAAGAGCTCTTCAGAGCCTGCCCTCCCAGGCTGCAGGCTAGCATGAATACTGTAGATTAGATGACCCATTGGACTTGCTGCACTGAAAGCACAGGTGAGAGGCTGGACAGTCACTCTGAGAGCACTAGTCTGACAGGGGTTTACTTGGGCGTTATTAAATAAAGAGTGACAGGCATAGGATTACAGATGGAAGCTGAGCACAAGGACTTCATGATGAAGGAAGCTGCTAAGACCAGGCAACGAGAAGATCTACAGAGCACCAGCCTGTGGGGAAGAGCATTAAAAAGAGAAGAATAGAGAGCTGGGAAAGAAATATTTGGATTATGGTATAGACCATGTGATAATCATAAAACGTGTACTTGGCATTTGATTTAAAATATGTGGTTATCAGTAGTTGCTAATTACATTATATATAAACCTTTGCAGTTAATTGTCAGTTCATATAGTGATTTAAAGAGAGCTTTTGCCCTCAAGGAAATTATTCTGAAATTATTATCCCTATTTGGGAAAGCAGAGGATAATATATTTGAGTAGCAACTTCCTACAGTGTTATTTAAAGTCCCATGAAAATTTTTTGTTGAATCTACTACTTTTTTTGCTTTCTCACAATCTTTTTGCTTTCTCTATCTTTATATTGAGAGCCTCAAAAAACCCCTGTCTTTCCTCAATTGAAAGAACAATAAATTGTTGCCAACCCCCTGGCATGGTTAGTGACACATTCTATTAGACCAGGTTTCTTGAAGCCTCTTCCAACCTGGCCTTGAACACTTCCAAGGACGGAACATTCACAGCTTCTCTGGACAACCTGTTCCAGTGTCTTGCCACCTTCACATTAAAGAATTTCTTCTGTATATCTAATCTAAACCTGCCCTCTTTCAATTTAAAGGCATTGTCTCTTGTCCTGTCACTACTTGCCCTTATAAAAGGTCCCCTACAGCTTTCCTGTAGATCCCCTTTAGGTCCTGGAAGAGTGCTGTAAGACTCCCTGGAGCCTCCGCTTTTCCAGGATGAACAATCCTAGCTCTCTGAGCCTGTCCTCATCGGAGGAGGAATTATATTTTAAGTTTGGCTTTGCACAGGTGACAAGAAGGTTGCAGACCACATTACTTGGTCAGTTGTTAGAGTTCATAGAAATGAACTGACAGCACTAGAACTCACTTTTCTCCATAGCTAATTTTTGACAATCTGCTGCTTTTAGAGCACACAATTATTTTTCCTAACCCAAAATGTGTACATGGATTTATGAGGGTTTAAAACATTCTTGTAGAGATCACTGGAGTGTATACATGGAGATAATGATAACTTATAGCAAACTTATTTGCAAACTTGAATTTTGAGAGTAATAATTTTGTAGCATTAAAAACAAATTGTGTATCAATTTCTCAGACATGAGCAACTCAGCACAAGTTATGCTTAAGAAACCAAGCCCATGTTTTTTCAGATCATATTATTTTATATTTCCTCACCGCATTGTAAGACTTTTCTCTCTCTTTTACAACAGGTCTCTATAGGATTTGAGAACTGGAAGAGATTTAGTGAAACTACAAGTTCCAGTGAATTCACAATTTGATATTTTAGTATGTAAAATAGACAGTACTTTTTAGCAGAGCTACCTACAGCCTAGAGGAGGTTTCAGAAATGTGAGGCAGTACATCACACTATATCCATAGAAATAAGACGTTTTATTTCTTAAAGGAAACCAGTGACCTCCTCTTTGACAGACAGGATATTATTAGATGTTTGTGAAATTTAGTCGAGCTATTTGTCAAAAAAACTTTTCAGTGGTGTCTGTGTGTCATCAGACATAGACACAGAACAACTTTTAGCATCTGCTCAGCTGTCCTACAACATGTGAAATCTAAGAAAGAAATACATTTCAGAGCCACTTGAAAGTTCTTCACTGTGTTGATTAGTATCTTAAAAATGTGGGAAATGAACCAGAGTAAAGGTGTCACCACACCAATTCACAATGTTCACAAAATAATTATTTAGATTTTCCATCCAAATGCTGGGATTGATTTTCCTCCTTCCTCCTTCATTTTTATAGCAGTGATGAATATAAATAAGTCACAGGAAAATTGCTTCTCCACTGTTTCACAATGCTTGTCTTATCTAGCAGGCACAGCTGTCACACACCCAAATGCTTTTATTTACATTGTCTATGGATAGAAATATTAATGCTAATGTCTTTTAATAGAAAAAAAATACTTATTATCAAAGCACATAGTGAATTTCAACTAGACTACTATTTTTTTGTCCTGCAAGAGGTAATGATTGATTATTTTATCCAGTTCACCAAAAAGTCTCATTTTTTTCTGTCCCTTTCTCACACTGATGACTGCCACTGACTTAACTGGCAGATACACATTTTAAAATGTATGTGTACATGAAAATGTCACCTTGTTTTGTGGGCTTTTTGTCACTATTTATGCCCTTTTAAGATAACTCAGAATATTTCAACATAATAAAAAATAATGTGTCTAGTTATGCCTTGTAAATATTATTTGGTTAAAGCTCCTAAGAAACGAAAAAAAATTCACTAAAACCTTATGCAAGAGAAATGGAAATTTTTTACATAAATATCCTGGTGAGTTTTGTGTTTGTACATAAGTGAATGGAATCAGTAAAATAAATCCTCTTTTCTATCTTTCTATGCTTTTACTTTTATAATACAATATTTTGTTTTACATTCCTATGATATAAAACTTAGGAACTTGCTGAATTTGTAATTTTATGAATAGAAATCCCACTTTAAATGTTTTAAAATAAATTATTAATTATTAATATTATTTAAATGTTTTAAAAGAAATTATCCATGCATATCCATCCATGCTTCATTCAGCACTTGTCTTCATCTCTATTTGAAATGGATAGAAAAATTACTTTCCAGAATTAAAAATAATTGCTAGCTATGAATTAAAAAATTATGTGGGAAACATTTTTACCAAACAGCTTTAATGTTTATCGAAGCTTGTTTGATGGTGTGAGTGGTATCAAATAGACAATAGCAATCTTGTATGCTGCAGGAAATATTAATTTTTACTACGGTTGTAAATTTTGTGGTTCTATTCAGCTTCAGCTAACAACTCCTCCATTATTATTGCAGGAAAGACCAACAAATTATGACAATATTTTAAGATCTGCAGAGCTCCATGCAAAGCTATTAAGTATATATCATCACTATAAGTCATACATAGATATATCATCACTATATGGATACATCATTATTAGAGATGATATAAAATGATAATTCTGTGCCTGCACATCTGGAAGCTAGGATACTGTTTTGTATATAAGCTTTGTGAGAGCCTTTAAATATTTTTTCTTGATAATGAATTGAAAAAAAAAAAAATCCTACAGTTATCTTCATCCAAAAGAAAAGCTCTTTGGATTAAATAATATTCAGAATCTGGTTTATGATTTCTTTAATGTTCAAAGCTGAAATTTTTTCAAACAGATTACAGCATACTTTGCATAATATTGCATTAAAATCACTGGCTAGATTTCAAGCTTAAGTGTTAAAACTGCATCATTTACAAAGACAATTCATATTATCTTTGAAAAAGTAGGTCAGTAAAGATCAGCAGTACATAATTTCTATACTGACTTTAAAATTATAAAGTCATAGGATTACAGAATTTTTAATGATGAAAAGAACAAGTCCAACATCAATCTAGCACTGCCACCATTTTAACCACTAAATGATCCCCTGAAGTGACATGTTCACACACTTTTGGAATGATTCCAAGGAGGGTGGCTCTGCTGCTTCACTGGGCACTCTGCTTTAATGTTTGACCATCCTTTTCGTGAGCCTTTTTTTTTCTTGAAATTGCCTTGCCTCGTGCAACTTGAGGCCATTTCCTCTCATTCTGTCACTGGTTAACTGGGGAAAGAGGCTGCACTCATGTGGCTAAAACCTCTTTTCAAGCTCTGTAGGGAGTGATAAACTTCTCTCTAGGCCTCCTTTCCTCCAGGTTAAACAATCCCAGCAGACTCCTTATAAGACTTGTACTCCAGACCCCTCACCAGCCTCGTTGTCCTTCTCTGCCTATTTATCAATATCTTTCCAAGATTGAACACAGTACTCGAGCCTCATCCGTGATGATCACTGCCCTGGTTCCGCTGGCCACGCTATTCCTGATACGGGCCAGGATTCCAGTGGCATTCCTGGCCACCTGGGCACACTCTTGGCTCATGTTCAGCCACGTTGGCCAGCGCTCCCAGGTCCTTTTCCTCTAAGTGCTTTCCCATCCACATCTCCCCAGGCTGTAGCACTGCAGGGGTTGTTGTGTAGTGACTGAAGCACGGGATCCAGCACTCTTCCTTACCGACCCTCACACAGCTGACCCTGGCCCATGGAGCCAGCCTGTCCAGATCCCTCTGCAGAGCCTGCACCCCCTCCTGCAAATCAACACTCCCACCGAACATAGTGTCACCTGTGAACTTACTGAGGGTGCATTCGACCCCTCATCACTGATAAAGGTACTGACAGGACTGGGCCCAGCACTGAGCCCCTGGGAGCCACACTTGTGACCGGCTGACAGCTGGATGCGACGCCATTCACCCACACTCTGGGCCTGGCCATCCAGGCAGATTTTTACCCAGTGATTTTACATCATTCCACACCATGGAAAGTCAGTTTCCTTAGGAGAATGTTGTGGGAAACTGTGTCAAAATCTTTACTAAAGTCTAGGTAGAAAACATCCACAGCCTTTCCCACATCCACTAAGCAAGCTGTTTTGTCATGGGAGATCGTTAATTTCAGGTTCTTGGTTTGGGGATTTTTTTCCCAACGTTTTATTACTTATATTTTGTAGTAACCTGGTAAATTTTTACATTAGAGAGAATCAGATTGTACGTTGCCCTTGGAGCTAGATATCCCTGATGATCCTTACTTCCTATGGGAATTCACCATCCTTTCTTATGCTGATCACTGGGAAACTGCTTCTATCATGAGGAATTACAGTGTAGTTATATACTATGATGTTCTTCCTGTCTTGATGTTTAAATTGTTTTATGTTAGGGCTGTGACTGAGAGTGAATGAAGTATTATGACCAACACCGTGTATGATAAAGGCTAAGTTTCTTTCTTTTTTTATAACTCTGTATTTTTAATTTAGAGTTATAATAAGATAGTTAAAAGACCATATTATGAGAAGACAGACAAGATCAATTGTATCAAAAAGATGGCCATATTTTATCAGAAGGGCTGGTAAAATTTGTTTTAAAAAGCTACCAAAGAGAAACATACAGATGTTTACTTTGTATATTAAAGTCTATTTCTGCCTTCACTGTAGGAGTATTTTTTAAGAGAAAAGCTTTTTGATGAAGAGGATAACTCAAAACTACAGCTGGTACAGGCCCACATGATACTTCATAAGGTGTGTCCAAACCTTCAAAGCATTCTAAAAATACAAACCAGAAATTATACACTATTAGGTTGTTTTAAAACTAAGATGTTTGTTTCCAAAATTTATAATAGAAAACAAATTCTCCCACTCTTGTGGAAAATGATTCCTTGTTTCCAAATTTGTAGCTATAAAGCTACCCAAAGTAATTGCAGACAGTTACCTGTGAGTCTGTAACATCCTAATTAATTCTTTATAATTTCTTCAATATACAAAATTCACATAAAGCCATATTTTGTACAGACTCATATACCACAAATCAGTTTACCTTCTTTCTGTGTAATAAAAGAATTGACTTTCAGTTGAATAGGTAAACAGTATTTTGTGTATATTAATACTTCAAGATTTAGAAGAAAAAGGAAATTGAGCTGATGTCATGCTGCTTCTGTCAAAATCCCATATGGTCTCTGCATGTTAAGGAGTTTGGTAGTGGGGGCACAATGCCAGCACATTCCCAAAGTTGTAATATGTAAAACCTCTGAGCTCAGTGCAGCTAATACTCAGTGCACATCTAATTTTTTCAGTGTGTATCTTTACTTCAGAAACCATTTTCCACTCCTTCATACAGTCCAGTTTATAAAGGCAGAGCTAAGAGGTTATCAGACCTTGTCTTGGGAAAATATGTAACAGCTCATTGCAAACCCAGCAATTTACTTTGATTGATTTTATCAATCGAAGACTGCTAACTATTATGCATAGATAAAATATGACTTTTGTTCTGATAGGACTGTGTTTGATGCAAGACTATCTATTCACCCTTTAAAAAGAATTTTCTCTTTTGAAGACAAAGCAGTTAAAAAACCACCCTCTCTTGTATGACTATGTAATACAAAATACAGGAGAAATTTTTTCAGCACTTCAACATCTTATGTTGTGAACCTCTTCAAAATTTGATTTGGCATTTTTTAGAAGTAATTTCAGTGTAATTTTTTTATCAATAGATATTTATCAATAAAACTATCATTAGCTTTTTTCCAGTTTCCTAACATCCCCAAAATGGATGACTTTCCCTCAGTTCCTATTGCATGTAATACTAATATGAAGAAACTGTAGTAAATTAACATAATTCTTCCCTTTGTACTGACTTGTAGTGATACTATCTATAGCACAGAGCTTTGTCCTTTAAACTAAGCTTAAACCTTGCATGTTCAGCTGTGTTATGCTCAGAAAACAATTACTAATGTAAAACTTCTCTGTTGATTAAACTACCGACATTTCACCTAAATCTTTTGCCTAGTTATTTCTTTTGTTACTTTCTTGGGTTTGGTGGAGGTTTTTTTACTATTTTAGGGTTCAATTCTCCATTTTAAAATTTAATTATCATTGAAGCTGGTTGAAAAATGCAAATTCAATGGGGGTAGAGGAGAAAGCTTATTTGAATTTTGTTTATATCACAGCTTCCAGGAAAAAAAGAGTATTCCTATCTGAACCACTTCTTATACCTTCCTAGGGTTCTGTTTCTTTCAACAGAAAGCAAATGAAAGCTTTGGCTTTTTGTATGTGTATTTGAAGTAATCCTTTTAACTTTATCTTTCTGTAGGCAAAAAGAGTAATTGAAAAGAACTATACAGAAAGCAAATCATCATTCTGACTTTAACCAAGAAAAGGAGAAAAAGAAAGAAAACATTTCGTCCTAGTAATTCTTTTCTCTCTACAAATTCTGGTTCTCTGCGGTCATCCAAGATGAAATTAACTGCCATTCCAAGGTTACCCATTCATAGACACATGGAATAAGTTAAGCTGGAGGGGATGTCGAACCCACCTAAGCAGCCTCTTGCTTTTTTCAGCAGTTGCTTCCCCACTTGAGTCAGTCTTCAGCTTGTACCATTGCATTGGGTTGTTTGATCCCATGTGCAAGGTTTTTCGTACAATTTCTTTGAAATGTCTGAAGTTTATTGTCCCCGATGTATTCCTGAAATCTGTGGGATTGCTCATAGCCCACCACATTGCTCATCCAGCAGCAGGCATTAAAATTACTTCTTAGGTCTGCTAAATGAAGGGCAAAAATAAATGTAAGTCACCAATGTTCATCTTAACATTAGCATATCATCCAAAGCAAAAGATGAAACAAATTTGGGGTGTGTCCAATACACACTTTGAATATTCCTATCAGTGAAAAGCCCAGTGTATTCAAAAGATAACAGCTGAAATGTCCTCTATGTTCCCATTCTCTCAGTAAATGTAACTGTTAGCAGCTGCAACAGCTGTGTTTAAAATTTTGTGTGAAAGTACTGTGCAGTGTAGCCTGAGGTCTCAGCCCTCAAAGGCTATAATAGTGAAACTTTTAAAGCAGGGAGTGTCTGCTTTTTTCCCTGCTTTCCATTTTTCATTGGAAATACTCTCTGGAAAGGCTAGCAGCCTGACCTTCCTCACATTTCTGCAATTAAGCCATGATTTGGGCAGATACAAAGAAAAAGGATCTGTCAGCTTTTTACAGTATAGCTTTAGTATTCTCCACAGTGTACTACCAATGTACAAAAGGAGTGGCCATGCTTGGAAAACAGTGTAAAACACCGGCAAAACAAATACAAACAGTGACACAAAAACATCCCTTAAGGGGAAGAAAAAAAATCCGCAACCAAAGAAATCTCCAAAAAATACATCACCAACAAAAAAACCTTACCAACCAATCAAAAAAAACCCAAAAAACCTAAAATGAAGAAGAAAATAGCTTGATTTCCTACTTTGGAGAGATAGAATAGAGAAAAATAACTTCATTCAGTACTAATCTGTCTGTTTCAGAGGCAAAAAATATACATCAGACTAAATGCCTTCTAGTTTGAGGTTTGTCTTTAAATCCAGTTAACAAAAATGAGCATTTGCCAATCATTTTCAATGCAAAATAGTAGATTAACTAAATATTTATAAATAAATTACAGTTCTGTTTCAGTATTGATTAAAATATTTAAAATAGACCTATAAAAAAGAAATTTATATTTAGCCCATTGCAAGTATATTATCAGGAACTTTAGCAAGAGGTTTTGTTTTTCTGAAGAGGCTTTTCAGAGCATCAACACCAACAGAGCTGAACTAAGGAAACATCCTTCTTGTTTAAAATTTGAAATCAAAATAAATTCTTCACTAGTTTTAACTGTACTGTTAAAATTTACTATTAATTTTACTTTTAAATTTTTCTTATTGTCATAATTTGCATAATTTTTATATTTCTCATTTGGATTTTTTAATATTGTTTCATTATTTCCAAATAATTTCTTTTTTTTTTTCAGTATTTTTTTCCCCAAAAGGAGTTATGAATTTTTTTGAGGAAGAAGAATTTCCAGCAGTGGAAAATCATCAGAAGATATTCCACGCAGGCAACTGCCAAGATCTGAAGTTCAAACTCCACATGGATGTAAAATATATTCATATGTCTCCTTTGGATTAGAATATATTTTCTTTTAATGGTGATTCTTTACCAAATAATATTAATAGTTATTCCATTCTTTGGAATGGGGGAAGAAACCCTATACCAACCAGTTTATTTTCCTCATTAATTTCCCTCATCTGCACTTGGATCAAGTTACATAAGTGTCAAGGAATAAATATCCATGAAAGTGCTTTGATAAAAGGATATTTCTTTTGTGTGTTTGACTTTAATTATATAGTGAAAGTTATAAAACAGCCCTATTGAATGGACCATCTATTATTGAGTCTGGTCTGATATAAAAGTTCTATATAGCAAAGTTATTCTGATTTACCTCAGAATAACAAAAGTTAACAATTCACTGTCATTTTAAGCGACAAACAGCACATTTTTTAGATAAAAATTTACAACAGAAGTATCTCAGTTTTGAGGTAGGAATTCCAGTAATGTCAGTTAATACATCCATTTATGTACAATCTGGTGACACTGGAGCTAGCATTACACTTATGATCTAATATACCTAATATGAAGCTGTGGAAATTAAAAATTAAGTACCCAAAGAATTGCATCATTACACTTCAGTGAGATGCAATTACAATAATCTTTTAGTTAGAAGAAAACCAAGTAATTGCCTCTGCTCCAATCACATTGATTAGATTTTTAAGAAAAGTCCCTACTTTTCCTGTCTATAATAGTGCTCCAGAAGTGAAAGAGTTCAGTTTGCCTTAAAAAATAAAGTGATATTATTTAATAAGAAAGCTCAGATAGAAGCTGCAGCATCTTGAGACCATGCTTAGGGACTTGTGATGATCAAATAGCAATCAAATGAGTTGAGACTAATTTTTTTTTGGTTGGGTTATTTTTTTTTTTCTTCTTTTTATTTTTGGTTTGTTGTTTTGTTTTCTCTTTGGTTTTCTTCAGCATTCCAGATATAACATTTTAAAATTAATTTACTGCAGTTTTTCTATATTGGAGTCAAAGATTTTCAATCATACCTGTGTCTCTTTTCAGAGATTAGCAAAGCAATTTTCCCTATGAAGATGACCAAGCTTTAATTTCTTTAATTTTTTTACTAGAAAGCTAAAAAGAACAGAAAGTTTTGAAACAAATTTTTAAGTAAGCAGTATGAGACAAAAGGTTTTCTTCAGTATTTAAGACAACAAGTTTATCCTGGTTCAGTATTTAAATGCAAATGTTTCTGTTTGCAACATGAAAATCGCAAGGTTATGTAGAGTAGAATCTCTTTTTATTAACACCAGTTTATAAATTTCTAGCTTGGAACTCCTTTTTCCAGACTTCTCTTTTGAAACTACGACTGTATTTGTGACCAGTAGTGTAACATAGTAAAATAGTCAAGTGCTTACAAACCAAGAAAATTAGTGAATCCTTTTGAATTTTGAATCCCTTGCTTGAGTCTTCCATTTGCAGTCATTCCCTGTGACTAGAAAAGATGGATGTTATTACTTTCTAACTTAAAAAACCTAAACAGCATAGATATTGTTGAAGACCTTGTATCTTTTTCACAATGACTAGTCCCATTCCATTTCCTATGCTTCTTGTGTCCAGTGCTTTTGTTACCAGTACTTTAATTTGCTTTGATTCAGCTAACATGCACAAAGGCATTGCCAGTTGGAAATAAGCATGCCCATGTGTGGTTAACATAAATTCAAGGATTGGAGGGAGTGGTAATAATTGATTGAAATAAATAATGCCATTCAGAAAAAAAACAAAACCAAACAACCCAATGCAAAAACACACAGACAAAAACACCTATGGTCCTCCTCCCTTCACACAAGTCCCTTTAAGGGTGTTTTTGGATGCTGGATTGACCAGGGAACAGAAGTAGCTCTGCTTTCCCATGAGAAGGGCTCAGGCACTGCATGGAAGAAGCAGAGCTACTTCTGCTCCCTGGTCAATCCAGCATCCACAGGTGTTCTAAAAGCAGTCATTTTTTTGATGAAAACCGGTCTAGTCTTGGCAATTTGACCTCTCTAAACTTCTTCAGCGATGATAGCATCAACAATACTGTAACATTGGCTTTCAACGAAACATTTCTAGTTTTAAAATCTTCACCTTAATTAACCTGCAGTAGTTATTATTTGACTTCACCACATAGATGTTCTCTCGAAGAAAAGGAGATGAGCTCCCCAGCCACTGCAAAGAGCAGATTCATCAAGGCTCTTTATGAATGCAAGTGTGAGAAGAAAGGTTTAGCAAGTGTTCTCAAAGGTACACGCACTTAGGAGAGTTACTCCAGGCACACGTGTGCTATGTAGGAAGCATGAGTGAATAGCAAGACAGTAAAATTGAGATAACATCAGCATGGAAAGGGCTCTAACAACATAGAGTCCATTTTGCTCAGGCTCAGAGTATATACATGGGCAGATGCACTAGATTTTCTAATGAGTTACTATGTACTTGTACTTCAGTACCCAACAAAAATTAGAAACCTTATGAACACTCTTCAAAATAGCTATTGAGTTTCATCAAGAAAAATTAGTCTGAGCTGTCAAAGCAGCAAAGCACAAAATTATTCTGTATAATTTCATTGTAAACAGCTTTTTTGCTTACTTTATGCCATATTTCAGTGTACCAAATAGATTTTATCATTATTATCTTATCATAATTTTTTCATTCAGATCACAAAATAAATCACATCCTCCTTTGCATAGACTATTAATTTTATTTTTTCATTGTAGTGATCCTTTATTTATGACTGCCTGGTATCCCTGCAGAAAAAGGTAATATTGCTTACATGGAAAAATAATAACAGAAATGTATATAAAGTATCTAGCTAAAGTTAGCTGTTGGCCACTACAGTCAAGCAGCTGGAAAAAGCAATAGACTCTGTCATGTTCAGTCTGAGCCAAGGCCTTTGAGTCAAACATATGGATTCTCATTAACTTTAGTTGGCTTTTCAGGTCTGTGTTCCATATGTATGCCAGATTGAAAACTAAAAGTATTCTGTGAACTTACCTTCTATTTGTTTTGTTTAACTTACATTAAAATTTTATGCCCATTTTCTGAAATTTCATAATAAATGTGTATAAATAATATGTTTTCATTGTAGACTCAATTAGGAATTAAAAAGTAAAATAATTCATGGTACTGGCCATGAAGTGTTTGAATAGGAAACATATAAAGATTATAAAAAATGTGAATACTATTGAAAGCTGAGAGAGACTAGATATTAATGAAGCAGATACTGCATATGTTACATCCAGATGTAGAATGGGCTCTGGTGTTTCTTTTGCCAGGGTTTGACACTGAAGTGAAATGTAATTTATAATAGCTTATTTTAACCCTCGTGTATAATTAAAATTGCTAGGTGAAGATACATATATACACATATACACATATATGTACATATACATGTACATATACATATACATGTACATATACATATACATATACATATACATATACATATACATATACATATACATATACATATAATGTGTGTGTAAATGCAGCCTTTCTTAAACTTCTCCAGGGATGGTGACTACAACACCTCCCTGGGCAGCCTGTTCCAAAACTTAACAACCCATTCCTTGAAGACATTCCTCCTTATGTTCAGCCTGAACCTCCCCTGACACATCTTGAAGCTGGGCCCTCTTGTCCTGTCACTGGGTGCAAGTGAGAAGAGGCCGATCCCCAGCTGCCTACACCCTCCTCTCAGGGAGTTGTAGAGAATGATAAGATCTCCCCTGAGTCTCCTCTAGGCTAAGCAATCCCATTTCTTTCAGCTGCTCCTCATATGACTTAGTCTCCAGATGCTTTCAACATCTTTGTTGTCTTTCTCTGACTTGCTACAGCATCTCAATGTCCTTTCTGAATCGTGGTCCAGATCTGAACACAGAACTCAAGGTGTGTCCTCACCAGAGCCAGCTACAGGGGGAGAATTTTTTCCGTGGTTCTGGTGGCCACACTATTCCTGACACAAACCAGGATGCCATTGAGTGTGTTGACTACCTGGGTACTCTGCTGGCTTGTGTTCAGGCACTCTGCCCCAAGACTGCAGCACCACAGTGGGGCTGTTGGGTGCCATCATCTTCATAATTGTTTTATTCCACTTGTAGAACCTTGTACTTCATATGTAAGGGCACTTGGAAAGGTGGGGTAGTCACAGAGGAGGTGTGCTGGCTGACCAGCAGGAGCTCATCACTGTTGTCACCTGTCCCTTAAGTCACTGCGTTTAGCCAGCTGGGGAGAGGATATAGAACCCTGAATACCGTGCATTTGAGCCAGCTGTTGGGCCTGTCCCAAGGAAGACAGGCCATGATTACAGTTGTCTGTGTCTCTCTCATACTAGCTGATCCTGTCAACCTCCCCACTGCCTCCCAGAGCGTGGGCACTGAGCAGGCAGTTCCTGTACCTGGGCACACCTTCCCCAGGGGTGCTCACTGCTGCAGTCCCGTGCTGACCCAAGAGCAGGGCACAGTCTGAAGCTGACACCAAGGTGGTAATGTGTCCACAGTGGAGCTCTGTCCTGGCACTGTGTCAGCTGTGGTGGGGGCAGAGCTTAGAGGGGACATGGTTTTCTGCCACTGGGTACCACACCACCATCTGGTTGGGCTGACAGGGCTCCAGCTCCCTTCCTGTGTGAATTACCACACAAAGTGCTGTGCAGGGCCCTGGCTGATCAGCACACCACGTGTGCAGTGCTCCTGACCACCAGTGCTGCCCAAAGGCTTCCTTTATGCATTACGGGATTGGCTACTATTGGTCCTGTCCCTGTCCATTACTCTGTGGGATCGCAGTGGCTCTCCCAGCTTGCTCAGAGGGTCTTCTATTGGGAAACCCCTCCCACCCCCATGTCATTAAGTGCATACTTGTATAATGTATGCTTGAAAAAAGAAATTGGGAAATTTAGTAGTGAAGTTTCAAGAACATCCTTATATCACTTTGATTTGTTTTTTTCTAATGATCTGATCAAAAAATTTCAGAATGCAGTGCAATTTGAGAGATTTTATGTATTGTTACACTAGCATTAACAAAAAACCTCTTTCATTTCAAGACATTCCAAAAACATCCTTGCCATAGTTTTCTTAGATTAGAGTTGATTTAGGAGACTTATTCCCATCCTTCCATTCAAACTTAATTTTTCAAGATAAGAGCACTGTATATAGAATTGGAAAGATGCAGTAGATAAAAATAACTCTGTTCAATCAACTTAAAAAATCTGATTTATATTGACAATAAGAAAGAACTATCTTTTCTTTATTTGTGATTTTATGCACCCTTATCCAGAAGACTAGGTAACTTCTTGGATTGATAGACTATTTTCTCTTTCTTAATTGCTTTCTACCATATCTCTGGAGATCAGAGACTTTCAAATGTAAAGTTCTTCAAATAAAAAAATAGTTTTTAAAAAAATTAGCTCAATATAATTATTTAAGTTCTCTGTGAATATTTTTTGGTACTTCTAGTCATCTGCACTGTATGCACAGTTTTACTAAATAGCAATTACAAAGCTATGTGTGTATATGTATGTTTTAGGATATATATAGTCATACATATACACATATATCTAAAAATGTGTGTGTACACACACACACACACACACACACACAGAAACACACAGACACAGACATTACAGATATAGATATAGATATATAGATATAGATATAGATATAGATATAGATATAGATATAGATATAGATATAGATATAGATTAGATATAGATATAGATATAGATATAGATATAGATATAGATATACACACACACACCCAGGACAATCAAGGGATTAGGCTGAGCCAGCACGGGTATAAGAAAGGCAGTTCCTGTTTGACCACACTGATCTCCTTTTATGACCTGCCTAGTGGGTGTATGATCAAATAATTGTGGATGTTGTCTATGTAGACTTCAGCAAAGCCTTTGATACTGTCCCCCATGGCATTCTCCTGGAGAAGCTGGCAGCCCATGTCTTAGTCAGAAGTGGCTGGATGGCCATGTTCAGAGAGTGATGATGTACAGTGTCATATCCAGTTGGTTACTATTACTATTACTATTACTATTACTATTACTATTACTATTACTATTACTATTACTATTACTATTACTATTACTATTAATCCAGTTAGTTACTATTGGTGTCCCCCAGGGCTAAGTATTTGTCCCAGTCCTGTTCAATATCTTTACTGATGATCTGGATGAGGGTATTGAGAGTGCCCTCAGTAATTTCAAAGAGACCATGTTAGGTGGGAGCATTGATCTGCTGGAGGAGATCTGGACAGTTAGATGGGCTGAGGCATCAGTCTGAGTCTGAAACTCTGGCATGAGTTTCAACAGCACCAAATTCTGGGTCTTACTCTTCTGCCACAACAACCCCTTGCAGCACTACTGGCTGGGGACAGAGTAGCTGGAAAGCAGCCTGGTGGGAAAGGGCCTGGAAGTGTTGGTTGACAACTGGCTGAGGATGAACCAGCCGTATGTCCACATGTCTGAGAAACCTAATGGCAACCTGGGCAAAAAAGGGTTGGGACAGCAAGATTAGGAAATTATTTTCCTCCTGTACCTGAAATACTTTTGAGCCCCTCACTGCAAGAAGGACATTGAGATGCTGGAGTTGTTCTAGGGAGGGGCAATGGAGGTGGTGAGGGGTTGGAGCACCAGTCTTCTGGAGAGTGGCTGAGGGAATGAGGAGTGTTTAGCCTGGACAGAAGGAGGCTCATGGGAGAATTTATAACTCTGCATCTATCCAGAAAGAGGTTGTAGTGAGGTGGGGGTCTGTCTCTTCTCCCAGGCAACAAGTAATAAGACAAAAGGAAAAATCTTCAAGTTGTGCCAGAGGAGATTTGGATTGTGTATTAGGAAACAAATTCTTCACAGAAAGTGTTGTCAAGCATTGGAACAGGCTGCCCAGGGAAGAGGTCAAGTCAACAACTCTGGTGGTGTTTAAAAGGCTGATAGGAATGACACTTCAGGTATGGTTTAGTTGTGGACTTGGCAGTGTTGTGTGAATGTTTGGTTAACAGCTGGATTTGATGACCCTAATGTTATTTTCCAACCTACATGATTCTATGATTCTAACAATAATACTAATATTAAAAAATGCTATGGGTGAAATAATATATATTGTACTTTGAAAATAATAATATTTAATACATGTTTTTAGTATTTGAATTCACTTTAGAATTATTAAAAAAACAAAGAGAAATTTACATTAGTTGGTGAAGAAAATTAAAGACAACAAATGGATAAAGGAAGAGGGGCAAAAAGCAAAATCCTTTTCAAATGTCTTCAGTTCAGTTACATAACAAATCTGCCACATCAATAGGATTTTTTTTCAGTGTTTCATGATTTACATAGTCTACTTGAATACATTTTAGCTGTTACTGAGTATGGAGAAGCTAAATTCTCAGTGTAATTGAATTTTCAGATTTATCTGGTATCTTGTTTCATGTCCAAACCAGTAGTTTTAGTTAAAAAACTTCAATCCACTCTGTAGCTATTTCTCATCCCAAATTAATTTGCTCAGTGCAGGTTCGGAGAAAATGTCATGCTGACAAACAGTCACAGCACTTTGCAGCTGTGTGGTATCATCAAGACAGTTCTATCATTTTGGAGAGGTACACAGCTGGTAGAATTATAACATCCTGAGTACTAGATATAGAAGTAGAAACAGCAAGGGGCATAAATTCTTTCAAGCAATGTGAAAAACAAAAATCTTTGAAAAAAAAAAAGAATGTGAGTAAACCCTTGTACCAGTTGACTGGAAAGGACTTTCTTTGTGATGCAAATTAGTAATCATGACCTCAGTTTTCTAGCCTAACCAACTCCCAGTGTTATAACCAGCCACTTTGCAATCTTCAGACTGTGAGTTAACTACTTTATGGCAAAATGCCTCAGAAAATGGTCTGTCATTGAGTAGCTTCATGAGCAGCCTTCCCTGAACTGTTAATCAAAGTGATTGGCACCAGGATTTGAGCCCTCCAGGTTAATCCAACTCACTAAGCCACTATGTTATCAAAATTTCTCCACAGTTCTGTATATTTATTGTATTTTTAATAGAAGTGCTCCACATTGAACATCTGTTACAATCTCTGTAATGTAAAGGTAAAGAACAGTGTGGTTATTCCTGCATGATCAATGTTAGATATTGCTTACATATTTGTGTTCAAATAACAGAGCTGACTTCAGACACAAGAAAAGTAGTTCTCTAGGGTGTCACATTGATTAGAGACTTGAAGTCATGGCTGAATCTGGAGGGAAAAGAAGTGTCCTTCAGGTTTCATGTCAGCAGCTCCTGCATTCTGCTGATCTTTTGGTGGTTTATTTAAGTGGTAAAGCAGCTTTTCTAGGCATAAGACTTTGGTGATGAGGACAGACAAACTGTTTTCTGTCAGGAGAAAAAACCATGGCTCTGCTACTGACAGCTATTTCCCTTTCGTATCTGTTTATTCACTTGGACTGCTTCTGCAAATACAGCTAGCACAAGCAGTGAACTGCACAAGTACAGGGGAAGGGGTAAAAGTGAGGATGAAAATGTTTGGAGGCTGGCTAGTCTTCACTCTTTTCTCTGACACTCAGCAGAAACATTTGGTCAGGAGGGATATGTTTTTGCAATACCTGAAAGGGGTATTGAGTCAATAGATGGTGGAGCCTCGTGAGGTGTGCAGTCAGAAAGGCTGTGTGGCCATGTCAAACCAAGAACAGCAGGATTTGCTCTGTTTTTCTGGCTCTGGCACAAAATTTATTCCCTCATGAGGTGTTCAGTCACATCCTTATCTTGTTGACAAAACAACCTGAGGCAATTTTTCAAGCATTTTATCTGGGGTATGAAAGGCCTGGTTTTATCATTCTTTCTCAGGTGTATTACTGAATTTTTTCACAAATCATCTCCAGTTTTGGGATGTCCATATGTGAAATCTAGAAAACTGGTTATGAATATTTTCAGTCTTTTCAGTGGTGTCACATCTTAAGGTAGACATGCAGCCTACCCATAGCAAGTAATTTGCTTTGTTAATATTGCATTTTTTAATTTTGGAGATAAACTTAAAACTGTAACTCATCTAATTATTTCTAGTGACATTTCCTCATCAAAAAAAATTTCTGTGTTCATTAAGTGGTCTTGGTTGAAAATGTTCTAGTATGCGTTGCTTTTTACACAAGTACAGATAAATTATCATTTGTTGTTACACTTTACTCTTTCAAATTACTATGAAATAGTATAAACATTATTACATGAATACAGTTTCCTAGTTTCTTTGAAACTAGTTTTCTAGTTTCCTCTTTTTCTTTGAAAGATTAGTTTCCTAATTCTTTGATGAATTATGATTAGTTACATGAATGTATCACTTATGTATCCACTCCCTTTTATTTGCTGTGTTTTGAAACTATGTCCTAAAATACAATTAAAGTTTTTCATTCTTTATGCAAGAACTGAAACTCAGTCAAAATATTGTAAAGATGAGAAAATTCTGTATTATCTATAGCAAATATTATCTACACCTCAATTTATTTAGAACTGCAGTTTCTGATTTATTGTGGGGAGGGGGAAGAACTCTTTCTGATGTATTTTGATAGAACCTTTTAATTCCTTTTTCTTTCTTTCCTTTTATATAAGATTAAGTTCTTTCTATTTACTTCTTTACTTTCTTCCAGGACAGTCTTAATGAAAAACAGAAGGTTGTCCTTAGTCTGTATAACGACTTTTCATCTTTTCTTCCTATCAATAAAAGAAAAAACAAGTTTAATTGGTCTAACAATACATAGTGTTGTCCTCTTACATTATGAAAATGTTTTTTGTAATAGTGTCATGCATAACTGAATGCCATGGAAATAGGTGTGAAAGCCCTTAATGAATTAACTGTCATTTTGACTGCAGGTATTAGCAGTTCAAAAATGCCTATTTTTCTGCAGAAACAGCAAGAATTCATCTATGTAAATTAATCAAAAAAGGGAAGAATACTAAAAGGCAATTCAGACATCAAAGACACAAAGCTTCAGTGAGGATGCTGCACTGGTCACAGATAAAATGTATTAACACAACTGATAATTTCATTTGAAATTGCAGGGAACTTTATTCCTCTGTAGCAAGTAATTTATTCCAAAATTGAGGCTTTACCTATTTGATTCAATTCTGAAAGCTTCTATAATATGATTATTTCGAGATACCAAATTTTTTTATTCTGCCGAGGATATTTGGAGAATATAGTTACCTAGCTCTCATCTCCAAGGTCAACTTGTGCTGAAATTCCATATTTGGATATGACTTTCATCTATTTGCAGTGAAAATAAGTTTATATAAGGAAAACAGGTATCGTCTTTAGTACTCTGAAATAAGCGTCATATTATCCTTTTTTTTTTTCAAAAATAACATTGAAAGCAATTTTGTTCAAGGGGAAAAAAAGTCTTGTGCTGCAATTGTTGGAAGGAATTGTCAGTTTCCCAAGACTGAAAACTCTTGTTCTACCAATTTACTTTGAATTAAAGATATTTTTTGTATCACTGCCAACTGTGATGAAGTGAAATGAACACTGTTCAACATGCCTTGAAAATTAAAAGCTTGCAATTTACAAAAGTACTATCTGTCATCTATTTTTCTTATTAGACCTTTCAGCTATCCATATTTCTTCAAAATGTGACCTTTCTTTTACCCCAGCTCTCCGTAACTGTTTGGAAAATCAATGGCAAGTTTACAATAACGAGCATGGAGCTTTACAGACTGTGGAGAAGAAAACATTTTGATAAGCAAATGGATTTCAATGTCAGCTTTCTAAGCAGTTGTTACAGATAAATGATTTGAAAGATTATTGAAAATATAGTGTCTTTTTATAAAGTTACTTTTCTTCCCATGCAAGGCACAGGAAATTGAATCAGCTGCAGTACTGAATCGACTAGGCTGTCATTGAAATGTGTGACCCTGTAGTAAAATAAAATCAGTGTCCAACTGTCCAACATTTCTAGACCTTACTGAACTTTTCAACCAAAACAATTATATTTCTCCTTTTCTATTCTATTCTTTATTTTGCAGCATAAAACTTTGTGACCTTTTCTGTCAGAACAATACATTGGAAATGGCAGTATGAAAAGTGCTTGGCAATACAGAACCTTCAGACCAAAATTATAATAAATCTTGTCCTTTTCTTCTTGTTTCCAAAATTGAATCTATGCTTTATTATTTTTTTTCCTGGTGAAACAAAGATTCATCAATGATCAAGAGATCTTCATTGAGGAAAATATCAGGATTGTGTAAATATCATATTCTTGCTCTTTTAGCTTATTGATTTTGGATTCTGTTTGAATGTTTCACATCAATTCAGACACTGTCTTTGTAAGTTATGGTAACATCATTTTTGGATACTCCTGGTGGCACAGGATATATCCGGTGGAAGAAACTGCAAAGAGTAAAGTCAGTAATTGACCATATATATTTCAAAGCAGAAGTCTTTCACTGTACTAATTTCAAAAGCTGTAGTGGCTGCTGAGGTGGGTTTCATAAGAAACAGCAAACACATAGCTGAAAGCTCTGTGATCAAGTGTTGTAATTTAACTATTAAACATACAGTCACAAACCTGTCAAGACTGGATGAAACAATGGATGCAAATGCAAATCTACGAGTCTCTTGTTTGCTTACTGGAGAATGTAATAGGACATGTGAGAGAGGGAGATGAAGTTCTTGTGAAGTCTGCCCACACATTTGGTAATTGTGTGGAATAAGTCCCACTTATAATTCAAGGGACCTTTTCTTACAAGACAGTTTTGATGGAGATCTACAATAACACGAACCAAAATTCTCAGGCTCCTTCTTTCTCTTTTGTGCTTTTCCATGAGGCTTGAGTCTCACTAGCTTCTCTAACAATCTCTAGCTACACCAGTTGTTTACATAATATGAATTTCCCCTCTGTCTTGACATTCAGAGATTTTTGTCATGTAATATTTTCATTAAAGAATGTGTCAAGGAAGAGAAAAATACTGACTAGGTCAAGAAATACATTGTTCACAGTGATCTACTTAATGAGACAATGCAGAGTTTAGAAAATCCTTCTGTGAGTCTACATCATTCACTCAAAATCCTCAGGAAAGAGTTTTCAAGCATTTCCACAGATTTTTGCTTTATATGTTCATCTTTTTGCAGAAGCAATCCCTTCAGTCAATCTGTGAAGGAAAAAGACTGAAAGATTGTTTTGTTGGTCCACTATCTTCTAATTTCTAACATTGAAGAAGACTCCTTTGATCATTGTCAAAGAGGTTCTCCTATTGTTCATATTTACATTAACATTATAAATCTTTAATTATCTTATTTGCATACAGGAGGCCCGGAGCAATCAGCCTAAAAAAAACTATACTGCAAAAAGTTTGATGGCAGCTTTGTTTTCCTATACCTTGTTTTCCTTTCCAGTAAGAATGTGAACATTGCAAGCAAACTAAAGTTAAGTTGAAATGACTGCAAGCAGGTTTGACAGAAGGTTTTCATCTGAGCTAGAAAAGTCTGAAATTTAGATGTGAGAAGACATTGTCAGTTATACCAAACAACATTACTAAAAGCCCATGAATTTCTATAAAATTCCTAGTTTTAGTAGAATACATCAAGAGTTTCACAACTAATTTGTTATTGGATGGAAATAGTTTCATAATAAAAATTTGGGGGTTTTAGCAGAAAAAAAATATTTGCTGATAAAATGCCAGATGACACTTTGGGAAACAGAAAATAATTAAAATTATTAAATAATCTAAAAGAGGAGTTTGAGCAGTCCTGAGTGGAAAAAAAAACCCAAGAAATAAAAACCAGAAAAGCAATGTGACTCTGTGACTCTTCTGATCTTCTGAGAACTACATTTAAGTTTTAGTGGGGTCAATGGAACCATTGATATATTTCCCCTGAGAATGTGTTTTTCAGAAGTCTATGCTTTTGACTTATGCTTAAATTCACGGTGATGATTTTGAACCTACACAATTAAAACTATAATTGCATCAGAGTTAACAAACATTTTCAAAAAGACCCATCAAAATGGTCATCTCACACCTGCTGACAAGAAGCAGATATATACATTGTTTGAATTATTGTTTCATTTTTCTTCCTTCTAGAAAATATTTATGCACATGTTTTGCATGTTATTTTTCTATTTAGTAACAAAAATGTTTTATTAAGATCATTGAAAAAGCTAAACAATTCGTGAAGAGTCTAAATAAATGGCAGCATTTTTCCTGGGTATTTAGGCCATTTTAAATATTTTTTTTCTGTTTTATCGATTCTATTGAGACTTGGGTCAGGTGACATCAAAATTGAATCGCTGTCCTTAAATTCATTTGAAGTTAACATCAACAGCAATGCCAATTGCTTCCAGATGAGGTTCTGTTTCAAAATTGGATTCCAAGTAATATGAGTTTTGGAAAAGGTGCATAAAGAGTGACACAGATAGATCTAAGTTAAACAAAACTGTAACTTTGTCCTGCTTCTTGCATCTGCTTCTACTACATTAGCAATATCGCATTTAGTTTTGGTGGGGATCATGAGTGAGGTGCTCAAGACAGCATAGGACCTACTTTCAGAACTGTAATTGATAAACAAGTTATCTCTAGGAGTCAGGTACACTCCATCAACAGATCTGGGCACATTTACAACACTTCAGGCTAAACAGGCAACAGAAATCTCTGAAGAGAGGTACTCAGAAAATTTTCCCCCTCTCTTGGACTTAAGCACCTAAAACTAGGTCTGGATGAGATGCTTTGTGGGACTGGAATGCATAACCCTTAGCTGCTTTTGAAGCAGAGCAGAAAGCAAAAAAAAATCTTATTTGCCTAATCCTTACAGGCCTGGGGCTTATAAACATTCCATGTTGATAGTTTCACATATGCTCAAGAAAGTTAAACAAAGGTTATATTACTCAGAGAAATAGTTCTTCAGAGCTGTTAAATTCTACATGAAGAAAAGGAAAGACCATTGGAACAGAGTCCTTTGCCTAGGGCCTGGAGCAATGAACTTGCAAGTTTCATTACTGAAAATGTAGGGGGTTTCCAAAACTCCAGTGTACTGGAAATACTCAACTGATTTTCTTATTCTGAACAAAAGAAGGAAAAAATTAAATATATATTAGAAAAAAAGTCACAAATTATCAATAGCAAATACAATATAAAATATAAATTTCTAGTTGTAAAAAAATTTTGATGTCTAAAAGAGGTTCATATTTATTTTTGTAACATTTCAGAAAAGCTGAAGTTACTTGTTCATTTATCCTTGTTTAATTGTCTGCCATAATTTTATTCCTTGTCAACTTTTGGTTTACTATGGATATAGGAGTATTTTCAACAGGTTCTATTTAAAATTTTTTAACACAAGGTAAATATAACAAAGATGCAGAAAAACTGGAAGAGAAAAGCATAAGAAATAAGATGTTACACTGAAGAGGATTGTGTTGAATCTCAAACATATAGATGTTTTCTCTTTCTGTACTGATCATTGCATCAGGACTGATAGCCACTTGGGACTAGCCTTACCTAAATTCCAAATTTTACTATTACTGTCTGAAAAAATTACCCTTAGACTGCTAAAAATTGGTCAAGGAAAGTGAACCTGACACGTGAATTTTCAAAGGAGAGTTGTGATATCTGATAAGAAGAGAGAAGTTTGTCAGCTGATCTGGTTCATTTTCTTTTCATAAATTACGTGTTTACCTTGAGATGTTAATAAATATAGATATATATTACTTAGAAAAATTAATAAATATACTTTGAATAATATAAACACAGATTAATTAGCAGATTTATGACAAACATAGCAATATAGGTACACATAAGCAATCTACAATCTATTCTATTATACCATCACAAGAGCCTACTTGGATAACCTATAGATGAAATATCTATCACATTTAGGCATATATATTTGTGCCTTACTTAATGCAAAGAAAATCTGTGTGAAACAGCTGCAGTTTTCTGTTTTTAAAGGGTATAGCATGTCATGTTACTTTTACTCTATGGATGTTTTCTCTCAGGTTAAACTTAGACATTTGTACCTTTATAAAATCACCAAGACAGGTGAAAATTGCTGCTCTGAAATAGCTCAGAGAAGCTGTTTAGAAAGTCCTCAAGAAGAAAGACATCATGTGGTGGCCAAATGAGCATTTGGACATCAGTTATTATTTCTCTTTGGAAATGGCTCAGAAGAAGCCAAAGACTTGGCTATATTGTTATCCTTTCAGTATGAGCTGAAGGATGATGCAAAGCAAATGTGGACCTTCCTTTGAAAATCAATCCTGATTTCTTAAAGGAAAACATGCTTTTATATACAGCTTAATATAGCAGTTTATTGGTGTAAATTTTTGTTCTGTAAAATCTGGTTTTGAAAGATTGTAACATACAGTACACAATATAAAACACTTACTATTACGGACCATTAAAGAGAACTTAGAGAAACCTGGAAGATATCCAGTATGAGCCAGAGTTTGGTTTTGCCTAAACAAGTCCTAACACTGCCAGCTCTTTGTTGAAAGTGCCACTGCCTCCTTTTGTCCAGCACCGAAAGTACTGCTGCAATTCTTGACTTGATGACTTCATATAATCAAGGTACCCTCCACAGCAATGTAGCAACATGCAGTCCACTACTAAAGAACAACACCACCCCTGGAAATGTTACCAAATTAAAACAGAAGGATGGAAAATGAGCTCATTTAAAGACTGAAGGATGAAGTTCAAATCCTTTTATTTTCAAATGTCTGGTTTTAATATTTTTAAGAACAACTAAGATAAAAGTTTTAATAATGGTGATATTGTAAGAAAATTAAGATATAAAAGAAAAGTAATGAAACTGAGGAAAACTGGTCTTTTTTTGGGTTTCACTCCCCTTTTTGTCTGGAAGCATTTTTAAAAGTCGATGCTGCAAAGAATCAAAAAGGCTATTTTGAATGTGTCTCCTACGGCATCTAAGAAGATCACACCGAAATTAATCTTTAGTGAGGAAAATGTTAGATTATTTTTTTTTTAATCATCTGAATATTCGTCATAATTAGGTTCATGTGGAAAGTATAACAAATAGAAATTCATGCACAGGACATAATAATGGAAAATATCATTACATTCAAAGTCTCATTGAATGGTTTGGTTTGGTTTGGTTTGGTTTGGTTTGGTTTGGTTTGGTTTGGTTTGGTTTGGTTTGGTTTGGTTTGGTTTTGGTTTGGAAGGGACCTTAAAGATCATCTATTTCCAACCCCATCAGCCATGGGCAGGAACGCCTCATGCTAGATCATTCCCTAATCCCTAGCAAAGAGAAATACAGCATGTAAATCCTACATGGTGAAAGAGAATATAAAAAGAATATTACTATCTATATTTTTGAAAATTGCCTTTAATCCTCTGAACTATCAACTACTTTGGAAAATCATGGAATCATAAATTTCATATAGAATTTTTTTGAAGTATATTGACGAAAATAATAAAACAAAATTCAATATTTATAAAATACTAGGCCTAAAAAAAATATTTGAATTTTAAAACAAAATAGTTTTGATTTTGTATTTACATAGATGATGGCATTCAGGGCCATGATATGGACAAATTACACTTTCATCCTGATACATTGCCTTGCAACTGTTACTTTCTCAAACAGATGCTAATAACTGCTTTTCAAGATGAACATTGATTGTTTATACATCAATGCATATGACTGATTTTTGGTTTTTTAAGCTGT
Organism: Sitta carolinensis; assembly: GCA_032173965.1. NCBI lineage: Eukaryota > Metazoa > Chordata > Aves > Passeriformes > Sittidae > Sitta > Sitta carolinensis. The sequence goes on from CM063285.1 coordinate 29,920,841, forward strand.
AAAATCACACTAAATCACAGGTGTTCACAAAATGCCCTTCTAATGTGGCTGAATTTTTGCACAGATAATTGCACCCAAAGTGCTTATAACAAAGAGCAATATTAAAGATATATTTCCCACAAATGTGGTTCTTAAATTCACCTTTCTATTACTTGTTATAGTGAAGATGTTTGCATATTTTTGGTAGGGATTTTTTAATGTTTTTATAAAGGAAATGATTTAGAGCTGTCTGAATCTTATAAAGTGGATTTCATAAAAATTCTTTTAAATTGAAAGTCAGATCCATCACATATTATGTGTCTCTTATTTGTTACCACTGTTTTCTTCTAGTCTGTGTAATGAAATCTATTTGCTTTTCATAGCACTCGAGTCAGAAATGTTGCTGGTAACAGCGAGACAATCTGCTACAAAAGCCAACAGAAATTGCAGCAACTAGAAATCAAATTGATCTGAATAAGATAAGAAAAATGTGTATCTTTCTGAGTTTAAACAACAATCTTCCATCTTCATCTTCCACAAGGGGGTTCAGACTCTTATCTTTGACTTAGAGGTGAATGAGATATGGTGCAATTCAGAATTTCAAACTCTGGAGTCAAAATACTTAACCTTGAGCTCACTGAGAGGATAATCAGGTACTTCTGATGAGCCTGGCAAAGCTGACACATGGCCTGTGTGAAGCAGATGAAAGTTTGGAAGAACTGTATCTCAGAAGGAGTTATAAAACAACAGGGGAATAAATGGTGCTGCAAGTGAAATATTAAAATAGCATTATAGCAGAAAATGTATTGAGATAAGGATGAGGAGCAGCCTAACCAGTAAGTGGCTTCTGAGGAGGCCATAGCCAGGGACAAAAAATAAAAGCCAATCAAACCACCAAGCAAAGGAGAGTGAGAGAGAGATGTATTTATTCTTGGGTAGGAAAAGGTGACAGGCATTCCCAGTATGTGAGGTAGGCAGCTAATTTTAGATTTCTGTTAAGCACCACCATTGCTGCAGCCTATGAAGCACACAAAGAAAGAAGGTCACAACTCTCCTTGAGAAGGAGTTCTGCCTGGGTTTAATCATGCTGACACCTCCAGAGCTCCACATGATTGCTGGAACATAACAGGTGAAGAAAAGGGTGCATAGGGCATATTAGTAATTGCAAAAAATATATGCTATGAATTAGGCCCTTTCTCTCTGTTCTCTTTTTGTCTTCTGTGTATTTGTTACTTTGAGTCTTTACTGGGTACTGCATATAAAAAGGCCAGAACTTCTATTAAGAAAATTTCTGTACAACATGAATACGATTTTTTTTTCTCCAGCAGAAAAAAGGTTCAACCTATAAGAAATGAAGAAGGATAAAGATCAGGGAATTAAACAACATCATCTCCAGAAACAGAATTGTATTTATTGTCAGCTAATTTACACCCAGTTAGGAGACAGTTCTGAGAGTCAGCGTTTTTTAGATCTGCACTTCATGAAAAAGAAAAGGACACACTTCTCATTATTATTATTTCCCTATTTTCCAGACCAAGAACTAAAATACCACCAGTGACATAGTTCCATATGTGCAACAAATGCAAAATTTCTAAATGTGTTCATAGTACAGCAAAATTCACCAGCACATCAGCAGTGCAGATGCTATGATGTTGTTGCTTATGTTGTGTTTGGAGAGCATTTGTCATAAAGTAGAAGAAAACCAGATTTTTCCTGAAAATTTTATTTCAATGTCTCATTAAACTTATAGTTTTCTGCAAAATTGAGTAATCAATTTGAATACTGAAAGTCTATTCATCACAAAAGAAGTTACATTATGTTGTGTGGAAAAAAACTGTATTCCATTAGGAAGTAAGCTTTCTCATCCAAGTCATAAATCAATTTCAGGGTTTTAGCATCTGAAAAGGTAAAATTTTTCAAGCATACTGAATCATAGTAATAATCTCAGATATCAGAATACAAAAATAAGTCTTAAATTCACTTTTGTTTTAAATATAAATGAAAATATTTCTTCGTTATCAAAACCTGCACATTTATTAATGGGAAATGAAGAGTTCTTTTCAGGACAAAGTACTAATTTCTTATTTAGAACTCATTTTCGTTAGTGGAAAAGCTTCAAAAATATAATGGGGTGAGGTGACTAGCATATTATTTAAAGGGACTTTTCCTTATTTTATATATATATATGTATGTATGTATGTATGTGTATACACATACATACATACATACATACATACATACATACATACATACATACATATATATGCTAAAATACTTTAAAAAAAAGATAGGAAAAGCCCTTTATACACTAGATATTTTTCTTCATTAAATATATATATATATACATAATATAACTATTTATTATTAATGGTATACTTTTTTTCTGTTCAAATTAATATATAAATCTATAACAGAACCAGAGATTTAGTCAATACTTAATTCAGTCCTAGTTATGCACTGAATTGATTGATGCAACTCAATTAGTCTTGCTTAAGAAAGAACCAAGCAGGATTGTGTTATAGATTAGGAAGAGACTAAAATCACATGCTGTGAAGACATTGTCAGTGTCTTACAAGGGCAGTTTATAATGACCATAGACAGCTTTAATGGATATAAAATACACATGTGAAAACAGAGCACTTCCTGTACAATAATAAACTTAGTATGAGAAATTAGAATTAAACTAAACATTATAAAGAATAGGAAAAGAGCCCTTTCACTTGAGCAAAAAAAAAAGTATTTCCAGTTAATCAAATGCTGACTACTGTGGAAAAACTTTGTAATCCAGGGAAATGGATTTTTACACAAGGGCCTGTCTGGTATAAATAATTCCAATGATATTAATACGTTTGTATAGAATACATTGTAAAAACAGAATTTTGATACAGTGAATAAGAAACTGTCTCTCTGCAAGTATTAGCTAAGTTCTAAAATAAAATTTTCATTTCCATGTCTGTGTCTCTTCCATGATTGTTTTCTAATGACACCCCAGTAGAAATGGGTTTTCTTCTATGAGAATAATCACAGAAAATAAGTCAGCTTTTACATACATCTTTTTACAAGAAAATCTCAAAGCTCTGCACTATTCCACTTCCTGTCAGAACAGCATTTAATTCCTATTTTATAGTAGCAACAATGGAATCTAAGGAGACAAATGACTTATGTGGCTTACTTAACAAGTTGTAATTACTCCTATAATAAAAAAAAACAGCTCTTACAAAAAACTTTTTTCAACTCCATAATAGAAAACTTAGCTTCCTTTCCTTCCATCTTATCAAATGGATAAGGCCTGCATGGATATATGGTCAAACACCAGAGCAAAAGGTTCTTTTTTCCTGCACTACCCTTGGAGATGCATCTGCAAGATTCCACTCCTGAACGATAGTGCCGCAGGAGACTCATGACTAAAATATCCACTGAAAGGGTATTAGTGTATAAAAACTAACAACTTCATAAGGGCTGACTAATGGTAGCTGAGACAACACTAAAATACATGTTAATAAAAATACCAGCAATTTACCCTCAATATTGGTTGAGTCAGGCTATTATTTGGAAGCAAAATACAATTTGCTCATGTTGTTTTTCTCATGAACTAGGCATTTTTGTTGGTATTCTTGCACAAAATCTAGATGCCGTGAGTCACATACATTCTGTGACTGTAAACAGCAAAATGAAAAGACATGTTTCTCTGAAACACATCTAAAGATTTATGTAGATAATTTGCTGTCTATCCTGAGGCTTATGTGTGCTGCTTGAATATATATACATACACAGCTCTCTTAAAATTGGCTGGAGTTTAGAAATATAAAAGGAAGCAGTACATGAATAATAGTAGGGAGTTCAAAAGGCTTTATGGACTTGCAAAGGGCATTTGTTATTCTTTATTGAGCTGCAAAAATGGAACACTCTACTTTTTCCCTAGGAAGGTGGGCTTTCAAACTCCTAGCTTCAATGTGTTACAGTAACTTGTGAAAAGAAATTATGTTTTGAATGATTAGAAACTGGTAACCAATTACAGAATGTAAACCAACTGTTATTTTAAAAAGAAAATCCTCCAAACACTGATATTTGGATAACAAGAGAAAGCTCAGGGCCCTGGAATACACCTAAGACTGTATTTTAAAATTCACTTACTGCTAAATATTACGTATCCTTATCTCTGCCAGTGAACGTGCAGTTGAGCATGTCCTTGGCAAATTCCTATATTACCAATTGTCCACTGGCCTGTAGTACCAGCAGAAAGGGGGGAAGTTAAAACAGGCTATTTTATAAACTCTAGGCTACATGAATCTCTAGAAAAATGAATCTCTAGGCCACATTTTCAAATAGGAAATGGCACAAGCTAGCTGGTGAAAATAACCAGAATTATATTTAGAAAAACACAAAAAATGAGGAAATAAAATAGGGGCAGAAGAGAAGGACTGATCTTGCAAAGCACATGTCTGGTTCACATGTCAGTAAGTGAACCAGTGGTTCTTCCTGGGCTTTACAATGTAGGTGATGTATGTTATCAACACCTCTGTTCAATTACATCATTCCTTGGGCCAACCTCACTCCTTGACAGAGCTATACCATCTACTGTATATCTACTCTAGGTATCTTTTCAAACTTGAAAACTATGTAACTAGACTTTAAGATCAACATTTTCTTACACTGACGTTTTCTTACACTTTCTTGTATTTGGAAAACGCATAATGATAGATGCAGTTTAACACAGATCTAATCACAGACATGATCATACAAAGGAATTGGGTGTGCTCAACACTGTGGTTAATGATCACATCAGCTGATTAACAAAAAAGCGAATCCTTTCTGAAAGAAAGAAAAGACATGGAAAAATAGCTCAGAACAGATGAACTTTAGAAAAGTAGAAAATAATTTTGTCTTAAAAAAGTAGATTTTTTCATTTCATTTCATCAAATTTAATTTTAAATAATGTTAAATACTCTTAAAACTTTGACTAATACACTCCCATATTTGAGTCCACCTTAAAAGACATTTATTTTAAAATATTAAGATTTATTAATATGTTTTACATTTACAGTCACACATTGGTGAGCACTGCTTGGGATGCCTTCTGAGTCATTTATATTAATAATATTCCTCTAGAGGTGATTGTGGGTTTGTTGGCAGATCAGGACATAGGACTCTTCTTTTTAATATCACTATTGGAGATACTTTTTTTCCCCATTTCTCTAAATGGCTTTTTAATGTTTTATGATTCGGATAGCTATTTTCTCCTCATTGATACCTCAGCCCTACAGAATATCATTCTCTTCTGTTTCCAGTTTTGACAACATGAGTGTATAGTTGGCAGTACCTAGAGTTTTGTTACTTCAAACAAACTTTGTAGATGCCAAACCAACGTTTGTATATTCAGAATTTTCAATTTGGTAAAGGCTTCTTGTTTCTCTTTTCTGCTTTAAGGATCTCCAGCTTCAAGAAGTCAGATATTATGATAAAAAAGAAGACATGGAAAATTATCCCTGAAAAGTAGGACTTGAATATGTAGCATAAGTTATGTGTTTAATTCTTTAAAACTAGGTTTCCTCCATCAGCACAAAGTCCTTATCTGTATCCTTATGCAATGACCTTTATGTTGTCATCAGAAATCAGGAGCAAGAACAGTTTAGGATTCCTTTCCTGCACACCATGTAGCATAAATGGGACAGGTTATTCTGTGATTTCAGTATGAGAGCAGGTGGCACATTTGATACTAAACCTGCTGTTGCCTCTGTCTTTTCGGAATTTCCTTAAACAACTGGGCTACAATATAAAAAGTCTGCAGGGCAATGCTTCATCTCTCAGCTAATCTCCTTTCCTTCCTCTTTTGTTCAGAAAACCTGATGCTATCATTTTAGCAAATGGAATTTCTTTTTTTGTTCTTATTGCTAAAAGCCATGAGAATAAATCCTTGGTTACTGTGAAATGTAATAGTTATAGTTTTTCCTAGAGGTTTTTACTACATTTCTTCATACCTATTCATTAATATTCTCCTTAGCTCAGATATATTTTTGGCCAGAATGAACTGGTTTTTGTTTGTTTGTTTGTTTTTTTTTTTTGTTTTTTTTTTTTTTTTGAGAGGGTTGGGTTTTTTTTTTTGTTTTGGTACAGCAATTAACCATTTAACACAGCAAACCAATTCAACACAGAACATTTTCAAATTCAAAGAAGTTCTTGCTATTCACTAGCCGTAGTTATTTACAGAACTAACACAAATTCCATTTACTACCTCTATAATGAACTGAACAAGGACAGAAAAGATACTTACATATTTCTTGATCCTCAAAGTTAAATTGATCATGAACTAAAACTAATTATACATAAGGGAAGTAATACTATGCAAGAAAATTTCAGCAATTTGTAAGATCAATTATAAGTGGACAAAATAGACAAAACTCAGAATAAAGGGAGATATGACAACATGCAGACATGAATTTTCCTGTTTAGAATTATTCCTGAAATGAAGTGTTACTCAACAAGAGGAAGCATTTCAGACTTAGTCCTTTAGTGTTTGTGAAAGGACTGACATTAACAACCCTGTCTTCATGGGCTGCCTGACTTTATTCACAAAGGCCAGTACTGAAGCCTCAAAGTATGCAGTCAGGAATTGAGTTGGAAGCAGGCAGACTTTTTGTACTCTGAGGCTTCATACAGCATCTGGACAGACATTCAAGACAAGTTGCCACTGCACAAGAGAAAGTCCAAAGTAACTTATATCTCCCATGGGGCAGGAGAAAATGGTGATGGTGATGTTCTGAGTCATTCTCTGCTCCTCAGCTGGCACAGCTATGTGCCACTCCTCATGACAGGCAGATCGCAAATTTAAAATTTAGCTCATACAAATGCATCATTTCAAAAGCCTCCAAGCTTTTTGGTGTGGCCTTCTTCTAAAGGAAAAAAAGCTCTGCTAAAAATGATTCATCTTGCCATGATAAATCCATCTTTGTCTTCCCCACTGAGACTGCTATAACTATTATCAGCTGTGACCTCAGTGGTTGTTATATAGCCATTTCTTAACAAAGATTAAAACAATACTATCATCCCCCTTTAAACAAGGATAGGAGTAGATAGAAGAGAATATAGCACCTACAGGATATATTCAAAATGAATATATTTATTTTAATCAATACATCCTTTTAAAACCATATATTTAAAATTGGGCTTGGTAGCTAACCTCCTTCTACACTCTAAAACCATTCCCAGCATCGGTAAGAGATTACATAATTTTCAAAAAGAGTCCTTCCCATGTCTTTAAAGAATTTTATTATTTGAGGCAATGATTTTCAGGAGTTTAGATTAACCACTATATTTTAACAGTTCTCTAATTGTCTGAGGTTATAAAGAATGCACATTAATCTTACAATCACCTGGTACAGACGCTGAGTAAAGAACAGCAGAAACAAGGTATATAGAAAAGCATAAACTGCATTTTATTAGACACTTAGATTTTAATAGCAATACAGTAAGAGGGTCAGAGAAGCATTATTGTTAGAAAGAATTAATGCATATGAAATCATGTAATATTTAATCAAGAGACATTTTAGGTGGCAAATATATTTAATCTTCTGGGAGGCATTTGGATTATTAATAACTGGATGATTCTTCTTTTTTAATGATGCTATTACGCTGAATGTTTTGTAAGACCTTTGCACATTGTGTGTGCACGTGGAAATCCAGTTTTGTGCCCCTCACTACAAGGAAGGTGCTGAGGCACTGGCACATGTCCAGAGGACAACAATCCTAGTGAAATGTCCTATGAGGAACAGCTGACAAAACTCGGGTGGTTTATCCTGGAGAAGGGGTGGTTTGGGGATTTTATCATTCTACAACTGCCTGAAAGGAGGTTGTGCTGAGGTGGTGACGTTTTCTCCCAAGTAACTAGCAACAGGACAAATGAAAATGGTCTCTAGTTGCACCAGATGGAGTTTAGGTTGGATACAGAAAAAATTATCCATGGAAAAAGTTGTCAAGCATTGGAACAAGCTGCCCAGGGAAGTGGTTGAGTCACCAGTTCTAGAAGGATTTAAAACACATGTAGATGTGGCACCTGGGTACATGGTTTCACGGTGGACTTTGCAATCCTGGGTTAACGGTTCACAGAATCACAGACTCACAGGTTATGCTGAGTTGGAAGGGACCTACAAGGATAACTGAATCCAAATCCTGGGCCTGCACAGCACCATTCCCGAGAACCACACCATGTGCCTGAGAGCATTGTCCAAATGCTTCTTGAGCTCTGTCAGGCTGGTGCTGTGACTGCTTCCCTGGGAAGCCTGTTCCAGTCAGTGCCCAACTACCTTTTGGGTGAAGAACATTTTCTTAAATTCAACTTAAACCTCCCCTGACACAAATTTAGGCCATTCCCTTAGTTCTGTCACTGGTCACCACAGAGAAGAAATCAGTGCCTGCCCCTCCTCTTCCCCTCAGGAGGAAATTGTCGACTGTAATGAGGTGTGTCCTCAGTCTCCTCCAGGCTGAACAGAACAAGTGACCTCATCTGCTCCTCACATGCCTTCCCCTCAAGGCTCTTCCCCAGCCTCCTTGCCCTTCCTTGGACACTCTTTAATTGTTTTATGTCTTGGTTATATTGTGGCACCCAGAACTGCCCCCAGCATACGAGGTGAGGCTTCCCCAGCACAGAGCAGAGCAGGACAATCCCCTCCTTTGCCCAGCTGGTGATGCTGTGCCTGATGAACCCCGAACATGAGTGGCCTATTGCCTGCCAGGGCACTGCTGACTCATATTTTATATGCCAACCTATGGTTGAACTCTGTCATCTTAAAAGCTTTTCCATCTGACATGATTCTTGTTAAGAAAATTAAGAACTTAATTTTGAGAAACCCCAGACTTTCACAAAACAATTTTAGGCCAGTAGTTTCAAAGGGAACTTTAGGCTAGCTCTTTAACTAGTTATGCAGTACTGTGACATATAATAGTCAGATAAGTAAGAAAGTTAAATTGTCCATGTTAATTTCCTTTTTTTATTGATAGATACTGAAATATAAAACATTATAATCAAAATATTGGATTTTTATTATGGATTAAAAAACTTTGGATTCATTACAAGTCTCCATGTAGGACATTCTTGCTTTTACCATGTCTCAATATCTCCAAGCAGTATTTTTCACTTTCTTGCTTTTGGATTACATTACCAGTGAGTGAGGAAAATGAAGCAGAATTTAGGCTCTGCATTGGAATATCTATCTCATCCTCTTTTGGCCTTTTCAATGACTATATGTAAGTCATTCATATTCCCCAAACCACTTTTTTTGAAACCATGTACATGGGATAAATATAGTTTTTCCTCAGTACCTGTGAGATTTTAGGTATACTTTATAAAGATCCTTTTGTTCCATTGATGAATGCTTACACATGTATTTGGCTCATAAAGTGAAGCTTGGATTTCCACTCATTTCAGAGAGTTTAACTGTACTAATAAAACTGGACCCTTTTTTAATGGTCACACATAAAAGTCCATTCATTAACTAGGCAGTCTTGAGCAGCTTTTTACCTGAGAAAGCGTAAATCACCTTTTGAACAACTTATTTTAGGTGCTGCACTGTCTTTACTATTTGAAATTTTTAGATTATAGAGAAACTCATTATTTTCTAAATGTTATTATGGAAATCAGATGCTATTAAGTATCTGTCCTGGTTTGACCAGCCCAGGGAAGTGAGCTGGCTGGTTTTGAGATTGGCATTTTATTAGATCAACGGGAAAGCATTTTCTAGTTCTTATTACCTTTGAAAGAAGCCCAGGAAGGTCTCTTTCCTTCTGGCTGCTACTTATGAAGGAGTAAAAGTTCAGGTGGAAGGAGTGTGGGAAGTTGCTTTTCAGCTGTAAAAGACTCTTGCAAGCTATGGTGGTTGGTTATAACATATTGAAATGTTTCCTTTACACCATAAAGAAATATGGGAGACATAAAAGAGTTCAAATTGTAGACCTGAACAAAAGAGTGAAATGTTGAAGGGACTGTTGATTTCATGAAAAGTTGAACAGAGAGATGAAGTGATAAAGACTCTTTGACTTCGAAAGAAGTGAATCTCTGTTCCTTGGAGGTGAAGGTGATCCCAAAGACAAAGAGAACTTTTGTTTTGAACATGTTATTTTTAAAATAAGACCCCATACATCGATGTGTCCCAGAGACACAACTGTGAACATGGGAGGAGTTTCATGAACACAAAGGATCCGGGAGGTTGCTGCTCATGAGGAATGGATCCACAAGAGAACTGTTTTCTTGTGGGGGAATTGACCTTAGCGAAGGAGAGGTGCTTCCCTCCCTAAGTGAACTGAAGAAAGGCTGCTTTAGAGGTGGAAAACTGAATGAGATTTCTGAGTGTTTGTTTTCTTTACATTGTTGGTTAAGAGAAAAGAAGGGTTAGGGAGGGAGGAAGAGTGTTTTGAAGGCTTCATCCTCATTCTTGTTTTTTTTTTTTTTCTTTTAATGTTAGTTAATCAAGTCTTATTACTTTTAAGCTTAAGCCTGCTTTGCTTTTGATAGGAAACTTTGAAATTGGCAAAATCGAACCAAAACAGAAATTGGTGTTTCTGCTCGGTTTCGAATTGAAACCATGACAGTACCCCAATATGCAACTAGAACATGGTACTCAGAGCCTTTTAAATGTCTTTGACAGTGCCTGAAGTTTTGCATCTCAGTGGTGTCAGCATGAGCTGCTGTACAGCACAGTAATGGGTTCCAAGGGATCTGTCAGATACAGCTCACTTCATTATCCTTGCCATAATTAAAAAGACCCTTGATAATGATGTTTAATCTCCCATGTTCTGTGTCATATTGCACCAATACTGAGCTCTCAAAGGCCTGTTGAGCAGAAATATATAACAGAGGATTGTTTTCCTTATAATTGTAAAGGGAGAAACAGGGTGGCTAAAATTCCAAAAATCGATACCAAAGAGTAAAAATAATTTCATTATGATGAAAGTTTAAAAGGTGATAAACACTCTGAAAAAAATCTGTCCCCTTTGCAATGTGCATGATTTTATTTAAGACATGAAATTTTGTGACGTTCTGGCCTTAGACAAACAAAGACTGTAAAAGCTCCTTTGATAGACTTTGCTATGGGATTAACAAATGTGGGATTAAGTGAGCAGCTGAAAATACTCCTCTGATACATGCAAAAGCATCACAAAAATTAAATGTTTTCCACTATATGCAGAAGACATATATAGGGGATGGTCATTAAGGAACATGTTTCTAATATTTTTCTTTAACTTCATACTGCACCTCCAGGAGTTTTGTCTCACAAAAATCATGCTCGGGTAACCCTTGCTACTGCTGTGGCAGCACATCTTTGATGAACCCCTATTTCAGTGGTTTATAAATCCTACTCATAATGTCATTCCAGCTCTACACCAGACTTATAGTGTAACTTTATGTGCTAATGATCTCTTTATAATTTTAAAAAAAAAGACTTCCTCACAGAAATCTACTTTTTCTCTGATTTCTCTGTGCAAATAGCGAAAAGTTCCTTTTGATCACTTGAGTATAAAAGATATATAACTGAATACATTTCATAATGTTTTCTCATAAAATAATGAAACAATTCTGAAAGGCACCACTATCCTTTCTTCTTGAGAGAAGAAACGACACCACGACTGGGGTGTCTTCACTTCATGTAGACTTATCTGAACTATTTAAAACTCCCCAGGGCAGTTCTCTGCTAACAACAAAATCATGTCAGTGCTGAACACAGTACAGGCTGGAAAAATTACTGATGTCCTAAATACTGTTCTATTCTAGCATGTTTGTTGTCCCAACAGACCTTGATCTGGGAGGTTTACATCTCTTGGGAGATACCTTCAGGCACTGCAGAAGAGGTATCCTCTGTACATTATCAAAAACCTTAGTCACCTGTCTGAAGTTTAAGGGATTTGTTTCCTTCACTGAGGGCTAAAATGAAAAAATAAACAGCAACATGAGGGAGTAATGCCAAAATTTATTTGAATAATATGACTTAATAAAGTCAAGGCTACTGCCACTTAATGCACTTTTCTCAAGGGAAAATTACTATATACAGTGGAAATTCTAAAAATTGATTTGTGCCTTGGCTCTATTGGACTCTGGACTGAACTTGAACATAATGATTGCTACTTGGTTTCCTTTGAACAAATATTTCGATATATACAACTAACTAAGCCTGTGTAGGGCAGGGATTTAAAACAACAACACATTACCAGCAAAAACCCCTTATTTATTATTATGCTGAATAATGCTGAGTGATGAAACAATTTACTGTACAAGTATTTGACTATTCATGAATAAATGCAAATAAATAAATGCCATTTTTATACAAGCATGATTTAAGTAGTTTTATTGAAAGTTGAGGTACCCACAATAGAGCAATGAAATATGTTTAAAATTATCTGAAATTTGTTAACTCACAAGTAAAACATATATATATATATATATATATATATATATATATATATATATATATATATAAAATTATATTTCCTATAACTAGGAGCCACTACAGATGAAATCTGGAAGCTAAACATTAGGGCAAACCACTACTCCTCTGAAATAAAAGCCAGCTGTATGAATTTTGACAACAAAACTTAGTTCTCAGAGTGATGAATAAACCATGAAAAATTCTGGCTTACTTTGTGGAAGTGTTGCCTTTGCAGTAATAGAAGCAGTAGCAAGTAATATTTTGATTGTATTTATGAAAGATATCTACCTTTTGAATAGAAAGGGATGTCTGACCACTTTTTCAGTGATTAGTGAAATTACTATGTTGCAATTTGCAGGTTGGAATAACGTAATGCAACAAATGCAAGCTTGAGCAGCAGAAAGAACATAGCAATATCGAACTCAGTGTGATCCACTTTGTCTTACAGCTATATCAGGCTTTCAAACTTTTAGGATGACACACATATGATGGTTTTGGAACTCAAACTAACATGCTTAATGAAAACCTGTGTAAATTTTCAATGCACAAGTGCTCTCTCTATATATACTCTAAACCCAATCTTCATTTCAAATAAGTTTTCTTTAAAATGTTATTAATTTTTAATCAATCTTACTCATATTAACATGTTCATTTGGATATAAACATTCCTGCTTCACCGGTCACAGATTCACACTTGGGCTAAAATATGATAGTGGGTTCTATTCCTTGTAATCTGAAAGCATTTTCCCATTTCCTGGTTCAAATAATTGACAGCTCACAGATGGACCACTTATTTTTGCATGCTTTCTATTAATTAGCTGAAAGTTATACCAGGTCTTTTTTGAGTTGTACTTAAATTAATGAAGCAACAAAATCTTGTGTGAGACAGGATGCAGTTGTTTCTCCTTCCTCACTGAGTAAACATAGAGGCAAGTACTGTAATTATTTTCCTGCTGCAACTGTAAGAAACATACAAATATCAGGCTCGAGATAGGGATACAAAGATTTTCTTATATTCATACATAGTCAGAGAAGAAATATTCCATACTTGTATTTAGTTAATGCTCTATTTATAGCCAGTCCTGTCAACATTTTGGCTGCTTAAGAAATTGTATAGTAGACATACAGTTTGGTATTAACTAGGTCCATGATGGTGCAGCAATATATGGGTAAAGGAAGTCCTAATATTCATGGAATATTATTGATATTAGGGCCAGAGTATTGCCCTTTCCTCCCCTTGTTTTTACCCACAATAGGTACAGGATTAGCAATCAGTCATCACAGTGATAGTGAGTACATTATGTTGGTACGCTAAAACAACTCCAAAGGGAGTGCATATGATTTGCATAATTATAGGTGTAAGCATCTTTTTTTTTTTTTTTTTTTTTTTATGAAATTATCAGATAGGGAAAAAAAAAGATGAAAGGGCTTTTATAAAAGTTCCATGTCACAGAATTATTATAAGTCTCAAAGGACAGAAGGGCAGGCTGGCCCCTTGCGTTTGTGAGCCATAGAAGTGAAAACTAACATTCCCACTGCTGCTGGCCTTAGTTCCTTAGCCCAAACAGTAGTTGCTCAGTAAAACCTCTCTATATGCAAAATTTTTAAAGGATTAATATAAAATCAGTCAACAATTCTTAACAAGAATACTCTTAACATTGGGTAATGGGTCTTCCCACCCGCAGAGTGAGAGAGCTTAACCTTATGTCATGCTTTGAAAATGTTACCTCCTTTCTCTCTCTACCAGAGCCATGCAAAATCTTCACAGTAATGTTTCACTCACTGGAAGTCACGCTCCACACTAACCTAAAAGGCCTGGAGCACTGACTTGGCATCCAAATTGCTGCAGGATGGAAATTGTGGATTACTGTAAATACCAGCCTGGCAACATAACCATGCGAAGGAAAAAAAAATTCATACTGTTACATTTCTCTCCACAGAAAAAAATAAAGGATATAGTTAGAAATAATTTGAAATAACTGTCTCATATCCTGGGTATGAGAGAAAATTATGTCTTTACCTTAATCAGCCTGGAACCTGGATGAAGAGGAGGATGAGATAGGCAGAGATTTGAAATTAAATGATTGGATAAAAAGATAATCTACTCAGTTTGGGCAAGAACCTGTCCCATTATCACTTTCTTGATTTTTCCTCAAAATGAGGGTATATTTCTTTTAAAAGTAATTATTTTTTTTTTCCAGGGACAATGAAGTATTTTTAGGGCATCCAGAAACACCAGAGTCTTCTTTGTATGACCTCCCTTTTGTGAGCAGTGCTTTTGTTTTGAGTTCTGTTGCAGCTTTGTTGACACAGTTCTTTGGAAAACAAATATCTGCTTTTTAGCATCTCTGGTTTCATGCACAAAGCTCAGTAGTAGTAATTATAGATTAACTTTGTTATTACAGTTTATACATTTACTGTGCACAGCTGTACATTGAACTTTTGAGGAAGTACTTTATCAAGGTACAAATGGAATTCATGTATTCATTGTCTCTATCATACTAGCTTCAAGAATGGGTAAATGAACTCCAAAAAACTCAGCAAGGATGTAGTTTCAAAAATGTCTCAATCAGAAATACATACTTTTTTTAAGGGGCTCATTTGCAGTTGTTTTATGTGGGCAAAAGAATTTAATCTGAAAAAAACACAGGGAGGAGATCGAAGAAATATTTTAGCATGCTTTTAAAATTACAAAGGCATTCTGCTTATATTTCAGATTCTGAAAAATGAGTCAACTGAGGGGGAAATAAATGTAGCTTAAGTGATTTAAAATTTAACTTTATAAAGAATCTAAATCCAGAAACCATGGAAAATTTGGACATTTTAACTGGCAAATGCAAGCAGATAATGATCTTAGCTAAGCAAGAAATTTTACAGATCAGGAGTTCTGATTTTCTGTTAATCTTGGAAGACTATAGAACAGAGGTAAAGGTAATGTTTGACAGTACTAAAAAATATGTGATTCTGACAATAGCAATTTATATATTCTCAGCTGCATTCATTGTGATCCTGATTAAGCAAAATTACAGGGGTCTGTCACATACTCTTCACCCCTTCATCTTTTCCCTGTTGAGAAAAGTATGTAGTTTAGAATACCTGCCTTTGGTTTACCATAAAATGAGGTTCAGTTTATTCTTTTTTACATTTTTTTTAATAAATGTAAATGTGGGATAGGATAATACATAGAAAATTCTCACCTTTTGGATCCTAACCATACTGTAGTGATGAGCTAGCACCGGTTTTAGAGGCATTCTGGGAAGGGAACATTGTCGTAAATTACACATCTCTTCATGTGATACCCATTCTAAGTGATGTAACAAATTGGTGAAAATAGGCTTGAGGCCACAGACTCAAAGCCAATTGGCATAGTTTAGGAAAATGGAACTTTTTTAAATCAACTTGAAATAAGAGGTTTTGTTGATAAAGATAAGAGTGTTTTAATGTACTTGGATTTTCACGCAGCTTCATATCATGTTATTTTATTTGTATATTAAAAAGGTTCAAAATTATGAGTTAGATCTGAGAATATTTGTCTTAGTTTAACCCCAGCTGGCAATGGCCTACCACATAGATGCTCACTCACTCCCTGACCCATCCCAGGGGGGATAAGAATCAAAAAAAAAAGTAAATCTTGAGATAAGACAGCTTAATAATTTAAGCACAAATTAGTAATATATTGCTATTACTAATGATAATAGTAATGAAAATAAGAGAGAAAGGAGAATAAAAAAAAAAAAAAGAAAAAAAAAAAGTGGTGTATGATAATGTTGCTCACTAGTTGTTGATCAATGTCCAGCTCAACCTTGGGCAGCCACCACTGGCTCCTGCCCAACTACCCTCCCCTTTATGTACTGGTTATGCCTTTCCATGATATGGAATGTGGTGTTGAGTATTCTTTTGGCCAGCTGTCCCAGCCATTCTCCCTCACAGCTTCTTGTGCCCTTCCTCACTGGCAGAGCCTGGGGCACGGGAAAATCCTTGACTTGGGGTAAGCACTGCTTGGCAACAACCAAACACTGGTGTGTTATCAACATCATTCCCATACTGAATCCAAAACACAGCACCACACCAGTTAGTAAGAAGGAAACTAACTCTGAAACCAGGCTGAAACCCAGCTGAAACCAGGACAAACATAAATGGCGAATTTTCATCAAATGAAATACTGTGTTAATAGAATGCGTCTGAGATCAGATCTTCATTGTGTGCTATTCAAAATTTATATAAAAAAAGGGTTGGAATACAAAAAATGAAAATAAAACCACAAAATCGTTATTGAACATTATTGTATCAACAGATGACATAAAGAGAATATAGAAAATAAGGAGGCAGATAACCTCAAATAAAGAATTATTAGAATATTTTGGGATACAAGAAACATGCATCTTAAAGATAGATGTGAAGTCTTGTGCATAATATGCTGATAAATTAATTGCTGGGTAAATTCAAATGTTAATATCATATAGCAGATGGTATGCATTTGGCACTGCTTTTTATTGATGGATCTTGGTGTTCAGATTTCTGCAGCTATGAAGGGTATTGAAATAATTTTCTAATTCAAACAAGAACCATGAAAGTGATCAAAGGATTGCAAATTATGCTTAATTAAATATGCCTTTACTGAACAATGCAGGGTTCTCAGAGGAATAATTGGGGGTTGGGTAATTTTGTCCCAGATTGGGAATACTGGCATAGAGAACAGAAACAGGTCTTTGCCTGTGTTACAAATTTTAATAAAGTTGACAGGATCAAAAAGTTTTTTTCAAATAAGGCTTTCTTCTTTTCTTTGGTTTTTTTTCCCCTTTTCTTCTTTTTCAAATAAAAAAATTAGAAAGGACTTCTAATTCTTCTTCAAATCTTTACTTCAAGGCAAAGGAGTTCTTTATCCCAAAAGTTTTTTAATTCTGACTGGATTTGTTTCAGGAAAGTCCTGACATTTCTCCTGACGTTTTTAATTTAAGTAACTCTTTATCATTATCATTAATGTTATGCATCAATATAGTCTATCCCATGGCCAGTTCTGTTTTACTTTAGGGCAGATAAATCTTGACTATACAAATTTATCTGTATCTAGAATTATTATAATAATCTCACACAACTGCACTGAAGAAATATGCATGAATCAACTGAACAAAATAGTAATTAAGTCAATGTAATATTAGGTAAAAACAAAAAACCCCCAACATTAAAGATTTAATTTAAAGTCTTCATTTTAAGAAACATACTACAATCCTTTTAATTTCCTTTCTGCTTTTCCTTACTTAAAACCCATAGAATCAAATTTCTTCATAAATTGAAGTTTAGAATTTTGCTCTCACAAAGGAGAAATCCTAAAATTTTGATATACTAATATGATTTAATATATTAGGTTTTCCTCTGATGCAAGGACCAAAAGGCAAATTATTCTATGTTTAAGGAACATTTGCTGCAGAAGACTGAGATCCAGTGTCACGTCATAAGAATTCCATGCCCAGATATTTCCTGCAACTATTTAAACAGACAAATTTAAAAGGAGTATAACAAAGCAAGTGCAATTATCTGGATGTATATTCCTGAGTGAATTCACTACATTATCCCTTACTGCTGGTTGAGTCTGGTCCTCTGACATACATATTTAAACTCTATTAGAATATATGTGTTTTTGTGTGTGTACTAATGCCATAAGAACTACCATAGATGTCTTATATGCAGTAAAGTACAAAATTGAAAATTCCAATTTAGTTCTAATAACCATCCTTTGAAAAAGAGGCGTTCTTCTCAATCTTTCTCTTTTCAATGTTTTCAGTTTCTTAATTTATTGTCACAACTTTTTATAATGTTCTGAAATATTTAAAGTATTTAAATATATATTCTTTTTCATCTTCAGTCACAAAGTCAAATGTTCTCAGAGGAGCTAATTACCTATAAATCCACATGAACATACTTCTGTATCTTGATTTTATTTGTTTCTACTTCTACTTTTAAATGGTTTTGGTTTTGTTTGGCTCGAATTGTTTTTTTATATATTACATTGTTACATGCACATACTATATATTTAGGTCTTATACTACTAACCTGAGGAGACTCAGTTCTAGAGAGTCACTGAACTGTGAATGAAGAATCGCATGCAAATATAACTTGTTCTTTAGACTGTTTCCATGACCCCTCTTGTTTCCAAAATGTTTTATCCAAAATATAAATTCAGAAAGACTAGTATGGAAAAGTTCAAATAAATACTGACTTTAAAAAAAAAGCTAGCTTGAAGAACTGCGGTTGTTTATGCCCTAAGGTAGAAAGTTTTTATATGCAGTCTCTAACTAGTGAAATTTATTTTTAAATTCAATAAAATTAAAAAGAATTATTGCAAAACAACTTCGTAGACATGTGATTGCTAGTCCAGGTGAGAAAAGGCGTGAGACATGATCCACATATTTTCTATATGGACACTGTTTTTGAGGACCAAGGAAATACTCTGCAGAATACTTGGACCCTGGCAACATTTCAGATATTTATTGTAATGGGAAGTATTTTCCTGCTTCACTGGCAGAAAGGGTGAACATTTTACTCTGTATGTTAATTAGGATGCTGTGCATGAAAATGGTGCTAATAAAGGACAGTAAAAAGATGTTTTTGGTGAAAAAGACTCTTTCCTAGTTCCTTCCAGAATTTTTGCTTAGTTATTTTACACCAGTGGAGTTGATAAAATTGGTCTTTGTTAGCATTTGGGACATTACATTTCTCTACAGTGATAGATTTAAGGCAAATTTTTGTGTGTTTTTTTTTTTTTTTTTTTTTTTTGGGGGGGGTAGCGTTTTTGTTTGTTTTCTTTGTTTTGGGGTTTTGTTTGGTTGGTTTTGGGTTTTTTTATTATTTTTTTTTTTTTATTTTGTGGTGTTAATATAATTCTATTGTTTCCCTTCATAGTCTATTTGGTCCTGCTATCAGAATGTGAACACCTTGATTAAATGACAGAAACAAAATAGCAGTTCTATGACATATTAAATATTTAAACCACCTATTTTAAGTTGCAAGAAAAGCTATTAAATCAGACTGCAGCTTTATAACTGAAGGGCTTGGAGGGAGGAAAGGATGTGAACACTTCCAAGTAAAGGATATTTTTTCTGCTCCTCACAGGACAGACACAATTTCTTAGTGAGTCTTATCCTTTATACTTCACTGCACTGTCTCAGAATTTCATTTTTGCTATCAAATAATGTTCAGCATATGCACATTCTAAATTATGTTTAAATGCTAAACCAAAAAGTAGTTCTTCAGGTAAGGACATTGACTCTAACTTTTTTACTTAAGACAAAACCAAGAATTAATATGAGGACCATAAGATTTTTAAGGCCTCTGCCCTGCCCCCTCCCCAGCTGCTTTCTCCAGCATGTAAATCTCAGTGATTTAGGTACAAATCCTGCTCAATTTTGTGAGGATCAAAAAGATATTTTTCAAAGAAGCCCAGGTGCTGTTCAAATGTGTCGTCTCCTAGAACATTAGGAACAGGTAGAGGAAGTAAAAACAGAAAACATGGAGGAGTTCTGGACAAAATACCTGCATTCTAAATCTTCTGCAGAATGTACATTTTCACCTTTATCCTGCTTCCAAGCACAGCCCTGTAGCGAATGGGCAGGGGGAGGGGGATGCCAGCCTCAGGCATGCAGTACAAGAAGATCTAGCTCCTTTAAAATGAGTTAGCTTCTTTGGCAGTATTTAAGCAGGATTGAGGCCTATATGATTAAAACTTCAGGCTTTAAAAGAGCACTAGGCACTTAGCTCATAAATAAAAAACTTCATATGTACCTGATTTTTATATATTAAACCTGCTGCTGAGCAGGTTACAGCAATCTCAGCTTGGACATCAAGGAAACACAGCTGGAATTGGAAATAATGGAGAAAGGGGAGCTTTCAGTCTAGACCCTTGTGGGTTTTTTTTTTGAAAAAGCAAAAATAGATCTTCACCCCTTCCACCTAGAGGAGCGCTCCAATGACTGCACTTTGATGTCATGCTCCTTCCTTTCCTTCTTGGAGGAAGCTCTTGCCTGGTTGGTCGGTTGGGTTATGAACTGTGGAGCTTCATAAAAGGAGACACATGAAGCCAAAACAACTCAAAATACATACAGATAGTCATGGCAATACACAAAGAACAATAGACTGAGCTGTCCTGATGCAGAACAATGAACTAAACATAAAACTTCAAATCCCAAGCAGGGGCCTGAACTAAATGACTTGTTAACATAATTTTAAGAACATTGCCACTTGAAAAGAAAAGATTTAGATATTTTTCTATTAATGCATTCTTTGCTTAAAATTTTGCAGGGTAAAGAGTGAGAACCAGATGACGATTTTTTTCTTAAAGTAGGTGGGGACATTTTCTTGTATGATAAGGTCATAACCTGCAATTCTTGATAATGTATGAAAACATTTGTAATATTGAGGTGGAAGATAAGAAATTTTGCCATCTTTTCCATTTTCTTACTGGATGAATAATGTCCCTCCAAAAAGTCTGTATGGCTGTATGGAGTCAAACAAGTGCACTGCAGTTCTAGTTACTTAGCTTGGGTTTTTAACTCAGAGCTGGGAAACAGATGGTCTAATCCTCCTTTGTAGTTTAGACCTTAATGGTTTTCCATGGCCACAGAGTAATAACAAAACAAAAAATGTGTCTTGGAGCTTCGGTCTGAGAAGTAATTTTCATTTTCTACTGGAGAACAGAGCTATGTAGCATTACTGCAGTCATACAGCTGAGAAATTCCACTCAAGATATGACTGGATTTTTAATTTTGTTTTCCCAAATTCACAGTTTTTCTCATTTTCATGGTCTTTGCCACCCAGACATTTAGGCTAGTTTGATTTAATGCTTGTCTTGTCTTCAAGTGCATTGCAGGTACCTCACCGAGTAAATCTGCCTGTTGTACTGCACCTCTCAGGAATAACTGAGAAGTAGGATTTTCATTAAAAACATTTTTTTTTTCCCCTGAAAATTAAAGATCAAATATTGTTTTAAATGGATTTTAAAATAGCTAGTACATGCTGCTCTTGGTTGTTTAAGGAAAGATGGAAGTTTTGAGAAAAGTTCGGGATGTGATTTTGTAAAGTTATACTTAAAAAATGCAAGTGTGTGGAAAAGTATAAAATAATCAGAAACTTAAAAAGTAATATTTTCTAATTTTGCTTTTAAATACTAAACTTTGAATTAATAAACATATTATTAATTATTAAGATTCCTTGTTCTGCACTTGCATGCTTTGACACTCACTTTGTGTCATACAAGGAATGTAGTTGGTAATGTCTTTTTCATTTTGTACCTAGCATGTAATTTGTTTTGATACATATTATACTAACACAGTCTGGAATGTCAGTTGAATATATAGACACATTAGATGCAATGTACATATTAAGTTCTACATCAAGAAATATATTTATAATATATAAATACATAATGTTGTGCTTTGTTGGGTTTTTTAAATTAAGAAGACTATTGCAAAATGTAAAAATCCACAGTCTTAGAAATTTACTGACATTTGATTAATTCCTAATTAATTAAGAATCCTCAACAGTTTAGGATACAATTATAGCCATCTTGAGAAGGAAGGTCAAGAAAAACACTTATGTCCTTAACATTTACCTATTAAAAAAATAAAGAGTGACAGTGTAGACAGGGACATGTGTGAATGTGTGAACACACTTCTTAGTTCAGAAGACAAGAGAAGAGGGGTAGGAATTTTGGAAGTGCTCCCATATTTTGGTGTTCCATAGCCTGTAAGGATTTTTGTCCATCAGAAGTAACAAAATAACAAAGATATTATCAGAAAAATAATAGTAATAAATAGACTATAGAAATTAATAGTTCTCAACAATTGAGACATACAACAAACAGTTGCCAAACGCTGCTTCTGTATTCTGCCTATTTCAAATATTTTTTTTTTTCACGCTTTCTTCCTACCCCTCTGGCAAAACAAGTAATGAGAAATAACGGTTCTAAATAATGGTTCTAAGAAAGCTGCCCTAAGACCGCTTGTCAGGACATCATGGAAGAAAGTTAGAAGAGACATTAATTGCAAGAGCATCAGAAACCAATCTGTATTCACTTTCTTGAGAATATTAAACATAGGTGCACATATTTGGCATAGGTACACTGCACTCAATAAACTGACACGTATCTCTTATTCATGTGATCAGGTAATGGCAATTGGCTTGCAATGTTCTTTCTTCCTGTCAAAATAAAAAAATACTTTTTTTGTGTTCCTTGGGTGAAAGCGTCATTCTTATGTGTTCAGAATTACTTTGAAAATCAATGGAAAGCTTCAGAGAATATTAATGTCATCTTATATTCATCTCATTGTTTGTCATATGTTGTTTACACTTATTTCTCTGGGTTTTTTCCACAGTATAAAGCAAACAAAACTATGAGAGGCTGAATAGTAGTTTTCAGATTTTTTAAAAATAGTAACTTAATGCTTCATAATTATTTTTAAAAGCATTTAAGAACATTTAGATGCTTTGTCTTGCATATGTAAATAGCAAATACAATAGCATTGTATTCTTGTATATTTCTATAATTTTTCTAATTACTCATAATAAAAGGACTCTGTAACATCTCTCTGCAGCAGAAGGTTATTTGGATCTTTGAAGAAATGCAGAAACAATTTCTTCTCTTTGGATTCCTTTTTTATTTTTCTGGTTTCCACATTTTTTTGATTTTCAAACCATTACTCAACCAAACATCAGCCTGAACCACCTCAAGCTAGCTTGCACAGCATGCAAAAAAATTACTGTTTTCCTCTGCAGAATCACAGAATGGCATAGTTTCACTCACAATACTTGAATAAAAATAAAAGAACCAAAATTATATGTTTTATGAAAAAACCCACAAAATTATATCTGTTGCTGTCTACAGACATATAAATAGTCTTGTAAGAAGTTCACTTGTGCTGATAAATTGTTGAGCTTCTTAGCTTATCTTGTTTGACTGTATACATTATTTATGGTTATCAGTAAACTATTTCCATAGAAAAAATAATATGCTTGTATCTGTTACCTCAATACTTCATCTATGATAATCACCTCAGTAACAGTGCTGTTTGTTCTTTCTAGATGACTGGAATATTGACGACAAAATTAAGTAGAGTATTTTAGCTATATTTATACAACCATAAGCACTCTGAGACATTGTTGACATTTTCATAAATATCTAATGTAAAATATATTTTTTTTCAACAGCCTTGACAGAGAAACACACAGCCAAAATTTAGTCACACTTTTCTGTCTCTAATCAACAAAGCCACCAAATATGTACATAAATTTAAGTAAAATAACAGTTTTAAAGTGTTACTTGTTTGTAACACTTAAAATCTCTTTTTATTTAAGCTTTTAAATTATGTGCTTTACTTGAGCATAGTCTTTATGCTAAACTGATGTTCCCTATTTCAGTCTCCTGATTGAAAGGCCATAAGATTTTATATAAATTTTTTTCAGTGCTGACACTTCTCTTGTGACTATAAATTGAACTGTGACTTCAGTTTCCCAGAGCTACAACTATCTATCAGTGTTTTCTGGTTTTTCTTTTCTGATTGTGATTTGTTGGGTTGATTTTTTTTTTTTCCCTTGTCTTGAGTTGAGGTTGTTGGATTTTTTTTTGGATTTGATTTGTTTAACAGTTTTTGGTATTTTAGGTTTTATTTAAATACAATGCAATAAATAATGATGCATGGGGAACAGAAATTATGGAAAACTTTTATTGGCATTCTAATGTACTGAACACAGTACTCAAACACTCCGGCCGCTTTCCTGGTTTGCTTTGCACGCGTAGCTAGTTTCAGAATGGTGAAATTCAAACAGCAGGCAATTAGAAAAGATAAAGTTCTTAAGTCACAGCCTGATAATATTGCCTTATATTCCAGCATTTTTTAAAGTTTGAGAAAATGATATATTACCGTTTGTGTTCTTAGGAGTCATAATTTAAATGAAGTATATAGTGTACACAGTACATGCATGTCAACAGGCTATATAATGACAGTCCATATTTTTTTCTAATATCTGGATCAAATACATGCACAGCATTAGGTTCTATATTTAAATGTAAATTTCTTGCATTCTTTGCTCTTCTTCCATGCTTGTCAAGTGGTATAACAAGATATGCTTAAATCAAGTACTCTGTCCCTGTTTCTCTTAGTGGAGTTTGGTGCTGAAACAGTCATGCAGGAAAGGTTTGATAGTGAGAATGATGACTTCTAAAATACTCCTTTGGCATTGAGCTAAGGAAGATTTAATGAAAGTCTCTGTTTCGTTTGCCTACCTGTCATAGTGAAATACTATTTTATCTTGAGGTCTACAAACTTGAAAATTTTGGAGAATGCTCTTCAGCTGAGCAATTTTAAGCAAACAACCAAACAAAAATTCAATCTCTTATTTCTTGGAGGAAATTTGTAAAAGTGATGGTGGGGGTTATGAATTCTAAAGGGTGGTTTTCTATCCTTACTACATTAGATATTTTAGAATTTTGACTGTTTTTTCCTGCTAAAATGACTTCACAGATGTTGAAAATGAGAAAAATTTACATCACAAATATAATGCTTTTTTCATGTAACAAAGACAACTGGAAGAAACCCATATCAATTGTTATTTGTAATAGAACAATCACGTAACATTTTCTTTTCCAGTATTTAACGTATATGGATTAGTCAAAACATTCCCTTCAATAACATTTATTACCATAATGCTTTAGAATGCTGTAGTTTTCAACACATTCAATGAGAAATCAAAGTATAGAATGTACACAAACTGCAGGTCTAATTCTTAACCAAGTTACAATGAAATTAAAAGAACCTATGTCAATTGGAAAACAAGAAAAATTTTAAAACAAAGAAATAGCAAAAAAGACAAGGTTATATAATTACCAAACTTTTGCAAGACCAGCATGGTGCATGGTTCTGCCATATTTTATCAGCACCGTGTTGCGGCTCATGTTTGTTTTAGTTTAATTCAGTTGTTGTTAAGATTTAATTTTAATGGTTTGTTCCCCTGTTGTCCCCACCCACACATGTTCACCCCCAAGTTGGTTCGTTCCCAAAGTTGTGTCCTCCCACCAGCTTCCCTTTATGGCTTTTCCCTGCCCTCTGTTCCAGTCCTTTCCCTATCAATCACAGTCACCCAACCCCTTGTTCCAGTTCTTTCCATGCCAATCCTCCCCAGAGCCAATCCCTTTGCTGTCCCTCCCCCTGGGCGTTCTGGGGCGTCACCCAAACCTCGACGCCCCATTGGTGCTCGTGACCCCTTCCCTCCTCCCATCTACCCTGATTCTCCCCAAGACCAGTGACCTGATCCTCCAGCTCCACCCCTGAGTTAACCCCACTGGACTGTGTGTTGTACCCACCCCCAGTTTTGTGTCTGTATAAAATCCTGTGCACAGAGCTGCACAGGGCTCTTCTCACCTGTTTCCTTTCAACCCCAATAAACTGTTTGGTTGGAACCTCAGACCTGGAGAGCCTCTCTCTTGCTTCTTGACCCAAATCCCGGACGTGGTGAGACAATCTGCATTTAGGAGCATTGGCTCTGAAGGTTCAGCTGAGGGCACAAACCCCACACTCAGCTGTTCCCCACACTTGGCACAGTGCCGGTGTGCTTTGAGCTAGCCTGGGCTCCGGTCAGCCGTGCCAGCACCATCCTCGTATAATAGGATGTATTATGTATCATAGTGAAATTACTTTTGCATCAGTTAGCAACCCAAGAAATGAAGTCTGTGGCAACAGCAGTCTATGTATCTTCTATGTGCATTGCTTCTATCAAATTAAAAAGTTTATTAGTATCATTAATATATATTGATTTCAACTGTAAGAGTAGACCAATGGTGAGCTCTTCTGAAAATGTCATGTATTTTAATCACTGCTTTACACATTTCAAGGTGGATTAGAGTGTATTCATTCAACATGAATGAATTTTATATGTTTGATTTGCAAACTTCTAGATATATTGGGTGACAAGATGTGTGTATAGAAAGCTTTTTGTTATCTAAATTAAAAACATTTTTTATCAAATAGTAAATTAATACCCTAATAGATTGTGCTATTTTTAAGCAAGGTGTAGTCGTGTATGATTATTATACTTGTAGATGCATGACTGATGATGAAAATCTCTCCTAGACTCTCACAATTATCAAAAAAATTGATTAAATGTGTATCTGCTCTATAAAATCTAAAATATTTGTAGCCATCATATGTATAAATGTGAGGATTAATCTGTGGTTAAACGGGAAAGGTTAGAATTACTTATACAATTTCTATCTGCTTCTACAGAAATTGTGATTTCTATATATTCCATAAAACAGATTTATATAAGTGGTTGGAAAAAAATACATTCCAAGGTATTCTACTTTGATTTATTATCTTTAATGCACGCTTATGTAGCTCATATATTCTCCAGAAGAACAAAATTGATGAAACCTGTAGTCAGGAACCAGCTATGAAGTTCAGGCATTAAACAGATTCTTAGATTAGCAGAAATATACAGCCCATGCCCTTAACAAATATTTTACATACCGAAGAAAATTCAAAAACCTAAACCAACAGGAATTTGATGAATGATCTTGAAATAAATTAAATTTGTCACTAGTGAAGTGTCACTACTTTTACTAGCATAGATTCCTCAACTCTTTATGCATGTTGCTTTCCCCAAGAAAAAGGGCAAAATACGTAATGAATTCTGACATGGAGATGCTGTGCTCAACTAAATTAAAAAGAAAAGAAAACAATCTGTATTTTAAGATGGTTTTATCAGACTAGTTGTAGACAGAACATATTGAGATCACACAGTGTGTTTAAGTCTAAGGAAATGCACAGACTCTTGATTATTCGTATTTCTCTGTCCCATCACGTAAAACCTTTGATTTGCCTGTTGTCACTTTCAATAGGCAAAACCTAATGCTCAGAAAGGCAGCATGATTTTTAGGAGAAAATTAATAGCTGAATAAACTGAATTTGGGTTCATGATAGCATACTATAAGAACAATTTTGGTTTTATTCAAAAGTTCCACTTTCTGTGATAGATCTATTTGTCTTTACAGGGAAAATTGAAAACTTTTAAGTGGCCTTTATACTGTGTAGAAAATCATTCGAGCAGTAGTTCAATGTGCAGACTTAGAAGCATTTCCATTATAAACTTCTGCTCTCCAGGATTTATAACCCAGCTGTAAAATTCACTCCAGACTGGAACTCGGCATGAAAATTCTCACAATCATTTATTTTATTTTTAGCATACTTACATAGGAAAGATACTTCAAAGACAAATTGCAAGATACTAAAAGAATACTGAGGCTTCTTCATAAAGTTAAATCAAGACCAGTTTAATAGGTTAGAAACCCCACCCCAAAACCTTAAAAATACCTGAAAATTAAATTTAAAACAGTATTTACAAAAGGGAAGATATGAAAGCTCTAAATGTTCTGTTTGTGCCAGAATTCTGTAATAGTACAAGAAAGAGCAAAAATTTTAATGTGTTGTGTTGATGTCCTGTAACTCAAAACCAACATCTAGCATTCAGTTTAGACCAAAGTATTGGTTAGGAATGTGAATACGAGACAGAGGATTGAAAAGTGGAAGACAGGAAGACAGAAAAGAAGCAGCCTCATTTGAAAAAGTTCCTTCAGGATTTGTTCAAAGAACATCTTCACTGCCAAGATCAGTCCTCATAAATCTTGGACCCAAGATTCCAGGGTAAAAGAATGTTGGAAGGAAGACTTTCCCTTCATCAAGGAGGATTGGGTTAGAGAAAACCTAGATATCCACAAGTCCAAGAGTCATGACATAATTCATCCAACAGCACTGGGAGAGCTGGTAGAAACCATTAACAAGGTGCTTCACACTCCTCTTGGAAGGTCGTGAGGATAGGGCAGTGCATGAGGACTGGAAGACAGAAAATGTCCCCCTGAAGGCAAGAAGGAGGATCCAGGGAACTACCAGACAGTTGTTCTCACTTTAATCCCTGAAAAGGTGATAGAGCATCTCATTCTGGAGGCCATCTTTATCCACATGGATGACAAGAAGGTGATCAGACTAGTCAGCATGTATACACTAAATACAAATCATGCATGACCCACTTGTTGGCTTTGTACGATGAAACGAGTACCTGGATGAAAGACTGGAGACAAGTGAATATTATCTACTTTGACTTCAGCAAGGCTTTTGACACTGTCTCTCACATCATGTGATAAAGTCAGGGTGTGTGGACTGGATGAGTTAGGTGAATTGGGAACTGGCTGAATGGCAGATCCCAAAGAGTTAAAAGCAGCAGCACAGGGTCTGGTTGGAGGGCTGTTACTAAAGGCATCCCCCAAGGCTCAATACTGGGCCCATTGACTGGGGTGAAGGGGCAGATGCCTCTTTAACATCACTGATGACGCAAAGCTGGGAGGAGCAGCCAATACCCCAGAGGTGCAGCCCTTCAGAAGGGCCTGGACAGGCTGGAAAGTTGGACAGAGAAGAAACATCTGAAATTCAACAAGGGCAGAAGCAGGGTTCTGCAGCTGGGGAGGAATAGCCCCCTGCACCAGCACAGGCTGGGGGCTGACCTGCTGGGAAGCAGCTCATCAGAGAAGGACCTGGGGGTTCTTGTGGACAACACACTGTCCATGGGCCAGCAGAGTCCTTGTGACCAAGGTCAATGGTATCCTGTGGGGCTTTAGGAAGAGCATTGGCAGCAGGCTGAGGGAGGTGATCCTGCCCCTCTGCTCAGCCCTGGTGAGGCCACATCAGGAATGCTGTGGCCAGTTCTGGGCTCCTCAGGGCAAGAGAGACATGGAGCTCCTGGAGCAGGGAGGAGGGGCAGGTGGGCAAGGGAGGGGGCAACACAGATAATTGTCCTTATGACAGAGGGCTGAGGGAGCAGGACCTGTTCAGCCCTGAGAAGAGATGATTGAGAGGCAGCCCCAGGAATAACTATCTGAACTGTAGCTATCAAGAGGATGGAAACAGGCTTTTCTCATCAATGCCAAGCAACAAGACAAGAGACAATGGGCAGAAACTGATACACAGAAAGTACCACCTGAGCATGAGGAAGTATTTCTTTACTGTGTGGATATCAAAGCACTGTAACCAGTTCCCCAGAGATGTGGAGTACTCTCTCCCACTGGAGATATTCAAGAAAGAGTCTGGACAAGATCTTGTCCCATGTGCTCTGGGATGATCGTGCTTGAGCAGGGAGTTTGGACCAGATGACCCAGTGTGGACCTTTCCAATCTGACCCATTCTGTGGTTCTGCGATTCTGCAATATTGTCTTGCATAGTTTGATATGGTCATAGCAGAAGCTGGAAGAATTTCTACCTTTGCATGACTGCAACTACATCCTTTTGATGATGGCTTTTGTGTTGTATGATGAAGCACCTAGAATCCAAGATCTTTGAAGCTTACAAATCCAAACTTAAATAAGAATTAAATTTCATAGTCTAGGTACATTTCTAATAATTCTAATAATAAGGATTATGATTTTCCTGTAGTTTTTATTTATGACAATCCTTTTTCTTCATAAGTAGGATGCTTCTCTCATAAGTCAAAAAATCTTTATCACTTTCCTGACTTATTTGGAGTCCTGTTACACTTATGGATTTGCCATTTCCCAGTCACAGACAGTGGGTAATTATTTGACCTATTAATTTTCCTTAATTTAACTTTGTTCTACATATCTTTCCCATTTAGGGACACTGAATCAAAACAACTATCAGCTTATTAAAAAGACTTTTTTTGAATATGGGAGTCTTAACATTTTAAGGGAAATGATAATTGTTTCTTCTAATAGCAAATAAAATGTCTCCTCATTTTTTTTTTAATCAATAAAATAGATTAATTCTCATGTAAATCCACCTCGATAAGTGATTTCATTCCAAAATTCCACTGGTATGATGTTAATGTCTATCATAGTTTAAAATCAAAAACTAATAAAAAAATTAGAATCAGTTGCACAAACTTGGAATATTTTTCCTATCAAATAATTATATAGTGAAAGTATTGCTGAAGCTAAAGGAAAGGAAAAGTAAGATTTGACTATGAAAGATTCTCATTATTTAGGGTGATAAAAAAAAAAAGAAAACTAACAATGAAGAAAAACAACATAAATCATCTTCAATACTTTATTCACCTAAAACTGAGCAGGTGTTAGCTCATTTTGGAGTTAAGCTAGCATTGTGTATTTACAGAACTATTCATATTTCACAAATTACAGAAAATTAAACTCTTTTTTATGCGGCAGCATTAATTGCATCACCCTTATTTCGTCTGTTGTGAGTTCCTCAAAGGTTTAAATTTTAAAAAGTTTCAATGTATTGTTTAAACTCAATAGTATGACTATCATAATGACTATTATTATTAATGACTCATGAGTCATTACATTTTTAATCATGCTGTATAATGTGTACTGCAGTACAGCCATGGTGTGGAAAAACAGCAAGGTATAGTTTTCTTGTAGGAAACCAGGGGAAAATTATTTTTTTGTCATGTCTTTTGAAGACTGTAGAAACAAAGGAAATTGTTGTTAAAAAAAAATTCCATTGAACTGATCAATATGGAGACATTGCTTGTTTAATCATTTCACATCATGAGAGGAACCAGGCAATGCAAACTGACCATCACATTATGTCTGTTAGAATTTAATTTATATTTATGGTGCTGAAATATGTACAATTAAATGTAAGACCTTCAAGGTAAGCAAAATTGTCCAAAAAGCAAACACCTATCTTGCAGTTCTGAATAACACATTTGTTGTCTTTGTCTAAATGTCTTTTCATGTCATTATCAATGGCTGATACTTGTGAAGAAGGGTCCTGATAAATCATATTTGCAGCCCAAAATGGTTATCTGGATCTAATAAGACATCCACATATACCTCGGAGCATTAATAGGATGCAATCCTGAATGTTTCCAATTCTCAAAACTGTTTTCCTCCATAGCACTTTTATGTGTTATTTACAGGAAAATTTACAGGAGAAGAATTTTTGTCTTTTAATATTTCATTTTCTAATCCATATACTTCACTAATATTAAAATGGGTTTCCTTATAGACAGATATTAGCTAAAAACTTAGGCATAAACTTAGTGTAAAAGATACTGGATGGTACAGAAAAATAAGAAGTTCTAACTTCAGTAAATTAAAGGCAAAATTTAAAATTTTTGGCATCATATAACTAAACACTAGTTTCTAAACTACTGTAAGAGTCTAAGGAGTAGTACAGCTTATAATTTATTTGATTTAGAGGTGCATTTAATTCATGCTGTATCTGAACCTTCATGAATCTTGAATGCACTGTCAGATCTTCATGGTCTGAGGTATTTTGACCCTTCTATACAACTGCATTATATTTTCTGAAGCAAGTAGCTGATGCTACTCATGGAAGATTTAAACAATATCATAAAAGAGATTATGAACAATTACTGTATCATTAATGCAAAAATATATTTACATAAAAAGAAAGACAAAAAAGCAAAAAGTTTTAAAAAGAAGTAAGAAACTGAAACTCATTTTGGGATCTTAAGTTATCTTTGAAAAAAAAGAGAGAAATACTGAAACCATGATGTCACAGTTAAATTTTCTGCTTTGCAGATTCATTTTTAGGTGGTATGAATCAAATATACACTGAGAAAGCAGCTTCAAAAAAAACAAAGGAAAAGTTTGCAAGGAGAGATTTTGACCAACTTGGCTGCAGTGAACCAATCCACAATGTTTCAGACTAGCTGAGTGTGTAACTTCGAAAATTTTTCAAACTGTAAGTCTCCCTAGCTTTTCCAAAAGGGGATTGTGAGCTGCAGTCAGTGTTGCAGTAAATGTCACCTGCCTTTCTAAAAGACTAGCAATCAATCAAAAAGGTCACTTTATTCATCTAAAAAAACCCAAATCATGACTTTATCATATTTCATTCTTTATTTAAGGTCAGTAAATAATGTATAATTTTTATGTAATTTGTTTATTTTCATTTCCGCTGGTTTATCTTGTACGAAAAGGAAATGTAATGAAATGCCTTTCTGTTTGTGCTCACAAAGGGACATGAAAGCTATCTCAAGGAAATTAAGCGATGAGATTGCATGCAGTTTACTGCAGTAGGGATTGTAGCTCAGTGTAAGAGTTTTTAAAAGATATTAAGGTTTCAGATTTTTCTCTAGTAATTTTTCTCCAAAGCAATAATAAATACCTAGTAAGGAAGCAGAAGGAGGAAAAATGATCATTCTCAGATCCCATATTAATGTAGTGTGTTTTAAACAAGTAGAAGCAAGCCCATGAAATGAGCATTGTGGGGATGCTTTATGCCTGCTTATTTGCTCTTCTCCTGTTTTAATCATCTCTCAAGAGACACAGGCAATAAATACTGTCTGTGATCAGAACATTTTATCACACCATTGAAAGAAAGTTATCTCCCCTGGGACAGTCCTTGCCTTGTGGGTATTTATGAGTATGGTGATAATGTCACTTCCAGCAAAATTACAATTAATTATGTACCATTGTTTGTTATTCTAAACAGACCAGGGAGACTAACATTCACATGATTATAGATTTGCAAAGGCAGTTTTCTCTACTTCCTCTAACACTAACATTCACAGAATGTTAGGATGTCACAAACGATAAACACAATAAAATTTACAGGTCAGAAAAAATACGCTTTCATGCTTTGCTACTAATGTAAAAGGTGCACCTGAAATTTTCCATTCAGAAAAAAACATCCTTTTTTAGAAAAGGTAGCCCAGCAAGTGCCTTAGTTTTGCAGAAGACCATGAGGTTAATGCTCATTCTAACAGGGTTGGCTAAGCTGGAAACAGTGCTCAGCTTCAGAGTAACAGATCCAGGTATATTTCGTATTGACTTGCTTTTTCTTTTAATAGATTTACTACAAAGTCTAGCAGAATTGGAAAGCAGTATTTGCTGGAAATTCTTCTCCTTTTTTTCTTTCAATGTTTTAAAGATTTTATTTGAAACTTGTGAAAGTCAATGGGAACATACAGTGGATAAGTTATCAAGCGAGGTTTGTAAATGTTAAATGCCTTGGACTCTTACAGTGTTTGGTCATTGTCAGTATCTCTGAAAAGTATTAAATTCGATCCAGGCATGATCTCTGAATAGTATCAGACCCACTGCTTGTAAATATAAATACAAGCACCTACTAACACCCCCCTGGTTTATGCACCAACAATCTAGCGCACATCAAGTGCACCCCTGGCAGTTTACACACACACACAGGGGTAGCTCCTCTAATCCATGATATCCACTTCCCAAAGTTGGGGAATGGCCAAGTCGGGAGCCCTGCTCAGAGGCTGGGAGCATTCCCAGCGTGCCTCGCAAGCCTCTGCACTCCCCAGCACGCTTTCATCTTCCTTCACCTCAGGCTCCAGATGTGGGAGGCAGCAAGGTGATGGGAGTTCAAAGCAGCAGCCCGTGAAACAAGCTCATCCAACCTCTTCCAGCGGGGAGGCTCCGCCGGGCAGCGGGGCCCCTTCCCTCCCTGTCGGCAGCAGCGCGGTGCTGGGCCAGGCGCGGCTGGCAGCTGAGTGCGAGCCCTCCCCACCGGCCGCGTCTGGCACGGGAGAGCTGGAAACGCGGAGATCAAAGCACGCGAGGGGGGGCGGCCGCCCCTGGCTCCCAGCCTTGTCTGCTGCAGCTGCCTGTTGCCACAAGACAAAACGGGCTGTGCAGATCAGAGCTGGGTTTGCTTTGGGGAAAACAGGAGGCTTCGGTGCCCCTGCGCTTGGATCCCGTGCACACCGGGGCAGAGGACTGGGAAGAGAAAGGAGGCGACATAAGGACAAGGGTCGAAGGCTTGGGAGGTGGACAGTGTCAGAGGAAGACCTGAGGAGCTGCAGCCCTGCATCTCTCCTCGCATGGTGGCATGGGAAGTACACTGCAAGGTGGCACGGAACTCACTGGATTTGGAAATCCAGCCAATCTAGGTACTAGAGATGGAGAATGCTCAGAAGAGTTTCCGAAATCTGAGCTAAATACCTTGATCGCTACTCAAATGACGCTTTATCTTCCAGAGTGGAGCACAAATGTCTCCTGCTGTTTCCTTGCCAGAACATACTGCATTTAGCCTCTTATGTTTCAGTAAACATAAGCTACTAAACACAAGCTACTCTTGTGTAAAAAGTAAGGTAAAGCTCAGAAAATTTTATCTTTTTCAGGTAAGAAAGTCCAATATTTACTGTCAACAGAAGAAATGGATTTTGCAGTCTTTTGAAACTCCAGTTTCTCCAAAACACAAAGCTTGCAAAGAACAACAATGCAACACTGGAACTTTAAAAATGTGGAATTAAAGTTTTGTTCTCACAAAGATGGCTTGAGTGGAAATTTTTTTCTCTATATTTTTTACCTTTCCAGTCTGTCCAACTGTAGAAATGCTGTTTACACCAGAAAAACATAACATTACATTCAAAACAACAGTGGGCATTTGAAAGAGTAATGAGATTTTGGTCAAAGAAATAAAAGGATAAAACTGAACTATGGAAAAATTATTTAAGCATTTCAGAAATTTCCGTTAAAAACTACATCACATGTACATAAGACAAGGTGTGTCTTACCTGGATGCAAAATTTCTAAGCAATTTTTTAAAAGGAAGCTAAAGACATTCCCATACAGCTTTCAAAAGCATAAAGAACACCCCAGGTCCCATAAACAAATAAATTAATACAACTTTTGCGGGCTAAAGCAGACAGAAGGCTTATGTATCAGGATGGAAAGGTGAAGACATTTAAAATTGGGTCTATTCTCAGGTACTTTTTTTTCCTATTTTTTTCCTCTTTCTCATTCTCTTTTTATTTTTTTTTCTTTTTAATAAATGCTATTACTTTGAAACTCTCCTGGCATTTTTCAAGCAATAAAAAAAGACAAACAGTGTTCTTTGCTGTAAATTGCTCCTGTCTAGCCCTCTGTGTTCTTGCTTAAATGGAATATGCAACTACTTCTATTCTGCTTTTTTGAGTTTGATAATTGTTACATTTGCAGGCAAATAAAGTCGCAGAAATTTCCATAAAAGCAAATAACTAGTGCTACACAAAGAATGCTTCAGAAAATTTCCTTTCATTTCATATTTTATCCTTTTTCCTTTAGGAAAACTTTAAACTATCAGACTGAATAAAAAGCTATATGGACCTTCCTCTGATTTTCTAAGATTAGTAATATGTTTTTCTTTAATTAATCACAGCAATCACTTAATATTGAGGCTATTGATTTTTTTCTTTAGGTAGTATCCTGACCTATTTTA
This sequence comes from Sitta carolinensis, assembly GCA_032173965.1. Lineage (NCBI taxonomy): Eukaryota > Metazoa > Chordata > Aves > Passeriformes > Sittidae > Sitta > Sitta carolinensis. The sequence continues at coordinate 29,956,437 of CM063285.1, forward strand.
CAAATTTACATCTAAGTTATGAACCAAAGCCGTTGGTCTTTTAACAGTAAAAAGTAGACTGACCTAAAGACCTGTACTCATTATTTTTCAAGAAAAATGTTTAAAAGTGTTCTTTATGATCTGAAGTAGCAGCATAAATACTTGTTTTCTTCAGGCAATGTGGTAATGATAGTTTTCCAAAGGAGTCCTTTTAAGTTCCAGGACAACTTATCTCAGGAGAAAACATTCAGTTCTCTGACATCACAAGTTTCTTAGATAGATAACTCCTAAGGATATATCTTAGTCTCACCTCACCAAATGGGCGTTTAAGCAAGCAAATACTTAGGCTGATCACTTGCCCCTTGTACCAGGTTGCTTTTCACCAGCTCTAATGTTTCTGGTGTTAACACACCTGGCCAGTTTCTTGGCATCCCTGCCTCACTTCCTAGAAATATAAAGAATTTTCCATTTTATTAGCCTGAAAAACACACTTTATTTTAAAATGTGTATGCAATTGTACTTTCTGCTTTTTCTGCTTTTGTCTTTCTGCAAACACCAGCTACAAGTAAAAGCAGAAATAGAAATTTCATGCAGAGTGCTCCCAGGTTTGCAAAGCTCTAGTAAATATGCTGCTGTCACCTAGGAATTTTATTTTTTCCACTTTTTGCATTAGAATGTCAATAAGTGGAAAGCAGTTTACTCCAGCTATCCTTGAAATAAATCTTCAAGAAATCACTGATGAAACTGACTTAATTCTGTCTCCATGAAAATAACTCGAAGTTTGCTGCAATAAGGTACTGCTTTTCAGCTGGCAGGTCTGAACTCTGCTCCTGAAGGGGTTTTCCAGAGCGTAAGGTTCATTTGGGCTCAGCTTCAGAATAGCATTTAAAGGGTGCTGAAGCACATCAGTAAGCAGCAAGCATCTAAACACAGAAGTAAAAGTAAAACCATTAATTATATATATTCAAAATGAAACATTTTATACTTAACTGTGAGGGGTTTATAGCCAGAACTGTAAGGATCTTAGAGGATTCAGTCGTTTGTTTTCTAGCTTGCTTCTGAGTGTGATCAGTTGCTGAATCAAAAACTCCACACTTGGTCAAATCAAATGAATCCGTGGCTGTTGTACCTTATCAAAGAAACAAACTAGAAATTTATACTAAAAGGGATCTCTCAACAAATATAACTGCTTATTTTAGTCATCTCTTGCAAGAACAAGGAAGGTTCTTCTATAAATAAATCATTCTATAAAAATAATTTATCATATTGTTTCTATATTTGTTTGTTTTTTTCTTTTTAATCCCAGGAAAAATAAATAAAAAAACCCAGACAAAATAAAGAATAGAAACTTTACCTTCCTACTTTACCATAGAGATGCAATTATTCAACATTTGACCAGCTTTAGTATGCAATTACAATAAAATAAAATAAAATACAGCAGTATTTTACAACTAGAGGTAAGCAAGCAAGGTTGTAGTCTGAAAGGGTGTAGAACTAGGTCGAAAGGAGATGAGAAAAATGGCCTAGGTGAAATGAGTTTGATATCTGTCCTCAGCTGGCTGAAAAGATGTGTTAGATTATTTTAACCTTTTTTAATTATACTATGTGTACTTACACCTGCAAGCCTCAAAATATTCTACAATCTAAATTAACATACATGTATGTATATGGGCCTAAAATACAATTAAAAATATAATTTAAGTAATTGTTGTAATTCACAATGTTTTCTAAATTAAGATCACTTTTCCCGCTTTCTTTCAAGTACTTGTAGTCTGTCAGGATCTGGTTTTGTGAGCAACTCCCCATCATTACAGAATGATTGCTTGATTACTTTAAATGCTTCATTACTTTCTAAGTATTTTAGACCTTATTATCTTTCTACTAATATAGAAGGTAAGACCTAATTCAAATGACATTGACATTAAATTCCTGTGAGTATTTCAACTGAGTTTGAATTTTAGCTCTGATAAAACAATTTTTATATTTTAGCATCTTTTTTGGGGGGGGACATTTTAATGTCAATGTTTCTGATAGAGTTGACCTCTAAAATGACAGGGTATTTATAACTTTTTTAGAAAGAGAAATAATTCCAAGAAACTTTCCTTGTCTTACATCTCCTTTCACCATCGCCTCTTACAGCCTAACTCTGTAGTAACTAAGGTTTCATTTGTTAATTCTTCAGCATTTACTGGCACTCATGTGATTTCAAGACAGCCCAAAATGGACAAAATATGACATTTACTGCCTAAACGAGTGTATGGTTTGAACACAAGACTTTACGAGGGCAGACTATGAAGAACATGGGAAATCATTTAAGAATGTTGTTCACATTATTAGCAGGAGGTCGAATTTCTTAAATGTGTCATGATTTTAAGGAGGAATTTGAAAAAAGGGAAGGATATAAAGGTATGCATTTATCTATATACTGCATCTCACAGCATGTGTGATAACAGCACTTCTGTCATCATAGTGTTCAAAGTTAATTTCGTGCTGTTTCTTTCAGGTATCAATTAGTAAGATGTGACCTGCTTGGCACAGTATGGACCTGTTTTATGAACGTGTTAAGGTGAGTAGGTCTTAATCACATTATCATACAAGACTGTCCAGAAAGGGTACCTTACACCTCCCAACTTCAGCTGTTTCATTCTTACCAGAAGTGTATGATGAAGATTTATCTTCAATGGTGGGTTAATATAGAAAAAAATCTTACCTAAATGTGTTTCTTACTCCCAAACTTTTTAGCAGGGTTCCTTGTTGCTTGATAAGTGAAGGTTAACTTCCAAAACAGGGAATAAAAAATGTTGAATGCTTTTATAAACAAAAATACTTGCTTTACACATAATATTTTTGCTGTTTTCACTTCAAGTTTTATGAATCTGGAAAATATCCTTGACACACAGAGGACAATTCAAACGAACCTTTGTAGCTGGAAATATCTAACCAACCTCTTCTGTCATGTAGAAGCTGCTGGCAGCATGTTTTTGGAGTTTAGCATCTCATTTATATGAAAGAGGCTGTTCACACTGCTCAGGAGTATTATTTTGAGCTGCTTGGGTGCTCAGAGTCTAATTCTGTCAGGCATATTTGCAATAAAAGAACATAGACCTGAAAAAATGAGTGCAGACTTTTCTAAGCTACACATATCCAGCTTCCTTAATCTCAGCTTCTGCAAACTTTTAAAAAACTTTAGGGAGAGAAAGTGACTTTGAACTGGAAAATGAAGGCCTGAAATGTGTTCCTATGGTTTACAACAATTTGGTCCTATGAAATAAATGTCTTAAAATTATGTGCTGAACATGTCCTGTGGCTGATGGTGAAGTATGAACCTGAAAACACCTCTGGCCTTCTTTCTTCCTTCCTTCCTTCCTTCCTTCTCTGAGACTCCTTCTATATCTATAGACCTGTGACATTTAGTCCCATTCTGAACATGGGTATATGTTTGAGGTTTTTTAGTTTACATTTCAAGAAACAGTCAGATCTTGAACATATTTGTTTCAATAAATATTTTTCTTTTAAATTTTAATTATTCCAATTATTCCAATCAATCAGTGGGGCTACATTCTTGGTAGCTTAATAGACTAACTTTCTGTCTCTTCCAGAAAGAAAATATGTATTGCAAATTATCTGTGACTAATTTTCTGTGACAATTTTCTAATTTTCATAGAATAACAAATGCTATATTAAAACAGTAATGTTCTGAATTTATATATTTTTTTATATTATTTTAGTCAGGCTTCCACATGCCACTAGTATTTGCAGTGTCTCATAATATCCTGTACATGGTCTTTAGCTTCAAGATAAATTTTAGCGTTTCTCAATCTGTGCTACTTATGGTACAATAGACTGAATTTCTGAAGGTGTTACTGCAGGCATACTGAAGGACATATTTTAGTCTCACAAGAAAATGTAATTCTTCTGCAAGGTTCTTGCTTATTTGTTTCATCCTTTTTTCACCTTACAGTTTTTTTTTCTTTGGCTTCAAACTTTCTCATATTGAATATTATCCATTCTAAAAGGACTGATTATTCCTCAGGGACTGAAGATACTGTTGTAAAAATCAGGACAGGATCTGGACTGGCCACTGTTTTCAGAAACCATGAAAGGTACCTGTTTCAATGTTCTTTTTAAGGTATACTAAGACATTTGAGCATCTGAATCCCTTTCTATGTGATCATACAGTAGGTGAAAGTCAAATCCAATCGTATCAGGAGGCAAAACTGCAAAATATCTAAGATTGAAACAATAGAGTTTTAAAATAAGTTTGGACAGCAAAGAACCATATAAAGTAAAAAGAATCATATATACTTACCAAAGATAAGGAAGAAGTTTTGTGTGAATGATGATCGTGGTCTTACTCATACAGCAGGCTGATTTTAGTATCTGAACTTTGGGTTGTTCTTTTAAACTTCATGAAACCTGAGATTTTTCAGGAAGTGTCAGTATTTATCATAAAGATGAGTTCCAAAAGAGTGTTTCTATTTCTTTTGTTTCTGCTAAGCCTTTTAATTTTCCATTTTTAGCCTTCTATATCTTCTTGATTAAGACATATTTTTGTTTATTCAATGTATGCAGAAAAAAGCTTAAATGAGGACCAAGAATATATTTACCCATCATTTAGTTCTGAGCCAGGACAAAGCATTCTTTTATTCACACACAAATTCTCAAGACTGAAGTCTTGTCTAGTTCAAGAAGTATTATGAAGCTACCAGAATGAATTTATATTATGAGAGTTTTTGCCTTTTGTCTATATTGTCTGTGTTTTATGCAGAATTTACTTCAGATTAGTCTTGATTTGGTTACATGGTCTAAAAGACCAGTTATAGAATGTAATTTGTGCTCCTGATCTCCATCTTTTAGTTTCATATTATCTGTAAGGAATCCAGTCTGTCTGTCCCTTTCAAGACTGTTTCAAGTGTGCAACACAGAGTCAAGGAACAGAAGTATATGTGACTGGATGTCTGATTTTGGCTGAAGTACATAATTTTCTTCACAGTTACTAGAATGGGACTAGGTTTTGGATTTGAGCTGAACACAGGGTTGATAATAGAGAGATGTTTTTGTTATTGCTGAGCAGGGCTTACACACAGCTAAGCCATTTTCTGCTTTTTGTACTGCCACACTGGAGAGGAGACTGGGGGTGTCTGGGAGACTGGCAGGAGACACAGCCAGGACAGGTGACCCCAAGTGACCAAAGGGATATTCCAGACCACGTGACATCATGTTCAGTATGTAAAGTAGGGGACATTTGGAGTGATGGCTTTGTTCTCCCAAGTCTCTGTTAGGTGTGATGGGGCCCTGCTCTCCTGGGGATTGCTGAACACCTGCCTGCCCATGGGAAGCAGTGAATTCATTCCTTTCCTTTGCTCTTTGTGTGTATGTGGCTTTTGCTTTTCCTATGAAACTCTTTATCTCAGTCCATGAGTTTTCTGGCTTTTACCTGTCTGATTCTCTCCTGATGATGGGGAACTGACTTAGTAGCCACATGGGGCTTGGCTGCTGGCTGGGGTGAAACCATGGCGTTGGAGAATTCACTTCAAGAGCATTACCGACACTGAAAAGCAAAGAGATGTAGTTTAGCTTCCAGAGACAAACAATATAAAATACTGCCTGCCTTGTACTGAAGCAAGGAAAAGGTGTGTGTTCACCAAAATGTCAGAAGTTCACCCAAGTCCAATGTTTTGTGCTTCTGTGTCAGAACCCAGAATGTTTCTCTGACTGACCTGGGTGACCAGAGATCCTGGCATGGAGTCAAAAACACCTGTTCATTTGACTTGAGCTCATGGAAAAAATTACCAACTTTAAATGAAGAATTACAAGACACTAGAGTTTGAGTAGAGTGATAGTTAACTTGGCACAGGGTGAAAATGTAGAATTTTAGGGGTTTTATAATGGGGGTTTAAGGGACAAAGATGGAGAATTCTGGGTGTGTCCCTGGGCTTCTCCTTTGTCTTTCAGCTCCATCTTCTGCAGTGATCATGGCACATTTTGATAGGTTCAGAGTAAAGGTACACTGTCTAATAAAGTTGATAGGTATTGGAAAATTATTGTAAATAACAAATACTTAGATTTTCATATAAAAGATAAACACCACCCAGAGGGAGTCAGTCTGCTCTGTTTCACCCTGCAAGTCGGACCTTAGCAAGCCAGAGCCACAATGTACTGGATAACAAACAATAAACAAATCCTGGCACACGAGAACAGAGAGATCTTGGGCTGTTCTTCTGTGCCTGGCTGGGGAAAACAGAGACTTTGGGCAATTCTTGGGTCACAGCAACAGCACAAAACCCAAGACTTCTGTTCTTTCCAAACCAATGGGATAAGAAAGAGGCATCATCATTTCATTCTATCTCCATGCAGCTTTCTTTTGTGTCAAGGTATTTTCCAAATTGCTTTTCTTTCTTGTGGGAGGTTAATCGATTTTTCAAGTCTCAATGTTTTAGAATATAAACAGTGACCTCATTTTTTTTTTTTTTTTCTGGATTTTCCTAGTAAATGACAAATCTGGTAAATGTGTTTAAGTGTAGCATACAGTTCAGCATACAAGGCTATATAATGATAAAAAGGGAATTGGAACAATTAACCAGTTTATGTTATATGGGCTTTTCAAACATGTTGACTGTGCTCTATACAAGAGTGCCCCAAAAGGCCCAGTAGACCTTTCACTGTAATTAACATGAAGTGTGGAAGCATGTCAGACAGGAATCAAGGTAATTCTCTGAAAAGCCAAAGCATGTGCCTTGGTAAAAGGAAGACACTAAGGATGCAGTAGGTGTGGTACATGACCCTTGCAGCTTCTGTAGTTATGTAAAATATAGCATACATGTAACATTACAGATAGTAACAGAGAAATATATATATTTCCAGAGAAACTAGAATATATAATCTTTCTTTAGAGCAGAACTTCTACCACAAGCTCCTTCATGACCAAATGATAAACAGATAACTAGTTCTATATTTTGTATAGCTGATTAGAAAGCTAAGACTGATTGACCTGCATTTTAGTCAACTGGCTACAGCTGGGAGATTATTTCAAAATATCATGAGATATTTCTAGGGACTTTTAACTGATATTTCATATTGAATTAGTGAGATTTTGAAACTCCCTTGGGAGCATATTCACTAAAACAGCTTGGGCAGATTTAGAGAAAACTCAAAACAAGAGAAATGAGCACTCTTATGTGGAAAAATAATTAAATTTCTAATTCTATACTTGTCTACTAAATAAACAAGAAAACTGATATGATACATTAGGCAAAAAAAAAAAAAAAACAAAAAAAAAAAACAAAACAAAAAAAAAAACCCATACTTGAAATATAGCTAAAGAGAATCCACCTGAATTTGATATTATTATTTGCAGACAATTTTTTAGAAATCTAGAAGTGTGTCTTTCCATTAATGGAGATTTGGAATCATCAAAGTCCATGGAAAAAATGAAAACAAACTTGGATCAGGACTTATTTTTCATGATCAGTTAAAGATTGAAGATATTACTATACAGGCTGTTTAAATGCCAAAGATGATTTTATCACAATTAAATATTCCTGTACAAAAAATCCAGGAAGTCTTGTCTCTCACCAACCTGAGGCTTAAGAGAGTTTCAGTGTCACAAAGAAATGCCAGCTGAATAATACCAGAACTCAACAGAGCTCCTAGTGGCCTTAGTGGAATAAACCAACCAACCAACCAACCAACCAAAAACTAATAAAACTCAAAACCAAACCGACCAATAACAATAACAAAAACCCAAACAAACAAACAAAACCACCAAAAAAACTCTAAATGACTAAGAAGAACTTAAGAGAATTATTAATAAAGACCATGGTGGTATCAGACACCAAATACTCCCATGCAACAGCTTCAAGAATATAAGGGCATAAAAAATGTTGCTTAATGTGTTCAAGTATTTAGATAATATGACCAAGATGCAATATGTACAATAAAACTCTGTTTCTAGATCTGAGAACTTGTACTGGAGTCTTCCACATATTACCATCATTCATGTCTGCAGAGAGAAAAATGAGATGTTGTTTAATCACTGTGTTGTGGGCTGTCACTTCGTAATTTTGATAGTTCCTGGAAGAAATTGGGATACTGGGAAAAAGAAAATTTAGTCTACTTCCCTTAACTATAATACTTTGGAAAAGAAAAAGATATTGTATTTTATTAATCCCACTGGGTTAGAAAACAAATTGCAAAAGCAACACATTTTATTGGTCCAGTGTTAGAATTTCATTCATTACCCTAAGAGTATGGGGATCAGCAGATCACAATGGTCTCCATTCAAAAGCAAAGTTATAATTTACTTTTCAGCATGAAAGGTTACTCAGAATATCAGAATAGAGAAAGAATAGGACTTAAAGTCATAGTTTTGAATGTCTACATTCCAGCATGTCTTTATTGGTCTCCTAAGACTACGATCTTAGGTGCTTTGATGTGACAGATTTCATAATGCAAATTCTTCTTTCTGCCTTTCTTGCACTGACCACGATTCCCTGACTTGTCCTTTCTTTCCCCAATGTCCTGCAAACTCTTCATCTTTGGAGTATTCTTACTACTAAATATAACTCCTTATCTTTACTTATGCTTCCTTCAAGAGTACAATGAATTCATCTATTCATGCTTAAGATTTTTCCCTCAGTATCTGACTCACTAATGCACTTCCCATTACTTTCCCTTCTTTATTCTCTTCATGGTAATTGCTGTAGCTTTTATTTTTCTGAAGATTTTTCCCTTTATTTTTTGTTCATCTCCTATTGCTTGTTCTGTCCGTCACTCTCAAGAATGTAAGAATAGCTGTACTAGATGATGATAAAGATCCACACTTAAAGTGTCCTGAACATAGGACACTTTAAATATACAGTGTTTGTTCCCATGATAGTCTCCCAAATACAATATATCTCACAGCTTGAGATGATGTGTGATTCTCTGTAAACCAGACTCTCTGGTGGGCAATTCTCTGTAAACCAGAAACTGTCTCTTTTTGCAGAAAGACTGCAGAATAAATGAAAAATTGTCCAAAATCAAATCAGTCTTGGCCTTTTTTCCCGGGGGGGTTTGGGGGGGGAAGAAGCCTTGAGAATACTATATTTTTCAGCCAGTTTTGACACTCAGTACTGTAAACATGAAAGTGTGTCATGTTAAATTAAAATTGCTTTAACCCATGTATTAATGCTATGGTATTATCTTCTCATAACCCAGTTGACATGACATTTCTATTTAAAGTATGTGAAAAGTCCTTAGAACTGAATCAAGGAAAGGGAAGGTAGAAAATCTGATGCATTTTCTCTACAATTGCTTAGGTATAATCCTTCAAATCTGCCAAGTAGTTTGAAATGTAAGTCCATGAATATGAAAAGTAGTTTTATTATCTTTGCTGTTCAATGAAAATGGTATTTTTCAAAGTTCTATCTCAGAGTTTTTCAGGTCAAATTCACTTATAATTTTGACAACCTTCTTCCAAATGGTGACGTCAAATTAAAACACACACTCTTCAAGCAGAAAAAAAAAAACAAAAAACAAGTAATAAAAATAATTTATAGTCCAGAAACATGCTCTCTTATCATTCCATTCAGGAAGTTATGACCACTTCCTAAACTTCTGGCTGAAACATTTTATATTCGACTGAATTTTATAGTGTTCTTTTGGCAAAAGTCTTCAAACTTGTATCATAACCACTATTAATAAGCTTTGTATACTTAGTAAAGCAAATGAAGCAGCTGTGAATACACCTATTGAACTGCCAAATGGTGCTGGTGATAGGATTATTGTTGTGATTTTCCTGATTTCATCTGAGATAGAGTTTTTCTTTCCTAGTAGCTGGTATAATTCTATGTTTTGGATTTAGTATGAGGTTATTGCTAATAACATGCTGATGTTTTACTTGTTGCCGTGTAGTGTTTGCCCTAAGGAAATGATTTTTCAGTGTCCCAGGCTCTACCAGCACAAAACGCTGGAGGGAGCATGACCAGGACAGGTGACCAAAGAGATATTCCACAACACAGAATCTCATACCCAGTATATAAATGGGAGCAAGGTAGTTTCTCAGCAAGCAGTCAGCAATTGCATGTTCATTACTGTTCCTTTAACTCGAGATTTATGTCTCTCTTTTTTGTTATTTTCCTTTTTGTTATTACTACTACCACTAGTAGTAGTAGTAGTAGTATTCTTTATTTCAGTTATTAAACTGTTTTTAATCTGAACCCATGGGTTTAACCTTTTTCTGATTTCCTTCCCATCCCACATTTTGGGGGGCCGGAGGGGCTGTGGAGGGGGCAGCCATGTGTTACTTTGTTGATAGCTGTGGTTAAACTATGACAGAGATCTTCAACAGCTGTGAGTGCAGTTAGTGTAATTTATTAAAACTTAAATAAAAAATAAGATCAGAAACAATCTCTGCTCAAAACAGATCCAGGGCCCTGACTTATCAGTCAAATGTCAAACTGTGATAGCCTTTAGGCATCTGTATTCTGCTTTTCACAAACTTGGATTGAAGGCATTCACAGATCTCAAAAAAATCAAAGTGGCATAAGCAGATGAATGAGACAAGTTTAGGTGCCAGATTCTTTCACTGAGCCTGTATGATAAATATGAGGATTCTTAGTTCTCTGTTATTACCTGTTTTGTTACCTGGGATCATTGTATATCTACGTATGGATGGGAGCTGGCACAAGTTATTATCCAGAGTCCTGTACCTGAGGTTTGTACTGTACTAGTTTGCTAGTCTAGCTATTCCTTAATCATATCAGAAAAACGTCCTTGAGTTCCTGAAGGCACAGAACCAAGGCTATCTTTCAATACTTCTCCCAATTTTTTATTTTAGGATTACATACCAAACTGCTGAAGACACAGAATTTTTGAAAACGGAAAAAGTAATTAGTGCTTTTCATCAAGACCACTCAGATTCAACACTCTGCTCTTTTCCTCATCATGACTGTAAGCCTCTTGAGAAAATAAGCTAACTGCCACAGACAACACAGGATGTAACAAGTAGCGCTGTGATTGAAAATACAACATTACCATCATGACCATGTAATTCTTTATGAATTGGCATCTGCTAGTGTAGTTAGATGAGCTCATCTCAAACTGATAGCTGTACATGGTCATGAATCTTCTTAGAATATGATTGATGGAAAGGTAATATATACATAGGTATGCCTGTGAGTACATTGCCAAACACATGCAGAGTCACAAAAATAACAGTACAGTGTCATGCTGTTAGAAGTGAGGCTGCTTTTGCTTGACAGAATGGTGATGGATACACAGAAGAACTTCTTCATAATCTGGAATAAAATTCAAAGCATCTCAGAGCCATGTCTGCTGATTTGGAGGTTGTTTACTCAAAGCTTAGTTTTCATCCAATTATGTTTTCATCCAATTCTCCATCACTGACAGTGAGGAGAACAGGCCCTTGCTCAGACCATTGCCCCAGTAGGAGCTTTTATGGCATTTCTGGAAAAGCATGTATTCCCAGCATATTTTCATTGTCAACAGAAGGAGGAAAGAAAAAGCAAAATTGATTCCCTTTGTTACTGGGTGGTGGTTAATAGTTTATTTGCAGAAGTTTTCAGCTCCTAAAACTCCACTGTAGACAGTTGCTGACTTACAATGAAGGTCTGTGTCTCTGAAGGCAAAATGAGCTGTGCAGGGGTGTTCTAGACATAAAGAACTGACAGCAGAAACAGTACTCAGTGGCCTCATTAAAGAACTGGGCATCTACCCAATTAAGCTAGGGTAAACAAAGACATTTCAGAGTCCTTTCTGCTCAAAAAGCATAAAAAAGGCATAAATTGTATAGCTATGATATTTGGATGATAAAATTGAATAATCTGAATCGAACATAGATATTTTCCAATTTAAGCATGAGTTTCCCTTCTTTTCATGTAATGTTAAGTGTTTTCAGGTCTTAGTCAGTATGACAGTATTTTTAAAATATTTCGTTTAAAAAATTAGCAAAGTATTAATAGTGAACCTATTTGAATATTAGGTACTGCTTGTGTACATTTGAGTAACCATTTGCCTTTAATATAGAAGTAAGTTCAAGAGAAAAAGCTGAGAAGGAAATTGTATACTATTTCTACTCTATCCCAAAAAAGTTATATAAATCTTTAGGCTGAAAGGGCAGTATGAACCAATAACAAAAATAAATATTGTGTCCCTCTCCATCTCTTTGAATACAGTAGCCTATTCTCAGGTTGTTGGTGCCAGCAGTCAGCTTGAGGTTGGAGAACTGGAAGTGTGTCAGGGAGCATATTCAAGTTCAGATGCTCTGCCAGCTCAGCCCAGTGGCCCAGTGCCACCCTCAAGCTGGTGACAAGCCTTTCTAAATCCAGACACTGGCTGCAGTTTACCCCTAGCATGTAATGCTATCACCACAAAAGGGAGCCGACACATATCTCCCTGTTTCCTATAGCAAAGAGAAAGGTGAAGAGGCAGAAGTATTAGCTTTGGTACAAATATTCTAAATGGGAGGATTTTTTTCAGGCTTAAAGGAACATTTGTGTACCTGCTTTCTTTTAAAAATGTGACTTCTAAAGTATTTGTTTATGCAGCCTTATCTCTATTATAGCAGATTCCTGGTGTGTCAAGGAAAAGAATCAATTCAGTTTCTAACCAAATAATTACACTTATCTAGGGATATTTTTGCTACCTCAGGGCAGCTGTATTGGTTACCTGCAGTTCAAAAACCCTTCCAGTACATGTGCTGATCTCAAACACCAAATTAAAACAGCAGTACTGCACTTTAAAGAACATTCACTGTTTCAACAGTATGAATGCACAGATGACTATATATACTTTTCAATAAAATTCTTCCTCTACTGGCAGCAAAAATCCTTTCTTACACTTAAACTTGATTTGTTTTATTGCTTGTTAGCTTAGTTTATAGAAGATTCTACAGCATTTTTATTGCCTCATGGGTTTATGGCGTTTTTTAATTGTGATATAATGTGCCAAATCCCTTGGCAAGGAGGAACTATATTATAGTTTTATAAAGCTTTTTTTTTGTTGTTTTTTTTTTTTTTTTGTTGGAGGAGCAAAGGCTAGAAGGAAAGGAAGTATATGCTCCAGGGTAAAACTGGTGGCCTATTTGATTCAGTAGTAGAAGACTGAGGATTCTGAGCTCTACATTTCCCTCTGAACATCTTTTCTTCTGAATTGGGACAGTCTACATTAAAGTTTTATTTTTATAAACAACAGTCCTCTAAGTTGTACATGGAAGAGAGTCTTTGTTGTGAATTAGAAAACACTCTTATTCAAAGAGTTGTAGGAAAAGATAGATAGCTTTTGCAGTATCTTTTGTAATTGCTGCAGACAGCTCAAATATGCTCCTCTGATTTTCCATGCTGCACTTTTAAAGTTAGGAGATAGCATGTAAAGAAGTTCTGACTAAGATCTAGATAAAATCTTGAATTTCTAGGGTAAGACTAACCTCTCTCTATGAATCACAGAATCAAAGATTTACAGAATGTGCTGACTGGATGGGAGCTGTCAGGACCATTGAGCCCAACTCCTGGCCCTGCAGAGCACTGTCCCAAGATCACATCATGTGACAGAAAGTGTTGACTAAATCCTTCTTTTGAACTCTGTCAGGTTTGATGCTGTGACCACTTGCCTGGGGAGTCTGTTCCAATGTCTGACCAACCCAGGTGAAAAATTTTCCAGACATCTACCATAAACCCCAACTCAACTTCACACCCTTTTTTCCTGTCCTGTCACTGGTCATCAGTGAAGACATCTGAACCTGCGCCTCTTCTTGCCCTCATGAGGATGTTGAAGCCTGCAATGAGGTGTCCTCTCAATTTCCACTTCTGAAGGCTGAACAGACCAAGTGCCCTCAGCCACTCATACGGCTTCCCCTCAAGAGCCTTTACCATCCTTCTGGCTCTCCTTTCGACACCAACACCTTTATATCCTTATATTGCAGTGCCCAAAACTGCCCCCACAACTTGAAATATGGCCACCCCAGTGCAGAGCAGAGTGGGACAGTCCCCACCTTTACCCCTCTGGTGATGCTGTGCCTGATGTGCCCCAGGACATGCTGGGCCCTCCTGGCTGCCAGGGCACTGCTGACTCGTGTTCAACTTGTCATCAACCAAGACCCCAGGTGTCTTTCCACAGCTCTGCTATCCATCTCACTGAGCACTCAGCTGAACCTTAGCAGCAAAGGTTCCTAAGCACGGACAGTCTCACCGCATCCAGGGCTCGGGCAAAGAAGAAAGAGAGAGACTCTCCAAGACTGAAGTTCCAACCAGGATAATTTATTAGGGTTGAAGGGGACAGAGCCGCCAGCTCGAAAAGGACAGACACAGAGATAGCCCCGTACAGCTCCGTGCACAGGATTTTATAGGGGTACAAAACAGGGGGCGGGTACAACACATTATCCAATGGGGTTAAGTTGGGGTGAAGTTGAAGGGTTGGGTCACAGGTCTCGGGAAAAATCAGGGTAAGATGGAGGAGAGAAAGGGTCACGGGATTGGTTCTGGGAAGGATTGACACAGAAGGAGCTGGAACAGAGGCGGAACGAGGGGTTGGGTAACAGATTGATTGGGAAGGTACTGGAACATCGGCGGGAAAAGCCATAGAGAGGAAACGGGGAGGACACAACTTCGGGAATAAATCAGTTTGGGATTGCACATAGGGGCGCAGGCTCCGGCGGGCAGCAGGACAGCCGCGCTGGCCAGCAGGGCACAGCCGCTCGCACACAGCACAGTATTCACCTGCCCGGAGCGGGAGGGGAGAGGGAGGCGGTGGCGCAGGTGATGCCGGCAGCCGGCGCAGAGCAGCGCCCGGCGGCAGCCGATGCCCTGCGCAGGGTGCCGGCGGGGCCGGGCACGGGGCGGCAGCGCTGCCCGCGCCCCTGTGTGCCCACTGCCGCCAGAGCCGCCGCGGGGAGGGGGGCACGCAGCGCCAGAGCAAAAAACTAAGATAAACGTAAGTTGCAACAGACAGCTCCTTCCGATTTAGTGCTGTCACCAAACGTAGTATTCATTTGACTCTTGTCCAAGTCATTAAGGAAGATGCTGAAGACAACTGGGCTAAGGGTGAAGCCTTGTGATACCTCGTTAGTGGCTGGACGCCAGCCTGATGTCCTGTGCCAATCTGTGAGCCAGTTGTTCATCCACCACACAGCACAGTTTTCCAGCTCTATGCTGGGTATTTTGTTGCAGAATGACACTTTGTGCAATCACATCAAAAGCTTTGCTGAAGTCCAAAAAGATTGAATCAGCTGTCTTCTCTTAATCATCTGGTGTGTTACCTTGTCATAAAAGGAAACCAGGTTTGATAAGCAGAACTTTCCCCTCACGATGCCATACTGGCTGTCACTGATGACTGCACTGTTCTTCAGGTGTTTTTCAATATTTCCCAGAATAATCTTTTCCATTATTTAACTGGTCACTAAAATAAGATTTACAGGACTCTAGTTTCCGTGTTTCTCCTTCTTGCCCTTCTTGAAAACTGGGAAAACCCTAGCCAGCTTCCAGTCAACTGGGACCACTACAGATTCCAAGATCATTCAAAAGACATTGAGGCTTTGCAATGACATCAGCTAGCTCCTTGAGGATTCCTAGGTGAATTCCATCAGGCCCCATAGTTTTGTTGGGATTCAGATAGAGCAGCAGATCCCACACAATTTCAGGGCTGACCACTCGCTGATCATTTCCATAGCTGTGCTCCTCAGCCCTGATTCCAGCTAAGGGCACTGAAACACCCTTGGTCCATCATCTGAGTTGAAGACAGAGACAAAGTATGCATTAAACACCTCTGCTTTGTCCCTCTTTGGGAGGAGACCATCCCTATCTTGTAACAGGCCAGTGCTATTTTTACACTGCTTTTCGACATTGAAATGTTTGAAAAAACTCTTTTTATCTTCAGCTACAACGATGCAGAGTTAGAAAAAGTAGGTCAAAAGTCATTGCCATATCTTGGTATTCTACAGTTTAATTTCTGTTGCTAGTTTGTTTTTTTTTTATTTTTTTTTTTTAACGTATTGGAAATTGGGTTTTGTCCAAAGCTGTACACATGATAAGTTATGATGTTCTGAATAAAATAATGTTGTTATTATTTTGTGTTCTTTTTTATTTCTTTTTTTCCAGCGTCTCTTCTGTGTTTTGATTTTCTTTCACACTACAACTCATCGTGCTCTGAAGACTGTAAGGTATCTAGAGGAATAAACTGTCTTTTTCTGAAAAATTTTACCAGCTCAGTGTTGGGTTATCCAAGGAGTACTATTGCTGTAGTTATTAAACAATATGACATATTTAACAATGTATATGAAAATATGGTTTCCTGATGAATTTTTTCTGTTTTTCACTAGAAGTTGAAATTAAATATGAAATTGCAAGGTTTACTTTCAATGCTTAGAGAAGTTCATCTGCAGTCAATCAGTATGTCAGTTTATCCCACCCCACTGAGAGACCCTGATCTTTGAGTAGTATCATCTCCATCAACCAGCATCGTGACATGTCAGAGATTCTTAAATAAGAATCTTGAAACTTTTATACTTCATATTGATGCTTGAATGGATCAGGCAGGAGAAGATATTTAAAGGATATTCTGCTCTTAAAAATATAAATTGTCAGTTGTTTTATGCCATTGCTAACGTACCATGATGTTTCACTTTAAAGAAAAAAAAAATACCATGAATAAAAGGAAAATATATAGGATATGTAAAGGGCAATTAAGACAATTAATTATAGCTACAGTGGCCAAGTATAAAGGAAGTATTTTACAAGTGAACTCCTTTTTGATGCTACCTGCCATATACACAGGATACTCCCAGCACTCACTGCCAGTCATTACTGCATTCTAATTAAAATGAGAAAATGTCATAAAATGCTCACCATGAAGTTTCCATAAAGTTTTACAAATATGTTATTATAATTGTAGACATGGGTGTCTTAGAGAACATATTTGTTGTTCTTGTTTCTCATGCTCACCCTATGCCACATGGTGGCTAAGCAACTTGTGCCTTTTCCTACTCAGCAGTCAATGGATAACTCATAATTTCCAAAGGATAAATTCTAATTCAGACTTCATCATCCAGGACAGATTTGGCACACCTGTTTTTAGAAGGAAGAAAAAAATCACTTGATTACTGTTATTTTGGAAGTGCAACAGCTGTCAGCAGACAGAAACCTCTGTTTTTCATCCAGAAGATAAAAGTAGGTCAAGCAGCATTTTTCCATGCAGACAACATTCAGTAGTTCAAACTGAGGTGAGAGTTTGGCTGCTGTTTGCCCCTCCTAAGGCTTTAAGCAAGAGCCAGTTGAGTTTTGTTGACACTGTTTTCCTCACAGCCCTGTAACGCCTTCTTATTATTGAATGTGCTGTTCTTCCTGCAGCAAAATGCATGATCCAGCAAAGCTCTGCAAACATACCTATATCTATGATAATGTTCCAAGGGATTTTCATACTAGAGTTTGGTATTTCATTCCAGGCTGCCTCATGGCTAAACAAAGTGCTCAAGTTTTGTCACTGAGGTCAGGGTCAATGTACTACCAAGTGTTTGCTGATCATTTAAAGGGCTCCATTGCATCTGGCTTCCTGAACGGCTGCTTTTGGCCAGGCACAGCTTTAGAAGACTCCAATCCTGCATTTAGCAGTTAGTTGGGCCACACTCAAAAGGATCCAGCACAAATGGATTTCTTCTCTCTGCTGTTTGTCCAACTGCTCAGAAAAAAACCCACAGACTCTCATAGTCATAGAATGGTTTGGGGTAGAAGGGGACTTTTCCATCTACTCCAATCCCCTGTCATTGAATAGGACACCTTCAACTAGACCCTGTTGGTCAGAGCTCTGTCCAACCGAACCCTGAATGATTCCAGGGATAGTGCATCTACCACCACTATGGGCAACAGTTTCAGTGTTTCACCACCCTTATTATAAAAGCTTTCTTCATTAGATGTAATCTAAATCAACCCTCTCTTAGTCTGAAACCATTACCCCTTGTCCTATCACAACAATCCATACTAAAACATCTGTACCCAACTTTCTTGTATGCCCTTTTTACATACTGAAGGACAGAAATATTGCGTGTTTCCTACTGTTGGCAAAACCAGAAAACATTTATCTCCTTCTAGCTCTTTTGGTTTATTTGACTGTTGCCATTTCTTTTTTAAAGTAGCAGTTAAAATCTGGCAATTTAATATGTTTTTCTGTGCAAAAATTTGGAAGCTGTTAAATTATACCCCAAGTAAATCTATACTAAGGGGAATCTGTTTTCATTTAAAAAGCTTGATTGTGGTGGAAAAGTTATGAAATTCTGCTCAATTGTCAAGATCTCACAAATGTGAGATCACAGTTTTGCAGCATCCAAAATAAACAACTAGTTCAGGCTAATGAGTTCCAAACCAAACTAATACTGGTCTTTAATGTTATAGCTTTTCATTTTTTTTTAAGTGAGGTATAATAGGGAATGGATGGATTACGTTACCTTGCCAATACTGTCTACTGTAATCTGTAGCTATTCAAAGAACTCCTATATGACACTGTTTTATAAACAAACCAGACACCTTTTTTTTTTTTTTTTTTTTTTTTTTTTTTTTTTTTTTGTTTTAAAGTTTTCTTTGAAAAAGAAGAAACACAGAGAAGTACGGGAGATCCCCCCCTTATATTTATTTGTATGTAGCAAAATATACAGAGGAAAAATTTTTTTTTTTCACTTGCTATTTTGATACACAAAGAGTTAAAAAAAAAAAAAAATCTTACATCCATTTGCTGTTGGGACATTTCCAGTCTTCTGTGATGCTGTTGGAAATGGGGAAGTGTAAAATGGAAGCTTCTGTTCTAGCAACTCTGACTTGACACAGAAATAAAAGTCTTTTACAGGGAATCTATTTGTATTCACACTGGATTTCAAAATTATTTCCATCCACTGACAGCTCTGGAATCAGTGTACTTGTAAATGCAAGATGTGCAGATGTCAGGAGAGGCTGCCAAGAGTCTGGAAAAGCAGCAGAAGCTGGTGTTGTCTGGTTTGATCAGGAAGGGGTTGACAGTCAGACAGTGAAAAGATCCATTTTGTGTGACAAGAAATATTTCCATATATAGAGCATGAATATGTGTGATCCTTATTTTTTCTGAAACTTGAACGCAAGCATGCCCGTGAGGATTTGTCTGCATATTTAGAATGGAAAAAGACACTATAGCCTGGAAGATCAGCAAAGAAGTCAGGGAGCTGAAATAATAAACACATTGATGCTGGAAGTTTTGCTTTGTTTCTTCATTCAAATTCCACTTGATATAAATACAGCAATATTTAGCCATGGAAAGTAGGGAACTGTTTGGAAAGTATTTTATATACTGGGAAGACATCACTTTATTTCAGCTTGAGGGATACATTGCAGCCATTAGTTTTGTACTTGTTTCAGTTCAAATACATAAGTACAAGAAGTACTTGCCAAGTAATTTTTGTGTACATTTGTTAAATAGCTAGTCTGAAAATGTATTACTTAAGATAGTTAATACCTAGGTTTTTTGTAGTCTAATTGTGAAGACAACTGATTTGGAAATTTTACAAGAATTTTTAATTTAATTAGTGTTTTACTTTTGAAATTTTGTGATCTGTAGCTTTAGGAATTATTTTAGTTATTTTTGTGTGCAAATTGAGTTGCCTAGAAAACTTGTGAGCTTAAAAAGAGGCCTCTTCTTTTTTTTACCCTTAATGACATTCGAATTACAGAACTCAGAAAGTAACTAGAGCAATATGGTCTGCTGGCCTATTACCTAACATAAGCTAGCTTGGCACAGTGATTCTCATTAGTCAGTAAGGGATGGCAACAGTCGCTGGTGTGCAAAATATCTGAGGAGACCCATGTATGGTAAAAGTCTGTGTAGTTGGTGCCACACTGTTCCTCCATGAGCTCAGATATGGAATCTGTCCCTAGAATAATGGCAAGAGGAAACTGGAAGGGGGAATGCAGGTGAAAGTGAAGGAGAAGGTGCCTCCTGGTACCTACCAGGGAGAGGGCTCCTGCTACACCTGAACATTTGCAGCTGCTGAGTAGGTTCACTGCCCTCAAGCTGAGGAGAAGCTGACTGTGCTTTCACCCCGTGCGTATGAACCCTAGAACTCAAAGGAGCAGCAGGAGAAACCAGCAGCTGATAGCAGTGGATGACTTCCTGCTGCAGAGGCAAGAGGTCCCTGACCTACTGTACAGAAGAGTTTGCTGCTTTCCAGGGGCTCAGGTTTGGGTTTTCTATAGCAACTGATGAAGCTTAACTAACTCAAAAATCTTTCAGTAAAAGTCTCATGGTAGTTTTTCTGAGGTTAAGTAATAATACATTAATTATTAATAATTAAATAATATATTTTTCATGCACTTTGACTTCTCTTGTGTCCAAGGCTCTTGCAGTTTGTGCTATTGAGTCATAATTACTTTTGATCTAGGCTTGACTGTAGTTTAGAACAACTTATAAATATAGGCAGCTTGAGTGGTCAAGCCCTGAGGTAAACTAGAGTGACATAAACTCACACAGGACACATCTTTCAGGTAACTTATGATATTACTGATTACAGGCTCAGACTGTACTACTAATATCTTTCCTTTTTCCAGGTATTAATATTTTTTTTTAATTCTTGCTCTTCCTCAACATGCATGCATTGCAATTTCAGTCACCAGAAAAGAAATAGCAATATTGAGACATACAATCCTTGTGCACAAACTAGAAAGAAAAAATTGTGTTGGGCTGAGAAAGAGTGTATGTGTATATAGTTTTAGAACTCCCATGGTTTTATATCATCAGTGTACTCTTACAAAATTGCCAATATACTGAGTATACCATTACACTAATAGGTCCACTGGGTTTTTTTATAACACTGTTTTAAAGATTAATAATGTAATATGTAGGATTTTAAAACAAGTGAATGCATAGTATGATCATTTAAATTATTCTTTTCTTTGGTGTTTTGAGGATGTGTATACTTACCAAGTAAAGGAAATAAACATTCATATTTGATCTTTTTTTGTTTTTCTGTAAAAATGATGTTAAATTATATACTTAACATTAATAATACAAATTTACAGAAGAAAAAGCATTTTAATTTGAAAACACTCCTGTTCCCCGTTGAATATGTAAGTGGAGATTAATAAAAAGTTCCAGGTTTTTGCCAGCAGTGATTAGATGGAATGACCCACTCACTTGAAACAGATCTTTTAGTTCTTTTTTGTATCATCTAAAAAACCAAACGATTTTTACTGGGTATCTAGCTTCATTTCAGTCATAAGAGCAGAAAGTAAATAGTTCATCCTTTCTGAAGACTGATTCATTCCTTCTTTGATAGAAGAAGAAAGAGTGAGAAGTAGGAGACAGAGGCATGGAAAAGACTATCCACCAACCTGGAGCTCTCTTACTCTGTAAGGGTGAATCTTATAAAACTGATATTTGAAACAACAGTTGGTCTAATGGCACAGTGTTAATGTTTCAGTGATTATAAAGAAAGCCGAGAATGCTGAATTTGAACTTTTTAATGAATTAATTGTAGGTAAGATTCTAAAAAAAAAAAAAATAAAAAATTCAAACTTTTAAGCAACATAAAGATAGAAGAGCAAAAAATTTACCTTTTGAAATTTTTATTCCTTCTATACATTCAACAACCTCCTTTCTGCATTGACTGAACTGCATAGAATTTTCATCTCATGAAACTGTAGCTTGTTGCCCATTTCCCTGGAACAGGAAAAATATTTCAGTATATCCAAGGCTGTCACAAGTAGATTTTATTATTTTCAATGGAAAAAATCTTCCTAAGGCTTTTGTATATATATACATAAAATATATAGACATTTATATTTGAATATGGACATAAAAGTCAATAGCTACATGTACAATTATCTATATATGTAATTTTAAAGGTACATAAAAGGTCACAGGGTCGTCTAATTGTACTTTTTTGCTGCTTATAAACTTTAGATTGAGGGACTTTTCTCTTGGCAGCTGAAAAATTGAGAGAGATAAAAGGAGTAGCTGTAGTGCTAGCAAGCCACTCACATTTATCATCATCCTGGACTGACATTGTGGAGGAAAGTCTCAATACATATTTAATTAAACTTCTTGTTTTTCCTCAAATGAGGGCTTAGGATATAGGGAAACATAAGATGAAATGTGTGTTGCAGATGAATTTAGCATTATGCTTCTATGACTCTCAGTTTTGGAAGGACTCCAGATCTAAATAACTTACAGCTAAAAAAAATCGGGGGTGGGGGGCAGGGAGGATTGTCCTGTTTACCAGAAGGCACTTTTATTTTAGTGATATCTGGGGTTACCTTTTATTGCTTTTAATTTGGTAGAATTAGAGTCAGAAATGAAGATTTATCTTAACATAAAACAAATGAATGAAACTAAATTAGAATAATCATAAAATTATAATAGCAACCAAAAAAGTAAGAGAGAAGTATCACTCTATGAATGGAAGAGCTCGTTAATGAACATCAGAAGTAGCACCATGTTCCAAACTGAAACAAAGCATATAAAAAAGAAGAGAAAATTGTGACTGCTTCAGTGTAAATGCAAGTATTAATAATCTGGAGTATTAAATTAAAACATGAATGGGACTTACAACAAATTCTTATCTCTCTGTAGGAGTTCTATTCACTTTCGGTCTTTAGAAGATTTTGAAGTCTAAGAATCTTTTTGCCTACTTTTCCTAAGTAGCCTTCCTTACTTACAGTATAACCCAGCAAAAACCCAAATTTTCCATGGTAAATGCTAAATGGTTTGTGATTATGTGATTATGTACATCTTAGATAACTTTGGTTGAGTATTTCTAATTTGAGTGAAGCATGGAAACATTCCAATTTGTAGCTCATATTGCTTTCCTTTTTGCTTTTGAATCCTCTGATACTAAGACTAATGAGTTTGGACCTCAGATTCGATCTTACTCAGGAAGTTTTTCAATGAAACCAATGAAACCTGCTGTGAGTCAAAGAAAGCTCAAAGCTTATTCATGGTTTGAGCATGGCTACCGGATTGTAGTTACCATGAATTTAGCAGTCATTTAGTCCTTTTCCAGTTGATTTGTGAATTGTGATGGAGCTTAGTCAATTGCTGAGTGCCAGGTGCTCAAATGGAGTGCATGTGTGTATACTTGTCTGTAGGTAGCTGTGGCACTTGCACTCAGGAGCCAATTCAAGTATTTATGTGTAGATACAAGATTTAATAGCTGAGAAGCAGAGCTACTATTTAATTTATGCACTGTCTGGCTCAGTTTTAGAGAACACCCTTCCTAACTCACTCAATGACCAACACAACATGCAAAATTATAACTTTAAAACTTAAAGCACATAAATGAACATTAAACAGAATCTTCATACAAAATTCTGATTTTTACCTGCAAGGAGAAGATAGCATTACAATTTTGAGATATCTTTTGAGTAATTAAAATCATATTTGTTGTATGTGAAGGTGCGCATGCATGTGTCCATACACTTATTATTATATAATACTTATTATTATTTGGTTTCTTAAAATAGCTGCTTTGATACATGCCACCCCTCAGGATATGTATAGTAAGTAGCTTAATGGTAATGTGGCAAAAAGTGGTCCTCGTACAGCCTTACAGAAGTTCGCTGAAGAACATCTAATATTGCAAAACCAATCAAGTTTAATGTTGTTGCAGCTTTGTTTGAAATTAAATTTTTTGAGAAAATTATATTTTGTATGGAAAAGGTTTCTTATGTGTCTTCAGGCAGAGACAGAAAGAGAGACTGCAGAGCCTACAGTTGGTGGATGGCAAGCGTCTTTGCTCTGCATTAGAATCTATTCTCTGATGCCTGAACTTAACTCAGAACCTGTAAACAATGCAGACAGCACAGAAGACCTACAGAATTAAACTTATTCATCTAACCAACAAGAGCTTTATTACATTATAAATTTTCCACAGAATAAAACAAGAGATGTAAGCGATTTTGATAAGCATCCTTCTGACTCGGTCAGGCCAAAATCTCAATGAAACAGTACATTTGTCTATCAGTTTAAAGGCAGAGTTGAGATTCTAGCATGTATTTATACTCTCTGTGGTGGCAGTGGAATAATACAGAAGAGACAGGGCAAGAGGAAAATCATGAAGGAGTGCATCAAAACAGTGGTCAGCCAGTATTCTAGTTGCTACTTTGCTGTTGTGTGACAACATGAAAAGCATGCTGTCAGCTCCTCAGCTCTTTTCTAATAACCTCTCTGCTTTACCACTGTGAAAGGTACTCAGTAACACTGTCATGGTAACTGCCAGAGTGCAGAACCAAAGATTCCCACCTCAGCAGTGAAAATCTACCTGCTGATAATTTGTGAAATTGCAAATTCTAAGGTGTATAAAAGAACTTGTTGATAGGAGAGAAAGCAGTGACACATCTGTAAGGAGCACTACTAGGCTTTCCATAGCCCTGAAAATGTTTTTTATAACAGGTAATTTTTGTTAATAATTTTTTGTTTAATTTTGTTCCCTCCCAAATTTGTCTCAAACTCGGACAATACACTCTTGTTCAAGTATCAAACTATAATGGATCTTAAGACCATCATAAAGGGCTCTTATATTTTGGGCTTTTGTGAACAATGTTTTTTTGTTTGAGGAACCTGCAGTTTCATAATCCTGCTTATGAACATCCGATGTTGTTCATTTTATCATGATATAATGAACAGAACAGTAAGTTTAGTCAGTGAAATTCCATTTCTCATCATCTCACACACATTAATTTCTTACATGGCTGTGGAATTCTTCATATATTAATCTGACTCTGAACAGTTTGGAGTTGAACACATCTACAAAAGTACGTGTCCAGAGGCAGAAAGCTGCAGTAAATATAAACAACTGGGAATAAATTTAAAATGGAAGCAGAGATTGCTCAATCCCACTTGTATTTACCAGTTTTTCACTGATGTCATTGTCTCAACCTCTTGAGCGATAATAATAGCTTTGCAGAATTGTGAGAACTTGAAATTTTATTTTTAAACTTCTAGTGCTTTCTGAACTGGAAGTTGGATTTTAATTTTCTGCAAGACTTAGTCACTTCTGAATTATTATTTTTCTCCATAATATGCTCATTTCCTGATATGTATTGGCACCATCTTAAGATCTGGTGCTGCACACTCTAGCAAAACCAGACATATAATGAAAAATGTTTAGCTGTTTTTTTGTAATCACAAGATTTTATGCCTGTGCAACATATTTTTTATTTTTTGCTATTTCATATTTTTATACAAGCTTATACAAAAAGAGCTAATTATCTTCAAATCAAATCAGAAGATTTACTTCTGTAATAGAAATTCTTAAAATTCCTAAATAATTTCTTTTTAACATACAATTTTGTTGATATAACATCGAGTGTCAACAGGAAGAATAGTCATGTATTAAATCTTTTTTATTCAAGATTTAATGCACTAAGTTTAGCTACACTTCAATATGTGCAAAGTAAACATTTATAAAGCATTGCTGATCTGTGCACTTACTAAGTATATAAATAAAAAATAAAAAAAAAAAGTTTTGTAAACTTGGAAGAGGGAAGAAATCCTATCCTTTCCTATCCTTTACTGTATACCTACTGCAGGTGTTTGTATATATCAGAATAAAATTTCTGTAATAAAGATTTAAAAAAGGAATGAGAATTAAGAAATGAGACATATTAAAGGAATCTGAAAGATATACCATTATCTGATTTGCATAAAAATGTATTGTCTTAATTCATATATATATATATAATTTTTTTAACTTGGCTTTTTTTATTTGTACCTTATACATGTGAATCTCTCTGCGTAGGTAATAGAAACAGGTAAACCTTAGATGACTCATCCCATCTTAAAAGGAATGTTTCAGGTATTTTAGATGAACTACCTATAGCATGACCTTGAGTATAAGTGGAGCATAGCTCTCCAGTGAGTTACTGTGGGATGGCAATATTTAGGTAGTGTATTTCTAGAATAATAATTCTCAATTCAGTATGATTGAGAAAAGGAGAAGGCACATTCTAGAAGAGCAAAGATCTGAACCTACAATTTGTCTTTGGGTGTCTGTAAAATATAAGATGATGCTATATTCAGAAATGAAGACAGGTAAAAATCTTTTTCCAGAAGACTGTAATGAACTTTTGTTCATCTGTGCTAGAGTTTTACTCATTTCCAGGCTGTAAATATGAAACATTTAGGACATGATATAGTTATTGGACTAAAAATGTGTTACCTCTGTCTATAAATATGATAACTAACAAATAAAGAATGATCTGATCCAAAGAACACAAAATTATACTTTTAGGGTAAATTTTATGAGGTTAAGAAAAAGTATTTTAAAAAAGACAACAAAAAAACAACCAACCAACCAAAAAACCTCCCAAAAATAAAAAAAACCCCCACAACATACACACACAAAATCCCAAAACCAACCAACCAACAACAACAAAAAAAACCCCAAAAACCAAAAAACAACCAACCGAAAAAACCTCAAGACACGTTATCAGGACAGCTTGTACAGTACAAAAAATCCCCTCAGAACTGCCATTGTTTTCTCTGCTTTTGTACATAAGTTGGGGAATAGCCAACATCTTTTTAATTCTGGAAATCAACTTGTTTGGAATTAAAGTGACAAGCAAACAAAGTAATCTGTCTGGACTTATAATTAACAATAGAGTTGGTAGTCTTCAAGAATGAAATAAAGTAGTGTCCAGAGTAGTAAAGGTCAGAATGTATATTTTTTCTATTCCAAAATAACAAATTAAGTTGGTCAAAGGTTTGAGAGTTTTTGTAGAGCCTAATTTTTCTTTAAATAAAATTTCTCAGTAGGTTTTAAGGATTTTTAGATCAGTCATAAAGAACCAAAAAGGAAAACATTATCGTCAGCCAGAAGGTCCCAGAACTGCTGACCAATGTTGTCTTTTCTCATTCTTTCAATAATCAGGCTTCCTGTTTGCTTCCATTTGGAGGTTTATGTCAATCTCTGTGATTTTATGCACCACTGGCTGAGTTGATACATCTTAATGAAACCCACACAAACACCATAAATTTTGATCTTTTCCCTATAAAGATGTTTATGCATTTTTTTTAAATTGGTTGAGTATTTAAACTAGTTCTTTTTGATTTCTAGAATTTAAATTTTAAATCTTTGTGTTTACCACTTTCTGAAGCTATGTTAAATATACATTCAGTCTTTTCCTCTAAATGAAAATGTTGTCTGAATAAGAATATAATAAAAATATTTTTCAATTTTGTACACAGTTATGTCACTACATTTTCAATTTTTTTACAATTGGAGAATATATTATTTGTAATTATCTATAATTTGCACAGCAATCCCAGAGTTGGCAATAGGTTTCTTTTCAGAAAACTGGTTCAGAGTTGTCCCATTTTTCCGAAACCCTCTTCCCTAGGGCTCCGATGTCTGTAATTTATGCCCTAGTTTGGTGCCACATGGCTTCGTGACCTTGACCCAGTCTTACTAACAGTTAAGTTGTGAGAAAGTCTGTGAAAGGAAGAGATAAAAAACAAGTAAAAGCACAGGCAAAAGTACAATTGCTGAGACAGTATTAGTAATGCAACGATTCACAAGAAGAAATACGGATGTGAAAGTTTAGAAAAATCCCAAGGATAAGGTCAAAGAATCAGGAGGCAAGAGGTCAGAGCCCTTGGCAGCTCCTCCTGACTCTGGCTGCCTAGCTTGCCGGCACTCATCAAGGATGGTGAATTTATTAATGCTTAGCTGTGGAGTTTGCTAGTCCTTGAGGTTTAATGTATCTCTTGGTCAATAAATATATTTGTACTCTCAGTTGCGTATACCCTGTTTACAGAATGTCCTTCAGAATAGCAAAACTGTCAGAAGGTGGTGATTTGGAAAGGAAATATTATTACCACATAATTGCAATTTGTCTCTTTTAATATTAGACAAGGATTACAGCTATCACAGAAACAGATGTTTGTGTTACATTGAGGCAGCACTTTTGGTAGCAGTATTATCACAAAACACATGAATGTAGAAACTGAGTCTCTCTCTTCCCAAAATTTCCTCCAAGTCCAAGCTGAGCCATACTGAGGTATTATGTTTATGCACAAAAAAGATTTTATATTTAAGTCTAATTACTGTCGTCTTATGTTGTCCTTGAAAATAAGCCTTCTGATTTGTTTTAGTATAGTGGAGTCGGTTCTCATGAATTGTAAGATAAACAAGGATCATGTTTACATTCCTTTGTAAAAGATATCACCTGATGGACTTCTCAAGTGACCAGTGGAGATGGAGAGGTGGTAACCTCTCTGTCCAATCTCTGCACTGTCCAGAAACTTATATATACAAGGTCAACAATAAACAGACTTCTCCCTTTTTTCTTCTCTGCCTGAACACCTGTTGTGTGTGTTGCTGTGTGTTTCTCTCTGCGTCACAGTAACAGCCTTATTTCCTAATGAATAATTCAATATTTCAAGTCTTACATTGACATCCAATATTTGAGATCTAAATTTCAAATTATGCTGAAAATAAGGGAGAAAATATGGAATCAGAGAGAAACAAAACAATTACAATAACAGGTTTGTTATTTAAAAGTGTCCCTAATTGCAGTTTAGGTCCAGATATGGTTAGTAGTCTAGACCCTACAATTTGGATGTTGAGGATGAAAACCAAATTTCTTTTTTAAAGCTATTTGTAACAATAAAATAAAAATGAAACCCCTGTATCATAATGAAGAATCAGACCATGGAAAGCCAAAACAAAACTTGTTTGAAGTTTTATTGCTTTACTAAACTATATAAACAACAAATAGAATCTTATTCACTTTGTACAGCAAATTATAAATTCCCTACTAGAAGTTCTAGAGTTTGCTTAACTTAAAAGAATGAAAATCATCTTGAAAAATTAAATGAAGGAAAATGGAACTAAAAAAGTTTTTATAACTGTATGCATTTCCAAGGACAGTCCATGAAACTCTGAATGTCATTGCACAGGCAACAGATAACTCACAGCTGTTTCAGGTTAAATGATTAGTTAGGAGCCTTAAGTGATCTCTTAATTTTATAGTCACAAATCTATCCTTGCAGAAATGTTACTGTCATGTCCATTTCTCTCCTCTTGCACCTGCATGCAGTACACGACCATCCTTGAAACACCTGAAAACTGATGAAGCCTGCAATTGGTAGGTGCACAACCTCTTTATTAACTGAGATAATAATAGTAATAATAATAATAGTAGTTATAGTAATAGTGTAAATTAATCCAAATATTTTTGATGAAGTAGTAAGTAATTACCCTGAACAAGCCTTCTAGACCTTCATGATCAGAGGTAATTACCCCTAAGTTTACAAAATAACAACAGGCATTTACTGGTAAAAAAAAAAAAAGGTAGAAAAATCACATGCCTTCACTGTAACACCATAATTATCAAAATGCATTTTCTTGTCTTTTCTGTTTGATTTTCCTTGAAGAAAGAATTTCTTTCTTTTGATATAATAAAAAAAATAATAAATCTGTTTACTTTTTTGGATATACATATATTAAAAAAAATATTTTCTCATCCTCATCAGAAATTCAAATCCTGTGTTTACAAAGTGCCATGTGATTTCTCCCCAGGAACTTCAGCAAGGAGATAACTTTTTAAACCAATTATTTTTTAAATTATTTTCAGCAGATGCTTTACATTCCTTTATCCATCTGATGAGCGTAGCAGCTTACATGAAACCAAGACAGCTCTGTTGTCTTTCAAGACTCTCTACAAGTAAGAGTATAATCTTTCCCCTAGTTACTACTGATGTATGATAAAACACAGTGTAGTTTTATAGGGTTTTGACACTAAGAAACATAAAAGGCTCTTAAATGACTCTGTGCTCCTTTTTCTATAAGGTCAAATAGTTTTCTTAATCACTTTTGTCAGCTGTATTAGCCTTCAAAAACGACTTCTGTTTAGTGTAGTTAGGATAGTTAAACCTCTAAAGGCTAATTTATTCTCTGCTTCTAGGCAATCAGAATCTTGACTTGTTTTGCTAGGCTGCATCAATTTAATCTGAGTGTGAGTTTGACCTATTTAATATTACTGGAGTGTTGATGTGACCTCTCAGAATGAAAAGTTTTCTTCTTCCATTACTGAGTGGCAGGTAGAAATTGAACTAAGAATAAAGTAAAACAAAGGAAAAAAAGCAGGTTTTAAAGTGTAAGGCTAGAAACTAGAACTAGTATTCAAATACCTTTAGAAAAGTCCTGATATTTTATAAGAGTTTGAGGAGTCATTGGATACTACCTGTGTCACCTTAATTACTTTTACCAAATACATGAGATATCAATGGATAAAATTAGGCTTTATAGTCAGTGGAATCATACAACAGAGCTCCCTTCTCCTGGGGTTACACCAACAGAAAGCTGATTTTATGACATTATAGGGTATGGTGCAAAAGAAAAGAGGGAAGGGAGTGAAATTTCAAATGGAAATTCTGTAAATGAAAGGGAAGGGAGTGAAATTTCAAAAGGAAATTCTGTAAATGAAAGCAAGCTTGTACATATCTGCAGTGAAAGTGGGTATATAAAAAAGTCTGGTCTTTGTGGCATCAGGAAACTGTGATGTGAACACACTCATGACTCCAAAACCAAAGTAGTAAAATGACTAAAAAATAAAATAGATATAATAGAATTTTTCATTTAAAATTCACACAGTCACAATGATCCTCTAGTCTAACTACCTGACCTCTTCAGGTCTTACCAAAAGTTTAAACATGTTATTCAAGGGCATTGTTCAAATGCCCCTTAAACACATATAGACTTGGAGCATCAGCTACCTCTCTAAGAAGCTTGTTTCAGTGCTTGCTCACCTCCTCAGTAAAGAAATATTTTCTCATTCAGTCTAAAACCCCTCATGTGCAACTTTGAATCATTCCCACACACTACCTACCACTGGATACCAGGGGAAAGAGACAAGCATCTCCCTTTTCTCATCCCTTCCTCAGGAATCTGTAGAGACCAAGTAAGTCGTCCCTCAGCCTCCTTTTCTCTGAACTACACAAGCCCAAAGAGCTCTGCCTTTCCTCACTGCACAGCCTCTCCAGCCCTTTCACCAACTTTGTTGTTTTCCTCTGGATGAATTCAAGAACCATCACATCCTTCTTAAACTGTGAGGCAGAGAAATTCACACAGTAGTCAAGGTGAAGCAGTTTTAACACTAAATGCAGCAGAATAATCATCTCTTTTGACGAATTGGTTATACTGTGTTCATTTCACCCCAAGCTGCAGTTTGCCCTCTTGGCTTCAAAGCCCACTGATGACTTACACCCTGCCTCCTGACAATCAGCAGTCCCAGATCCCTTTCTGCCAGACTGCTCTCCAGCCACTTCTCTTCCAATTTATAATGTGTACAGGACATTAAATTATCCTATATGCGGAATGCAGCATTTTGACTTATTAATTTTCATCCCATTAATCATTGCCCAAAACTCCGTTCTACCTACATCAGTCTGTAAGTCCTCTTGTCCCTCAGTACAGTCAACAGCATTTCACTAAACTTGTAAATGTTTCTTTCAGCTCTTGCATTCAGATCATTGATAAAAGTATTGAGCAGAATTGGTCCTGGTACTGAGTACTGAAGACCACTAACCAGATGTCACCCCACTCACCACAACACTTTGAGCTACTCTCTTCAGCTGGTTCATCACCCAGTGCACCCAGCATCCTGCTCTCAACTCTTCCTGGTATGAGAAATACTCTAGGCACATAAAATCTTCATGGCCTCTTTTGGACTCTCTCCAGTACACCAGTATTTCTTATACTGTGGATCTTGGAACTGGACATGGTACCCCAGTATGCAGCACAGGGATACACTTTGCCACCTGGGCACTTAGCTGGCTCATGCTTGACTTGGAGCCATGAGAGCCAGGACTGCCAGGTCCTTTTTCACCAAGCCACTTGGTAAACAGGGGATATACAGTCCCTGTGTATACTGGTGCAGTGGATTCTTCCCCTCCAGGTGCAGGACTCTAGATCTGTCTTTTGTTGAACTTCATGAGGTTCCTGTCAGCCCATTTCTTCATCTTGTTGAGGTTCTTCTGGATAACAGCATGATCCTTTGGGATATCCCTCTTCCCAGATTTGTGTCATCTGTGAACTTGATGAGACTGTGTTCTGTATCATCATCCAGCTCACTAATGAAGATGTAGAACAGGATTGAATTCTGGGCAACCTGGATCCCTGGATACACTGCTAGGCAGTTACTGGCTTCCAATTAGACTTCATGCTTCTAATTCCTTAGTTGAAAAAAGAATGTCTGTCTTCCCTCTGTTTTGGGGAAAAAAAATAAACTGAATTATTCTTTTGTAAAGCACCATGCTGCTAGGAAAATGTGAAACATCCCAAATGCCTGGAGATGGGTCAAATTAAACAGATTAGGTTAAAAAAATATTATTGTATTAACAATAAGCAAAAGAAAGCACAGACTGCTGCATAAAAATGAAAGTAATTCCAGCAGACAAATATGAAAATACTTAAAATAAAAGTAATGAAAACTCTTCTCAGAAAAATAATTCACATGGAAGAATACATTATTTTTTGCAACAGTATATATAAATATAAAAAACCCTCAATGAATGAAGCAAAAATGTTCATGGATATAGAATTGGACAGTGTATTCTCCTCTTCCCCATAGCCATATAAAGCGTAGTTTGAAGAACTGTCACTCTCAGGGTAATATGTCAAACCAGATTTTGTCACAGGTCAAAAAATATGTATGACTGAGTAAAAAGGCTGGCAGTGATCTATGAGGAGAAAAGGGCAATATTATTATTGAACAAACTGAAGATCATGAAAAGATAGGATGCTCTTCAGCAGACTTTTTTTTTTTTTTTATTGAGAGATGTTTATAAATGTTCAGGCTGTAAGGAAAATGCCCTTTAAAAACTTTTAGCAAGATCACCTAATCAAAATTGGGGAGAGAGTTTGGGATGGGAGAAGGGCAAGGTGGATGCCTATGTAAAAAGCACGAAATTCACTGGTATCACATGGGTCGATGTAACAGGCACTATTTATGGGAACCTGGAAGTATCAATTCTTACAATTGCAGGACCATTTTAATTTGTGTTGTCATAGTCAAATTTCTTGTTAAGTAACTAGTAATTGTCCCTTTTTATCCTAGTTCTTAGATCATCTAAGGGGTTTGGGTTTTTTACATTTTTTGACCATTCAACAATTTATATGATTACGAAAAGGTCATGGATACTGTGCAAAACTAAACCTACAATTGCTTTGAAGGAACTTCTATAGAAAATTTCCTATGAACTAACAACGGCCACTGCAAAGCTATCAAATAATTGTCCTGGTAGATTTTTTCCAATTCATTTTTTTTTCCATTTGAATGAATCTATATTTCCTTCAGCATAATTAATAACTTACTGTGGGCACTAAATTTCTTATTGAAACCTAAAAAATCTTTTTTTCACTTGAACCACTTCACCTTTAGAACTGTTTGCTGTTGGATCACCCATGCTTCTTACACTTGCCCTCTACAGCTACATCGAGTAAAGAAATGTGATAAATCCAGTGTCAGGTTAGTTTATACAGCTGAGTAAGTTTGAGTGATTCTGGTACCTTAAAAGGTGTGAAAGAAACAGATTTTCCAGCAGTTATTTATGACCAGTGATTGAGTAGTTACATCTTCAACAGCTTGGACTGTCAGGAGCAGTCAGTAGGACCTGGTTGTCAGCAAAAAGTCCCAGGAGAGAAAACCTGTTAATTATCAATGTTCAATATGCTTCAGTTAGTGAGTTAGGGATCCTATTAAATCTTCATCATAGCAGAAATACTTCATAACTTCTTGAAGAGATAGAACATCTTACAGAAGATGATACATTAAATATATATATAATACAACAACACATATATTGTGTATTTTGGTAACTAAGGATTCCTCAATACTTTGAATATCTTTACAAAAATGTTGAAGTAGAAATATATTAAAAGTGATATGTGAGATTGACTTGTTAACTTACTTGTTCATTTTCCGTGTCGAAATAGATAAGCAAGAGAAAACTACAAAAATGTTACCATATAAAAGTAGATCTTTTTTTTCATGCTAATAAAATCATTATCATCTGGAACTAGTATACCAACATTACTGACAGATTTTTTCTTTTCCACCCTTATTTCCAGTGTTGTATTTGTAGTAGTTTTTTGAAGGCTGAAAGGAGAAGCATATGAAGGAACAACAGTTCTCCAAAACCAATACATTTCATATAAATATATAGTTTTAAGGAAGCCTTTTCTGAAGATATTACTCAGCTTCTTTCTGAAAAAGCAATGGACACACCAATACAGCAAATAACGGGTAGCTCGCAAAGGCTGTTACTTTACACACCAGCAACACCCATCTGTGCTTCTTTTCTGACTGAGGCCCTTATCACAGTAACTAGAAATTCACTAGAAATTTTAGCAGTTTGTGATACAGACAGAATGCTGTATCTCTAAGTATACAGTGGCAAAACTTTGTAAAGCTACAGGTACTGAATTGTGCCCTCTGGTTCTTGTTAACATAGTACCAGGTGAACTATCTGTTCTTGACTTGACCTGTGTCAACTTGCATTATGCGTAACAGGCATACACACAGGTGTGAATTCTTGAAATGTAAAAACTTCATTGTTTTGTTTCATTTAGGCTGCTGGTTCACAAGAACTTGGCAGAAATACTTTGTGCTGCCACAAGCTCAGTGTCATAGTTTAGGAATGGTATTCCACAGTTTAGTGCTCCCACTGAGACTCTCCAAAACAGGTACCACTTGTGCACTTCCCCTGAAAATAGAAATAATGAAACATTAGTTCACCAGATGATTTCAGATTGAACTAAAATATAATTTAAATTTAAATTAAATTTTCTGGTTTCTAAGTCTAAGGGAGAGGGTTTATCACTTCAGCTGAGGATAAAGAAATTGTGTGTGTAATCATAGGAATTCTGAGCTAGAACAGTGTTTCATATCTCACAAGGAGCAGGCAAAGACACTGCCTGCAGGCACCATTCCTGCTCAGGGTGGTTCTGCCATTCAAGTTCCACAGACAAGGTAAGTACCAGTGAGTGTTCAGGCAAATATGTTTAAAAGATTCTTTTCCCAAAAATAGACATGTAAGTATCACAGAAAGTGTATGTGGTATCGGTATTTAGTCTTTTTGCAAACAGTCTATATTTAAAATAATTTCAGTATAAAGTTGAACCAATTTACAATGAACAGAGTACAGTTAAGACTTAGTGGATGCATTATTTAAATCAGTTTGCAGGATTTACTTCAGTTTTAAATTACACTGACAATAAGCTCTGGGAAACTGCCAAACTCAGGCTGGCGATTTTCAACTCCTGCAATCATCTCTCTCGAAGTCATATAGGAGAAAAAGAATTCAATAAAATATCATTATCAAATCACAAGCTTGTCCAATGTTTAGTGAACACAGAGAAACTAGAAAAATTATTTTTCACATGTGCAACAAAATAGCTAGGTTTCCAAGTGAAATGTTAGCAGAGTACTCTAAATTGTACAGTGTCCAATTAGACCCTGGTGCCTAACACCATGTGTTTCACAATGATTGTGTTCACAGTTATAGCAAACATATGAATTTTGATAACTTGGTCACATTATTTCTAAGATTTTCATAGTAAATCTAAAACTAGCAAACAACCATCAAATTGATACTCACATTCAAGCAATCTTTCATTTTGAGCAATAAATATTTCAGTATAACTGATTCACAGACTTTCAATGCTTAAACACTAAGATTTTCATAATTGTTCTTTCAATCGTGGTTGTTTCAACCCAGAATGTATTGTAGTATCTAGGAGCTGTATGAACTGTGTTCCTTTTTCAGCATGTGTAACTCTGGCATCAGACCCCAGCATGTTTAGAAATCTATGTGTACACTAACATCACTCTGGATGCATCATAACTGATCTTCACTCATTTCTTAGGTCTAGGAGACAGAAGGTCTTAGGTACTGTAACAACTCTGTTTGGGTTCTTGTGATAAACATGACAGTTCCTCTGGTACTACTGTTGATTATTGGAACTTTTTAGCAGTTTCTCCTGGATCAAGCTTTCACACTTTATTTCTGTATAACACAGTACCTCAGACACCATGAGAAAACCTAGGTAATTCACTGACTTTGTTTTTACAATTTGAAATAATCTTTCAGTGGAATTCATTGCAATTATTGATGTTATATAATTTCTGTTAAATTACATGATTTGAAGCTCTAAGCCAAAATTATGAAGTATTCAGTGTGATATATAAACACCTTATCTTTTTTGGTTAGAAAAAAATAAGGTGTTTTGAAAAGGAACATTAGTGAAAAGACCAAGGGCCAATTGACGGTTAAACATCAATAATTTTGTCTTTAACACACTTTTAAATGACTATAGTTGAAAAATGTATCAGTTTGACTTTCAATTTAAAATTTCTGATAGAAATGCTTAATCCTAAACTGAAAGCAATAAAATAATTATAATCAAGAAAATTATATATAAATATATATGTGTAATATAATTATAATCATTTGCTCACTTTATTTACTCAGACACAGAATAAAATATTTTACAGAATCTTTGAAAATATCTTCAGTTACAAAATGTGCTATTTGTTACAATTGCAATCTAAGAAAGTTTTATTATTTCCTCCTTGACAAAGACTAAGTTTGATGAAAGGAAATCTAAGCACCATATCTTATTTGCAATAATTGCCACTTATATGGCTTGACTTTGTAGATCTTTCTAGATGCAATACTATATGACTGAGAAAAAAATCTGTAGAGGTGGCTGCTATTTTTATTGTTCAAGGAAATAATTGTTTAATTTCTGGACAAAATGAGTAGATAATTGTGTGGGCTTTTTTTCTGTTTGTGCAGTAAAAATCTAATGAACTAAGTAAAAGATAAAAATCAGGGTTACGGTGTGTTACTTCAAATTTTGGATTTATTATGACTAGGTAAAAGACCTGTACGACTTCATCTACTACAAAATAGTAATAAGAACTACTAAAACACTGTTACGCTAATTTCTTTCTGTAATCATCCTATATATATTATTATAAAAGCACAGAAAAGCAATTATATAAGAGGAATCATGAAGCAATTATTTTCTTCTCAGTTGAAACCCAGATTTATAATAAATGATTTAATGGTTGACTACATAATTTAGATCTTACATTCTTTGTTTCCAATTAAAAGTGTAAGCAGGAATAGGACAACTCAGGCAAAAAAAAGTTTAAAAAATATACAACAGCCTTCTTTGAGGAAAAAATGTTGACATTTTCATTTAATGTGTATTCAAAGCAATTACTTTCTTCTTTGAAAAAATACAACACTTACCCTTTTTCAGTAAAAACAAGGATTTGTGAATATTTTAAAATCTACCAATTATTTTAATATACATACATATATACTGCCTTTGTATGAACAGCTGGGACATTAAATTTTGCTTGGACCAAACTAGAAAAATGTTTTTTGTGGATTGAGCACAAGAGTAACTTACTGACATTTTTAAACATTTGAAGACATAGAGATAGCACTTTAATATTTGACTTGAGAGCCTGCCAAAGTTCCCCTTAGTTTCTCCTGCCAGACCTACATTTTAAAAATAAAAAATTAAATAAGCATATTTAATATGTACATATGTGTACGTTGTAGACACATTTTTGTTTGCTTTGAAGTCCAGCTTCTGCTGTATGTAAAAGAAATATTATTATTATTATTATTATTATTATTATTATTATTATTATTATTATTATCATCATCATCATCATCATCATCATCATCATCATCAAAGGTATTTTGATAGATGATATTCCTTGTTATTCTCTAAGGCAGCATCCCACAAACAATGAGAGGTGTTTCTGGCAGATTTATTGTGGTTGATCCTTCACTAGGAATGAAAGTGGAGCACCTAAATTAATAATTCTTCCCTACTGCTGCTGCTTGTTACTTTTATGATGGAAATTGATAACATGAATGTTACATGCATTTTGTCCATCTGAAATGTTATCAATGCAGTTTTCTGGCGATAGCAGTTCTATTGAGAAAAAAAGCATGACTACTAACATGAGAACACTTCACAAGAATACCTCGGATTTCCCTAAGTCTAGACATCTAAGAGGATGATCTTCCTTGCTAGCCTTATACCTAAAAGGTTTCCTTGGAAAAAAGCCATCAGCTTTATTTATGGAAAACACGCAAAAGAGAAACTTTGAGAAAGAAGAACACTATTTCATCTCTGATTTTAAGAAAAAATATATTACTGAATGGATACCTTCTTGAAGTGCCTTTTATTCTATTTTTCACAGAGCAATATCAAAAAATAAATTGTAATAAATAATAAGTATATATTTGCTAGTTTCTGTTTTTATTTTAGCATCTGCTGGTTTTATTCTTGGTCATTCTTTATTTTCCTCATACACTAATAAAGGTATACCTTTGGAAAGACTGTCTCAGCGTTGGTTTATAATGATAAATGTTTTAGGCAGTGCTTGCTTTTGTTTGTTTCTTGCCAGTCACCTGAGTACTGAAAATAGCAAGGCACCTCTAAAGATGTGCCAAGTGACTGTAGCTAATTTGAGAACCCTGTGTCATTTTCAGGTCTGTGAACACCAGAAATTTCATCTCCCATGGATGTTTGAAAAAGGGATCAGCTCAGTTATGACACAAAATTGTATACAGAATCCTCATAATTAGGCAGCATGAGGGTTAATATATGTATAGTACATATTTTTAATAATAAACTATTGCACAAATGTCAGAAATCAATGTAATCTTCTATGGAAGAATTGTATTTTGATGCACTGCAAATTCTCAGACACAGTCTGCACTCTTCTGAGATAGAAAGGCACTTGAAAAATGGCTTCTTACAGAGTTTGTCATACTCTACATACTTGGGGTATCTACTTTCAACATTTTAGTCTTGAGGTATCGTTTATGTGCATTTTGCTCTGGTAAAATATTGTGTTGAACCCACACTTTCTTGATATTTGAGTAACAAAAAAGAATGAAGATAAAATTTATATTTAGAAGAAGTGCTGAAATTTAAAAAATTAGATTATTTTAAAATTAGATTAGGACACCTCAGGAAACAAGAAACAAAGCGTTTTGATAATTGTTTTGTTCCTTTTAGTCTTGAATTACAGTTTTTCCTCTGCTTTTTACAGATCTGCTCCTTAACTTGAGGAGATTAAAATATAGTAGGCAGAAATAATTTAGATCTTATCTAAGAGGGGGATTTTTTTTTTCCACAGCAATCATTTCTCAGAATAACTGGTACTTCCATGTTCCAATTTAAGCAACTACTTATTTCATTGCTAGTGCACTTGCAGGAAAACATTTTTTTAAGCCAGAGAATGTAGTAGGAATTTACATCTTTCCCATGGTTTATATTTGCTATGCAGATTTGAAGTAACACTTAAAATATATGTTTATTTTAAAAAAGAAGTTATTTATACTGCACAATGACTTAAAACATGGATTTAACATTATGGAGTTCCTGTATTTGAAAGTCTACTGAAAGGCAAACCTACTTTTGAATCCATAAGATTATGTTATTTTTTTAAAAAACAAAATTTACATTACTGTATTTCAAGCACTAACACAATATTTTAGTTACATTTCACTTACTAAATTCTCCAATGAGTGTTTTAGGATTACAGCAGAATTACAGAAAATTTCTAAAGACTGAGGATTTAACCGACGTTGATTTAAACTGGTGACAACAAACCAAGCTTGAGTCTCTCACATATGTCACAAGAACCCATGGGCCCTCCCAGGTCTGATGCTCCTATTCCATTTCCACAGTGCAGAGTAACCTCTTCAATCTACAGACACTCAGTTAACTCAAGGGGTAAAGGAGGACTCCAGATTCCCTGTGCTTTCTGAGTTATCAGTAGCAAATGACCCCAAGGAATGAGCTTTCAGGCTGAATCCTGTAGAGTGGGACAATTGCAACTGTACTTGGGCCTGGCACTACATTTTCTTTAACTATTAATGTAAAGGCACACTTTATCTTTGTGTAAATAAGAATTTAAAATGCCTAGTTCTAGTTCTGCAAATTGCTCTTTTGCTTGGGCATTTCTGTAGAGGTTTTTTGTTAATCAAACCCTGGACATCAGAGGAAGAGCAAATGTTTTGTCATCTGCAAAATATGGGAGTTACTCATCACAGAAAAGAGCCCCAAGGGTGTAATGGAAGGCATGCAATCTCTTACACCCCGTGTGAGGTCACCTGATAGTTCATTACCAACTAACTGAATAAATCCTTTGTACAGTGGATGCAAACAAAATATGCTTTAGAGTGACATTTTTCCAAGCTTTCTCAATAAATGTCTTACCTTTAGCAGGCTGCACAGTTTGTTACTCTAGCAAAAGACTCCAGAAAACCTGAACTGACCCTTAAGTGGATTAGTATTTTTTAATGGGCTTTCATCTCACTTAGAGTCCAAAATTTCCACTCTTGAGTAAAAAAGCAAAATCAAGAAAATAAACAAACCACAGAAGAATGACTTAATTTGTCCAGAAAAAAATAAGAAAAGAGGAAGTTGATTTTATGAGTTTGTTTGTTTGTTTTCTACTTTTTTTTTTTTTTAAAGTAATATATACCATAAAAAGGAACACTTCTGTGCTATGAGATGAAATATTTACAGTATATTCAGGATGAGATATTGGTGAAAATCATTTATTTCTTCAGTAGAATTTGATTTAGGTTTTGAAGCGCTCAGTTCATGATGAATTGTATTTTGGCAAAATAAGTATATTCTGTCCATATTTATCTCCTTTGTAAATTGGTGTCTGAAAGAAATATATTTGTTCCATGCTGTAATAAATAACTTATGGTACACATGGTTGAATTGTAATCCCGAGCTATGTGTACAAGAAGCCTTCAGATATGTTTTGGATTATTTATTTAT
Source organism: Sitta carolinensis (assembly GCA_032173965.1). Taxonomy (NCBI): domain Eukaryota; kingdom Metazoa; phylum Chordata; class Aves; order Passeriformes; family Sittidae; genus Sitta; species Sitta carolinensis. The sequence continues at coordinate 29,997,259 of CM063285.1, forward strand.
CTGTCATGTGATTAAAGAAACATTGTGTATTGTGTGTCTTTGTGGTGCTTTATTTGATTCTGCTATTTAAAATTAAAGGTTGCATACTGGAGCCACTACTCAGGCAACCTTCCTTTAAAATTTTGTTCACTGGAGGATTACAAGGCTGCTTCTATAAAGTAGTGTTGTTCTTTTTGATAGTTATCTCAATGGACATTAACTACCAGAATGACTGAGCTCATATCTATTTGTAGCAGCAACTTAAAACACTGTACATACTTCTCTATTCAGTCAAGGATTTCTGTGGTTTCTTCTTCAGTCATGCTTATCTAACTTATAAAAAGCTGGTTCTTTGTACCTCTTAAAGAAATCAAACTGTTCTACTGAGAGAAAGAGCTGAACTGACTTCAGCCAAACGAGTGACCCTACAGCACATTCTTGGAAAAAGAAATACTTTAGAGAAGGAAAAAATAAGAAACCCATATGCTGTGTCCTGAGTTCAGCAGACTAAATGCCATCATGAGCTCAGCTTCATTTAAAGTGGATGAAGTAGATTATGGGTATATCCTTTCTTTAAACCTCTATAACAAATGGAACTGGGAGAAAGTGCCTCTTGTAACACCGGGGCTTAGTGGCTCATTCAGAGCCACATCAATCCTGCCATTCTGCAAAAAGAATGAATTCCTATTACTTTATGAACTGTATCAACAATCCCATCATTTTCTTAGGAAATCGTCTGAGTTCAAATTTTTCATTTCTTGAGATCATTGCTGCAAGCATGAGTAACATTTCTCCCACCTATGCTGCAACATGAAACCCACTCAAAAGCCACCCCCACAGCATGTATTGTTTTTCAGTCACGATGCAACCCTTGTGCTGTGAGAACTGTGACCCTTCATGGAGTTTTTCACATGTTCTCTGTCTCACATCTGCCAAGGAGTAGCAGGGGGGAAGACAAGGGAGAACCTGTGGCCCTAGACAATGCCACCAGAGAGAGCTGCCAGTGCTTGAGGCATGCAAGCCCAGGGGTATTCTCAAACATGCAACATACTTGGGACCTTGGTGTCTGTAGGGTCAATTTGGCAACCTCACTTCTCTCTAGGGATGGTGCAGATTGCTGACAGGTTGTAAAAGTAGACACTGCAGAGAGAAATGGCATTTACAGACTCGAGGCCAAGTTCAAAGAGAACATAAATATCATCATGGATTCAATTGCTTGTGTGTGCCTCAGGAAAGATCCAGAGAGGGAACTGTATCACAGGCAGGCAAATGCTTTTCTTTAACTCTTTACTTCAGAAAATGAAATCTGGACTGATTTTTTGAATCCAAAGCTAGATTTTCCCTTATGTTTTCTTAGCCCTAACCTGAATTATTGGAGGGCTTGATGGTTTTAGCTCACCAGGTAAGCTAGGAGAAAAGGTAGTAAGAAATACAGATAAACAGGTGCTGTGTGCCACTGTAAGGTGTTTTAAGTTAACAAACATCACTAAACCTATCGTTTGTCATCTAGATTACTATAACCATATAAAGCATGTCTCTAGACTCATCTTTGATGGCAGTGTAGGAGTCACTAAGTTATTCCTGGAAAAAAAAAATGGAACTGGTACTGAAACTAATAGTGTCGGGAAAACAGTGAGGACTACAGCTGTGGTATATTCATGAGTCAGTCACTGTGCATGACTTTGGTTGCTAAGCATTTATTGTTTATTTTCCTACTTATGAAAGTGAATGAGTCAACAGGCATGTTGCTGATTAATTCCTGTCTCTATTTTGCCTGGTGAGAAAAATAGTGCCCCTGAGTAAGAAACCCTCCTTCCCTACTGTCGTCTCATAGTGTGAAATAGAATAGCTGCAGAATTTGAAAGAGTGTATATCCTTTCTTTGTCACAATGATATGTGCAAGATAAATACTGATTAACCATTATTTTCTGAACAAAACCCTCAGTCTCCAGGCCCTGCCCTGGTGAGTGTTGATTTTAGGGGTCAGAGTTTGTGAATCTTAATTCCATGACAGAGAGCTCTAATGAGATATTGGAAAAACTCCATGGCAGGCCATAAAAATGTTCTTCAACTTGAAATACCACATCAAGCTTCAAATGGTTAAAGGGAAAACAGTAAGAGCTTATTAACATGAACTCCATCCATTTATAGTGACTTTTTTCTGTATATGGCAAAAGCTGTGTCCTCTTACGGTCAAATATATAACCATCTTCAACTAAAATTAATCTTCCTGAAGCTTGTTCAAATAACTGATATATCTCTTTAGTGTGTAATCCCACTAATCCCTTGTTTTCAGCTTTACTAATAGTGAAAAAAGAGATTTTTTTTCAATTTCTGATAGATTTCTGGAGACTTTATCCATAGATGTGCATATGAGTAATGCATATCCAAGAAAATAAATCAGACATCTGCAAAATCAATATCACTTATCTGACTCTGATTCCTGTGCTCTTTCCAGACATTTGGAATTCAGTCTAAAAATGCCAGGTTTCAATTAACTAGAAACAGTTTGTCTTAATTAGAGTGAGTTACAATTCTAACAAGAAAGAAATAATCTCAGCACAGAGGGTGAGTTTTGTGAAATGCTAATGGCCCTCTAAAACTGTTTTGTAAAACAAAGGGAAAAGGGTAATCTGAGTGTTGGAACAATAACTTTTGTGACTTCTTTATTCTAACTATTCCTGGAGTTACCAAAAATTGGTAAAAAACTGAGAAGTCCTTAACACTTATGTATACACTATATTTTAGACATGTGTTTATTGATTTTCAAGAATAAACATACATATGATAATAATTTTCCTGAAATCATTAACATATACTTCCTCCTCTTCATGAATATATTCTTCTGTCCTGGGGTTGGTCAACCCCAAAGTCATACCTGACCACCTGGTGAACTGGTAAAATCTGGCACAACTGGGCAGGTTGCTTTACAGTTCTTCCTACTGAATAAGCATTGTGCAGTTCCATCCATAGGCCAGTAGTTTTTAAAAGAATAAACATTGCATTAACCCACCAGGTGCAAATGATTTTTCATGTCCCAACATTGGCATTGTGGAAAAAAGTGAAAAACTAGGTCATATCCCTGTTTTATCTTGAGCCCTACAAAAATAAGGATCATTTTAATTCCCATCAATATTCAGAAAATACTTAATTAAGGTCAAAACTTTCTTTGCTAAAACGCTATTCAGCAGAGTGGGAATACCCATCTAGCAACCCAAAAGCTTCTGACCTGCTCCCTCTGTCTACTCCAACATTCACAAAGAAAAGAGAGCATAACTGATAAGACTAAAACTAGTTTTCTACCTTCCAGGCTGTCGATAAGTCAGATTTCTTTTTTTTCTGATCTTTTCTATCAAGTTCCTCTCCCAAAACAATGTTTGAAGAGATTTTTGTAAGATTAAGAACAGGGGAAAAGTCACATTTAATGTCAGCCAAAGCCAGTGAAACTGTACCTCTGCATTTGTATGAGATTAATCAGCTTCATTTTATTAAAGTCTGTGGATAAAATTCCTAGTATATTCATCATATTTCTCTCTTTTTGAGCTCCTAGAATAGTTCACAAAGATCCTGGTCCTGTCTTGCCTGTTCCAGGAATGAAATATAACCAAATGTATATCCTGCAGGTGAAGGTCATATAAAGCCTTACACTTTTTAAATACTCTCCAACATGTCATTCTGAGCTTATTTAAAAACTCTTATTTAAAAAACTGTGGTTCTAGAATTCAGAGAAAAAGAAAAATTTTACAAAATTTTTCACTCCAAAGAAGGCCCAATTCACTTTGTAAAGTACCGTTCATAGAAATCAAAGAAAGAGAGAGATGGAAAACCTGACTCTGCTGAATCAAATCTAATCCAACTGGAAGACAGCACAGCACTTATGTTCCTGAAGGAATGAAAATTATGGGAGAGAGTGACGTGTCAAACCAGAGGACTATAGTGCAAATTTATTGCTATCTGGTATTTCCATCTTTCACGATTTGATGCAGGATGTGTAGAAAATCCATGTCATTTTTGAGAAGCATCTGGATACATATATATGTTACCATGACATCAGATACGTCCTGCATTTTGATGTTTATATAGGCACTAGAAGGTGTGAATTACACTTGGCTCACCAGTAAAATAATGGAAGAGTTCTCGCATCTTGAGATACATAATGTGATATTGGTACTGAAAGTTCTAATGAATTGAAACAGTACATTCCTTCTAATAGATGTCATGCCCTGAATCACAAGGGCACTAACACCCATCTGGATGTAACTGGGCATTTGTCATTCCCTTTCTGCAGGTATTCTGCATAGAATGAATGAAAAATTCTCCGTCTTTTCTGAGAAACAGTTTTGGGCACTAATGCACATTTGCTTATGCTTACATCCTCATCCCTAATTTCCCTTTTACTTTCTCTTCCTCAATTTTCTTTTTTTTTTCCCCAATCTTTAATTTCCTTGCCTTCTGTTAGAAATAACTTGCTTGCATAGCTAACACTTCATATTCACATCATGTCGGGGAGATTAAAAGTGAAAAGATAGCTAAAGAAAATGTTTTAGGAATTCTGATATTGGCACAAATATGACAGGCCTTTGAGAATTTGACAATGTCTAAATTCTATTTTTCCTCACTAGCAAGATTGTATGCTAAGTCAGAAAAAAAACCCAAAACAAACCAACGAAACCCAAATGCACACAAAATACCCTATAACAAAACAAGAGAGCTGCATCTAGTTATCTCTGAATGTATGTCATTTTATCATATTTTTTCTTCAAGAAAACTAGATTAACCTCAAACAGTACACAATAGCTTCAAATACACTTTAGATACCTGTTCCTCTTTTCCAAGTAAAATACCATATTTATACCATTGAAAACCCCATCAAATAAGTCATTTTTAATTGAAAAAAATTCTCAGTTTAAGGAAAAAAATAAAGGAACTAAATATGTGTTTAGTGATTTTTAAGTACCTTTTTACACATCATACACATGTTGCTTTTAAAACACACACAGCAGTTCCTTGCAATGAGATGAAGCACAGTAATTATATGTATTCAAAACCTGAGAATTATTTATGGTCACATATGTCACTCTGAATCCCACTCACTTTACCTAAATATTATCTTTATATTTTCAGTACCTTAATTAGTTACCTGTACTGCTTTATCAATTGGTCTACAAAGCTACTATAGCTCACTCTTTCTGGGATTGTGAATAGAGTGTGCTTACATACATTTGAAAAAGTCTTTCATGGCCTTTACTCTACAGTGTATAACCAACCAATCCTTGTTCTGTCAATAAATCACTTCAACAACTGACATTTTTTATAATTAACACAATTTGTCATCTCTCTTTGACAAAGCAGCTCCGCAGTCATCACAATGTCATGAGCTCTAAACTCCTTGGCAAAAGCCAAAAGAGAGATGTGTTTCATTGTTTTGCAGAACTTACATTTAAAAATGGAATAGAAAATACAGTTTTAAGTGTTTAGGTAACACCAGGAAACTCAAAATATTAACTTTGCAAGGGATAAAATTGTAATCAATTCTAATTTTCCAGTCCTGGATGTAATAACTTCTGTTGATCTAAACTGAAACTAAAAGAAAATATGTACTAATAATAAATCCTGTTCTTAATGTCTGCAAATATTTTGGTTACTAAGTTTAAACTAACAGTTAAAAAGATTTTAATCCAGAAACTTTAATTATTCTGCTGTAAAACCAGAAATAGAATCACACTAAAATAAGACATAAAATGAAAACATGTAGACTTAGAAAAAGCATCCTAAATGTCATGTCTGTCACATTTACTTATTAATATGGCATGCATTATTTTTCATTCCCCATTGAAAAGTAAAAAACAAGAAAGAAGATACAGTGCTTCAGATCTTCATCTTACAATATATGATTTATAAAATAGTATGAAAGAAAATAATATTTTGAGAAAGAGCAGGAATTTATCCATATTTGATAACAAAATAAAACCACAAAAACCCTATTCAAAGAGGATACAAAAACTCAAAGGAAAAAGGAAAATCATCTCTGCTATATTTGGATAAATCTTGATTTGCTTTCTTCTTTCAGGAAAGAAACAAACAAACAAAAAAAATAAAGATCTCAGAAAGCCACTCCACAAACCATTTCTGCAAGAGAAAACTAGCAGGGAAGTGTCACAAATTCCTTCCCACATTTTCCCCAACTCAATGGTACAATTAAAAAATAATATTAGTGCTAAGAATAGTTTACTTCCTTGGGAACTGAAATACCCCTTTTAAACCCTTTATCTCATCCTGAAAGAGAAAATAAATATTAAACTGGTCATAAAACAAGTAGCTATTCACATACAGGCCTTTGTGAACGCTCCTCTCAAGAGATCTAAAAGGGGCCTTAAGTACGAATGACAGTCATATTCATGTGGCTTGAATATGTGGAAAAAATACAAACTTCAGCCAATATGTTTAGAAGAATTCTCTACAGTATCACACTATTTTTATTGGGGAAAAAAACGTGATACAAATGTTCCAACTTTCTTGATAGCTATGTGTTTCATGTTATTTCTTATAAAATCCATGCTGCTACAACCTTGGGATAAGGCATAAATCTCAGCCTTCATTAAAAAGGCCAAGTTGATCAAGTTTGTACTTTTCTTGTTATAAAAAATAAAGTTTCAAATTTGATCTCATGAATGATGACAAAAAAAAAAAAAAAAAACCACAAAATCAACAGGAAAATCTTAACCATGAGTAGTTTTAAAATAATTTATGCAATACATATCAAACTCATGATTTATGAAGATCTAATTCATTATTTTCAGTGGCTGGTGGTTCTCAGTACTGTTACTACCCTAGAATAGGAAGACTGTCATTACTTGTTGCAGGGAGCCAAAATAACAAGATTGGCTCAATAACACCACAGGGAATATTTAGCAAAATATATGTACAGAGATGACAGTGTGCATATGTATGGCAACCTTTCTGTTATCCCAGAGTGTTCATTAAAACTGGTATAAGGAAAATGTCATCCAATTCAGGCAACTTGTATTTCTGATTTATCAGTCATCTATTTTCATTTAGGTTGAATTGATTATTCTTAGGCTTCCTTGGTTATTGAGAGTGAATGAGTTTGAATTATTTTAATAACTCCACCATATGACTAATAAATGTTATACTGCAAGGGAGACAATATTTCTTAGATGCTTTAGCCCACCACCAGTACCACGAAACTGGACCCTCATTTTAAAGCTGAAAGAATGGTTCTCCTGAGGCATACATAAAAAGAAACAGACAAACCCAACCAACCAACAACAAAACAAAACACAAAACAAATAAAACCAAACAAAAAACACAAAACACATTTCTACTAGAAGGATGAGATCCAGACAGCACATTGAAATAAAGAAGGAACTGCTTTTGCCAGAAGCAGGAAGTACCAAGTGACTCAGAGGAGTCCCCTGACCAGTGGCCACCTGGGAACTCCTCAGTCATGAGGCATGAAAAAAAAAAAAATGCGAGCACTCGTTCTCATATGCTGAGAAGTCAGCAAAGACCCTAAAGTATCTTAGGCATTATGCAGGATTTTGATTTTGTACATGCTTTTGTAACCACCGGCGCAAATACAGGAATAACAGTGCTGGCAGTGAGCAGAGGGGAAGGGAGGTCAGAGGTTGGTTGGTTGATTTGCCTGTGGAGAGAAACTGCTCTCCTCTACTTCCTGACAGACTCTTGTCTTCTTGAGGCATTTTCTTACATAGTAATACTGACTCTGCAATTCTCCCAGACAATGAAACTGAGTTTCCACCACCCTTCTGCTGCAAAGATCTGCAAAGACCATTTAAAGCTGGGTTTAAAGCTGTTCTTGTCCCCCCATCACAGACAGGCAGATAATATGGTTGATCAGCAGTGGTCTTTTAAGTATTCAAAGCTTGCTACACCCTTTTACCTCTTGGACTATTTAAGACCCTTTTAAAAAGATCGCTGTTCATGTATGTCATGTTTTCTAAGCATTTTCTGTCCTCTGGCCTCTTTGCATCACCCCAAGGTAGACACCTATCAGTCTTCCCCATGTTGAGAAAGAGAAGTAGTTTTAAGTTTATATAAAACTGTAAGATTGTATTATTTACATATGAAGGCAAGTTTTTGATCCATGTCCGCCCCAAGACACATAGTATGTATTCTTCATTTTCTAGTCCACCTCTGCAATACTGTTAACTATTGCTACTTAAGCCAGCTGCTGCCCACTTTAAAGTCATGACACTCTTTATCAAGAGTTTGTTAAGTAAAAGGTATTGACAGAATAGAAGGCTAAAAAAAGACAATGGAAGTGAGAAAGAGAAATAACTGAAGGAATGTTAAAACTGGGGCTTATTTACAGCTGTAAGCTGCTATAAGAGGTACAAATGAAGACAGTGACTTTCATTTGACCTTTCCCATTCTCTGAATTACTATTAGTCAGAATATGTTGGACTATAAATTGCAGAAGTCCCTTCTTGTATGTTAACAGATGATGACACAATTTTTTTTTCTTCTATTTTATGCATATGATGGATTATTACTAAAATTTTTAAAATCATACAGTAAAACAACAATTTAAACTATTTAAGATGAATGCCACTCTTTCATAGGGACACAAATGTCCTTTACTATAATGAAATCAATGATGAGATGGCTGTTGCAAGAGGACAAAGAGAGTAATCTGAAAAGTATTTCAACAAAAACAAACCATTGTCACTCATGTCACTCATAATAGGTCGGGATTGCCCTTGTATGGCAATGGAAAGTTTGTCATGGATAAGATGATAAAATGTTCGAGTGTGATAAAATGTTCTGACTTGATAAAAATTTGGCAGCACTCACAGCTTCCCCTTCTCCATGCACAATGATCAGCAATCTCCAGTCTCTCTTCTGCCTTGTAATAAACTAGCCAACACCCTAACAAGCTTAAACATTTGCCACTGGCTTCACGAGAATGTGTTAAAGCAAGTACAACTGCTGCTGAGCAAGGAGCTAAAGGCGTTACATTTTTTCCAAGGAAAAATTTTTCTAAAGGAGCACAGCACACAGTCATTGCTAGGAGTCACTGACAGAAATAACTGACACAGAGAATCTAATTCAATATCTGCACACAGAGCAGTAGTTTTATACAGAGCTGAAGCAATCAGACTCCTCTGTGCTCTCTGGTAATCTTGAATCCCAGACCGTGTTCACTGAAGATAAAGTTTCAAAATCACCAGGCATTCACAGCTTTGAAAGTTTTCAGTACACAGAACATGTGAGAGACAGTCATTTCAATTGTGTGTTTTGTGTCACTAAACCAACTAACCAGAGGAAAGTCCCTCCATGAATGGAGACTGCAGAACAGGTTCATGGTTCAGAAGGGAAGTGGAAGTCAGGAGAATTTTCTGAAATTCATTTGTACTCACTTTACCAACTACATCACTTTACTACTATTAACTTGGTAGCTGCTTAAAAACACCTGGAAAATCACAGAAATATGTCACCCATGATTTTGTAACAACCCATAAGGGCTGTCTTTTATGAATACAAGTAAACAAAAAAAGGCACCTGGCCTTCAGTTCCCAGACGGGAGAAGTCAGGAATCCCAATCTGATCCCACGCTGGAATTTTCTAATGCTATACTTGGCAGTGCTAAAGGATTTTATTGTAGTGGAGGTAATCTGCACACCAGCCAAATCCTTCAATGTATCAGCAACTGACGGTTCATGCCCCTGGAGTTTTATTTTAACATACTATCAATTAAAAACTGGGAGAGGGGACTTAGCTACTCACAAATTTTGCTTGTTTCTAAGGCACAGAATAAGATTTTTATGAACTACAGAAGGAGGCACAACACTGCTTTTTAATGACCTTTCAGAAGAAAAGCAGTTTGTAAAGCAAAGAAACTAATTTTTAAGAGGTGTGTCATCCTCAGAGAGTTTGAAACAAGAGAGGTCTAATTCATTGAAATAGTGTTTCAGGGTCAGCATTTTCAGAAGATGCTCAGTGCACTCAGTATGTCTCAGTATGTCTGGCGTGACAGTCCCGCTTGCTGCTGTTTTGTGGCTCTTAGAGGAAGGAACTAATTACATCAGGCATCTCATACTAATTTTAAGTAGAAATGCTGTGGTAAATAATCTGAACTTTTTCTCTACCATTCTGCTCTCTCCAATGCTATGAATAGATGCTAATGGCCTTATCCCTTATCCCTGCTACATGGGATATTTGCAGATATGGAATTTATTTTAATGTTAACATTTCTATGTAAGAGTGCACTAAGTATTCTGCTGGAGTATACCATCAAATGATACTGAGTGGTTCCACAATTTGAATAACTTTAGCTAGATTGTCTTTGCTTAAATAGATCATGTTTCTGTGCCATTTTACTTCATAGACTGAAAAATCCCACACTAATTTCTGAGTTTCTTGGGAACTAATTAAGTATAAATCTGTTTAAGTGCTAGACAAGTTGAAGTAATAATCTGTTGAAAGTAATTGCAGTGGAAAAATTTTTAATTTAAAGTTCCAGAAAGCAATACCTTACTTTTAACATCATCAAATATGTCCCATTAATGCACATAATCTCAATTTCCATTAGCTGGCATAACTATGAAAATAGAAAGAAAGCATGTAATGCCAAAATAGAGGAAGAACTCACTAGAAATAGGGTATGTACTGAAGAGAACCTAAGTGACAATGCTATAATGTAGGACAGCTACAGGAGCTATATCACAGGAGCTATAGCAAGATAAAGCAATAGTCCACTAGGCTGCTATGCTGACAGAACATTTTTAAAACTACTGTTTACCCTGATGCATGCTTTTTGTTAGTGTTCTGCTATGCTGTGAAATTGCACACTGTATTATATCTGCTTTTCACCAAAGCAATGGAAAATAAAATATATGCATACATCTCTCTCAGTTTAAAAGCAAGTTACCTGCTGTTATCCATGGACCACACAGTTACCTGAGAGGATGTTAAAACTGTGTGTAATGTTTCTTTAAATGTGTGTGACAAACTCAAATTCCAAAATTGTCTGAGGAAGATTTTAGCTGTAGAATGAAGAAAAGTGTAATATAAATTTAGGAATAATATTTATAATTTTTTCTAAATCTGCAGAATTCTGAATTGCTCTAGGTCTGCAAAGAAAGTCAAAGAAAAAAAAAATGTGTTAGAAGCTTGAAATGTTTACATGTGGGATAAAATTTCAGCCTCTAATACCAGACTCTAATATCTTTTAGATAGAGTGGCATGGAAGACAGAACAAATATACTGAGAGTTTTGCAAGCATAACTTTGATTATTAACCTCAGGAAACTACAGGCTATTACCAAAAAATTAACTCAGATGCTTATGAATTGTTAGAAGCAGATGCTGAGTGACCACACACATAATAGGGGTAAAAGGTCATTGTAAGCTACCTGCTTGCAAGAAGCTAAGTTTGTGTGGTAAAGGAGGAAAAGAGGAAAGAAGGATAGAGAATAGTTTAACCGCAGCATTCTGCTTCTAAGATTTCTTTGATTGAAAAAATAAAGCTGCTGGGAAACCCAGTAAGGAAAAACTTGTGTCAGCAACAAACAAATTTAAAAGAATGAGTGAAGGAAACTTTCTAGATGTTGCAAAGTGCTATCATTAAAATTGATTTCTTTTAACCAGAAAATGAGAGAAATAGTTGCACATAAGTCTATGATATTTTTTGGTGCACAGGGAGAGACCTTTAAGGAAATGTTTTAGGCCTGACAAAATTATTGCAGTCAGGCTTTAGACTTCTTAGAAGTGGATTTAATGAAACTGCTGACACTACCTGAGCTATAGTTGAATAAATTGCTTCTGTCCTAGTGTAATGAATAACCTCAGCATCAGGGAACTATCCTTTCATACAGAAAGGGGAAAAAAAGTCAAATTTCCTATTTTTAAACTTCATCTATTCATCTTTCTTTCTTTTTCTTTGAGCAAGGTATCCGCATACCTTAGTGTGCTATTATTCAGAAGTTGTGCAAAAGTCCTGTGACATTATACCTCTATAGTCATACAATGTATAAAACCTGTCTGGTTATTATTTATGCCACCCAACAGCTTATAGTGTTGCTCTCTTTCCAGACTTCCAGCACACAGCCATTATCTCAGTCTCATGTGCCCTACCTATCTATCTCACATTCACAAAATATATGGCGTTCCAGTAGCATGAGAACAGTCTAAACAAGAGCAAATTTGTCTATTTTCTTCTTAATCACTTGAACATCATTTTGTAAGGATTTGAAAGGGAGCATATCACCTGATGCCTGAATTGTCTTGACTGTGTGTAATATAACTAAGGTTTGGAAAACAAGCATTGACATTTCTGTCATCTCAGATGAGAGGTTTTATTTCTTCTGGTTTTATAACATGGTCATAAACACACTTACAGGAAGAAACTGGCATATGGTAACTTCTTTAAAGGGCCTTGGAGTTTAACTAGTGACTGTCTCTTTAAAGAAGTTATTACAAAAAGCCCTACAGGAGCAACTTAAATGATTAGAGTAATGTCAAAGGTTTGACGTTGGCACAAGGCCAGTGCCCCTATAACGATATACTGTCCCTGGTATCTGCTGTGAGATGTGACCAAAAACAGAGCAAAACAGTTTCTAATTTAGAAAGCAAAAGAAAAAAAACTTTATTACTTATAATAGGCAAAGAAGACACATACAGAAGAACATGGAAACTTTAAAAAAAAAAACACTCTTCCTCCCCCCCCCACCAGTTTTCAACCTAACAAACTAAACTGAAAATTCCCCATCACGTTACCACCTTTTAGATAATTAATCTTTAGTCTATTACTACCCTTCCAATAATCAGTACTCAGTTCATTGAGGAGAGATAGGAGTCCTTCTTGTACCACATCGTGGCCTCTTCCTCTATGTCCAGTGCTCTCACCACTGTGCATGGACCAGAGCTGCTTCTAGGGTTTTTCTTTTTAAAGATGCTTTGGTTAGTTCCAAGAAACGACAGCTTCTCAAATTTTGGGACATCAGTCCCCCCCAATATTACCCCCTGGGGCCGAGGGGCCTTGAGAACAGAGCTCTTCCTCTCATCTCTGTTCACACTACTGTCCACTCTTGGCTCCAAGCCAATGCCTCTCCCCAGATACAGCTTCTATGTTACAGAAAAGAAATGAGTCCGTCCATGGTTATACAAAAGAGTCCAGCCAAAGCCACTCCATCATCTCCTCCCACCTAGGATTCTTTTCAGCATTCTCTGACAATCTTCTACTTGCACAAACTTTCATCATCTTTGCTTAATTCTTTCTATCTTTCTTCTTCAAATTCAGGAGGATTAGCATTTATAAAGTTTCTATCATTTACGAAAAGGGTTAAAATCTTGGGCTTTGTTTCCCCAGAACTCTCACAGTATCTTTGCTGCTGGGCACTCTTCTCGCGCCACCCCCCCATACTCCTTCGGCCGTGCTGTCTAGTTGTTGATATCAAATTTCAAGGTGACGGAGATCACAGACACGGTTTCTCAGTTTCTCTCTCTCTCCGGGGGAAGGGGGGGGGGGGGGAAAGGAAAAGAAGGCTGTCTGATGCCTCTCAAAGTTCTTGTACTCTCTCCACCCTTCCATCCTGCAGGATTTTTCTCTCCCCCTCTGTGCCCGAGGTTCCGGCCCTACCTCGCCCAGGCCGCATGGCTTCCCCTCCCCGCCCAGCCAGCCGCTGGGCAGGGGAGATCCCTCCGTCCTCAGGGACCGGAACCAAGAGAGAGCTTTCCGGGGAGCCCTCTGCTTTTGACCCCTTGTGTTCTCAGAGGCGGATCCTTGTCCTCAGTGGCCACACCAGGTGCCAGTCTTTAAACCTGAGCACTCATTGGTTTGACCACTGAAGTTCAAAAAACTCATTTTTTTTTCCAAACTACGACAAGTAACAAGGTTAATTTAAATAAAAATAAGAAGTCAGAATATAGTAAATCCTGATAGAAAAAAAATTCAATATCTCCTCCATTTTTAGAAGCAATGCAAAAGTACTATGTTACATCCCAGACATCCATATCAGTGAATAATTTCCACTGTCATTGGTGGAACTTCAGTCATGTCTGTGGGAAAACTACTTCCTAAGGGCCAAAATATGATCCTGTAATGCCACTTGAAGTGTTTTCATGTGTGCTGGATTTGGCTTGGGTAGAGTTAATTTACTTCACAGTAGCTGGTATAGGGTTGTAGTTTTTATTTGTACCTGTCAGGAAAATTATTCCATGATGTCAGAGGTTTTTGTCCAAAAAGGAGAAAGAATCCTGTAATTTTAGTCAAATAAAAGGAAAGGCCATGTGGCATCTGAAAACGATATTGAAAATCCAGGGTTGTTTTTGTTATTGCACAGAATCAAGGATTCTCTGCTCCTCACCCCACCCTTCCTGCCAGGAGATTGAGGGTGCACAAGGAGTTGGGAGGGAACACAGCTGGAACAGCTGACCCCCACTGGATCAAAGGAATGTTCCATGCCATACGGCATCACACTCAGCATACAAGGCTGGGGATGAAGGAGGAGGGGAGGGAGGAACAGTCAGAGTGATGGTGTTTGTCTTCCCAAGACAGCGTCATGTGTGATAGAGCCCTGTTCTCCTGGAGCTGGCTGAACACCGGCCTGCCCATGGGAAGAGGTGAATGAACTCTTTTTTTTTGCTTTGCTTGCACAACGTTTACTTTAACTCTGAAACTTTCTTTATTTCCCACTTTTATTCTTCCAATTTTCTCCCCCATCCCACTGAAGGGGAATGTGTGTGTGGTGGGGCTTAATCATAACAATGGGTCTTGCACTAGATGTGTTTAGCAGGCCCTCCTAACACAATAGCTGAAATAATAGAATTTACTTACAAAACATTATCAATTCAAAGGCTTTCTGTAATGTCTTCTTATCTTACCTGCACAGAGGAAAGTAATGTAAATCAAAGTATGTGTAGTACATACAGGCAGAATATTAATGTAATTGGAGATCAGTCAAATGGGTACCAAAGTTAGTTTACAATCTGTCCTAAGAGACATTAAGGATATTTAATGTCTAATGTTTTACATTATATTTGAGAGTATCAGAGAATCACAATTATTCTGTATGAAATTATGGCTAAAACTGAATATATTCAGTGATCAAATTCCTATGAGATCTCAGCTGTCTAGGATTAAGTTCATGTGGGAAGAGTTATCATTTTTTTCCCCACAGATGGTTGATTTGGAGGAATACATAGTAAGAGAAAATAAGCAATATGTAGGACCTAAATATGATTGGAGGTGGTTTTTTTAGGTCCAGCTGAAGCAAACGTCAGTATATTCTTTGTATTATTGGTCTTGTCAAATGCTTAAACTGAAGAAGCCAAAGGGTTTTTTTCATGACTGTGATTTTAACCTAAAATGTACATTTTGGAGGCTATTATCACTGTAATGTGACTGTCATAGGCACCCTTTATGGTCTTTCACATTCAGCTGATACCGAGTGCTTTGCTTCCATGTTTTCCCCATTGGGAGTTTTTGTTTTGTCTCTGTAATGCAGAACCCTTCCAGAAGTATGACTCTCCCCCATCCCCCCCCCCAAAAAAAAAGAAAAACAGGAAAAGAAAAGAAAAGAAAAACCATTCACAAAGGCATAATTTATTTTTATTTTATATAACAAATTTTAGTTCAGTAAGTCTTGCTCATCTCTTTCTAATGTGCTACACTTGTGTGATTGACTAATGCTGCTGAACTAAGACAGCGGTAGCAACTTGTGCAATGCCAGATCTCCCTTGCATCATTAGGGACGGTCTGTGAAGCAAATGTCATTAACTTGTGAGGAAAGGAAGCAAAACTGACAAATCCTCATTGACAAACTTCCCTCTATTTGTTCATAAGTCTTTATTAAATAGCAAATTTAATATCAACATCCATGCATAAGACAAGCCACTGAAGTTTTTCACTGTGTAAATTAATGCTGTTTAAAATTAAACTTGCCTTTGGGTTTCATTTAAAAATTAACATTGTAATGCTTTTATGCTATGTGGTGAAGCCTAAATTAATGCTAGATAATGGAAATAATGAGATGGCTGCATGCGTGCAGATGCACTGTAGTTCACACTGTGAAATGTTAATTAAATGTTACCAGTGCTGGGAAATCACAAAATTTATTTCTGCACTTCTTCTGTCTGCTGTACAATGTGAAAAAACATGGAACAGTGATGTAACAGCAGAAGTCAGAGGTTTTCCATGCAGATTGTTCACTTAGATACACTGGAATAAAATATTAAGTTTCTTGAAGCAAATGTGTAATTCATTTCCACAGCTGACTGCATTAAAGCAAGACAAGAAGTAAATCCAGTGGAAACTCAGAAGGTACATTTAAGCAACTGCTTCAGAAATCCAAAGCACAACATGGATTTTCCTTGTAAGAGAGTATGCCTGCTGAAGGAGTGGTCTTTTCTTGATATCAGTTTCTTGCTTTTCAATTCTCTAAGCTCTGCAGTATTATCTTGTTTCTGTGAGAGTACAGCAAAAAAATGAGGTAAAGTAATACTTTAAAAGTCAAGAGTTATATAAATTTGAAATTATTTGTTACGGTTCTAATTTGACATTTCTAAATTCAGCAAGTATTAACTAACTAATTTTGCATTTTATTTCAAAAATATGTACAGGTATGAAAAAACAGGAAAACCCGTCACCATTATTTAAAAAATGCATTGTCATTCATTTAAATTCTGTTCTTGAGTATATTTTCTTGAAAGCATCATATTTTTTTTTATTTTTTATACCCATGACTGGTAAGAGAAACATTCCCTGCTCTAGGTTACTGTCTCTATGCTAGGAAATATGGGTTGAAAGTGGCTGAGCAGGGAACGTCTTAGTTACAGGAATCCAAAATGTAAAAAATACTTACAAAAAAAATGTGAGCAAGAACCAAAAAGGTGTTCTACTTAATTACAGAATGATTAAAAATGCAAAAGCAGTATTAATGTAGAAAAACTGTCAGCGTCATTATTTTATCAGGACGGTGTCTTCTCCACAAGTGCAGAAGAGGTTTTCAGCTTAGTGTTTTCATATGCAAGCAATTCTCTTCCCCTGGAATTAGATCTTCATGCACAAGAAAATCTGCCTTTCTGGGATATCTGTGTGTGCAATATGATTTGATGTCACCATCTATGCTATTTCTTTAACAGACTGTTTGGAGCTTCCGAGGAAACGAGTAGCTCACACTTTCTAACTACGGAGACAAAAGTTTGTAGCTGCTGCAATGCTCAATAGTCTGTCCCTAAGAAGTCTTTGTCTAGGCTTTGTCTTATTGACTAGTATAAAAAGAAAGAAATTGGATGCTACGTTGAAAATGCACATAAAATACCTGCCTTTCTACTTAAACCTCCCAGTGACCACAAATATGTACAGAAAAAGATGTTTTTCTTCCAAAATACGTTAAAACTTGAGTAGAAGAGGAGCCACGTAAAAGTCCCAGAATTTCAATATTGATATTTTATACTTAAGTTTGCCAGAGTTACCCAAGTGTATTTTTAGGATCTAACTCTAGAGAACATTAGTGTTTCCAAAAGTTAAAACAGTGGCCTGATTACAATGCTATGCTGTGAAAAAATCCCAGCCAAACATCATTCTTTCTCCCATATTTTGATTTTTAAGCAAAGACAACTCCTCTCTACAGAACTAAGAAAATTAGCATGAAAAAGTTCTTCTTAAATCTGGTTGATGATAGTATGGGAATTCTGAAGTGGTCTTAATAATGAGCACATCATAGACACATCTGAAGATGGCTAGTCATCAAAACTGTATATGAATGGAGAAGAGAAATACCAGCCCAAGTAAAGTGATTAAAATGTGTACTTTATCCCTCATTTTTACCAAGTTGGAACCTGATAAGATGTCTGGGGGTGAAACTTTTGATTGCGTACTTGGAACTTTTTGCGTAAAATAATGATAAGTTTTGATTTATCACAAAATTACTTATACTGAGAAGAACAAGGTCCAGAAAGAACTCTGTACATCTACCAGAAAGCAGCCTTGATCAAAAGTTGCAAATAAAAATACTTGAACATTATCTTCATTTTTAAGCCCAGTAATACAAGTGATCATAAACCCAAGCAAGTTATTATTCTGCATACAATCAAGAAACCAAATAAGCAAATGTATAGCTTATAGCTTTATGTATGGGATATTACTATTTACAAAAGTGTACACTAGACTTAGTGGTACCACACAGTGTTTCATGTTTTGAGAAGAAATATGGAAAACAGTGAGTTGATTAATAAAATCGACTATAAAACTCTATGTAACTGTGTCTTTCAGTACCGGAAAAGAATAAAAACTTGTGAATACAATATGTTTCTCTTAATCTTAATGTGACAAGAGAAAATGTAGTTTTCTCAGTCACATATAAATCTGACTTCCCCCTCTGTCCTTTCCGGAATGAAGATATTTCTGATTTATGTTAAACCAGAAAAGAGTGCTCTGTCTTGTGGAAAAATTGGACAGGAAATGTTTTAAATCTCCTAATTTAATTCCTTATGTCATCTTATCTCTTGAAGGTGTTTCCATTCACACTCTGAGGGAGTGTTATGTCCAAAGACCTACAGGCACTCCCGTCAAGGTGAATGTATCCCATTGGGGATAGAGTCCTTTGTGAAACAGTTGACTTATGCACAGTTCCTCATGAGAATTGCATTTCACTTCTTTAAAGTCATTCTTTTTATTCCTTTTTATTTTTTTTATCCCAAACCAATGTTCTGTTCAATTTTCTACTTCATGCCTCTTCAGCTCAAATGTCTTGCCACTTAATGGACCTGGTCCTGATGCAAAATGAGAGCAATCCACTTTTGGGAAAAAATCATTTACTAGACCTTGTGCAATGAAGCTCCTATTGGTTTTGAACAAACTTGCCAGTGTTTGTAGGATGTGAGTTATTACAAAGCATTAGCAAAGTGCTGCCTGGTAAGTGGCCACTGTTAGCCTCCCTGAGCTCTATTTTACTGCAGGTGGATTCAGGGTTACTTAGGTACAGCTACAAGAACAGCAGTCATCAAACCTTTGTCTGCAATAAAGCTCTTTTATGCTGCTTTGACACCACTGGATTGTCATACTTTAGTTATAACTATAATTTACACCTGCTTTATATGTTTTTTGTGCTGCTGCTGTTCTGAGAAGCCTTGGTATGAATAAGGATCAGTGAGAATTAGATTCCACTTTTGAAATTATTTCTTTTCTGCCTAGCCTCCCCCTGGCAAGCACTCATCTTTCTCTTTGGCTGACCTTCTTTAAAGAAGGCATGTGACTGTGGCACTGCTCAGCACCTAGGAGACATTTTATGTGATGGATTTGTTTCTGAAAAACTTGCAATCAACATACAAGCAATTAGAGGCCACTTTATTTCCTGGCAGTATTAAGGGCTCCTGCTGTTTGGTTTAGTACCAGCAGATGCAAATAAGGCTTTGAAAGGATCACTGTAAGTCATTCAGACTGTTGTAGTCCTTTCATTCCCCACAATGCAGTCAAATCCACATGAAAATCTGTCTCACATGATATCGGTAGTCAGCCAAAGCTCTATCCTTGGATTTCTTCATTTAGGGTGGAAATCACATACCATTTAACAGAAAGAAAAAGAAAAGAAAATGCAAAGCAGTATCCTTGGAGCCCAAATGACAGGAGAGTTGTGTTAACGTGATGCAGGAGTTTTAATTATACTGAGCTTGCACCTTTAGAGCTAGCCATTTCTCAGCCTAATTAACCTGTCCTATTGTACAGCCCATGTAAGGCAAAAGGCAATTAACATTTGTATAATAAATAAACAATTAAGAAATGTTTTGATTTCTGGTTACACTTTTTGTTATTCAAACTGCACTGTAGTTTCTGTCTATGAGGAATTTGATTTTTTAGACACTTCACATTTAATTACCAAGTGTCTCTTGCCTCTCTTACACCCAGGAGTGCATCATATATAAAAATGAAACTATTAAAGTGTGACATTTTACTGATGCAACAAGAAAATAACAAAAATCACAGAAAACCATAATCCTTTAAAAACTTAAATCACAAAATATTAATTGTATCAAATCTTTAAAGAAATAGTGAGAATGATTTCTAGTTTTATTCTAGAATTTATTGTAACTAAGAACAAACACCCAGATTTGCAAGTTAAGTTTACCCTATGCCTTTATTAGTTAATATTTGCTAGGTCTCTGAATCACTGTCATTCTAGACTATTGACATCACTTCTCATTATTAATTTTTCTGATAGCACTCATAGCTTTATATCCTTCCATTTGTGAGTGAATTTTATTAGGTATAGGTACAAATTTTGTGGGAAAGGAGTAGAATTCCTTACCCGTGATGGTCTTGGGTCATTTTTCATAAGCCTGATAATGACCATCACTTTGATTAGCACCATAATTCCTTAATGGATAACTATAAAATTATTCTAATTTATAGGTCCCATAGGTTATCATTATTATACAAGAATGTCATAGTAGAATGTGCCTCATGGAATCATTCAGGCTGTAAATGGAACTAGTTAATCACATCTTTTAATGTCATTTGCTTGTTAATGTGTAGTTAATAATCAGTTAGTGATATGTATTCAGGAAGTTTATGGTACTAGTTTCATAATGAGGTCCCAGTAGGTAAGTTCGTATGCAAGTAGAGTCATTGAGGTCAATGTTGTCCTTCACAGGCAGGAGGGTTACAGCATTATATTATTACACATCATTGTTGCATTACATTACAAACCCATAGATGAAATAAAAGGAAAGATTTTAACATTCAGAGAAATTAAATATATGCAACTGTCCAAGGATAAAATATACCTTCAGGTATATGATTTCATTATATATGTAACAACCAAAGAGAAAGTAAGTATGAAATGTGTGCCTTGTAATTAGTGCAGTATATCCAAGCAGATGTCCTTCATTTCAGCTCCTAGTATTCTTTGGTTATGAAACTGAAATCATGAGTGCCTGCAATATCAAGTCATCTTTACCCAATCATGTATTAAAAACCTTCACAAATCTTGTAAATTCTATATGTCTCTATTAGAAGTATATATAACAATTCTCTACTCTCTCAAATAATAAATGCAGTTTCCACAATTTATGCAGCATGAAAAGTTCAAGGATTATGCTAGCAAAAAATCAGGACACAAAAATTTCTAGGAAAGGTGTTCATTCAGGTAATAAAATGGCTTAGGTATAAATAATCAGTGTGAAGGAAAAAGCAAAAGTTGTCAGCAGATGTAACATGCTTCCTAGTTTAACACCATCTTATAAAAAAAAAGGCCTTGCAGTTTCCTGTTGACAAAATGTACACATACACTGTCAATAAAATAAAATAAGTGTAATTCTTAGCTTATCTGTTCCCCAGAGAAAATCTTATTTCTTTTTGCAGAAGTTATATGATATGAGAATAGTCTGAGCAACAAAATGGCAAATGTCCCAGTGGGCAGATGATATTTTTCTGAGAGAAGCTGCCAGTGTAAATCATACCCGTTACAGATTGCTGTGTGTTGGTGTTTATTCTCCATGAGCCATATACATCCTGGAAAAGGCTTGTATTTCCAATTTAAATTGTCAATGTGAGAATTTCATCTCATGCAAATTTGAAAACCTTTATCATAACCATTATTCAAATCCCTATTAACATAGTAGTTTTCATTACTTCCTAAGTGCTTTCCCACACTTCTTTGTAAGTAAGAAAACAATAAGAATGGTGCCCGTCTGTTCTTGTATGATTTTTACTTCCAGACCATTTTAATTCACTCTCTGTTTCTGACAAAAGGAATAGAGTACATTCACAAACATCTGAAAATTCCCTGTAGGCTCCACATCCTGGAGACTGAAGTCCGTTTTGTAAAAATGAGTGTTTGTGGGAAAGCAAATGGAAACAGGGCGGTACCTGTAGTCTCTACAGCAATTCAGCAGGTGCCACACAATAGTATGATTGTGAGAAAAACAAAGTCATGTTCAGCAGGTTGAGGAAGTAATCTTCAATAAATGCTAATGATATTTAATCCAGTAGATAACAGGTTATTGGACCTTAGATAACAAAATGATTAATTCATAAAATGAAGACTGCAACTATATGGCAGGACTGAGAACTTCAAAGATTGGTATGTCTGATTTTTCTCCCTGTTAAGTAAATTTAGCTCAAAAAATGGCCTATTTTATCCCTTACTATGAAACAGAAATAAGCAAGATTTTAAAAAAAGTGACTCCTGTCCTGTCATATATGACAGTAAGTACCATGCTCACAGCATGGTACTTACTGTCATATATGACAGGACAGGTACTTACGTGTCAGCAACATTTTTTTTTTTTTTTGCTTCTGACTGATCCTGTGAGTAAGAAATGATGAAATGGTATTCCATCTGTTACCCTCCATCTTCTTTCCCTTTATGGTCAGATATTTTGGGCCTCAACCACTTTGTTAGTTTCCAAAACAATGAATAAAGAGTGGTTGCATTAACCTGAGCAACTGAGAAATTAGTTTGTCTTAGAAAATCCTAACTCCATGCTACAAGCCTACACTAATTTTCTATCTGTCTTCTGAAACATTGACAGGCGTGGGGCCAGGACCAATCCTCTGGGGACCTTGTTCCAACACTAAACCACTCTCTAAGTGATGAACGTTTTCCTAATACCCAGTTCAAAATGTGGCTGACCAGGTGACATGGAGAGCTGACTTTCAACCGACTTTCATACATGCTGCTTTACCTTTCACTTGATCAACACAATGCTTGTTGACATAAGTGGGTCTTGGTTCAAATCTATTTTACCTCAGTGAAAAAGTTCCAGTTGCTTTGACTGACTTTTGGCCCAAAAGTCTTGGGCACATGCTTTGTGCATGGGCTTATTCCCATCAAGGTCAAATGGAAAATAAAGATGAAGTCATGTTTTTGTACTGAACTGGGGCTTAGATATACCAGTAGTCATTTTCTTCACTGATAATTTCTTAATGAGGGAACTAGAAATGAACTTAATTTCACAGGTCTGCCACATTATTTTGAAAACATTAATTTCATACATTCTACAGTTCTCCTAAACTGTAAAACTGCTCTTCTGATAAAACCAAAACTAAATTCAAGGATTTTGATATTGGTTGGTTCATTTTGTAAGACTACTTCAGTGCTGTGAGGCTCTTCTGTTTAACAGGTGCATAATTGAGAGCAGACCTGGCCTTTTAACTTAAATTACCTCTGAGTTAGAGCCAAATAAGTGAGCTTTTTAAAATCTACGTGCTCATGATTTACTGTACCATAATGTGTATAGGCTGACCCTGGAATTCCAGCATGTTGGGAACAATAATCAGATGGGTTATAGGTTTTTCTGAGGGTCTTTTCCTCTCTTTAACACTGGGCGTGGAATACAGCTGCAATCAAAAGAGGAGATATGAAGTTTGCATTATTTATTAACTTTCTGTTATATATCTTTGGATTGTTCAAATTCCTAGGGCTTATCCTACATTCTTTGAATCGGTAGATTAGCCTCTTTGTCTACCAGAATTTGATTTACAGATGATGCCAGATTTATTTTCAGCAACAGTACGAGAAGCATTTTTATTGTTAACCCTAAATTAATTTCTCAAGAATTTCTTATCACTCAACCACTTTGAGCAAAATTGCATGTTAGACTATTTGCACTTTATCCAAGTTCTGTTCAGGCAACTTTATGCAATTTCAGGATTTTGCATCCAGGTAAGTGTACTTTGTTCTAAAAAGACACGATGGCCCCCATCAAATACATAACATTACATTCTGTAAAAGTGTGATCATGAAAAGTAATGTTAAGGATGTTAAAATATCCAGTATTTTAAATTTGTCTATAAAATATATTAATTAAAATTAAATTATTATTACTTCTTTCCAGAGAAAATTCATGTGTACAGGCTGCTACTTACTAAAGGTAATGGGGAATTAGAATGAGCCAGACAATGGATACCTCAGATAATCAGGTATATAAAGATGTGGGAAGGCTGTTATCAGGAATTTCCAGGTGACTTTTGACAGAGGGAGCTTAGAATCAAGAGGATTCGTGAGTATCTTCCATTTAAGATCTAATTCTACTCTAGAATTAGTGTAAATACAGTGCACCCAAAGTCCAGATACAGAGAAACGACAGAAATTCCATGAAGAATTATCTGGAGTTATCAGGTGCAATGTCTTAGGGAAAGTAACAACTTTTGGATCCTGCTTCTGTCAGAAATAGTTTGTCAGTGTAGAGCAGTGCATGCCTTCCAAAAGTGACCAGCTCTATATTTGCATTACCCACAAGTCACTCCATTATTTCTGCATGCAAACCATGGGCATGATCTTTGCACAACCTTTGACAGATGATGAAGGGTTGTCAGTGTTTCTGTTCGCTTTCAAGCTGTTTTGTACTTCAGCTTGACGTTTTGACTATCTGACTTCTTTAACTGAGACAGCACAGTCTAATGTATCCATTTTTTAAAGCTTTTTAAAGTCTTTATCAACAAAGTCTATTTGACAGCAGGAAGAAAATTCAATAAATATGGTATATTATGTTATCTCAGGTTTTAATAATTCCTAATTTATATAGTGGAGGTTTTTAAAAGAACTGCA
Organism: Sitta carolinensis; assembly: GCA_032173965.1. Lineage (NCBI taxonomy): Eukaryota > Metazoa > Chordata > Aves > Passeriformes > Sittidae > Sitta > Sitta carolinensis. Next base: position 30,021,773 of record CM063285.1, read on the forward strand.
ATGAGTAATCACCCTCAATTAATTTGAAATGCTAACTTATTTAAAATGTCCTGGAAGTCCTACTCTTAATATCTATCAGTAGAGAAATTTATTAGATTCCCAATGAATTCTAAGCTATTTTCTGAAATCTCTTCCTGACATATACTTTTGTATTATATTATGCTGTCCCTCTCTTCATTTAAGTCAGGGGCAAGTGCTTTTTTCAATAAACTGTCTTAGTTACAGAGGGGAAATCAGAATCTGAAAGAATTTGGTCTAGAAGCAATTTTCCAGGCATACTTCTAGAACATATTTCATCCTAGACAGGTAAATACAGGTAAAATCAAATTATGGACAAAAATCTAGATCTGGACACACTTTGTTGTTTTGCATTTTCATCAGCAACGCCATTCAATGAAAAAGGGCAAACACAAGTTTTGGAAAGGGTTTTGCCCTCAAAATGTACATTTTGAGATTGTGATGCATTTCACTGGCAGCTGCAGAAGAATCCTTAAAACTGACAATGCATTTACCTTTCTCTCTTGAGTCATGCACACAGGTGGTCTCAGAGGGTGCTGCACTGCTTAGCTAATTGTCTTGGAGATCTCACAGTCTAGTCCTCCACATCTGCCGGAAGCAGGGTGAGAGATCTGGCTCTCACACTGGACTCTCCACGGCCTATGGAGTGAAGCAGTCTCTTCTCACTGGTGAATATAGTTCCCCTGCATCCCTCAGTACTTTGTATAGAGGATTGGTTTGGCTCCAGGCAGGTGTAGGACACTCAATTGTTCCATTGTTAAATATAAAGAATTTGATAGACAGTGTCCCTGAAACTTCATCCAATGCAGAACAGCCACATCAAGTTTGGCCACTACTAAATGGCAGTAAGGCTTGAAAGGATTGCCAGATTAGTCTCATTATAATCTTGAAACCACTTCTATGCAAAAGCTTATATCTTAATTACAAACCTGCCTATTTCATCTCTTTGAGATGAGATGAAGTGTCTCCAAAGCTCTGTCTGAAGGGCTGACTGCACTGATACAAGTTCTTAAGTTGCCATGGATAGATTAGTTGTCTTTATTAAATAGTATATGCTCAGCATATGCATTTATGCAGGCTTCAGGACAGAATTTATTTTAACTAGCAAGGTAACAGATACCTCAGAGGAAAAATCAATGTCATACCTAGTTTCCACATCTCCTCATTACTCCAGGGTTGAAGATATCCCAGGTCATTTGGATTTTATTAACCTAAATCTATGAATTACAAGATTATTGTAGTTACCCACTTAAGAAATATGTCACACCACTACATGACTGGAAGGTGGGAGTGCAATGATATCCATGGTGTCTTCCCATATTCCCAGGTCATCACTTCCTTCTGAACGTGGACTGGATTAAATGGTCAATTTTCCCAAATTATGTGGAATGGGATCTGTAAATCCTCATTAGTATTTAGATCACATCGCATATGAAGAATTGTAACCTACATGGTAAAATTTCATATTCTCCCTATAGGTAATGACTGATTTAATAGGACTAAAAACTAAAATGAGTTTGTACAGAGTAGTGAAAGATTGTTTATATTCTTTGCCATCACAGTGACCATGCAGTGTTACTAGGACACTTCCTCTCTGTCTCTCTGTAGTTCAGTGGTGCAGAATCCAGGCTTTTAGCAGGTATCATTCCTTGGATCTTGATTGTCATTGCTTGTCAAGGATTTTGAACTGGGAATTTAATTACTAAAACAAAGTGGTTATTTTTTTATCAAGTTAGTGGAAAAATTAGCCCTATTTGTTGCTGAAAACATTTTCAGAAAGCAGTATACCCCCCAAAAATGATAACACTGTATAGATATAGTTGTCAGCAAAGAAATTATAAAGGTTTATCTAATATATAAAACTAGAGTAAAAGTCAGCACTAAATAAAATAGTTCATTGACTTTTTCTGTTACAACATAGTGATGTTTTGATATCCATTTGTCATACTATTTTTTTGACATTTTTTTTAATATGCCACCCTTCTGCCTGAATTCTCTTGTAAGAGAATTGTAACTTAATGATCAGAAATAAAATTTCCACCAGTGAAATTGCAGTGAGAAAGAATTTTCTTTCTCTTGTTGCTGAGAATATTTTTTTGACTTATATTACAAATATTTTTTCTTTCTGAACCTGAACACTAAAAGGAAACAGTTAAAGACATTGAGGCCTTTCTCCATTCTCTGAGTTGCACATAACTATATCCTCATTTATGAATTTTTAATAGACAGATAAATACAGTGAATTATGAAGACCCAGGAAACTAAGGGATGCTCATAAGAAAGAAAAAATAGTTGACTCTAGATCGTTGGACATTAGTAAGACAAGATAATACATTCAGTCTGAGTATCTTGGGGGATAAAGGATGAATTTTATGAAAAAGGAATTGTAATGTCCTAGAATTCACGTAAGGACACTAGTCTCTGCACATAGATTTTCCTTCAGAAAGATAAAAATTCATCCTTTAAAGTATAAAAAAGTAAAATAACACCCCAAGGTCATGAAGCCATGATCAGAAGCCATGATCAGCAGCTGCTATCTTGCATCTAGAATACGCTGATACATAAACTTTAAATAATTATGAGACACATAAAAAAAATTCTCATGGAAGTGTTTTAAAACAATGCATTCTTATATGGAGCACAATTAAAATATATGCCTGAAGGAACTAGAAATTCTGTATTGTAGAAAATTCGGTTATATACAGTTTGATCTGGCAAGAAATAGAACAATTTCTACTAATGAATAATTTTGGGGAAAATATCTTTTAAGTAACCATATGTTACATTTTTATGTAAATAAAAAATTCATCACTGACTTGCATAGTTTACTTTCATTATTAATATCTGTTATAAATTTTGAGATAGCCTCTTAACAGAATAATAGCAATATTATTTTCTAATGTTTGGAACTCCTGATTTTATACTTGTCTGATTTTCTTAACAAAAATATGTCAAAATTGGCAGTTTACTGCAAAGAGGTAATTATGTGAACATACAACTTTCTATCTTGGAAGAAAAACAATCTCCAGTAAACTGCCTTAATTTCTCTCCCTGTGATTTAATGTGAATAGGTGGAAAATTTTTGAAACTGTCATTTTTTATGGTGATTTTGTACATGTTTCTTTAACAATTTAATCTGCTGTATTTCGGGAAAATAATCTTGACCGAATAATAGAAGTGAAGCTACTACAAAACAAATCTGAGTTTGGTGTTTCCCCTGTCTTTGCCAAAATAATGGAAAACAATAACCTGTAAAATTTATAATTCTCTTTATCACTCATAAAGACACATACAGAGTAGACAAAGCAATGTTTTTGTTTTACAGCTGGAGGAGACAAACATCAGAACCAATACCTAGATTATTAAATAAGAGAAATATTAAAAATTCAATTAATTTATATTTGAACTAATGTTCAGAATGTTCTGTAAATGTTCAGAATTAATTTCTCATTTACTTAAGTGAATGGTAAAATGTAACAATGTAAAAGTAGATTATTTCTTTCCATTTTATTATTCTTGATGTAAGGCCATTATGAACACATTGTGAAAACATTAAACTGAAAGCCAATTCCAGCACCTCTGTATAACAGAGAAAGTATTTCATTGACGTTCATACAGAGCACTGTGCAATAGCATATATTAATTGCCAGTCAGATTAAGAGTTGTATGGAAGGAGTTCCAAGGCCATGCCTACACTAGCAAGTGGGGTGACATAGCCAGAGCTAGTCTAGCAACTGAAAGAACTGCTGTGGAGAAACAGTTATTCTATTGCCTTTGATTTTCCAGATTTAGCACTGGCTGTCTTCCTGGTCACCAGGACTAAAGGCCCACTTGCAGTTCAAGCTTATTGTGCATTCCCCAGGGAGAGGTTTTGGTTCAGCCTTTTCTGCTCCTGCACTCCTGGAATGCTTCACAACATATGGCAAATTCTAGTCCAGAGTTTCAGTTTCTTATAGATCTGCATTTCATTATGTGTAGTGGAGAACTATAACTTCAGGGCCTCTTACAGCTATGTTAAATGACAGTCACTGGTTAAATCCCTGAGGTTTGGCAGAACAACTTTTGTCATTGCAGTAATTCTGTTTTAATACAGTTTCATCTGTTTGTGTGTGTTATGCATGTCTGTGTGTGTAAGTGTGCATGTGTGTGTACATTTGCATGAGTTAATTATAAGGCAAAGTTAACTATTAGGCTAGTTTTAGAAATGGTGCTTAGATTTGTCTGTTACATTATTTAAATTATCTGTCCTCAGAATTACCAGTGTCAAGGGAAGAGACACAGAAAATTGTCTCTCCTTACCTCCCCCCCACTACTATGTACTATGTTTCCTATTATAAGCTAATTTCCAAATGAATGATTTCTTATTGTAACTATATGTCCCATTTATTACTCTTCTCATATGGCTTATTTCTATATTAATTGTATGTAGCTATAATTTGTGGTGTTTTATTCCTGTGTCCTGCTTTTTTTTTGACTCCATTTCTTTCCCTAAAGTAGGTAAGACCCTCTCTGCTCCCACACATGAAGCCTCTGTTTGGGACTCTGCTTTTGGCAGCATTTTATTAGAGCATGGTGATAAACCAGGTGTCATGGTCTCATTTTGTGTTCCTGGGGCTGAGCCACCTGCTTGGATAGCTGTCTCGTGAGGACCTCCACAGTATAATAACCTTTGTTTGTATTGTTTGTGACTTTAGCAACAATTCATGCCTAAGGCTTTTAGTGTGTCTGGAGCAAAATGACTCTTGAATATCTAGGTATGGAAAGCTAGATGTGTAAACAGTTAAAATATTAGCTTAGTGAGAGAGACAGATAAATTTTTGATGAGTGTTATGTAAGGAAACTGTTCCTCTCTCATGCTAAGTTAAACTTTACGCTTTCAGGTTACTTTTCTTTCAACTTTTTAAAACATTCCTTTTTAATAACCCATGTTTCTACAATTAAAGTTCCAAATAGGAGAAACTGAAGCAAATATTCATTACTTAGGAAATGTTGAAAGGAACAAGTTCTTAAACTTTCAGAACCTTAAAAAACATAACTTACCAACAGTTACATTCCTCAAAGTCAATCATTCCTTGCAAAAGGCTCTGTTTTGGTTCATTTGCTTTTGTCAGCTTACACAATTCTGTAAAACAGTCTAGAGCAGCCCAGAAGTGGAATTGCTTTTCTTTATTTTTAGTATTACATTTCCTTATGTTTCCCACCAAATTTTATGATAGTCTGCAGTTTTATGGTTTCTAGAGTTTTTGTTTGTTTGTTTTTGGTTGGTTGGTTTTTTTTTTTTTTTTTTGTTTGTTTGTTTTGTTTTTGTTTTTTACTTTGCAAATAGTTAAATATACTGAAAAGTGAAGATACTATATGCACTGTAGTGTTTCTAAAGTATGTGGTATTTACTATTCAAAGCCTTTAGAAATATTTGTGGAGAGAGGAAAGTCAATGATCCAAAAGCTCATTGAAATCAATGGGAGACTTTCCATTAAATTCAATGGGCTTTCATCCAAGCTGTTTGTAATTATAGGCTGACATTTTGAAAGCTGCCTAAGGGATCTGGAAGCCTAATACTCATTAAAATTAACTGGGCATCTAGCTTTACTGGGGTGCTTTGGAAGCCACTACTACAGTATATATAAATGAGTGACCTGTTTATGACAGTCAGTTACATTACACCTCCACGAATCTATATGCATGTCTTATCTTGCACATCAAAGAAATATTTTTAGATTTTATTGCTTGATAAGGCCATTTTCCTGCAGAAAAGTGTTCTCTAATTTAAAAAGAGAGATGAATATAAAAAAGAAAAATATAAAATTGAGCAAAACTGATTTTTACAGTGGCTGTTTTTACCCAATTAACAATTTTTGGTTTTGTTTTTTTTTTTTTTAAAGAAATATTTTTAAATATCTGGAATTTATTTGTAATGTTGACTAGATGACTATACTGCACAATTGATTCCATAGATTACCTGACAAGTTATAATTTTTCTTTATGCAGCAAGGAGTCTGTGATATTCTTGTTTATAACTATATTGTCATCTTTATTTAAATCTTCTATATACTGGGTAAACATCCCAAAAATATTCAGACAACCTTTGATTTGAAGAAGTTGCTTGGACTGTGATTGATAAATCATAGAAATGCTCTAGCATTTCCTATGGATACTACACCATATTAAAACTATATATATGTTTATGTGTATATATATATGTGTGTGTGTGTATATATATATATATGTATATATATGTGTGTGTGTATATATATATATATATATAAATCAGGTGAGTCACTTGAGCTACAGTTGTTTATACACACTATTTAAAATGTAATCAAATTTCTGAACTATGTTGATTTTTTTCTAAATGTCACTTGTTAGAGTAGCATGTGCTTTCATTCCAAGTCTTTGGAAGCTAGATATACAAAATTTTAAAATTTGGAAATAAAAGAAAAATATTGTCATTCTTTAGGGGATCTGAATTTGAAGACAGATCAAAATAAATGTAACACCTGTTTAGATAAAATACTTGCGTGCACTTGATATGTAGGTCAATAGTAAGCTTGATTTTATTTAAATTAATCATGAATTGTTTCCCAAAATGATTTATTATGGCTTATGACTTTTTAATGACAGTATTGTTGCTATGAAATCATCACACAGTCAACAGAATTGTATAAGGAATAGTATTGTTAGCAACAAGAAAACAAACAAAGTGGTGAGATGAAGCAGATCAATTATTTAAACTAATCTCAAGTAATATTAAATATAAACCATTTTAAAATTATATTTGGGGTAGAATTAAAAAGACTGCATAAAAAGCTGGTCAGTTGAAACTACTCAGCTGGCTCCTGGAGATGTGAAGTTACTTCAGGTGCAATTACGTTCCTGTTTCAAGCAAACAGCAGCTTCCTGCTTCACTCCTAGTGGGAGGTTTTGTATACTGCCAAACGAATGATGATAAAATCAGATTCCAAGAGTATGACTAGCTATTGCATTTTTTTTTATTAACATCATGTTATGTTTCCTATAGGTCATAAATTGTTTTCTGCTTTTGAGTTAGCTACTGGCCTGCCTTCTTGGTTTAAGAGTTGGTGTCAATTCAAATATAGGTTTGAAAAAAGGGAAAGAGAAGCTTTTTCTTACAGAAGAAAAAGTCCAAAACAAGGCAAAAATTGTCTGACAGTAAATGCAGTACAAAAAGCAGAAAGCACATAATTAAACTGAATTGAAATGAAATGCAATTGCTAATGTGTCTTCTGAACTATTTTATGACATTTTATGCAATCAGAATTCCACTTCTACTACTCTGTAATTAGTTTTCATAGGTGCATTTTTTTTTTTCAGTGTTAATGGGGGTGACTGATGTAAAATGTATGTATTCATGGGGGTACAACACCAAAAGCGTTGTAGGTTTCAGCACAGAAAATTGTTTAGATCTCTGAATCTCTTTCTGAAATTCCTCTGGAAATACAACAGGCTATCTCTAACCCGCCTGTACCTGAGACCTTTTCTTCTTTAGGACTTCTGAAGCTTCTCAGACTCATATCTTTAGAGGAATTAATCAGCCTTTTTTTTTTTTTTTTTTTTTTTTTTAAGTGAAAATCTCAGCTGAAAATACTATCAGTCTAAGGACTGATCATACATTTCACAATAGCTTCTCTGTGCAACACTGCTGTCAGTGATCTGTCAGCTTCCTATTTATCCACGTCTTAGTTCCTATCCTAATAATCATCTTCTCGAGTTTAACTAATAATTTCCTATTAAGCATCAAATATTTTCCCAGCTTCCAAGTAGATTTTACCTAGATGAGAAGTATTTCCCTTGTCCAGAGATGCAATTATCTCCCCATTGAAGACTATCAGATTAGTCTGGCACAATTTGTCTTTGTCAAACTGAGGCTGCATTTTATAATGTTTTTCTGTACCTCTGTGCCTTCACTCTTTCCTGTTTAAAACATAGCCCAGACAGAGAAACAGCTGTAAGGATAACTCTATTGTAGTGTCTTAAATATGTGTAACATTTAATATTTTTTCTCTTTCTTGGCATTTTCTGGAACTTGATGGATTTTGCTCCTCTGCTAGATGACCTGCAGTATTGTGCCAGTATTCTTGTGATTCTGGGACAACAGCAATCTGTCTCGGTTTTTATAGATGAAGTAGTAAGTGTGTTTTTCTCCATATCAAATGGTCATTTGTGTCTCTGCAGCTCCACTGAAAATTTACTTCAGCATAGGCCTTTCTTAAACCTTATCCCCTCTTCCCATTGTTTTCACTTCATCTGCATTCTCCTTTATTTTTAGAAGTGTCATTATGTTTAATTAAAAAACAAAACCAAAAACTAGATCACTTTGATTTAGAACATTTTTCCTTATTCTAAAGGTACTAAGCTTTAAATGATAATTTTCTAATCAGGTCCATTTTCGATTCCTTTAGATTTTCTATTCTTTGATTATTCCCATTAATTTTTAAAATTTATTTTTACAAAAATTCATTTTTATTTTATTTTGTTCTTTATGGTTTCTACAACTTTGTAATATTGGGGTTTTTGTTGATTGACATTTTTTAAGTATTAAGGTTTCTTCTATATCGAACTGTGAATGAAAAACAGTTTCACATTCTGCTTAGCTTAAGAGATTATTTTATTGAAGTCTTCATTTTGAAACAGAAGCTTTGAAGACTAGTTTATGGTTTTCCTTCTATTTAATTTAAAATTAATTACCTCATGATTTTTCTACACAAAGTTATTTTCTACAGCTACGCCTTTATGCAACATGCTTATTAGTTGCCAAAGTCATCAATAACAAAGCAGGTTTCTTTCTGGTATATAAATTTGTTGGTTACTGTGTCCAAGACAATACAAACCATAATTTCATTTTAGCATTTGTTTTGCAGTATATATCTGGGAAATTCAAATTACTCTTAGCATCAACGAGTTTCTGGTAGTATTTCCAGATGTCTTTCTATATGCAAACATGAGCTTGTGATTCTATAGTGGATCCTATTAATTTTTTTACCCTTTCCCCTCCAACACATGTAATATTTTCCATCTTTTTAAAAGATCAGTGTAACATTTCATATGCAATTCTTGCTTATATCTTTAAGGTTTTAATCACATTCTAAAGCTATGACATTGCTCTCACGGCCTTAAATGGGACAAAACTGCCTGTTCTAGAGAGCTTATATGAGTCTTCTGTTTTCTTTCTCTCTGCATTTCCATTACCCTTTTTCTATCCAGCTTGATAGTCTAGATCATTATTTTAAGTTTATCATGTCTGCATTTATCCTGGAATTCATATGTTTCACTTTTTTGTAGAGATATCCATTAATTAATTTGTAAAATATTTAAATTTAACTATTTAGAAACTGCTTTCATTTCTAGTGCTAACAATTGATGAACTCATTTAATTAATTGGAAAATATTTGGTCTGGGTTTTTTTTATTTATCCCATATAAAATTCTACTACAAAAAATGATGGATGTTATACTGAGTTGCTTCAAAATTCTCAATGATTTTTAGTCTCACAATTGTGGTATCACTTGCGTTGGCAATAACCAAAGAAAATTTATACCGACATAAAAACAAATCCAACAGTGGAATATTTTCCAAATGACAAATTTGTCTAAACTTTCCTTCTAGCACCAGCTTTTATTCATCTCTGTCTCGATTTTTTTTTATTACATTTTTTTTGTCCAGGAGGATACAAGATTGCATAGTTGCGTATTTTCCCTGTTCTGGAATAATCATCTTCTATCTGTTCCAGCTGAGCTGTATTATTGCCATTTATATGGCCTCAGAGTCTGCAGCATTTGGGGTTTTCAAATACATGTCACCCTTTCAGTGTATCTCTTCAGAAGAGTAGACTGTTAAGCTAAGTCTGATTCCTTTTCATCATTAAACTAAATCTCCTTCCCTTATAGTGCTATATTTTAGATGTGAAATAAATATGACTGAGTAAAATCTATGGCAATTTAGCCAGAGAAGAAAGAGGAGAAGGAATATCAGGACTTGATGCACACCACCATACATAGTGTACTGATAAAACAGACCATGAAGTTCTAGGTGAAGATATGGACAAGATGTGAAATATTACTGCTTCAAATTGAGTCCATTCTTTGTAAAGAACAGAAATGTCTTTAAACTGGGGCAGACTTGTCTTAAGCTTTGCATAAGACAGTGTACAACCCGAAGAAATCTCTAGCTCTCCCCTTTCTGCTCTTCAAATTTTTCTTCTCTAAAGCAAATAGCCACATGCATTGAAAATCAGTCATTTTTAAAAACTTTAAATAAAGGACCTCAGACGTTTCTTCTTCTAGGAAGACAAAGGAAGAAAACTGGATATATCTTAGTCACTTTGCTTCATGTTCTCTGGGTAATCAGTATAGAAAATCTACAGGCTATAAAATTGAGTTCTTCACAGTTATAAATTAAGTTACTCCAATAACCTTGTCCGGCCAGAGCAACAATAGGAAAAGGACTGATGGACTGAGAGTTTTCTTTGACGTTGAAGTTTCAGCCATGCTTTTGTAAGACAAGCAAGGGTCATATTTTTTTAGAAAAACTGTCATTGTACAGCTCCTGCTATATTCAAATATCTTCCATTACCTTCAGCTGCTACTGGATGAGTTCAAAAGTACTTCTGCAAAGCAGACCACAGTCTCAAGTCAGGCTGTGTAAAACTGGTGAATACAGCTTGTGGCTACCTATAAAAAGTTAGCAGAGAATTCCTCTGTTATCCAAGGTGGCCTTGACTGAACTAATTAAACTGAATTTTTCTCCTGCCCCCTCCATCTTTGCTTCAACCACTCATGCTTCAATTTCTGATGTAAATACAGAGACCCAGGCCACAACAAGCATCTGTACTGTACAGTCTTGTATTGGTCCCCATGAGGCATGCTTCCTGAAAGAAAAAAAGCATATTGGTATGTAATAATTGTATTACCAAATTCGGATTTCCACCATAACTAATTGCAATATGCCAACAGAAAAGTGTCCCACACATTTATTAAGAACACTGATATCTGTGAATGGAAATAATTAATCATTTTACAGATAACTAATAACTTCAGCTAATATAGTAACAGAGCAGTTCAGGAACACTGGGGTCCTTTCTAAGTTCCAATGAGACAGTGTATTTTTATTGTCACAGATTGTCCTGTCGATTCTTCAAAGACTTTACTTGCTGACCTTATCATCTTGCGAAGATTTAGGTTCTCACCTAATCCACATTTCTGCATCACATTCTACATCTACAGTCTACATTCCTTAAATTCCTGACACATTCCCCAGTAAAAATCCTACTCTTTATCTTTTTACATTATAGAGTCCTAGTCTCCAGTGCCTGATCACTTTGACATTGTTTCTTACTGCAGTTATTCCCTGAAGCTCCTCTTTTGCCATTTCATGGCTGAAGTAGTTGTTAATACTACTGAACTCAGCAGACCCTGATCACTTTATTTACTTGTGTGTCTGACTTTAAAATATCATAGAGCTGCATATGTAGGGAAAATGTTACATAGCCATAAGCAGAACCCCTCAGCTCCTTGCCTAACTAATATTCTTTGCACAAGACATAAGAAATCTTTGTTGAGCCTGAATATTCTTTTCCAAGCCTTATAATTTAAAGTGGCAATGAGAGCCAAATTTTAATTTTCATCCCACATTGTTATCCCAGCTGCCAAACATCAGTCTGCAGCTTTAAATTATATTAACTATTTAAATAACTTATTTCCTTATCATCTTCCACCCTCCCACCTCCTTTTTGATTTTCTATCATGAGTGAAACAACATATATTTTGCCTCATTCTCAGAAATGCCTGGATTGTTTTGGCAAAAAAGGAATTCTAACACATATTTTAACGACCTGAGAGCAGACACCAAGGAACATTTAAGCCAAAATGTCTACCAATTGTCAAACTGAAAAGTACTAAAATCAGCATTTCATCATGGAAAGTGCCAGGGAACATTAATAAGCATAGCTACCAGCCCTTTTTTGGCCTTCATTTGTTTCTTCAGCACTAGCTAAAAAGCACGAAGTTCCTGGTAGAAGTAGCTAGCTCAGAGGCTTTAGCTCTCACAGGTTACATGCTGCTGGCCCAGCTGTGTTTTTTGCTGTGTTTTTTGTTGTGTTTTGTGACCTTATTTGTGGGAATACAGCAGAGGTTCACACAGAATACCACTTCAAGCTGTTCTTCCCTGGGGTAGCATCAAACCAAGCTCCAGCCAGGTCTACAGCTAGAACCTTTCAAAAGGAGTTTGCTTATGCCTTTTTTATTTGCCTTGTTCATAAATAAGCAATTTATTCTTAACACAGATATATACGTAATATAACTCAGTAACTGTTATCCAGAGGTCCTCTTTGCATTTAAAACTTCAGTCTCTCTCTGCGCAAAATTACATTTGAAGGATGGGGAGAGGATTGGTGCGTCCTTAAGAACATTTAATAAATTAGCACATGACCACTAATAAAAAAAATTATATCACAACACCTTCACACCAGTTTTCTATGTTTAAAAAAATAACATAATCTATTAGAAAATGTTTGGTAAATAACAAGTTGGCTACAAACCTAAATGGTAGAAGTTTTCAACTGGACTGATCAAATATGTGAACTGTGTGAAAAATTACTGATGAGACTAGGTCAACTGGAGTTGTAAAGATAGGGAATCATACTACAGGAAAAATTTAACAGCAGAGTCATAAACAAAACAAAACATTTTCACCAGTAAGAAATAGAACAAAAAAGGAACTAATCACAAATACATATGTTTAATCACAAATAGTTATGTTTATCCTCCCATCAGCAATGTAGAGTTTAAAATACAATGTACAAAACTTATTTCCAAAGGCTTTAAAAGTAAGATTAAGGAGTACAAAGGAATTCTTGTCTCTATAGTCTGTGGATCCTAGAATACTTCTAATAGCAATGACACAATATGAATATGGAAGGCATAGGAATTCTCCCCTCTGGAAAAATCTATCATAATTCCCTGTGGTAGGCAATTAAATATCACATAATATACACAGACACATATATTATTTGCATTTGATCTGAAAACCTTTAATTTAATTTTTGGAGGAATACAACAAATATAACGGCCCTCAAGTACCTTTGGGGTGGGAATCTAGATGCAAAGAATATGAATTAATATTTTATCACAATATGTGATGTTTCATTTCATCCAAAATTCTTACTGCTGAAAGAATTAATGATGCTGTGTTTTACACTGGGTTTTAGAACTGATATAATATATGCAGCTAAAACTTTACTAACCCCACATTTCATAAAAGTGATTATGGGTTGATTAAAATTGCATATTATAGACCATAATTTTAGATTTGTGTTCACATCATGCAAAATAGTGTAGAATAAAAAAGAGTCATGAGAATTTATATTACCCATCGAATATTGCACTCATTTTACCACATATTACAAAGCAATTGGAAGATTTGGTGTATATAGATGTGGTGTCCTTCCTCACTGGGACAAATTGATGGTGGTCTGAGACAAGGGAAATGCAACTATGTCCAAACATTCTTTCAGGGTAAGTTGATTCTTAATGATAGGGAGGAGGCTCACAGTAAATATGGGAATTGTGACTCACTGGCTGCTTCGCCTCACAAAGAACAACAAAAGCTTTCCCACACTCTTGTGTTTACCCTAAGCATGTAAATTCATGTCTTGACTTGCATCACTTGCTCATGCAAAGTTCCTATCAAAGTCAGTGGGAATTTTGAACCTGTAGGGAATAGCTTATATCTTTAACTACATCAAGTTTTCTGATTAAATGTTCCAAGCCTTCCTTCTCATTATACCCAGATATGAACAACAAAATTTCCTTAGTTGTATTAATTTTCTTGTGATGAGGAATTGTTACCCTTTATATCACCTAAAAAAGATGATATAAAGTGATATAAAACGTTTGTGTTCCTTTTCCCTGATCCCTTCTACCAGCTGTATGTTTAAACTAATGCAGAACAGACATCATAATTCAGGGCTGTCGGTTGTCAGGCTTTTCCTGTTGCAGTATGCCACTCTTACCATTTTATTTGATAAACGTAATGAATTGTTCATCTCTTCTCCCTTAAATGTGAAATGCATTCAGATAGCATTTTCTTCTTATCCTCACTTCAGCAGAAAAGTAAAATATTGTAAACTAACTATTCCTTCCTCATTTCCTAAAATAAATTACTGCTACAAGAGTGTTTCATGTTACCTTTAATCAGACCAGAACAGGATGGAAACATGTCTTTTCTTTCTTTAGACAGTGACTCAAAAAGGTTTACAGAATGTAACAGTGGTGACAGTGGTGATAGAAACTGTGCTTAGCATCAGCTCACAGGGAACCCTAGTTAATTTCTGAAACAAAATTCTGATCTTAATTTAGGTCCCCTTGATTAAAAACAAGCACTAAGAAGTGGAACAGCTGCTGCATTATTCACATCCCTTTTGACAATTACAGTCATGGGACTCAATACCCCCCAGGAAATATTTGGTCTGAAGGCTGAAGATGACGCCTCTTCTTTGTAGGTTTTATAATATAGCTGGTAAAAATTATATAAATAATTCCGATGAACTGGAATTTAAAGGTATTCTGCCCACTCTTTTATGGAATAACAATGAACCTGAGCAAGTGGCAGACTAAAGCAGGTAGGCTAAATTTCTAGAAGCAGCTCCTCTACCAATACTACATCCCTTCGGACCTTTGAATGTCTCTTGCAACACTGCATCCCTCATATCTCCACCTAGAAAAAAAGTCATGCTGCATGAAGAATACTTGCTCCCTAACAGAGGAGATTCTGTTATCTTTTCTGAGTAGCAGCAAGGGGCAAGGTACTTCTGCCAGATGTTGTCTCAAATACCTACCTCGCTGTTTGACAATTGTTCTATTAGCCCTGGGCAAAACCTTCTTCCCAGACGGTGGAAGGATAAGATTTTGTAAAAGAAAGTAAGGAGAGAAAAGAGGGAGATTCTCCATGGCTGAACAAGATGTGCATTCTATTACAATTCAATGGAATCTTCTTATGTGAAGTGGGGTTCCTTTGTTTTGGATGGAGAGCTCACAGACCCCTTAGCTGTTCTTGTAAATCTGTGCATTTACAATTCAGAAGAGTTGAAAATGAAATGAGCTGCTGGTTTTGGCACAATGATAGAATATATGTATACACAGAGCAATCTTATCAACAACTCCTTTAAAAGTAACTTTTATGAAGTTGAAGAACTTTATATGGCATTTTTCTTGTGTTTTTTTAACAGTGTTTTTAATACTTCTTTCTCATTCAAGGCAAATTTTGCATTTGACCCACCCTAAAAAACATGAGTAGTGGGACATTAATGGTAAGTAGCTCATGAAGACCAGTTTTACAGTCTGGGGAACTTTAACTAGAGTGCACACAGGACAAACTAAAAATTTACATGGAAAGAGTTTAATGATATTTTGCACTAGAAGACTTGCTTATCTTTTGCTCTCTTCTAGATGCGCATATTTTATATTGGTTGTACTGCAAATGTATGTGCATGATTCAACTCAAACATTATTCCCTCTAAGCTATTATTTCAATATTTTGAGTGAATTCTGATGGTAGACTATTCAGGCTCATCTGCATTACATCTATTTGATCTGTTCTGCACATCAGCAGATGTGTTTTGAAATAGTTTATAAACGTTTCTAACTAAGTATTCATAGTTATAAGTCCATGGTAAGTGGATCTTCCTTCCTTTAGTACATCCGTGTTTTTTCTGCTCTCTGAGAAGGTGGTTGATTAGATCCCATGGGTGAGTGCTTTTGGACACTGGTTAGTTTATTGTAAATCCACATGGTGCCAGATACTGAAAATAATTGGAATCTTTTCTTGTTAATAGAGTACTTATTAAAAAAACCTCAAAGAGTTTCAGAAGGCTGAACACGAATCTCCTATCTCTGTATTGCATTCCACTTTTCCCAGTCTCTTTATAAATATGTGAATGATACAACATTACCTATTAGTCTGTTGAAGTGGAGGGTCTTAATTTCCAGATTAGCCAGTCTCACTGTTTTACTATCTCTGCTATTGCACAGTAGAAGGCTGAAGTGTGGAAGATCTTTTAACTATATCAAGGAAACTGCAGGTGTGTAAGAAAAGAATACCCTTCCTGGAGCTCATCTCTACGGCTGGAGAGGCACTGCCATGATAAGAGCTGAGTGTGGGTAAGGAGGATCCTTGATGCTGCACAACAGAAATGGAGATGCTCCACACAAGAGGAAAATCAGGCAGGAGCTCATATGAAAAGAAAGACCCAAAGTGACTCATGTTAGTTCTCAACCAGAGTCAGTCAAAATTTTTGCTTGTCTCCTTTTTAATGGTTTGTTTCAACTATAAGTCAGTGTTAGCATTTTGAATAGATGTTTTTGGTAACTGCATCAGATACAAGAAACAAACCAAAATCTAGATACCTAAATCTCTAAGCATATTACAAAGTTTGAATTTATGCAGAATACCATGGGAATAATGGGTAATATTTTAATTTTTAGTGTGTCAGCTTGTTCTAGGCTAGGAAAAGGTGAATTGTATTAAAAGACCAACAATTACTTAAAATCTGAATGGAAGAGTAAGTGTCATGTAGAACATTAATAAAGTTTAGGGGGAAATGAGGCAAAAAAAGAATTTAAAAAGTCATGTTTAATTGATTGTTCATTTGTTATGCATGAAGTGTATTCAGTGACTAATGAAATTTTTACTATCTCAGATGGACAGCACTAGCAGAAGAATTAATGAAATTACACACAGCTTCAGCAAAGTGCTAATAGTTATAGCTTGAAATTTTAGTTGTCTGGTGACCTAATTGATTTCAAAAATAAGAAATAAGAAAACAAAGCCCTGTATTAAGTGTTATGCTCTAGTGAAATGTGTACATAAAGTATTACCTTAGCTGCCTAGTATGTGCAGCTCAGCCAAATTCTTCATTAATTACCTGTGTAGTGAACAGGAAACCAACATCATTATTCTAACACTAGAGAGATTTTAGGATTTTTTCCACTAGGTCTTACAGTGATGAATACTGTCTGCAGTGTTAGACTGACTTCATGATTCCAATATAAGAATAGCACATTAAACAGTTAAGAATGCAATAATTACAGAACTAAAAATAATTTAATTACAGTTAGTGTATTGCCAAATAATTAGGTATGTATGTTAAAGCCTATATATAAGCACTTTTATAATCACAATCACAATATTTTTTAAATTTTAGGATAATTCTGAATGAGGGTTTGGAGAATTTCTTGGAAACTTCTCTTAGACATATATATATTGAAGCAAAAGGTCAATATTTACTAAAGTAAATGAATTTAAATTCTGAAATAAAGATCCATAAAGTGAGTTTGCCACTGAGACTCCAATCATCTCTCCTATCAAGGCTGTGCAAAGCTTAATAATGAAATCAGAATCTGATTGTTTGCTGAGACTTGTGATCCTTTAGACTTTGCCAGCCTTTCCTTCAGTATGATCAAAGATGAAAATTATATGAGCCTTTTAACATTACTCCCTCTTTTTGCTTTCCTCCAAAGCTCTTTCTTTGTCACTCAAGGTCTTTATCACAGAAAGAAGGAAAAAATCAGCAGACCAATCCAACATTTATAGATGTTTTTGCACGGGGGGGGTTGGACAGGCCTTTAAGGCCATTCCACCAGGCATTTTTTAGCTCTCATTAAAGGCCCTGCAGCCAACATTCCTTCCATGCCCTGCAGGGCTCAAGCTGTGCTTAGGATGAAACAAGTCTCAGCCTTGCCCTCAGCATTTGAGTGGCAGTCCGATCCAGCTCATAGATATCCGCATTCTGTCCTCAGATTCCATCATTTTGCTAGCTCAGGCAGGTTTTAATCTGAACTATTCACTCATTCCTGTGCAAAAGAAGGGTCTATTAGGTGAATTCAATCCCAGGGAAGGTAGACATGCAAGCCAGAAAAAGCCCAGTTGTTTTCCTGTAAGTTGTGTTTGGGGACAGTAATTATGTGGCATAACTTAACCTGCTAATTCATTTTTTATACTTCTGAATTCAGAAAAGTGAATTATTGTTAAAGTTCTCCTTTGGTGCAGTGCATAGCACTGTAACAACTTGTAGGAACAGTTAAATCCATATTTAAATGATTTATTGGTTTTAAAAATGGATGACAGATGTGGAAATGAGAGATTTGTTTATCATGATGAATTCCTGTGTTGGAACCAAGTTAGCTTTCATCAGCTACTTTTGTACCATTTTATTACACCATTGATCTGAAACCTGACTTTTGTACCTTGACATCAAATGAGGCTCAAAATATGTTTTCAATATTGCATATCTATAAATTACATCACATTGGCCTTATTTTGATTGTGGTAAGACCATCTTGGAGTTGCAATTAATATAAAATCATGCTGTTTTCTCATTTTATTCCTATTTCCTCCAGCAATCTGAAGCAATGATAGATGGTCACTTCAGTATGTTTTGTGTTCTGTACTGTAAGCAATGTTTTCCAATGACTCAGAGACTGAAGTTTGTTTTACAGTATTTTATTTGGAGCAGTAGATTCTCTTTTTATTACTTCTTTTTTATTTTTTTTTCTCTGAAAAACACTAAACCAGAAAAGAATTTGGCCTATTTCATGTTCCTATTGAATAGGCAAAATCATCCATTAAGTTCAAGACCATGTTCTTTACTTTTCATGGTGATATAACACAAAAGAGAGATTAGTTTCCAGAACACAGAACATTTGTACTCAGAATATTTAAAAAAAAACATGTTAGGCATATGAGAAAATCCATGAGAGTTTACCTAAAGAGCTTCAGAGAAATTTAGCTGAATAAGGCTGACACTAGCTAGCTTTCAGACTGTCAGCTCCTATTCACTCTGTCTTGGCTCAGCTACTTGAACACAATCCTGTGCAGACATCTTGCTTGCCAACTAGTCCAGGGTTTTGAATTTAGAACTCTGAACTCGATAGAACGTTTCATGTAGACAAATTGATAGACCATAACATGAATCCTCTGGTTGTTATTTAGCTTTCATGTCCCAGTTACTTCTGACATAAAATGGGGATACTCTCTGTTTATAAATATTAGGTAGGTGTATTAAGAAGAGTTTGTGTATTCACTACCCTCAGTGGTATCAGTCATGAATAATAGAAATAATAATAGAATATTAAGAGCTAATTGAGCCCAGCATGCCTTCGGTTTATTTTATTGAGGTGAAAATGGTCTTATATTCAGAAGAAGCTGACACATTTAAAATAAAGATTTCTGGTCTGATCCACTACCAGTAAGGTCTAACACCACCTGATACAAAAATCGGTTTTGTTGGGCAGAGATATGACATCTCACATCCTTACAGCTCACTTTCACAAACTGGTAAAGAAAGATGACCTCAGAAGCTCAACTTTGATATTCACAAAGGAGGGCTCATCTTTCCTGTCTAATGAATTCCAGTTACACTCATGGGGCACTCCTACTCATGTTGAGTTCACTGTGACCATTTTGCTGCCAAATGAAGCATGTCATTTGGTAATTTCTATCAACAGTGGGCCTCAAGCTTATCCCCAGTAACAAATTTGAAGTCCATTATCCCAGAAGCCAAGAAAAAATTATGTGTCCATGAATTGGCAAGAATTAATTTTATGAAAGTAAGTAACCAGAGATGGAGAATGGAGCTAAGGTTGGAGAGTGCCTCTAGGCAGACTCAGAAGTCAGATAGTTTGGGAATACTAGGAGAGGTACTGGGAGAACTCAATGCGACCTTGAAGCTTGATGAGGGGAAAAAGAAGTGTCGGGGTTTGAAAACAGAGAGAGACACAGTGGGAGGTCTGTATTGTGAGGGAATGAAGGCACACCTTACATCCCCCTCGCTAAACTGGTCTGATCTCTAAGTGCAGGCCCCCTTTCCTGAAGCCTTCCTAACACTATGTAGCTGGATATCATGTGGGAATCAGACTGTTCTTGGGAAAGATGAGAGGAATAGCTATAATTCCTATGGCAAAAATAAAACAAGGCCTAAAGAAACCCTTAGGCAACACATTCTTTCTACCTCTCCACTACCTCCCCACCACCCAAACTGTCTGTTTGCACGTTAC
Source organism: Sitta carolinensis (assembly GCA_032173965.1). Classification (NCBI taxonomy): domain Eukaryota; kingdom Metazoa; phylum Chordata; class Aves; order Passeriformes; family Sittidae; genus Sitta; species Sitta carolinensis. The sequence goes on from CM063285.1 coordinate 30,041,857, forward strand.
CTAGTCTATACAACTTCTTGCATCACAAAAATAAGGGAGTGGGAGCATCTCCTTCATGGAGTGTTGTTCTAAGCAAACGCCTATTTTTGCGAAGTCTGAGGGCAGCACCATTGCCAGGTGCTGAAGTTGCAGCCCTGTTCATGACTATTTAGAAACACTGAAAGCTTTCAAAAGAAGCTACAAATGCAGTCAAGGGCTCAAGCAATTATACTCTTCAGTGTTTCTCCTAGCTCAGTGAACAAGTTGAAATTTTTAAGGGAAATGGTCAGTCTAGTGACTTCCTTTTTTCATAATTCAAATCAGCATGTTTTCTCTAAAAGTCTAAGGACTGCAGGGAAAAAATCTTAGGAGAAACAGCAAAAATCATAGAAACCTTTTTTTTTGATATAGCTTAAATGCAACCTGCTTCCTTCTAATGCTAGGAAAATGTAGATAAAGATAGTTCTTTTAAAATTGTTATGCTGCACAAATACACTTATCTTCAATTTTGACCTTCTGTGCCTCAGGTGTGACCTACTTTCAAGAATTCAAAACTAGTTCCAGGAAAATTAAAATTAGAGAAATAACTTTGGACCAGTCTCATTTCCTAGCATTTGATTAAAGTCACAGAAGTAGTGGTAATCATATTTGATTCATTCAGAAATTTCCACCAGGCTTAGTTTCTCCATTGTTGGTGTCTTGCTTTCTTAGTCACTATTAAATTGCCAATCAATGTTTTTTCTTTTGTGGCTTGTGTGGTCAAGTGGGGTTTCCTTGATATCAAGGCAGGTAAATATATTCTGGACCAGTATGATGTTCCCTTGTTCTTTGGAATTCTACTTTTAGTTTCCATAAGAAACCATAAAAAGTTTGGGTAAAACTGTCACCCCACTACAGATAGTTGGTAAGAGGAAGTCACAGTAAAATCTGTTTAAAACATCCCATCCTATACGAATATTATAATACATAGAAAATAGTTTAATTTTCCTTTAATGAAGCAGGTAGATTTGTCTCACAACTTAAAATACTGTAGTACATTTTCCCCCAGAACTTTTTTCCTGCGAGTGGATAATTAATTTCCTTGATGGTTTAGTGGCTAGTTCATCTCTAAGGTAACTGGTGAATAGCTGGGGATTTTTATGTTTCTGAAAGAACAACAGCAGCATACAAAATTTTCTTTCCCGCTATTCTTCATTGTTTTCATAACAGGTACCTCCCCAGGTGGACAACCATGTTTTGTAATTCAAGCTCTCTGGAAAGCAACAAGGGAATTATTCATGGAGGAAAGGTTTTGCTGAATTTGAACTCATTTTGTAAGTTCATAAAAGATGTTCTAAACTCTGTGACATTTTGAAAACAGTGAACATTAAAGAGCTTTGGTTTCCAGACCTTTTTGAAACTTTTATGCTTAGCTGACATCCCCCCTCTGCAACTGTCAAAAGAAAACCCCTGAATTTTAATTATTTAAACCTAGTAGATAATGAAAATAACAATGCCTGACATAAAACCCCTATGTGACTATCTGTGGATACTGTCTCAAAAATTCCACTCTTTGATTTTCCTTAAGGTTAGATGTTGATTTGTGATTCAAATTCTTAAATTAGTACACTTAAATTATTTTATACACCTGTAACTAAAATACAAATCTACTTCATAATCTACTTCACTAAGCATTTTTGATTTTAAGGAGGCTTGGGTTTTGCTTTTAGCCTTGGGATAGTTTCAGCTTCTCTCAATCCCACATGGTGCTACCTTATTTTAACAGCAACCTTTCTGAAAACTGTGGTGGATTTACAAATGAAGGCTAAAAGTATATATGCAGGATTGTGAATATCTCTTTTTTTTCCTTTCTTTCAATACTGTAGAATTAGGTGGTGAGTATCCTCAATCCTGTATTGACAGTTGGAAGAGAAAATCAGGCTGATACAAATTTCTGAATATGTCTTGTCATTTATGATGGCTGATGAGCCATAGCTGCTACCCATTGCCCCCAGATGCTATTTTCTGATTCTTTTCTTCATTGAAAGAAGCTTGCACACTATTTTCTCATTGAGAACAAAATGCATGCAAACCCACAGGAGATTTCCATTATATGCATGCCAGTATCTTAATGAAAGGGAACTAGTTGTTCTGTCCTTTAAGTATTCATATTTTCTCTTATCAGAGTTGTTTTGTGCCTTAGGGGTAAAAGTCACAGCTTCTGTAGCACAAAATCAAGCTGTGTTCTTCAGAAAGTGTTGGAGAGAAGTAGAGTTCTACCCTGAAACATTTTTCTTGTGATTGGGAAACAAGTTTTGAAGCAAAAGTTGTGTTCTCATGGTCCTCTCTTCTGGCTGCTTGTGAGGTTGATATGGATGTTTTCCTGACAATATTTACCACGAAAAAATGTGTGCCCCAGGTACCATACCTTCATTCGTACTTTCTTCAGATTTCTCAGAGCCCTCATTTAAGGTCATAAATCTGCTTTCTGTAGAAAAACCATCAAGTCAATAAAATTCCTTCTGCTTGTTCAGGACAGCATATATTCACAAAAGATTAGTGGGTTTATGACAGGGTATAAAGAGCATAATATTCTAACTCAGCTTTAAGACAGCTAGTTTTATCTTATTCTATAAGGACATTTATAGACATGAGAGTAGTAGGTGTGGACAGAATGTGATGGAAGTGAGAAAAATGAGACTTTTTTTTACCTACGAACACTTCTGGGTTTTAACCTGATATTTATATCAAAAGATACAGATCAGTCTTTATTCATCTCAAAATATAGTCCGAAATCTCCTAATTTAATTAAAAAAGTTTCAAAGAACTAACTTAATTAAACTTAATAATTTTTCTTCAAATAAATGATTTAAATCTAGGAAAAAATGTATTACAAATGCTACTAGTCCCTGTCCTTACATCTCTTTATAAAATTCTTTGGCAAAAATATAGCTACCTTTTAAAATTATACTGGCATTAAAAGCAGCAGAGTTCTCATATCTACTAAATCCACATGCAATAAATATGTTGTATGGAGAAAGCATTTGCAGAGAAAAGTAATTTTGTTTATGAAGTTGCAAAAGATTCTTAGAAATTGTGTAAAAACAGCTATAAAAATCAAACTGACAGTGCCTTTTATAGTGACTAGCCATTTAAAAAGTATTTTCAAGTGGAATGGTGATAGACATTTTGTAAGTGCTAATGGTGACAAAAAGATAAATAAATTCCTTGCTACAAACATGCACATTCAGTATAAGTCAGACTCTGATTCCTTGGTTTTATTGCAGAAAGTGTTTATTTGGATAATGGAGAAAATAATGCCATTGTGTTAAAAAAAAAGTTTTAATATCTGAATGAAAATAAAGCTTTAATATCTGCAGCTGCTGATCCATGACTAAAACAGCACACAATCTGCATGTGGGAGAAATTCAGATACAGGAAATATTAATGATGATGATTCTAAGATGACTATACCTTTTCAAACAATGCCTAATTTGTGGTTGTGCTGTCAAAACCTTTCTATTTCCCACATAATTGTCTGCTTCTGAATTAAAATAAATATGCTCTATTTAAAATGCATGAAACCTGAGGATAGCGGTCTACAAATTTACTCCAGATGCATACTAACTGCTAGAATAAACATTTCAGAATATGGTTTTACATAATACTCTTATCTGTTTCATTTGGCTGTCCTCATAAACTCAGTGCTCTCCAAGCATAAACAGGTTGTTAAGTACATTTAAGGATTTTAGAATGAACACCAGAGCTGTCGTTATCATTAAAATGAAGTGCTGATATTGGAGTCAGGCCACATGGAAATGTTTACCCAGCAATGAACTAGAATTTCAGTTTTTTCCTCTCTTAGGCACTGTAGCATGGATGGTTCTGATATCTCAGCTTGAAACCAATGATTTGAAGACTGACTACTAGATGTATACAAAACAACCTAAAATTGCAACAATCCATTTCTATTTAACAAGGCATTACAAAGTTGAACTGGTTAGTGTGACTTCTCTGGGTCCACGGTTTATTTTGCTCTAGCTGGATGCTGAATGGTAGCTCTAGTGCAGGGTAAATGGATACAATACTCTTGTCTTGTCAATAATATTCTGTTTACTTCATGCAAAACATCCCATATCTGCTTTGAATGTTCCAGATCACCAGACTGAGATAACCTCTGAACCTTTGATGGCACAAAAGAGTGATGAGGCAGAGAACAAGGAATAGGAAACAGTGAGTTGACTGTTAGTGTTGATCATATTTTTCTTTCAAAAGGAAGCTTCTGCTCCATTTCACAAATAGTAACCAAAGCTGTCATGTTGACTCTTGAATATTCTACCTAATGAAGCTTAGTCAAATATTTTCTACAAATGATAAGTTTGAGTCAAGAAACACAGAGAAGAATGACATAAGGTATTATTTAAAGATCATTTACTAGTCCAAAAACATCACACATTCACACATGTGAACACGTGTATTTGGATTTATGATATCATCCTTTCTATTCTACTTTCTAAACAGAGTTCTTTGCAAACCAGAGATTTTTCAGGTCAGATGACTCATATTTTTAAGGACCTGATTAGCGTAAATAATATATAATTATACATATCAAGGTTACAATAGGAAATAGAATACAATATGCAAAAAATACAAAACTGCAGATCATCAAGAAAAGAAAAAGAAGATCAGTAGCATCAACTGTGTAATGAGTTTCGTTTGTTATCTCAAGGCTTGGAATCACCTACATAATATTCTTCAGGGTGAGAAAAAAAAGCCCTGGCTGTTTTTTAGTATTTCATCATCATTATATCTTGTATTTCCTACTGCTACTGAGCTGGGTCTTCCAGAGTTGTTTTTTGATGGATGTTTTCCATTTTTCTGCTTCTTCAGGGGTCAACCCTTTTTTTTTTTTTTTAACAGTAGACCGTATAATAACATGATACACATGGTGGTAGTGCAGATATGAAGCCATAGCTCTTCTAAAGGAAAAAGAAAGGAGGGGAAAAATGAAAAAAAAAAAAAAAAAAAAGAAAAAAAAAGAAAAGCAAATAAATCGAAATAAGGAAATCCCACAAAAAATTAACACAATATAACTCAGAGATTCAGCAGAAGTCAGCAAGGGTAATGATCCCAGGAAAAAGTTGCAGGGTACAGGGAGATGTATTCCGTTGCCAATTTATGGTGTAATGTGCAGTTGAATGCGTCAAGAGAAGAGAACAAGAAGGGAAAATGGAAAGGAAAGCCATAATGGAAGAGAGAAGGAAGGAAGGAAAATCCCAAAATGGGTCATAAATTGGAAGAGATCACTGGGTCATCTAGTTCCACCTCATTGCTCAAGCAGAGTCCCCTAAGTACTTTACTCAGGATTGTGTCCTGGCAGCTTCTGAATGTCTCCGGAGAGGGAGACTCCACAGCCTCTCCAGGAAATCTGTTTCCATGCACAGTAATCCTCTCAGCTCTCCCTCATGTTCAGGGTTCCAGTTTACATCGGCTCTTGTTCTATTGTTACCACCACCAAGAGTCTAGCTCCATCCTCTTGGCAACAATGTTTTAAATACTTAGAGAAATTTATAAAATCCTCCCTCGGCCTTCTCAAGGATAAACAGACCCAGTTCCCTAAGCCTTTCCTCATAAGAGAGATGCCCCATTTCCTTAATAATCTTCATAGTTCTTTGCTGGACCTGCTCCAGGAGTTCCATGTCTCTCTTGCTCTGAGGAGCCCAGAACTGGACACAGCACTCCTGATGTGGCCTCACCAGGGCTGAGCAGCGGGGCAGTGGTGCTCAGCCCTGACAAAGCTCTTCCTAATGCACACCAGGATACCATTGGTGTTCTTGGCCATATGGACACTCTACTGGCCCATGGACAGCTTGTTGTGCATCAGGACCCCCGGGTCCTTCTCTACTGAGCTGCTTCCCAGCAGGTCAGCCCCCAGCCTGTGCTGGTGCAGGGGCTATTCCTCCCCAGCTGCAGGACCCTGCTTTTGCCTTTGTTGAATTTCAGATGGATCCTCTATGCCCATCTCTCCAGCCTGCTGGGGCCCCTCTAATGGGCTGCACAGCATCTGAGACATCAGCCACTCCTCCCATCTTTGTGACATCAGTGAATGTGCTGAGGGGGCAACTGCCCCTTCAGCCAAGCCATTGATAGTAAGAGAAACGGTGCTGAAACCAGTGTCAACCAAAAATGTGGAAACAGAAAATATAAAAAGGAAAAATGGGGATTGTGGATTAAAAGCAAGACTTATTTTTAATTCTAAAGTGGCTGATAACCTCTGCTACACACCTGTGTGGCTTTTATAGACTTTAGGATTATACATAATTCAGATATCAGTGTTGCTATAGCAAACTGTGGAATGACAACTACACAAACTATCTTATGTGACAGAAATGTGATGTATTTTATAAGTGCTTGTGAATCTTGGTTAGATTTGGGACATGATGTTTTTAAAAATGTATTCTCTTTATAGGTGTAATTGATAGCCTGTGTTTGTGATGGTATTTTCCCCAGGAAAAATCCTTTTATATAAAATCCTTTACTCTGGAGACCAGTTAGGCATATTAACATAGTTCAATGCTTTGAATTTTTGCTGACATTATGAGCTTTTATGTTACAACACATCCTAGCAAAATGTATACAAATATACCTCTTTGAATAACATATTTAATTTAATTTAATCAATTTATTCATTTTTTGTATTTGCTTGTGCTACTTTTGGCTTCCTGACCTTCAGACATTTCTCATCTGTCATGAACTAAATCTCTCACAAAGAAACTAAATAAAAATTTAGTCAACAAATAAGAAATTGCATTTATTTTCCTGCTTTCTTTGACATACCAGATGTGACAGCAAAACATGATAGAACTGCAATTTAAAGGTTCATTTCCTTACGAGTACCTCTGCATTTATCATAACATCCAGACATCTATTTCAATTACTGAAAATATAGTCTTTAGAGTGGATGAATGCACACAGTATATTTTTTGTTAAAATATTAGTGAAAAAATTATTTCCATTATCCTTTTAATGAAAGTACTCTCCTTACAGACTGATGAAATCTTTCCTGTTTGTATGCTACAGATTTGTTACACACTTCCTCTAAAAAGTACAGAGTAAATATAGAAATTTACCTGGACCTATGGCATAAAATTAGAAGAACTTTATTGCAAATGTTAACTGAGCTATAAATCTTATAAAGTTTTGACATTTTAAGAGAACAACTAAAAAAGGAAAGAGAAGGAGGAGGAGAAGAGGAAGAAGTACTGGCACTTATATAGAAAAAGGTATGTAATATTTGCACCCCTTGTATAATTGGAAAGTTTCTGAAAATAAAAATTCTGAATTTTAAAAAAAAATTATGATTGTATTTGTCTTCTACACTGTTCCTTAATCCAACCAAATGAAGCTCAAATTTCTGTAGAATCAAGGGATATTTCTAGTACTTCTTGGTAAAAGCTAGTATGAAAATACTTCCCTGTTTATTGAAATCCATCTTCTCAGATCTTAAAACTGAAAAACTTTAAAACTCCTATTTATGCAAACTTTGCAATGTTACTTTTAAAGCTGAGGAATCTATTCTCCGATTTGCAACATTAATTCTTATTAACTGATAAAGGATGAAATCAGAAAAGATAGAGTCCGGGAACTTTTCAAAATGTTACATCCTTATCTGAAGCAAATGGTATAAATAATTTTAATGGCTGGTAAATGGTAAATGATGGCAAATATTTTCATTTCCATGGTATAAATCCTTTTACACAAGTTGAACTTTAGATTGCAGAAATTCTGGATAATGGCCACCTCTATCTTTGTGTCTTGTTTGAGACTACAAAGACAGCCAGAGGGAAAAAATATAATTTCACAATCTTCTATAATTCTTGAATTCTTATTAAATGCAAAATAGCTACTGGCTCTTTTTAAAGATGATTTGCTAAAAGCAGAAAAGGATGTCTAAATAATATCTATAATGTTCAGCAATTGCTAATAACAACCTGGTGAAATGAACGTACAAATTGCTTTTGGACAAATATACATCATTCTCTGACCTTTTAGTTCTTTACTAATATCACCAATGACAATGTAAAATTCTCTCAGTATCAGATGCTGTGTTTTTTCTGGGATGTGGACAGCAGTCATGAGGAGCTCAGCCAAGACTAACTACTTCTTCAGCATAGGTCACTGAACAATTGTGAAATACTCATAAGTTTCAGTAACTGTTGATGGCAGAAGATTCAGAGCAGTGAGTTAGAGGTGAGAGACTTCATAAACCATTTCCATTCCACTAAGCTATCCAGTCTCATCCTCTGCTCTTTTTCATTATATTTGACATTTTTTAGATTTGATCTTGGTTCCAGACTAGTAGCTTGTAGCTGTGGGCTGAGCAGATGAGACTTTTCTTAGCTGCAGAATATATTGAAAGGGAAAAATATGAAAAGTATGTGGAAAATGCAGGCCATGCAGAGTTTAATAAAGTTAGTCGCTAAGCACAAGCATTTTCAGGAAAGAGTTCAGTTTCTATTGTTACTCCCAATAGCCAAACCAACCTAGTGACAGGGAACTGCTGCTTCAATAACTGTGATTCCTCTGTGAAACAGTGTATGACCTTGGAATCATGAATTGTCACTGAGTTGTAGTCAAAATTGCTGAATTTGCTCCTGTGTGGAGAAGGAGTGATTTAGTTCGCACTACTTGAGAATGGGCCTCATTTCTTCAGATAAACTCATTCTCCTGGGAGTTCTGCATGTTTGGAAATTATCAGCCATAAAGTCAAGTGGAAGGTTACAAAGGAAAGTATAAAGAAATGCCAGGATATGTCTTCAAGAAGCAAAATAATAGTAAACAAAGAAAAACATACAACTTTTTATTATGTTTATTTCATCTTTTAAAACAGTATGCGCTTGCATAAATTGTTTTAAAATGTGAGTCTTGATTACAGAATAATTTGACTTTTAATAGATTCAGAATGATCTGGTAAATTATAAGCTAGGTCTATATTTATTTAGACTTAAACCCAAAACCTAGATGGTAATGCCAGCTTGTCAGTTCTAGAGAAATGCAAATGAGGTAGTCCAAATTGGTTAGGAAATGCCATTAGGCAGTTTTCTTACAATTACAAAGATCTTCCTACTATTAGACAATGTTTACGTGCATGTGGTTTTACAGATTGATACCTGATTTCTGAATGAGTATACATGCTCATTAACATTCATGTACAAAAAAAAATGTATTAAAGAAACATATAAATAGGTAGGTAGTATGTGTTGTATTTGTATGTATCTTTATTATCAGTGTAACTGTTCTTAGGCATAATTCATACTCTATAATTGTGTATATACAATTTTTTATAGGAAAGCATCAGCAAATGAAGGAATCATATGTATGTGTATGTATATTTAACTTTTAGAAAGACTTCAAGAACACAAATATTGCAATATAATTTTATACTACTTGAGTATTCTTGAATAATTCAAATTAGTCCATAATGCAAAATAAGTTTTAAAATACAACTATTCAGGTATTGTTATTTAGATACTGAATTTTAGGTAACTGGATTGAATTCATCTGGGGTAAATGAAAAACACATTTGATCTATTATTGCATGCCTGTTATGCAGAATGGATTTGAAATACTCATACTGTATTGTAATATACACTTTCTTTCTGTCCTAAGAAATAAAAACCTATCAAAAGACAACAATTAATACTACTCTCAGCCTTGGCTGGTGGCTACATAACAATTAAAGGTGCTATGCAGACAGAAAATACCTGCATTTGTACAGGGGCTGATAGATGTTTGAACATATATAGTTTTCTGCAGTTCTGAATCTTGCGGGTGTATCATGTCCCAGGAGAACAATATTTTAAAAGCCTTTCTTCATTAAAATTTTCACTTTGTGACATCAGTATTGTATTTCTATGTTAGAGGATAGGCATACAGCCATACAGGCAAAGGCAGTCCATAATATACATTCTGCTTTAAATTTTTTTTTTCACAGAGATGTCCTTAATCTAAAACAGGATAATTTTCCCTCTTTGGTTTGCCTTACTATAGGCCCCATGTCTGATGATTGTAAGATCTAAGATATCCCAACCCTTTGCTCTCTTTTGGGTGTGGGACAAAAGGACAAAATGCACCTGACCTGGGTCTGGGCTCTCTGGGCTCATGCCCTTGAACTGGCAGAGGGACGTGCAGGCGATGGAGCTGCCACTGCCTGGTACCAATCATTAGCCTGACCAAGCCCTGCAGTGGCAAGTGGCTCACAGGCCCCTTAAATCTCTGCTTTGGAGAAAATACTGGAAACAATTAAAAAAGGAAGTTTCTGGTGTTCGTTTTGATGATGTGATATTATTACAAACTTTTCTCCAGCTGACATTTCACTGTAGCTTCAATGGAGAATGTGAATGTTAAAGTATGTATATTTTCCATGGATCACCAGGCTGATTTAAAAACAAAGTCAATAAACTTGCCCGCAACAGAAATATTTCTTGTTAATTTTTTTCCCTTTATTCCTCTGACACTACTATGAAAGGCAGAAAATGTGTCCAGTACTGTGACCTAGCACACAACCAATGCGATCCCAAATTTCCTCTAGGATAAAATCTTTCAAAATGTCACTTTGCCCTAAAAGGCAGTTTCCTCACCATGAGCTTGATATTACAGAAGAAAATATTTTAAATTTATTTCTAATCTGAAGCTAAAATGTCTCTGTATTATATTTCTAAACAATTTCCAGGTTTACTTCTACCTGTTTCACAAAATTTTATCTTTCACCTAGGAGGAAAATATCACAAAAGAAAAAATAGAAATTAATGCTGTCCAAGAAAATAATAACTTTCATTTGGAGAAAAACAGTAAAAATATCCAAATAATTCATCAAACAGCCACTACCTAAGTTGGTTAATGAATTATCTGCCACACAAGTATATAAACTGAGAATCTGCTGACCTATTCCAGAATTTGCAGCTCTTGCTTTCTATTTCAAATCAATCCAAAATTAATCAAATGTATTCCAGGATAATCAAAATAACACTGTGTGAAATTCACACTTTTTTTCCCCTTAGATTATAAAAAGTCATTTGAGCTCCATCTAATCTCTACCTTTTGAATTTTACTGGTTATTTGTTAGTCATGTGTATATGAAGACAAACAAGAGAATGATTTATGAGCTATGGTTAATAACATAGTAACAGTATAATATTTTATGATAGTGTTTGAACAGGTTATCTGTCATGTAATTTTTCTTACAGAAATCTAAAATTTAATTGGTCCTCAAGTGTACCTCATATAATGATGGGTGAACAAGCCTTGTCTTTTGGAAGGAGAAAAGGTGATTAAAGTCTTATTTTTGTGTTTAAACTGATAATACATGCATTTTTAAATGTATCTTATATGACAATCATCTTCATTTCACAAATACATATATTTTTTTTCTCCAAAATGTATCATCTTCTGAGGTTTGGAGTGATTTAGATTGACTTCAAAATTATTTAAGGAGAAATTATTTTTTCTTCTCTATTTGCACAATGCCATGGACTCACTGCACTTCCTGACAGTACTACGAACACATCCATGCTTAAACTTTTCTTGCCAATCAAGGCTGAGTTTTCTTCCATACAGCTGGGTTAGTTCATGGTCTACTTGGTCCAAAAGTCTGCAGGTTCCGTTTGTTCCTTTTTAAGGAACTACACAACTCACCAAAAATGTAGTAAATTTTCCTATAAAAGTAATTGATATAATGAGCAAAATTCATCCCCTCTGACACCATTCCCACTGACATCAGCATAGCAAAAGTTCTGAATTAGGGTACAGCAGTAGGAAGCAGAAGTGTTTTATGTTTTCCTCTGGATATTTAATGAGTTGTAAACTTTACTGGTTGTACAATTCCCATTAGTGTCAATAAGAGAAATGTGGCTGAAATTGAGTCAGTTCTTTCTGAGAATGCTAAATGACAATGGGCTTAAATTTATATACAGCAAAGAGTTTTATTCCAATGAAAAACATGCCTGTGTTACTTTGTTCCCCCAAGGTCTAACCTAAAATTTAGATGAAAGTTTACTGGTTACCTTGGGAAAATGTATTTTGTGAAAATGGAGTTTGTCACACGAGGGCCAATTTTACTAGAAAGCAGCACTTAGCATCACTGATCATAAATAACTCAGCACCTAATTGTGCAAAAATAAGACAAAAAATACTTAATACTATAGTTTTTTTGAAAGGAATAATAGATGTGTAGTCCTTAGAGACGAAAGAGTATAGACTGAGTGCAAAATTAGAATATTAGAAAGAATACTTCAGAAATTAGCTGTTTGAAGTAACATTTAATTTTTACTCCAAGAACCCTAGCAGATACTAGAAATTGAGAGCAAAAAACCAGGTGGCTCCTAAGCAACATCATAAAGCCTTCTCATAGCAATACAAATGAATTATTTACTTGAAATTTTCAGTCTGAAATTGATTTCTGGATAAAAACTGTGAAAAAGTAAGGGCATTTAAAGGGAATAAAAAATATGTGTACTAGTTTGTCAGGTTGTAATGGTTGTTGGTTGAAAATATATAGAAATAATAATGTTGCTGAGAAAGGAATAGCCTTTCACTGAGATTTTTGTTTTTCTACAGGTGTTTATTGGTTTATAATTGTGTGAGCGATGAGATGAATGAATTCATTAGATGAATTCTAAGGCTAGTGACAAAAATATAATCCATATATATATACTTATATTGATCACAGGATCTTCTCAGTTTTCTCTGAATATCTTACTTTTTAACAGTTTTATTCATGGGCATTTATACAAACAGTTTATAACTGGCAGACTTAGGAAAAGGCTCAAAAAGTAAAAAATCTCACTTTTACACTGTTAATCTCAGTGGTATCTAAGCTTAAAATCCTAAAGATAAAATTTCAGTATCAAAACATTATTAAAATTCAGAGCATTTTAACAGGCAGCATGAGAGCGAGAGCAAAAAGAGAGACAAACTGGAACTGAAAGCAGTGACAGTAAAAGCATGCAGACTGCAGACTATATAAAGAATTTTGGGAGAAAAAATAATTAAAAAAAAAACTATTCTGGTTTGGCAGAGGCATGTGGATTTCGGAATAAGAAAATAATTGATTTTAATTGAACATAAGATCAATAAATTAATCCCATAAAAAAGTTAAAAGTCTACTTTTGTAAGCATGCTCATGATGTAAACTTTAGAAGCCTGGAAGTCTCCATTATACATTCACTTTTCATTCAAAGATCAGCAGAAGCTCCATTTTTAGACGCCAGTTTTAAGATGAAATATCCTGCCTGGAGTTAAGAAGGCATGACATGTTTGTTTGAAAGGAAAGATTGGTGTCATTTTTTGAAAATGCAGGAAGCTTCAGAATAGCAAGAGTTTCTTTTTTTGTTGTCTTTTTGGGGATTTTTATTGCCTCCAAATGGCTTCATACACATTTTTAAAAGTCATTGAGATTGCAATACAATTACAAATGCCATATATTCATTTAGGGCTCAAAGGAAAGAGAACCTACAACAACAAACACATGTACCATGTTGGTTGCAGCAGGTATGTTTTGCTATTTGAGCTCCGTTTGTTCCTCCTTTTATGTTCTAAATAAAACTTCACCTTGGAATTGAAGCATAGTGTCCAACTGAAATAGAAACATAAAATAACAGAAAATAAAGAAGATAAAAATTTTGAAGAAACTGAAAGAAGGGGCTTCAGGGATGGAGGAGTGGTCAGGGAGTTGTAGACTGGTTTGCATTTAATTTTTTACTTGCAGTAACATGACTGCCATGAATAATTGAAGTCCTGACTGATAAACACCTAAGTAGGAACATAAGCTCTTATATGGTTTCTGGCAGGTTTTTTCGTTTGGTTGGTTTTTTGCCTTCAGGAGCACTAGTCAGTACCCATGAGTAATCATGGGTTTCTCTAATATGCTAATATGACTTGAAGCCCTTATGGTGAATCTTTGAGGCTCCTAAATACATTTCCTGTAAAACTTCACAGGAAGGTTTCCCTATTCACATGTGTGCTATATCCAAAAATGGGTGACCTCCATACATCTTGCAACCTCCTGTTCCAAGGGAGGGCAGAACTGATTCTCATGAATTCACAAAAGCCAACCTGCTGCTGAGTAAGTCTCTTAAGCTAGAGGGCCTGGGGAAAGGGTTTCTCTTCACTCCAGAGTCATAATAGTCTAGTCTCTCTGACTGTTTTCAGTCATTTATTTTTTAAAAAGGTCTTTCAACAGCCCTAAATCATCCATGGACAGTAATCAGGGTCAGGCAGACCCTGTAGGTCCAGGACAGTTTAAAGATCCCTCTTTTCTACTCTCAGGTGTTTGAAGTGAGCAGAGCACGTATGCTACCAAGTTATGTTCTTCAGAGAGTATCCAATGCTGAGCTTAAAACCAGTCAAAGTGCAAGTGGGTAGCTGCAGTGACTGCAAATTATCACTGAAGCAAGTGCTGCAAAGAAAATTTTATACAAATGAGAGTATACAGAGTTCCTTCTGTATACATACCTCAATTTACTCATCAAATACGGAGACCATAGCACTTTCCCATTTTCACATACTTGGAATTTTGAATTATAACTTGAAGTTTCAAGACCTAATTCACTGCCGTGGTTTTAATTTGAAACCGGGCAGAAACACCAATTTCTGTTCTGCTTTGATTTTTTTTTTTTTTCCAATTTCAAAGTTTTCAATCAAGAACAAAGCAGGCTTGAGCTTAAAAGTAATAAGACTTTATTAACTAATATTAAAAGAAAAAACCCCAAAAAACAGCAAGAATGAGGATGGAACCTTCAAAACACTCTTCCTCCTTCCCCACCCTTTCTTTTCTCCCAGACGACAATGTAAAGAAAACAACACTCAGAAATCTCAGCCAGTTTTCCACTTCTAAAACAGTCTTTTTCAGTTCATCTAGGGAGGGAAGCACCTCTCATTCACTATGGTAAATTTCTCCACAAGAAAACAGTTCTCTTGTGGATCCATTCTTCATGAACAGCAACCACCCAGATCCTTTTGCATTCATTAAATTCCTCCCATATTCACAGTTGGGTCTCTGGGCCACATCGATGTATAGGGTCTAGTTTACAGATAAACATGTTCAAAACAAAGGTTCTCTTTGTCTTTGGGATCACCTTCACCTCCAAGGAACAGAGATTCACTTATTTTCTGAGGGCAAAGAGTCTTTATCACTTCATCACTCTGTTCAACTTCTCATGAAATCAACAGTCCCTTCAACATTTCACTCCTTTGCTCAGATCTACAACTTGAACTCTTTTATCTCCCCCATATTTCTTTATGGTTTAAAGGAAACATTTCAATATGCTATAACCAACCACCATAGCTTACAAGAGGTTTTTATAGCTCAAAAGCAACTTGCCACACTCCTTCCACCTGGACTTTCACTCCTTCTTGACTGACTTTGATATTCATGTGGTCTTTACACATCTACATTTTAATTTCTCTCACTGGAGAGAGGATGGAGGCTTTCTAAGTTCCATCTGTGCACCGATGCACTGAAAGAGTTAACAAGAGACAGCATCTGGCCAGGGCAGTCCATGGTGTCACGTTTCACAGCCCTGCTGGGGTGGGGGGTGCAGCTCTCAGAGGGTTCAGGCCCAGAAGGCAGCCAGGGAAAGTTGGACAGATTTCTGAAATTCTCCTCCACCCCTGTGTCTCCTCAGGTGTTCCATCCTGCCTCACGGTGCCTCCCCCTCTCCCCGGCTCCCAGAGCAGGTTCAGCTGGGCCAGCAGCAGAGCAGACTCTGTGCCGCAGATGTTCCCCAATCAGCCGAGCCTGCCTGGCCCGCGGGGCCTCCCCTGCCCAACACTCAGCCAGGGCAGAGAGGGCAGAGGTGTGTGCTCTGACAGCCGGGGGGAGAGAGACCTGCCCGGGCTGCTGCCAAACGGAATAACAACCAGAAAATGCTTTCCATTGGCCCAATAAAATGACAATCTCCTACCAAGCCAGCTCACTTCCCTGGGCTGGTCAAACCAGGACATTCACGTTTTTATTTCTTTTGTTCAACATATTGCAGATCCACAGGGTAATAAAAAAATGACCATTAATGGATCACACCAGCATTTTATATCCTCTATAGGAGTGGATACAATACACTAGTTTTTCCATATCCTCTGTCATTAAGTAACAGTGATATCCCTTGTATGTGTCAGGCCATTTTCTGTCTAAAGTCACATGGTAAGCAATAAGAAATTTTTAGGGTACTTTCCGAAAGGAGCCAAAATTACTGTAGGATCTCTCTAGACTTTTTGTCAAAACTGTATAAAGGGGTTATGTAGGTAATTATATAAAATTACAAAAATTTGGAAAGAAGGACAGATTTCGTTACACCATTAGGTTATGCAAAGTGTATGTGACAAGACTAATATTCAGCCTCTAGTTTACACATTCAAACTAGTTGCTTAGAACTGTAAATTTAGAGGTACTTTCTTCTTCAATTTTACTTAAGAACAGGAGATTCTGTCTTCCCTTGAATCGCAGGAACGGTTAATTGCTTGTATCTTCGCTCTTGCCTCAAGGCAGCTAAAGTGATTTTGGAGCAGGACTGGAGTGGTAAGACAGGCGAATTACATTTGTTCCAATTTCTTATTTCCACTTTGATAATTCAATCCATTTCCCACTCAAGGTCAGAATGGTGAAAAAACTATCATTCTTCTTTATTGTTATTTAAGAATATTCTTTAACCCTCTGATTAACAGTTTGAAAGAAACCTGGACACTCAATATTTATTTTTATCCTGTCCTCAGTATGTACAGGCAGGAGGCAGGTAACACTGACAAATTATTTTTCCTGCAGAAGCTAGATAAATTCTTGCTGGCTTGTATTATATTATTAAATTATTAAATAATAAATACATTAACCAACAACTATTTATATGAAAATTATGATAGAATTATTTGCATACTCCTTTAATATAATCAGAAAAATTATATATATTCTACATAATTCTATATATTTTTAATTGAACTGTGTAATTTCAAAATCGCCACAGTCTGATTTGTTAAGATGTTAATGCGCGAAGATAAAATAATTTTTTATAGCACCTCAGTTTTAAAAAATTTCATTATTTTGATATTGATATAGAACAGCTATAACCACTATAAGTCTTAGTGATAGATGGAAACTTAATTTTAAATAACTTCCATTATTAAGACTATTTTTCCAGTTATTTATGCTGTGGGTTCTCTTTTGAAGATAGAACTGGAACAATATTAATGTATTAGAGTGGTCCTGGAGTGCATGAACTGGATTCTTTCTTTATTAATGTAATCTAGAAGATGTGTTTGTATCGTCAAGCTGATGCACTCTGCTTGCAAATGGGCATTCAGTCCATGGAATACAGATAGGATTCATCTACAGTGGAAGGTGAAAAAAAAGAAGGATGATATGATCAAATGGGTACTCTGAGTCTTTGAGTCAGAACCTCACCATCGACTGGACTGTTCACTAAAGCAGATGTAGACGAATATCCCAGTAACATAAGATTTTTCCTTTTCTTCCCTTTTCTTTTGTGGCCAAATAGCAGCTAAATTGTTCCCACCGTCAGTCACTTCATGTGAGAGTCTGAGAGCCCACTGTTAAACTGGCATAATGATGTTCACAAGTCACAAGCTAAATTGAATATTCAGCCTTGAACAAAGTATCACTTTATTTCTCCATTGGGAGTAGAGTGTCATAAGAAGTTACCATGGAAGTATTTGATGAAGTTTATTAATGGCTGAAACAAACCAGTGACTAAGATTTTCATATGCACTCTGGTTTTCCACTGAATTCAGGCACAGGAAAAGTGCCCCATTTTACAGAAATTTCAGTTCAATTAATGAGTTGGACAAGATTCAACCTTCTTTTACTGTTACTAGTTTCCAGTTTTAAACTTAGCTACTTAGGAAATAAGGCTGAAGAAGAAAATAATGAGATAAGTTTTGGTAGAGTATTCTACCTTCAGGTCAGAGAAGACAATCATTATTTTAAGATGGGATTACTACTAAATACTTTGACAAGGCACAGAAGTTCCTTTTGAAGCAATTCTAACTTTCTGTTTATTACTTAACTCATCAGATTGTTACAATTTTTTTAATATGTTTGTTTCACAACAGCACCCTCATATACTCAAATGTAGAAACAGTAACAGAAAATGTTAGTATTTATTCTGCTTTTCACTTGAAAATGGTATCTTTTTCTTCAGACTTAGATGCAGAGATTTTGGTGATGATTAACTATTTTAAAAAGTACCTTAAAAATATGGTTCTTTAAAATCACAGATTACTCCCATAAACCAAGTTCTTAGAATGTTTCATAACGCATAATGAACATTTATCAAAGCACTGAATTTTTCCTTGGTTTTGGTTTCTCTTGCATCTGCTCTTCATTTGATGATGTCCATCATCTACTCCCACAATTCAAGCTCTGGATTACAATTTCAACCATGCACTTCAAAAGTATTTTTGTTCAGTAACACTTTATGTTCTTATTACAAACATTATCATAAGTAATTTTCTGTAATTCTCTGTCCTTATTACTGATTCCTGCACTGTGAATAAGACATTAAACTTTTCATGTACAATATATTATTCACTTTGATGTAATATGTCAACCTTTCAGGTCTTCTGTATTTTAGTAGGTTGGCAATTTTGTCTCTTTTTAAATTTTATCAAGGTGGTGGAAGCACAAGGTAGCAGAGACAACCAGCCAAAATTCCAGAAAACTGACAAGGTCAGAACTCTTCAACCCTGTGCAATGTAGGAATATGTAAGCCTAAATTTCAATGGAAATATGTTGAGAGGACAGAAATATTGTGATATTAGAGTAAAATAGATTCATTCCTGCTTAAAAGGATAGTTTAGTACCGTGTGGTGTTTTCCTATACTTAGCTGGTGTCTTCAGCTTGAATTAGAGGCAAAAACATCTCTTTCTTTTTATTATTTTATGTTTTTATAAGTCCTTTACCTAGCACTATTATTTGTGAAAGATATTTGACAAAAGAACTGGAAAGAATGTGTTAATATTGCCCTTTTTAGTGGCATAAAATTAATTCTGATTGTTTGTGGGACTTTGAATGAAAAGTTTAACTTTCTCTAGATCCTCAAAAAGATCATTAAAAATATAGCTAACTTTGTGTCTAAAGGAATGTAGATAATTTAAAACTAAAGTCCAGTTAAAGCTCTCATTTCCAGGAGCACAACTCTCAGGAATATTTTGTTGAAACTCCACAAAATGTCATGAAACTGGAAAAAAAATGTTGAATACATGGCCTGATCAGGAATGTTCCTTGACCATCACTTAAATATGTAAAAGGGTACTTTTTGTAGTTCTGTCTCCCATTAAAAGTTTACAAATAATATTCCTTTTGTTCCTTCCTCACATCCTGACATCAGGGTCAAATAGGAGAGAAACAATTTGCAGGATCACTTGCAAGGACTTATAACATATGATTTAAATAATATTTCCGTTGCTTATTTGCCCTAAACATATTATTTTAAATCTTTTAGTTATTTAATCTCTTTACATTTGTAGGAATGTATACAGTGTCTGATGCATACAGTGAAGATGAAGTGAATTGCTAAGTAAAAAATAAATCTGAATCACCTGCTCTTCAGATGGGCTTATTAACAAGCAAGTTCTAAGATGTGAAGTTGTGAAACTAATTTGTGGCATTTGACTCAATATTTTAAACTGAAGTTCTAAAATGTATGTGCATATCAGAGTATATTTTAATGCTAGAAAATCTAGTACTAGATAATACTTTGATCTTAAGCAAGTCCGAAATAAAAGCATAATAAACTAGCTCACTAGTGATCAAACTTACTTTTAAGATATTATTTAATAATAAAAAAAAAAAAGACTTAAAAGAGCTCACAAGCTCCATTATTTGAATATTTTCCATCTTTAAACCAAAGGCCATAATAGAAACCTGAAAAAGTAGCTAGAATATTGTAACAGAATTCCTAAATTATACAAATATTGTAATTCAAGAAAATTAATTATTAATTTTAATTGTTAATAAAAATTATTATTCAAACCAAACATAAAAATGTTATTCTAATATTTTCCCTCATATTTACTCAAATTAATAAAATCCATACATCATATTCAGTAAAAAATTCACTAGAAATATTTATTTTTCCAAGATTTTTCCAAGACTCAGGACTAGATTAATGATAAGGGAAAGCAGAATGGATGAACTGACTGCCAAATCTAGCTGTCATGGCTTTCAAGCTATGTTGTCTAGCTAAGATATTTATATTTTAGAAATGTGCAGAAAGTCTAACAAACTAGTAGCCAAAGTAATTAAATGGAAAGGCAGTTATTTTTAGTTCTGGGATCTGTGTAAATAGCAGTCATGAGGTTTATATTTTTACAGGTTTTTGTCATTTTCTCCTAAGTTGAGAGCTAATTAATCAGATTTCTGCTTTAAGAGCATAAAGCAATGTCTTATAAGAAGAGTTCTGTAATTTGTTTTAAGTTATGCCTGCCACAGAAGGAAGATATGTCATGTGTATTTAAATACTAGTTTGGAACTTTAATGGGACAGTTAGCCATCTTTTGAAAAACAGACAAAAATTTTATTTATTACTAACATCCATTGTAAGACTTATGATTTCTTTTGAGAGAGGGACTTGATTTTACTGCTGTATTCCTGCCTTCCTCAAACTCAAGTCCTCTTGAGGATTCTGTCTTTCTAGAAGAATTAATATTTAGAGAGCTGAAAGTTTTATCTTTCCTGGGGCAAAGAGCAAGTTGTAATATCACTGGGAACATTGAGTCTTGTTGCTGCTTGAAAGAAAAGTTGCTTTACAAATGTCTTCTTGAACTAGGTGTGCATATTTAATGCACTAATATTCTCTCCAGTTTCAGCCGCTTCAAATATTTAATATCATATTTTAATTATTCCATACATCAGTGCCTTTCATAAGATATTTGATGCAGGGTGAAATTATCCTGGAGCAAGGGAACACGTTACATTAAAAACAAACAAACAAACAAACAAACAAAAAATCAATCAGGCTTTATTTTGATGATGAGCCTAATTAGAGAACATGGTTTTTATTAATGTTTAGGAATCCCAATATATAACAGTAATGTAATATCTGACACCATTCTTAAAAGTCTTTCAATAAACCATTATCCATTTCACTCTAAGGGGTTTGGTTTTTTTATAAAAGATTTCACAAATCACCAGCTTATCTATTGAAACCCTCTGTCTTAAGGACTTAAAAGGAAAAACCCAAGAAACTGTACAAACTGCACTGTGAACTGGTGAAAGCTACAGAAGGCTATTTAACAACTGAATGAGCCCTCTGCTCAAAGAGAACACAACAAATCTAGTTTTCTATGGGTAGTATATCTAAGGCATGTCATCTGGTGTCCTTCCTGTACAACTCTGTCACAGAATTTGACATGTTGTCAAGATGTTCATTGTAGCAGAATACGTTAAAAAAAGCCCTATTCCTTAGGATCACTGAAGAAGAATGGTAGTATTTTAGTTAAGTTCCTAGCTATAAAAATGAAGTGGGGGAAAAATCCTGTTGCCTCCATGTCTGACTGATTCTGGCAAGGTGATTTCCGATATTTTTTTTCTGTTAGTGGAAGTGTCTCACTTATTTTACATTTTTGGCTTTCACAATTACAGTCCAAATTTACAAGGGAAAATTAGCTTCCCTAAGGTAAGTATTCTCCTGTTACATAAGAGGTGAGATCCAGGCACTGTGAATTCCTGGCAGAGTCCTGTACTTTCCTGTGTTTTCTTCATTTGGTGAAAGCTGGTTGAATACTGTTTTATATTTTGGACCAGAAATGACATAAAAAAGTTTTAGAAGAGGAAATGTATTTCCTTCCAATCAGAACTGTATTGTTCTACTAAACCTAAGATCCAGCCACCATATTTATATGCACCCAGAGTTTTACAATACAATTTATAAATGTTTCAAGGGTAATTTGAAACTAACTAAAATTTAGACAAAGTCTTGTGTCTTAAAATGAGTAAGGTTAGCGTAATTTATCTTTTTTCTAGACTTAAATGTTGATTAACAACTCCAGTCTTTACCTTTTTCTGTAAATTACACAAGGATGCTGTATTTACTTACTTTCTATTTATTGAGCATGTAAAGAGTGCACATTCATTTCAAAACAGTTCTACCAATTTAGATTTAAATGTCTCACGCTGCTTGGATAAATATGACTGCAATATGTCTTGTTTAAAATTTTTCTTAATTTCTTGTTCACTTTTGTTATTGTTTTATCCATGTTCAGTCTTTTGCTCCAACAGCTTCATCTTTGCAGTTATTTCAATGTACAGTCTTATGCATATAAAGACAGAGGTAATATTCTATATAGAGAGTGTGATTTTATCTTGAATTACTTAAGTGATACACATCTGAATCCTATATTGGCTTAAATTTGGATTGTATGGATTAAGTTTAGTAAAATCACAGCTATAATGCATATCCACATAACTAATGGATATACTTCAGTCTCAAAGAATCTCTCTCTATTACAAATTATAATAGATGATTTCATCATCCTTTTTCTACCTTTATATAAAAGTAAAAAGTCATATTCTCTTTTTTTTTGTAATTTTTATATTTTTTCTGTCTTTTTTGTCTTTCATTCCCTTTCTAATTTATTTAATTATTGCTATATTTTCTCACTGTTTCTTTCTTTTCCACTTGCAATATTTTGTACCTTGTCTCTTCCCAAGCTTTGCTTATACTTATTCACCCATACCTACTTTAGTATAACATTTTCCTTCCTGTATTTTTTTTTTCTTTTTCTTCTATCCATATTTCTGCCTTCAGCCTCTTGATTCCATTCACCTCTACTCCCTAGCTGGTTTTGAGCTAGCTGGCCATCATTCAAACTTCATGGAACACCTGTTCGGATGGTACATGGGGCAGAAAGAGCACACTTTGAAAAGCGACCTGGCCCAAAAGACAGCAGGGTAGAGTCTATAGGTCAATCTGTTCTCTTTGGATAGCCTCTCAGGTTTGGAAAGTGCCAGATTGGATTCTGAATGATAGTGAGGATCAGTAAAAGCAGACCATTAACATTCTATCATCTCTACTGTATTGCTTTAGATTTTTATTGATCAACTGTATATGCTACCTGTAGGTTATAAAGCAATACTGCCTAAATGCAGAAGTGGGAATACAAGGGCTTTAATGGAGAACGAGACTTTAGAAGTTAGAAATCTTTAGAGTAAGCACCATACCAAGTCAAAGGGAGATCATTCTGCCATATTAATGTAACTTTAAAAACCATCCTAAAGCCTAATAAAAATAGGCATGTGAAGCTATTTTCAAAATTCTAGAATCTCTTGTATTCAGTGTTTGTGAGGCTATTGCACAAGAACAACGATGATTTCCCATGACAGAGAAAATGTCCCTGAAAAATTTAAATAAGACTAAGGATCCTAAAAATGAAGCTTAGAAAAACATATTTGGAGTAATATTGCTAGTTACCTACTAGTTCTGTTTAGATTTTTCTGGAGCACAAACATAGAAGAAGGTAGACTTATGTCTGGAATTTTGAGCAGTAAACAGCACCTCTGATATTCCTGTTGATTAAAGTTTTCTAATGTAATTTTTTAATCGTCACACACATCTAGGACAAAAAGGAAAATATTGGTGGCAATCCTAGTTGAATATAAATTTTAGAAAGTAAGTAATTTAATCTTTTAAACTGTATTTTCTGCATTCCTGATGAAATAAAGCATATGGGAACTTTAAATTAATTGAACTGTTAATATAACAATTTGGTTTCCTTTACAAGATATTTCTTTAAGCCTCAGTTCCCTTTCTTGTTTCTTTTGACTTCACAGGGATTGTAGTTTTCTTTCTCCCATCAGCTGCATTAATGAAGAAAGTCCAATTACCAAATCAGAGAAATTATTTGCTTACTCTGATATGACAATGGAATTAACACTAACAAAAGAGACAACCTTATGTTACTGTTACAATGTATATTTGATAACATTTGTGACCTCATATTTGCTTTTCTTTCCGTGCTTACTTTATCTTTATTCCTATAGCCATCCCATAACCATGTGATCTTTACATAGAATATAAATCATATAGAGAATATTTGCAGTAAATTCTGTTTATGTGGCTCTTTGGGTGCTTTACAATTTTTACTGCAAAGCAGACTTTACTGTGTTACCCCAAGTATCTGTGTTGAATCCAGCAACAAACAAGACATAAGAAAAAATAAGATAAAATTATTCATGATGTCATGTTAACATCAACTAATTCTATAAAATTGCTCTATTCTGGTAAGGCTAAAGAAGTTTTTCTATTGCAGGAAAGTATTTGAAAAAGAAATGTTGCATAGCTGCAAGTAGCATTTGAAACATATGAACTTAACCATGTATTTTTTGTCCAAATCCTTCACTCCTACTCCTTCCCTTCCTTATCCCTTCCATCTTCCCTTCTCATTTGAGGTATTTTCACACAGCTGTCCTAAGACAGGACAAAGCAGTACAGATCATCTGTTTACATCTTAACAGAGACAGGAGCTTCTGTAATCATGGAAAGATAAATATATCTAATTCAGTCTATATGCTAAAAAGCAAATGCTGTCACTTCTGAAATATATATCTCCTCTTTGAACTGCTCCCCCCTCAACAAGCGTAGTGGACAAAAGAAAGATGATGGTGGGCAGAAAGGGGAATTCTACTCCAGAAGCAAAAGGAATCAGCATTTAGGGGTTATGAAGGCTCACTGAAGAAACACTTCTTTCTTCTCCAGGCTTGGGAAAGCTGCCCAATATAACGAGCATTTATATTGCCTGGAAATTACATTAGAACATTTGGGAGAAGTTTCCTTGAAATATGGATAGTTTCAGGGCCAGATATTTGGAACTACGTATGCATGGTATATTTGAATATTGTGCAAATATTTACCCATGAGTAATATATCAGTAATTTTTGTCGGTTATGCTGAAGTGTTTGCTGTATGGACATTTTGTTGCTCCAGAAATCTGGCACTTAAGCAGTGATAAACTAGTTTTGCAAACCAGAATAGAGTGCTTTGACTCAACTTTCAGTTCTAGGGAGAACAATACTCAAAGTAAAGACCATGGGATGCAGATGGACAAATTTATCTTCATGTCACTGAATTTTCAAGAACTTAGACAAGAACATATGGATGTCTGCTTGTGCAAAGGTATTCTTTTGGGGCTGAAGCACCATGGCCACTTTTTTCTAGACGTCTGAGGGAAGATTAAAGTGGAATCACAAGTACATTGCTTTGCTTGGACATGAGTCCAGCATTGTGGATGAGCAGGCTGAGCTCCTCTTCACAGTCCGTGCCAAGCCAGGCAAGGTACAGTAACTTTAAAAAACAAAAAAAAATTAGATGATCAAAGGTAGCAATTTGTAATCCTCAGAGATTAAGCATTTTCAAGCGTCAAATTGTCAGATTTTTCTGTTATAATAGTCATAAAAATTTATTATGCTATGAAATGCTGTGTCTGTTTTTCCTAGAGCATAGAGCTCTTTTTCCTAAAGGCAGATGAGCCACCAGAGGCAGTAATTCAAAAAGGTTGCAAAATGTTTCCTGATTCAGCACAGAAAATACTGTCTTTAACAATATTTTCACCTTTTGTGTCTAAATTTGTTCATTATTTATTACTGGCTTCGTATTTTCAAAATTGTGTCTTAGTTTCAGCACTTCAAATGGTAGTGTAGCAAACTGCTTCTATAGCCCTGGGATAGAGATACTATATTGTTAAGCAGACTGATAGAAAGGTCTAGAAAAATGGAAATTAATAAAGATGTGATGGGAATATACATGGTTTGTGAGTGCTGCTTTATTTCCCTGTAGATTTTTTTTTTTTTTTACATTGACCAGATAGAAACCTGGACAACCTCACTTCTGCATGAATTCAATGGCAAAGGAGATCTCAACTGCTGTTTCACCAAGATCTATTCATTCTTGCCCCCATTTCTATGCTGACACTAGTATGTGCACAGCTGTATCAGGAATTGTTACTTTAGCAGCCCTTGCCAAAAGAAATATGCAGTTCATGGGTTTGTGTGAATCACAAGAAGACATGTAAATAAGAAGTGTTCCAAATCTATTCTATATGTCCTTCATATACTACATGAAGTTCAGCAGTTTGTTACTACCAAACACAGTTTAACAGTGCCTAATTTCTCTAAGTGTTACTGCTGTTTTAATCAGTTAAAAATGAGGTTCAGATAATGTTTGATTTTTGCTAGAGAAGAGTTTATTTTCAAAAGACTTCAGCCTACGTCATGAGTCAAAAGCACTGACAGTGCCAAATCATGTCATTTCAGCTAAATATACTGCTAAAAGAAACAATCTAATGTCAAAAACAGCCTTTTTTTTGAAAAAATATTCCCTTTAGCTATATTTATAGACTCAATATGACAACTATAGGCTGTTCTACCTACTTGAAACAAAAAATGTATACTAAAATGTGAATGGGAAATGGTTTAGAGTGAACTAATGAACTTAGCCATAACTTCATAAATACTATGATATGATGATAAGGCAGTAGCTAATTTCAAATTTGCATACAATTTTCAATCCATTTTAAAATTGATTTTTTTTTTATAAGTGAAGTGCTTTTTTCCTTAAAAATTTTTACTCAAAAATTAAAGCCTAACTGACATGTAGAAAGCTCCTTATATACATAACAAAATGAATGTGCTTTTCTGAGCAATATTCCCCAACTTTATGCTTTTCAACCTGATGTGGAAGAGAAAAAACCCTTTACAGAAGGAAAAGCTCCCATTTCTTCTAGGATGCATCTCACAGCACATTGATGGTATCAAATAATGATACCCTCTATGAATTAGGAAGAGAGCTTAATGTTTCCTAGAAACCATTCATTAAAAGAAAAATATAGCCAGATGATTTATTATTATGTGCTAGCAATTTTAAGAGACAGACATTCCAGGTGGTCAGTGCTTGCTGCAGAGTGGCTTTCGTAGTGATGAGCTTTGCTCGTGACCCTTTTTGCGAGCCACCAGTGCTTTGGGGTCAAAGTCACTGGCATGTGTTCTAGCATGACCGAATCCTCTGAACATCAAAACTATCTTCTTGCAAAATAGTATTTAAGTAACTTAGTGAAACAGACTTCTCGTTTTTCCCAAGAGGGCATGAAAATTGTGTGCCAAGTGAGGTGCAGAGTACTGGGGGACTCTGGCACTGGCATCAACACCCCTTGTGTGCTGAGTGTGAAGTGTTAAACATATGACTGACATTTGGTGAGAAGGCTGCTGTGGCTTAGATTTGGTGATGTTTTCTGTTCAAATAAAATAAAGATGTCATTAGAAAACCAGTGGAGTCCTGACATCTGAGCAATTGAATAATGCTATGCTGGTGAGGTGCAGCAGGAAAGCAACCATCAAATACCAGCCTTTTTAAAGAATACAATGAATTTTTACACGCTGTCTAACATCTATGAAGTATTAAAACTACACAATATAGAATATTTTATGCATTAAAATCAAGAAAAATAGTGGAGAAGTATGAAATATAATATATTTCAGAAGAGGAACTACATATTTTATTCATATGGAATGACATTATCTTAGCAAATTAGGTACAATTCTTGCTAAAAAAAGGATATATTTAAATATTTATACAACCCATTAATCAGAGAAGGAAAAGAACATCTCCCTTACCAATGAAGATTGGTGAATGGCTAATTACCAGAACATATTAACTTTTAACATATTTTTTTTTACCATACATATCTAATATTTGGCATTCATCCTTGCATCCATGGAAATTTCTGGATGCCTGCAATATTTAGAAAGGGAATTAATCAAGACAATTACTCATTTTCAAAATAGTACTTTACAGGAAATATTTATATATACCTTACAGTTCTGACAAAGAATGTAAGAACAAAGACTTCTGGTTTTTCCCTGTTTATTGAACAACTTTGAATCCGTGATATCTATAGTCCAGGTAAAAGAACTTTTTTCTGTCAAACTACTTGATTTTGAATTATCTATTATTGCTTTCCTTGGAAAAGTTCAAAGAATTTAAACTTGATCTCAGTGCAGTCTTGACGTGTGGTAGAGTTTTCCATTTCAAGTGTTTTGGAAATTAAGACTTGACAATTTTTCTAAAATACATTTCTTACACCAATATAAATACATTTAAAAGCAGTTTTTTGTGAAGCCTTATGCAACAGATTCATTCAGTGAGCACAGTGGTGTCTTCTGGTTCTGCAAACTATTAATCTAAATCATTGAAAAGTGACTTCTTTTACCAAATTTGATATTTGCTTCCTAGGAGGCCCTACTCAATATGTCTGCATTTTACAGCCAAACTGACATTATGGGAAGGATTTAGCTAGCTTGCAGTGGCCTTGCCTATAGCACTGGTGATGTCTGTCTTTCTGGCCTTTGCTCTGAGCAATTGCCATGTGCCTCTCTGCAATTCCCTGCTTCCAGCCTCCTGGACCCCTCCACTTCATGGAAATTGTTACAGAGGGTCATGTAAGGGCAGACAGGGATGCTAAATGGAAAAGAGGAATGCTTAACTATTCTACAGCAAACCACGATAATTCAAGTCGACACAATATAGTATAAAATCTAGAAGCTCATTTTTTTGAAGTCTCTTCACCTCAGTACCTAATGTGTCTCCACACTCTTTGTGCACAAAGGCTGTTGGATGAGAGGATCCAAGGAGTCCTTCAGCTTTCCTGGAGAGGTTATTGACTATCTGCTTCAGATGTTTTAAATGGAAAATACTTTTAAATGCTTGAACTTACCTATCCCCATCCTGCTACTAAACTGCCTCATACAGTCCTATGTCTTTATTCCCAATGCAAGAATTCAACTTTAAAGGCAGTCCTGTCTGCCTATGCTTTGATACCAAGGTCAGGCGGCAGAAGTTATGAGATAGAGGTAGAAAATGACCCTTTGCAAGAGTTATTTCAATCACTTCTTTACGATACCCTGATTCAAAGATCACTAGGAGGCAGGAGAAAAACCAAGACATACTCAACAGTTACTGTGAACTGTTATGACTCCTAAAGCCACTGGAATGTACATCCTGCATGTGCTGATTTGGTCTGTTACAAGACTTTGCTGGTTTAGTAAAGAATGTACACAAACTTGTGTTCTAATATTCTGTTACAACGTTTTAACTCATCTTGTATTTTGCTGTTTTGGTGGTGGTAGGTTTTTTTGTTTGTTTTGTTTTTGCTTTTTTTTAAGTTTAAGAAGCAGGAAGTGCTTGCCTTAATGGATGTTATGCTATTGCGTAAACATATTTTTCATAAAAATCAATCAAATCTGATTTGATCTGGGTACCCAAAAATGTTACTTGTGTAAGTAGAGATTATTTTTGCAGAAAAATATTTTTGTATATTGCAAAAGGCTCAGTTGGCTGTAAGATGCCTCTAAGAATTTCAAATACTGGATGTTAGAAAAAATATAAAAAACTTGTAAATACTATTAAACAGCACAAATTTGTGAGATATGGAATGTTAAAAAATTCAGTTTTAGGAAAAAATGAGCAAACTGGCGCTTTAATCATTCTTAATAATAAACTTCATACATTTAAAGATATGTGCAATTTAGACAATACAGAAGTGAGCAAACATACAAAAATGTAAAATAAACTCACTATAAATATTGTTTTAAGAGGAGAGCAGTCTGTCTTTTACTGTACAAGCAGTAAAGGTCAAAAAGTATCAAGCTGCATGAAAAAAAAGCCTCTTTCTGCCTAAGTAATTAAATTTAATAAGAAAGGTACTGATAAATCCACACATATTGTATGCACATAAATGTGGTCGTCAAAAAATAATTAAAAAAAAAAGTAAAAGCAACCTTCCTCATTTTTGCCAGTTGCTCCTTAGCAGATGAATTTATCAACAAAGTACCACAAGACAGGAAAATCTGTGTCATATGATTGTCTTTTTGTGTAAAGGAATTGCTAAACTCTTCAAAGCTGTTTCGATTGAAATTTTGCTATTAGTTCTCAAAAGTTTTCTTGGGACATTTTTGAGTTTTATACCAATTAAAACACATTATTGAGGGGCAAAATACTGTAAAATTTCAAGGCTCAAAATGGGTTTTTGTAATTCAAAAGCTATTTTCCAAATTCAGTGATAAGGGATATATTAAGTTATTTTCCCACTTCACAACATTCCTCCAAAGGTTTGGGCTTTACTGAAAACTGTAAATAATCAGAGAGATCTGCTTAAGTATAGCCAAATCAATACTAAATAAAGGTGAAGTCCCAAACTTAACTGCTGAAAATACAGTGGTCTAAACAAACAAACAAACCAATGAACCAACCAAAATAAACCAACAAGTCCCCCACCCCAATTAAAATTAATACTACCTAAAGAAAAGAAAAAAGTCTGCCATAATCAGCATCACTTGGTGACATAATATATGGCCTTTGCTTAAATATTCTGAAATGTCAGCCCCTCTCTTAGGTAGAATTTGTCTTAACCTCTGTACTGGTCCGGGACAGAGTTGGTCTGGGCCATTTCATTAAAACCATTGTTTGAAAGACTTCAAGGAAGTCTTGAGGAAAAGTGCAAAGCAGGTTCTCCTATAGGTGAAACAGCAAGTAATACAGACTTTATTGAAAACTTCTTAGAGTGGAAGAAAGAATGAAGAGATATTCCCCAAATCCACAGATGTTGCAGATTTGGAGGTAACCAATATTTAGGTGTCCTTACAATGCCTGTGCTTATTGTTTTATCCATATTTTCATTTCTCCAGTCCAGATGGCTGCAGTCTTTCATGTCATCCATCAAACTATCTTTATTTCTCAGTTCCAGTAATTTCTCATCTACTCAAACTGCTGTATTAGCCTGAATAATTCTTAATAATTTCAGGTTTTGCTGTGTAAAATATTCCTATTATCATAGTGAAATCCACCTTTTTCTGATGCCATATTAATAAGGAGGTAAACACATCAGAAGTTTTTCCACAGAATATAATGCTGGTATTATTCATCCAGTGTTCTACTGAGCACTGTTTTCCAGGCAATGGCCCTTTTTCATCCAGACTCCAGGGCAATTTTTTTACTAATTCATTCCAGTGCATCTGGAGGAACCACTGTCCATCTCTCATGTTTTTTCCAGAACTGGAGTCCTTGGAGTTGATACTACACTGATTCACATAGTCTGCATTCCATTCCCAAATCACATCCTTTTCCACAGCTTGAAAACTTGCACCCTTGTCATCCAATGGTGACAGGCTCCCTCAGCCTTCACTTTGTCTGCTCTGCTACATTACAAATAAGGTCATTGTTAGTGTAAATTTAGCAGTTATTTGGCACCAATCTGCAGAGATTAATGGACTTCATACAAAAATAGGAAGGCATGCACACTTTCCAGCCAGATATGTGACACTGTTGGACCAGACTTGTATCATTTTTCATTTTCCACAAAAATTGAGAGAAAAACACTGTGACTGTTGAATGTCTTCAGACATGAACAGTACACATACACATACATATGAAAGGCCAGCTTTGCCTTGCAAAGTGATCAGTCTTTTGCAGGATAAAGCTTGCTTTCAAAATTACAGCCAGGGAGTTAAGGAAACTCAGCGTAAATGTAAAACCCTAGCAGCTATTTTTGGATATATACACATAGCACATTTATGTCTGCTAGTACTGGCAGATAGAAAACACAGCAGTGCAATAACAGCTAGGTGATCTGAACTTTGACATGGTAAGCAATGGGCCAAAGCTGATTTTTTTATTCAAGACACTGGTCAGGAAAAGAAAATTGACTGTGGATCCCAAGAGAAAACTTATAAGCATCTGCATCTGGGCATTTATGCTCAACTTACCTGTAAATGCAACATGAATTTGGAAACTCATAGAAAAAGTGAACACACTTCCATTCTTCCTTACCAAGCTCCAGCTCCAAAGAGCACATTACCCTTGCCTACTACAGGAGAGTTTAAGGCACTTTTTTGTGGCATAAGCATATTTGTGACTTGCTACAGACAGCTTATCTAGGGGCATGGTAATGTTCTGATTGCTGTTCAGTAACTTTCAACTTGCAAACTCATGGTGAGTCTTGCCTGCTTTATGAATGAAAAGGCAAAGTGCATCAATCTTCTGATCATTTTCAATTAGAGCTTTAGAATTTGTCTTCTAACAACACAGCATTTCCCCCCCCCCCCCCCCCTCCATGTTTCAGTGTAGTCCTCAATCTAAATACTGGAAAATAGCTCCTAACAATGCTGCTATCAGTCTGCTCTGTGCATATTAGTTTCTTTTATTCTCTGTATTAAAACTTACAGTGGTATGGAAAAGTACATAAACCTAAACAAACATGTTTTTACTCGAAAATAACTCTACAACTATAAATATTTGTAAGCAATCCAATTTTTAACAGTAAAAGTCGTCTAACATATAGTTGTAGAACTATACTCAGTGAAAGTATCTACAAGTTTGTTTTATCCTTATCATTATCTAAACTTAATGTTTTCTTACCATCAAAATGGAAAAATATATTAAGGTGTCAAGTTTATCTGACAGCATCATAGCTCACACCCATAACACCCACCTCTATCAGCTTAGTTTGACCCACTGATAAAGGCTGATCTTTCTCCAACACTACAATAATTACTTTATTTGCTTGATGTCTTTAATCCCTCTGCTGTCTTAGCATTAAAATTAAAAAAGGAAGGAAGATCATACTTGGAATAATAGAAAACTATTCCAGTTTCTGTAGGATCACTTTGTGATGACCAAGTTCTTTAACTTGAGGTCAGCATTATTGTCAATAGTTTGTCTTTGCTATCTTTTTTGACCTGTGAGTAAAACATTTTTCATTAATATCTAATACAAACCTACTCTCTTTCAGTCTGAAGGCATTCCCCTTTGTCCTGTCACTACATGCTCTTGTAAACATTCTCTCTCCACAGTCAACTGTGATCAGAGAACCAATTCAATATGGCAATAATTTACTGCTCTGTAACAGTCTTGAGCAGAAATTATTCCTCATTCACCTTTGCACTTGTATGTTATACAGCATTTCACACTTAATGGCACAACAATTAAAATAAAGGGATGCACTACTTTAATTTCACCCCACCTTGTTGTTACTGCAAAAATTAAAATAATGCTTCCCAAATCTGGCAGTGGCAGGATTATAAGGGATGTAAGTGATCTGAGCAAGTCATCTGCTTTGTTTTATCTAACCAGTTTTTGGCTCAGCTTTATAATGTGACAACTAATGTATACTATCTCCATGCTATGGCTTAGCTCACCAGACCACAGAGGAATGTGGATTACACTCTGTTCTGCACCATGCTTCTGGCTGGCAAAGTACAGCCAGGCTGAAGATGAGGCATTATGCAGAGGCTTTAAAGGTGGGATGAGGAACCAAAAAGTTGAAGATCTAGATTTGAGGGAAATAGAACAGCTTCAAACTTAAGTTCACATTCAAAATAGTTGAATAAATACAGGATTATTTAATTAATTCATAAATATATATATAAAAAAAGCCAAAACAAACCAAAACAAACCAAATCAATCAACCAACCAAAGAAAAACAAACTAAAAAAATCCCAAACAAACAAAAAACCCAAAAAAACCCTAAAAACAAACAAACCCACCAAAAAGTGACATTTAACCTCAACAATTTAGCTGAAATCAGCCTAGGAGCTCATCACTCAACCTGTAGAGCAGTTTCATGATTGGAAAACTTAACATCAAAGGAAAAATTCTTATTTTCCAACACATCATGTTTCCTATTTCATGCTTATCCTGACACTAAATTTCCCCATAGTTTCAAAGCTGCAAGGCAGCAACACTGAGTCAATATATTGAAAACTGACCTGTAATCCCATTTTTGTCAATGGTTAAGTTTAAACATTGTCTTCTTCCATCAACATTTTTACTTCAGAACTACACTAAATATTTGTTTTACATACACACACACACACACACACACACACACACACACACACACACACACACACACACATATATATACATTTATATGTATTTCAATCTCTCTGTCATGAGTTACCATAAGAAACAACCTGTAACTCTATTGCATAACTGATAGTTGTATTGCTGTGCTTATGCCCTTCCTTTCTCAGAATGCCTTTTGTCATCTTAGAAATATGATGGGGTGTATTGGTGGGTAGAGGAGGACTTGTCCTTTTAACTGTTACAGGTACTGGTTTAACAGCAAGAGAATCACAGAAAGGTTAGCAATTTAAACTGAATTATTCATTTAAACTGAAAAAGAAGAATCACAAATAGATGGTTTACTACAACACTGGTGGACATTTGACAGGATGGTAGAAAAGGTTCACTGTTTGGAGAGATGATTCTGAGCTGTCTAGTAAGTACTTTGAAAATCATTACTTATTAGCAAACTATTCCTGTTTAAAAAAAATGAAATTAAATGTCCAGTTGTTAAAGTGGATTGCTTTTTTTTTTTTTTTTTCACTGCTAGCCTTAAAAGGAAAGTAACTTCTGGAGATTACTGTATGACAATACATACTTTAATTTATGCTTGCTAGTCCTTGAAATTTTATTAACTTTTAAAGGTAATAAGAAAACTTGAAGTACATCTTTAAAAAGCCCTTACTTTGTACGTGTGAATATCTATATTGAGAAGCAGATTTATGGTGATGTTTTACAGATTTCTATTTTTAGTCCATTTTGAACTATATTTTCAAAAGGGCTATTCTTTTCTTAGTAGTTATAATTTGTATAAGGAAAACTATCTTTTAAGTATAATGAACATTAAAGAAAATTAGCACCTACATTTGAACTACACAGAAAAATCACAATAAACAAAGAGGTCAAAAAAGCAACCAAGAAGTCAGAAAGAAAAGGATTATTGGTTGGGGCCCTGGAAATGTTTTGTAATCTTAAAATGGAAATATAAATTTCACAACAAATTATTAATGCTATTTTCTTGATAACATCTAAAAATGGTAGCAATCACCACCATTTGTATCAGCCTTTAAACAAGAATGGAATACAGGCTTCCTGCTCGTCTTTAAAGACTGCTTATTGGATTAAGAGATAGTCTGATCCACTTAAGAAATAATGTAATTCTGCAGCTCTTAAATATAAAATGTCTGTTGTTTAATTTAGAATCAGGGTACTTTCTGTAAAAGCTGGTCTGTGTAGAAAATGAATTCAAGTAGCAGCCTGGGAAAAGCTGAAATGAAATGCAAACCTTTAAAGAGAGTTTGGGGAAGATTTAGGAGTGCTGTACTTAAGATGAGCAGCATGGCCCTTGATAAGCTATTCTTTGTAGTTTTAATTTTATGCTTTAATGATCATATAAAGTAATAACTTTTTAAAAAACCATGTATGCTCTACTATCTCCTATTTCCCATGGAGCAAAATTCAACTCTACTTTACAGGAGATAAATAAATAAATAAATAAACAAGCAAAAGTATAGAACATATTTATTCCT
Source organism: Sitta carolinensis (assembly GCA_032173965.1). Lineage (NCBI taxonomy): Eukaryota > Metazoa > Chordata > Aves > Passeriformes > Sittidae > Sitta > Sitta carolinensis. The sequence continues at coordinate 30,077,241 of CM063285.1, forward strand.
TTGGGGAAAGAAAACAGTAAAGCTGAAACGTCCCAACCCCTACACCTAAATACTCACATTGTATTTTCCACAGCTTTTGGATATGTAATTAGGGTAAATTTTACTCCATAGCATAATTCATACTAAAACTTTCATCAGGACTGCTACATGTCGCAGTGTACTATTTAACTGCCAAATCATCATCCTGCATACTAAAATGCATCTTGAGAAAAGAGTCATTTAGCTGTCATTGAAAATATAATACATTGGAACAAGCAGCCAATGTTGAGCAGATAAAACTGAAATTGGCTGAAATATGCTGTCAGATGAGCAATAGATGGAGGAATTACAGGCAGACAAGTAAGCAAATCACTGGCTTCAACTGCAGCAGTAGCAAATGCTAATTACACCAATCACATACTTTTTCTAGATGTGGAATCACATAGATTTATGGATATATACAGTCAAAAATAAATTTTTCATTAATAATTAGTTGATTCACATTTTCGTGAATTAAATATTGATAAACAATTAAAATAGTGTAGCTAGATTATATTTTAACTAATAATATGTTACTAGTATTTCATTTATTAAACTGTACACAGGTCTCATAGAAAATTCTTATGTCCTAGCATATCATACTTTGTCTTCAACTTCTTGTCATTTTAAGTTTTATAATGTCATCAGTGGGACCTTGCACTGATAGACTGAACAAGAAACTGATATTTGTGTGAACGGAGAATATCTGGTTGGTTTTTATTTTCAATGTCTATGTTTGTATACTTTGTATAGAAGTAAGTCCACGAAGATTCCTGGGAAATATGTTTTCACAAAAGTTTTAAAATAATTCATTGCCCTTTTTCCCTCTTGAGGCACATCACATACTTCATGTTTCTTGATGAAATTATTTGAGGATATAGATGAATAACCTTCTGGAGCTAACTTTTCTGACTGAATATTGCACAGGTGACTCTTAAATGCAGTGACTATCCCCATAATAAACAGAAAACATTTCATGTATCTTGTTAAAGGTTCAGTAAACTAAGGTTCCAATTACTCTATAATAACAAAAACACAAGAAGGGTTGAAAATCATCGTGAGTAAGAATAAGTAGGAAAATAGTTTTATTCCAGATCCATGCCTTTATTTCATTTTTAGTAGGTAATTTTTAGGATATAAGTGTCAGTTAAAAACAAAAAATAACCTCTTTTTTTTCCTTTTTTTTTTTTTTTTTTTTTTTCAATTAAAAGTCCTAGTAAATATCCAGAACTACCAATGAGATTGAAAAAAAAGTAAAAAAAAACAACAAACCCAAGCAAACCAACTCCGAAGGCAAACATAAAATTTCACCATCACCACCACCACCAAAAAATCCTGGAAGATATTGTAGCCATTTAGGCTGCTCTTCCAGCCTGTGAAGGCAGCTGTATTTTGTAGCAGCAGCTCGGTGTGGGACCATCCCCTTGCAGTGGGCAGCCAGTTCTTCCCTTCCCCGAAGCACCCAGCACAGCCCGGCTGTGTGTGCCCCATGCAGCCTGGGTGCGTGTTCCCTGGTCCCTGCGGGGCACTGGGCTCTCCTCCCACCGTGCTGCTGCCCCTCCCAGCTGGCAGCTGACATTGGCACAAACTGCTGTCTCCTCACAGCTGGCATCAGTGCATTCTCAAGTGCCTCTGATTCACTCAGTAAATCTCAGTAATTTCAGTGAAAACATCAGAGAATACCGTCATTGCCCATATGCCCATAACCCTTGAACACTTCAGCTTGATGTCCAAGAAGAAGACTGCTGAGAGACTGAAAGAAAAGTGTAAACCTTAAATTAAATCAAAGTATTTTCCTACTATACATGTAGAAGTAATGATGTGTAGCTGGTGATTTTAAACAAATATTAAGACTGACCAGGCTATTGACTGTGAACTTATGAAGCTGAAAACAGTTTTACTGAGGGAAAAAACCCAATTTCATATGGTTTGCCAGTGCTGGTTTAATTTAGAATCCACTACAGAAAATTGAAATATTTCCCCTATAAAATTATTTCCTAACCTTCATTTGTAATCTGCTTGTTAAAGTATTAAATTTGATTATTCCTGCTTTTTTTAGATGTGCATGTGTCTAGCTACCATGACAGAAACAGTCCTTCACAGTATTTAACTCAGCATTTGACCTTCCAAAGAAACTGTGCACAGATGTTCTGTCTAATGGGTAGGATAATCCCATTCTTTTGTTTAAAATTTGCTGCTTATTTTTAGCATGCTTCTATTTTTTACAAGAAAATGTTATGTAGCTATTTGTGGGAACGGCCGAAGAAAAGGCTGATTAAATAATCACTAAATATTAACTTAGAAGAAATACTTCATGTTTGAAAAAGTTGTTCATTTAGGTGATTTTGAGATTGGTTTGTTTGGGGTTTTTTTCAGTTGATGCTCATTGAAAGAAGCAGTAGGTTCCAGGGAAGCAAAAGAAACTAGACTAACTGCCAACTGCCACTGTCAAAAAGGTCAGAAAGCATGTTTTGGAAACAGAAGTAGAATCAAGTCCTCAACTCTGGATTAGGATTGACACACAAATTACCTCATGGTTTGATTTTCAGGGATTCAATATTTTAATTGATGGCTATGTCTGCATGTATTTCTATGAATGCCTTGCTCAGATTGGGAGATGGCGCTGTTTTATTCTTGAGCTAACACTGTTGCATCTGTAGAAAACAGATTTTTGAGAAGCTCAGACTGTTTGAAAGCCTGCTTTCTCCAGCAAGTTTTCACAGAATGCATGAATTCTTTGAAGCAGACAAAAAGAGAAAAGATGTTATGATCTTAATTCAGAAAAGCAGACAAGCAGACTACAGGGCTGATTTCAGTAGGGAAATCTGATAAAGATTGCTGTATTTGCTGTTTGACTTCTTTCCAAATGAAAGTAAGCAAAATATATTATTTTTACTGTTGTAAAGGACACTATTCAACATTACATCTTACCTATTTCTACCTACCCTAACACACCAAGGAAGATCATGTTTGTGAGCTCCCTGAATTGTCATGAGAGACAAGGAAACCATGCAGTGTGACTTCAGGAATACACTGCCAGGGCCTTCAGTGGGGATGCTGTGAGGCAGCTACTCTTATACCATTAAAGTAAAGGCATAGATTGTGATTTCACTGATATCACCAAGCTCAACCATTTATTTTAGCATTATCCATCCCTTTAAAATTTCTATACACTTTGGCATTCCCCTCCCTGCTCTATACTAAAATTTAATGCATTCTGGAAAGTTGTGTGTTTGAGGGTTTTTTTTGCCCTGGAAATATGTGTGCTTTCTCAATCAGCTGTTTCTGGAGTTTTAGAGATAATAATTTGTGATTGCAACACAAAGATATCCGCTATGAAAATGCCACTCAGCAAAACTTACAGGTACAAAATGGTATTTAATTGGTCTGCATTTTACATACTGATTTCATTATTCTGCAAGCCAAAAGGCCTCAGTTGTGGACAATTATTTTAATGTAGTAACAATGGATTCATACAGGGGCTATTGAGGAAATAGTATTGAAGATATGTCAGCTACTATGAAGTGAACAAAATATTACAGTCACTCTGAGCTGCTGTTCACCAGCTAAAGTTATTATATTTGTCAACATTTATAATGCTACAGTAATGCTATACTAACTGTGTCTTGCCCACTGGAATAATGTCTGTACAGCACAGGAGCTAATCAAGTCAGGCTGCAGCATTCCTTTTTCACAGTATAACTCATTGAAACGAATGGACATTTTAGAGTCAGCTTGAATATGGCTAAAGCTCTTTTTCGAGGTCACACAAGAAATGCATCTTTGTGCTAAAAACAGAATCCAGATGTCTGCTGAATGTAATTAGCAGAAACATTTCTGTAGACACTTCTCCTATCAGCTTAGAACTAGTAGGGGTTCAGTATTCCTCACTCACATTTTCATCCAATCTTTCCCTTCGCCTCCATGACCCCATGACTTCATTATGGCACCAGCCAAGGGATCTGCACTTCCAAAACCTGTCAAAGTCTGTCCCTCTTGTGTCACCAGATACAGGAGGTGCTGAATAGTACTATACATAGTCAACTTGGCCAGATCTAGGAGCAGGACTGACATTCACCACAGAGCTCTCATGAAACAGAGCATGTTCTCTGTTTGCAGTGTGTTCACCATCTCTACATCAATGTCAGACCCCAAACCACAGTAATCTGAAAATAAACAGAGTGAAGGGATATTAAACATGAGTAGCAGTCACAGGAAATCACTAAAGGGTATTTGTAACAAAATGCAAGGGATTTACCATTCCCATTGGAATTAATATCAGTTCTGTGGCTAAAACCTCGAGACACTAATGCTCCTAAAACTAAACTGCACTCCCATTTCAGTACCATTCTAATAAAATCCAAATGAAGGGATTTAAATGGAAGCCATCCGCAGTGTCAATGACATGCTGCTGTTGGCTATCCCAGGATGGGCAGTATCAATGACTGGGCAGTAGTGCTGAGTGCATGGATAGAATCCAAACCCCTTTTTTTCAGTGCTTAACCACAGTCAAATTCAGCCTTCTACCTTTTACAACACATAGTTGGTTATGTGGAAGCCCTGTGCTACCAGAAGATAAAAACACTCAGCCATTCATATTAGGTCCTATAGGTCCTGGGGCATTTTATATACAAATACACTTGGATTTACATGTTTTTTAAGCCAAATTAATGACTTTATCACCTCAGAATGAGCTGGAATGATAGAAAATTCCTTTTATATTGACAAGGACTTGCAATTTATAACTTCCTAAGACAGCTAATTGAAATGCACTTATGCTACTGAAAAGAAGTGGTAAATTTATGAAATGCACACAATTACTTTTAGCTGTCAAAATACTTAAAATAATAAGCTGTAGATAGATAATTAACCAGCTAGTATGATTGAAGACACATGATTTAATTTAAAAGATGAGTCCAGAGGAATGACTATTTAAAATATAAAAACAGATGAGGCTTCAGAAATAAAGATATAACAATTAAAATACACCTTTGAGAAAATCTGAAATCATATACTTAATTCCAACTATATAAATATCCTTGCAACTTCATCATACTACTAATAAAAAACTTTTTGTGATGTTTTTAGCAAGATCTTAAGCAAGGTTTAGCAAGGTTTCACAAGGTGCTAGAAGAGTTACTTAGATAAAACTCACTGAATGGTTTAGCAAAGTTTTGGTCACAGCTCTGTGCACATATGTTTGCTATTTTAATGAATACCTTGTACTGCAAATAAGAAGAGAAAAAGAAAGGCAGGAGAAATGAACAAAGATAAGTTTAATATGCATTGAATTTTCCCCCTGATATAAAATCGATATAAAATCATAGAGGATAGTCCAAAATAGTTTATTTGTCATAACAAAAAGTACAGTTTTTTCTTACAAAACATATTTACTTCTATCTCTGTGATACTTTATAACAGGAAATTGTTATGATCAAAGGAAGTGTACTGAAGTGTGACAAGTAATTTTGGTTGCCTAGATTAACAAAACCTTGACAGTGTTATACAATGAAGTTATATCAGTTATATACCTAAGTTACATAACTAGAGAAAAAGTATGAATGGTACTTCGCTCATACCTCTGTACAAAGGGAAAGGAAAAGGAGGAAAACAGAACTCACTTCATTTCACCACTTGCTGTATTTCTTTACTTTGTGACAACAGAAAATGAAATGGGAAAATAGTGTGTGAAAAGGTTTTCCAGTGAAATGTCTGATGTGCTAGGAAGTATCAAAGAAATACTTGAAGCAGAAAGAAGGAAGCTTTTGGGGAGCTTTGGAAAAGCCTGAAACAAATATTTTAAAATGTTTTATAAAATTAGGTGGTGACATTATTTCCTCTCCCAACATATAATTTGCACAGCATGTGCACAAATTTACTACAGCCTATGTAAATTAAAGAAATCAGAGTTGTGAATTTTCATATTCATGTGTTTTTTCTTCATTCTGTATTACTTCAAATCCTTGCCCAGATAAAGTGTATTTGTATGGGTTTTTTACTGAGTGGTATGAAGTCCCTACAGACAACCTTAATCATTAAGATGATTATATATTTACTACATATATAAATGCCAAATACATAGGTCAATGTTTGAAAACAGACCCTGATGAGATAGAAATCATAATTTTAGATTACTTGTTTCACATTTGCTTTATGGAAGTGTTTGAGTCTGCTGATCTGGAAAATTCTAAGGGCAATGCTTCAGAAAATATTTTTTCAGCAGAGATGATTGATTATAAAGAATAATATATAAAAAGAGAAAGGAACAAATATTAGGAGCTGATCAGAGGGGGGAAATCCACTGCTTTTTATTTAAAAGTGTTTTCCATACTAACAGCAGCAGTTACTCTCTAAACTCAAAAGACTTCTTATTCCCCATTGTCCTACTTAGTAATTCAGTTTTTGCTGTATTAACATGAGCACTTCTCTATTCTTCCAGGTTAGTACTATTTGCTTTAGATCAGCCTTATCATATAGAAAATGTTTTATTTCTGGCTCTTGGTAAGAAAATTTGTCCCAAGCTACAGTGGAGATAGACTGTCATTTAATTTTTCCTGAATATTAGCTGAAATGCAAATTATCAGTACTTTCAGGAGTATGTTTCTTACTGTTGTATTTTTAATTTCAGAGATATTCACGACTAAGCTTATTATAAACATGGGCCTGAAATCCAGAAGTACCTAGAACATAACTTAGCACAGCTAAAATTCTTGCAATTCTTAACATTTATCTATTTGTCCATGCATTAAAATTGCCAGAGTTTCCATCTGACTTATTTTGTAGTCTGACCTGATGAAGAAATGCATGAGAGTAAAGATTACTCAAGGACAGCAGCAGAGACACTGTTAGCATTCTTTATTTACACATTTTCCTCCAAAGAAGTGAAGTGTCAAGAGAAGAAAAATGAAGAGAACATTAACTTCTGCTTTTCTTTCAATTTACTGAAAACAGTCAGCATGTTTAAAGTAAGTGATGGATACTCCTTTCAAGACCTCCAGGGCTACTTTGTTGTCCAGTGATTATATGAAAGAAAATGCATACCTATAGCAAATCCAACAACTTCAATTTCCATTGATGGACCCTTCTAAGTCTTGGGAACATTAAGGTAAACTTGCAAATCCCAGTATTAAAAATACAAGAGAAAGATCATACAAGTGAGCTGTAGCACAGTATTCTTTTCATTTGATTTTGTTTAATCCATTTAACTGTATTAACATCAATAGAATTATCTCCAATATTCACAGTCACATTTTTTAGAAAGCAATGAATTTATTAATACCACTACTTTGACTTGTTACTATCTGAAAATACACTAACTTGCTAAAAAGGGAAATGCCTGCAATTTTAAAGTTTAAATGTTTAGCGTATTAGGTACATTTAATAACGCTTTGTGCAGTAGAACAATCTGCAGTATACATTCAATGTTTCTCTTTCAGAATTTAAAAATACTCAAAATATTCAGCAAATCATAATAATTGTTAATCCAAAATTACTGAAGTCATGCACAAGGACATATATATGGAGCATGTACCAGATGGTGGAGCAGTGATTCAGAAAGACTTAGGAAGTCACCCTGAGCAATCATCTCTACATGACCTTTGTATACAGTGTTCCAGTAGAAAGGCCTGCTTGATGCATTTCTTGGTTAAATAAAATGGGGAACATCCATATGAAATAGGAAAGATATCCTGCCTCTACTGGTTGTGTTGTGAGCATTGCTTGCTATGGAAATACTCCGGGTTTGAAGATCACGTTTCACAAAAGATATCTGTACACTGCAAAGACCTCAAAGACACCACACAAAGCAATTAAAGGAAGAAAAAAAACAAGCACTTATCCATTTTGAGGAATTTGGTTTATCAAATTGAAGTTGGAATAGTTTTAAAACTTTGAAAACCTCTATAACTTACAGCATGGATATTTATAAAGCTACCCAGTAAGGCATCTATTTCTAAATTTTCAAAGAAAATGCGAAATGCAGTATCTGGTTGTTATACTCAGTCTAATTCAGTCTAGAAATAATATATCAGCAAAAGCAGCTAAAAAACTTGAACTGATGTGTTATACACACCTTCATGATGCTTCATAACACGTGGTGGTAGGGTACTTTGCAAATAAGTTGTTTCCCAGATTCGAGAAAAAATGATGATAAATATTACTGTTATTACTAAATGGGATAGAATTTAATATTCTGTAAATTCTAGGTACCACCCAGAGAAAGCACATCCACAATTTTATTTTGGATGGACAGGTAAAAGGGGTAATTGCTTACATCGCTCTCAGTATGGAGAAAGAACTACACTGGCTTCTCTTGAATGTGAGGTGTTTGGACACTATCTACCCTAAATTTTGCAAGAATTTTTATTGCTGTTGTTTTTACCTATGAAACAAATGTGGTTGAATGTTTTCTTTCTTATTTTCTATTCTCTCCTTTTTCCTCAATATTTTTAGACAGGGACTACTATAATGAGCAGAACGAGCTTTGATAAAAAATATAGAACCACTTAAATCTTTCTTAGACAATTTTTTTGTAGCAATACCAACATATTTCATGAAATGTTCAGAAGATATTTTCCTTTCTTACACTAGTAAGGAGTCTACATAATTTTTATTTATTTTTTTTTTTCACTTTGGAGCTTAAAATGAGGATTGACAAAATAAAACCACTTGAGTTTGTTTCAGAAATTAATTTCCTAAGACTCCTCTGAGCTAAGACTACTGGCAGGACTTAGATTTTGTTCTTTTCCTTCTGTAGCCAGAGAATTTAACATCCTGAAGATTGAGATGGTTTTGATGCACTCTGTTTTCACAGTTCAGAGGACTAGAAAAACTGGCCATATTTGGCCTTAAATACTTGGAAATTTATTACATTTTCTCCTTTATATATGTAACGATTAATTGCCAAGACTCAAAGGAGCAAAACCATGTCCAGCCTTGTAGTTTTTTAAGAGGTCACTGAATTTCAATGACTCTAAACATCAGTTTAAGTATGCACAGTTTTCCCTAGAAGACAGGATTGCAATAGCTATGTGCTCTTCAACCATGTTTCCCCTTTTCCTTTGTCTTTTCTTGATATGTTGCTATGCTGGGAAAGAGGGGTAGAAGAGCAAGTAAGCTGCCTTACTTATTTCTTCAAATTCCTTCAAATTAATTAAATTAACCTTTGTAAATTGAAATTTGCTGAAAGCTTTAGCTTTTGACATCTAAAGAGCACAAGGAGATTCGAAGGTCTAGTTCTCATTGCTCACAAATGTACAGAACTATGATTATTTCTTGTCCCAAAACAACCTGGGTGCTTATGGAAAGACTTGGAATGAATTCTCCATTTTTTAATTTCCAGTTCATTAATTCATTAGAGTTGTACAATACTTAAAGCTTAGGGTACCAGAAATGCCTTAGGCAATTAATCTGTAATTTAATAGAACGTGTAAATAATCCCAAAAGAGATTTCTGTTCTCTTTCAAATTCTCAAATTTCTTTCTCTTCTTGAGTTGGAAGAAATTAGAACGGATCTTTTCAGTTAGTCACGAGACCCAAATCTGAACTGTTGGCATCTTGATCTCACTAATTATCTAACTATTAAGGTGAAATTTTAATTGTCTTGTCTGACATTCAGTTGCAAAGATATAAATTATATTTTCAATATGTAAATATAATGCCATGTTTGGGGTTATTTTTATCATGCAAGTTAGATTCCTTCTAGTTTCAGCAAACAACCCCTTTAGCAATTGCAAAGATGAATTTTAGTCTTACCTGTATCATTTATCATACATGTATACACATATACATTCATATAAATAGGTATAAATGTATTTGAACATAAAATAAATATTTTAGGAACTATATTAATATAATTTTAATAATTTAATTTAAAAAAATAAAGTTCATGTGTCTTCCTGACAACAACAACAAAAGGATTTTGAAGTTACCCAGAATGTTTCAGACTTCATTATTAGGAGCTCAGTTGTTAGGGATTTTTGAAGATGTTTTTCTTTTTCTGAACCATTTTCCATTTAACAAATTATCATAGATAAATCACATCTCAGATTCTATTTTTAAACTAGTTAATTATTAATATTAACAGAAGGAATATTAAATATTTCTTACAGTCATTTAAGTAGAAATGATTAACAAGTTTAATTTATTTCATCACTTGAAGGTTGAACCTGATAAGCTAAAATACATTTCTTGCAAGCTGCAATGTCATTATAGGTGGAAAACTGAGACCTTTATTTAACTGCACAGTCCATATCTGTACAACCATTTATTATTTTCTGTTAATACAAAAATGACTGCAGGATCAAGCCTTATAATTCTTTACTTGAAGCATAATTGCTTTTAGCAAAAAAGCATTTGCCCTTTTCTCTGCTGATTCTCTCATACACTCAAAAAGGGCAGGAGTTGAAGCTAAGAGCCCCTCTACTTCCAGCAGGTGCTGGGGGAGCCATTCTCACCAGGAGGAGAACTCTGCCAATGGGACATTTATTTGTGTGTAGGGGTGCTCTTCCACTTTGTTTCATTTATCAACACTTTCAAACATTTTCCAGAAATCTGATGCTAATTCTGTTCGGTTTGTAAGTTGAGTTATCCAAATTTTACTTATGTTTACTGAACATAGGATTCTGTAGGATAATCACTGCACTGTAACACAACGTGAAGTTGAAACTAATCACAAGTCAGAGGTTGGTCTCTTCACTAGATGACTTATGTTGATTTGCTAGCACAAATTGTGACAAACAGTGGCAACTCCATATGTACCTGGGCTAGTGGATATGCTTGGGACAAAAGTGCTTTTGTTTTAAAGCCACATTTTTTGGCTTGTCCTACATTCATGTGAACAATAAAACTCATCATGGGTGAAAGGTGACATTGCTTGGAATAGGATTTCTGCTCATGTTCAAGGGAGCAATCACTGGTCATCAGGTGTACTGCATCAGTAAACTGCTCAGGGAAATCAATAGTATCAACGCTGAGGTGGCAATCAGGCCTGTAGGGATGAATTCACCAACTGAAGATTCTTCACTCTGGTACAAATCAACAAATGCCTTGGAGATTAAAATATCTACCCTCAGGGCATAGTAGCTAGATGCATCACTATAAGGTGAGTGGTATCTCCAGGAACAACATGACTTCCCCTGCAAGGGAATTGATGTCATTGCTGAGGCAACAATGGCACCTGAATTTAGAACCATCTGAACCACTGATAATGGATCTTCAGTGCATATCTAATTTTTCAAATACCAATTTCAAGTTTCTCTATTTGTTAAATAGGAAGAGATTATTACAAGATCCAAAGAATAGATTTTACGAAGCAATATTAAAACGATCATAGACTTGTGACTTAAGTGGGTGACACTGATCATTGTGATCACTTGTGTTTTATACCATGCAAGCAAGTTTTTTCTTAACTATTTTGCTTTAGACAACTTGTGAAAAAAAGGTGTTCAGTCAGCAAATCAATATGCTACAGGGTTTTTTACATTTTTTTTATGTAGTGAAAACGGTGAAAATCCAGGGTGTATGTTTTATTTATGATTAGGTCAATGACAAATTTTACAATCATTACCTATGATTGAATTGCACAACTTTTGTAAAAGAGAAGTTTTCTTCTGGTGAAAATTATTTTCTGTTACCAGAACTACTTTTCATGTCTTCAGTAGCAAATAACTGACTGAAAGAGGCACAATACTTGCAGTCATTAGGTGGTTTAGTTTTTTTGGTTTTTAATTCTAAAATAATGCAAAAAAGTTCTTGCTTTTTTTAATATAAGATTTTTACTCTTCTGTCCCACTGTGTGTTTGTTCTTACAAGTTTATCCTCCCATATAAACAGAGATTAACATTACCAGAACTGAGAAATCTCACTTCCTTTATATTATGAAAATCTGTAATAATATCATCTCTAAAAAAAACCAAACCAAAAAGGATGTAACTAAAGGTACTATAATCCCACTGAGGATTTCTCTGAATTGATGGATCAAATTCTGATATGTTGTTCTTTATGACTGAATTCTTGCCACTTCAGCTGAAATAAAATATTTCCTAGGGAGACCTGGCATCCAAAAGGAAAAAAACCCTTCTGTTTAATAGCCCTAATGTCTACTCTGCACTATCAGCTTCCCTCTTCTTTCTGTGATGGTCCTCACAGTAAAAGCTCTTCTCATTTCATCTTGTTGTCTTTCACGAGTTCAAGTTGATACAAAGCTTTCTTATTCCATGGGAATCAATGTAATGTTTGTTTTCAGAAGTCTTTTGACACTTTTTATTACAGGTGGATTATATAATGAAAAGAAAGGTTAAGAAAGGAGATTAAATGTCATTGACCGCATTTCCAGAACATTAAAAGCGGACTAATATTTAAAATTATAATTTAAAATGCTTAAAATTGGGCAGAGTACTAAAGAAGCAAAAGAATGAATAGGGAAGAAAACATTCCCTAAAACGAAATGCCAGATACTCTGGAAATGAGAAACACCCAGTGAACCAATATAAGTATTATTTAACATTTCCCATGCAAAAAGCAAATACCACTTGAACTGCAAACCTGTGACCTCCACGTGCATGACTTTGATTAAAGCTAGCTTTGACAATGGGAGGTAGTAGTATCAGAAATTGTTCATTTCACTCGGAAGGAAGCTGCCTGCCTTTGAAGATCTGTAGCAACATCAGTCTGTGTAAAGACTGAAACATTGCTTATACTCTCCAAGGGTGAATTACATAAATTTTAAGTAGCTAGTTCTTCTGAGAGCACATATGGAAAAAGATATCTGATGTCGGTTTTAGAAATAATATAAAAGTAAACACAGAGTTTGATTTGTGTCTGGAATGTTTATCTGATGCTTTTGGAAAGTTCAAAATAAAATTTCTCACCTGCCCCATTTGAACAGTGCTGTACGTAATCCAGCTTTCCATCTCAGCTCAGGATTTTTCAGTGTTTTGAGTTAAAAAAAAATAGGTCACACACATTCATTCATGTACTACCTGCTATGAAAGATGTGAAATGCAGCTGATTGAATTGCATTTGACCTTTATGCTCAGTCTGAGTATAGAATACTAATGCAATCATAAAGGTACTGAAACTACAGACTTTTGTTGGTTTTGAATCTGTTTAGTGATATTGAGAGGACAGTAATAACAGGAATTTTTATACTCTGCTCACTTCTATTTTCCTCTCACTCTACTTTTGTGTCTAACAATTATTGCTCTGATTTAAAATTTCACTTAATTCTAAAATTCATGCACTGTTTAGTTTTAAATTTCATTGAGCTAAAGTAAAAAAACAAGTTGCAACTTCAGTAATGAATTGCCAAAATGAGACTTAATTAACATCAGCATTTTCATCCTGTGAATAAGATCTTCTAGTCATGCAACTCTCTAGTCTTTTGCCACATAAGTTATAGAAAATCTATACTTTTATACCATCTCTTTTAAAAAAATTGAAAACAATTCTGTCATCCCAAAAGGCCTGCTGAAAGTATCTCTGAAAATATCTCCTGTTTTAGTCAAAAAGTCAGAATCTTTTGTGGATTTTCAAGTTGGGAAAAAAAGTTCATGCTAGACATACCTCTAGGATAGCCAGGAAGGGGACAAAAGGGAAGGGGCAAGCAATCAGCAATGCAAATAAATCAGTCTTTAGTTTTCTACTGCCTGCTTGAATATTCCAGTTTGTAGCTTTGGTCTTAAAAACATTTTCTATTGAAAAATTGTAGGCTTTGTTGTATGGCTGTGAGATACATAATCTTAAATTTTAAAATATTTTATTATATTTTTTTCACTTTCTTTGATGAAAAGAAAGAAAGAAAGAAAGAGAGAAAGAAAGAGAGAAAGAAAGAGAGAAGAAGAAGAGAGAAGAAAGAAGAGAGAGAAAGAAAAGAGAAAGAAAGAAAGAAGAAGAGAAAGAAAGAAGAGAAGAAAGAAGAAGAAAGAAAGAAAGAAAGAAGAAAGAAAGAAAGAAAGAAAGAAAGAAAGAAAGAAAGAAAGAAAGAAAGAAAGAAAGAAAGAAAGAAAGAAAGAAAGAAAGAAAAGAAGAGAAGAAAGAAAGAAAGAAAGAAAGAAAGAAGAAGAAAGAAAGAAAGAAAAGAAAGAAAGAAAGAAAGAAAGAAAAAGAAAGAAAGAAAGAAAGAAAGAAAAAAGAAAGAAAGAAAGAAAGAAAGAAAGAAAGAAAAGAAAGAAAGAAAAAGAAAGAAAGAAAGAAAGAAAGAAAGAAAGAAAAGAAAGAAAGAAAGAAAGAAAAGAAAGAAAGAAAGAAAGAAAGAAAGAAAGAAAGAAAGAAAAAGAAAGAAAGAAAGAAAGAAAGAAAGAAAGAAAGAAAGAAAGAAAGAGAAAGAAAGAAAGATTACTCATAATTAAAACAGAATGTTAAAAGTCCTAATTCTTTTTATGGTGAATAATCTAAAGTGATGGTGCAGATGAACTATTGATGCTCTTCAGTTTGTCTTTATTGACATCCTAGAGTGAACTGGTCCATTTACCTATAATTTTGGTAAACAGAATGTCCATTATTATTTCTTGTAGTTTACAATATTATGACTAAGGAAAAATCAAAAATATCTTTCTTCTTACTTATGCTGACTGTCTTCTCTTCATAACACCACATTTTTTCCTTAATTAGATGATTCCTGTTAATTGACATGTTAACTCACATGAAAAAAAAAGAAAAAAAGACTGCATGAGTGCCATTAGGGGAGCTCAGTGAAAAGCTATACTAAAAACGCAGTGGCGGTCAAAGCAAACAGTATCATAGTTTGAATAAAGAAAGAATGGTTTCAGACTAATAATAAAATGATATTTTATATATAGATTGTAAACTTTATCTCATAGCATTGATTTAAGCCAGGCTTCAGGGAAAAAAATGCAAACATATCTTCTGATTCGAGCAGGGGACGGACCCATGCAGGGTGGTCTCGGAGCAGTTTCTGCCAGGAGAGTCTTTCCTCCTTGCCTCATCAGTGGTGCATCAATGCAAGGTTAGAATGATCATCACCTCTGAGCAAGGTGAATGAAAGCATAGAAGGTGGTGACTGGTATTTTTCTACACTATTAGGCTACCTTTTCACAATCTTTATATTCAATAAAGTTATATATAAAATAAATAGTGGTTGCATATATTCAAAAAGAATGTTTTGTCTCTGACCTATATGCATGCCTTTCCTAAAACAGGGTTCCTTTATTTCAAATCTGCTCATTGTAGCACTGATTATGGTCCTGCATCAAAATTTGTGAAATAGGTTTATGATACTCTAGAAACCATGTGGTTTGACTTTACATTTGGTGGGGAAGCCGAGGAAATCAAATCAAAAACAATGACCTTTCTGCTTTCCGCATTTCAGTATGATGAATATTTTGAAGCATGTCTTATGGAACAGATGCAAAAAAGTAGCTTAAATAAATTGTGCTGGCATTGGCATAGTATAATCATCTGAAACTGTCACATTAATGGTTCCAGCTTATCCTGCAAAAGGAAAATGTGATAAAAATAACCAGAACAAGCAAATACTTACTGGGACCATAATTCAGTGGAATGGAAATGATTGTTTGAATACTTCATTTACACAGCATATCAGTAAGTATTGGCACTAAAAAAGATAGTAAAACACTAAAGCTTGACTAAGAGCAGTTTGACAATTCCTTCAAAATAATGTCTGTTCCTCAGAGTAGGCAATCTTCTCTATAATCTGCACCAGAACAGACTGACTGATAGAATCAATTAACCACCAAAATCCCTAAACCTCCCCAAGTTCTTATATGCTCATCACAAAATGCTTATAGAAATGAATAGAGTTACAATTGATTGCTGTTAGAGCCTCCTATTTTATATCTGAAGAATCTTTTTCATCTTATGCATTGTTCATCTTGGATTACATGGTGTGAGTTAAAGAAATTTGTGCTTATTTTAATAAAGTTAATTTAAAGTGGACAGACACAATTGTGAAGAGTGCAATAAAAAGATACAATGCATTTTTCGTCTATATTTCTTCCTTGCCTCAAGAATTGACTCATGTCTAGCTTCTAAATAGATTGAGAAACATTATAAAGATAATTTACTATTAATCATGACAATAAATGAATAGAAAAATTTACTGCTCATCACACAATTCCAATTTTAGAAAATTAAAATGAGGCGGAAAAGATCTCATTGGCTGTGTTACCAATTATTTATATGTCTCATTAAAAGCTTAACATTTTACTCACTGCAACTACATGATTCAGTATCCTTATCTTCAAGTACCACCTACTGGTTTGTCCTTCCTTATCTTTAGAGGCTGCAAAAGGTCATTTTGTAAAAATAGCTGTATATGTACATATGTGTATTTCAATTAATTAAAAAAATAAATCCATTCCTACCTGCAGTGTATAAAATTATCATCACAAATCCAGCATGTTTTTACTTTTCTGCTTAATGCTACAGAAAATGCATCAGATAAGGTTCCTCACCCTTTTCTTCACAGCTGGCTAATAGCTGTGAGTTTTCAGAAGGAGAAACAGTACCTGAACTGCTCATTTTTACCTTAATTGTGATATTTTTAATTTGTACAGGAAAACATATTCTTAGCTAAACAAAATGCAGTTGAACTAAAGAAACAATACAAATATTAGAAATGCCAGTAGGATAATATGTGTCATGCTATTATCTTGTCAGAAGCTTAAACATGCAATGAAAGAAAAATTTTAATCAGAAAATTGCACCCTTTTTCAAAAGAAATGTCACGGAGTAGGAGTTCATAAATCCACATTCATCTGATGTGCTATAGTGAATTCAAATACGAATAGTTGCAAAGACTGCATTATCACATTACCCACTTCTACCTGTTTAAACATTTTGAGGAAAAGTAATACCTGCTACTATTTACAAAGCAGCAAATGAAAGGGCAAAATGTTCCCATTTCTTGTGGAGCTGACTGACCCTTGTTCTCCAAGAGAACAGTTTGCTGCTAATAGAAAAATAAACAACAGATGGCCTGGAGGAAACTTTTTTTTCCTTTTAATGGGTTTTTACTTAACAGAAATCCGTAGCTTAAAGTAGGTCATTGTTAGCCGGGAATAGAGAACTATAATAGGCCTCAGCAGTTTAGATTAAGTGGTAAGAATGGCCACCAGTATGCCAGGACTACTTGTGTCTCTGGGGAAAAGTTACTTTTTAAATAAAATATTGAAGTTTTAATTCTTTGTTTTAGCAGAAATTTCACCTGTTCTATTCTGTATGCTTTGGTGACTGATAAATAGAACATATTGTTTTGTTGTATTGTTTTGTTGGTTTTTTGTTGGCTTTTTTTACTTTTTGTTGTTGCAGAGGGTGGGGGACAGGGTTCTGACCCCAAGGACAGAAATGTAGTTAGTAATCATCTAGTACCAAAATTCAGATAATGAGGGTGAATTACTATCATAAGTTTTTTCCAAGCTTTGTCTGGATACCTTAATGTATTTTTTGCCTACATCTTAGCGCTTCCATTTTAGAAAGAGAATGGATTTTTTTAAGAGATAAAACCAAGACATGAAGATGTGGGGCAGGTTGGGAGACATGAACAGGGAGCCGGAGTAAAATATTGTTGATATAACTTCTACAGCACAGGACCAAATTCAACATAGCATCAAATCCTTTTCTCAGTGCGGATGGACCAAGAATGAGTAAAAACCTGCAGAACATTTTCCAGCACATAATTCCATACTTCAAACTAAACACTGGAGGTTTCTGATGCATAGAAAATATAGGAAAAGTTACATCTCGGGACACAGCAGCGGTGGGTAGAGACTGCTATGCATTGGGTTGGTTTACGTTTGATGATAACTACAATTCATCAAAGAGGAGGTAATTGTGAGCTCATTTGCTGAAGGAATCTTTTTTCTGTTTCTTCTTCCTCTTCTTATCTCTTCAAGGTTTAATTGGCAGAAAAGAAGTATTGTTTTCACAATGAATGTAGTCATTGAGAAAACAAAAATAAAAAAGGTGAAAAAAATCAGAACAAGTGAATAAGAACAATTCAAGTAAATTCAAGGCATCCTTGCATTTTTTAGGTCAATATGCCCTGGGATAGTGCACACTAATGAAGTTCACCTCAGTACTATTTGACATAATTGTGTACATACAACAAAGAGAAAATACAGGGAAATTTTTTCTGTATTGATTTTATCAAAGAAGTTACATCTCCATTTATGAAAATCATAAATAATCACTATAATTTACAGAATTTTCCCTTCTTTTGCAATCATGCAAAAAGCATAATTTAAAATTTGTGAAGAGCTCCTACAAAGAGTTATAAGAAAAATTATCACTACAATAAACAGGCAAACTTATGTCATATAATGATCTTCACATAAAAATAAGCTGAAATGTGCACAGTGAGAAAAAAGGAAATGTTTAGCTGAGTAAAGAGATATATGATTCAGAGATTTGTGGGCTGTGTGTAAGTTTTAATTATCTATTCATGTATGAAGTCTGTGCCTTGAAAGAATGAAAAAGTTTTTATTTTATTAACATCTAGTGGTTAGAGGAAAGCAAGAACAGGTAATATTTTACTTTCCCAGTATAATTCAAATCAAGATCAAAAATTTAAAATTAAGTTCAATATGAGAAAGAGCAGTGACTATACCTATTTGGTACATGTTTCATGTCAAAAACAACCAACCAAATGTAAAATCTACTGCTGCTAACCAGAATAAATGCCATGAAGTCATATGAGCAAACCAAAATGGAATGATACACCCCATTTGGTCATCTGAGCTCTGAATGGCTGGAAAATGAAGTCCTCTGGAGACTCTTGCCAATGGAAAGACCGTGATGATGCAGTCTTTGCTTATCAGTTGATTTCTTACATCAAAACCATTTATGATTACACTATTTGTGGCTGAATATCTTCAAATTCTAATTCCAACTAGAATGTATTCATTAACATTTCCATTAATGTGTTTAAAATTAATTTTAGAGTAATTTACAGAAATATATGGACACTTACAAAAGTGAGCTAGGAGTGTTCTCAAAATAACACCCAATCACACAAATTCCATTGAAATCGGAACTTGACATATGAGTGGTATAGTGCCCTCACAATAGGGCATAAAGTGAGGTAACCAGTTACTAAATATTTAAAAGCAATAAAAAAGACTGAAATCTCATGTGACGTGTTACCTAGCTGTGATGGTGTCCCAGTACTTATTTTAGACTTTAGAACTGTTTAAGCAACATAGTTTTGGCTCTGTAGAAGTTGAGCTAGGTTCCTGCTTAACTTCCTTCATAGTCTAAAAAACATGCTGGGAGAGCTATTTAACTCTATTCAGGCCATTAGTAGTAGCAATTCAGTAGAAGTTTGGAACTTAAAAAAATTGTGGTTTGTTTTTGTTGCCACTTATATAAAATTTATCCCAAATCCTGGCCACTGTAAGAAGCACGTTGCCCTCAATCAGACTTGAAATAGGAATATTTTTAATAAGAACCTTTATACAGGCTTCAGCTTAAAACTATTTTAAGAAATTTAATAGTATTTAGTTTTTCTCTAGTAAAATTAAATTAGATTGTTAACATTTATTGCTATTTTCCCCTCTTAATTAAAATGACCTAAAAAGAACATATAAAACATTAAATGGAGACCAGAGGCATTCCAACAAATTATCTTATTACCTATAATTTTTTCTAAGTCTCCAAACTTTTCTGGGTTACTGGGTTTTTCTTCTGTGTATTTTTGTGTATCTTTTCAGTCTGTTCATTATAGAACAATGAGATAAAACTTGATACAACCTATATAGGAAAAGTCTAAGATCTCCCAGCTCTGTTTCAGATATGCATAAATAAACAGCTTTCTAACCTGCATTAAAACATTCACAAATTTAGATCTTTGGTCAAAAGAAATCCTCTAGAATTCCTGTGTTACTCTACATTAAAATTTTAAAGTGCTTAAGTCAACACTTTCCTGGCACACTGCATATTAGTTACCATGCAAGCCATTGTGCCTAGCTGAACAAAGAGGAATAAATTGCCTTCTAATTGAAATCTATGGAAGGCTGCAATTAGCTTCGCTGAAGCCACTATACCATTCTCAGCCTTGGTTTCTTTTTTTTCTATGAGGATGCAGGAAAACCTGTAGTACCTTCTGTAACTGTATGAAGTTTATTGTTAATTACAACCTTTGATGACAGGCTGCATACTTGTTGGCTGTTGTTCCAGCTCATAAAGCAAAAACAGCAATGTAATGGTCACTGTGGGTAAAAAAGAGGAATTCCCAGGAAAACACTGGGTAGAAAAGAAAGTGAGCAGAGGAAAGAAACAAGAAAACCTAAATCTGTAAAGGAAATGGAGACCATCAAGTGTGAGACTTAAAGTCTTGCTAGAAAGGGCAAACAGAATGGCACGTCCTCTCTGCTAATTTGATCATCAGACATCCAAGCCCCACAGTTAATGGGAGAGACCTGTAGCTTTATTCTAAAACTACTCAAGGCCAAACTAGTCAGCTCTGCAGAGCTTGATAACACTGTGCTCCAGAAGGATGGGCTCACCAGGATTCACTTATATGACAAAAGGGTTTGCCAATAGTTTGGTATAATAGTTCTCTGAACAGTCAAGAATATAGAATGCAAGAATATCAAGGAAAAAAAAAAAAACAAAAAAAACCCACCTGAACACAAAGAAAAATTTTCTGTAAGTGGTGGGATTCTTTATAATAATTCTAAATAAATTATGAACTTGTTGGCACGGGCATTCTGAAGGTGAAAATAGATGTTATTTATAATAAGAAATTAATGGGAAAAAATCCACCCAATGGCAAACGAATATGATATTTGTACACTGTCTTCATCTTCTGGTGCTCCAATCCCCTGATTCCTTGCCTGATGTGGCAAGAAATTTTTTGTTCATAATATCTGTAATAATATTTCTATGTGTCTAATCCTTGCATCTATTACTGACAATTTTCAGAAAACATTTATTGGAGATGTCAAAAACACTGATAGTTCTATTCAAAAAAAGGAAGCCGAAAAAACCACAAAAAGTCCTGAAACATTTTCCAGTTATCTGATCTTTTTCTGTTATGGATGAACTTAAAATTTGCATTTTTCAAAATTACTGAATGATTGTATTAATATTTTAATATTGTCCATGCTGTTTTTTTGTTTAATTTTATAAGTATTATTTATGTTTGCATGAAGGATTCTTCCCTAAAGACTTTTTCATTTTGAGCACCTTAAGTACTTAAGACAATAGTTAAGCAGTTTTGACGATAAAGGATTGTGTATTTGCAGGAGAGATTGTTATGGATTTTCAACATGGGACATTCTCTAGAAATTGTTCTAGAAAGGGATCATTATCTCCTCTGCATCCTTATCAGAGATGATTGAAGTACTTTCAGAAAGTTGTTGTCTCTATCTTCCAGCATTTCTCAGCAACTTTACCTAAGGGTAATCTGCCATTTCTCTATGCTTTGGAAACAAGACATCAAAAAATCAAGGTATATTTTTGTTTTTTCTGTACCTCTATGTCTGATATATCGAGGAACCTTCTATGTATTCCTGGTGATTATAAACGTCTTCCCCATAGAAATTGATTTTTACAAGCAATGTTCTTAGTTTGCCAGAATATAAGAATCTTTATACATTTGTGGCTCTAATGAAAACCTTCAATAGAGCTAAAGGGAAAAAAAAAAAAAAAAAAGACAATGAGAGCCATTTACAAAGTAAAATATATCAAATTTATTTTGAGATAGGCTGCTTGACTATTTAAAAGATCTTTGGATGATTTCTGAGCTGATAGGTACCACTTTTGAACATGGCATAAAATTACACTTTTACCATATTTTGACATCATGTTGAAGGTATATATTCCTTTGTCCTTTGTCCAGTCTTTCATTAAACATATTCTTTCTGCAAAAGATACTTTTAAGATCATGTTTTACAGAGTTAATGTTCTACAGCTTCTGTATTTGCAAATTTGTCTCTGATTGCTCATGGCAATTGTCATTAAGCATTCTATTGCAGTTTTCCAAATACTACAGGGTAAGACAAAGTTTAAAGTTCTGTGAGATGTGAGCAAAATTGTCTCACGAAAGGTGCACTTTTTTTCCCTCCTTTTTCTTTTTTAAAATTTTTGTCTTACTTTATGTTTTTTCCCCCCAGACTGGATTGAAGCAACACTTGACATTTTAGTTCAAGACACATCCTAGCCATGACTGTCATATGATTCTGAGACTAAAAGTGTTTTTTTTTCTCTTCAAAGACATTTCTGTTTTGCTTTTACTATGTAGAGAACATTTGGAACTGTATCTGTTCTTGAATCAATATTCATATGTGACATACTACCTTCTCATCAGGGCATTATGGATAATTCAAAATATTTCAGTTTCTTATCTAGGTATCTATTAGATTAAATACTAATCCCTTTTTACTCTTCCACAGAGAAGTAGAGTCAGCTTCACAGTAACTTAATGGCAAAACCAGACACTACTCTGTACTTACCAAGTTTAAACCATTATTTAATGGTTTAATGTTTAGAGGTTTAAGATGCAACGGGGAAATCCAGCAGAAAGCACACTCCCAAGATATTGCTGCTGTTCTATTGTGTGAGGACTGTCAACATCTACTTATTGTCTGTTTCAAGCCAGTTCAATTACAGAAAGAAATAAAGTTAAATTTTCAGTGTCTCTTACATTCTACAGTAAAAATTGTAAATTGTCCAAATTGTCCCAAGGGAAGCTGTGAGTTATATGCATTTACACCATCTTGTCTGCTGCTACTGACCATTGCTGGAGCTGTTGGAATCTCAGGAGACGAGGAAATTGGAGAAGCAACACACTGCAAATCACTGTTATTTATCTGAGCTTTACCTTATTATTTTGAACTCCATGGCCAGCAACATCCACAAAAACCTGGCACACTGGTCACTTGAGTCTTCAACATCACTGAATATCTGAGAGGAAAGGGGAAGGAGTATTGCCAATAGCAGCAAGCTGAAAAAACATTTTTCAGGAGAAAATATGTTGAAAGCATAAGCAGAAACCCAGCCATCCTTACAGAATACGTTGTAAATATAAAGACATATTTCATTCCTGTAAACCAGAAAGTTCTGAAGATATGTTAGAAGATGGAATCTGACCTCTTCCTTTCTTCTCTTCCAGCTTGCATCTGTTAAGCATTATATTTTACAGACATGGAAATAGAACCAAGACTTTTAACACTGTTTCCTCTTTGAAATTTTTTAGGGAATATTAGAGGCCTAATATTAGAGGCCTTCCTGTCCACTTGGAAGCTTAAACAATGTGATAGCTATCTAAAAATTATGCAGCTACTTCTTGACCCATACTTGACCCATTCCTTTTTTGTCTCCTAGTGATTTCTATGGGGAATGTTGAACAATGTTGAGAGAGCAACCATCCCCAGGGATGCTGCTGTGT
This sequence comes from Sitta carolinensis, assembly GCA_032173965.1. Taxonomy (NCBI): domain Eukaryota; kingdom Metazoa; phylum Chordata; class Aves; order Passeriformes; family Sittidae; genus Sitta; species Sitta carolinensis. Next base: position 30,100,627 of record CM063285.1, read on the forward strand.
CACTCCTTCTCCGTGCAGGTGCCAGGGTACCTCCACTGTATTTGTTGCCATATCACCAAACACTATCCTGATTAGATTGCAGTATGTTTTGTCTTTGTGCTTAAAAACAATGATTCTGTTTGGTCCTAGAAGGACAGCATACTCCTTCGCTCAGGTGAATTAGGATTTGTCCTTTATTTCTTTTATCTATTCCTACAAAAGAAAAGATGGATGAGTAACTTCGCCTAAGGAATACTGCACAGTGCACTGCTTATACATGACCTTATCGGTCCTCACTGAGTGTTAATGACTTGGTTTTATGCATTGTCTGAAGAGTAATGACAGCAAATAGAATTCATGGAAGTTATTAGTATTAGTAACAGTATTAGTATTATTATTACTATCATTATTATGGATTTATGCTTCAAAAAGCATAGGGATTATTATTTCAGGGAATCATATACTGAATATCTTGCACTCTTTTGAATTCGTTACAGCATTCAGAAATTGGACTTTTCAAGTAAGAAAAAATGTAACAGTTATGTTACAATTCAGGAAAGCTATAAGGAAACAAAATTTTGGAAAAAATAAAACTCAGAAGATAATTTTCTGATCTTGCTTGTCTGGTATATTTTTTCTTTATTCTGAAAAACTTTTATAAATATATCATAAAATTTTCATTTAAAATATTTTTTCTTGCATATATTCAAAATGTTTTCAGAAATCAGAATAATTTATAAAGAAGGTAGCAAACAATGCACATTTTTTCTATGAAATTCGCTAGTTATTAAGCCAAACTAGAATTGAATAACCTATAATATAGCAAATAAATTTTTCTGTATGTAAACTAATAAAAGGAAGTAATTACAGAAGAGTAGTTCATGATCAAGATTTCAAGTTGTAAAATTATTAGAGGGATGGCTAGCCTGTAACTACAGCCTTATAGCCTTAGCCTATAACTCTGAAAATGGTCCTCCTCCAGGTAACTCTTAAAACACTCTCAGCAATGGATTTGTCTGATCTCAAAAAAGGTAAAAGACTGTTACTACCAGGGATTCTATCCTACAATTTGAGGTACACATAGAAGAAGTGCCTGGGTTTGTTTTTTTTTTTTTTTTCCAACTATTGTAGCAGTATTATGAAAGGTATTACTGTTACCTTAAATAAATAGCTCAAAATGATGGCATTGTTTTCATTTGGTAAATCATCTATTTATAACTAAACATATTATCTGATTCACATTTTTCAATATGGCATTCAAAGCAGCTATGAAAAATGTACATGAACAATTGTTAACCAATGCTGGCTAAAGTTAATGAGAGTATAAGTATTTACCACCTCAGAAAAACCCCAACAAAGTGACAGCATGTGTCATGGTGATGCCAGACTAAACATTCAGAAAAGCTTATATCAGAAGACTAAATGGAAGTCAGGGAGAAGACTTGACTGTCCTCAGTCTGTTTCTGCATCTCCTAGAAGTTGTCCAAAAGTTAGAGTTATTTTTTTTCTTTTTTGAAATCTTTGAACTTTTTACAAAATTATGTATTTCCTATACTAGAACACATATCCAGTTTAATGCATATCTAAATAGAATCTAACCATGTCTTGGGGTGTAAGGAACATTGAAGAAACTAAAAAATAATTAATGGTCAATGAAATTAAATAAACTTTAAAATTATTAGATAAGAAAAATACAGTAAATGTCTTTGTACTGATGTAGAATTTGTCACTAGAATTCTGATAATTTAAATTCATGGGATCTGTTTTGTATCTCAGAGTGGAACACTGAGTAATTCTTATCTCTGAACACATCCTTTGAGTTTGCATTAAACTTTTAAATTATTTTCTTTGTCATGCTAACAAATGACATACAAGTTTGGACCTAGCATGTTGGTCAGTTAGGTTAATATTTCAGGATGTAGAAATGATGTTCATGATGTGCTACATTACTCAGGAAAGTATTTTAAACTGTTTATATTCTCTTTAATGTATATGTATTCTTTCCAAAAAGAATAACCAGGAATATTTTGCCAGGTTTATCTAGATGTAAAGATCAGGTTCTGAATGGTTTTTTTACTGGGAATACGAGGTGTGCTATCAGTTTTGTTTTCTTTCTCAAAGGTCTTATTAGGATATTGAATCATGGTCTGCAAAGGAATTCACAAATACTCTCGACTCTGCACCATTTTCCTTGCTCGTTTTGTAAATAAAAAGAACTTTAATGACAGTACATAGAGCAAGGATAAATTCTGCTTGTTTCTGCTAATGCATCTAATTTATGCTACATAAACATCTGTAGCATTTTCATTGACCCCCAGAAAACTATTCATGAATAAGTATGAGCTACTTCCCATATAAACATGTAAACAATCAGGCAAAAGACAGATAAATCAAGACAATGTCAACATGGAAGAACAAGACTACTAGAAGCAGTGACCATTGGTAATTATCTTTTTTTCAGTCTTGTTTTTAAATGCTTTCGAAAGGCTTTTAATAAATTTTGAACACATGAACTGAATTATTGAAATACTTTGTTTGAGAGAAACATTAACCCTAGTAAAGCATGGCAAACTGAAACACAGACTATGGGAATATATTTGAATAAGTTAAGAATTTTCAAAAAGCAAAGGATTCCTTTCTTGTAGAGTCTCTACATATACATAATTTTCTGTGTCTACCTACTGTCAGTCACGTAATTTGTAAAACTGTATTTTCAGCCATCAAGCCCTTCGTCTCCTTCATATCCCAAACTTTATAGAAACACTGTGACAAATGCAGTTGCTGGGAGAAAGACAAGGGAATAAATTAAAGATGAATAGGTCATTAAATTTTACTATGTATGATGCAAGTCTGGCCCATCTATGACTTTCAGAATGTATTTGATATTCAATCAGTAATTTTAAACACAGCAGGCCAGTGTCTGTACATGTATATAAGAACATACACCTATGTAGAAACCAAACAAACTTTTTAATACTTTGCTGTGGAGTTTAAGATGTTCTTTTGTGTGATGTACAGGAATCTATCTGAGCCAATGACACTTATAAGTTATCCTCTTTGCTTAGCAGCATAAATCTAGCTCCTTCTTAGTAAAATATATACTCCTTCAGTGCATGTAAATATCTCCTGGAATTTTTGCATTCAAGACATTATGTCATATTGTGATACTGTTTCCAGATATCAATTTCCTTTTGCCAGATAAAATAAGGAAGAAAAAGGAAAAGCCACCCACTCAATATACCATTCAGTTCCAGAACTATGTGTTTCGTAGCCAAAACCATTCTTTGTGCTGCAAAATGGAGCTCTGTGAAGAACTACATTGTGACCAGAGAGTGAGTGGAAGCACTGCTTTTGTTACTAAACCAAAAACCATGGGGTTTCTTCAGTTTAATTCCAAACTCTTTTGGTTAAGGTATAGTGTAAAAGCAAACAAACAAAAAAAGGTTTTTTAACTACTAAAATGGATTGTACTGGTTTTTGTCTTTACAATAGTCCACAGATATGCTTAGATGTTTAATGTACTTATTTAGTTTGTGATACTAGAACACCTAGTTTATGATACAGGAATATATATAGCTGCACCATTACCGGGACCATGCAACACATAGGTTTTCTGCATCACATGACAGCACCAGGATCTGCACAGTCAGTCACTGGTGTGCATCAAGTCAGTCTAAGGAAACTATGGGTGCATACACCTCTCAGCCACTGCTAATAGTTTCTGCCTAATGTCACAAGTGACTGAAAGGTAAAAGACCTTTCTTTAACCATTTTTGCCTTCATATAATTATTTTTTTATCCTTGTACAAGCAGTAGGAGATTTCATTTATTCTCACACAGAATGGTTGTACCTGTTTGTTATATAATTCACCAAATTGCCAGCAATTTAATGTGGCATTTTTATATAGCTGGTTCAGCCCTAAAGTGCATATGTGTAAAATCATTTCCAAGCATATCATCTTACTGGCTCTCACCTTGGGCTATGGACAGGCTCAAAGGACAGCTCTTAAAACCTGTAGATCAGAAGGCTCCAGGCAGCAGTTTACAAAGATATGGGAAAGTGACAGAGGTTAGATGTATTCCCATTCTTGTCTTGAAAAAAACATCTGAATTGCACTACTGATAGCTTGTGTGTAGTCATAGCAATAAAACAAAGTGTGCTATAGAGAAGCCAAAGCTGGGCCTCATTGAGCCAGGCATAGCTCTGAGTAACAGCCCAGGTACAGCAGCAGAGAAATAACTTATCCTGCAAGTTACTTGTATGACTTCAGCACAGATAAATCCTTTCGCTAAATCTACTTTCAAAGCATGCCTTACTCATATCTTTGTTGTGCAGACAAGGTTAACATCAGGAATTTTGTAATTAATTTTAAAAAATTATAATGACAAGAATAGCAACATTTTGCTCTACCTTTCTGTGAATTTTTTTACTGCTGGCAAATTCTAGGCCTTTAAGTCTCACTAAGGGTCTCATTTATAGAAGCAAACTGGCAATGTAGAATATTTTAATAGTTTTTTACCTAATCCCTATTGGGTCTTTTTATTCCAGTTTTAATTCTGCTAAAGAGTTGGAACTTTCTATTTTTCTTTCCATAATTACTTATAAAAATATTCTGACAATATAACTGTTACAGAAGTCTGACTACAAGCACTGCAGGAGTGGTGAACAGATACTATTTTAGTTAATGCTTATATCTATGGGTTTTGAAGAAATGCACATTTGCAAAAACACATTCTGAAAGACATTTCCACACAGAATTAGCTGGATTGCATATGTAAATGAGATGCTATAAATATCCAAACACAGCAAGTCTCTATTCAAAAGTTAGCCCACCAAAATTTTGTGCTGCACAAAAAAAAAAAAAAAGATACTTTGGCTTTTTACCAGATTAATTTAAAATTTTCCTTCAAGACAGTTTGTGGCCAGTGTTAGAATTGTACTTAACAATAAGTTTCTAGTTCATTTCTACTTGAGATACCACAAGCTAACCCAAAAAAAAATATATAGCTCCATGAAACTGCCAAATGTCATTAAGCTCTGGTTATCATCTATAGATTTGATGAGGTTCACTCTAAACCAGCAATGAGCTGACTGGAAATTCTAATTCATAAGAGGAAGTTAGTTGAGTTATACTCTCTGCCAGTAAAATGGATTGAACAAAACTGTTACTGTGTTTTTGCATTATAGCCTTTCAGTCAGGGAAATTTACCCTGAAAAATAATAATACCCTCTGGAATATAAGCAGAGCACTAATACCTTTTGATTCTATAGTCAAAGCACCAAACAAACATAAATTCTGTGTCTGCTTCTTGCCTGCTTAAACTATAATTTTCTTTCAAAGCAATAATTCAATAAAAAAAATTATATGAGACTGACAACCTCCCCACTTATCTTGAGTTTAGATATATTAGTATTAATATAATATTTTTCAACTGAGTAACTAACCATCTGTGCATATATCTTTCAGGAGGAAAGTCAATAACAAGTAAACATATCTGAACATTCTTAAACTTGTGAGTAGGCACTTACTATTTTGCCTGGCATGCAATTTACTTTTCTGGTTTGAAAATTCTCTTAGCTTCCTTTGCCTCTATGTTCTGTTGTTCAGCACCACATGCTTCTCCTCATTTACTCTTTCATCCATTTTTTATGTTTTAAGTTTAAATCTTGCCACAAATTATTCCTGCCTTATTGCATTGTGTGATATTTTATGGACAGGGCAAGATTTGGCCTATAATGTCAACTGGCGCATAAAGCAAATGGGATGTCATTTGTAGGTTTATCTCAGATAAAGATTTGTGGGAACATTTTCAATTCTTACTGGCAGCACAGCTTTCTTATTTCCCTTCTATTAAGGAACTTGCCTTCTCACAATTTCTAAAGAAACGGTTAAGACTTCCACATTATCAAAACATTGGTGAATATAAAACATTTTCCCTCTAAAATCATTATAATGAAAATAGCAACAAGGAGTTATGATATGTCCATGTCTCAATAGCCTTAGCAGGTTCTCTTTTTTCCACAACATTGCATAGTATTTTTAATATAGGTTTAAGCTTCATATTCCCTTTTAAATCAGTAGGAGGTATCTTACTAAATTTCCTTGATAATGTAGGTTTTTGATATGTCTAAGTACTATTATTAAAATTATTTGTTTAGCAAAAAGACTTTCCAAAAGCCACAGTCACTAGTTACATGTTTCTCATAGGATTTATACAAATACACGTGATGCTATAACTCTCAAATCTTATAATCTTAAAATTTTATTTAAGAAGAAGTTGTTATCCATTTCATTTTATACAATTTACTGTTGTCTCAAAACCCACTAAATCAATTTCATTAAGCTGAAGCTTTTCTAACCATAAAGTTAACAGTGATTGTGCACCTTTTTTTATTGGAATCAAGATACTGACTTTCCCAGGACAGAATTTAGTTGTTCTGCCTGGTTTACCCCAATTTCCCAATAGACCTGTTTGTATGAGGAAGCTATAATTATTTCTGGTCATTGTAAATGCATGGTATGTAAGAACCACAAATTCTGAAACACTGTCAAATTTAGTTACACACTGATAGTTTTTTTTCTAATTGCTAGGGTTGGTATGTCATATGTTAAATGCAGCTTCCATCTTCCTTAAACACTGAATTTTGACAAATATCCAAACATATATTTTGTTCAGTAAATTAGATTCATTTCTGTACCTTAATTTGTTAAGTAACTGATCTTATTTCACAAAAGCACTTGAAACATCCATGGAAATAATAGACTTTCCCAGAAAATTCATTACATGTTTCTTTCATACAGCGTTTATTATTTACAGGCAAACATTTGCTACTGGCAAAATCTCACCTAATAAATTCTTGATTTCTATGTAATTCTATCATTTTTATCATAACAAACATACTCCCTTTATTTTTTGGAAGCTTCACTTTGAGATTTAAAATAAAGAAATGAAAGATTTCATTTTATTTTTGTAAAGATATAACTGAAAAATTAGAAATATGTCTGCATAAAATTGCTAACATTTTCATATTCAGCAAAGAGGCCCAAATTTTATCGTGAACTCTGGAGTAGACTAAGATAACTGTTCTCTTTTTGACTTATAATAAAAATAATAACTCTGGAGTATTGTAAACACCAGAATAATCAGTTCAGCTCCAGTGTCACTTCATAGCAGATTGGTGTGGGGTGGGTAGAGACAAAAGTTCTGTAAATTAACACAGACAAGTGCTAATACTATCAAAATAGTAGAGGGCTCTGCAGAGAAGGTTTGACACACAGAAAATATGGTGCTTATGCTTTTGAAAAAAAGACTTCCTGCTTTTGCAGATAGAAAGATGTCATCATGAGTCCTTCCATAAACAGCAGATGGCATGAAGAGTGCAAAAACATGAAGATACCCCTGAAACTAAGAAGGAAAACTTCAGCTGGTGTAACCATCACTTCCTGGTTTACATAATCTGAGGATTGCCACTAACTGCTTATTCCTGAGTGCCATCCTTGTCTACAACAAATATCAAAAAATATCCTTTTTTTTTTGATATTCTATGTATCAGTTACATTTTAGTAATTCGACAGGATAAGGTGTACATGGTGATCCACAGTGAAATACTCGTTGAAACTGGAACAACTGAGCTGGTTGCACAAGAGTAAAACAAAAGATCTACAGATGTAGAAAAAGTCTGCCTCATAAAGGTCATCAAAAAATAAAAGGGACAGACAGGCCTTAAAAGATTTTGTTTCCCACTGAGAAAAACGTGGACATGACAAAAGTCTTAGTGTCTGCACAGTAACTTTAAGATACCTAATCTAGCTGTAAATGACTCTCATTTTGTACTGGTTGTAGTTTAGCCATAAAATTCACTGCAAGTAAATTTACCTTGCAAAAAAATATTATCCTGTGGAATTGCTGATGATTTTTTTGCAGTAGTAGTGAGCTTTAAGCAGAAAGACAGCGAATACATTCTGACAGTCTTTCTACACATAATTATGTAGGATTATCATGGAGTTTGTTCATGAATTAAAAAAACCCACAACTACAACAAAAAATAAAAGAGAGATGAGCAGTGAGCTGGAGTAACGAAGAGACACTGTAGTCTGTTTAATCAATTTAGATAAATTTTTACCTTCTTTTGCATTGAGCAATAACTTTTCCCTTTCTATTTGATCAACTGTGTTCATGTCTTTTATGTTAAAATATTCTGAATAGTCAAATAAATTATTAGCAACTATAACAAATCAACTCTACAGAGGAAAGTAGAAGAGGTGGAAAAAATACGCTTTTGGAGTTGTACAGAGCATGAAGTTGTACTAAGCCAAAGTCCCAGGAGCTTTATGGCATTGTGGAAAGCTAGAGCCAGCCAGCAACAATATTTGAATAGGGGAAAAAAGTGGTTAAATGACCAGAAGAGGAAAATATTCAGGGTTAGCATTAGATTATATTAATGAGACCTATGTTTTACTGCAAAATGTGTTCCTTATTTCTAATCTTATAACTTTTTACCACAAAAAAACAACTCACTTGGATGGTGTCCCTGGTTGCCATTCCCTTTAGGTTCTTTCTCCCTATCAGCTTATGTCCAATGTCCCTCTCATGCTTTCTGTGGTATGAATTTCTTTCCAGGGTGGAACTTGCTCTTCTGATACTGCTGCTCACAACTGAAGTTGTGCAGCCAATCAGGCAACACCAGTTTATAAAAAAAGACAGAACACATTAGAGGTTAAAGTTCAGCCTCCTTTCCAGTTTGAGGTTGAACTGAGACCTTGATTTGGGACAGTGTTTGCTTTCATGGCTGGGTGGAATGCTGCTCTGCTGTAGGAAAATGAAGCAACAGTGGTCTAGGAATCTCCCTTCCTAAGGACCCTTCTTGCAGTTTAGGAATTAAAGAAATGAGACACTGATGGGACTATGTGAAAGAATCCACTTTCATAATTTCATAACTATAAGTAAATAGCACAACAACTAATATGTTCTGTAGAAAGAAATAAAATGCACGGAAGTGAAATTTCAGTCATTTAATGCGATTTAGCAGACTGCACTTCACTAAACCTGTGCAGTGCTGTATCATAAGGATGCACACAGAAAAGATATTTGAAAGGCCAATCTTCACTCTAGGTTGTAAAAATCAGAGACAAAACAAAGATAAGGGCGCTTGAATTGACAAGTCTCATTACACATTTGATTTGGCATTTTTAGTGTTCATGTAATATCATTGGCTGAATTGTAATTGATGCTGTGGGCTTTTTTTTTAAATGTCTGAAACTATGTAATGATATAACTTCCAAGAAAGACATGACAGCTGAAAACAACCACTCTCCACCAAATCCTGTTGAAGCGCAGAGTGGGAAAGAAAGGGCATAATTATATCTCTATGCTGAGACAGTACATTCCTCTCACTCAGAGAAGTACTTTCTCAGGTAATAAGGCATTGCTGTACAACTGCACATTATTTTACAACATCACAGCTGAATCATGTAGCGATAGCACTTCTAGGACCTAAAAGCACATATTAGAAGCTTCCCACCAGTATTTACGATCTGTGAATAGGTGAGGACCTTGTGAGTGAAAAGACGCTTAAAAGGGATATAAAAGCGTTGCTTTCACAAGGACAAAATTGCCATAGCCTTGCTCTGGGTTAAGGAGATATTTAAATGCTAATCTGTATAGTATTGCCTGAACTATTTCTCCCTTTACAATTCACTCAGTAGAGATGCTTGATGCAAAGATTTGTACATTTAAGAAGTAGGAGCCAAGTACCTTTAAGTGAGAGATTGTGAATTTAAATTTCCTGTTCAGTGTAGAGGACAAAGCTCCTCTGTTTAAAGCTTTTATTTATGCAACTGTGTATTATTTAATTGTGGATTTTGTCTTATCCTAAATAACTTACATGAAAATCGCATTGCAGTGGTTTTCGCTCATGCATTCTCCTTATTTCTTTATAATCTTCAACGTACATACATTAACACAAACAGGTTTTCGGACAGCTTTGTTTTTTTTCTCCTGCAGAGTGTGTGTATTCATGTGCCAAAAAGACATGGAGAACTAAATTCCTCCTGGAATTTCTCAAACACCACCTGTTCCCCTCATAACTCCAGTTCTAAGTACAGTTTGCCAACAGAAATCAGATAAAAGAAAAAGAAAAGGTAAAATTTCAAGCTTGTCAATAAACCCTGTTAACAGACCTCAGAATTTATCCCTAAGGCTTAAATGTGCAGGCAACTACATGGTACAGAGGAACTGAAAAGATTTGAAGTGCCCTAAATAAGTATCTATTTATCCTCCCTTGTATTGCATAACTCTCTTCTAAGTACTCCACTTTTTTTTCCCTGAAGGATCTAGCAATCTCTTTCCTTCATATGCATTTCCTCTTCATTGTAAGGATTTGATGAATCGGTCAGGGAGCAGAACACTGCAAGGGGACAGACAGCTGCTCATACAGTTTTGACTGCAGTGGAAGTTCACACTGAAAGTAATTATCATAAGAAATATGTGGATATGAAATCCTCTTCAGAACCTATTCCCCACATTTGCTAGTTTGGCTGGCCCAAAAACCGGACAGAAGATGGCAACTAACAATGATTACCAGTGCTTAAGTGCCAACAGAGCCCCACTAACAGCTGCAATATCCATTCCAGCAAACCTAGCAGCCACACTACAAGCACTTGCACACCTACAGATGGCAGTGCTAGATGTAAAAGATATGTTCTTTATGGTCCCCTTACAAGATAAAAATAAAAAGAAATTTGGTTTACCTTGTGAAGGTAAGCAATATACAATTACCAGACTCCCACAGGGGTATAAACACTCACCTGTGACTGCTCATGCTGTGCTTGCTGAATTTTTATGGACAGTCTCACTCCTTCAAGATGTAAAATTTTATCAATATGAAAAATATTGATTTATAGGTTAAATATTTCAAGGAGATTCCCTGAAAAGGTAGGGGGAGAAGTGACAACAGTGTGACAAGCGCCCCATAAAACAGAAGTTGAGATTCCACCTAAGAAACATAAATGACCAAGTAAAGATATAATGTTTTTGGATACTTGATATATAGCAGACCACATGGTGATTCCTCCAGTTACCTTAAGAAAAATCGAACTGCTGCAGGTGACCCCATATAAGAAAGAATTACAACAGTCAATGTGAACTTTAATGTATCGGAGTAAACTTGTGACTATATATTCTATTATTGCTCACCTGCTTTATTTACTTTCATGAAAAGGAAAACCACAGAAATGAAACCCAGAATATGAAGAGGCAGTAAGTAAACTAATAGAGGAATTAGAAACATATCAGTCTTTGGAACCAGTATACACAACCTTAAGTATGACAGTATGGGGCTTTGCTGAACGTACTACTGCAGTGTTGTACACGTTAACTGGCCTTGATGAACCAAAGCATCTTTATTATTCATCAGAACTGCACTTAAAGAGGCAGAACAGAGATATTCTGAGTGGGAAAAGGGATTTGTGTCTTTGGTTCATGCAGTTAAACAAGTTGAGCCACCAAAGAGTAACCTGACCAGAAAACTCTGCCAAGACTTGAACTGTTTTCCATTTCCAGGAACAATTCTGATGCTGATACCAGCACACCTCTACTGGAGATCTCATTATTACTTAATAAGTAAACAATTAATAAAAAATGACTTTTAAGCTTTTTGGCTCACAAGGATAGGAGGCAGATACTTTTTGAACTCATAAATTCCCTTGTACTACAGTCATATATACAAACAACAAAATTTGTGATGTTAGCTCTACTAGCTTACAGTGGTACTGCCCCTAATAAAACTGAGAAACTTTCTAAAGCAAGCTTTCAGAAGTACTCAAAAAGTTTTCCTCTTGTTCCTGGCAAGATTAAAAAGTACAAAATCCAGTAAGTAAGCACAGAATTTTGTCTGTTGTGAGCTGGTCACTTCCAGTAATTTACTCCTGTTTGCAAGACTTCTGAAACCTTTTTAATGTGTGTGGAAAAGGACGTGGCATCTGCTTTTGCAGGCCTTAATCACAGCTCAAGGAAACTAAAGGTAGTATGTACTGTAGAATTTTAAAATGCAATCAAAAGTTTCAAAAAAATTTTGGAGTCAGTTTAATTTAATTATATGCAGAGTATTTCACTGGATATAAGTCACAAAATGCCATGTGTCCATGGGCAACTACACATCTATTATTCTTCAATGATTTACCTGTCATGAAAAAGATAAGTTCATACAGAAAAGGTGAGAAGTAAAAGCTATAAAGTCTAAATGAAAACTTTGTGAGGCATAAAAAAAGATCTTTTCTCAATCATTGAGCCTGACTCATGAAGGATGACTTTTATATGATGGATGAATGTGGACCACTACCCTTTGCTTTAGTACACCCATGTCAGACTGCCTCGAACAGAGCAGTTTTCTTGACTAGTCCATCTTATGGAGACAGATGTCTCCCCTTCTGGTTAGCAGCCTATATTTTGGTGCCAGACTGCAAATTCCAATACCAATAACTGAAGCAAGGGGTTGCCTGGTGACTGAAGTGTGAAATGAAGTGCCACAAACTTCTAATCTCAGTAAATATTTTTCATTTATTGATTTTTTTTTTATTTGCTTGTTTATTTACTGAATTTGGAGTTGGGTGAAAAAATTAAGATCAATCATTTTGAGTACTGAAACTTTTCAGAAAAAAATCAATTAGCTGCGATCCAGCATCCATAAAAGAACATTTTTCTTTCTCATTTTAGAAAACTGGAAATTAAGAATTTGGATAAGAATATGTATCAGGAAAATGGAGATAGTCCTGTTAATCTCAATGTCAATTTCTTAATTGGGTCTAATCCATTGCCCAGTCTGTTGTCATCATGTGGACTGAATGTGCCATATCCTCTTTACAAGGACTTTTCTCTGTGACTCTGAAACATGCTCAGTTTATAGAAATCATTTGGCAATTTTTAGCAGTTAAAATCTGACAAATTATAAAAGCTATAGGGAAAAAAGGGATTAAGAGGACAGAGACAGATACTTTGCTGAACTCAAGGTGCTATTGTTATTATACTGAATACTGATGGGTTTTTTTTAACATGTAGGGCACACTCCCTCCCAGATAGGTCTGGATTACAGAATCAACATACTGTAAAGAAATAAAAAGCTTTTTTAGAAAGCTTAAAGTGCAAAGAAAGCTTGCCTTTAAGTCTGCAGATGCTGTGTGTGGCCACAGACTTTGCAGCTGGTATATTTCAGCAAAAAAACCTCAAGCCTTGTTGGCATGAAGCTGAGTTCCTATGGGTTTATCTCAGCTCTATCGATATATCAAAGCTTTGACTTACTTCCAAAAATACAGATGCAACAGTTTCTTCACCTCAAAATTATTTTTCTGAATGTGTGTGCAGCATTTAAACAAATGATGAATGTAGATATATTAACTAGGAAAAAAGAATATTGTTTCTATTGATAACTTATTTTCTACTCTAATCTCTCTAAGAGCACCGTTGGACTGTTGAAGTGGACAAGGTGATGACCTGGAAATTTCAGTTACATAATGAGTCTAGCAGAATAATTTGATGAGCATTACTGGAAAAATATTTCTCATTTTTGGAAGTGGTTGGCTTTATCTCAAATACTCTAGGAGGAATCTGCTAGAAACATCACAAGTTACTGAACTGTATTTCTATTTAATGACATTCCTGCAAAAGTACAAAGAGAAGGTCAAATACACAGAAACTACAGGTCACTGCAATTTTTGTGAGATCAGTGCACAAAAGGTACAATAATTAAGAAAAGAAAAAGATGAAAATCTGAAGCTGAGAGGGAAAATACCTGTTTCTATCACATAGGCATTTTTAAAATTTCAAATGTCATGGGTTGAAGCAGAAAGACGGCTCACTTTTTCCTTGAATTCTAGAATCAGATAAACAGATGAAGGTCAAACATAACGTATATAGTATATTTGTGTATGAGTGTGCCCACACCTATGTACTGCACTAATTTCTGCTGATTTCAACAGCACCATGTGACCTCTGCCACAGAGGCCATGCAGCCAACACAAGGAAGAATGGGGCAATATGAAGAGGCAGAGCTTAGTGGCAGTGGAAACAGGACACTTTAGGGCCAGGAGGGTGGTCTCAGATGCTGTCTATAGCCAATGGAGATGTGTCCTTGTGAGAGCTTCTTGGTGTAGGAACCTGACCAGATTTTGGGTACATGACTCCAAAAAGCACTCCTGATCCACTCTTCTGTTTCAGAGAGAGATTTTTCTTTCAATACTATGTTAACCAGGAATTATTTGGTGAGAGAAAATTTTGAATTCCTCATCTCTCTTAACATTATGGTAATACTTAAACATACCCCGGCAAAGGTCAGTAAAGTGTATATAACAGAATTGGTGAAAATTGGTTTGACACAAAATAACATTAAAAAGATTTCAAGATAAAACATGTTATTTCATATGAGCTTGCTATTGCTAATTTGTCTACCAAAAATTATTAGAGACATTTTGATGATTATCAACGGAGGAAAAATTCAGGTATGCCAAACAAGATAAACAAATTTTATGCTCAAGACAAAAAACGTGATATAGTTGGGAAAAGCTGAGACATGGAGTGATGTAGTAAAATAACAATGAGAAGCCATAAAATAACAATAAGTCATTATGAAAATGTGTACCACATGAAGTCAAAGATTTCCCAGAGATCCAGTCTAAAAGGGGTTCTGAAGACAAAATATTGAATTTTTCACAAATATCTGGTATGCAATATTTATTGTTCTTGGAAGAATTAAACACGAAGGTCATTACTATGATACAAATAATGACCCAACAGAGGAAAATATTTTCAAGGAGCAAGACTATTTGATAAAAATCTAAGTCTTTACTAAATAGAAAAGGAAACATCAACAACCACAGTGAAATTCCAAAGCTACACTGTGTCCTGTAAAATAAGATGTTTTTGCTTCAAGCCTAAGGGAAGAAAAGATCTATCATCTTGATAACTATGCCTATGCCTTGTGGTATATCCAGAAAGTGATACAGCTTGAAGAGTAACTGGCTGAACCCTTATCCATCATTTTCTTAAAAGACAAAATTTCCATTTTTTTTTTTTCAGCTTTCCCCCTCCCATTTTTCTCCCTCTATGTTTCCTCTTTATTTTGGTTCTTCACATTCAGTTATTTCTCATTGTTCCTTTTTCTCTTTTTTTGTTCTATTTGCTTCTCTTTAGAATATGTTGTACAAAACACAGACATTACAAATTTCATAAACTAAACATGCATTGAGTTGTCTGATAGACTGAAATGAGAATACTGCACAAATTCCATGAAGATTTTTATAAACTCTAGAAAGGTTCTGTAGAGTTTCAGTTTTGTATAATTTTTTTTAAGGAAGGGGGAATTCAACTAGGTTTCATGTATGCATTTATGTTTGCACATGCTTCATATATAGTCATTCAAGCCTAAAAACTTTTTTATTGTATGGTTTGACAGGCTGCTGATTCCTCATATTGTGCTGCAAATCTTGTAATCCATCAACTAGAAATAGAACAAATCAAACTTAATTTTATTTTTAAAAATCCAAAAAAACCAAAAAATGTCAAATTCTTTGTTTTCTAAATTGAAGTTCAAGCCATAAATTAATTTTGTGAGTGTTTAAATTTATCAATTTTTATACTATTCTGGTCATGGATATTTTTTCTTTTTAGAAAAAGACTTGCTCATCAACAAAATAAAACAAGCTAAGTACTGTTTAAAGTCCCAGGATATGAGATTTTTTCCAAGGCTCTTAATTATCCAGACATTCTTGCAGCCATGAATGTGGTTCTTAAGCCAAACAAAAGTCTAGAATCAAAATAGCATGAGAAATGTACAGTCACAGTATAAGTTGATGGTCATTTCAAACTTATATTTTGAGAAGATCAGAAGGATACTGCCTGATTTACAGGCAAATTTGTATGTCTTGTTTTGCAGGTTGCAAGAGTTGTTATTAAACTATTCATTTTCTCACACCACTAAAGGACACTAGGAAATTATTTCACACAAAAAATAAAAAAGGAAAATCTTTGCCAGTCTCTGCCTGTCTGGTTATTAAGTAATTCAATATGCCTTAGTGGCATTTTAGAAATAAAAGAGTAACTGAATGAAGGAGAATGACAAACAAAGTGGAGATTTTCCTTCTTTGCAGCAATTTTAATATCTGATATACATAAGATAAGGCCTTAAAATTGCCTCTAGCAGGATTTATTGATATTTGAATCAAATTACCAAAGCTTCAAATTTATTATCATGAATCTGTATATACATGTCTGGATGTGGAAAAAAGAAAGGTATAGGCAAAGGGAAGACATTTAATAAAATATGATCTGAATATTATACTATTTTTTTATACTCTAAAATATATAGTTAAAGTTTAACAACAATATAAAGTGTATTTACATTAATAGATTCACTCCTTCAAGCCCTGTAGTTTAAATTAGGGTGATTCTCCACAAGAGTCTCTTTTTTGTAATATGTTAGGAAGCTAATGCAACTAGCTAATTTTCAGATCAATATGTTTAGTAATATCAAAGAGAATATTCTCATTGAAATCAGTAAGGGTCTCTCAACAGAAAGGAATGTGGGTTTCGCAATATAGAGAGAAAAAAAGGAAAATTAAGTATTCCTCCTTCTCTAGCACTGTCAGGAGCTTAGATCTGTCCCCTGAGAATCTGCTTGAATCTGTAGGTGTTCCACTGTGATCTCTGTATCTCACCACTTTGTATAACATTACATGAGCCTCTGATGGCATAAAATTCTGAAAAAAACACCCCTCACCTTCCATGGAAAAACACAACACATTTAAAATAAATTAAACATAGGTTGAGCACTCTGTCAAGAGACAACATCCCTAATTGGCAGCTGCTGTTACAGTAGAGGTTGATTAGAGATGAGAGAGTAGTAATTCTCCACAGAAAGGAACTGTCTGATATTATTAAAAATTACCTGCTTGTCACAGATGTTCACTCCGCTTATTTTTAGCATGAGTTTGAGTTTGAAATACTGGAATCCAAATTTATCATTGCCCAACCCACAAAGAATATTTTTGGCAGTCATTTTTACACTATCAGCAAAAAATTAACTAAATTGCTTGACAAGTTGTAAAAATTCGGAGTAATAAAAAGGTGTTTTTAAGAGCAGTGTTTCTCCCAGAATTTTCTGATGGAGATGTCAAAACCATGGAAAAACTGGGGAAAAGTCCTGAAGAAATTAAAAAATAAGAAAAGTAGCTATAAGGATCAAAAGCAGAAAGAGATATAATGACAGGGAAAAAAAATACAGTGGGAAGAAGTTTTTAAAAAACTTTTAGAACCAGATACAAATAGGCTTGAGTTGTGCTTCAGGTAAAGCCCATATTACTTTTTAAGTAAGTTAATGGTCATCACTACTCTCAGTGGTGTCTCTCTTCCTCCCATTCCCATGTGTTGCAGTTTATCCCACTGGGAACTAAATACCATACAGCAGCTCATTCACTCCCCTCCCTCCCTCTCACAGCAGCCTCAGGAGTCTCTCAGCCAACTTCCCCCCAGTTCATATATATATTGAGCATGATGTTTTATGCTGTGGAATATCCCTTTGGCCAGTTCAGGCCAGCTGTCTGGCCATGCTCCCTCACAGCTTCTTGTGCCCTTCCTCACTGGCAGAGCCTGGGGCACGGGAAAGTCCTTGACTTGGGGTAAGCACTGCTTGGCAACAACCAAACATCAGTGTGTTATCAACATCATTCTCATACTGAATTCAAAACTGTAACAGATTCTAAGAAGAAATAAACTTACAACCAAAATTAACAGTGTTCACTCCTTATCCCATACCATTTACATCATGCCAGATTCCCCACTTTCTAATACCCCATGACCTTTTACAGAGTTATAGAATCATAGAATGGGTAGGGTTGGAAGGGATTAGAGGGGGTCATTAGGTCCCTCCTCTGCTCAAGCAGAGCACATTCTAGTGCACATTGCTCAGAATTGCATCCAGATGGTTCTTGAATATCTACAGAGAGAAAAACTACAACCTCTCTGGACAATCTGTTCTACTGCTCAAGACACCTTCACAATAAAGAAGTTCCTCCTCATATTCCGGTAGAACTTTCTGTTTGTAAATTCCTGTCTGTTGTGTCTTGTCCTACTGCATGGTAACATTAAGAGCCTGGCTCCATTCTCTTGGCACCTTCCCTTCCGACACTCACAGATGTTGATGAGGTCTCAGTCACGTTGATGATTTTCTCTCAGTCAAAGTCTTCACTTCTTTTGTTTCATCAGAGTTCACTCTTCACTGATGTGGCAATCAGTCTGGTTCTGATCCTTGGATCCAGAGTGGCAGAGTCAGACACTGTGAGTCACTCAGTGTGGTGCCAGGCCACAGAAGGGGTATTACCCAGTGTTGTATAGAAAGCAATACCATGCAATTTTATTAATTGGCCATTATCACCATAATTCAAATCCCTTTAAGGCACACCCCAGACTTTCCCATCCTTCATCATTATCTATCAAATGCCCCCACATATTTGAGCAACGACAAGAAGAAAATTAACTTTGTCCCATATGAAACAGGATAGCACACTTATTCTTTCAAAAGTCAATACTGTTTTAACTTGACTTGGAAGGACAGAACTCAACAAAGTCACTATTTAAAAAATAATGCAAAAAAATCTTCTCTAATGGCCTTTGATTATAATTATGAGCTTTGTGTGGCTTTGGGCACCTTTTACTTATCATGAAGGCACTGTATAGTGTGCAAGAATTCTCTTCCATTGAATGGTATCAGAACCTACGAAGAAAAATAGTAGGATTTAGAAAGTTTAAGAATAATCAAAAGGTGACAAAATGAACACTAAAAGATAACAAATAATAACAAGGGTATTTTAAAGTCTGTCACACAGCTTTACAGTATAAAAGTAAGTGTAACTTACTTTTATAAAAGAAAAAATACTCCAAAATATTCTTATGGAACATTGCATAGGAACATCAGCTTTTGATGAGTTGCCAAAGTTCTAGAATACCGACCTTTTCTGTTCCTCTTCCTTTGCCTACTTTAAAAATGTTCAAACGCTTTGTATAGAGGCCTCTTAAAACTTTAGACTCCTGATGCTGAGTGGTGAAGAGCCTTTTTCTTTTTTGTATACTGACTGCATCTGCCAGTCCATCTGCAAAACTTGCAGAGAGAAGGTTAGTGACAGTAAAGCCAAAGAATTTTCTTTAGGTGGCTTAGGTTGTTCTGTATCCCTAAACCCCAGAAATGCCTTTAAGTGACATGTTTCAGGCAAGTCACTGGAAAATTAAAAAAGCCCTTATAAAAACCAGAGGATGGTACTTAGCATCAGATTTATTTCTTATAAACGTCAGAATGCTTAACCCCTTCTAAAAATATTTAGCTCTTTCAGAGTTATTTAATCATAGTAGGTATGAAAACAATCAGAATTCCCACAGACAACAAATCCATAGCTCAACAAGAAATCTGCAAGAGAGTCTTCAGCATCAAAGATGTTTAAACACAAAGCTCCATATGCATATTATAATTACGGGAAATTTGTTTCAAGTTACTTTTGATTTATAACAAGCCACTGAAAACAGAAACTGGATCATTGAAACCATTATCCTTCTCCTTTTGAATGTAATAGCTAAACTTGTATTGATTTCTATAGACACAATCTTTTTTCTTTTTTTCTTTTTTTTTTTAAATAGCAACTGATAAATATGAATTATTGACACTAATAAACCAATTCTGAACCAATTTTTTTACACCAAAAAAAATCCCCACTGATTATAGCTGTGGAAAACCCCTTGAGAAAAATTTTACTCAATTCAATAGTTGCCAACAGCTAACACAATTTCTTTGCACCTGTTAAAAATAGTTCTAGCAGATATAATATTTCAACCATAATAATAATAATGTCTGTATATTTGACATAGGTGAAAGAAAACATAAAACAAGATGAGAGCTTATGATTCAAGGTTTGGGGTTTTTAAGTATTTTCAATATTATTCAGGTATTTTTCACAGCAGTAAAAAATTCACTGCCATGAAAGGAGAAATTATAAGGTAATTTTTTTCCCTTTCATCTAACTTTATAACCAAGAATAAAGAATGTAATTAAAGCCCTCAAAGGCCTGAATAACAATATTTCATGAAGGACTGGAACAGTAAGAAGAACACCAAGAACGAGAAATTTATGGCAATGAGTAAAGGATAAATCAATATGCTACTACTCTAGTTTGAACTCTCAGAGATTTCACGTGGATACACAAGAACATATGAAAAACTGTGCATATTTAGAGACAGGGTTTCTGTATATTCTTTTTTCACTTAGCTGAGCATTTAAACTATATGCACTTTGTTCTCCATTCAAAACCATGGATTTGAATCCCTACCTTACTGACCATATGTGGTCTTCAGTAAAGGAACACATTCAGATGTCTTATTATGAAATACTATAGCAGTGAAAATATATGATGAAAAGAACACTAAAACCAACTTGTCTGTTTTGCTGAGATTTCAACTTTATTGGTACTTCCATGTTCTGTTGTCAGAC
Source organism: Sitta carolinensis (assembly GCA_032173965.1). Classification (NCBI taxonomy): domain Eukaryota; kingdom Metazoa; phylum Chordata; class Aves; order Passeriformes; family Sittidae; genus Sitta; species Sitta carolinensis. Next base: position 30,121,127 of record CM063285.1, read on the forward strand.
AGAGAACAGCCACAGCACATTACACAAATCTGAAAGTTAGTGCTATAATATTCCTCCAGACAATTTCTTTTCTCTTACTTGAGCTCAAGGCACAAAAAAGAGTAACATAAAATTGATGTAATCAGGTCAATATTTTTCAATGAAAACCAGATTTTTCCTAGTTCTGTAGTTCCAACTCTGACATTCCATGAGTTAAAGTCAAATTAAAATGTGAACAAATAGTTTCTAAAGACTCTTGCAACTACACTTTCTCGACTAATTGATTTCTATTTGCCTGGTATAATAGAGATAATTGCACTTTTTGCATCTAGGTAGTCATATCAGGGTGCCAAAAGTGATTGCTAAAAGAGTAGAAATAAGTGTCCTGAAAACTGGCCTCAAACACTGTTTCTGCACTTAATTTTGCATGTCTCTGTATTGGATTTATGTGGTAAGGTTTTGGTAGTGGGTGAGCTACAGTGGTGGCCTCTCTGAGAAGCTACCAGAAGCTTCCCTTATGGCCCATGCCAGTCGGCTCCTCTTGAGACTGACCCACTGCTGGTCAAAGCCAACACCTCCAGTGATGGTGGCAGCATGTTGGGGATAACAAATTTAAGGGTGGGGAGAAAAAAATAAGTTAAAAAAGGAACTGCAGCCTGTAGGATGGCTCATATTGGAGAAGTTTGTGAAGGATTATCTCCCATAGGAGGGACCCCATACTGGAGCAGGGAGAGAGCGTGAATTCTGTCTCTGAGGAGTGACAGAGATATGTGATGAACAGCCCACATTCCCCATCAGAATGTGTTTCAGGGAAGATTTGGGGATAAAGTTAAGCCTGGGTAGAGGGGACATAGAGGAGGAAGGTATATTTTAAGATTTGATACTACTCATTATTCTTTTCTGATTTGATTTGCCATAAATTCAGCTGATTTCCCCAAGCTGAATCTGTTTTGTCTGTGATGATAACTGGTAAGTGGTCTTTCCCTGCCTATGTCTCAACACATGAGCCTTTCATTCTATTTTCTCTTCCCTGGGATAGTTACCTTTGGTGCGGATCTGGCATCCTGTCCAGGTCAAATCACCACAATCTTACAGGCATGGGATGAAAATTCTAAGATAGACACAGAAAGAAAAAGAAATGTCTTTCAAGTTGTTCACTTCTGTTAGTAAGGAAAGGTCCTATAGAATTTGTGCTGAAAATACACTGTGTGGGAAACCTTGGCAGAGGAAATCTTTAAGGAGGGAATATTCAGTGTTGACTGTCACTTTTGGCCTCTTCCAAAATTAGTGTATTTGTTCCTAAGAGGATTCTAAACTAGGAAAACTACAGATGGAGTAATCATGAACATAGAAAAGAGTAATAAAGAAATCCTGTATTCAAAATGTTGTTATTGGGCACTGTCAGAAAGAGCATTTTTTGTGCCATTTTCCATAAGCTTTCTATTTGTTGATGCTTAAAGAGGAACATTTACATATAATTGTAAAAAAATTACTATTTTTATTAATTTTACAAGTCATCTTAGACCAAAATTAATCTCCAAGATTTGTTTATTTCTTCCTCATAAATCCAGAAGTTAATTCAAGGTCCAGTCATAGGAGCTAAATTAGTTCTTTTATTTGGCTAAAAGAATGCTTCAGCCATTTCAAAGACTTCTGAGTTAACCTTAAAGAATGAGAGGATAAAGAGGGCCTATATGTATATATAATGAGTACCTAGGGTAGGGAGAGGCATATTTTTGTAAGATAATTATAGTTGCCAGGAACAGCTCCCAGGGAATGACAAGAAACCTTTTGTATTAAAAAAATAAAATCACAAAAGAAATGGTTATACTATAGACATTACTGACTTTTTTTCTTTGACAAGGAAAGAATCATTGTCAAGAAAAAAAATATAACCAGCCATATTTGACTGGAGGAGTTTGATGTTCTTCATTCAGTTCTACTAGTTCCTGTTTTTCCAATCCGGAAAAGGGAAAAAAAATTCAAATGCAGTGAAAAGCAGATGTTTGGCACAGCTCTGCTGTTAAACCCATTTTCTATTGTACCAAAATTACACTTTCTTATTTAAAACACAGATCTTAATAGTACCAAAGGGTTCCTTGACCCTTTTTACAATTAGACTCTATTATTTTATGTGCATGTATTGCACTTTTTCAGATTATTTTAAATTAAATGTATATATGAAGGATGTGTCAGACTCCAGACATGTTAAAATAATCTAATACTTGAGTTAATTTGATTTGACCACTATTTTATGTGGGCTAGTGATTCAAAATTTGTCAGAGTACAGACTTTTTCATAGCTCTCATAAGTCTGGTGAGCTTGACTCCCTGATGGAAAAACTTTAGTGATTGGGTTTATATTTGAAAGAAGGCTATTCCACATACTGCTTCTCTTCTGGACATATGGTCTTATGCCACAGATGTGCAATTTTCATTAGGTTTAATAGAATTCATTTCTGCCAACCCAGAGAACAATTTTCTGCAATTTGTCAGTTAATTTTAGAGAGGATATTTTAGGCTACATGATGACATAGTTATATAGTACTAACATGAAAATGGTTTTGAACATTTTCCACTAAGTACAACATTTTAATTTTACATTTGTACTACATAGATAAAGCCTAGAATGAAAATTTCAGCTAAGATAGTTAATGTAGAATACTGCAACATAGGACTAAAATCCACATTATTATGAATCCACAGTTAAAAACAGCAGGGAGAAAAATCATTAGGTTAATTGAGCTCTCACAGTGGTAAGCATTTACGTATGAACTAATTACATGACTCATCTATAGGAGTCCTATAATATTCAGGAGATATAATTTCGCTAAGAAATTTTGTATTTAACTCTGAAAAACCCTGTTGCAGATTATTTCTTCCATACATCCATGAAGATAAATCTGGCTGCTTTCACAGGAATTCAGAGATGCAATTAGGTCAAAGCTGAAGATATTTTGTGAACCATCATGACTCTGCTTTCCGAAACTGTGGTGAATTTGTTCTGTAACTGCAACATGCATTCTCTGAAGAAATCAGAAATCGAGGTCTAATCATTATTTCTGAAAGCAATACCAGGGTTATTCTGGCTGTGTGCATCATTACACTGGCCATCCTTGCCTCCAGCAGGTAGAATGTCCAGATTGAAGGGATGCCTCTGTAGAACGTGCTGTGGGTACTGGTAATCAGAACAGGGAGTTAGATTTGACTTCTGTTTTTCAATCCCCTACTGTATTTCTATGATTCTTTTGTCAAATTTTCATTGTGCAAGTTGACGTATCCTTTAAGTATCTAGTATCTCATTCTTAGATAATGGTAAGAAATAAGGTAATGTAAATGCATTTAAAAGTGCATGTAATGGGGAAAGAATTGAAAGTTTGTTTTGGAAAAAAAGGTCCCCTGAAATTATTATATATAATCTTTAGAATGCAAGGATTATTGACTGCTCTTCCAGAAGTGTAAGACTGCTGCAATACTGCTACGTCCTATAGGATGGGGGAAGGACCAAGTGGAATTTTCTCAATATATTTTTTAAGAAATCACTCTTTGTTTCAGTGAAACATTATATTATTTTGAGAGAGAAATATATTTTTATATAATGCTTCAGAATTTTACCTCAGAAATCTTAGGTGAAGATGCTATGCCTCTTTCCTAAAAAAAGGTAATAAAATACAGATAACCCCTAAAACCACAAAAATCTATAATAGTCTTAAATGAAATTCTATTTAGTCATTTACTGACATGATTATTAACTGGCTTCAACTTTACTGTCATGATTATTAACAGGCTTGAAGTACAAGTCTTGCAATGAAATGAAAAAAAATGTTAAAAGTGCTACAATATTAATACTTCTGCTTTTAGACTACACTTAGGAAACAAGGCAGGACTATTCTGTGGATGAAACAACTTAAAACACTGCTCACATGCAATAGGAGCTCATTATAGCGGTACAGTCTGCAGACTGAAAAACAGCAACTGCGTACAAAAAATACCTTTTTGAAAACCAAATGGACTAGAATCTCTTTGCTTCTTAAAGGCAATAAGAGCCATTTTCAACATTATGTTTCATACATTTTAGTTAGGACAGCTAATGTGCTCAGTCTTTTTTGAACATGGTGGTACTTAAAAATCTTTTCATAGAAATGCATTTGTTTCTTCAAAACATTCAGAAACTAACAGGACCAAACATTTAAGAAAATATTATCACTATGAAATCCTAGGGTAACTTTTTCATTTACACTTAGAGATGAAGAATGAAGTGAGTCTACTGGGAAGACCTAAAAAAATCTCAAGTAACACTCGAAAAGGCTCAAATCAGGACTAAACTTAGCCCCATATAACATTTAGCTACTATTTTGACACTCTACAGAGAGAAAATCGAAACTTTTGTGAACTCATTAAAGTTTCAAACACCATAACTCAGATCTCATTGATTTCAATGAAAGCAGCTGGCTAGGTGCAAAAATGAATCCCTACATTTATGTGTGTTTCTCCTGAAAGCTTTGAAACATCTACCTCCATGTATACCAGCATGGGAAAATTCCCGTTTGAATCACACTTTTCCCATTTGTGTACTGGCACATTTAGTAATTCCTTATGCCTTCTTTCCCTTTTTGCTTTATTTTTCTGTTCTATTTCCCTGGAGAATAAGGAAACACATACCTGAGCACCTTCTTCTCTCTTAGTTCTGTACTCCAGCTTCAGTTTATTGCTTCTGTCAGAGAAGAAAGGGAGTTTTCTTACCACTTGAATTTAAATGCAGAGTTATTTTCATGTCATGCAGAACTTTTACTCAGTAAGAGGAATCACAGATGCAGTGGCTCATAGCTGTCATTACTATGCCACAGATACATGTTTAGATTCTGGAGCATGTGTAGGCTTTCCTACACTACCTTTGTTTATTATGAAAACCATAAAGAAACCCTACCATTATATAAAATCTTTTCAACTAAAGTTTATTTTCTTTTGTGTCTTATAACCTTATATTTACTTTTTCGTGTTGCTGCTATGAGACTCTTTCACATTTAATTACTTTAAAACTCTTCATTTACCTTTGGAATGGTATCCAGGGGCATGCTGGATTTGCAATACAGCTTTCTCACAACATGTAGATTGCTAGTGGATATGTATATTTTGGACTTCTAGTCTTCTGTTCATGACTCTTTTCTGGCCAGTATCACCAGAATATTTAGTCAAAATATGGGGCAGCACAAGAAGCATAAAATGTGTTTAATTTTCACTTCCATAGAAATGTATTCCTGAGAAATGAAATAAAATGTAAGAGATTTACAATCTTGTCTTTTTATTGCATGACAGTAGTCCTTGGGACAGATGAGAGAGTGGAAAATGTAGGCCTGTATTCTATATTTCTTGGAAACATACAGTGATTTCCCTGGGCTGCCAAGGAAAAGATACACAGTTAGAATATGAACCACTCCACAGTATACCAAAATAAACATTGTGTTTTACTAGTAAGTAAGATTCTACTCCATTTCAAGTGTTTATGGTGTACTTCTTATTTATGAAGCAAAGGTATAGCAAAACCTCAACATATTTTCTGGGCTTCCACAAACAGAAAGAAAGCATTAAAAAAATAGTTTTTTGTACTTTTATCTCAAGCTATGTCATTGTATTGTATCTGTTTAAATTAGTTTCTTTCTAATATTTTCAAAGGACTTTACTGAGAAAGCCTGACCCATGTGTCATAGAGAAAGCACAGCTGGATCAACATAAGCAGTTAGAAAACATTAGACTCCATGTGTTGCATCTTCCAATCTCCAGTGTAACTGCAAGTGATAGGACAAACTAGGCAGAGTTTCTTCAATGACTTCAAATTCAAAAAGAGCCCTCAGAATTGTCATGGGTCTCAATGCCATTCACTCTAGGAGAAAAGTATAGCTAACTGCACAAACAATTTATTTCACTTGCTTAATATTACAGCAAGATTTAAAATTAAATAAATAATAAAAAAAAAAAGCTATGAGCTAACATAACACAAGGTCTGGCAAGGACAGACCTTATTGTGATGTACAGCCATTCTCAAATCAAGCACCCAGACAAAAAAATTTAGGATTGCAACTGCTATCTCAATCTAATTTCTGAGCTTACCTTAATTAGGAAAATAAAAAATCAGAATTAAAAATTTGCATAAGTAAGAGCCTATCCTAATACATAAAAAAGCCTTAGGAAAAAATAATATGTTCTGAGAGCTAACACACAATTCACTGTTATTTAGATCCCAGGTGCTAATTAACTAATCAAAAGCTTTCAAGTAGATCAAGCCAATCAGGGAAGGATCTCAGTAAGAAACTTCCAGAAATAGCTATAATGCCAGATGCAGAGTTAAGAGACCCTTTATCAAGTAAGGAGTATTTGATGAAGTGAGCACATAGACTGTGACATAGTGGTTGTGATGGCTGACATAGATTTATTTCTCTGCATTCACTGGTAGCATTTATAAAAGAGTCTGACTTGGAACCAGTACCAGGGTTTCCTTGCCATGTCAGAACAAAGATAAGAAGGTAGAATTATAAAAACTGAGCAAATGTTACTATGTTACTGAGATTTTTGTTTCAATTGCTATACGCATAGTAACCTGCTGTCTGGGTAAGTGATAAATATGTATAGTTAAGTTAAACCTGAAGCATTCAGAAATACTTTTAGTCCTCTAGGTATGAAAATTTGTCCTAAGAGACCTGAGGGCAGAACTCGCTTTTCTTTTACTAAAAAACAATTCTGTATTTCCAGGGATGTCAATTGAAAGCTAACTTCCAATTATTAATAGTATAATTTTGAAATAGGAAGATACAGAATCAGGTATGTAAACAGCTGAACTTGTCACCTTAGTGATTGTTTCAATTTAACTATGCACTTCATAAATAGTGAACTAACTTCTACAAATATCTAAGCAGAAATTTCTCCGCTGATCAGTGCATTGTTTTCAATTTACAACAGTTATACTTTACTATTTGTGAACTGTAAATAAGTAAGGTATTTGGTAAGATCATATTTTCAGTTACATCCTAAGTATAGATCCAGAGCTCCTTTCCTTTTTCTAGAACTCTGATGTACAGACAAGTGTCTGTGAAGCCCATTAAAACCCAGATACTTTGAGATAGTCCTGGACTCCCTCAGGGCTGTGGTCGCTTAACCAGGAGAGGATGGTACTGGGTTGTGTTCTGGTTGACCTAAAATTCTTAATAAATGGAAAAATTGTATGATGGCTCTTCAGGATTTATAATTCTTCTGTGTGCTTAAAACAGAAATCTATGACTTACTGCTTCAGAAGTATTTTCTAATAGGGCAGAGAAAAACATTCTGAAATTCAATAAAGGCAAGTACAGCTGGGGAGGAATAGCCCCCTGCACCAGCACAGGCTGGGGGCTGACCTGCTGGAAAGCAGTTCGGCAGAGAAGGACCTGGGGGTCCTGGTGCACAAAAAAGCTGTCAGTGAGCCAGCAGAGTGTCCCAGTGGCCACAAAGGCCAATAGGATATGTGGGGCTTTAGGAAGAGCATTGGCAGCAGGCTGAGGGAGGTGATCCTGCCCCTCTGCTCAGCCCTGGTGAGGTCACATCAGGAGTGCTGTGGCCAGTTCTGGGCTCCTCAGGGCAAGAGAGACATGGAGCTTAACAATTGTGATTTAGAGGACTGGAGTATCTCTCTTCGAAGGATAGGATGAGGGAGCTGGGCATGTTCAGCCTCAAGAAAAGAAAACTAAGACGGGATCTCATGTCTATAAGTGTTTGAAGGGAAGGTGTGAGATGGATCCAGGCTCTCCTTGGTGGTGTTGAGCACCAGGAGATGAGGCAAAGGGCAGAAACCAGTGCACAGGAAGTTCACTTGATTATGAGGAAATTCTTTACTGTGTGGTTATCCAGGCACTGGAGCAGATTGCCCAGGGAGGCTGTGGGATCTCCCTCACTGGAGATACTCCAGAGCTGTCTGGACACAATCCTGTGCTGTGTGCTCTAGGATAATCCTGCTTGAGCAGGAAGGTTGGCCTGAATGACACACTGTGGTCCTTTCCAATATTGCCCATTCTTTGATTCTGTGATTCTTTTAGACTTTGAGCTTAGTTTCAGGATGCATTTCACACTTCCAAAATCAGTGCTGCACTGCTCAGGAACATTTCTGAATTGCACTATAACACTTCTGTAGATGTAAATGGTAAAGGGCCAGTAGATTTTATATTGATAAATAAAACTTATTAGATACAGCACAGTATGAATGGTTAGTAGTTACTGTAAGGACTGTAAGACAAATAAACAGATGTAAGAAACCTACAGGACCAGTTTACAAGGCACTAAGAAACATAATGACTTTCAATTTGAACAAGACTCTACCTTGTTAGAACTTATAATTTGAGGATTTTCTAATATTCAAAGTAAATTACAATAGCTTCAGGCAGTGTGCAAGACTGTTAAAGCTACTCAGTTGCAAAGCCAAGGGATTTGATAATGTGTACAGTTTTTCCCTTGAGGCCAAAAATGTAATTATGAAAAAGTTCTGAACTGAAAAATAGTCTTGTCATGTGTTTTTATGAGAGATAAAAGATCATTTTAAGGTGAAGATGTTGTGTATAAGAAAGAAAATTAAATTTAAAAAACCCAACATGACCAACACTACAGCTGCTGAAGAATAGTAAAAAGAAAATTAGTTATTATAATTAGAAGTGGAAATCATTCTACCTGTACTAGACATACGCTATTAAAATATTTAATTCATCTCCTGATTAATTCACTCAGTGATGTGAAGATTATTTCAGAGGTGATAAATCAGTAGATTAATATGTATTCAGCAGGGATATATGAGATAGGACTGAATTAAACTTCCTAGATCAATAGGAGATGAGTTAGACCCTTCTCACTATATTGGTCTAGAGCAGAGTATCTTCTTTTTTCATGTGGTTCTAAATTATCTTACTGTCTCAACAACTCCCGGTCAAGTGAACATGATTTGAAACAGACTTCTGGTGCAAGCAATTTCAGCTGCTATTTTAAACATTTTCTCCTGACTTTTCTGTAGAAATTCTCAGGTATACTTTGGTAAATGAATTCTTCTTAATTCTCTAGTTAAAAGTGATAGTGATACTGCCCTTAGCCCTTCCTTAGCAGATTGCGTTCCCTTACATATGGAGAAAAATATTTCCATCAGATTTGTCTTGTTTGTCTTATTGCTATCATCCCATTCAGCTGTGTAAAATGGCTTCAAATTTGAAGTACTGGATGGCTATAAGTTTTTTTATTACAAGTCTTTCTAATGGGAATCTGGGAAAACAATTCAGTATGCAATATGCACAAACGATCTTTAACATTCTTCATTATTTTTATAAGAAAGTCTTTCAAACTGGAATATTTAAGCTAAATAAGAGCATGAGTTTTCAAAAGTGAAAAAAAAAAAAAGGCAGAAAATATATTTTTTTTTTCCTTTTTAAAGAAAAAAATTCCCCACAGATAATAAATAACCAGGTAGTGAAAGGATATAGACTGAAAAATATATTTTCATTATATGAATATATTTTCATTATGAATGTATTTTCCTTTTCCTTAGGAATTTTTAGGTATGCTTTTTTTTATTATATTTCAAATCTGAAAAGAAAAAATATTGCTTTCATTTTTGCCTCTACTTGCAATTCTAAAGAGTGCCGTGATTCTTTTCCAGTCATCCCTTCAGACTATTTGATACTGCAAGAGTAGAGTAAATGAAAAGTTTAGAAAACATGCAGAAGGAAGAAAGTGCAGAAACAAATTTATTGAAAGGAAGATAAGAAGATATTGGAAGTCAATGCGCAGGAATGGATGAAAGAAAGACAGATAAAAGTCAGATTAAAAGTCGTTATTATTTTCTAGCATGGCTGCACAAAAGTCAGCATGACAAATCCTTGTAAATGCTCTTTCAGAGTTTGTCAAGTAATTTCTCTCAGTTTAATCTGGGAGAGGAGGAGAAGGAATGGGCTTGATACTAATGAAAGAGGATATATAGCTGTTTTCTATGCCACACTACTTAATGAACTGACAATAAAGTTATGGTCTCTCTAATGAATGCTTTAAATACTGATGTTCAAACATCGTGGTATCATGCAAATGCTGATTTTATTTTGGAGATACACAAGATAAGGAATGAAAAAAATAAAGTATTCACCATGGATATTTCATAGTAGACCAGCATCCTGATAATTTCTTTTTTCTGGAAAAAATCTAATTTGTTACATTTCATTTATCTAAACTGTATTTTATCTGAATCTCAAGTACTGCACACTGGGAAGTTTGGAAATTAGATTGGAGATAATAAGGTTCAGCTGAGGCTTTGAAAAGAGGAGACAATTCAGCTGGTTGTATTGAAAGCTGATAATGTGTCAAGAGAAATTAACATACCATTTTCTTAATGATCTAGTGTAGGTTGATTGCTATTGAACAAATTCATTAGCAAAGTTCGCAAAAGCCGAAAAAATATGTTAACTAATTTTACCATTGACACAAAGTTGGAAGATATCATTAGTACTGTATAGTTAGAATATTTGACAGGAAGATGAGGGTGACTAAGGAATGAGGAAGTAGAAATAGGATTAAAATTATCATATCAAATTCATGGTATGAACTGACAGTAAGACATGAGCTAGTCTTTATTAGCAGCTCCAGCCTGGCATTGACTTTTAATACACCGATTAGGACAGAAGGAGGGATTATCTCTGTATTAACCAATAAGTGATTATGAGACAGTAACACAGCAAGACCTGAAGACTACAGGTCCCCCTCATTGTACTTCATTTGAGCCCTTCTCAGCTGAGAGGCAGAATATCAAAAGTCTTACAGATGGCTGCAGACTTTCTAGTGCTTAAGATGTTTTCTTAACCTCCTTTAAAAAAGGATTCAAAGATTTGCCTATAAAGCAAATAAAAAAAAAAATCTGAAGGGAGAGAAAAAAATAAGTCATGGACTGCAAATGAAAATCCTTCATTAGATATCGAAGACAAAATATTATGATACATCAGGCTGATGACATTGGCTGTAGTAAAACAATAGTATGACATTATAATATGCATAATTCTTTGTTTTGATTATGTGTAACACTTCCCTTTGCTTGAGCTTCATGGAGTCATTTAATTCATCCAGGGAAAAGATGAGCATATGAGAACTATACTTGATCTAAAATCTGTCAAAAGATCAAGTAGGCATAAGCTGACCATAAGTAGACTCTTGAAAAGTAGAATTGTTATCACCAAAGGCTGAAACTGTAACAGTGTTTAAAAAGTCACACAAAAGCAGAGAACCTCTTTTACTGAAAAGTAGATCTTAAAATGAATAAACAGTGTATTTGATTGTTATATGAGGGACTAGACTTGATAAACTTCCAATTTTTGTATTGTAATGAATACACAGGTAGAGCTGGAATTACTTCAACAATTTTCTGGTTTCATAAACAGACAGTGAACTGAGTCTTTAAGAATTTGAAGAATTCAAATAGTCTGGTTCCTTGTGAACAGGGTACTGCAAAAGCCAGGTCACGCTGATCATTTTCTATTTCCAGTGGTGATTTATTGTGTTTCTCCTTTCCATCAAATTGGGATGCTGGAGATGTAGGCACCTCCAGAATCGAGATCAAAATTCCAAATACTAATGAGATCAGAATTGTATTAGAATTGTTGTTATCTGCAATTTATCCAATATCTGATGCTTGGATATGCCCCTTTTCACTCCTATGACGTCTGTAAAAGGAAGAAAAAATGGCACAAAGTTAAGCCATTGAAATGTAGTTTTAATAAATACAGACAGTTTAATATCTGTGATTCTGTGATAACTTGTGAGTAAAGAATTGCTAGAATTTAAAAGGGTTCATCAGTACTGCATTTGTCAACTAATTGAATTACCATTGTATTAGCTGTATTCCTTTTGCCAATTTCATTAAAACCAGTTCTGTAAATAGAAGGAGCCATACTGGGGACAAGGACTTTTCTGCTTATATCTTATACGATATAGTCATGATGATTTTAATACTCTTGATGGACTATCCTTAACAGCTTTCCTGATATAAGTCCAGAAGAACAAGTACCTGAAAAATAAAGAAAAAAAAAAATCCCCCCAAAACCAACCAACTAAACAAAACCCACTATTTTTCTTGTTCAATATTTGAATGCAATTTTTAACTGGAAATTATTTTAGTGCTTTTTCTATATAAAGATAAAATTATACAAAGTCTGAATCATGGCATCTTATTAAAACATTTCCAAAGCAGAAAAGAAGGCAAAAGAAGGGTTAACAATGCAAAATTTTTTGTTGAGTTCAGCAGAATTTGTATTTTTTCTTCCATAGGAATGAGATTAAGTGCCAGAAATGGTGTGTACACATATCCAGGTTTTGGAGAAATTCCAGTACCCAAGTTAACTCAGTCAGAGATCTAGTACAGTTACTATAGCTTTCCATGGTGCCCTTCTGTGTTCCCTACTTCTCAGTTTTTCACCAGACCCAAGAATGAGGAGAGAAGAATCTCTAATTCAATAGCACAGAACAGGAAACAACTGTGTTAACTAATATTTGCACATATATTATGTTTTATCTTAAAAATCTTGCCTCTTTTTGTGAAGCATAATTTTATTTCAGAGTTCCTTTTTCCTTCTAAGTTCTACTTTTAGTTTGATTCTTCTTTTCAGAGATTTTCTGAGGTGAGGGTTACATTAGGAGTGTATGTTGCATAGAGATCTAGTAATGTATTAGTACTTGCTAAGCTAGGCTGCTTTCTCAGAAAATTGTGAAGATCAAAAAGAACATGGAAGACTGAAAACAAATGACAAGTGAGCAGATAAAAGCAGGAGGGAGGTTTTTTCCATTCTATGATTCTTGGACAGGTATATATGCAGTTTTCTTCATGAAGAATATATCCCATAAGAGCTTATTAGTTTTATTACTCAGGAGGAGATGTTTTAAAAAAAAAATTATTTTAGCTGCATGTACAGGTTTTTAACAGCAGCAATGAATGCTAGTAGTTTTTTAAATTTAAAATAAGCCAGCTGGAGGAAACAGGCATAGTAACTTAACCTAATTGCATATAAACACACAAATGCATGCAGTAGTATAGATTTTCAAATAATACTGAGTACATAGTGATCTTCGAAAAAACAATCCTCTGTTAGGGGAAAGAGCAGATGCCAGATTGAGTACTGAAGCAAAAAAGAAAAAGATTCCATTGATTACTGCAACGGATCCTGACACTGTTTTATATACAGAACTCTCCATGGCTTTGTAATAATTCTTATCCACAGTTTCTGCATTGCTAAACTTGGCACTGAGCCCCAAATCCACAAATCCCAGAACATTAAATATTTAGGCTATACAAACTAATCTTGCATTCACTTGTATGAATACACCGATCATTCGTCAGTATAGTACACACATCTTGTTCAGCAGCATCAGAGAATTATATCAGTGTTTTACTGATCTCTTTAACTGGTCTTTTCTCAATGACAGAAAGACACCTAACAAACAGTTTTGCCAGGTTTCATATTACATGATAGATAAAACAAAATAAGAAAGTTATTCACTTATACATAAAGGATTTTTAAAACCAAGATAAGATGATAGCTGCACGTGGAATTTGGTAGAAAAAGGTTGTGCAATATTCTGTGTTTGGGGAAAAACCTATAAAGGCTCACAAGAAAACTGTACAACTAAGGGTGAAGGCTTCAGAATAAAGCATGATTTGGAAAAGCACAGGGGTTGTGTGATCTCTCCTAAACAGTGCTTATGGTAGTCAGAGCCATAAGGGACAACCCTTTTGGTCCCATAAATACAATTTCCTAGAAGGGTCCTGAAAAAAATAGAAGGCTGCTGTGTTGAGCAGACAGAAGATATAATTATAAAACCTGTTAATAAGAAACTGGTAGTTTTTCAGCACTCTGCTAGGGTGCCAAGAGATCTAAGAGAAATTGTTATGGGATTAGAGAAACAGACGATTTGAGAGGGGACTTGAAAAATTTATTGAGGTGATTCCTTAAGAAAACTTGAGGCTGGTGATAAATTAAAATGTAAGTGGAAATAATACATAATGCCACCTAATTGTACCACATTTTCTGCTTTATACAAATTGTGCAAATTTAATTCAATTGTGCAAAGTATATCTTACTGAATTATTTGGAGAGACAGTGCTGAAATTTGTAATGGTATCATGTTCTTAACATGAAAAGCCAAGGAACTGGACATATAAATTAAATTTTAGTACTGTACTATCACATGATATGAGATTACTTAATCATTAATTAAAATTTTAGTTTTTCAATAAAATTTATTATTTTAAAGATCCATTTTATTTCTATCTAAAATCTCACAAAAGAAAAGTCAGGTGATGATGAAGCTGGTTCTACTTTCTGATATGTAAATTGATTCTTGAGCTGCAGAAAGATTTCTGCATTGTAAAATTTATTTTTTTACTACAAAATCAGTCATGAGGCTGATTATTCTTTAAAAAACAACAGGAATGTACAGGGAAGTAGATGAAAAGCATATGTGGAAAAGAAGTCTAATACATATGGAAGAGAAAAAAAAAATCTTGATTCGCTGCTTTGGGGTATCATGATGAAATACCCTGTACAGAGTCCTTGCAATTAGCCAGGATCACACTGGATGAAGAAGGTAAACAGTAGATTTATACATGTCTGGTCCTGTGTCTAAGTCAATTAACCTCACTGAAAGCAAGTTCATTAGTTCAGTTTTTTGGTCTTAACTAACCTGGCAGCAGAGTGTCTGCAAATGAAACCAGTACCTGTGCACTGCAAACAATATGGGATGACAGCAGATCTGTGAATGGTGGGCTGAATGCCTCTGTGCTACTTCTCGAGTACAAAACACTTGCATAGTCTGGGTAATTGTTTATATTGGTGTCACTCCTTTTTGTTAAATACAGACAAAGAGCAGAGTTGTAAGGGAAGAAATTACAGATAGCTAGAAGGAGAGATATATATATTGATAAGAAATTATAGAATTGGGGGAAAGTCAATCAAGCGGTACTGAAAACTAGAGTATAATTTGAAAGAGATTTCATTGGGAAAGAAAATTAATTTCACGACAAAAAAATGTTCGCAAACTAATTTTTATTGCATCGAACTAATGTTTTTTTTAAAAAAATCCCAACATGAAAAACAATTTCAAGTGAAATATTGCAGAAATGTATTTGAAATCACTTTTATGAAATTTTCCTTAATATAGGAAAGCTCAATATCAGCAATTCAAAAATTAGATTATTTGAAATGGTAGTAAAACATCACTTTCAGTTTTACCTAACTACAGTTTCTGATAAACATCAGCAAACATACTGTTTGTTTAGTCCTACTTAGGACTCATTTCTGTGAGTTAAAACTCATCTAATCTTTTTCATTTGCAACTGTGCATTCAGAGAATTACTTCTGAATTCTACAAAGTTGTTCAGAATGTGTACTTCATTGAAATGTTGGCAATGGTACAATGTATGAGGAACTGTGAATCAGCTGGGAGTAAACCAATCTAAAAATGGCATTCTATGTGATAATGTAAAGAAGACAATTAAGTTTTCAGCATTCATAAATATAGCCATACTGATTTTTATGTTCTGTTTAGACTGCCAAATATTTGAGATGTGTTTCTATTCCTCTAAATATTGTAAATCATGATAAAATGCCGCTTATGGGAACCAAAGTACTCCTGTGAAAGAAGGTATTAGGCAGCCCAACGAGCAAAAAAATGTGTAGTAAACTGCTAATGGCTCATACAGGGGCAACGATGCAGAGCGCACTCACGGGATAAGGCCCTGGGCAGACTTGTGAGAGCAGTGATTTAGCATTTGACAGGCACACGCTGGGCTGTTTGCTGACTTTGGCAATGCTTTTATGACATGTCATGCCACTAGACCTTCAATGCTAATGACTTGTCTGAACATAAAAGCTCACATCCCTTCATGCACTATTATGCTAATTTATGATGACCACTTTTCCATTTCCTTTTCTATGGGGTGAAAAGAGGACACAACTTTCAGGCACTAGCCCTAGCTGGCCATGAAAACTCGTGCTTACTGGACAAACCTACAGTCAGTTGGGGACCTATTGGCTGAGAAAGCATGTTCATTTTGGGTTAAATACCCATCTTACCTTTGTTATTTGTCTCTTCTGTTTTTACAGATATTTTTAAGAGTGGATCATCACTCCGAACTGTTAGACTGCCTTATTTTTTTCTCTAGGCAAGAAATCAAGATTTCATAGGTCTGATATGCTTTTATGAGTCTAGAGATTACCTTTTCAAACTCCATGTGTAGTAAGTCAATAAATTGATGAGATCAATAAGTATACTTATGACCCTCATTGACAGTTTTTTTTTTTTTTGCTTAGTAGAATTTGATACTAATTCCTCAGATATTATGCAGGCTCACAAAACATACTCACATACTCACCTCCAAGCTTCCACTATATATTTGCTAACAGTCTTCAACCATATTTTTCAGTCTTAATTAAATCCTGATGTTTTTACAGTTCCCAGTGGCACAATCTAACCCTCTATTGCCTATTCTACTAATTTAGGGATAGTTTCTGTTCTTAAATTGGCTTGGACTTGGGAAAAAAAAATCTTTCAAAAAACCTGAAGTTTTATGCTCATTTATTATAACAATAGATGTTCCCATTATGATAAAAATGACACAAGAGGAACACAAATGTGTAAAAAAATTAATTATATCATGCAATTCTCATTTTTATTTTAGTTTTTTAATAATGTCTGAGAAAGTTCCATTTGTTAAACTTGAGCCTTTTCTGTATATCCACTATTAGTTTATTCTTTTTATGTTAATGTATAGTCAGTGCTTCTTGTAGAAAACTGTCTGTGTAAGAAAAAATTGCAATACTTTAAACGAAGAAAATGACTTTTGCCAAAGAGACTGTAGGTGTGAGTCACACGTGCAGCTTAAAGACCTGTTTCCTTGCAAACATAAGAAATCTCTGAGGCATCCTGATTGGAATGTGCATAGATTTTGTCTTCTAATAAATGAGACTTACTTGGAACAAAATGACACTAATAATCATTAACAACACAAATTCGGATTGTAGCTGGTGAGATAAGAATGGTGCCCGTGCATTTTGAAGAGTTTAAATAATTGTCCAAATATCTATTTCTTGAGAGTTGTACAGTTAGCTGCAGTGGTCAGCTCATAGTAACATCAAGGAACACTGAGGCAATCAGAGTCACAGCGAATCATGAGGGTAAACTATTCCAGAAAGGTCTGCATATCTGTTTTACCCATCCCCAGAAAACAAAAGAACCCCAAACAAACAAGCAAAAAAGCTACCCCAAAACAAAACAACAAAAAAAAACCCACCCACAAAAGCAAACTGTCTCAGGAGCAGGATATGACTGAAATAAAAGACACAAAAGTAGTAAGCTAAATGACAAATTAACAACATTATAATCTTGCAGGAGCATTGATTGAAGAACAATAGCAATTCCAAAAGAGTTCCAAAGGACATAAATATATACGGCTGTAACATTAAACCTGGTTATCTCTTTCACTGCTACTATATGCCACAGGTGTGGAATAGGCAAAATTATGTAGTGAGGGAGTGATGATAGGTCTGCATCCATACATCATTCCTATTGAATTGCATATGTGCACCTTTTATTTATTTAGGTATTTTCATTATTACTCTTGGATGTGTTTCAGCAAGTTAGAGTTTCTAATTGACTTAATGGAAACATTCTGAAAAAAAAAAAATCTCTTCTGAGAACGTTTTGCTTGTGCATTTGACATTTGCCTGTTTTTCTTCTTATTAGGAGTATTTGCATGAAAAGCATGGAACACAGAAGTTCATTTGGTTCCAAGATCTATTTCCCACCTGAAGTCAGAATCAATTCCATATTAACTAATTGAACTTCAATGGATTTTAAGTAGATTTTATAATTATAGAAATACTCAGCTTAATTCAGAAGAGAAGAAGGTGAAATTGGCCTAAAGCCAGTTAAGCACTCTTCTACTCATAGGTTAAATCCCAGTACAAGTTAAAATAGCCTCAGGCTTTCTGTAACTTGCACCAGATGGCAGAACCCCTTCGAGACAATTACATTGGCAGGGATGACTGAAACATGGTACGCTCCAAGTATAGTCCTTCCTGCCCCAGTACATTTCCAATAAGCATTTCCTTTGCCAAGATGCTGCAATGGCAGCTTTACACTGCTCAGAAATTTCCCCCACATGGGATAAGTCCCCAGTTAGTCAGAACAGGTTTAATTCTGCTTAGAACTGCTAAAGCAATATATGGCAAACTTGGCTTAGACAAATAATTGGCCCCACATCCACAGCTAATGAGTAAGCAATAGTTCAGTTCTGTATGACATCAGTTTTCTGTGTGCATTGTGTTTTTTTTTAATGATTCTAATTTTTGTTCATCCTCGTAACAGTCCATACCTACAGGTAGTCTATATGAAAAAATGATTTCTGGTACCTACCCTAAATTGTTTTTCCTATAATAACTATTCACACCCACTTGTCCAATTAGCACAGTTATGATGAAAAAACTAACTCCCATTCCAAAGCTTCAGGTTAGCATTCAATACAGCATTTCAACAGCCTGCATCGTCAGACATTATGGATCTAAACTCTCAGCCTGCCCTCATAGCTTATAACCTTTAATCCTGACATCAATCTCGGTGCTCAGTGCAATTGCTATAGTGCTGTGTTCTGAAAACTGGCAGAGACTCAAGTTTGAGAAAACTTGCAAGTTTCTCATTCATTTTCATTAGAAAACCGGTGAGACACAAATGTCCTTCAGATGCTCTCGGAAATTCCTCCTACTCATAAGTGAGGAATAGTATCTCTAGTCTGTGAGGTTGAAAAATCACAGAAAACTGTTCTGTTTGTATTACTGATTTCTACAGGTTGGCACAAGCCCTGCACAGATTTTCTAATTCCTTTCAGAAGTGCCATTAAAAATTTATTGTTTTGCTTTAATCTAATTTCTGATGCTAATGAACAGCTTCAACACTGAAAATCTTAAAAAGATGCTCACTGGACTCTCCAGGTGTGTTGAAAGTTCACAGTCTGTTTCTTGATCAGAAATTCTACTGCAATTATTACTTCTACATAGAAGCCCTGTTCAGAAAACAGAAAATTCAATAGGAGGAGTTTTATGGCATATAGATTCTGGCATTTCAGAACAATATATATTTTAAAATGAGAATTATATCTGAGATTAAGAAAATGAGGAAAGTTTTGCAGTAATAAAGGTTTCATATTCCCTGATAATTTCTCCATAGTCTTTGACAGGACATACCTTCTCCCTCACATGCAAATATCCTGAGCTTTAGAGCTTAAAAGAGCAAAACCTGAAGGGTGATTCCCAGAGTGAAAATCCCATCTGAACTGCATACGGATGGGGTTAAAACTGCACTTTTATTTTAGAAAGTTGTCCCCTGCTACGTGTAGCTTACCAGCAACAGCATCAAAACCTAATGATGTGCTGTCTACACAGCCTGAATCCTGGAGAAAGCAAGATGGCAAGTTTTTGAAATAGAGCCTATGCATCATCTTCTTAAATGTCTTCAGCAAAATGAATTACCTGTTCAGGCTGAAGGCATCAAATTGCTTTTTGAAAATGAGGTCTCTAAGAAAACAGCGAAAGCACATTTTCTAGAAGATGTTATTTTTTCTCTATTTGAGCTCAGCAAGGTACCTAAGTCTGGTCTCTGAAAACATTTTTGCTTTGGTCCATTACATGATACAGCTTAGCATTGATCTGAGGCTTTATTTCCCTGTGCATTTTCATAGCCTTACAGTATAATCTTACAGTAATGCAAGAAAACACATCAGACCACCTGCTTGTATTCCACTCTTCCCTGGCCTTTCTGATACCTTCTGCCCAGTGAGGAATGACACCATCTTCACCTTCATTAACATCACAGGTCTCATGATGAAACACTGATTTCCTCACTTCTTTATATTCACTGTGTTATACCCACAGCAGTGAAACTGGTGTCCTCTCACAAAAGCTTCACTTTTAGATAACATCATCAGATTTTCTGCTATTCATGGATCAAGGAAAGAACATTGCAAATGTGAATTTGCCAAATACATGAGCTGAATATTTTACTTCCAATAACATATACTGACATTTATTGTAAACACATACATCACTTATGGATGTCTTTTACTTGGTTTCCTGAGAAAACTCAAAAAAATCTTCAGCCCTGAAGACAAGTAAACAGTTTCAACAAGGACTGTCTAACAGTAAAGAGAAATTAAGCAAACAAGTTACTATTGCTAGTGTAATATTCTCTGACTGATGACAGACACACAGTTTCTTGGAAAAAAATATATAAAGAATATGCAAACAACTCTTTTCTGTCTTTTTTTTTCCTCTTTTAAAGTCAAGATCTACAGGATCTTACGTATCATCCTCAGTTTATTGGTCTATAACTTTATAATATTTTAGCAGCTTGGCAAACTGG
Organism: Sitta carolinensis; assembly: GCA_032173965.1. NCBI lineage: Eukaryota > Metazoa > Chordata > Aves > Passeriformes > Sittidae > Sitta > Sitta carolinensis. Next base: position 30,141,553 of record CM063285.1, read on the forward strand.
AATTCAATAATGTTGTAAATTATATTGACAGCCTTTTGAATCCTAAGCCACATTTTTATTGTACTTGTATCTTGTACAAATTGGCATATAAGATCCCATTAGTTTAGACAGCAAGATTGTTTGACATACAAGAAATATTTAATGTCACTCCATTTTGATAAAGGTCAATCAATACAGTTTGCTAGAAAATTCCTAGTCAGATTTAAGACTTCTAAGTCCTTTTATTGAAGAAAAAAATAATTGAAAATGGAAGACCAGATCTGAAAATAATCAGAAAGCAGGGTGTTTGTCACAAATCTGATACACATTAGAAGTCTGCAAAGTCATTAATTCAACCCATACCAAATTATGCAAACCTCGCAGTCATAACTACCATGAACATTTTTGGAGGACCAATTATATTCTTATTTTTAAACCTTTAAACTATAATACTACATGAAGACATGGTTGAGAACAACCATTCTACAACATGTATCATTTTATAATTCACAAAAACTTACATATTTCATAGTTTCTGTTACTAAAATACGCCTAAACTCATTAAATATTTTGAATCAAAATATGACATTAACAAGCATAAATAAAGTCTTGCAGATTTTATTTATTAAGTTACCCTGATCCCTGTTTTCTATTTTTGTGATCATTCTCTGTTAAGGCAAAATCCTTAAAAACAGTGAACAGCTAAATTTAGAGTCCTTTCTGTGCAAAGGTTGAGAAGTTTTTATACTGAGGGGTAGCAGGAGTCTTGCATTATTAATTTTTTTCTTCTGAAAAACAATCTTGTGCGATAGATGCATAAATGACAAGGGTATTTCCTAGCTGTGAATTTTAATTTCCAGTTACAAGAACAATGATATTTCAAGGTCATGGAGAAAAGATACAGTCTATAACATAGATAAACTGGATACGGGGCACATCATGCATGGTAACTGAATTTTTACTTCTGCAGCTGACATTTAGTTGTATATTTACTAGCTCCATATGTAAACAATAAGCATTTACAAACATAGTGATTTTTTTTGCAAATCTCCTCTTTGCATTGTTTTTTCTGTATCCATAAAAAAAAAATAATTCAAAAATAATTCAAAAATATACTCACATATTTTATGTTAAAACTAAATGAATATTTTTATACCCTTATTTGTAAAGATGTTTGCACGCTGTCTGTTTTTCCTCCTTGACACCAGGTTTTAGAAATATAGGAGTCTGAATTGACACATATAGGTAAGCAGGGCAACCACCAAACCCCAGGTGAAATGCAGAGTAAATTTATGCTATTACCTTGCTAACAATGCTGGGTGGCAGAGACACACAGGGACACAGGTTTCCTCAAGCCCAGTTCACCCTATCACTGCCTACCCAAGATATCAATAGCTCAGGAGTTTGTCACAGGGCCGTGCTGTTATGAGGTTCAAGCATGTCCATGAAAGTGTTATGTCTACACAGGAATTCTACTTCTCAAAACAGACAGAGGATGAACAACAGTAGGCATAGTAAATGGAATTTTCCCACACCAACATTCTTGGGATTCCCAACTGCTTGGTGAGCAAAAATCATTTATTCCTCACTAAATCTTCCGGTTTGAGCCCTTTTCTCTCAACAAAATATATTAAGATAAAATGAGCATGTCTTGTACAAGTGAAAGGAATCTTAGTCTTGAAGAAAAATAATTTCAGTTTTCTGGAGGACTTCTTTTAGTTTCACATTCAAGAAAAGAGAATTTCTTTTTCTAAGAAAAAAATATTTAGGCAGTGTGAACCTACACATTCTGACTGGAGCAGAGGAAACTTGATTTATCCTTTACTTCTTTAGATTTACCATGGGAGAGCACAGAAATTTTTCTGAGTTATCAAATTGTGTTTACATACCTTCCCATTAATTTATAGTAAGGAAGGAAAACATTTTAAAGGTGAAAACATAAAGGTAGTCAGTCTTCCTTCTACTTCCAAGAGAAAGCCAGAATGGGAGGCAATTAAAGGAGTATTGGAAACTATTGGAAAACTGTCCTAGGACACAACATGTCAGGACACCTGATTTCTTGAATTTGTAGTTTTCCCCTTGTGAACAAGCTTTTCTTTTTGGTCTCTATTTCTTACTCTCCTACCTAGTTTTCTCCACAGTAAATACCCCCTTCTGTCTCCCTGTGATCACTTTAATATTTTCCCTTTCTCCTCATATCAGTATTATAGTGTTTTATCCTTTCTCATGATTTTCTTTCAACCCAAATCCTTCACAGTTGTAAGATAAATCCAGAACTCAAAATTTGTGCGACAGAGAGTATTAGTCCTGGTTTACATTTTCACTCAACCTGACTTTCTGAGTTTCTTTAGTCTCCACTTTTCTCTTACTATACAATTTCTACAGTGCTTATTTGCATGAAAGTATCCAAAGTATTTTTCCAATTCTCTCATCCTTCTAAAAGGGACAAAGATGAAGTGTCTCAATGCTAAAGAGTTGTGATAGTACTTCAGTATCATTAGAGATGAATTTTCTTTCTCAGACATAAAGCAGAACTATAGAAACTTTTTTTTTTTTAATAACCCGATTAAATATCAAGTTACGATATAAGCCACACAGTGATTTTTAGTAGGAGGCATTTACCACACAGGCATTTAGAGATGAGTATTGTCAACCACAAATCAGGTTTCAAGTTTTAAATAGTGTTTTTCAGAGAAATTCTATCAGGTGCTTTCTGTTCTGATTTCCAAGCGATATGCTGCTTGGGATCCACCTGTCTCATTAGTGGCAAGTTTAGAAATGATGAGAACTTAACTTCCCATGGATTCTTGCAGACTTATCAAATGGCTTCAGAAAACATGTATATTCTCCCCCACTACAAAGCCACATTTCAAAAACAAAATGAGGTGTAAAATTAAGCAGAGCAAATGAAGAATCAAGTAGGAAAATCACCGGTGTGCAAAAATACACACAAATGTTTAGAATATTTTTTTTTCAAATGAGATAAAGTTCATATATTTAACTGGTTGGCTGCATTTAAAAGTATTTCCCACAACATTACATGACTTTTTTGACTGTTGAAAAATCCCAAAACATTCCTGGTCTGTCAAGCAGTCCATGGAGATGAAAAATAGGATGTTAACACCAATATGCATTGCATGCGGTTAAGAATCAGCAGTTCCTATGCATAACACTTTATAGTGGGTGGTAAAGCAGTGAGAAAATGCTGTGAATTAAGAAAGAATTTTTAGATTAGACCTTTCTGCAACCCCTTGTACAACAGCAGGAGAATGTAATCTAAAAATGAGAGTTTAAAAAAAAATTAAATGCTTAGACAGTAATTAAGCTCCCATTTAATTTTTTAAGAATAAATTCTCACTCTTTCAGTATCCATAAACATCTTCCATTTTGCTTCTATAAACAGTGTCTGTCAAAAATCACCATTAACTACAAACAAATTTTGTGTTTAAAATGTACATATTTGAGTTACCAAAAACCAGTGACAAAAGTGACATTTTCTGCTTTGCTGCATTTAATATTTTTACAATATGTCCTTCAGGCAATTTTTAATATCTATGTCCCATATATACTAAATAGTATGCACTAATTTTCCACAAGTTTTATTTCAAACTTTAGTCTTTAGTTTTGTAGTTTTGATAGCAGAATGCTCTATGAATAATAAAAAAAACCAAAAAGCCCAGCCTATGATGAAATACCAAAATAATGGAATACAGTAGTTTGGCATATCTATAGTATGGTTTACACAATATAATTGCCTATCTATAGTAAAGTTTACACAATATAATTGCAGTTTAGGGTTGTATCTAAAACTGTCTTTCCTCTAGGCTTCAGATAGATTTATTAATATATTAGTATAGAGATTGTGCAGGTGTGAGGCTTAATTACAAAATATGTTGCTTCTGACTGAATAAATTGCATGCCTAAATCCAACCTTGGATACAGAACAGTGCAAGTTATATTAAAAAGTCATTATATTTGGAAGCTGGAGCAAGACATTGTAGCTAAAAGGCAATTGGATTAAATTAGCTTTGAGATTACAAGACTTTAAGCAGAATTTAGTAAGTGAATATTAACATGTGCATTTTATTATAACCTTCTCCTCTCTTTTTTTTTTTTTATTTTTAGTTACTTTTGATGTCAATGAAATAAGACACATAAAAGACTCCTACACCAATTTCCACCATTGCACTTTGGCTCTGCTCAAACTCGTAAAATTGTTCTCCTGTGTCTCAAACTCTGCTGAATCAAAGCTGAAGCCATCATGTGGGCTACAATAAACTCTTTGTTCTTCTAACTTGTTTTCATCAATGATATTTTGTTTCCTACAGCTGTGTGTCACAGAAAATATGCAGCTGTCTTGTACAGAGTTCCAAGTATTACTAATCTAAATGGTTAACACTGTCTGCAAGGCATCATAAGAACAATCAATGAAGCCCAGGGAATTCTGTCTTTTATAAACAAGCGTTTAATGCTTCAAGACAACTGAATGAGGATGTGCAAGGCTATGAATAATTGTACCTGGGGGCTTATGCAATTTTAAAGACTGAGAAATGTGTATGCTATCACAAAATCTTATATCTTCAGATACCTCTCAGCTATACTGCAAGCCTTTCATGAATATTCTACAGAGTGCATCTTGTTTTCTATTGCTCTGTGTGAAATCTTTTGTTTTGATTGTCTGTGCTTCCTTTCATGCTGATAAAGTGTAATGAGTGCATGAAATACTTCCCAAGTGGCTTACATAATATGCCCAATGCCAGTGAAGCTCTAAGCGAGCGTATGCCTTCTGCTGAATGCAAAATGGGAGATATCAGTAACAGCATTATAAACCACATGTTTTAACAAAAATAATATAATAGCAATGCATCAACCTAGAAGGAACTGAAAATAAATTATTGGACTTGGAACTCAGAGCTGTGCACAGAAGATTAAATTTATTTGTACTGTTGTTTTTCTGTCTTTTTTATTTATTATCATCAAAATTATGTGTAACATCTCAGTCATATTTCTGGGGTATGTCTGCCAAATCCTTTTTCAGCAAATTCTTAAGACATCATCTAAATAAGAATTTCTATTGAAGGAAAAATTAACATTTACCTGAGCAAAACCTTCTACGGTTACTCTTAGACACATTACAGATGCCCTTAGAGATACATCTCGTTAATGGAGATCACTTGAGGTGATCCTACAAATGTGTGACCAGACATGGAAAACATCACCCAGTATGCATACAAGCCCACTGTAGATACTGGCACTAACAACCTCTGGGACACATTATGTCAGTACCCCACACAGTTCATTTATGATGCCTTCCATTTACACTACTGGATCAGATTTGGTCAAATAACCTCAAATGGACATGCATCCAAGACTTGTGGGGAGACTTCTGTAAATGTATATGTTCTGAGTTCTTGAAAATTCAGTTGGTTCACTCCAGCCCTAAGACTATAGGTTTTTTTGTATATGCTTATGAAATTTTTTTTGAGCCTATGTGTGAGAAGTCTAGGCAAATCTTTCCAATGGAATTAGGGAGAAATTGCCTATTACAGCATACCCTAGGCAATATTTAAGATAAAGGGCAACAAAGATAGTGAAAGGGCTAGAGAACAGTTATTATGAGGAGCGGATTAAGGAGCTGGGGGTATTTATCCTGAAGAAAAAGATGCTCAGAGGGATCCTTATTTTCTGCAACTACCTGAATGGAGGTTATAGAGAACGGAATGCCAGTCTCTTTTCCCACGTAACAAGTGACAAGACTACAGCAAATGGTCTCAAGTTATGACAAGGAAGATTTAGATTTGGTATTGGGGAAAATTTCTTCACTGAAAAGGGTCAGGCATTGGTAAAAGATTCCCAGGGAAGTGGTGGATAACCATCCCTGCAAGTATGCAAAAACGTATAGAAATCAACTTGGGAAAATGATTTAGTGGTGAAGATGGCTGTGTTAAATTAATGATTAGCTTCAGTGATCTTAGCGATCTTTTTCAATCATAAAGATACTGTGATTCTATGATTCTATGTTGTTACTGCTGGGGACAGTCAATGCTACTGTAATGACTAAAATGGAGCTACTCTGATATACAAAAGATCCAGTTATTGTTCAATACAGTCAATTTGTTGGCTGTAGTCAAAACATGGAAGTCCTTTTAAAAAAATATAAACCTAAATATGAATAGATACGTAGCCTACATTATTCCTTATCTAACTGTCTAAGACTCAAGAAGAGGTAAGAAATCTAGCTAGAATGGCAGAAGTTTTAACTAAAAGCTGAAACCACCATTATCTTCATATGGAAAACTTAATCTTAAGATTCTACATCTATTTGGTTTTCTTTGAGTTATGTACTGCTACCTACACATTTAATCACAAGAGATCACAGTGTGTCATGAAGGTTCCTGTTGCATGAAATGAACTACAAAAATAATCAATTTATTTGTTTCATGATTAATCTATTATTGAATACTCTACTATTTTCAACAAAATGTGGAGTTTAGATAATCTAAAAAGTAACACTCTTTACAAAAATGGTTTGTATCCAAAAAGATAAGCAGTCTGAATTGTGAGACATGGATCAATGACTCTCTGATCTATTGCACAAAGTCTCTGCAGTCTCCTGGATGGCTGTGACCTATGGGAGAAAAATAGACCCATGATACCTCAACCTGAAAAAATCAGGTGTTAATGGGTGGCAAAGGGCTTAATTATTGTAATAAGTGGATGGCCGTTTTTTAAAACTCAAATCCTTGCTCATCTGAAAAAAAAAAAATGTCTTTGGAACATTGATTTTTTTTTCTTTTTCTGCTAAATTACAGGGATGAAATGAAACATCAAGCTGCAAAAATCTATGTTCCTCCTCATTTCATTCATATTTCAGGCCTTTTATTTACTTCACTCTGTCCATAGAAGCAAGGAGGGAAAGCATCTGGCTCTAGACCAAGCTTCTTCTGCCACAGTACTTCCAGACATTCTCCTGAAAAACTTTTTAATGTGAGTTTGAGGAAACAATCAGGAATCCCAGGAGAGAGAGAGAGTGTGCTGTAGTGTCCTTCCATCTCAGCTGTACACTCAAGGTACACTTGGATGGAAATAGGGTGTAAATGCTCACTCACCCAAGTCTGTGTTATTTTGGTAGTATGTGCAAGCTTCAATCCCCAGCTAAGAATCAATCACACTCAGCTGGATATTAAAAATCACAGCAGAACTACAAAAGAACTGAGCAATGTTGATCTCAGCCATGTCATGGTATTTTACTGGTTTATTACTGTTTACAATTTTCACTGCAGTTTTGCTCAAAGGCTCCTTTATATTATCAAACCTTATTCTGTCTGGATCTGTAAGAAGAAAAATATATATATATGTAATATATATTATATATATATATATATATATATAACACACACTCTCCAAAAATCCCCACAGAACTATCAACCTGACAGCCATCACCTATTTTTTAGTTCCATACTACTTGGTTGTAAAATAGACTGTCCCCAGCTTCCCTTTTTCTTAATGATTCTTACCTGCTTCAGCACAATGTCTCCCAAAGTATACTTAACAATCTCTGTATGGTCCCAATTCACTTATTACTGCCAGCTTGAATGAATACATCACTATGTCCCTCTGGTTTTATTTGTTTGATAGATATATATCTATCTGTGTATACAGGGAGAGACACACGTCTTAGATTAGCAAGATAGACTGCTCTATAGTTCCATATGTATTTTCTATTCCATGTGGAATTATATATGCTAAAATCAATATGATATCAAATCATAGTCCATACTGGTAGAAAGGCAAAGTCAAAGCTCAGTATAGAAGAGCTGGTAGCGCAAACATTAAATTTTTGTTTGTTAATTCTAATACTTCAGACTCCTAGACTCTATAGTAAAAATCAATCAAAACCAAAAATCATGCAGCATGAAAACCTTGTAGTTGATGGCAGAAAAATCTTATTCAGAACAAGTCATTTAAGGAGGTTTCCAAGCAAAGGGGTCATGGTCTTAAATCTGTGATTAACAGAAATATGTATATTTTTTCTTTATACTAAAGGAACAGGAGCTCATATTGAAGGCATGCTAACAAAAAATCAGCTTAATATAAGCCATATAAATTAGTAGATCAGTCATCTAACTGAACATTCTGAATAGGAGACAGAATCTGAGCAACACCAAAAGCATATCAATTAATGAAATGGAAAACCTAACATGCTGAAAAGAAATATAAGATTTTGACATGAACGGGTTGTCATTAAATTAATTTTAAAAGCATTATTTTTATTGTAAAAAAATTACCTGTTTTCCTGTTTTTTTTAATTCTTTCTTAGTGAAAATATCAGATAACCAAAGTCAAAAGACATAGAAATTGAACAAATTACAGAAATGTTAGAAGTTTTCCCCAGAACTTCTAATCATATTTTTGGTGATTTGTTTGACTGTTACAGTGCCTGATGTAATATACAATATCAAACACAAAATAATTATATACAACTAATAGTTTAACACTATCACTAGGATTTAGGTACTTGGTTTGACCACAGAATCTAGTAAGAAGGGTAGTTCTGGGAAGGTATTTGTCACATGTGCTGCACTGAGATTGTTCCATCTCTTCCTTGCTCTTTGCTCTAATGAGAAACTCCTATCACACACAGCAAATGTTCTTTTCCAAATTTTTTGAGATTACTGGAAAAAACCTATGGCTCAGAGAAATCTCTGTATATACAACTACTGATTATTTACCAAGCAATGGCCATTTTATTAAATCCAGCTCCTCCAGTTCAGAATCCATTTCTGTGCAATTTGAGAATTTCTTCCACTGACAGAACTATCATACAACCTGTATTTGACTGAATTTAATCTTGACTTTAAAACAAAGTAGAATTCCAACTTATACTAACTCTAGGTATATGTGTTTGAAATCTGTTAGACTGAAATCACGGTAAAATACTAAACAATAAAAACAACAATAGTATACAGCAAAAACTAGAATAATAATAAAAATAGAATACAAAAATACTTTGACTATATATGACACTCTAAAAACAATTCATGAAAACATGCTGAGCAAGTGCAAGTCATTAATAGCGACCAAGTCTCGGGATACAACTCAGCTCACTTTTCTCTTACCACAGGACTAAAATTTCCTGTTTATTTCAGTGACAATTCTCTATATTCAATTGTCTCTGCACTTAATAGTTTGGGCATGCATGCAGTTCATATTTTTCAGGATGTTTTAGAAAAAAAGAAGCAGATATTACAGGCAAATACATGCGACCTGCAAATAATTTCATTTTTCTTTTCTGAGCAAATCTGCCAGACAGATGGCCTTGGAAACAGAATTGTTAACTAAAAATCAGACAATTAAATTAACAGAAAAAGAGCAAATAAATTACCGTTTTCAAAAAGGGGATCAGAAACATTTCATGTATCAATTACCACAAGGTTAAGAATGAACCCATAAGCACAGATAAGCAATACTGATGTGTGCAAGGATTCCACTTTTCTTTTTTGTTTTGTCTATTGTCAATGATTTCCAGCAGGAACAAGATTGAAAACTAGAAATATTTAAGTACTATTTTCTGAAATGTTTAGATGCTGCAGCCAGAGTTGTACCAGTGCCTTCTACAGCTGGGTATAAGGAACACTGTAACCTTTAGCCCTTGAAAGGAGAAATAAAAGCCCCAAGTAAACCCTACAACCCTCCCTCCCCCCACCCCCAAGATAAAAAATAGACTAGATAGACTAGTAACAGGAAGTCATAAAATTAAGGAAAATGAATCCATGGTTATTGATTACACCCAACTTTAATCTGTTTTTTTAAGTGACTTAAAGTCTCACTGCATTACTTGTGGGGAGGGATGCTCAGGGAATCATTCTGCTTCAGGGAGATGCTTTCCAGAGCTGTTACAGAGATGTAACATGAGGTTACACACTCTAAGCTTGCTTTGTGATCCAATCCACAGAAGGAGGTGAAAGTAGAGGATTTTTTTTAACAAGTTTGCTTATCCTAACAGTATATTGACTCTTCTGGTTTACAACAAAATAGGAGGTGCTGTAAGCTACACAGATCCCACTCACAACCTCCACCTACCTTCTGGGAGCCAAGTCAGAAGGAGAAAGGCATAATAAATGAAACAGTCTGGATAAAAGAAAGCGTTATTTCAGGAATTAGCAAGCACATGAGGAGATATTTGTCTTTGAAGGATCTGAGTATGTTATTCCCATGTCTCCATGCACATTATGAATTTCTGACCTAGAGAGCTGACAGCATACACTCAGTTTTAGTGTTTCCAAGCTATATTGGCTCTTCCTCCATGAATTTAAAAAGTTCAAAGGAAGTTTAAGAGAAGTAAATAAATATCAAACCGTTACTAATCAAATAAGTCCTTCAAATCAATGCTATTCTTGACAGCTGTTAAATATTAAAAGAGGCTAGGCACAGACATGGCAGAGAGCCTGAAGCCATGCCCTTCTAAACAGTGCCTGGAGGAAGAGACTTCCTGGCCGCTGAAGTAGTCAACCAGTACCTGACAAGCCATTCATTAAAATGGAACATTTTATTAATGCCTCTCCTTGTTTCAAGGTTACCACATAAATCAAATTACAAAACTCAAGACCTTTAGAAAGATGAGTAGAGCAATTTGATGCAGAAAAATAGTAAGCTCTAAAAATTGCTTTAAAAAATAAAATAAATAAATAAACTTTGAAATATAACAGTAATCGCCACATAACTAATGTAGCTGGAGTACACAAGTGTTCAACAGAGAAATTTTAATAAATTGTTATTAATTATGTCCAAAAACAAAGGCTGTTCTTAGATAATACTGTGAATTTCTTTTAGAGAATAAAATTTTCTTTAGAAATCTGTAGTAGGAAAATACTAATAAGTGACAAATATAAATCTACTGTGAACTTCAAAAAGAAACTGTTCCACAGAGCAAGTTAGTGCTCACAGCTACTGCACAGAACTTTGTGTTCTCTTCTCAATAACTGTATTTGTTTTCTTTGGTGGGACATAGCAGATGAAGTGTATTATAATGCTGTGTGCAAAAGTGAAAGATATTTATGGCAACATTTGTGGCCAAAAGCTACCTTAAATATGGTCAATTACTTTCATTTAGGGGAAAAAAAAATATAATATGGCAAGCAAGTTTTCAACAGAACAATGAAGTTTTTGTTCCTACAGGCTACATGGAACATAAATTGCAATAGAGTGAGAAAAATGGACATTAAAAGAACATTTATTTTCTCAAAACACCTGACTGTTACTCGTAATCCACCTACTGTGCTAAAAATCCTATTGCTGACAGCCTTAGAATTATTAGTATTTTTCAGTGCCATAGATATACCTGTTTAAAGCTATTATTAACACCCATTAATATATTTACAAATTAAATAACATTGTTTGTTCCTGGAATAATATTTTACAGAGCTGGATAAAAACTTGCAGTAAACCTCAAGGACTTCAGACTATACAAATAATATTCAGTATGATATTCAGTTCTGTAAGCTGCATTTTTTTTCAATTGGTTTTCTCTGACTTTGTGAAACATATCTTCTGGGCAGCTGCTTTATCTTTGTGCTTCTACAGAAATAGTAAACTTCTGTTCTCCTGACTAGGGCTACATGATCTTGCCCGAGGTTATGTTACCAGCTCCTTTCATTGCAGATCCAAGGTGGGGCAATATATGTCCTGTTTCAAGACTGAAACAACAAGAGTTGGCTGAGTATCAAATCAATCATTGCCTTGAGCTAGTTTGTTTAAACGTCATCACTTGTGGGTGATTTCTTTCAAAGTTTACTTGGTCTATGCATGCCTTTTGGATGTGAAATATTTTTATGGAAGTCAGACAACAATCATTCATGAGAACGTAAGATTTTTTTTCTTTCTGGTAGACCACTTCTAACTCAAATATTCTGAAATGCACTTAAAGTAACAAGGACAAAATTTAGTAAGGCTTGAAGCTTTAAAACCATGGATTAATTTAAGGTAAAGGTGTAGAGGGTAGTTGTAGATTTTTCAAGACAGTTTCTTTCAGGACTAGAGACTGAAAGAAAATCTGTGCAGCACTGAGAGGAAAGAAGAATTTTTTGTATCTTTGGGACTGCTGAGGGTTATATATCATCAGTATCTATAGTGAACAAAAATAGACAGAGTAGCAGCCTGTCAGAAAAATGTGTGCAACAAATGAGGTCAATGAAGAATTGTCAGGGTCTAGAACCTACTACTGATATGAGAAAGGAGATCTATAAATTTCAAGCCAAAACACATTAACTCTTTCCTAGAGAGCAGGTAAAATTACTCTCCTATAATCTTTCTTCTAAACATGTTCAATGTTGATGTAAACAAGGATGTAAGCTAAATATTTTTTTCTGAAGGGCTAGGATGTGATCCAAATATTTATTCAAAATACACTCATAAAAGTGTACTACATATTTCCAAGTATATATCTAATATATATATTTTGAAGATGTCCTAAATATATTGTTTTTTCTTAAAACCACAGAAAAACACATAAAGTTAGCTGATTCAGACTTGTATGAGAAAACTGTTTACTCTAGAGCCTAAACAGTGTAGCCAAGCCAAAAATCTGAATCCAATATAAAAAGCAAATCACAGATCAAATATATCATTAACTGAAGAAGCATTCTAGCTGTTCAACCAAGTTAAAAAACAACTTCTTAAAATTTGAAACAAAACATATTAATATATGTGTATAATACATAAAACAACCATTACACAGATCATACCAGACAAAAAATTATAAAGCCCTCAGAGGTCCCACTCTGCAAAGCTGAACTAAAGCAGCCATTTAAAAATGCTGAAGACTTCTTCCATATAGTCTGTTTTGAACAGATTAATTCAGATGCAAACAGTTTTTCATGTAACTTGCAACGAAGATTTTTTTCAGGCAATTATATTTCAAAATTCTATAAAATATATATAGTGAGACTAAAATATCAGCATTTCCAGACTATTCCCTTACTGGTCTTACAAATGCTTTAGAAGTCATCTCAGAAACAACCAGGACATCAAAAGGACAGTTAAGAGTTTGTATTTTAAATGAAAATAAATAAAATCTTCCTTTCAATCTATAAACATAAAACCTCTTCATTTTATCTTCATATCTTTTAAAAGTCTGATCTTTTCAGGTCAAGTGATTTTTTTTCTCTTATTTTTTTTTTTTCAGAGTAACTGTATTATCCTTCTCACAGACTGAATGCTACAACTATTAGTCTGTAAGACAGATTTCAGGTACTAATTCTTTCTGAGATAGCTCTTCTTACCGAGAAACTTCCCAATGACTGCATCCTGTAAAATAGTGTATTTCAGACAATTTACTGCTTACTGGCATTCCTGACTAGCTTTGCCAATAATGGCATATTAGTAAAAAACATCACTTTAAATCAGAGACACATATGAAGTAATTTATTACAGCCTACATGGATTTATTACCAAAATATCCTCTGTTCAAAAAAGGAAAAGAAACAACCCCCACCATTTTTATCTGAAAGCATATTAGGCTAAAGCAGAAGTCCTGAAACTGATAAAAAGATAAAGAAAAATTCCTCAGAAAACATCTTGATTCCAAGGCATCCACGTACTGAATATCATAGTCAATTGAAGTTAACTCTATTATTCCAATACCTGATTAGCATGCTGTATAATGCATTAACTGTCTGGAACGATCCTTATAGACCATTTCCCATTGTTTGAAAGTCTTATGTTGCCACTTCTGACAAGTTACAGAGACACTCACCTCTTTTAATATTGCCAGTCTATAAGTCAGTCTTTTCCAAATGGAAAAATTCTTAATAAATACAAGCAAGTTCTGTCATTTCTGCACAGCCAGCTAGCATATGAATACGTGTGTACTTAGAAAACCCAGTAATTTCCTAAATATCTGAGTGCACATAAACATAGAAGCATTTGCATAACAAATGAAAATGAAGAAATATTTCATCAGCACAACCAATAAATTTTTTTAACAAGTGCTCACCGACCCTGTATTTTGCTATTAAGTTACCTAAATTTTTGTGCCTCACAACACCAAATAATCACAATATTTACCTCTGAAGAAGCTTTCGCATAGGGATGATGATGAAATACTAGTACACATACACACAATGTCAAATACTTTGGGGTTTGAACTCTATTAATGTAATAAAATAAGATATTATCTCAGTTGTGTAATAATGTGCTCAGGGCCAGTAATGTCCAGGTTGTGAGTTTGATCCCTGTACAGTCCGTTCTCTTGGCAGATGGGTTTGATGGTCCTTGTGGGTCCCTTTCAACTCAGAATATTCTGTATGGAATATGTCAACGCTTCAAGTAGCTAACGTATATTTATAGTAAATCAAAATTTCAACTTGATTTGCGTTCCTTTCTCCACAAATTATACCCTCCAAATCCACTGTTTCTTAGCACAAATGAATAAAAGCTACAATTTCAATTTAATTGCTATTGAAGAGAACGAAATCTTTCTTCTAAACCCAGATGAAATTAAATGCAGAGAAGAGAAATCATCCTTTGGGAGAGAAATAGGATAGCTTGTAAAAGTTCAATGAATTTGTAAAATATCTTAATTTCAATAAACTGTCATATATCAGTTTTGTCATTTCTATTTGGTGATACAATGCTATAACATTCTCATGGCGGTGGGGAAAATAAATATACTTGAAATAGATAGTTTCAAAACTGAAAACTTTTGAAACAAATGCTGGAAAACTTCTACACTAGATATTCAAACATTTTTACAACTTTGGCAAGGAAGAGCTTTTTGGGTTGTTTTTAGTTTCTGGTCTTAGTTTGAACAAAGCTGACATTAGTTTTAAAGCCATTTTAATTCCAGTTAAGCAATAAATCCTAATAGAATGGGATTTTCAAAATTTTACTTTCTGTGAAGTAAAGACAACTTCTCTTCTTCCACATTCCTTCGAGTAGCTTCAATGAAATACATCTTAAAGTGTACAAGGATTTCTAAGTTCTTAGATGGGCTAAATAACCTTCTTCTACTACTGATCTTGAGATCCTGTTTTAGGATTGAAAGCTGATATCTTGTAAATCATCAGACACAGATTATAACATGAAAACTCCTTTGTGTGCCCATAAGATGTGCGTTAATCATGGAAGGATTTCTAGCATGGTCTTTTCACCATGTTCAGACAAGAAAATCATGCAGATCATTCCTGCTTTAGAAAAGTTGCCTGCCTACAGCCTACAGCCATTCAGAACTGGTGACAGAATACCAGTTTTGTCCTAAAGATACTTGTCTGCATACATACTGGAATCTCTTGTGCAATATGTTGCTATTTCTGTTTTAATAAAATAATGAGCTAGGTAATGAAGTTCCTGGAAAGGCTAAATTGCAACTAGGCCCAGTGGGTGTCACATAACAGTTCTTCAACCACACACACATGGAGGAAGTGGGTTTTGGTGAAGAGATCTCAACCATCAGCATGGCATCTCTCCTTTTTAATATACCTTGCAGCGTGACAGCTGTGATGCTTGAATACCGAGAATGAAAAAGGCCATGCAGCACACTGAGGTTCATCCTTTTCATGTATATTATTTTCCCAAGACATATACAATCATTATTTGAATGACCCTAGCATTTTCTGAGTTCGCAACTTTGCCCTGTGGGGACTTCTCACATTCATAATTCAGAAACTGAATGTTTCCCATTGCCCTGCCTGAATTTATTATTGTTTCACTTCTTATTACACTAGCAACTTACCTATGTGGACCAACAGGAACACAGTAACTTCAGGTATAGTTTTTAAAGTGGCACTGCATTTTCATTTTTTAGGTTTAGATAGTGCTCTGTTTTGGTGCTTTAATTTGCTCTTGAAGTAGCTGTCAATCAGCCAATTTACCTTTGTATTGTTTGGGTCCAGCTAGCATACACAGATAATAAATAAAGAAGAAAACAGAAAGAAAATTCCTTCAGTAAAACTGGAACTTCAAAGCATTGAATCATCTTTACAAATTTTAAAGCAACGATTCCCTTAGCTACAGTATACTCCATCTGTAATTGCATGCAGAGGGACAAATTCACCCTTAAACTTCTAAACGGTTTCAAAGTCCCTCATTCACACATATGCTCAAAATGGGCTCCTAATTGGTTCATATTGGTTCGGTATTTTTGTCTGCAAAAGGTTGTTCTGATAAAATTGTCAAGAGTCAAGAACAAGAGTCCTGAGAAAAAAATGTCCTTATAACAGCCAACAAACACTTCCTATTCATTTATCATGACATAAAATCTTTTGTATTAATAATCAAAATATCATATTTTTTTAATGAATTTGATTCTACAAATATTATTAACTAAGGTGCTTTCTGCCTTGAGGCTCGAGAGTATCTTCAATTTAAAAGTTTCAGAAGATTTCAGAGATGTTGGATATACTATGAGTAATCTTCATCACTTCTTTTACCTCTTAAATTTATAGCAATACTAACTTATTTTGGTCTTAATTTAAGAAAAAGAAAATATATTTTCCTTAGGAATTAAAATGCAGAGAAAAAATATATTTAAATATTAGAATATATACTATATAATTTTTGTGTAAGTTATGTTTGTCTCCAATTCTACTCTTACTTCAATCAGAAAGCAATGGGAGCAGTTCTCTGGTTTATTTGTTCCAACTGAAAACAACAAAACAAAACAAAACAAAACCCAAAAACCAAGCAAAAAAAATCCAAACAAACAAAAAAGTCAGTCTTTGCAAGTTTGAAATGTTTGTAACTTAGATCACAATCAGAATTATATTTTTCCCCCTTTGTACACTCTAGAGAAGCAATATGGTGCAACATAAAACAAACAAATCCTAGCTATAATTCCAATTCTAGATTAATGGTATCCATATTGAATACTGGTTTACCATCTGAAGAAAAAGTATCCACTACGCTCCCATAATTAGGACCTGATTATGAGTGCTACTATGTGCTGTCTTCCCCCATTGATTTAGTGCTTTCACAGGTCAAAATTCCTGCGGCCTTTGTGTTTGTGCAATTTGTCCTGGAGAATTATAGAAATATAAAAAATAGTATGTGATTTTCAGAAACCTGGAAATAGTTATAGCTACATTGAAGTAGCTGTGCTGATGCCACACCAGTGTCATAGTGTGTTACTTCCTGAAAGCACTGGATTTCCTGGGCATTCTCAGTACAAGTGGTTTGTACAACTGCAAGGAAAAAATCAAAATGACTGCACAAAGTAAAAAAATAATCGGTATTGCTTATAAGCTGTGAGTTTCAGACTTCTTGTCAAAGACTTGTCTATACAAGGAGTACTGAAAGATAAAATGAAGAAAAATAGAGATTTCTTTCATTAATTTCATAATTAATTTCATTAGTCAGTCAGTCCTTGCATCTGACTGCATCTGGCATGGCAAATAAGGCTCTTCAGACCGACTTTGAAAAATATATCCTCAGAACATCTCCAGGAGACTAGGATACCAAGATCTTCAGCCTATCAAGTCAATATCATGATGTTTGATGGGTAGATAATATCTTCTCAATAGTTTGATGGCAGGAAGAAAAATACACTCAAATGTCCAAAACCAGTTATTGTCGAAAGCTTCCACCGTCATAATTTTTGTCATGTGTTATAATTGCAATTCTTATACAGATTTTTATCAATGAGATTTCTGTAATTTTGCTGTTGCCATCTGTAGAATCAGGGACAAATATAAAATATATTTTTTATCCTAGGCTAATTAATGTACATAGGGGGAAACTTAAATACATTTTGTTCTTGCTACTGCTCTATGGATAAAGATGAATGCATTTTTCACTAGTTTTTCTGATGTTGCCAAGCAGAGATGAATATTATCTTATCTTTTTTTGTTTTGTTTAACACTTTTCTGCCCCAAGATGAAGTCAAAGCCAAAGGCAGGCAAATATTTCATATGGAAAAGAAAGATAAGTAAATATTCACCACAGGTATATTTGTTTCCTGCATGGAGATGCTAGTAAGAGTCATGTGAAGAAAGCATCTTTTGATAGTCTCTTTAAATTAGAGCTCTTATTAGGCACACTGTAACCATTTTCCACTATCTGGAAAAATCCCGTAAAGCATTTCTGCTCTGTACTGCATTAGTGCCACTGCCCTTTGCTTAAAAGACTGGCTACATTATGACAGACACAAGAACTTCATTATATTGTTGAGGAAAAAAGGAAAACAGTTAACATTGTGTTCAAAGGAATATTATATCTTTTTCAATGAGCTTAGTAATGCAAAAGTTCACATTTTAGGAGTCTGATGTTGCAGCATTTATTCATCCCAAGTACTTAAATGAAACTCTTTTTGTGAGCAAAATTGCTTTCAACTGGACTTGAAGATAAAATTCTTAG
Source organism: Sitta carolinensis (assembly GCA_032173965.1). NCBI lineage: Eukaryota > Metazoa > Chordata > Aves > Passeriformes > Sittidae > Sitta > Sitta carolinensis. Next base: position 30,159,880 of record CM063285.1, read on the forward strand.
CAACCCGTTGATAAGAATTGATATTCCTTGCATGAACAGGAAAGTTCAAGTACAGAACTGCCTCTGAATATTCTGGTTTCACAGAATTTTGATGCGGGTTTTTGTTCTAGTTTGTGAGTGAAGAGGATATTTGCAAGGACTTAAAATACATTTCAGGATTTGATTCTATCATGTTTGGTCCAATTCTGCCATTATCTCTGGGCAGATTCCAGGGAAAATCAGGCTATGTCTATGTCTATGTTTGTGTGTGGGCACTTCTTCATTTGTTCATTCGTGTTGTGTTCCCCTGTCACTGGGCCTTTGGTGTTTAACAGAACAGATTCCAAAGCTCCTGAGAAAGTGATTGCAGCACAAGCCTGCCAGAGATTAAAGATTTGGACTGCTCTCAGGCACATGCTGTGACTCTTAGGGGGTGTCTTGAACTTTGGTCCTTGTGAGTCCCATCCAGCTTTGGATATTCTATGAGTTGAGTTCTCTTTCTAAGGACTTCACTTTGATATGTGGGACAGCCCTTATCTCACCATGATTTCTGTGTAAACCACCACTTTCACTAGACTATCGTGGCTCCAGTTTACTTTGCTTTGGGCTGTATTTCTGTTTTGTACTGCGGGTTTGTTACTGCACTTTTAAGTCACAGTTTATAAACATTCAAGTCTTCAGAAAGTGTGCTAAGACTCAGGATTCCTGAGCTTAATAATTTCATAAAGAATATGTGTTTATAAGGCAGCTTACTTGAAATTATATTCATTTTGACTGCAATGCTAGTCAATTGAAAATATTTTATAGAACTCAAATAACAGTAGGGTTAAAATAATTTCTAGATAATAAGCAATTTCTATAATTTCTTGAGTAACATGTAAGTAGGAAGTGAGGAAAACCAAACTATTATAACCCTTTATTGTCTAACATATTTTCAAAATATGCTTTGCTCATCCAGTTACTTGAATTCTTTGCACCTTAATGTTAACAGCTTTGCTTCGAAAAGGGTGTTTTTCTTATTAAAAAAATGTATAAATAAACAAAAAATGCATCTGATGGTATTTATAGCCACATGATGACAATCAGCTTAACTTTCATTTATGCAAAGTTCATGCACATAAGACTTTAATAGTTCTAGAAGAAAGGAACTAAGAATAAATGGAATTTCAACAGCAATCAAACCATTACCATGTTATGGTGGCACAATTTCAACTATTATTAATGCCACATTTCCAAAAGGTCATAAAATAAAGGCAACTTTATTCAAGAAAAAAAACACAATAAAAATTATGAATATCAAAAGAATGAACTAGAAATGGTAGACAAATCCTCAGTACATTATTCAGATAGCATTGTGGCACTCTGACCTCTTTTACTGTTCCAAATGATTGCATCTCCGGTGATTGAACTCTACTGAGTCTCAAAAGAGCTCAGGAAATTTTGAGCTAAAACCTGTTCATTCAGTACTGAAAGATGGGTGAATACTGTGCAAACCCCAGCAGGTGGAAATTGATCCTAACAACATCATCAGATGTAAGAAAATTTACACCAACAGAAACCAATGAACATACTCTTCAGTATTTGTGTGTGAAGCACACATCACTGTGGCTGGAAAATTATCAGCATATAAAAATACTCTGCCTAATCTCACATAGTTTTCACCAGGCAAATCATATTTCCCTAAAAAAATAATAATATGAGCATTTCTAGATAAAGCACACAAAATGTCATTTTGTTGCCCAGAAAAAGAAGTAAAATTAAATATGCATTTTATCAATGTTTTATCCAAGGAGACTTTATCTTATAGGAAAAATTATGTAAATATCTTTTTTATATCTTCTTAAGATGCTATGTTAGGAGCAGAGAAATTGATTAAAACAGTTCACAAAAGAAAACTTATGAAAAAGTATTCCAAAAGTTGTGAAGCTCTTTCTTGCCTTTTTTTGGATTAATTTATATTATTTTTATTATTTTCCTTATATTAGCTTGATTTTAACATAGAATTTGAATTAACTAAAAAACCACAAATTTAATAATGATATTCATTCCTTGTTTGCTACATTCCACAATGCAACAAACAAAAAAGAAACAACAAAAAAATCTGTAGGTTTTTCCTAAAAATTTCAGAATTTGGGTTTAGCAAGCAACAGAAAAAGATTCTTTAGTTACTATTAATTTTTAGTGGAATTATATCTCTTATTCCTCGTATACATGCTTATCACTTATCGAATCAAACTATTATGGCTATTAGTTTCCTTTTGCAAACACAAAAATATTCTGAAAAAGTAATAGGCATTATATTTGCTTAATATTGCATTAAATGTTTGACATATATACTTAAAAAATTTCTATAGGCAACGTTCACACGTGGCAACCAAAAGCACTAAACACGGTAAAGCTCAAGGCAGGGTACTATTGCACAGTGGAGAGTTCCAAACTTTCCTTCTATGAATAGAGGCATAACCTGAAAGTATATCCACTGATGTAATACAATTGCAGAATTATAGAATGGTTGGAAGAGACCTTAAAGATCATCTAGTTCTACCTGCCCCACCTCATGGGCAAAGGTCACCATGTACTAGTCCATGTTGCTCAAATGCATCCAACCTGTCCTTAAACACTTCAAGGAATAGAACATCCACATCTTCTCTGGGCAACCTGTTCCAGTGCCTCACCATCCTCACAGTAAAGAATTTCTTCTTTACATTTAATCTAAATCTCTCCTTTTTAGTTTAAAACTATTCCTCCTTGTCTATCACTAGCTGCCTAGCAGCTGCCTGAGTAAAAAGTTGCTATTTTTATAAGCCCTTTTAAAGTACTGCAAAGCCATAATGAGGTCTCCTCAGAGCCTTCTCTTTTCCATGCTGAACAATCCCAGAGCTCTAAGCCTGTATTCATGAAAGAGGGATTCCAGTCATCTGAGCATCTCCATGGTTCACCTCTGGACTCATTCCAATAGGCCCTTATCTTCCTTGTGCTGGGAACCCCAGAGCTGGACACAGCACTGCAGATGGGGTCTTTTGAGAGCATTGCAGAGTTAGACTCACCTCCTTCAACCTGCTGGTCACTCTTCTGTCCATGCAATCCAGGATGTCGTTGCCTTTCTGGGCTGCAAGTGCACATTGCTGGTTCAACATCTCATCCCCAAATCCTTCTCTGCAGGGCTGCTCACAATGATTTGTACCAATCTGTATTTATGTCTGGGACTACTCTGGCCCATGTCAATAAAATGAAGTAAAGAACAGAAAGAAAAATATTCATATTCATAATTTGATGAAGATTTTACTCAAGTAAAGGCTGTGGATTCAAATTCCAAACATATACAGCACAATTTTTCTATGTAGTCTGGTAGTTTTAAAAAAAATTCCACTTGCACCTCTATAGGACACATATTTACTGGCCACCATATCTGCATTGCCCACTGACAATATTATTAGGCTGCTGGCCACTAGAATTCAATTAATCTTAGATGCCTTAGAATAAAAGGCTGATGACCATATATTTGTGGAAAATTCAGGTGTTTGAATTAGACACTTTATAGTTTGTGGGATGTTTTGTGTCATTGAAAAAGGCAAGAGTTGCCTATAGGTGGCTGTCCAAATTGAGGACAAAAGTATGAGAAACATTTAACATTTAAGATAAATGCTGAAAATCTAAGTAATTTTTTATGTCATTGTAAATAAAAGGCATGCACACAATATTTCCTAATATTATTTCCAGATAATGGGAGTAGGAAGGAACAAAGGTGAGGTTGATAATTATTCTGTAAGAGTTGTAAAAGCATTATAGTGAGCATTATTAACAAACTGTAGATCTTCCAGTTTAATATCTACTCTTAAGCAAAGTTTATTTCCAGTAAAATCACATTTTTTTTCCTATTTATGAATAATAGCTAGTCAAAATCAAATGAAAACTCTTTCCAAATGGTTAAAACTCAAGAAGGATTTCAAAGTAATTACTCAGCTAATCAGATTTGATCTGTAATCTGGGATACTGACTATTTGCTGCAGATCTTTTCCTCTCATAGGACTAACTACAACCCATTGAAAATAGTAATGTAATCTTGGTTAACCTTTAGAAGGAATATTTTTCACCCCTGCAAAGTAGCTAAACTTTTTCTAGTATATTTCCTTCACTCATATACCAGTTTGGATGATATCAACAAAAGAATTACTTCACTCAAGGAAAGTTTGTACCTTTTAACTACAACTCAAAAAAAACCCAACACTTTTCACACTGCCTAAAATAAAGGTAAAAAAATAAATGCTGTTGCAAATAGAGAGTCTATTCTGTCACTGACATAATGCTTTCCAATGACTTTTAAGACTTAACCTTAGCACTAGACACCTCCTTTCCAGTTGCGTATATATCATTAACTTTAGTGCCACAATGTACTGGTTTTCACATGGAAAAGTTATTCACACTGCAGCAGTTTTGGGAGAACTGCAGCCTGTGGGATGGACTCACATTGCAGCAGTTCACAGAGAGCTGTTCCTCCCGAGATGGACTCACATTACAGAAGTTCATGGAGAACTATCTCCCATTGGAGAGGACCCCGTGGGGCAGGACTTCTCGCCCTGAACAGCTGGAGGAACAATGTGTAATGAACTGACCATAACCCCCATTCCATCTCTCCCTGAACAGCTGGAGAAACAATGTGTAATGAGCTGACTGTAACCCCCACTCCCTCTCTCCCTATGCCACTGGGGAAGGAGACAGAGCTGGGAGGGACGAACAGGTTGGGAGAAGCTGTTTTGAAGGTTTTATCTTACTTGTCATTATCCTGCTTTGATTTTGACAATAATAAATTCAGTTAATATCTCTAATTAGAGCCTGTTTTGCTTGTGGTGGTGTTTGGTGTGTTCTCTCTCCTGCTCCATATCTCAAATCATGAACCCTTTGTTATATCTTCTCTCCCCTGTCCAGCTGAAGGAAGAGAGTGAGAGCAGCTTTGGCATCCAGAGAGAGCAAACCCACTATACACAGGTAACAGCAGAGTGAAGAATGCACATATATAGAAATACAGATAATTCAGAAACCACACACCATTTCTGCAAAACTCAGAATTTTCTCATCCTAGAAGAAAATCCTCCTACATGAATGTATAAATTAGATGAACAATTAAAACATGCATAACAGATTAAATTAGTATGGATTTACTCTGCAAAGGACTGTCTGAAAAGATGTGTTCTGTGTACCTAAGAAACAGAAGTTTCAATGCAGTCTAAGCAAGTTTCCCATTTACTGTGCTCTAGTCTGCATTGTGAAGCTTTCTGAAAAACTAGAAACTGAATTTTTCAACATTTTTTTAAATGTGCAAGATGGACTCCAGGAATCACATAATGCACTCCGTCTGCAAGCAGATACTCATTTTTTGAAAACAGGCTCCAAGAGGTCTGAAGTTAAAAAAAGTAAAATGAAATTAAATGTCTTTCACACAGACACCACACGTGTAAGCATGAATTTTAGAAACTGCTCAAGGAGCTCTAAGAGAGTTTTATATTGTGATATTAAGCTCTGATATTTGAATAATCCTTAAGGTAGGAGGAACTACTACATGCCCAATGTCATCAAACCATTTTTTAACATTGATAGTTGACAAAAAAAGTCAGTTCTTGAGCTTTCTGTTAATATTAACCTGTGACTGAATAGTCTCCCTTGTATCCAAAGCTCAAAGTAACTGAGATATGGGATTCCAATTGGTGAAGTAACACTTTGAGGTGGTAACTTAGATAAATTATTATGATTTTAAAGCTGCTCAGAAGCTTGACATTGTAGAAGCATTTCTGTTTTATTACTCAACAAAGTTCCTATACTTCTATTAAAAATGTATGATAAATATTTCTCAATTAGCTACAAGAACAAGTCCATCTCTTCTATTTAACAATTTTATATAATATAAATATTTTACATTTGAAGATAAACTGACTACATTTAAAATTTGAAAATAATTTAATATGCCTCACTTTTTACCTATGTGAGTAATCTTTTTCCTTACTGACTGAACGAAAAAAGTGAAATTAACTTCAGCTATGATAAATGAGATTCTAAATAAATAAGAGCTGGGGTTAAAATTCTATCTGATTTTCTGGATTCTTGAGGAACACAAAACATTAATTCTACATTATTGATTCAGGGAGGAAATGCAATCATTCAAAATCTGTGGACCTGCATACACTCAGCTATGTATCTGGCTTACTGTCTTCAAAGCAGTCTGGAGAGCACTTTCTAACTCTTGGACTAATACTATGAATGGATTTCGAGAAATTGGGACAGTCATTACTGGGAAGTCTAAAATCCTTCCTGCAAACCTGCAGGAATTACCAGTTGTATGCATGTGCATGGAGTAAGAACTCAAAGAAGGCTTATTTCCAGTGCTAGGGCTTCTTCTGAGATTCATCCACTCACTGTAAAATCTCCTTCCTTTCCTCTGTAAGCCTCTGTATTTTGTGGAAGTTGTACATGATAGCTAACTGAAGGTCTTGCAAACATGCCTTTTATGCATGACAATGAAATAAGTAAAGAGACTGGAAAACATGTAATATTTCCAGTTGTTGCAAAAGCATGAAAAAAAAAGGTCTGTCTTCAAGAACCTTGGTATAAGACTTACAAATATTAATGTGTACAAGACAGCTCACAAAAATGTGGTAGTTGGTAAGTAACTTCCCCTTTCTTTGTTATCAGTGTACTTTTCAACTGGAAATAACCAAGATGGGATGCTGACTTTAGCCATATTGCTTTAGCATTCTTTTTGCACTGATATAGTGTCACTTTTGAAATTATGCCAGGCTAAAATAAGCCCCACTTTTCTGGCTTGGAAAATCTGGCTCCCCCATCTTCATCACCTACCTGAGCTGGGATTGGAGTAGCTTTTGGCAAGCACAAATGAGACTTTTCACCCAAATACCTGAATATATATTTAAGCCAATCACATGCATACATACATACATTTGCCAAAAACCATCGATTTTACTAGTGTATTATATAAAACTATATTTAACATTCAGCTTCATATCCTTTTCCATATTTTCATTCTGCATGTGTAAAAACTCCACTATTTAAAAATATTTCTCCCTACAGGATAAATTATACATCACCTTTTTGCTTGTCCATCTCTCTTGAGATATAATAAAGACATGATAAAGATATCATAATCATTATTTTCAAATCTGTAGAAATAGTATTAATTTCATACACTTAGTTAAAAGAATGCTGGTTTAGGATGTTGGAGGGAGCTTTGCTGTTTTTTTTTTTTTTTTTTTTTACTGTTAGAGTATTGCCTAGTGCAAACTTGTGCTACAGTGTACAAGAGTGGTTTTCCATTCTTTGTTCATACTGATTCATACTGAGTTTCAGCTGCAACATCTAATCTGTACAATTCACCATTTAAATATTATTAATTTCTATACAACCATAACCTTCATTTTTACATCAGTATTTTCTAATTATTTTTTTTTTTAAACTGCATTTTATAGTTGCTGGGAGATTCTGGGAAACATTGATCAAAAAGGGAGTATAAAAATCCATGAAAAAGGCTCATTTGTAGCAGAAATCATTCCAAATAGTATCTGTTCCAGGCCCACATGGTACCTGCCACAGGTGCTGCACTTTAAAACCAGTGGAAAAATAGGTAAAACTCAGCATCTAATTAATCACACTTAAGAACATTATGAATGCATAGAGCACTTTGAGACTGGAACATAACTGATGTCTGAAATGTATTAAATACATTTCTGAGTTCTAAATTACACCTTACAGAACTTGAAATGCATAATATGCACAGGCATATATATATTGGTATAAAATGTTCTGGAAAAGCAAGGAGATTAGTGTTATTGAAGAAATAATTGATCAATTCAAAGCCAAAATTTTAGTTCTGATGAAGGGACTTGGAAAAAGAGAAGGTGGAAAAAGAACTGTAGTGGTTTTGCATCACAGATTCTAGCATCATGGAAAATGAAAGTTATCAACTGCTTGTTCATTTAATAATGGTGTCCACATTGCATGATCATATGCAGAGAACCCCAAAATTATCAGTGGTACAGAATAAATTTTTTACATTAAGTACACCCAACCTTGACAGAGTTTTGGCTGTTGTTAGGCCTATTGATAACTGCTGAGTTTTTGGCTCCAGCTGCTTTCTAGTGATTAGCTCACTGTTTCTAAGTATAATTTAGAGGGGAATAAAACCCCTCATCAACACACTTTTATTTTACAAAGACAGCCACAATGTTGGGTAATGACAGCTTATTTACCCTTAAGAATGCTTTGAGATTTTTATTTTTAAATAATTTCAGAAAATTTAATAGAACTTTAAAATGCATTCCATAATTAAAAATAAGGAGAAGACAATATTGCAAATGCTGATAGAAAGAAATCCAAATTAAGAGTCAAAACTGATGAAACATTGATTCATGGAATCATAGAACCATAGAATAGTCTGGGGTAGAAGGGACTCCAAAGATCCTCTAGTCCAAGACCCCTGTAATGAGTGGGGACATCTTCAAGTCACCCAGGTTTCCCAGAATCATGTCCAATTACTGAGTGGTGATTTGTTTCAAAAAAAAAAAAAAAAAAAAAAAGGTGTAGTAGAATAAAATAGAGGTGATTCAGACTCTTAGGCCAAAACTTCTGAATGCTTCAAGTCATGAGTTCATTCAACATGGGTTTGGTTTTTTGGGGTTTTTTTTGAAGAAAAACTTTCTATTTAATTGGGAGCCATCAAGGAAGAAGACAACTATTTCTTTCTTTCCTTTATCTTACTCCATTTAGGGTTCTCTGCACGTGGTCATCCAATGGGAACACCAGTATTAATTGAACAAATATTCCACAACCTTCATTTTCTATGCTGTTAGAATTTGTGATACAAAAATCTGTGATACAAAATTATTTCTAAATCTTCCTCTTTAACAGTCCCAAAAGATTTATTTTTGAAAATAATTAAATATTCTCCTCCTGATATTAAAATTTCAAGGAGTTTACCTAGTATACTTTGAGGCTCCAGAAAGACATATGTCCTCTTAGAAAATCTGGATCTGCACAAATGGCTTGAATGCTAATGATACTACTTTTGATTTTGACAATGACAACATCATCGCATTTAGTTTAAAGAAAGCATGGAAAACATCACTCTCTAAAAAGACATGTGACAGAATACAGAAAATCATCATCACCATATAAAGAACTTTTAAATCCTTTTGATATTCTGGGTAACTCCCTTTTTCCCATTCCTAATTAAGGATAATGACTATATTCTTAGCAAGAAATCAGGGAAAATCCTGAATGCCACTACTTTTCAAATTTATTTTGTTCATGAAAGGTGAACTAGCAGTTTATACAGCCAAGAAAGAAAGGAAGGAACAAACATACAAATAAAAGATTGAATGAAAGAACAAAGGGAGGAATAAAAGAAAGACATAATTGGAAGAATTTGAAGGGCCTGAATTTCCCCACATGGAAAATCATAAACATCTTGAGAATAGGATGAAACTTGGGTAGAATAAGGATAAACGAATGAAGTAGATGGGTGACTGGCTCCTGAGACTGAACACATCTCTTAGAACACATGAGAGCATTCCACAAACATTGTTCTGTATTTATTTTCATATTTTCATAATTCCAATGTCTGAATTTGGAAGAAGACTCTCCATGGTTCTGTGCAATAATCAGTTACAACAAACCTCGTCAGAATAACAAGAAAACATGTCTCTGCATCAGTAACAGCTGTGGGAGAGATCAAGGATTATCCTCCTAAATTTAGTCCACATCCACACTGCACTAGTGTTTTGCACAGCCCCAGCTAGGCAAGCACTTGTATGTCTGGAGATGGCAGGTTAATGCACAGCTTAGAGTGTGAATTTATCCTGTCTGCAGCAACTGGGAGTGTGACACGTATTGAATAGTTGTATTGAGCTTAAAAGCATAGGAGAAGGTGAATGAAAAATAGGAAGGTAAGGAATAAAGCGAGAAATTAGAAAGGCTGGAAAATGAAAAATTCATGTGTACTAAACGTGTGCCAAGTCACTTGCCATTAAGCACAGTAAAAATTATGAAGGACGTCATTGCCCATCTGACTCCGTTTATCTGATAATCAACACTTTTTATACTCATAATCCTGAACTCTCATTTTAAATCCACATTAGTGAGATGATCAGGCTCTTTTACTCTTGCCTTATGGACCTTGCCAAGAGCACTTATTTTCTCACATCATTTGCTGCAGTATCAGTCTACTGTTTCATACTGATCAATCTGGTATAGCACTGCCTCTATCTCACCTGTTACTTAAAAATTATACAGATGAATAAATTAAAGGGATTTGACATTCCAGTATTCATTTTTTTGCTGAGGAATATACTTCTGATTGTCAGTAAAAAAAAAAAATATTAACAAAAACAAAATAAGTAAAAGCAAAACTAAATATTAACATGGTTTCAAAATACTACTTAATTGATTTTAACACAACTATTTTTTTTTACTGATCACTTAGTTTCATACATATCAGAGTTTTGTTATGCTCTTCTCTATCTTTTATTACTCCAAATATTTCAGCTTGTGCATGCAAAGCACATCATTATTATCTTCTTTTTAAACAAACACAGTGAGGTTCTTTTTGACCTTTAAATCAATGAGAGTTTTGCCAGAAGCAGCAGTCTTGTGTGACTTTTTTTGGGAAGGCTTGAGTTTCATGCATTCAGGGTTTGCTACTGTGGAGCCTCAGACTTCTGGTCTCCATCTCAAGTTTTAAAGCACATTACAGTATACTGTGTGTGCCGACCCCAGCTAAAACTATGCCAGCATTTCCATAATAAAAGCTCTCATTTCCAAAAGTTCCAACTGTACAGTCAGCTGTAAAAATGTGCAGTAGGCTAAAATTGGATATATGGGATTTCAATCTGGAATTAATACAAATTAAAAAAAAACCATTCCACTTGATTCCTGAACGTCTTTAAAAAGTAGCAGTTTGTGACATCCCTTATCACCCTCTCACCTTGTAAATAAAAAAAGCAATTTAGCTTTTTAAAATAATTATATAACCTTGATGAACCTGCTTCTGCTTCCACAGAAGCTTTATACCTTAAACATGAATATATTTTTTCACATTTGCAACACAGGTGATCATATGCAGTTGTTTACTGAGAAGAATTTAAAAAAAACCACACTGTCATCCTACCTACACAGGTCACTGCTACTGATGTTTTTACCTCATCAGAATCCTACTTCTGCAGAATCAGGGATGTGTACACTGATGTATAATTTTGGTTTTGTGGCAGGAGACAGACTCACAATGCAGTCTCTCTTAAAGCAGTTGTGAAAACCTTGTTGGCTTTGCATTGCATACTGTGCTTTATGCATTTGTTTTACTTTACTTAGAATAAATCTAGAAATAGCACTAAATAATAAATTTAGTTGTGGCAGGTACTCCCGTTCTGTTGTATAATTCCATGAGGCTTGCCTAGGAACATTCTCAGTGGTCCATTGCTGTGCATCATGCTTGCCTAATGCCAATTTTTGACTAAGGCAATGTACTTTTTGTACAAGGATATCATTGTATCTCTGGCAAGGATATCTGTAATTTATCAATCCAAGAACCTAATGTATATAAGTTTCAGAGAATAAATTGAATTCATTCTGCTAGCAGACAGATGAGAATGTGCAAGGCATCCCTTCCACAGCCTTCCCCACAGCCTGTGACTCTTCTGCAGTGGTGGGGCAGATTCAGAAATAAGGCTCTAGAGATGCCTGGACCCCATGCTCTGTGCAAAGAAAGCAAAGAGAAACTGTCTGCTTATTCAGCAACACCAAATCTTAGTCTGCCCACACCACTGTGAAATGAGAAGAAATTATGGAATTTTTTTAATCTACATTCTGAACAAGAAAATATGAGTATAGTGAGTGTCCTGGTGTTAATTGTGCTATAATTGTGTGCTGAGTCTGTTACAGAGATTTAGAAACAGGTTGTTCCTTCAGCATCAATCGTCATTACATCTGAACACATGTTCCATAACTCCTTCTTGTTGGGAGAAAAACCACAAATATGTGTGGGAAAAATAAGGTTAAAGCAATCTAGGGCAGCATAATAAAACTTAAAACTTCTCTATTACTGATAAGGCAAATGAACTGCAAGCAAAACATTTTTATGTACCAAATAATTTCTTTTATTAATGTCTCTGTAAATGTGCAGATCTACTTCAGAGAATTTGGGGGTGTTCCTTGTTTCTTCTAAGAAAGTTAAAATGAAAAAAAAAAAATAATTATGGGAAAGACCTCTGGTTTACATAACCTCAGCTTATATCTGTTCATGAGTTTCAGATAAAGTAGCAGAAGACAAACAAAGATCAGAAAACTGTATTGCCAAATCAACTTACATTGTGTAAAACTTACATTGTGTAAAATGCAAAGTTGAATGCATCTGTTACTATAAAAAAAAAATAGGTTAAAATTCTGAATGACTATGATGGCTTCTGATTTCATTTTCCATAAGCTGAAATCTATAAAGCATTTTGCTTCATAGCACACAAAATAGTGAATTATACTATGCAGCCTAAAACATAACATACAAGAAGAAAAGCTAAGGATTCCACACTGGTGATAGAAAATATGTGTCATAGCTCAAGTGAAATCTATTTATCAGTTGTACAATATCAATAGAAGTACTCTTACAATATGAAGACGGTTCCTTGTTTTCAAGCTCAATCTAAACACAATGACCACTATGATCTCACTATGTTCCTCATTTTAGGACTGAGTGAAGGTCCAGAATCCTTAGAGTTATGTTATGTTCCTTATTTCATGTTCTTGGGTGTGCAGTCTGTAAGCAAGGTTTTGCTTTTCTTTTAAGGAAAAGTGGGAGAAAGGAAAAGAAAAAAAAGAAAAGCAAACAAAATTTCATTCAGAAATTTAAATATATGACTGCTAGCCATCTGCTGCTTGTACAGGGTCAGAGAATGACTGTCCATAAAAATCATCACCCCTTCCTCATTCTTTTGTAAAAGTGAAAATTCTGGGGGAATTGAGAACAGTATGGAGAAAAAACATTCCTTATGAACTAGGACCACCAGAAGACACACTGCTACCCACAGATAAAATAGATGTGAGGATCCCTCTCCTTGATATTTTAATGAAACAAGAAGGAATTTCATAGGAGAATAAAACTGGACTAAACCCACATTTTAACATTCTTGGGGGGGAAGCCCCAGACAAACAGAAGGCATAAACATTTTACATCAACATCTTATGTATCTGTTGCTGTGTAATAGTTAAACTCCAGGTTTCAGGAAAGAATCATATTGAAATAGGTTTGCAGGCCACTGATACATCACTAAAACCTAAAGGGCATCCATGAGCATTTTCAAGAGTGTTGGTGAGGCAGGAAAAAAAATAATTGCAGAAAGAATCAGTATCTACAATCACCTTTCAGTTTATGGTGGAATTAAATGTTGACACTGGACACTGGCACGTAACTAATTCTGCATACAATACAATCATGTTAATACAATTTCTGCTTGTTAATTGAATCCCTTAGCTACTGTCTGCAACATCCATTTTATTGGTAACTAAAGGCAAGCAACCACCTCCTATTAAGTATATGCATAAAACAGGATTTTGGGGGAAAATAGAAGACCTACCAGGAAGAAAACAGAAGGAATATTTTGTCTTCTAGCCTTTTAATTTGTACAGAAATACATAAAGCATCTTATAAAGCATCAATACTTACATGATTTTGTGGGTAGGGCAGGAGATTGGGAAGCAACAGCTTTTAAAGAGACAAACACTGATCCTATTAGAGTTAATTGAGGTAAAACTCATAAATTTTATAGGATTCAAGACTTCCCTTGAATTCTCTTACTCTTGATAGTCAAGCAATTTACTTTTCAACCTCTAGAGCACTTTGTAATTGTAATATACATTTTTATATAAATATCCTCTCCAAATATTAACAGTCTAGTACTCATTTCTGTGCTGCTAGTATGAGTATAGGGTTGGGCTCTTTCAGAAATGCTGGAAATAAAAGAAGCAATCACTAAGACTCCAGCTTTTTAAAGATCACCAACTAGCAATGTAGACATCCTTATAAATGAAGGATGGACAATACCTTTGTGTTATAAAACTGAATGTCAGACTTTGCATAGATTTAGAACACACTACTTTGTTCTCTAAAAGTGGTATTTTATCCAGCAAGATAAAATTCTAACCAAGCAGTCTTTGGAAAAGCAGAAGAACCTTTAACATTTGCTCAAGCAACATACATTTATTTCATGCATAAGGAATCTACAACTAAATGGAATGTGCTAATTTATTTTAAATTGAATTTATGGACTTTAAAATAATTTCTTTACATTATTTTGTGGGTTTTATTAATATTGATATTTGATTAACTCCTTGTCACTTTTCTTCTTCTCTTTCCCTTTCCTACCACAGCCTATTCTTTCTGTTTGACCAAACAGAAAAATAAAATGGGACTAACAAGTCAGAATAGAAAAAAAAAAAAAGAAGTTTTCTTTAAAAGTCTTTAAGTAGAAGTTTTGCATAATTTGGTATTTTAAATTTCTGAATTTAAAAGAATTACCTGGAAGTATGTAAAAGAAATAAGTGTTGAAGAAACTGTTGAATTATTTAAACTGTTACTGTACTTATCAAGAGATATTTGCTGATAGTAAATCAAAGATTTTAGTATGCCTGCAGTTTTCCCTCAGCGTCTTCACTTCAATGAGGCTCTGTCCACCTCTCACTAATTAGGTAGATTTGTTCTCAGGAGTAAAACTAACAGATACATATAAAAACATGAAAGAGTGGGTGAATAAAACCATTTTTTTTTCCTTTGGAGCTGAGTGCCACTGAAAGTGACTGTATTAAATGCCTCAAAAGGGAAAGAAACTGAACAGTGCAAATCACTGCATGGCAAACAGCTTAGAATTAAACTCCCATTCCTCAGGAATTGGAAATGTATATTTCCTGGAACCAGCCTGATCAGCTGAGCCCCAGTTCAGCAGTGTATTTTTGTTGTGTTACTCCAGCGTAAGCAAAAAATAATGGCAGATGCTCAGGCCTGTTTTGCGTACTTTATTCTGTTTTGTTGTCTCTCCTACCTGTACCCTCTCCTTACAGTGCTAAGCGTTTTCTCTGTCTCAATAAACATGTCCTGAGTTGGCAGCTATTTTACCTTTCTCCCTCTTTACCTAGTGCCTACATGTAAAGGCCCTTTGATGTCTGTGTGCAAAAGATAAATGTTGATCTCCTGCAACCTGGGAGTAGCAGGCTTCAGTAAGACACACCTGCGGTAGTCTCAGCTGGGGGAAGGAGGAGTTCTCTTCATAATAAACCAAGATTTGCTTTAAAATTGAAAAACAGCTATTGAAACACTTTCCCCTCTAGCCCATCCCTTGTAAGGATACTAGTGCATTTGGTGTTTTCTTGTTCTCTAGTTCTGTGACTTAAAACAGAAATCTTTTTGTTTTCTACTATGTGCAAGACCAAACATAATACCAACACTGAGAATATTTATTATGACTATTGTGATTCCTGTCAGTATGTGCACATTAAATAGTTTGTGTTCTAAATTAACACATATGAAAGGAATTCAATTTCATTACGGATGAAAGTCCTGAGAAAGAATTCTGAAATAAATATTGCAGTGTAAAGAAATTCTGGTGAAAGAATAACTGTACCTTAAAGTGTTTAATTTTCATTAGCTGTAAGAAAATTTCTCTGTGGAACTTCCTGTAACAGTTAATACTACTCCCACTCCCTAACCTACAAATTATTTTGGACTTTCTGCTATAACAGGTAAAGGGAATTTTTTCTTACTCCTCTGACAAATATGTGTGCTACACAAACAGGAAAAAAAAAAAAAAAAGAAGAAAAAAAACCCACATGCATGTTTAACACTTAAGTTCACCACTCATCATTCTTCTTATTTCAGCTTTTTACTGCATAAATTTATGTGACACAAAACTTTTCCAATGCTAG
Organism: Sitta carolinensis; assembly: GCA_032173965.1. NCBI lineage: Eukaryota > Metazoa > Chordata > Aves > Passeriformes > Sittidae > Sitta > Sitta carolinensis. The sequence goes on from CM063285.1 coordinate 30,175,825, forward strand.
GGGGAAAATCTGCAAGAACAGACTCCAGGGTGAATCATCCCAGTCAATCAGAAAAAATCCCCAAACTTTTCTTTCTATCTGCCACTAAAATATTAATAATACAAATACTTTCTAGGTATAGGTTAAAAGAAATACAGTTTTCAATTCTTTCAGTGGTTCCATCTATTTATAAATTGTAGTTGCATATGTTAGAGCAATTCATAAAATATATTTACATATTTGCATACACATGCACTCTATACTTTGATGGATAGTGATTCACAGAAAAAAAAAAAAAAGAGAAAATTATCCAGGAAGTCTCTTTTGGAAATTAATTTTTAAATTCTGAAAGTAAACCTACAAATAGTAACAAATAATACTTTTAATTATTACATAGAAAAATTCATACTATACTAAACATATGTACATGCTATGGTTGTATTACATACTACATATATATACATGCACACATGCAAACATATGTACAGGCACTAGGAATGCATGCATTATTTAGAATAATGATTTTGACAATAATTGGTCAAATCCATTATAATTTCAAAGTGGTTAATATGAGATTTTTATGGTGAGCTATGTTTATTTTCTTATCATATTTAACAGTATGTATACAATAAGTTTATTAGTGTTCACATTGATGTAAAATACTTGATTCAGTAGAAACAAGATTGTGTAACAGGACTATGAATGACAAGGACTTGATTTGCTATCCTGACTGTCATGATCTAATACCTGTCTGCTGGCAACTGGGCTGGTCCTACGTTCCTTTTCCCTTGCTTGCTCCCACAGATGGGTTCCTTCACTTCTCCTGTATTCATCTACCAGTGCTAATCTACTTTTCTGGTTAGCTGACCACAGTTAATAGGACAAAACTACTTCTTTGACAAGAAGAAAATAAGTTGCAGAAGGAAAGATTAAATGATAGGACTACAGGGAAGATTTCAGAGGACATGTAGCATATTAAAGATGATGCAAATGTTCATGAAGTGTTATTTTCTAATGAAAAGAGCTTTGGCTGTAAGTTATGGGAATAGGCAGAGAAACTCCCAGCAAGCTGTGTGGGAAGGGAAGACAAAGACAAAGACCTCTCTTGTTTCTCTAGTTTAATTTTAAGGGAAATACACCAAATGCAGTTAATGCAGTTTTGATTTTTTTTTTTTTTTTTCTCAGCATCTGAGGGAGTTTGTCATGGTGACTAAATCCAGTAATTTCTAATATTTGATGTTAATTAAACTGCAGTCCTCAATGCAAGTGTTTTGATTCAGGTCTAAACAGTATCTCAATATCCACCTATATGATCTGCGAGTTAATGTTATGGCACAATAATCAAATTAATTATCTTTTGAACTCTGCATGGCCATATGTGACTGCATTACATGTATATTATATATGCATGCATAAATGTTTAGATATATAACAGATGCAATAGAAATCCATGCAAACACATACAAACATATTTTAATTTTAAAAACCCCCACCCTTAATGCTCATCCTAATCAGATAAAAACTTGTCTTTGATTTACCAATAGGTCGTTCATGAAATGGGTCAAGTTGAGGCTTTTCCTGATGTAGCAGTGTGCTTTTTAAGTTTTGGAATTTTTATATTGTTATATGGTTCGTTCTATGTACCCGCTATGTTCTTCCCCTATTTGATTCATCACCCCGGTTACTGTTACCTGTCAATCTTGAGTTCTGTAACTCCCAGACCCTGCCTGTCACTCTGAGACCTCACCTTCAGCCTGGAAAGTTCTGACAGGATCACAGAGTGATTGGACGGAATTCCCGCTTTCCCCCGCACTGTGTCCTGGTTTGTTCCCCTACATGTGACTAAGTTACAGAGCCGTCCCCCGCTTATCCCCAATTGGTCCCAGGTCAGACCCTGCCCCGAGTTCCTCCCCCGTTATCAGCTGCTGTGCTCAGGTGTGTGCGGGGCTTTGTCTGAGCTGCCACCTTGACTGAGGTGTCCCCGCAGTAGGACAGATAAAGTCAGTGGTTTAACCTCAAGCGGAGTCTCCTCTTTCTGTGCTGCCATCGCCGCTCGCTTACCCAGACAAGCCGAGACCCACGGGTTCGACAGAGTCCGTATCGCTCCTGAGCTGTGCCCGCGCTGCAGCGGTGCCAGGGCTGGCCGGGGCAGACACCGCAACATCCTGCCACTGTCCCCAGCTGCCTCAGGTGTGTCTAAGCCCATCTTTAGAGAGACGGCAAGTTATTTATGTATTCACAGAGGAAAGACTGAGAACGTGTACTTAGTGTAAGACAAACAAACAATTTTCTTAACTCTCGTAGCTATTAAAAGGTCTGGGAACCGTTTCACTGTAACTGCCTAACTGTGGCTGTTTGGTAGCATCATGAATTAAGCAGTTTTGCAAAATGTGAGAAAACTTTAACCATTGCAGAGATTTTTGAACATAATTGAAAAGGAACTGAAGTACCAACTGGAGTGGATTTTACCATAATCTATATTTTAAAAGTATTTCAGTTTCTCAGGCACTGACGATTCACCAAAATGTTAATCATGAAAATACTATCTCATATCTCATAGAGCACTTTTAATCATTTTTTTGATAAGAACTACCAAATGGCTTGCCTAGAAAATTTTGTGCTATATGTTCGGCCTCAATTCTATGGTAACTTCAGTTTCACGACAGCCTTTTATAGTTTCCTTTGTTCAAAACCACAAGGAAATCTGGGGGCAAATGCAATCTCCATGTAGTTTTATCTTCTGTTCTTGTCTAGCTACATAATATTTTTTTCCTCCTGTGTAGAGTCCACTAATTGTGTTACTTCTTCCAAGAGTGGCTTGTCTTGATATGAAAATGTTACACAATAGATAACTGACTATAACCCTTGACAGAACATTCCAACTTCAAATTGCTTTTGAAGTTCCTTTGATTTTAGTAAGTGATACACACTATAATGAAAATAAGGTAGTAAAAGTAATTCCAGTTGTTTTGTATATGAAATGTCACTAACACAAATGAAAAGACCTATGCCTTTTTGATTACCTATGTAAAGAAAGGTGTATAAATGATAATTGTAGGTTTGGGTTTATGTAATGAAGAGCCTTCTTTTAGATACAATTCAGTTGAATCAAAGAATCATCATAAATCTCAATTGGGTTTTTTTCAGATACCTATGAAACTGAAAAAAATTACGTACAAAGTTATAAATGAATTAATGGAAGCCTTAAGAAGTACTACATGTTGAAAAAGCTGCAGACATCAGAGGAGCATCAAAAAAAACCTCATAAAAAAGGAAGGAAATAAAGAAATCCATCCTGAAATTCTAATATATTTATGAATTATAAATGTTTTCTTATGCCTAACAGAAGGGAATACTTTGAAGGCGGTTAAATTGTAGAAAACAGGTACAGTTTTGGTAAGAAAAACATATGATCTTGAAAGGTTTTACATTACAAACAAACTCAGCATATTTTGAACTGCTATATAAAAATGCTGATAATGAAAATACATAGTTGCTTTACATCACTGAAAAGGAGATAAAGTTCCCTTTCAGTATAGCACTAATTCCACACATTTGCAATATGATGCACACTTTGGGGCACCTCAACAGAAGAAGCTTGTCAAGAAATTGGAGGAAATAAACAACTAAAAGGTTTTTTTATATGGGTTACAATGTATTTGAGCTGATATACAGTAAAGATAGGGGTATGAATATCTTATAAATACTAGAGAACTTTCATAAGTCTTGCTAGCTTGCTACAAAAGAATGAAGATTGATAACTGTTAGAAAAGAGTGAAATCTTTGCTCATGTCACTCAGATCAATATTGCTCTCAAGAGTAAGACACTTCAGAGGAAGCAGCAGAGGTAGAATTGATCTTAACAAATAAAAAATTGTAATTGTATACATTATAGAAAAAAAAAATGAAAAAAATTAGCAGAAGAAAATCTTTTGATGATCCAAGTTAACTTTAAAAAAGTAAACAAGCCCACCCCAAACTAAATATCACAACTCAAAAAAAGACCTCTAATACTGATCAAAGGTAGCCTTCCCGTAATGAAGAACACTGTTCTGGTTCTGTAGTTTGTACCATATCCTGCTCTCAGGTTCTCCTTTACCCGGTTTTCTGTTTTTATGCCCATTCATAGTTTCTTTGCAAATATCACATACCCTGCTCATTACTGTGAATCGTTCTTTCTATAGACACAGCCTACAGGTTTACTGCTTTTTGAAAATGTATATGATACTATTTTTTTTTCTCTCTGTAGTCAACCCAAGCTGTCACAATCTCAGGTTTATTTTATTCACAGACAGACAATGCTTGGAGTCAAATTTACTTTATTTGTTGTCAGAGTAATTCATTCATTTCATTTGAAATATTAGGTGGAAACAAATAATGTGTATAAAATATTAATAATCTCACAGTTGTGCATTCATTATTTCAATAAGAAAAAAATGAGGCATAAAAATCAAATATAATGAGACCATTACAGAAGAAGAAACAAGGTAATCAATTCCTAATATGTAACACCACTACAATGATATTAGCTATAATTTAAACAAAGTAATCTGCTTTTGTTTGATATGCAAAATGCAAATGAGACATTTTAGTAATGCTCCCATCTCACATCAGTGATGCTAATGAAGAGATGATAAGGTTAATAAATATTTTCTTTTATTATAGTCGGGGGGTTTAAAACTGTATTTCTGGTTGACAAAGTCCTTTGCAAACTTGACAATGTCATTTCAGATAAAACTAAACTTATCCTTTCACAGACACAAATAGAAAATTATGTGACACTTGCATTTTTCCTGACGCAGCCATGAAATATCAGAACCAAATTTTAGCTATGAATATATGATAAATCATAAAACTGGAAATTGCCAATACACTTACCAATGCTTGAGAGATAAATCACTGTAAAAATGAATGGTTAAATGTAAATTCCCATGCTACTAATAATTTATCCTCTCTTTGAGTGGCATTTGAGGTCATGTTTTGCCCTCTGAATAAAAAGAATATGTATGCTAATATTTACAGTTAGGCTTGAATTTACAGAATCAAAGTTTCAGCAAAAACGAATGAATAGAGCAATACATAAAATAGGCTGAAATTAAAACAAGAAGGAAAGCCCAGGTAAGGAAGTCTTTGCATTCAATTTTTTATTGTCTTCTAAGACAACGAAATTCTCATCTCTAGCATGGACTAAAATTAAAATAAAATAAATAATGTAAAATACACCACCTCTATAAATTTTAATGGTAAATCTTGAGGATTCTTAAAACTTAGGGTAGATTTATAAAAGAGTTGCACAGGCAAAAATGGGTAACAATAATAGAAGGGTCATTATGCCCCTGAACACTTGTCAGTGAGGAAACACAACAACTATGCCCTATAGAGATGACAATGCATATTAATCTAAAAGGGACGGCAGTTGGACCTTTCTCTGAAAATAAGCTGTAAAGGAAATTCTAGAGTAAAATTTAATATTTCCATTCTATTTTTAAACAAAAGACATTTCAAAGGTTTTAATAACTCTTGGAATGCATATTCAAGCACTTGATTGCACAACTGAATCAAAAATCTGAGGGCAAATTCGTTTCAGCAAGGGTTCCATTACCAGCTTCAGTAGTGGAAAACAGGAATAGTTTCAAAAGCTCTAGTAGCTCTAAACTTCTGAGATTCAGGCTTCATTCATCAAACTACTTCATCCAGTTTCAAATCTTCACATTTTCCATGGGAAATTAATATATACAAATCTGAAACTTAGAGCACAGTGACATCTACTATTTTCATCAAGCTCCCTGAAGATGAACTGGAAGCTTAAAAAGTTCTATCAGCTACATCAGCTCAAACCCTCTTAAAATTGTACCTACACCAACCAACATTAAAGTAACAAGTGCTGTGAATTATATTTGAAACACAATTTTAGCTGCAAATAAGCTTTTTTCAGTTCATGGTTGACAATAACCATCTGGAAGGGTTAATATCTGTGATATTAACTAGTTTTAACACAAAGTCTGCTCTCTGCTTCAATTTGAGACTGGTAATCAGAGGAGCAATTAAAAGTTTAATGTTGGTCTGTTGATATTACAGCTTTCTTCTTAAATCTTAAGAAATACTTAAGGTGTGTTTTAAACAACCTCTTCAGTAGTTCAGATAGGTAGAGATAGATGGATGGATAGATAGATAGATAATCATAGTTACAGACCTTATTGAATTCCAGAATGATTTTATAGCCATTTCTAGAAACTTGTTATTCTGGTAATTTAAGCCTAGACTTTCTGGGCTAAAAAAAAAAAAAAAAAAAAAAAATCCCAGGAAGAACTTGTGCTTAAATTTTCCTTTGGAGTCCTTTCAACATTTTTTCAAGGCCACCCAACATACTGCTTTATGTCCACTGCTGGAACTCTATCCGCAAAGTCACCATGCACAATTTAGTCATGGCTTCATGGACTCATGCTGATAACTTCATTCTACACCTTTTTGACCTCTGGGTTAGACTACCAAAAAGCTTTATTTTATTATGCTGTCTGTGTTCCTACTAACACAAAATGGTGCTGAAAGCGTTTGAAGCCATACTAAACAGCCTCCGTTTAATCTGATAGTCTTTGCAGAGTTAGTTCAATACCTATTGTCACACATTCATTACATTTTATAATTGTAATAGCTTCCAGCGTACTCTGAAACATGTTTATATGACTCACTGACCCCAAATTTTCCTATTCAGCAGCAAAGAAATTTATGTTCTATACTACAAAGCAGAATTGCACATCTACTTTTAATTTGTGTCTCACTTCCAGGCTAGTCAGACATTCATTCAGAGACAGCATTCATTGCTGGTTCAATAAATTTGGAAATTAGGAAATCAAAAATCTGAACTCCATTTTCTTTCTTTTCTTTTATCCCTTTCTTTTTTTAAAGTCTAATTAACCCTAGCTCAAACTGGCAGAGTGATTTTGTCTGTGGCATCTCTTCGCAAGTTAGAGGGAGCATGAGTTTGCATGAAAGGTACTACAGAAGCTTGGTTAGTGTTTTGCTGTCACAAGAGCACACTGGTTCTGTATTGCCAGCGCAATCAGTCAAATGAAAGAGTTTCTTGAACTTGGCTTAACAAAGTGTCTATAATAGCCCCATTACTAAAGCATCACAAAACACAGCACCCATCCTTTGGGGTGGTCTAAGGAATAAATAAGCACAATGCAAATGAATAGCGCTGGTCTAGGTACTGCTTTGAGACATTAGTGCAGCAGATAGTAGAAATTCAGGGAAATCCTAACTAAGCTCTTGTCTTTTCTTTTACTCTTTCATGCTCTCTCTTTTTTAGCTAAAAGCATTAAAGTATCTGAAAGAACACTGCTTGACAAGAAAAGACTGAACAGCTAGACACTTGAACTTCTATTTACCATAAAATTACCCCAGGGGAAAAGAAATAGAAAAGACCCTTATGTCTCTTTAACAGATCTGTCTCCTAAAACAGTCTGTGAGGTCACTAGTAAAGCAACACGACAATTGCCACTGACTTACATCTAAAACTCCAATGTAAAGCCCTTTATTGATATAACCTGTTGACATTTATCTTCTTAAATTGGAAAAATATAAAATTATCCATGTCAAACATTTAACAACATTTATCACTCTGGACCCGATTAAAAAGAAGTAATGTCTGCAGAAAAATGTAATAGTCCTCTGCTTTATTAAAACCAAACACTTCAGCATGCTGTAGTCTAGATATTACAGGGACATCTATAAAATACCAGTAGCATGTGATTTGTGTGACTAATCCAATAATGAAACTGACTGGTCAAACAAGACTTTGAAAATATCCAAAAGAGAGAAAATATGTTCAAGGACAGCAGATCTATGTTTTTAAAATAACAGCTACAAAGCTAGATACATTAAAGGAAAGAGTAATTTATCATAATAAAACAGAGTAAGGGATTTAGAAGTGGGATTTCAATTTAGGTGCAAATTGTAGTAGAACACAGTTCAAGAATAAAAATTATTTTCTTGTCCAAATAAAAATCACTAGAGATTAAGACGTGATTTAAGGAATAAACCAGAAAAAACAGATGAACACCGAAGAAAATGCCTGGATTATTTTATTTCATAGTTTTAAGAGATACGTTGGCTTACAACTTTATTTAAAAGTTCTTTTGGAAAAAATGTCATAATTTTGATTAAATTGGCCCAAACACTTGTATATTTTATGTAACTTAAGTATTTTTGGTATGCTATTGATGATAGCGCTACTTCTCTCTGACACACTGGAAAAATATCACTGTCTATCCGGGTGAATCATCAGAAGAAATCTCATTTGTGGGCATCTGAGGTAAAACTACTCAAATTTCCACGATTTCCATTTTATTGAGAGCGCCAGTTGCTGTCTCCATTATACTGCTAAGTCAGTATGCCACAGAAAAGTCAGAAACTGGCAGTTGAGTCATGCACATCATGAAGCTCCTGTAGTTTCTCTGGGAGACCCATAATGTACAAGCTATGTATTGAAAGGAAAACTAAAGTGCTATGAATCTAAATGATAAATTTGAGCTAGTTGCATTATTTAGTCTTATTTCTTCGCAGGTTTCCAATAGAGGAACATTTTACTTTCTAGCCTTGCATCTCCCCTTTGTACATGCACATACACACACACACACACACACACAGAGAAATACTCATTACAGTTGAACCAGTGTTCACTGAAAGCTTTGCTATACCCTGAGAGTAGCTATGTCATTCAGTACACGATATCTTAAGTTATACAGTATGCTGACACCTCTATTTCTGTGATTAATTTTCTTTGACACTCTAGGCAAAAACCTTTCACTGAATTGTAACCATTCTTTTTCTTCCCATTATAGAAAAGCATTTGTTTTTTTTCTTCATTTTTCTAGGGCTGGAGCCAGGGGTCTGTAGCTAAACCCTTAAAGTGGAGCATCTTGGAGGATTCTTTTCTCCTGCATAAATCAAATTTTTCATGTCTCATATCACCTATCATTTCTGCTCATATTTTGTCATAAATGTTCCTTCAAAGTATGAGGTGAATGAACAATTTAATTTTGGCTAGAATTTTTTTTTTCAAATGAATTCTAATGACATTATCTAAAGTGAAAATAATATTTTTATGCAAAATCAAAGCTCTGGGCCTAAACATCTGGTTGAGAAATTTTAACCATATTCTATGTAATCAAGGGTTTCATAAATCTCTCTATTTCTTATGGTTTCTTAATCTCAAAAAATAATGTCCAGTCAAGTGCCCAACAAGGTTTCTATTATACTTACTCTTTGTATATTTAAGAAACTACTCAAAGTCTTGAGAGCTCAAGCTCTTCAAGTGTGCAAAGCAAGAAGAGGACTCAGAAAAGAAGGAACGATTGACTAAAACAACCTCCTGTTTGGCAGAAGGTATCCTCTGTCCATGCCTATGTATGCATGCTAGGTGTGCATAGACCTGTGTATTACTAATTATAATCCCATCTCTGCAGATCTTTCTCATATTGCTTTTGTTTAGTTAAAGCTCTACAGACTTGTACGATAAGTGTCTGGGAAGTACTAATAATCTACATGTCAGAACTTGCAGTCTAAAATACATATAAAGAAAACAAGGTATTTGGAGAAATTATAAGGAAATAATAATCTGTACTATTTCATAATTTAAATTGAGTTGCTGTTTCATATTATCATGGGATTGCTATAATTAATGACAGCAGAGATGAAGCACAACATTCAAAGACTGAGGGTCCAAACCATGAACCAATAAAAATGTAAATGAATAGAAACTGATATTTTATTATATTTTTATATATTTTTATATATAAAAAATATAATAAAATGCACAAATTTTTTTAATATGGAAAAAAAGGAAAATATATTTATTTGCAAAAAAAAAATTAATTGTTCCTGCCTTTTCTTTCTGGTTTATGCTATTAGGGTTTTGCAGTTTTTTAAAAAATTTATCTATCTTTTATATAGATTAAAGAGAAGGTTTCTAACAAAAACTAGGATGTCAAACATAGAGTTCTAATGACTTCTAAGAAAAGTCACTATCTAGCAAACTAATAAGGGTGCACCACACACAATATTTTCAAGAATTTGAACAGGTAACAGGATGTTTTCTAATGAAAAATTTAGGTTTAGTAAATGGGTTTAGCCATACATTCTGTATAATCTGCTCCATATTTTTGATCTACCTTTATTCTTGCCATGGTCCTTCAGCAGTTTAAGGGACTACAATTTAAAAGTTTTTTTGTGTTTTTGTAGGGTTTACCTCCACCCTGGTCATTACTAAACCTTAAGATTTAATTGAGGTTTTCTGCTAAGAAGCTGGAACACTTTCATTAATATTGTATCTATTTGGAAATCTCAAAGCATATTTTTCAGTGACTGAAATTTCCTGAAATAAATTTTTCTTGACTATACTCAAGTGATCTTGTAAGGATACAGACTATACATTTTTTTAATACCTAAGTTATAAATAAATTAATGAATCCCAGTTTAGATGTTTTGTTGAAAATATTTCACATATATAATAAGAACGTATTCTTTTATTTCTCAAGCTTTCCATTTTTCACAATTAAAGGTAAATTTTCTCTTTTCCTTTGTCTTTCCATCTTCTGTATTCCAGATCAATCTGGGGTTTTGTTAGTTTGTTTATTTATTCTTTTTTGTTTTGTCTTAGAAAGAAATTGTATATTTTATATTTATTTTAATTTTTTAATTTTTTAAAATCACATTATTAAGGGTTTTTTTTCACTCCAGGATGATATTCACAATATGCTAAACAGCATGTCTCCATCTGGAAATAGCAATCCATAGGTAAAGCATATGGCATTCATTAATGTGAACTGATGGAAGGTGCCATGCTTTTAAGCATACCAAGAAGTTAAATACATACACAGTCCCTTAAGGAAAGACTCTATGCCACTAAGCTAATAAGCTAGATTTACAAAAAACTTTCAGTCAGATACTCTGAGTAGCGTACAATCTGCACACCTCACATAAAGAAGTACTTTCCTTAATTATAATACTGAATACCATAAGTCCTATTTTCTGGAATGACACATGTTCATATTCCATAAACGATTTGAAGTAAAATAAAGTCATCAGATGAAAATAAAGCCTAACAACAAATAAAGAATAATAAGGGAGATAAATTGTTACTTGATTTTAAAAGAGCTAATAGACTAAACGCACACATATGTTTCACTGGACCAGAGCTTGTTGTTCTTAGCTCTAAAGAAATAATTTGTCATGCAAGCTGCTTTGTGCTCACAAACATTCCCATCACAGCTGAACTACATCACAGCTTCAAGCAGCACCACTGAAAGTTCAGACGGGTCCTATTTTAAATTCCATCTCACCTTATTTAAGCATCTGTTTGCTTCCATACTCTCCATGTTCCTCCCATTTGTAGCAGCTGTTTTGTCTCAGCTCAGTAGTATCTACTGCCTAATTTATATTAATCTAAAGGAATAAAGGTTTGTAATCTTCATCTTTTTTAAGATAAAAACCTCTTTGTCTCTCTCCAGAGGAAGAAAATTAATGAATATTCCAGAAAAAAATATCTAAAGTAATTTATTCCAAAATATCTAAATTTCAGAGAACAAATGATTAAAAATATCATGAAATTGGAGAAAAACATTTAGAAAAAAAATAATAATTATATATACGAATGCAGAAATATTTATTAACTATAGGTAGCAGAAATCTCAATTATATATAGCAGAAACACACATTTATTCGTAAATACGTAAATGAATAAAACTCTTTTCTCTCATGTTTTATATGAGAAATATGCTTTCATTTTATATTGCATGAATCTTGTCCTTCTACCCTGGAGGCATAATCTCACATTTGTAACACTGGATTTTCAGCTGTGAAAGTGCTAAAGGCATGAAATGAGAAGGAAGATTTCTTTAGGTGGCAAAATACAGAAAGATGAAAGGAGATCTTGGAGAAATAAAAGTAATAGTCTCAGAGTACTTGAGAGCTAGAAACAACAGTAATACAATTATGTTTCTATTTAGAAAGCAGCTTTACCATTATTTAAATGATATTTTGATGTATACTGTGCTTCTATTTGGGAATGCAAATTAGCATTAAGAGTCTGATAAACCTTGTTTTGTATAAGTCTGCCTGGAAATTTCACCACCTGAAGGGCAATTACTAGCCAAGGGTTGCCCTCTTTACTGTGCTCCCTGACTGCCCAAGTGGATGGGCAGATCAGCCAGGGAAGCAGACCCTGCCTTGCGACAGTGGCCAGCTGTGTTTGCTCAGCGAGGAAAGGCTTTGCAGCAGAAAGGTTTTCCCTCCTTGCAAGATAAAAGGCACAAGTGGAAGATTGTTTGGGAGAAACAGCTTCTCTGAGCCAAAACAGATATGCACTGCACAAGGGTAAATCTACCTAAAAAAACTCTCTATATTATATACATATATTTGTGTAAGGAGAAAAGAGTAACTCTTAACCATTGAAGTCCTCTAAATAAGAATTGACTACTCTGGTATGAAGAGATCTAAATGTAGGGTGAAGTACTCACATTGTCTGCATTAGAAGCCCCTTCTACTACAGTAAATGCACTGAGGAAAAGACTGATTTAGTACACATCTCACTCTCTTCGTGGTGTAATTTCAAAGCTTCAGGTGTATCTATGCGAATAAAGCCTCTGGGGCTTGTGTTCTGGGTGAAAACAACAGCTGCAGGTAGGTTTGCTTCGGTCTGGTTGAAAACTAAAGCCCTTTCATTTCTTTTGAGATCAGCACAGGTATCTGAAAGAAAAGCTTAAAACAAGAGCTTGTCTGCAGGTTCAAATTATAACTTAAGGATACAAAGAAACCTATTTTGATTCTGAATCTGGCCAATTACTCTTTAAACACAGCATTTTTAATCCTGTTTAATTATCTTAATCATCTGATACTAATCTGAAATAATCAATGTGTTTTAATTTTAAGCATAAATTTAAAAACTGTAATTAAAACCTATATGGTTAAAAGGAATGCATTATTCCTAGGTTTGCTATTGTTTTCCCTTAATATTTATCTAATTAATTCACTTCAGCTGAACTTCAGAACCCTTTAGAATTTTTATCTAGTGCTCAATAAAGGCTGTGCTCTTGTCCAGGAACCATCTTTTTGGACAAAAAAAGAAAAAAAAAATTGGAGAAATGCCAAAACTAAAAATGTGGATGAATTGAAGGGAATACATAGTGTTGTGTTTACTCTTGGTAGATAGCTTTAGAATTGGAAAAATCTGGGGTACAAGGGGGAAAGCCTCAGCTGTGATTGATGTTTACAGAGTCATAAAACATTTTACTGCAAACCATGTGCTTGGGTAAATTTCAGCAGTTTGCCAATTTTCTACACCCTATCTGCCTCTATTAAGGAACAACATAATTCTTCACAGCTCTTTTGTATAGTGCATTGCACAAACTTAAAGCACTTCACAAGTCAGTTCAATAAATAAGCAGATACAAAAAAGCATGACAATGAATAGATATTTAAGAAGATTAAAGGGAGAAATTTTCAAAGGAACTCTAAGGCTCGTGATAAGCCTTAGTTTCATGAGTTTCTATTTGATTTTACTAAAAAACAAACTTTTATTTAAAAATTATATTTCATTTAGAGAAGAGTGGACAAACATTTATGTACTGATTCTATCTGAAAGTATGCCTAAAGGTGATTTTATTTAATATACATGTAGCTCATGTATATGTGTCAGTACCCTCAAATAATATAATTACTAGCAAGACCTGGCAGTAGCAATCAGGCTTGCAGAAATTGTTTGGGTTTGTTTGAAGCTTTTTAGTTAACAACATAACAGGAAACAGCTTTGTGGATTGGCTGTTTATCATTTTTGTTCACTGAAGTGGAAACTGCAAGTACTTGTCAAATGGATTGATATAATGTCTGTAAGTCTCAGGATAACTCCATAGCATTTACTAAATGCTAAATTATAGATTTCCCCACTTCTGATCCTCAAAAAAAAGTCACTCAAGGTAAAAAAAAATTAAAGTAAATAAATTAAATAGTGACTTTCAAAGTGTCATACTGGGTCAACTATTTTTTGTTTGATTTCTTCTTCTCATATTAGCCTGCAATTACTTCTGCATATGGTCCAGTAATTCTATAACACTTCAAATTTTCTATTACTCTAAAAACTGACAGATTTCTTTCCTATTTCATTGACCTTGCAGTGCAAAATTGCCACCAGTTGTATACAGAATATCCTCAGCAGCGCACTAAATATACATATGTAAAAGGACTTGAGTTTACTATCTTGGTTGCTTCTAATGGGCTAAAAGATAGCAAAATAACATGTCCCTGAAACAGAAAGATACCTATCTACCATATTTCACCTCCCGTGCTCTGGTGGTGATGCTGTGCCAGATGCCCCCCAGGTCAGGGTTGTCCCTCCTGGCTGCCTGGGCACTGCTGGCTCATGTTCAATCTGCATCGACCGGGACCCCCAGGTCCCTTTCCACAGTGCTGTGGAAACTCAGTATTCCTCTGTGTCCTGTGTCCAAGGTGTTAATGAAGATGCTGAAGAGAACCGGGCCTAAGCTGGATCCCTGCAGAACCAGTGACATTTCCCATACCAGTGTCACCCCATTCTCTGTATCCCTTTGAGCTTTACCTGGGAGCTGGCTGCTCATCCACCATGTAACACTGTTATCCAGTGGTGTGCTGGATGTTTTGGCCAGAAGGACGCTGTGTGAGACCATATAAAAATCTTTGCAAAATTAAAAAATTGCTTTGCTAGGTGAGTTACTGTGTGGTTGAAGAAAAATAAGTCTTGACAAACAGGACGTACCTATCATTAAGCCACTTTGTGATCAGTGATTGTTTTGCCCTCCAGGTATTTTTCAGTACTTCCCAGAATAATCTTTTCCATGATTTTTTTTTTTTTTTTATTTAATATAACATGCTCAAAACAGATATATATTTTTATAAATGGAAAGTTTATTTTTCCAGTGAAGGCCTTCCTCCTGACAAATTCACCCTTTATAATGTATTTTTTCCTTATCTATTTAACGATTTTTTCAGTAGAAATAAAAGACTATTGTCCTTTTTTGTGTGTGTAGTGGCACATCATTATATCTTTCTTCAGGGCCTTTTGTATGCACAATTACTGCTTTCAGCTGGATGCACAAAATAATGCTTTCTAAAACTTTCTGATTTGTTCTGTTCTGGATCCTTGCCACTGTTTGTTTGTTTGTTTGTTTTGGGTTTTGTTTGTTTTTAGTGTATTCCAAAGAAAACTGGACACAGTAGTCCAAGCCAAAGTCTCACCAGTGCCAAGTAAAAAGCAACTTTTGACAGTGACAAAGTAGTGTTACAGGGGCAGCATAAAACCCACAGACTGATTAGAAACAGAGGAAATTTAAAGAAACTGTTCTAATTCCAAAGCAGTAGACTGTTTCCTTTTTTTTAAATATTTGAAATAAAAATAGAATTTTATATATTGATGATAAGGCTTGGTCAACACAAGCTATGGTAGAAATTTAGAATTCCATTAAGAGAATTAGCTGCAGAATACTCCTAATATATCTAGGGTAATACAGACATAGCTTCCCTACCTAAAACTCAAATAGCAGAAAAAGCTTTCAGGGAAAGCCTCAAGAAACTGATGGCAGCGTAGCCCCAAAATTCTTAGTCAAATAGAAGGCTAAGTGCTTTTCCAGTATGAGAAACCTGCATATAAATATAAGAAAGAAAAAACCCAAGTTAATCTAAAATGCAAATAGAATATTTGTGTAGATGAAGCTTTCATTTGAATAGACTCAGATTTTTCTCAATGTGTCAAAGAAAAGGAAAATAAAAGAGTAAGCTATTATTCCATGCACTTGGAGCACTTTTGATATTGCTAAATGCAACTACAAAATTAATATATTTAATCTGGTCATGCACAGAAAAGGGGGAGTTGGTAGTGTTTCTGTGCTACAGTACTTCTTCAGCCACCTTCAAAATTGGGAAGTGTCAACTTTGTGCATAGGTCAATGTGCATACATTTTGGGAAGGAAACAAAGAAAAGAAGAAACAGCAGCAACAAAATATGAGTATGTTGATAGATATGCATGAATTTATTTTTATAGCATATTCTGAAAACACCATCTAATTTTTGAAAAGCTACAAACCTGTAACAGCCTCAGAGAAGCAAATGGGCAGTGGTTTGTAAAGGAAATACCCTGTTATGTTATTTTATTACTGTACAGCATAGAAGAGACACCATCATATGAAATGTTTTCAGCCAGACAAAGTATTAGAGACTGGTCTAGAAAACTGATCTTGACTACAGAGCATGGACTAAAATAAGAAGGTCACAGACTAAAATACTTCACATTTTCTTGTATCCAGACCCTAAGAGTTAATGCTAGCAGTACAGTTTGAAAGGCCAATGCATTCATTTTCTGTGGCACATAAAGGGAAAGGTTTTGTGTCCAGGTGAACATATTTCAAACATATAGAACTTACTAAAACTTACTCACCTGTTTTATTGTAAATTACATGGGCTTTATGTTGAAATCGGATGAATAGTTGAAACTACTTTTCAGACATAAATATGCATGGTAATGTTAAATGTTGGACAGCACACATTGAATGTTAGTCCATGAGCTGCACATTTTATATAACCGTAAGTTATTTATAGTATATGTTACTTGTATCTCAATATAGGTCACAGATTTTTGTGATTTGCTACAGACAGTATCTGAAAACAAATGCGAAACAAAACCCCCAAAAAATCTATTAAAAATCTGTTCTAAGAAACAGATTCTGTCTAAATAGGACTGAATAAAGAATGCACATCAAAAAATATGTACCATGAATATCACCGAAAAACTAGGTGCACACTATGTGACTATATACCCAAGAATACAAAACTGGTCTCAGAACTCTGGATATGAATGAAGTAACTGTTTGCAACAGCCCATTAGCTACACTTCTGATAATTCCGTCCAGCAAGCAGTTAGCTTTTACTAAGACTTTCAAACCATTTCTTTTCTTTAGAAGACTGTTAAATTAAAAGTATAGTAATTTTGAAGTTTTTTCCTGAGGTCTGATTTCCCAGGAAGTTTAGGAAGCTTTTACTTACTCCTATTTTTCTGCATAAAGTCATGTGAAAATGGTGGAAAATTTCTTTGAAATGAAAAAACCAAAACAGTAATAATATTTCCCACTGAGTATCATTGTGCAGTTCCTCACATAAGTGCAAATTCCTGCTGCAATAACCTTTCTGAGCTGTAAGGTTAGCCACTCTTAATTCCTGCTCAATGGATGGCAACCTAGCAAAGTAACTAAACTCATACAACTGGCACAAAACCCCATTTTTGGATGTTCTTGGTAGCTTCTATTCCCTAATATGACATAAGACAGAATTCCAGTTTCTGAAAATTTTCAAAAAAATTATCTCCTTCCTCCTATCTGTTACTATGGATAAATAGAGGATTACAAGTCAGGCAGCTTATCAAGGCTCTCACTAATACAATGGGTTGTCAAAAAGCTTGAGGGATAGCTGTAATTTGGTTTGTGTTGAACTTTACCAGCGTATTATAGCAGCATGGCTCTACTCTTGCAAGACTGGAAATAGATTCTAACATTAGCTGGCTTCATTTGCAAACAAAAGTAACAAACAACAAGAACCAAAAAGTCTGTTCTCCCTTGTTTGTTAAATATGCTTAAAAGCATATTTGGTTCAGTTCTACTCATTTCAGTGTTCTCAGTAGTGATGCATTTGAAAATGTACCTCTGCCTCAGAGGAAAAACTAATTCCTGAATATTGGATTTTGTACATATCTTGTTTCTAGTATACACTGTTTATGTGGAACTTCAAGAGCCAAAAAAAAAAAAAAAAAAAAAAAAAAAAAAAAAAAAAAAAAGAAAAGAGCTATCAAATATCAGTGAGCAGGTATAGAAAAAGGAAAAAATATATTTTCTCAAAGCAGTCCCATTTCTTTCACAAGTAATCTTTTGTTTTCTTTCTGCATAATAAAATTCTTGGGCAAACATTTGCTCACAGTCAACACATTTAAAAATTTAAAGCAATATAAAAACTTCTACATATATCAGCCAAATCCCATATCATCATGATAGTCATCAAACACGATAATGTCACACTTTTTTTAGAGGTAGAAGCTGACATTGGGTGAATAAATTACATTTTCCACATACCCAGAACAAATACTGTAGAATAGTAATCAAATAGAAAGACACTTTTTGATTTCTTAGGGCACAAATCCTTTCAAAGAGGATTTTGTCATTGAGTAAGAATTTACCTTCTAGTTCTTACTTTTCATCAAGATGAATGAGGTGGAATAATACATGGATTTATTGACTCTAAGGACTGGAAACAGTAAAACTGGTTCTTTTTTTCAGTAAATTAAACAAAAATTACTCAGAAGATAGAGCATGTGTTCAGTCCGTTTCTTTTGGTGAATTTTCAAACCATAAAGGAATGCTTTGGGATTAAATATTTCTGATTATCCAGGAGAAAAAGTTATTTAAATAAAAAATTTAATACTGGTTTTAATTTAACACTTTTCTAAGTCACACTCTTATAACAGTAGAAACTACACCAAATAGATGGGTTTCAGAGTGAACGTGCCTTAAAGCATAAGGCCCTTTGAGCAGGCAGTAATAACATATAATTATATAAGTGAACAGCATTAAGTGAAGAACTTGAGCACAAAAGAAAACAGGAAGAGGTTGTTAATAGTTTTCACAAAGTTTTTTTGTTTTGTTCCATTGGGGTTTTTAATTTTATTTTTTTTCTTACAGCTCTCTATTTCCTGATCTTTCTAGAAGTGTTAATGGAGGGATATCAGAGAGAGGAACACTTCTGGAGACCATGATTTTGTATTGGCTACCAAGGAAAATGCTGCAACTCAGTACAATGTGTCAATGGAAGAGAGGAGATGGTGGGAAGCGATGAGTGGAAGAAAAAAACCAACTCCTTAGGTGGCCCTTTGCACAGGTAAATGAGTCAATGTCCTTTTTACTGGTGCATTTTAAGAAAATGGCTATATGGAAGATCTTATAATTCCAGCACAGACATTTTCATGTTTAGCAATGCATATGTCCACAATACATTCTGACTGACAGGAATGGTCTTCTTCTCTCTTTCCTCTTTTGCTTTTCTTATATATAAACTCAAAATGAAGCAAAAAACCTTTGGAAACATATATATATTGATGATCAAATTCTAAATAATATAATTTATTATGCATTTGTTTATTATTAGAAACTGTGCTTTCTGGGACATTTACTGATTAGTATGTGAACACATATCCTAACACACAGTTCTCTAAAATTCTGCAAGAATTTTCTTCTGAAAAAGATGAGGGTAGACACAACTTTTTTTTTTTTTTTTTTTTTTTTTTTTTTTTTTTTTTTTTTTTAAATTCCAGTAAACAAATAAATATGATTGTTGAGAAAGAAAAAAAACCCAAGTTGCTATTTAGTACATAGTTTTTTGATCTGCTTCAGGTCAGGGTATTTTTATGCTATCACAATAGCCTATGGCTCTTAGTATCTTACATAAAAGAAATTTCAATCAGATGAAATTAAAAAAGAGAGCAGCAAGTGAGCACCTGGTGGCACAGAGATGTGGGTATTCTGTTACTTCATAGGCATGGATGTTTCATATGTCTGTTTTTCTTCAGTCTCAGAGGGACCATTGAGACCCTGCTGTATCTAGTGATCAAAAAGGGCATGTGTGAGCTCTTAAAAATTTGATGGTTTTTATGACATTTAAGTCCAATTTATTTCATTTGTGTTATGATGGAGGAAATACTGAGGAACTACAGTAATTTTAAAGTAATTTAAATCCCTTAGAAGACAGGGACAGCTATTTTAGCTACAGCTAACTAAATTAAGTAAGACATAAGCAAAGTGCGGATGTTATCTAGAGCTTCATATTTGCCTTTGCAATAAATTTTATAATAAAGCAAAAACTATAGAAGGACACTCTTTGTTGACATTTTGTTTGAAATAGTAAACATAAATGTTGACACAGATTGTATATATAGGGACATATTCAAGTGGAAATGATTAATAAATTGATTAATGAATAAATAAGTCTTTTAACTGTTTTGCTTTCAATGATTAGATGCAGTCATGCAAATAGAGGTCATCGGTGATAGATCAGAAGAGATCTGTGTATGACTATGAATAGCTTTGTATACTTTAATGCACAACCTTCTGTAATTCCTCAACTCACTCTTTAGTGTTGCAAACAGATTTAGCTGTCAGATTATAACATTTAAGTGACTCAAACCAGCATGTACCCATATATCTTTATAGGTCAATTTTTTAATGTGAGAATCACCAAATGACTTAAGTTACTAAGCTTCTTAACATTCCATTGACTTCATCACACCGAAGATGGAAATGCAGACAAAATTAATTTTCTTCAACAGTTTTCTCCCTGGTGTTTCCTTCTGTTCAACTGCTTGAGGCTTGCTTCTGCAATACAGAAAAATGACATTGGTATAAATTGCTGTCTTGGGCAAGTAACCTCATCCAGTTCATTTCCAGAGGCTGCAAACTTCAAGGTGCCACTCAAAATGACAAACTTAATGAGCACATACCAGGCGTGATATTAGCTCCAACACAGCCAGTGAATGCAGGCTGTTACGAAATTTTTTTGGACTTTAATTCCTTGGCCAAATAAAAGAGAACTTACTATAATCTATGAACAAGTGTAAATAATAGCCATTGGCCCTCAAAGATGTCTGTATATTAACCCCATTAAGTAGTTACACCTTTTATTACTGCATGATGAAATGGAGCTGACAGATTCACTTCTGTTATGTGCAGAGATTAAAGCTTTTTTTTCAGTATTTTTTATTTTATATCTCTGTAAAAAAAAGTTATGTAAGCAATGCATTAGTAAAAGAAAACACATTTTTCAAAATATTTTATATTATACTTGCATTTCAATTAAACTCATAATAGCTTAAAAAAAGGAGATACGATTCAAAATAAAGTATGAAAAATACATTTTTTCTTTTAGTCCTTAGATGAATCATGGTGTTTTCTCACTGGAAAAGAAGCAGTTTATATAGGTTTTCAGGTTTACACTTTTCACTGTGTAATACTACTGTTACTTGCAAAACTGATTATTTTATTGAATTAACTTGTGTCAGCTGGGACATAATTACTGCATCTCAAACTTTTTAATGGGTATGCTAGATTATATATTTCTTCAAAAATAACTTTTATGTTGAATATTCAGTAAACAATAAATCAATTTATGTTTATATATGTGTTTAAAAATATGAATTTATACTTTTTAGACCAGAAATTTCATACTTAGTCTTTTTAAACCTTTCAGAAATATTAATTATCTATGTGCAGTGTTCTTTTTCTGTCAATCTTCTAGTATAATAATTGATGTAACTGTTATTAAAGCTAACATTTTTGTTTATAAAAATGATAGCACTGATTAGAAACATAACCAATTCCTGGGGGAATCTAAATTCATATTTTATTGGAAAACATCACTGGATGTTCTTAATATTTTTTCACAGTCAAAGGGAAAACTTCAAATTTTTATTTTTAATAAAAGTCAAAATTATTTCACATGCAGAGGGCTATAATCTGCATTGAGAATTTACATGGAATCACATGTCATTCCTTGTAAAATAATAGTATTTTAAACCTGATCCTTATCATAATTATAATTGCATTTATATATTGTACTCGTTTGTAAATAGATCCAGTAACCTTCTCCTGCATAAACTTTTGTCTTTCCCTTGTATTTGATTCTAACCTCCTTCTGAATGTAATGCTATATTCTGGCATAGTGAACACCAAAATTTCATCAGGGCAGAAACCAGAGTCCAGTTGCATCTCTGGGGCACTGTAGCCCGTTGGTGATTTTCCACCATCAGGCTGGCTCAACCCAGCTCATCAGCTGGTGGCTGGGAACTCATTTCCAACTGCACATCCAGGCCTCCTGTGTTGAAGGCAAAGGGTATCTAGGTGAGTTTTTCCAAGAGGCAACATGAAACACATGGCTGTTTTTATATTCTAAATAAAAATATCATCTCTGCAGCTTGACAGTTATCATGTCAACCAAAACTATGTGCTCATTCACTCTCTTTGCTAGATTATCACTGCCACCATGCTTTTGAAGAGCTCTACATGCGTCTTTCATTTTCTCTGTTCCCGAATCAATAAACTCCTGATAGTGGAAGGATGGGAAATGAAAAGGTTCAGACTTGAATGAGAAATTACTGAACCATATCATAGCAAAGCAACTTTTTAGGGGAATTATATTCTGTGATTTCTAAAATGTATTTTGATTATAGTTAGCAAATGTCCTATTGCCCCAGAATAACAAATCTTTCAAAATTTTGTTAATATGTGTTTAATTGTACACCAAGACTTTTGAGTCTGTAGTTTTTTAGATTATATTTCTCCTTTGGGTTTCACATGCAAATATATGGATAAGTAGAGTAGACATTAGGCAACTTTGTTACAGTAACTGAGAAACAAGAGAGCTATCTGATTAATATATACTGCATCGAAAGGAAAAAAATACTCTGTAGAGGATAAGCTAAAGAGATAATTAGTAATGCACTGACTTGAGAACAAATTAAATTTTATAAGCATTTATAATTTATATTTTAATTTTTTTTCTCACCAAAACATATACTGAATTTTTCACATTAATGGGCATGAGATAGAGTCTGTTGCATCCTATGCCATGATAGTTCAAACTACTTGGGTTATGTCTGATTAGCAATGTGAGAATGAGCAATTTAAAACAATGTCCCTAGAAAAGTTTTCATTTTATGTACTCTTCAGGCAATAGCTCTCAAGATATATAGTCTACAATAGCCCAGAAGACAAGTAGATAGTATTTCAGGAAGCTTGTATGATAACTGATTTTATTGATGATGAGAATGTAGAATTTACTTCTTGGTGTTCAGATATGGACATAATTATCCTTGTCCGTAAAACTGAGTCTTTTATATTGTTAAAGATATTTAGACATTTCCTATTCCAGGGTTCTAACCATTTCACAATAAAGCCCTGACAGTTTACTTTGTAAACAAAGTACTTCCCATCTTAGATTAGGAAAGTGCAAGTTTATAGGTTGTTCATTTGAGAGTACCAATATATTTATCTTATCATTAATATTGTAGTGGAAGATTCATATAAAAATTAATGTGAATTTTCTATAATGCAACAAATATGAAGGGTACTATTTGTCCTATTGTAGTTGATTTATTACTATGCAATAAGGAGAAATTAAATACAAGGTAAGATTTTTTTGTTGTTGTTCGTTTTGGAATGTATGATATGCTCAAAATGGAAAACATACAGTTTCACAATTAAGAAAAGACACCACTTTCAGTTAAACATCCATCCTATTTCTGAGATGAAAAGAAATTTGGTGAAAAGAAAAACAGCTGCATGTAGTAATGGGAAAATGCGTTGCAATTAATATAATTTTTTGTCATGCACTGAAATGATTAGAGATGCTAGACCTATTAAAGGAAACTGGTTGGGACAAGGCTAAAGAAAAGAAGTACTTTCTATACGTCGTTTAGAAGTTAAAGATTTTTAGCAGTAACTATTGTCTAGGAAAGTAAGAGCTGGTAAAATTGATGACTGATGCAAACAGAAGTCTTCAATAAATATTCTGTGCTGTATTTGTCAACTGGAATGACAAGATTAACTCTTTGGGGCATGCACTTGAAAAACAGAAAAGAATGGAAATATTACTTAGCAAAATATTACATACATTTATCTGTAAAGATCTAAGGAATATTTATATCTTAGAAGAGGTTTTATGGCCTACAGACGGTTTATTTTAAATAAACCCGGTGAAATTCAGAATTGAGCTATTAGTTTGCCTAATTAAATTAATGCAGAGGTATTTCTCTACAACATATTTTGACTGATATGAGGGGGGAGGGGGGTTGCCACCACTGAACTAAAGTAGCCCAGTTTACTATCAGAATCCAAATTATGGAATTGGTAGGGTTGGAAGGGACTTCTGGAGGTCATCTTGACCAGTCATACCTTGCTCAAGTAAGGTCTCCTAGATGCAGTTGCCCCTGACCATGGCCCCTGTTTTTCAGGAGTATCTGGCTGATGAAAAAAACCTAATAGGAAGCAGGTTTCATGATGAATATTTCTAAAATAAACTGATTTGATTTCCAATCAAGCCTAGAGTGAACAATCATTTTTAATTGGAATTATTTCTACTCTCTATCAAAATTGTGAGTTGCTCTTTTGACATGCCTTAGTTTTGTTGAACTCCATGGCAAGTGACATTCCTTGAAGGTCAATATTGAGACTGCCATTGTTTAATGTCTTTGTCGGTGACGTGGACTGTGGGAATGAATTCACTCACAGCAAGTGAGTTGACATCAAGGTGTGTTGTCCAGTTGACATACTAGAGGGAAGGGATGCCAGCCTTGACAGACTTGAGAGGTGGGCCTGTGCCAGGACCATGAAGTTCAACAAGGCCATATGCAAGGTCCTGCACCTGGGTTGGGAAAATCCCTAGCACAAGTATAGACAGAAAATGGATTGAGAAGAGTCCTGAAGAGAAAGACTATGGGGTGTTGGTGGATGAGAATGCTGATGTGAAATGGAAATCCTGGGCTGCAGGAAAACTATGACCAGTAGCTGGAAGGAGGTGATTCTGCTCCTCTGGCCTCATGAGACCCCACCTGGAACATTAGGTGCTGTTCTGTTGGAACTAGGTGATCTTTAAGGTCCCTTCCAACCCAAACCTAGGGGAATCCAAATTCTAGGATTCCATTATTTCAGTTCACACTTTATTTCATGTCAACAAAAGAGAAAAGACATTATTTTTCATTCTGAAAATGTAAATGCCATTTTTTTTTTCTCAAAAGAAAGTACGATTGAAATAGCTCAAATAAGTGTAACGTCATTAGAACTGGTATTTCCTGAGGAAGAAAAGCCACATCCACCTCCACTATTTAGTTGTAGATACTCTATTAACATAAAATTCCAGCATGTCCAAATGTCTTGTAATCTTATTTGTCCTTCTTTTTGGAAGACTGTTTGACAGAAAATATCATATCCAATGTAAAGGCAACTTGGTGAAATGTAATGGCCTGAGATACACATACAGTCAGGCTACATGTTCTAATGGTCTCTCTTGGCTTCAGATTCCCCAAAAGTCTGTTAATCTTATATACCCAGGGCTAGTGCAAATGCAGCTGTTAGACCAAGATTTATTTGCAACAGACCACCACAGGGAAAATAGAAAATTTATTTGAAATGACCTTTCAATTCTGAAGTTCAATTTGTCCACTGTCTCATGTCTTTCAACCTCTAGACATGTCTTTCTTAGTCCAAAAGAGGGATCTCAGAAGACAGAGACAGGCAAAACAGCAGACAATAGCTTTAATACTGACAAGTGCATTCTTGTCTTCTCTGGGCCAGCACTTAAACAGGCAACCAGGATCTGTTCAGTGTCCAGCTCTTAATAATATACAAGACAATCCTTTTACAGTCAAGTGAGTATCAAGCAGAAGGAGATTACCAGTGGATGGATAAGACAAGTTTGATGCAAGCAATGTGTTGCCCACACAGGTAAACTCTGTTCAAATACACTTTTTTCCATGTGCCTTGAAATGTGAAAAAGAAAAACCAGCATCTTTTTGGCTTAAATGAACCCAAACTTCTTTATTAAAAGGTTCTGCCAGGCAAGTGAATTTATGCCAGTAATCAGATTCAAATTAGCTGGGCATGCTGCCAATAGCTTACATACACTGAAGAAAAACCACAGCAAATCTATAAGTCTCTTGCTGTATATTGAGTTGATGAGGCACACTATGAAGTCTCAGCCCATTATTTCTAAAGCTCTCTTTTGAGAAGAGGATCAGTATGAAATGCTACATTGTGAGCAGAGCTAACAAACTAAAGTTAGTAAGGATAGGTAATTGAGGGTTTGGGATTTCATTTTTCTTTACTCTTCCCTTATAGCTGTTTTATAAGTAATTTTGAGACATTTTATAAAAGTAGATAATTCAGTAACCATGGAAGTATAATATTTCTAAATGTAAACAACATATATTAATTTACAAGATATTTCTGCTATTGAATATTTATTTTAAAGTGGATCTGAATTCACAAAGCAACAAAGTAAGTTTTTCCCTTTGGAGAAACCTTACATTGCAAATTATATCATTCTTTCTGCCAGGTCAAAGGAATGGATAGGACTGCTACTGTACATATTGGAACATCAAGCAGCTCACAGAAGAGCTCATGCAGTTGCCCTCAAATACCTGTGTTTTGGTTTGATTTTGTTAATTTCAAAGTTTCTAATCAAGAGCAAAGCAGGCTTAAGCTTAAAAGTTAGTTTATTAACTAACACTAAATTAAAGATAAACAACAAGAATGAGGATGAAACTTTCAAAACACTCTTCCTCCCTCCCCAACCTTTCTTTTCTCCCAGCTGACAATGTAAAGAGAACAACACTCAGAAATCTCAGCCAGTTTTCCCCCTCTAAAACAGTCTTTCTTCAGTTCACTTAGGGAGGGAAGCACCTCTCCTTCGCTATGGTCAATTCCCCCACAAGAAAACAGTTCTCTTGTAGATCCATTCTTCATGAACAGCAACCGCCCGGATCCTTTGTGTTCATGAAACTCCTCCCATGTTCACAGTTGTGTCTCTGGGCCACATCGATGTATGGGGTCTTATTTTAAAGATAACTGTTCAGAACAAAGGTTCTCTTTATTTATCTTTGGGATCACCTTCACCTCCAAGGAACAGAGATTCACTTCTTTCGAAGTCAAAGAGTCTATCACTTCATCTCTCTGTTTGGCTTCTCATGAAATCAACAGTCCCTTCAACATTTCACTCTTTTGCTCAAGTTTATAATTTGAACTCTTTTTTCTCCCCCATACTTCTTTATGTTTTAAAGGAAAAAATCTCAAAATATTATAACTAATTACTATAGCTCACAAGAGTTTTTTACAGTTTAAAAGCAACTTCCCACACTCCTTCCACCTGGACTTTTACTCTTTCTTGACTGACTTTGGTACTTCATGTAGTCTTTACACATCTGCATTCTAATTTTCTCTCACTGGAGAGAGGATGGAGGCTTCCCAGGTCCCATCTGTGCACCGATGCCCTGAAAGAGTTAACAAGAGACAGTGTCCAGCTGTGGCAGTCCATGGTGTCCCATTTCACAGCCGTGCTGGGGGTGTTGCAGCTCTCAGAGGGTCCAGGTCCAAAGGCAGCCGCTCGCTGGTCACCTGCAGCCAGGGGGAAGAGTTGGACAGATCCCAGAATCCCTTTTGCACCCCTGTGTCTCCTCAGGTGTTCCATCCTGCCTCACGGTGCCTCCCCCTCTCCCCGGCTCCCAGAGCAGGTTCAGCTGGGCCAGCAGCAGAGCAGACTCTGTGCCGCAGATGTTCCCCAATCAGCCGAGCCTGCCTGGCCCGCGGGGCCTCCCCTGCCCAACACTCAGCCAGGGCAGAGAGGGCAGAGGTGTGTGCTCTGACAGCCGGGGGGAGAGAGACCTGCCCGGGCTGCTGCCAAACGGAATAACAACCAGAAAAGGCTTTCTCATTAGTCTAATAAAAAACTAATCTCAAAACTAAGCAGCTCACTTCCGTGGGCTGGTCAAACCAAAACAACCTGGTACATCAGGCCAAGTGAAACAGATGATTAACAATAAAGTGCTGCCACCACACAGCTTTCTATCTCAATGGAAAAGAAGGTGGGAGGAGGCACTTACTTTAAGGTTTCTTGGATTTATGTATATAACTACCAGTATTCAGTTTGAAAAAAGTTAGACTGTAAAAGTCAGTGTTAGGGAGGGGATTAGTTTTTTCTTTACTTCTCTAAATCACAGTCTCATGCTATCAAGCTGCTGTTGCTTCCAGCCGGGCACCACTCCATCTATTCAACAGCTGAGGTAATTCAGCTTCAGATTTCTACCTGTTGGGTAACTTTAGGGAGAAAATCAGCAATAAACTCTCAATCCTGATGATGAGTTTGCCTAACTTAACATTCCCAAAGATAACTTTCCAGTGGAAGAAGTGAACTTTGTGAAGTTTTAAGGTAAAGCTCTGCAGCTCCTTTTCAATCTTTTGTGCTCTAAGTGAGGACCTCGACTCTGGATGTTTTGATGACACGGAAGGAGAACTATTTTTGCTATCAGCCAGGTGAGAAGGATCATCAAGCAAGAAACTTTTGGTAAGAGGCATATCATGTTTTTTTTTTTATTTTCATCTATCAGTGAAGTGAAATACACATGATGATAAGATCAAGCTAACACATCTTAACTGTGTTAAATAATGTTTTATTTATATGTCATTTATTAGTTCTTCATAATTTCTGATACAGTGTTTAATACAGTAAATTATATGAAAGATAGAGGAAAGCACATATATCTAGAAAGAGTATTACCCAGATAAAATGTTTCACAAATTTCATATTCTGGGGACAAAGCAATGTGATATTACAGGCATAAGGCAGTAGAGAGTTTTTGGCTTTCAAAACCCTTTGTTCAAGCAAGAAATGCTGATAAATTGCAGAGCTGAGCTAGGTTTGTTAACAGATTTAACAAATAAGGAGAAAAGAATCAACAGCTAAAAAAATTCTCCTAAAGCTTAATTGACAGAAGAATATGACTTTGTTTTCTTATGATTTATTGTGAAGGCCTTCTTTTCCTCGTTAATCATCTGTAGAAGCTCTTATCTTTCTTCTGTGTGCTACTTGTATTACTGTTTTTTTCTGTAAGAAGCTCAGAGATCTCTTTCACTCTTTTCCATATAAACATTTTTTTTCTGCCTATATCTCCCTTTTTATCTCTTCCTTCTCCTCAGAATATTTCTGATTTTTTGTTCATCTCTTTCCACTCTGAGGCAAGACTTGGTTGAAAAAATTCTTTGTAAACAAACTTTTGCAAGAAACCATGTTTCTTAACACAGATACTGGTCTGACTGTGAAATTATTTTCAGAAAAGGAATTTATTTCCATTTGTCACACATAAGGCATATATAGCTCTATGGCAAGAACATAAAAGGATAAATTACTCATGTCATGGGCTGTGAAATAGGTCATTGTCCTGAATCTGTGTTCTTGAAAACAGTGACACCAAAGATGGCATCCTGCTGATTTGCTTTTGAGGATGGGCATCTGTGCAAATACACTGATCATTCGTGCCTGAACTGCTACCTGAATATCCTCAAATGCATTTTGTTGTAAGGTGCTCTATTTGCAAGCTTGCTTTATTTTATATTCTCTGATGGAAAGTCTCTGGAGTCTTTGTTTATAAGCAAGATATCCAATATAGAGCATTGTATTCCTTCTCTGCCTAAAGGATCTCAATTAATAAAACTTGAGCACAGAAATCAAACTGACAAATCAGTGATTTCAGCTGTGATGAATACGAGGTCCAATCCTATACATGTCTACATGTATACATAAATATATATATATATGCACACACTTAAATTTACTTAACTTTCAAAAATTTAGAATACCACTCTGACACCAAAGTCTGACCTCACATACATCCAGTAGCATCCCTTACCTGAAGAATCAGGATACATATCTTCAGGAATAATTTTTCCTATAAAGCATTTCCTATATCTTTTCCATAAAAAATAAGGCTTAGTTAAATCAAAAGTCTATCATATTTTCTTTTAAATGAGTGTATCCTTTAAACAAAGTGGACAGCATATATAAGATAAATCTTATTGATCTATTTGATAGAAGATATAAGCTTTAGCTTACGTGTATGGTGGATATTGAATCAGCCCCTCAGTACCTGCAGGGCAGATACTGGGAAGACCAAGTCAGGTTCTACACAGTGGTGCATGGTGGCAGGACTATTGTTTTTCATTTCACCAAAGCTATTTTTTACCTCTTTTAGTATACTTGTGAAGTGACAGAGAAATATGGAAAATCTTTATTCAGAACAAGCATAAAAATAGAAAATCACAGCAAAGAGATATCTGTGTAGAGGGAGAAGTGGGGGGTATAGAAAGGAAGAAGTGATGGATGTAGAAAGAAAGAGGAGGGATAGCTTCTTGGGCAAGGGAAAATACTCATGAAACATCTACATTATTGTGAGGTTTCCCTCAATGGCTTGGACATTTCAAACTGTTTTTTGGGTTTTTTATCATTAACTGTCATCATATGAACAATGGTTGCTACTTGTCTTTCCATATTCAAATTTGCTACTGAATCCTCCACAAAATTATTTTCTCAATGTGCTATGTAAACCATAGTAAGACTTACTATCTTACTTGCAATAATCATTATGTGCTCAAAATTGATTTTACCCAGCACACCTGGATTTCTGGAGATACATTTCTTTGAAGAATTTATTTTTGTATGGTTTGTGTTCTGATGGGATTTTTTTTCTTTAATTTGCTGAAGTAAGTGATAAATCATGATAGGAAAAAGAGCAAAAAAACCCCACCTGAACAAACAAAAAACCCCAAAACAAACAAACAAACCCCCACAGAATGTAATAAAATACCAAATATCGGAATACAAATCATGATATTGATGGCCACTCTTGTTTACTCCATGATTTCCAGCATTCAGCTAAAACCAAAATAGACATGAAAAATAAAGTTATCTTCCTATAAAGCCATATGCCTTCATGGCTTTAGAAATCCTTCAGAACATATGAAAATGATGAAAAGATTTTAGGTAGTAGCAGTATGATCATTTACACCATTGGGACATACTCTGTGATTCCAGGAGAGGTGTGGAGGAGCACTGCTTGCTACTCTGTTCTTCTCATTAATCTTCATTTTTCTCCTACTACTTTTCTTACTTAAAAACAAAAAGTAGTCTGTTGCAGCACTGGATAGTTTTTCTCTCTTTCAGTCCATTTGGACTATTTTCAAGATAGTTTTACCCCTTGTAATTTACCAGGCTGTTCTTGATCCAGTCTGTAATAATCTTTGATAGCCCAAAACTCAGCACTATATTGCTCACTAAGTCACTTGCCGTTGGCAGTTGTTCTCTTCCTGAAATCTTATTATTCATTCATGAAGTTGGTGGCTCTTAATTCCTTTTGAACACCCCTTCTCATTTTTGAGGGTTATCTTCTGAGCTGTATTGTTATTCATCATTCAAAGCTTTCAAGTAGTGGCATTGGTATCTCACTAATTTTCTTGTTCTTACATAGATATTATGACTCATGCCACCTTTCTGCAGAGGACAAAACAATAGATGTACTCCTAATTGATGCACATTTTCTCATGTTTTACTGATAACATCTTCCATCTATACTGACCACCCAAATTATATTGAAAGTACAGTCTGAAATTAAAGATTCTTTCTGAGTTATCACATCCAAGAAGTTTTCAAAACTGTGATGTTTGCCTTATTGCTTTCCAGATGGTGAAATCTCTCATCTAAGTATTTATTTATTACCTCAAATCTCCATTTGTGTTATTTGTTCTTCAACATACAGCTCTCTTCCACTCATGCATTTTGCAAGCACTCAGAGAATTTGTCTGTGTGGTCTTTTGCAGACTGATATGACTGAGATGTGTCAAATATGTGCTGATAAAAATGGATGTGTAACAGCAGCCCAGCAAGACTTACAAGCTTGAGCCTAATATCTTGTGGCTGATTCAGAGCACTGCTCACCCTTGTCTACCACATATTACATTGTTATAACCAGACTAGCGTGGTACACTGGACACAACACTTCAAGGAGAACAGAGCTGGGAAGACTTTCAACAACAACACAAGATGAAAGCAACCTACTCTGTAAGTATAATAACATTATAGCCTAGGTTGGAAGGGATCTTAAAAGACCATCTGGTCCAACTTTTTATGGGAAAGGGAGCCCAGAGGACACTATCTAGCACTACATCCAATCACATCTTTAAAACCTCCATGATGGGGATTCTGCCATGTCTGTGGGAATGTTGTTCAGATAAGTGGCTGCTTTCTCTGTAAAAAATTTCTTTATCATGACTACTTTTACTCTTATGTTGTAACTTGTACCTCTTGACTCTTGCTTCTCCATATGGCTTCTTGTGGAGAGAGAACTTCCACCCTCTTTTTAGTTCCATATTAAATACTTTCCTGAAAATGAAAGTTCAGTCAAGTTAAAATATGGTATCCAAACTGTGGATTAGTACAGAAATTACAGAAAGTGACCTTAAATTTTACCCATAGATGAGTAATTTTGATAAAGGCTTTCATGTGAAGATTCACAGATTATGAAGATTCAGAAGTCTTAACAGCTTCTCTATGTGAAGATGAACATCACTGTATGAAAAAAAGAATTCAAGGTTTTGTAAAAATATTAATCCTCTGGCATAAGACCTGAACTAGTGTGATTGTAGGAAGACTCTGATATGTTGCTTTTAAAAATACACTAAGGGAAAGAAATGCTGACACTGACATTAAAAAATTACCTTTCAGCACAGTGCTATTCATAAGTAGTAGTCATGTCCTTATGTGCACTTATAACACTCTTTGCAATGCCGAAAAAGAATTAATCACTGTATAGTACTGAGTTCAGCCCTAATTGGCATTAATTAGGAACATGAATCATCTGTGTTAGAAAGGAAGATATAGTTAAATTAGAATTATGTCTTAATCTTTTCTTTTTATGGTCTTCTTCTACTTTAAAAGATAGTCCTCCATCACAGTGACAGTTAGTAAATGACAACCAGTCTTGCTCTGCATCCTTGGAGAACTCTGTGAAGACATCTGTCCCTTGAATCTGTCAACCTTTGTGGTTCCTTGTGCTGTCTAGTGTGTTGTTCATCTTCACAATTATCTGTCATTCCCTTAAATCAGACTTTTCTATGTGATGTTTTCTTTAAATATGAACTATAATCAGTGTCTGAAAATAATGCTCTTAGATTTATTTTTCTCCAGCTTGTTTCTTTCCATGTTTTGTAACACAGTGAAAATATGCTTTTGCTTCTCTGTGGAAAAGATAAATATGCCCTCAGGAAAGATTAAAGCCAAAACAAATGAACTGCTGTAAAATTACAGAGTTACCATATTTAGGTAAAGGGTATTTGTTCCTAAAAAACAAAAGCATTACAGTAGTGTAGGCAGAAAAAGACCTGTTGTAATTTATCCAAGTCTTCATTATTTTATATTTTAAATTCACATTTATATGTAATTCTAGTTTCAATTTTGAAAACGAAAAGCATCACTGAGGTATAAAATCTTACCTCATAGAAATTTTGTGATGTTAATGAAATTTATACATCTGTACTTTCGGCAATTGTATGAGTTTTTGTATTAGATTAATTAATGAAATGGCACTTTTTGTTCAATTTCATTACAGAACAAACAAAACAAGTTTATTTCTAGTATCGCAACTTCAGTATTATATAATCCTTGAGATTATTTATATTTTTTGTTTAATTGTATTGTTTTTGCTTAAAAACAGCTTTTTCATATGAATATAATTTAACATATTCTTTGTTGTTTATAGAGAAATTATGTCAGTCAAGGCCAAAGAGGGTGAAGCAGGTGTACTTAGGATTTTAAAATGGTCAGAAATTTATTATGTGTTGATGAATGTGATTGTGACTATGTAAGAGGGCAAATGAATTTTGATTTCTATCTGTAGGCTAAAAGGATACATATCTATCACATAAAGAAGGTGCATTGAGCTGACATTGCCATCCTCTTTGCCTTGGCTACAAAGTTTCCATGCACTGAAGTGAGCCAGCTGACTGGAATATCCCTTTCCACATTTTGTTCTCACATTTGCATCAGTACCAGTCCTTGTGCACATAGTTTTTCTTAACAGTTCAGACAAATCTATACCCACAGAGAGCCTTAGTTTTCCCTGGAATAACAGTCCCAATAACCTCATCAAATTTTAAATAGTCAAAGCCTCTACAATGTCCAGCAAAGTCAAAGTAGGTTTTAAAGGTGTGATGAACTAATCCTGTAAAACTGTTTTCTGCTAGACCAGATAAGGGCCCAATTTAGACTCTAGTGCTGTGAAGAGATGAGGAGAAATAGTGCTTCATTTGCTGCTATTTCCAGAAGTGACACAGACTGACAATTTTATAAATTATTTCAAATGGGAGGGGGTTCCTGATTTTTAAATTTTTTTTTCTTTGTATAATTTAAGTGTTGAGGCCTTTTCAAGCACAAACTCCCTCCCTTACATTCTAGTCACTCCTTCCCCATCACAGAGCTAGCTTTTTGTAGAGGTAGCTTGAGTTCTTTAGTTCTGCTTTTACCAGACGGTAAATGATGGCTCCCTGGGTGGCTTAGGGTTGAGGGAGGGGGATGACTTTTTGAATGACATCTGTATGACTGGCAGGTAAAATCACTTCCCAAAAGACAACCTATCTTCCCCTGAACGTGGGTCAAAACTTGCATTAGAAATTACTGGCCATTGTTGCTTAAATAATCCCTCTCTCATATACTCTGAAAGATAATTTCCAGAGGTCTAGTTATTTAAAAGATGTTTAAAAAGCATGAACTGCTATATTAAATGTGATTATACAACCTAAAAAGCCACTGTAAGTTAAAGCTTTGTGTAACTTCCTCTTCAGAAATCTGTTTACATATAGATATACAGATATAGATTATATATAGATGATATATAGATAGATATAGATAGATTCGCTATAAATATATGTAAATTTGCATTTATTTTTATTTGATCTTTTATTAGAGAGGATGAAGAAATTTCACAAGTGCAGGCAACTATCTTTATTACACTTGGTACAAGTACTAGCCTCACTTCCCAGCTAACAAAAGGGTGTTTCCAACAAACATAGCAACTTGTAGGGCTGTATCACAGGCCAGATGTGTTGCAATTCATTCTGAACTCCCTGATTGTGAAAGAGATATGCCAGCCACTTCCTTCCCCAGACACATCAGTCAATAGATACCTGGAGCTGGGGAAAGACTGACATGGGCTAGGAATAGCACTGCTTCCTTTTTAGTCCTAGTAATTCCCACCCTTCATAGAAAGAGCACATACAGGGATCTATGAATATACTGCCTCCACAAGCAACCCTGTGCTGTGACATTTCTCTGATAGCTGTTGCAGGGAGTACAAAGCAGCTTTAACCTTGCTCAGAATGACTACAGCTTGACAATTCAAGTACAGGAATGAAGGTATCAACAACAGAATGAAAGTTTCATACTTCATTTCCAACATTGATCAAGTACTACTTTAACATTTATGAGAGGTAATATTATTAAAAACTTTTAAAACCCCATAGCATTAATGCCAACATCTTCAAACTACTAAGACTAGTGAGAT
Organism: Sitta carolinensis; assembly: GCA_032173965.1. NCBI lineage: Eukaryota > Metazoa > Chordata > Aves > Passeriformes > Sittidae > Sitta > Sitta carolinensis. The sequence goes on from CM063285.1 coordinate 30,211,017, forward strand.
AAGCAAGTTTATGCCTCTTTAGGCACAAAATTCTGCTTCAAAGCTGGATTAAAAGCTTCATTTCTCCTAGGTCTTAGTCTTTGGTTTTACATGGGATTTAGCAGCAACAAAAAGAACTAACAAGAAAATTGCTTTCTGTTTTTTTCTCCTATGTAAGCAGGTTTTGCAAGCAATTTAGAGAAATGTTATTAACAAGAAAACAGGAGATCTCTGAAAGAGCAGTTTTTAGTAAATTGTAGTCCATGTGGGAAAAAAATAGAGAACCATTCTGCTAAGCTCTATTATTAGTTAATGGCTAGTAGTTCTGATAGCAACACACAGAACAATTTTAGCAACTTAGTGCTGCAAATTTCTTTGAGAAGAGTGCAAGAAGGTGCATCTGTCATCACATAACTTCACTTACTTAACCTTTTTGCTTTAGGGCTGTCTAAGAGTACATACATGTCATAAATGCTCTAATTATCTCAATCCAAGATAACCAGTCATTTCAGAAATGATACATCCATTTCATAGGACAGCAAAAGCATGAATGTCTTATTAATGTGTCATTACTGTCTTGGATGGTGGATTTCCAGCCTTACAGAGGCAGAAATATTGTTTTTATCATGTCTGAAAGTATGAATCAAGCTGTCCCCCAGAAGAGATGCACAGAAATCTTCACAGGCACTGAAGAGCAGATGTCAGAGCCAACTATAAGTTAGCCCACAGCCAGGAGACAACAAGCTAAAGCTGTCAGCAACTTTGTTTTTCTGATTGTCAGAAGAGCTGTTTCAGAATCATGCAACATGTAAATTTTTGGTAACAGCTTTGAAAATTATGAGCTATGTTGTACAAAAATGCATGTGTAGCCAAAGTTTCTCTAATTTTACTACCTTCTTGAGAAAGAACATAAAAATCAAATTTTAAGGTTATTATGACTACAGCTATAAACCAACATGTGTAATCTCAAAGACTAGTTCTCTGATAAACCTGAAAACTTCAAAGGCATGGTGCTGGCATGGAGACATTCCATAATTAGAATGTGTCAGATCTCTTTCTATGGTTTAGGCTTTTGGTGTGATCACCAAAATCTGTCAAAATCAAAGTTTGATTAAAAACTGAAGCAGGGTGGAAGCTAACAAAAGGACAAGAAAGAAGGATTTCCTGATGCTTATCAGATATTATTATTTATTTCTTTTTAAAGACCATTTTTGTCCAGCATTTCAAACAATTAAATCAATATTCACATTCTTGGAAATAGCTAACTAGTAAGAGATAAGTATTGCTTGTGTAATTTTTTTTTGTGTGGATCAATAGGTTAATTACACAAATGAAAACTCTAAATTGTCTAGAGACTACTGTACTGTATAAATAAAGTGTTCTGCAAAGTGTATTTAACATCCATGCAATTTACTCTTTTTTTATTCAGTGGCATTGTAGAAAGAGCAGAAGGAGTTTTTGTAGCAATTTTCTGTGCTTTCTGCTTGAGAAAGTCTGCAGCCTGAGTCATTTGTATTTGAAGTTGATTAGGATGAAGTCAGAGTACTCACATTTTTTTAACAGCTTCCGAGAGCCTTTTGCTGAGGGGCAGGAAGAAGAAAAACAAATATCACTTAGAAATATTTTGTCTTGAAAGCATTTACCTAAAAGTACAACTGTGTGTGTGGCCAGATGGAAAAGGCCTACTCAGACTACTGACAGACATGTTTTCAGACCTGGTAGTTAATGAGTCCAGTTATTGATAGAATAAAATGTGTCTACCTGGGAATTTAAACTTTTGTAGAAACTTATAACCTGTTTTACAGAAGTTAGAAACTTCCTAAGTAATTCAGATGTTAACCATATGATGAGAAACTAAGTTTAAAAATTAAATAAATCAGCACTAATTTCCAAGGGGGTTTTGTCCATTTAAACAAAATGTATTCTCATTCTCTCAGCATAGTCTGTCTTTTGTATTATTGGTAGTAGCAGGGATGCTTAAAGTATGCTATGAATGACAATAATTGTAGTTTCAGTTTGCTCGGGGAATTACTTAAACAAAATTCATGATGCCTGTGCCCATGACTATGATAGTAAAGTAAAATTTGAAACTGGATTAATTTGTTATATATGATGCCCATCGATAAGCAAGTGCTCATCCAGCAGATGCCAGGCTGGATGTGTTCTTCAAAAAGATCAGCATGGAATCACTTTCAGACAAAGGAACAGAAACTCATGACCGGTTCATGAGGGGAACATATAGGCTTCTTCACTAACAGATTCTAAAATGAAAATATTCAGTTCAAGCTTGCAAGGGTTCTCTGCACACCAAAGAAAGTCTTTACATTTAGAAACTGAAAGGAAGTCTTTACATTTAGCTTCTCTTCAGTTAATTCCTGTAACACTAAGTATATTCAAAATATCTCAGCTGGGAAATTCAGTACTAATTAATGTATAGAAACATTGCTATAGGGAATTAAATTTGTTAAGTACTTTAATTCTGGAAATTTCCCCCTCACCTTTTTTTGTCTTATGAGATGATACTGCAAATCATAGTTTTGAATTTTCCCAGCTTTTTTTGACTTCTGTGTCACAAGGGTGAACAGTAGTCATCATTAAATTTACAGTAACTTAGAATTTTTATTATGTATGATTACTGGTATTTTAAAGTCTATGTTTTGATAAGACTGAAGTACATTACTTCACATTGTCACTTTATCAAAAAAAACAAAAGTTCAATTTCATTCAAAAAGAAGCCTGAGCAATGTGGTGTCCTTCATGCATATTTTCATTCTTGTTTTATGCATCAAAGAATATGTCACAAATAAATTGTATTCTGGCATATCCTGGAATAAGTCCTGTCTTATAACAACACAACCTACCATTAGAAAATAATTCCCCATTTATAAATTCATGTTATCAATTCAACAGCAGTGCATTTTCATTTTCTTTCTTTCATTTTCATTTTACCTTTGATATATTTTCAGCAATCTGATATGTGTCATGACTAATATGTAATTTTGAAAATTTAGTGTTTATGAAAGTAAAACTTTGGTAGTATATTGGCCTGTTTTGTGGCTATACAAGGCAGCAGAGAAATGTGACAGTGTGGGCACAATGAGATTATAATGCCATAATTTTATGTATACATTAGAAACTTAACCGTAGTAGAATGAGCACTATAAATCTGAATACACACAACTGATGTACTGAAAGTGGTTATCTTCAAAACAAAAGAAACTCACAACTTTGTAAATTTTCACTTCTGTTATATGTATTACTCAAACAAGGGACTCTAGTTAATTACTGTGATATATGTAGGTTGGTACCAGCAGCATTTGCATGTTCCCTGGCTTCTCATAGACATTTATTGTTATATGGCTACTAATTGCACAGCTGTCGCTGACTTTTATGGTCTGAGCCATATTGTTTGTGTTATTTATATGAAGTAAGCACTTTGTCTTTTTCAAAGAGGAACAAAGAAATATTTTGTACTAAGATACCACATCTTCAAAGCTCTCTATGTACATATGGAAATTGTCCAGAGTAGGACTATGGCGATTACAGACAATTCCATCATGCTTAGGCATCTAACCAAAGCTTAAATAAAACTGAAGCTCTTCAGTCTGAATTTGTGACCTTACCAAACATTATGTCACAAAAGCACATCTCTCTGCCTTTGTCTTCCAACACAGCCTTCTCTCACATGGTATCTCTCTCTTTTACGCAGTGCTGTGAAAACTCAGCGTCCTGAGTGTTTCCAGGTGTAAAACTCACCCCTGCTGAGCAAATCTGCACATTTCTCATACAAAAGGCTTGCAGAGAGAGCCATAATGCTGCTGATGTTCTCATGTGTGCTTAACAAGTGTTTTTCAAAACATTTTACACCTGTAAAATTTGCTTGACTGCAATCATAGCAGTAGCTGAATAAATTTGAAACCAAGAAGATGGTGTGTACCCTTTAATCACTTAATGGAAGTCCTTTCCATGAGAAACCTGAATTCAGTGTCTCTTTTGGCCTGAATGTATCCTGGAAAATTTTTCTGATTAGCACGGCAGGAATATTTCAGTTCAGTTCTTCACTTAAATCTCAGGAAATGGACAGCTTTATGTGAATAAAGTTACTTAAATCAGTTTTAAAACTATAAAAAATATAAAATAAGGCTTTAATTTGAAAAATTGAAGTGTCAGCAACAAAAAAAATAAAAATATAATATATATACTGCAGTTGTCAATTTAGTTTGCAGCAGGATTTTTTCCTTCTAAATTCTTTGCATGAGGTATTTAAAATCAGATTCAATTTATTGCTCTTTTTTAAGCTCTGGTATCAAACTGAATTTCTCCAAAAATACTTCTAGATAAATGACAACAGTATAATCTGAGTCTATAAATTGACAGTCAATATCTTATGTTGTCTTCATTATAGTGTAACTGAACCTATACAAAACCTTGACGCATATGTGATTATTTCTATTTCTATAAAGTAACAGCGAATCATTCATTTAATCTGAATTCTGTTTCCTTTATCATAATGAAGATTCTGGGTGTGCATGGTTATGTGTGTGTGCTGAGCATCTTGTAAGAATTTTTCTTTTTTTGAATCTACAATTGCTATAAAAACTTTTATTAATATGGTGACAAAGAGGCCTTAGCCTGCCTTATTTGGAACTAATCAAATTTTGCCCCAATTCATCACTTGTCCTTTGATCAAGAGTCTTCTGTTTTTCAAATGGATCTGACTTAACGCCTTGATTTTACTGACAAGAAAACCCAGTCTAAAGTTTTTCTTTTTCCTGAAAGTCTTGTGATTCTAATTTTCAAAATCTAATTTAAAAAAAAAATATTTTTTGTCCAACATATCCAAAATATGTTCTCATTAATAACATTGTATAACATTGTAATTTTGTGCAAATGACAGAAAATAGGGTACTCATAATGATTCTTAAAATAAGAAAAAAAAAAATTAAGTGGGGTCCACTGTTTTATTTTTTAGTGTAGTGGTTTGGGGTTTTTTTGCTTTTCTCTCACCTAGTTAAAAAAAAAAAAAAAAAAAAAAAAAAAAAAAAAAAAGTCCACTGACTTTCCTTCTTATTCCTACAGCAAAACAAATGATGTAGCATACTGCAGGCTCCCCTGTCACAGCCATCACCTGCTGATAGCCATTCCTAGCTAATACCGATTTTGATCCTTTCTCACTTATCCATTGGTGCCATATAAATGGTACCTGGAAAACCTCACTGTGGAAGCATCTTCTCTGATTTGTTTCAATCCATGTCCTACCTTGGCCACAAATATTTCACTCATCTTTTACAACACAAGCATAACTACTATGTCTTCCCCTACCTCCCTGTTTTCTTATTTATGAGCAAACTTTCTGATTCACCTGCTGAAACATTTATCAAGTCTTTTCCACATACGATATCATAGGATATCAACAATAATTTTGCCATTTGATTTTGAGATTCTTGTCCCATACAGATTTAGATAATATATTGGTCCCTTCACAATTTTTATGTCAATTTTTATATGGTACCATTTGACACCAGCAGATGGTTTTATTTCACTGAAATCTTCTGTCAGGTGCTTCTAAAACCTAACCTTGTATATATCTTTGTATTGAAAACCATCTTTTTTCTTGGAAACATTTCTTGAAATTAAAACTAACTAAATAAAATATTCTATTTATGTCTATTTATGATTTTTCAGTCCATTCAGCATATGTAATCATTCAGAAAATTTAATGAAGTGATTTTAAATTTTCACTTATCATTTTTCCTAGTAGCTTGCTGTCTAAAGCACCTGACAGTTTCTCTTCTAATGAATCACACAATACTTACATTTGACTCAATTAAATGTAGAAACAAGGCAAATGTCTTTTCATGGTAGAAGATTGTCATTATGCTTTATTTTTTTTAATAGGACTTATGTGTGCATGAACACATTGAAAGAGAAGGGATACAAGTGGATCCTTTGAAATCATGCATCATACTGAAACAAATGGTTCATCTGTAATGGTCTTGAATTTTACTCTTTCAAAAGTTTTCATTCCCAAAGAACACTGCTGACTGAAGGTAAAAGCTAGTATAATTCAGTAACACATAGATGTAAATGACAGCCTATTTTGACTGTTCCTTGTTTTGACATTGAACTAACAGTATTTCTGACAGCAGAAAAAACAAAACCAGTATGGGACTTTAGTGGTTCACTCGGCATTTCTTAGTCAGGAAAAAGTATATGAAACAGTAGCATTGCATCTAAATTCTGGTAATGCTCAGACTAATTAATGTGCTGCTATATCTACATGTGAAATAAGCTTGAGTATTAATTGTCTCTGACTGTATTACAAAAAATGCTATAAAGTTAATGTAATTTGGAAAATTAGAAATAATTTAAGGGACCATTTCAAAGAGGATGTGCATGAGTAAAGAAATTCACTGACTTTTTCATACATATTTTGCTGCACTGGAACAATTAACTGCTATATTTCCACTCCCATTACTTTAAAGGGCCATTCAAATATGATAATGATGAGACTAACTAAATATCCTGGAGCTATAAATCATCTTAAAATTTCTAATTCAGCTGAATTATATGAATAAAGTGTTATATTTCTTATTTAAATTCCCAGCTACATTTTATGAACATTTGGTTAAATGTCTTCAGTGTCAATGAATTAACCAGTATTCCTATCTTTGTAATTATTGAGGACTAACATAAATTAGGTAGCTCTCAAAAATAAGATACAAAGAATTAAGTACTTTTATGCTTAGAAATACCTTTACCAGGAGTTAGAGATAGTCTAGAAAAGCTAAAAAAGTCAGATACAACAGGATGCAGGCCACACAAGGAACTATCACCTTGACTATGCAAGTCAGCATCAGAACTGAAATTGTAAATGTCTTCAATATATATATTCCCTTCTATTTTCATTATTTTTTTCAAGCCTGTATGACAAAGCTAGTATGTCAAAATTAATTCTTTATGTAATTTCTAACAGAGACATCAGGAAACTGCTTCAAACTATCTCAGCAGCCTAAATCCCTGACTTGAAAATCATGAAAACAAATTTCCCGACAATGCACACAAAAAGGTGTATGAGTACTCATGAGGTTGTATAAGAGTACTAAATGAGTGAAGAACATTTCAGCAGGCTCAGTAGCTGTGTTATCTGCAGACTGGAAAACACCTCTGAGAGACTACTGACTTCTCCATAAAAATCCCACTAGGAGCTCTGCTAACTTTAAAATTTGAAACTTATCTCTAAAGTGTTTTGCCCAGATTTCACAGGTGTTTTCCTGTTCTTGAGTCTTCTGTTCAGAAAACTTTAAGCTTTCAGAGTCCCCAAAGGATTGACAGGCTGTCCAAAGACTTTTCCTTCTCTGAAAATATTTAAAACTCACCTGTATGTGACCCTGTGCAACCTTCTGTAGGTGGATCTGTATTAATGGGGGGGTTGGACTACATGATTTCCAGAAGTCCCCCCCAACCGCAGCCATTCTTTTATCCTGTGGTTGACACAGGACTGACAGAAGTTAAACTACAATAGTTCAGTGAAATATTTTTGATGTACAAACCCTGCACTGAAGAAGCGCCTGTACTGATTTTCTGTATTACACTTACAGACAGAGCATACACTCCTTTCCCTAGACATTGTTTCTAATGTGCTGACTCAAGCCAAAATGCAATAATAGAGACTGTGAAAGGAGTTTGTCATTTAGCATATTAAAATCACACATTGTTTAAAGTCAAGTTCTGCTCTCTGTTTCAGTGCCTGACTGCCTTAAAGTAAGGCTGAACCCTTACACCAGTGGAGGCTGCAGCCAGAAGTATAGCCTTGAACTGCAAAAAAACCCAGCCAAAAAACACCTGCAAAAAAGTCTTCATTGGCATGTCTTGCTGAGAGTGAGAGAAATTGATAATCTCTACCATCTTGTTGATCTTTTCTTATTTTAACTGGAAAGAAATTTTCTTGCTATTTTTAATTACTTAGCATAAAACTTAATACTAAGCTGATGGAATTTTTATCTTTTACCTCACCCTCACCAACAGAACCATAAGAGAATCATGAGGAATCGATCCCAATAGATAAAGGCATATATATAGGGGTTCAACTAGTTTCAGGCAAAATGCTTAATATTTCTAACTTGCATTCTTCTTCTTACACTTCTGTTGCCTCATACTCTTCATACAAGATTTATCCATTAAAAACATTCATAAGTCATCAAGAAGTAACTGTTGAAACATTCTCCCGGACCACAACTCCCTCCCAGCTACACACATATAAAACATTGATGAAAGATTCTGTCTGTGCCAGAGTGCCACTTCATTAAAATGTTAATGTCCATTTTTTAATGAGAGGGTGTGAAAAAGAAAATATCTGCTAATGTGGTGGTGGGTAGGCAGTGGCAGATTTCCCAAGGTATTTAATAAGATCCAAATGAAATCTAGGAAAAGAATGCAGACAGAGAACTTTGATTTAAACATTCATTACCTTGCAGGAATATTAAAGGCATTAAATATTTTTAATGGCCTAAAATATGAATTTTCTCTATTTAAAGTTGCAAGAAAAGTAAACTTCTGAAGATATAATATTTCTCAGTTCAAGTACCAAGTTAGCTTTTTCTCTACAAGAGAGTCTGGACCTTTCTTCCAGAAAAGATGAAAATACCACTAGAGCATCACTTGTTTCACTCAAACTTTGCTCAGATACAGTTAATTAAAAACCTAGCAGTGCATGGGAATTTTCAATGCAATTCCCTTCTACAGTCTTCTGTCTATTACACAGTAAATCACCTCCATCTAGGTCATCCTTCTTCAATGAGACCAACTTGAAAAGACACACAAATGGAGTTCTGGAGAAAATGGAAAGAATTCAGCTCTAATGCCCATTGTGCCAGAAACCTGCCAATGCTACTTTCATAAATGATTGTAAGTGTGCTGTTATTTTTTTCTTGCTACTGTCAAGTTTAATTTCAGAGATGCCTCTTGAAAAAAACCCAACGTTTGACAAATCCAAACCTTAAAATGCAATATAAAATAAAACTTTTTAGTAAAGCTTTAGAAAAGAATACCCTGATCAAGAGCTAAACAGAAGTGTTGATACATTTGACATTTTTTCCCCAAAATTTTGCCAATTAGTCAGGCAACATCAAGTTTTGCAATAGAAATCAGAAGCCAGATTACTTCTGATAAATAGAAGAAAAGGGCTCAAAACTCAGTGTTGGGATTAGAAGTCCACCATGCATGAAATTGGTTTTCCAGAAAACCCGTAACTTAGGATAGTTGCATATCAACTTTGCCTCACTGGTAAGTTACTGAAGGGTTGATTTTGCAGTATCCACACTAAGAGCAGAATGTTCGTGCATATCCTCTCTGTGCATGCCCACACTGGCAAAAGAACACTGAATCTGCAAGAGAAACACTTCAATACAACTTAAATATTAGTACAGCTTTACTAATCTAAAGTATTTTTATAACATGCAATTTCCATTCTAGCTTTGACTTCAGTGCAACAGGCCAGTAAAATTCAGGTGCACATGAGAGGCTTATTTTGCCCTCTTCCTCTGCTCTGTTGATATAGTCTGGCTTTTCAGGGTTTTGATATGCTTATAAAGTAAAAAATTTTCCTGTTCTTACAAGAGCCCAAATACACATAAGAAACTAACATTATTTAAAATGAAATGTAAAAATACTCATTTATAAACACAACTGAAAGATATTCATTTATGAACACAATCCAGACCTGGTTTCTCATCTAAATTATGGAGCTAGCAACAAGAATTTTTAAGACATTTTCTAAACTAGCCTCATTTCTGAAAAATCTTCAAGACACTTTCTTAAATTAAATGCTATTATCAGTGGCATTCTAATGAATAAAGGTTTAAAAAGCGAGTATTTTCAAGAGAACTTTACATTATTCTAAAGCACTGGAGAGTTCTACAAACATAAGCATAAATAAGAGAAGCATATAAAAGGAAATAACATTTCTGCATTTTTACCGTAAAGTAATTCTTTTTATTGTGCAAACATTCAAAATAAACTAAGCAGTCTTGTTTAGTCTTACAAAAGAAGAATGTTATTATCCCAGCAGAAAATGTGAACTGAAAGACATGAAAACAGGGCACTGATAAGCAACTTAACCTTGGCCAGAAGCAGAGAAGTAGGGACACAATTAGCTGTTGTATCCCACATCCCAGCTGAATTAGAAGAAAAGCTAAGCATTTCAAAAGCTAAGATGCTTGCACGGTGCTCATGAGCCCATAAAAATGTAACATTTTTCCAAAGACAATATTAGAAACTGTAGAACATACCAGATTTGCAACCTGCATGAAAAAGGCTTATTAGCCACGTGTATCTAGTCTGTGGGCAGAAACTGGTGCTAGAAGCAGTAAGCTGGTAAACTTTTCACTTCACAAAGTTCAAGTGAAAACAGATACTACTGTTTTATAACAGCAGCACTGCACGGGGACCCTGTTTACAAAGCGAGATAGACCAAAAACATCATTTCACTGTACCCTGGCAGATTTCAGATAAAGAAACCAAAAAAGCACCTCTGTTCCTCACTAGATTGCCATATTTGGAAATTTTATATATATATATACACACACACATATATATACACACACACACACACACACACACACACACACATATATATATATATACACATTTTTTTTAAAAGCAACTGAATTAGACAAAGCAGATTTTTTTTTTTTTTTAAGTCTATTAAGAGTGGGAGAATGTGGAATCAGGCTAGGAAATGTAGGGATTTACACAAACTATAAACTTTATTTCCTGATTTTCAAAACTGAAAATGTGTCCTTGGCAGAGAATTCTGAGCGCAAACACATCACTACCTTCAAATCAAGTAGGTGTAAAATCTGCAGGACTGATTAATTTAACCTTAGACACTTTACTGGTGATGCAGAGGAATGTATTTTTATACCTGCAAAATAATCTTAAAATTGACATTCCAGTTTTTCTATCAAAAGCATGACTGTCAGACTGACAGAGCATTTAAGGAATTCATAGATGCATAATTCAGAATATTTAACTGGAAATTAACAGACATGAGGCCAAGAATATTTTTTAAAATAATAGCTTTGTTTGCATATGATAAAAATCAGTGAGGTTTCTCTGGCAAAGTGGTTTGTAATTCCTTTGGACTAAATGGGTAAATTCCATAGTTCGTGTCAATGCCAGTTCCAGTCATAGGATCAGAAGGAACAACTGGTCTGTATATAATATTATCAAATTACCTTAAGGACAATGATCCATCAGACACCATTCTTAGTTTCCTAGTGTATTAGAATTGATTATATTCTCTAAACTGTTGGAGAGGTGACCTCCTCCATATTCAAGAGTTCTAGTGTGTTCCTTAATACAAAACCAATGGTTTGCTTACATACAAATGGCATGCTAATTTCCAGTTTTAGACCTCTGATGTAAACTCTTCTAGTGGAAGGAAAGCACAAGAAAGTCATAGCTGTCAGAGGATAATTAATTTTTGATAGGAAATGGGATAACAGAACTAAAAAGTTACCTGGATGGCTGAATGAAATTGTCTAATATTCTGGGTAAGTATTCATTTAATAAGTGCACCCAACACTACGTAGAGACACCAACACCATATTCACTCCCTAAAAACATCTAAGCTTTGTATTGGTATCCTAAATTTTTTATGGCTATCTGTACTCATTAGTTATCATGCCAACAATATTCTTTAGATTCCTCCTTAGTGCTTTCCTTCTCATTGAGTTTACTGACAGCAATTATTTTAGTTGTCACTTCAGTTTTAACATCACCAAGCTAAATGTTAGAAATTTTCTCAATCCCACCTCTTCCTTCAGTCAGTCATTTTGTACATATGTTTCAGACTACATTAATTTTTGCTGAATGTAGGGAACAAGAACTACACACATATTTAAATCATGAACTTAAATTCCTTTCCTGTGAGTAGTAGTATAGAAAGTAAATTGTCACTATATATTTTTTATTTCTGTTTTCATGTGCAAGACAGTGCAGAGCTTCAGAAAATTCCACCTATGTTTCAGTGGGACTGAATAACGTTCTTTGTATTCCAAACACAAACCATCTCATGTTCATTGATGAGGATAAATGAAGGTGGAAAACAGCACCCTACAATTCTTAAGAGCCAATTAACACTGGATAAATGATATTGTGGAAATCTGTAGAAGTGATATTGTAGATGAGCAACAACTGGACAAAATTCTTTATTTCCAATTTTCATCACTCTAATGAATACTCTTAAAGAACAGTTTATTTGATTCATTACTTATTGCCATATAAGATTAATGTAATTCCTAAGTTTCACTATAAGTCTAGTCCTCTAAGATTGGACTTGGTAGATGAGATACGACACATCCTCTTTCCCTACAGGCACTAGGAACTGCTTACTGGTTTTAGCACACTCTTCATAGTCTTTATTTACATTGTGACTCATTTGCACAATATATTCTGACCTTGAATATATGAAACCAGTGAAATTGTGCATCTGGTGTTGCCACAGAATGTGGGTACAGGTGAAGGGAATAAAATGGTACTAACTGGGTGTTTTTTGCATCAGGGTACACTCTTGGTATTGAGTCATAGCCAGAAAGTTTCATTTCAACTTCACATAACTCTTATGTTGGTCCAACATCTGGGACTGATGTGGCCTCAAACACATTCCCTTCAAGTAAAATAATTTTTGTATTTAAACCACTTTCTATATTACTCTAGGAAAATTATATTAAACTAATTTTAAGTGTTCACTTTTCCATTAAGGAACATATGGATGGATAACATCTGCTTGAATTATATACAAATGGCATCCAGAACCTAACTATATTTTAGACTGATCTGAGTAGACACAGCTCTGCAGAAGGTAAATTATTTATTTGTTCAAATACTTTAGCAAATTATTTGGGCTCAAATATTTTATAACACAGCAAGCGTTGTAGGGACAATGAACAAACATGTATTTCCACAGCAGGGAAATAATTTTCTTCAAGCAGAAGTGCATTTACTCAATCATCAGAAAATTTCTCTCATTTCTGGTTTTCTGAAAGAGTAATTTAAAAAAAAAACAACTAATGGGGAGTAACTACATCACTTTCCAAATTATGTATAGCACACAAACATTCTGAAAAGTAAAATAGATTCATCCATAAAAAATATTCTTTGTGTCTAAAAATTACTTAATTTTCTTTAGGGAATATTCAGCACAGAGAAGGTATTGTTGAATAACTACTTCAATGCAGATCAAGAAAGTGAAGCTAAAGAATAAAAATTTACATCAAGTAGTGGAAGATTTATGTTTAATTGTCTGCAGTTTGAACGCTTAAGAACAGTGTTTCCAGACATTCTCTTTAAATATAATTTTATAGTCAATATATTCTTACAAGATGAAAACAAAAAGTAGTCACTTTCCTTAAAACTTAGTGTTTTCACATTTTTAAGGAGCTTAAAAAAAATAGTAGAGAACAACTTCATACCTCATTTCCCCAAGTAAATTATTGATGAATCCAACTAAAAAACTGAATGTATGAATTTAGTTTAAAAAAGTCTCTTTTCATACTGTGAACTCTGTCCTTTTAACAGGAATTATTGAAATGTAGATCCTCCATATTCTGGTAATGTATCTATGCCATTACATTTCTTTTTAATTTCATGGGCAAACAGAAGAACAAAGGCAGAACTTTTCTAAACACTCAGAAATAATTCATCTAAGAATGTGATTATGAACTTCTATACAATTTGTATAATCACTTTACACTTTATAGAATTTTTCAGATTCAGCAGCCAAATTTCCTCTTTCTTTAACCTGATGAAATCTTTATAATAACTTGCATTTCTAAAGTCAAAGGAGAACACACTAATTTGATTCTGAGGTGAAAAATCAAGTTTTTCTGTCAACATTGTCAAAGTAAGTTATTCATAAATTGCAATACTCTATGCGTTGCTCCATATTTTTCTTAGGGTTCTTTAGTTAAAAGCTGTCTGCTTTGAATATTTACAACATTGGAAATTCTGGTATTATTTAATAATTTTTCTTTCTGAAAAATAAGAGGAGATAATTTTTTTCCTTAAAAGTAACAATAACAAATAAAACCAAAACAAAATAAAACAAACAAAAAAAACCCACAAAACAAACAAAAAACCTCACCAGAAAATAAAAAATCAAGATGATATTTTAAGATGTGACTTAACTTTTGGTTGATCTAGTTACCTGGCATTTCAGGCAGAATCTCTTCTTGTTGCTTAAAGATTCATGAAACATTAATATAAGGATTATCTATGGATAGCAAAAACATAATTTTTTAGTTATCTTTTCTACTTTTGTAGGAAATACTGTTATTTAAATATGGTGAACAGAACAGAACTGCTGAATACTTGAGGAAGAGAAGTCGTTCAGCAGATAATCATTAATGCTATTCCCACAGAGACACACATTCATCAGAAGTACAAGGAAGAGCAAGGAAATAGAGTTAACTGCAGCCCAAGTGCAGTAGGACTTGGATTGCAAGAAAGAAAAAGGGTTGAAAAGTGTTGCTGATGATTAAAACAGTATTCATTTTATTTTGTTTTCCTCTTCCTTTAGTGCTTGATGGAGCATTTTGTGAGCTAATAGGTAACATCAATAATGTACACTGATCCTTGAACTCTCATATTTGTTTTAAAAATAACAGAAAACATGTACTTTGCTATAGACAATATTCAGAATAATCTTAATAACTTTTTGGGTACTCACTAGAAGAGGCCTTCTTTTTCATTCAGATGACTTGTAACCAGGGTCTACTAGAATTACAAAAACACTATTGTTATAGACATTATCCTCTTTACAGTGACATTCATAGGAGAATATGGTCTACTATAATATCTACACTCTTAGGGTATTTAGTATTTGCATTTATATATGAACTTCATACTCTGTTTTAATTTTTTATTGATACATGATACACACTTCAGTTCTGAGCCATCTTTTACTATAATTCTGGTTTTCTCCTTAGCTCTGAATTTTATGTTTCTGTTCAAGATTAAAAAAAAAAAAAAAAAAAAAAAAAAAAAAACACAAAAACAAAAACCCACCAGGAAATATGTGGCAAAAAAAGCCATAAAAAATAGGCAAATCTTGCTTTCCACATTAGTGGCTTGTCTACTGCGAAAAATCCTTCCATGATTAATTATGTGGGAACTTTATCTCTGAACAGTACAGAAAGCACATTTCTGTGTAGTTTTATAAGTCTACTATGTCTAGTCATCACTGAGAATTTGGATATTGATCTTCTGCTGCATTGGCAAGCTAAAAACCAACATTTTACAAAACATTAAATGTCTGGGCATGTCTTCAGGTAACTGATTCAGTCACAGTAAATTTTTCAAGATAGACGAAGGGAATTAGAAACTCGTTTTCAGAGTGCTGACAGGAGCGTTATTTCCTCTTGATGCTTTAAAAACATTAGCCTAATAACTTCCTTAATTTCTTCATGTGTCTGGGGCTCAGTTGTTAAATTTGGGGCATCGGTCTTTTTCTATTCTGCTTATACAGGTAGCAAAGTTTCACATTACAACTGGTTTGCTACTTCAGCAGCTGTGAGGGACCTGTGGTCAGTGCAGGGCATTCTCATACCACAGCAGCACTGATTGGATTTTAAGAAAAAAAGGAAAAAGCATTCCTGTCTTAAGGCAGGACAGTATGACTACATCTCAGTTACGATGAGTGAGTTTTAGTGTGCAGACTGAAAAAAAGTGAGTATTTCCTACAAATAAGCTTTAAGGACTTTCATAAATTATCTATAAAATAGTCAAATATGTCGCTCCATTAGCCAAGACTATCTCCTAATAGGGAAGCAAGAGTTCTTTTTTCATACCATTTCATTGCAGCAGGAGAAGATTAACATTTAGTAAAATGAGGACAGAATGGTACTCCAACTGTAAACATTTCTAGGACTGAGGCAATGCTTGCCTCCTGCTCTTAGATGCAGGAAAGTTTCCATCAGATATTGAGACTCAAACATGCACAAAGCAGAAGTTTATGGAACTGGAGGATGGATGCTGAAGTACAGGTGTAAAAATGCAGGTCTGCAGATGCTTACGGTTCCAATCCTGGCACTATTCATTTCCAGTCTAGTGCACTGTGGAAGGCTATTCTGTCTCTAAAATGTGTGCTAACTTCAGGTATCCCATGTAAGATCCTATGCAGTTTGAATCTGTATAAGAAAAGCTATATTACTTAGGTTATCAATTAATGTATTAACAGAGCAAATTTGAAACAAGATAGAAGCTCTTATACAAAAAAACATACAAAAGGATAAGAAGGTAAAAGAGATTCTTTCTTCATATAACAAACTCCAACTTCTACTTCACTTTATAGGAAAACAGCTTCATGTTATTTAAGTTACAATAGCTGACAGTTATTTTTCAATCATTTTTCAGTTGCATTCTCCCACTTGACTTCCAGAACTGTAAGAAAATCCTGATCCAGCAGTGATAGGTGGATAAGATATAATCCATTACTGCAGGATTTGTGGGTAATATGGAGAATATTTGATTGTATTGCAGAAAAACTCTTACTTGGGTAACATACTCTACAACAGCCAGCATTCTTCTTGGGATTTAATTTAGATGGGTATTTACTTTAATCAAGCTGGGCTGATGGGTCAGAAAGCACTCCTACTAAAGTGCAAATGACACAAGTGGAAAGTGCATGATGTACTGAAATATGACAATTTTGAAAATCTATTAGTGTAGAAAAAAATCCACTGTTATGATAGTGTGAAATCCTCTACCTCTCCATGTTATATTTCAAACATTATCATGATTTGAGTAAAGTAGGAAAAAGAAATAATTAGAGAATGTTTTTAAATGCAGCAATTATTTTGAAAAACAAAACCTGGCTGTTATCAGAATTGATTTAAACAGTTTGATTCCCTCAGTTAAGCAATATTTTCTTTAGAGATCTAATGATGTGAACTCTCAGAAAAATGACTAGCTAAGTGGTCCAGCAGGTCCTACAGCCAAGGTATTCAATGTTCCGACTCTAGATTTGACTTCAACTCATCCTGTGAATTTACAGAAGTGACTTATAGAAAAAATTTCTTAGTACTGAAGGCAATCATTGCTGCTTAAAGTCAAAGGAGTTGGTATTGGTTACTAGTTTAGGTTTTATGTTGGGTTTAGCCTTTTTCTTTTTTATTATCCACTTCTCTTACACATATGAAAAATTAATTACATTTTGAAGAAATTTTCTGTTGTTCCCTCAGACTATATGCATTTCCTGCTCTGTAAAGCTATTTTGATTATTACAGAATTACAATTTAAGTATTGTCACATAGTTTTCCTCATACATGGTGTGTTCTTAAAGCTTCCTGCCATTGGTCTGCCAATGTTTCTTCTCCATTTTATCAGTCTTAGATAAGATGCCCCTGGCTTTAAGGTTTATTGAGTTTGGAACAAACTTGGCTCTAAATTACCCTATATCATTAATCACTAACTTCCTGCTGTGATCCTATCTGGGACTGTGGACCTCCCTGGTATGTGGTCAGAGTTTATCTATTGCATGTACCAAGTCTAGGTATCTTAAATATAAACTTTTCATGTGATGGTACAAAGTACTTTGTTGTTCCCTTCTGAAAATCAGTTGGAGGTTTAATACTAGCCTGACTGTCCCAGCAATTCAAATTAGGAAGACAGGAATTATCCAAAATGTTGATTATAAATCTCAGTTTTATAGTTTTTAAACTGTAGAGTTTACATACTTTATTGACAGTGTTAAAATTCAACAAAAATTTAAGAAGTTACTCTCTGGAATTCACTTGAAATCCAAGTCTTAACAATAGTCAGATGCACAAATTTCAGCCATCACCTGAACTTCATCATTGTACTTTCCCAATTTTGTTGCTGCTCCCATGCAATGGCATTTGAATAAAATTGCTCCACATAATTGTCCCAAATTTAGCAGTTTTCCAGAGAATAAATTTGCACATTATTATACATCTTCCACAATTCTAGTTCGCTCAGGTAGAATATCTCTTGCAAAAATGTTATCAGATTCATAATGCATTATTCCTCTGTGATGTCCTTTCAAGAAAAAGGAAAAGGATATACAGATATATACACACTCTTATGCACACAAAAGACAGCAGATATTGTCTAGCATGTTTGACACTCCTGAATCAAAGAGAACACAAAGCAGATTAATTTTCCCCACTTGTACTATTTGTTTCAGAAAGAAACGAAGATATCTTATAACAGCAATACTCATGCAGGAAAACATAAGGAATTCCTTACTGCAAAGCCAGACAAAGTGATATAAGTTTTAGCAAAAGAGTAAGCCTATGACTATTGTCTTTCCTACAACATGAACCTACTTCAACTACTTCCTGATACCATGGAAGCTCAGCACACCTCAGAGGAGCCTGAGCTGTGATGTATGAGAGGCAGGAAGAGAAATATGCATGGAAGAGAAGGTTTGGGGGGTATCCAGTGATTGATATTTGGTAAGACAAAGGATCGATTCCATGGAAAACTAATCCCATAGATGTAAAAAGTGATTGAATAGTCAAACAGACTCTAGGATCATTGATCCAAATAAATATTTATTATAGTTTTCCTAGACAAATCTCTCTTTATAATACACTCAGCATAATTTTTCTACAAACTTTTCGTATATGCTACAGGTATCATCAAATTCACATGTTGTAATATTAATATGAACAGATTATAAATTTGAACTAAAACATTCCTGTAAATTAATTTCTGGGTGTTCTTTACAAAATCATTTTAAAACTTCCCCAGTGGTCCACAATCAGATTTATAGAGTAAGTTGCTGTAACAGACCATGACTCTTCTACCTTTTTCCTGAGCCAGCCCATGCGGTACCTTCCAGCATGATTTTTGTACTACGTACTAATAAAACAAATTAGAAAAATGAAGAAATTTTAGGGTAGCTAGATAGCGTAATGTATTTGCACTGTTTGCAGAACAATAATTAATTCTTATTCCTCTAATAAATAGTTGATAGCTTGACAGTAGCTCCCATTGCCTCCATAAAAGAGTAAATGTTAAACACTGCTGTGTCTGTGCAAGAGGACATACTGCTTAACATAAATACATCTGTCCTACCCTAGCAAGGTATTCAGGACTTGGCTGTTTAGTTCCTTCTTTGTGGCAGGACTGTTAATACAGTGCGATTACAAAATATAAAACCAGTATTACAAAGCACAGATTCAAGTTTATAATGTAAAAAAACTATTCATATATAACAATGTAATTCATATTCTCCATGGGGAAAAGATAAGGGGCAAATATTCTTTCAGAATATTTCTGTACTTAAGTTCTGTACCTAATACATACTCATTTCACACTGGTGCAAAATTGAAAGTATCAGTGAGAGTGAAGACACCTGTCGCAATGTGAGTGACTGCAACAAATCTCTCGGGTCCCTGACTTCAGGGCGAGGGTGGCAAAAATAATGGAGCAGGAACAATGGAGTAACCAAGAAAGAAGATACTTTAATGTACAAGAAAACAGGGACAGTGCCCACAAACCCAATGCAGTATAGAGGCTGACTCCAAAGACCAGGAGCCTGGGATATATGTAACAACATATATGCTTGGGGGTGGAACATTCTGGAAACATAACCATATGTTAGGGAGAACAAGTAACCAATAGTGGAACAGAACTTGGACTGATTAACATAATAGCCTCAAAGACTTGTGGGATGAGCTGTTAGGCTCACCCTGATTTCAATAGATGATTCCCAGGGCTTGAAAGAAATGCCTGGTGCTTTCAGAGTAAAATCTGGCTCACTGAGCTGCAGCTGGGTGAGCGCCTGTGCCTTCAAAGAGAAGCTCCCATCTTGAAGCATTGCAGCACCTCATGCCCTGTCTTCCCACAGACATTTTGTCCCTCAGGCCCATTCATCTGAGGGAATCTCGTCTCTTCATCTCCTTGCTTCTTTTGGAAGCCAAGTATATGCATGCTACTGTACCTAGCAAGGGATAGGTCATCTGCAGGATAGAAGGGGCTCTGCAATATCCCTGTATTCAGAATACTGAGAGAAAAAATAGCTGCCTCATAGGTGTATGCTTAGGTTGTACCAAGATTTCAAGTAGAATTCTACTTTTTGGAACTATTGGAAGAAATCTATAGGAATTTAGATCTCTGACCAAAGCAAAATGCTTGTAAATACTCATTACTTGAATAATTAATATAAACCAGGGGATTTTTCACTGTTGAAAGATAGAAAACCACCAGTTTTCTTAAATGAAGTTTGCTTAGGAAAAAAAAGAGATTAAAACCATGTTTATGTATTGGAAAAAGAGGACATGTCTGAGTGTTAATTAGCAATGTTGTTATCGTGTGAATTTTGACTAGAAAAAACAAAAAAAAAAATTTTGTAGAAAATGCCTGCTGTAGAAAAATAATGTGTCAAGTTCCAAGCTGGACTACGAAACATCAACATAACAGAAACCAGGCTTTGTTTGGGGTTTTAACAGTTTGTTTCCAATTGTTTTCCTTGCTTCTTTTTTTCACATATGGATTCTGAAAACACCAACAGATGTTCTTTGGCAAATGATGGTGTCTACTGAATTTGTTAAAACTTTCCAAACAATTTCTTAGCTTTTGTCACACCTCCTCTCAATGTGTCCAAATCTGTATGTAGACTAAAAATTCTTAAGACATTTAGAAAATCAGACAAGATATATTTGTTTAATTGTTATTATTTTAAAAAATATTATGATCACTTTTTTTAGCACAAAAATTTATTTCTCTCTCTTTTGGAAATTCTGTAATATATGATGGCATTATTTTTTGATTGTGTACTTAAGAAATGCTTGCTATATGTATTTCAGAAACTATTTCCTATATCTTTAAACAAAATAGCTTATTATATAACAGTTTCAAAATGGAGTATAAATGGAGTTAAAATAATTTCCTGTCATGGTAGTTAAAAAAAAAAAAAAATAAATTAATATATGGAATCCCATGAAAATCCCACTGCAGGGACTCAAATAATGCATATGACTTTCTGGATATTGCTTGATTTTGAAAAATAAAATAAAATAAAATAAAATAAAATAAAATATCAAATGAGATAGAAGGTTGCTGCCTGGAAAGTGAAGATTCTGTGAACATGGAGTAATAGTCTTATTTATAATCAGACTGGAAGTAGTCTAGACTTGGCATTCTGGTCAAAACTAAACCAACTTGTCAGACATGACATTCTCTTTCAGTGTTCCCTTTTGTTGTTTCATGTGTATTATTTCTTTTGCTCTTGTTCATAAATGCTAATGGCATATATATACAATTACACATTTTAATTACACATTTATCAAATTTATAAAATTATGGGTCTGAACATTTCTCCAAAAAATAGTTAAATACTGGCTTCACTGACAGAATATTCATTCACTAGCTTGGTGCAGAAAACCAGCAGTTTGGTTTGATTATACTAAATAATTACATGTCATGAGCTTTGAAATTAAAAATGCATAATATAAAGTGTAATGACTATTTCTAACATGGGACTAAATTGAATAAAAAAGGCTTTGCTGATCTGGAACAAATCTTAGTGTTGTATAACCTGGGTTGGTGTGATCTTTTTTCCATCTAGTAAAGCTTGAAAAAAAATAAACTGCTCACCTCTTTGCTAAAAATCAGGAAAGCTACTTTTTACATACTAGACATTGTTTATTTCATGTCAATATATAGCTATTCAAAGCAGAAGCAGATGCCAGCACAGCAGAGAACTTAATTATCTAACAAATATTTTAGCACTACAAAATTATAATATTGCTACTTGCTGAAAATATACATCCAATACAAAATTTGATAAAGTTATTCCTTTTTGCATTAGATTAGAAATAGCTTAGATGAAAAACCAAACCAAATATACAATAGGAATGAGATTCTGAAACAAACTGGGAGGACCTAAGTGCATTCTTTTTAACTTTATATTTTCATCGCTTTTTGTCACTTTTTCATTTTGTCTGGAACTACTGTATACAAAAAGGAGAAAAAATAACTTGAATATAAGACCGCTAACTATGAACACCTTTAGACTTATTTCTGTCTTAAATAAATGATTTAAACTGAGAGAGAAAGATCAAAGTTTTTAGGGGAAAAAGGTATGAACAGTTCTTCTAATTCTGACCAGCTGCTGCATTCTATCTCATTTTGTATAGATATGAATGCACATTATTTTGTATCTTTTATTTCCTCGGTAATCAACAAGATAATTTGGTTGCTTTTGTAAATATGGGATATAGAATTAAAGCACACATTTTAAAAATATATAGCTGTACATCCTCACTCTTGAGAATGCTCTATAGAATTTGGACTGTACTTGCCAGGTTCATAGGATGAGGTCCTTTGGAAGCTTTCCCATACTTTTTTTATTTTCATAGACACAGTCAGTAGTGCCACCTACAGTTAAGCTTGCTTGAGGTTTTCTATTACAAGACCATTTTGATTAACTAAAATGTCATAAAGCTGATGGCTTTGGTATAATTTAAGAGCTGATGGCTCTTAAAATACTTACCAGTATTTTTTGTTTCACCACAAACAGGTTCAACAGTTCTTATGGTATGACAGGTGATATATTCACTTTCTTGCCATTGTAAAGAGAAAAGAAATGAAAGCACCAAAAACCATGTAAAAGAATCTTGATGAAAACCTCCAGCCCTCCCCTGTTTTGCATCAAATAGGAAGAACCTGGCTGCAGTGAAGCACCTTAAGAGGGACAGAAGTCAATAGTAATGTGAGAATTATGAAGTGGAAAGGGGAAGAAACAGAGTGAAAAATCAGAAGGCAACTGCATAGAGAAAAGATTAGGCAGAAGACTACAGACAAAAGTGTCAGTCATAGAGGTACTCACTCATTTCCCTGTGTCCTGGTTTGACCAGCCCAGGGAAGTGAGCTGGCTGGGTTTGAGATTAGCATTTTATTGGGCCAATGGAAAGCCTTTTCTGGTTGTTATTCCGTTTGGCAGCAGCCCGGGCAGGTCTCTCTCCCCCCGCTGTCAGAGCACACACCTCTGCCCTCTCTGCCCTGGCTGAGTGTTGGGCAGGGGAGGCCCCGCGGGCCAGGCAGGCTCGGCTGATTGGGGAACATCTGCGGCACAGAGTCTGCTCTGCTGCTGGCCCAGCTGAACCTGCTCTGGGAGCCGGGGAGAGGGGGAGGCACCGTGAGGCACGATGGAACACCTGAGGAGACACAGGGGTCGAACTTTCCCTCCTGGATGCAAAAGACCAGTGAGCAGCTGCCTTTGGGCCTGGACGCTCTGAGATTTTCTTCTCCCCCTTCACCTCAGCACGGCTTTGAAAAATGACACCATGTACTGCCCAGCCTGGCCAAGATCCTGGCGCTGTCAGCCAGGCCAGACACTGTCTCTTGTTAACTCCTTCAGTGCATCAGTGCACAGATGGGACTTGGAAAGCCTCCATCCTCTCTCCAGTGAGAGAAAATCGGAATGCAGATGTCTAAAAACCACATGAGGTATAAAAGTCAGTCAAGAAGGAGCAAAAGTCCAGGTGGAAGGAGTGTGGGAAGTTGCTTTTGAGCTGTAAAAGAGTCTTGTGAGCTATGGTGGTTGGCTATAACATATTCAAATGTTTCCCTTAAATATTTCAATAAAGAAGTATGGGGGAGATAAAACAGTTCAAACTGTAGACCTGAACAAAAGAGTGAAATGTTGAAGGGACTGTTGATTTCATGAAAAGTTGAACAGAGAGATGAAGAGATAAAGACTCTTTGCCCTCAAAAGAAGTGAATCACAGTTCCTTGGAGGTGAAGGTGGTCCCAAAGACAAAGAGAACTTTTGTTTTGAACAGTTATCTTTAAATTAAGACCTCATACATCGATGTGGCCCAAAGACACAACTGTGAACACGGGAGGAGTTTCATGAACACAAAAGATCCGGGTGGTTGTTGTTCATGAAGAATGGATCTACAAGAGAACTGTTTTCTTGTGGGGAAATTGACCATAGCGAATGAGAGATGCATCCCTCCCTAAGTGAACTGAAGAAAGACTGTTTTACAGGTGGAAAACTGACTGAGATTTCTGAGTGTCGTTTTCTTTACATTTATTTTTGGGAGGAAAGAAGGTATGGGGAGGGAGGAAGAGTGTTTTGAAAGTTTCATCCTCATTCTTATTGTTTTTCTTCCTTTTACTGTGAGTTAATAAAGTCATTAATTTTAAGCTTAAGCCTGCTTTGCTCTTGATTGGAAACTTTCAAATTGGCATACTCAAAGCAAAACAGAAATGTGTGTTTCTGCCCGGTTTTGAATTGAAACCATAGTACCCTCTAAACTGAAACGGAGCATACACTTGCTACATTTTTTATGATGACTTGAATCATTTTCTTTCAGATCTAAAAGGTCACATTGTTTAAATCACAGTGCAAGGCTCCTAGATACAAGAAGTCCTAAATTCAAATAATCACTGAAAAGAATTATATTTAATTCTTTATCATGATTTAGCACTTAATTCTTCTGAGTTTATATATTTACAGTTATTCGCTGTAAGATTCAAGTGTTCTATTGAAAATTTTCTTGAAAAATCTCTTATGCTGCAATTTTCCTGTGATTTTAGCTATTTTTGGTGCAGAGGTGAGTCTGAATAGCTGTGATATTTGTTATATGAAAGAAGAGCTGAAAGAAAGCATTGTTTATACAGTTTTTATAGGTCCTCTCCATTAATAGGAAAAACAAGACTTTTTTCCTTTATTGTCCTAGTATTTTTCATAAATTTGTCTTAATAACATTTTCAGCTCATTCTACCTTACTTAGGGCCTTGCATCATACCTCTAATTGTTTTAAGTCCTTTAATTGGAATTTCTCAGAGCATTATTAAATTTACTCTTGCCTAATTTTATTTTTTTAATTCTTTTTTGTTCAATCTTGTTTCTGAAGGCAACAGTTCTGGTTTATTGATTTTTTAATAGGTGTAATTTAAAGCTACCCCATGATACTTTAAAATATGAACAATTCTTAAAAAATATTATTCATACATCAGAATTGGTTATAAACATAATTAACCTTTTATCCTCTGATTGTCTCTTTCACTTTTCTTACTGAAATTACCAGGTTGTGTTAATTTGGTAATTAATATAAATCTTATGCTCACAAATTTTTCTCAGTACCTTTTTAACCACCCATAGCATGAGATGGCTTTACTGTGTTGTGTTTCATCACATGCATTTCAAAGGGGAAGAGGGCACCAATGCAAGGAAATATGAAGTAAATATAATTTAAAGTATTCTGAAGTGTATTTAAACCAGTGTTTGCTAAATCTATAAGACCTTATTTGGCTTACAAAATACAATACTTTAAATTGTAAAGTACTTTGTGACTAGACTTACCATATGCCATTATAACGTGTACTTCTTGAACTAAAAATATGTCCCTTTTAATTAATTTTTTTTCCTTAATAGAAATCTCCTGATTAGTTTCTATTACTGATTGTACTATTACTATGCATTCATGTGTGAGCAAATTGATGATCATCTTTTTTTCTGAACAGGTGTCTTGGATAAAGGATCTTTACACTCTTTTTTAAAAAAAATTATTTTAAAGGGACTATAGCCATCTTTCACAATATATTTCTATCTTGCAGTTATAGACCTCTCACTGATTTTATGTAGAGTGATATCATCTCAGATCACAGCCATTTATTATTATATAACTCTTTTAGGGAATAGCATAGAGGAAAAGGGTAGAGGAAGACCAAAATGCTGCCTTCCAGAACTTCTACTTTATATAAAAGTGGATCCTAGCTTTGCCTTTCATAGTTTAACTATTGCTTCCCAAATTCCTTCAAATTATCTGACCGTCTCTATTATTAAGAACTAAATATACTTTATGGTAAATTAATAAATGTAGAAGGCTGCATTCTTCACAGCTATACTATAGTTTTCTTAATACTTGTGTACAATTTTGAATTTTAGTCTTTATTGGTAAGAACTTTCAACATCAACTGTTACTGATCTCTAGTAAGAGGTATAAAGAACCATGACTGTGATCTTACTGTTTTCGTTACACTTAAGGCTGTCCTGATAAGGATTATGAGTTTTTTCCCCCCTTAGGTAGACTTTATTCTGATATTTCCTTACAACTACTTTCCAACAGATAGGTAATCAATGACAGCCAGCCAGAAATGTGACTTCAAGGAAACAGAGCATTCATATATCTTCCAATAACATCTTGAGGAGAGCTCCCAGTATATCCATCTGTTTTTTTCATTTGTCTGTGCAGGAAATAGTCCCTTGGCTGACTTGTTCAGAATTTTGAGGGATCCCAAACAAATAACCATTTCATTTGTTCATTCACAACCCATCATGTCTAAGAGAACACATGTTGCACGCAGACAGTTTATGCATGCACAGTAAATGTGTCTGATGTGTCTAAAATGTGTCTAAGCCTCAGCACTTTTGGACCCATGATGTTTGCTGAACCCAAAGCCAAAACAAATTTTGGAATGTGTATTTTAACATGTATTGTTGAAGCAAAAATGTTTAAGAAAAAAGGGCTACTGTTCTGAATAGATATAAGTACAGACACGATGTACATCTCAAAAAATAATTAAAAAAAAAATGTATTCCAAGTTATTATGGTGTATGGTGATACAATGTCTGATTAATGGCTAAGTGTTCAGAATATACGTATACTCATAGGAAACCAAACAAAATGTGAAAGGGGAAGACAGATGGTCTGTAAACAATGTTGGTTTTCAGGCAACCTTTACTCAGTCCTTTAGGTCACTGTTTGTGTGAAGACTGATGACCATCTGAGGTGCTTCCATGAAAAAATATAAACAACAGCCTGCCTTAGAAATATCAAAAGGCACTGAAATGGAGAAATAAGTAAATAAAAGGTTATTTTTCTGAGGTTAGTCAAAAAGCCAAATTTGGATCAGAGAACACATTCTTACCTTAACAAAAGGGAATGTTTTCTGAGCCCTCTAGCAGGACCACTCTGGAAACTCAGTCATTAATGAGAAGTGGTAAATCCTATGTGCCTGAAAACTCTCCATATATCATTTACTGGTGCCTTCCTAATCCATCTTGCTGCACTAGCAAGGGAATAAATGCAATGATCTCAGTGGTCTTTCTTTCTCACCTCTGATTTCTGTGAATCTGTGTTCTTCATGTGATGATCATTAAAGAGATTATTTCTGGATCGGGATCAGGTAAACGTGTATATATATAAAGATCCATAAATTATTGACTTTATTTTTTCAGGATGTAAAATATTTAATTCCTAATCATTCAGTAAATAAGAAAGTTCAATAGTTCTTTTTCTGCTTATTTGTTTATTCTTCTTAGTCACTCTAAAATCAATTCAAAAGTTGACCATATTTCTTCACCGAAGGAAAGCAACAATTACAGGTTTGCAGTTCTATGAGTTAGCATATAGTTTCCAAACATTTCAACATGTATTGAATAAAACTGCAAAAATGGTAATAGGCCATATATAAAGAACATAAGATTTTTAATACATCACATGTGAATCATATTTTTCGTGTACATATCTCATTAAATTTCAGGCTGATCAATGAATTATTCTACATAATCATTAATTAATTGTAATCACCCACCTATAAATAAAATTTGAGTTTCAAAGGACTTTTTTTAGTCTTAGATAAATCACACTGTGTTCCTTATCACCATGTTCGTCCCTCTGAAATTCTGTCACAAAGTTTGTTACTTCTGCTGGAGTCATTCTTCTGTTATACCTATATCATGGGCACATTGGGAAAGATTAAAGTTCAATAGTTTACATTGAGAGGCAATGTTTGCGACACACTTAGTAACACAGGATTTTCCAAAAGTGTTCTGGATAATTATCGTATCCTTTGTAGAACTGTTTTTCTGATTTATGCTCTGAAACCAAAATGGTGTGAGATCAGACAGTACACATAGTTTATCCAGCATCTATTACCACACTTGGGAGACTTATGTCTCAATGAAAAAAAGTGGTGAAAATTAACAGAGCTGCAGGTTCAGTACTTTCAGATTGGTTCATATCTTTATATAGATTTTTTTATCCACTTTTATTTATTATAAACTTGTTCATCACAAGTTTCTGTTTCATGAAGTCATTACATGAAGCCATACATAAAGACTAAAAACTAAAGATATTAGTTTTACTCTTTTTTTTTTTTTTTTTTTTTTTTTTTGGTGGCAAAAGAATTCATTCATTCTGGGGAAAAAAATTTAAGTGCTTGAATTTTTTATATATTTTCAAATCTGAAATGCAAAATATCATTCTTAGTTAGGTTGACCTTTGAAAACTGGGAAATCTTTTAAAAGTTTTTTGATTTTTTTTTTCTAAGTCTTCCACGCTAGATAAAGTGGATGGTTCTCTTTGAATTTACTTTAAGAAAAGATTTTTCATACTCGTCTACCTATGGCCATTTCATGCCAATAATGTTGGTTAAAAAGAGGTCACTTACAGGAAAGAAATGAGACATGGTAAGTAGCTTTTAAGAACACAACACTTTTCATAAAAAAATAAAGTACAACTAAGTAACAAAGTGAAATATTTAATAGAAGAGGTTCCACTGCTATACAGCTAAAGCCATTGCAGTGAAAGTAATTTAAAATTTCATTCAGAGAGATAGCTTTCAATTCTTAAACAACAGAATCCAATTTTGACAAACTCAGAAGTGAAATAATATTATTACAATGGGATATTGTTTCCCATAACCTATATGGGACGTGTAATCTATGAAATCTTATCAAAGCTGTTTTTAAGGCTCAGAAGTACAAAATATCTAATACTTACCACTCCTTATGGGTGAGTATCTAACTGAAAAACTGGAAAAACCCTAAGATTTTTTTTAACTCAAGTCTACAAGAAGAGTGTGTTACATTTTATTTAATGTAATAATTCCAGGAACCTAATTCCAGGTCCTTCAATATTGTGAAAGAGAAGAAACACAAAAACAAGAGACCAGAGATTTAGTGCAATGATTAAAAAGCTTGAAAAAATATTCTCAGAGAGATACTATGCTACATTTAATGTATATATTTCCCTAAAATTCATGTACCTGATAAAAGGACTAAAGAGTTCAATTTAACACCTCCAGGTAACCATATGAAGTTGATAACACCTTCACTTAAACTTTGAAAACCATGTAAAAAGACAAGATCTGCAGTATCAAGCTAAAAGCTACATGAGAAGACAAAAGAAGAAAAGTTTTATTTCTTCCTAAGGAAGAAGAGGGACACTCATTGTTTTAGGTGACTAAAGAGAGCCTAAGGGGCCCTAAGCATCTAAAGTGGATGTCTACTAAACACTAAAGAAGTTCCAGTCATTATTCTAGATTGTCAGGGACAGATCAGAATCAAAAGAAAATATGGGGAATTTTTAATGTCATCAGCTGAGGAATTAATATTTTATTATAGTACCAACTCAAATTTCAGTTACATAAATTATTTTCACACATATTGTTATGCATAAGGGAACCTTAGCAAAAGAGATCCCCCATTTGATATAATGATACTGTCATGGTTTCAATCTGAAACAGGGCAGAAACATCAATTACTGTTTTGCTTTGAGTTTGCCAATTTGAAAGTTTCCAATGAAGAGCAAAGCAGGCTTAAGCTTAAAATTAATAAGACTTGATTAACTAACATTAAAAGAAAGAAAAAAACAAGAACGAGGATGAAACTTTCAAAACGCTCTTCCTCCCTCCCCATACCTTCTTTCCTCCCAAAAATAAATGTAAAGAAAACAACACTCAGAAATCTCAGTCACTTTTCCCCCTCTAAAGCAGCCTTTCTTCAGTTCACTTAGGGAGGGAAGCACCTCTCATTCGCTATGGGCAATTTCCCCACAAGAAAACAGTTCTCTTGTAGATCCATTCTTCATGAGCAGCAACCGCCCGGATCCTTTGTGATCATGAAACTCCTCCCATGTTCATAGTTGTGTCTCTGGGCCACATCGATGTATGAGGTCTTAATTTAAAGATAACTGTTCAAAACAAAAGTTCTCTTTGTCTTTGGGATCACCTTCACCTCCAAGGAGCAGAGGTTCACTTATTTTCTGAGGGCAAAGAGTCATTATCACCTCATCTCTCTGTTCAACTTTTCATGAAATCAACAGTCCCTTCAACATTTCACTCCTTTGCTCAGGTCTACAGTTTGAACTGTTTTATCTCCCCCATACTTCTTTATTGAAATATTTAAAGGAAACATTTCAGTATGTTACAGCCGACCACCATAGCTCACAAGACTCTTTTACAGCTCAAAAGCAACTTCCCACACTCTTTCCACCTGGACTTTTGCTCCTTCTTGACTGACTTTTATACCTCATGTGGGTTTTACACATCTGCATTCTAATTTTCTCTCACTGGAGAGAGGATGGAGGGGTTCTTTCGGTTCCATCTGTGCACTCATGCACTGAAAGTGTTAATAGGAGACAATGTCTGGCCTGGCTGGAAGTGCTGGAGCTGTGCCAGGATCTTGGCCAGGTCATGGCAGTACATGGTTTCAGATTTCAAAGTCATGCTGGAGGGTGGGGGCATCTCTCAAAGGGTCCAGGCCCAAAGGCAGCTGCTCCCTGGTCTTCTGCAGCCAGGAGGGAAAGTTCGACAGATTCTCAAAATTCCTTTTCCACCCCTCGGCCTAATCAAGGTGTTCCAGCCTGCATCATCATGCCTCTGCCCCTCTCTTGCCAGGAGCAGCAAAGGCAGGGTTCATCTCAGGCCAGCAGCAGAGCAGAACTCTGGATCCTCTGGGTTGTCAGATGTTTCCCATATCAGCTGAGCCCTGCCTGGCCAGCATGGTCTTCCCATGCCCCCCACTCAGCCCAGGGCAGAGAGAGGGCAGAGGTGTGTGCTCTCCGACAGCCAGAATAAAAGAGCTTTCCCAGGCTTCCTTTCAAAGGTAATAAGAACTAGAAAATGCTTTCCCATTGGTCTAATAAAAAGCCAATCTCAAAACCAGCCAGCTCACTTTCTTGGGCTGGTCAACCTACCACAGATACCATGTCCAGACAAATAATTTACGAAACCAGGTGGTAGTTAAAAATTATAATGTAGTTTTAAAGGGCTTTTGGATCTTTATCTGGTTTAAAATATATATACTTTATAGTTACTGTTCAATATCACATGAAATGCTATACTATTGAATGAAACAATATCACTCCTTAATGATGAGTATATATTACTTAATTGTATTTTTTTTGTTTTCACAGGAGGCTGTGAGTTCAACATGGCATCTTAGTTCAAGTTACGTTAGAAGTTGCCAACAGACAGGCATCTCAACAGAGGTATTTTGTGGTTCTATGAGGTTGTCTGAAAATTCAAGCAAAATGTCATGGAACACTGCTTATGCAAAGATTCTAAAATCCTTACCTTGGTGGTATGCTTGGGTTAGTACCTAATGTTCCTGTATCTGTTGCAGAATTTAGAGTGTAATGCAATATTGAGCACAAGCATGAAACTACCTGATGGAGCATTATACAAGTAGATCCACTGAAACTTGAAGTTCTGTTTCTAATGCATAATGAGCTGCCCCTCACACAATGGGCGATGGAAAAGTCATTGCTCTTTTCAAGTGCTCTGCAGATTTTTTGAGTGCATTTTAAATTAATCACCATATTTTTCACATGAACTAGACTAAATCCTTTCCTCTTAGTCAGTCTGTCTTTTTCCTCACAGATAGCTTAAACTGTAGAAAGTACTTTGCACCTGCTGTTAGGCAGAGTGTGTCTTGTAAATAAAATCTAAAATTATATTGCTGTAGTCAGTTTCTGTAAATTAAGGTAGTTCTGTTGGCTTAGTGAAGTTCTACTGATTTACAGCTACTAAGGTTCTGAGCCTGTGGTTTCTCCAATAATTACTGAAGTTCAGTTTGCAGAGGCAAAGATTACATTCTGCTTTTCAAGAGTTTATTTGAATCTCTTATCTTATTGTCATTTCAGAATGTTCTTGATATATGATCCACAGACAAATGCTTCAACTCAAAATTCATAAAAATTGGTGTCTGTCTCCTATTTCACAACGATAATACCAAAAAAATGAACTAGTACAAATTCACTAACAAATGTCTCTTTTCTTTATGGGCAGCAATAGCCAGCAGAAAAGGCCTTAATAGAATAAGACTTCCAAAGAAATGTTAGAAAACAGGTACCATCGGTAAAACAAACAGGAGCTTTTGTGAAGTAAAAGATATGTTTAGGAAATTAAACATAGGATATTTAATTGACTGGAATGTTCTGTTTTGTTCCTGCTCATATTCTCATTCTTCATTTTTCTTCTATTTCTTCTTTGATGATAAATCCAAACAAAAAGAAGCCTTCTGGTTCTACCAGTTTTCAGTCTTCAATGACCTGTAATGGTCATTGTCTAGTTGTCTTTTAGCAAAATATTAATGACAATTTTCTGTCATTTAAAAAAATTTCAAGTATTGTCACACTCTTTAACTCTCTGAGAAAGAGATATCCAAGCAAAGGTAGAGGAGGAAAAAAATCCACATAAAACCCCTCCAACTTAAAAAACAACCCAAAAACATGGAAGAACTAGTTAAGGGTTAATTATATGACTGAACTGGATGACTGAGCTCTCTGTAGCCTGTATACAAAAAGACCAATGAGTTTTTTCAGTTTTTGTTATGTGTTGGATGTTATCTTGCCTTGCAGGATTGTTTCAAAGAACTAAGCCTAATCTGATGAGTACAGATAAAAATGAAATAGTGAATTAAATGGAATATTATGTGGTAAAACAGTATTTTTGTTGCTATGATAAAAATACATTTCTTCTCATTAAAAAATGAGATATTTTTACTGTATTTGTAACTGAATTTACTTTGTTGTTTAGATTACAGCTATTTCACTAGTATAAGTGGAATTAGTAACAACTATGAAAAGAAATTCTATATAGAAACATATTAACATAAAAATGCCATGAATAATTAGTACATTATGCTATTGCCCTTTTATTTTGAGGATAAGAAAACTTTATGCTTAAGAAGACACAAACTTCTCTAATCTCAAAAGGCTAATAAATCATTGTTTAAAGTATGCTGAGAACTCTCAATCTGGCATCTGAAAAGAAGAAAAATTGCTTTGATTTTTTATCCTTTTTGATCTTTTATTTCTGCTAATATTTTTCATATGCATTAAAGAAACTCCTATTTTTCAGTGAAATGACAGTAATGAAATGTCCAGCCATTTTTCAAAAGTAACACTGTTTCCATTACACCTATCATTGATAATAAGGGTATTGAGAAAAGCAGGCAGGCAAAGCATTAAACTAGCTTAAAGATAATATATTAAGGAGATGTCAGAATACAGGGCAGATAAGCCCTCTGAAGCTATACACTAATAAACCATGAAAAGAAATGAAAGTAGGGAAGGAAAAGATCATTATTACAAAATTATTTTTAACAGGGGAGGAAATAAAGAGATTGAAATTTAGTATTAATAAATTGCTATGGGTGTAATTCGCCCATCAGAATAAGAACTGTGAAAGCCTTGCCAGTGCCCTGACACAGACATCTGGGTAAGAAATAAGGAATGCAGTCCTTTAAGCCTGAAATGCTTTTGAACTGAGATCTTCACAGTACATTTTTGGAAACGGGCAGTTCAAAGACGGCATTAATGTTGGCATACCAAAGATTTGCAAAATATCTAATTTCTTTTTCCTTTTATATCTAATATCTTCTTCCTTTTTGCTTAAGAGGAACTGAAGAGCTGCAGCAAGATACCTAAGATTTGGTTCCTCTTGGTGTTTATCTGCATGGCAGTGTTTTTTATTCAGGCTTTGCATTTGTTTTTGAGAGAAAGTGTCTGACATCAGGTTAGAAATGCAAGTCTAAGAAATCAAGATTTAGAGCTTTCAAGAGTAAAATATAGGGTTTATGATGGATCTGAGAGATGTCAGGATGCTCTACTGTAGATAAATTACTGAAACAGCCACCCTAAATCCAATATCAATGAGCAAATGCAGAAACTGCTGCAGGATTTCTAAAACAGGAAATCTTTACTGCATCTGGAAGCAGTGTGGCAAATAATCAGACTCCTTTGATTTTCAGTTCCCTTTACGAGACTGGACTTTGAAGTCACAATATACAGAAGAACAAGAAACCAGTCTTTCAGACTAATAAAGGACTAAATTACAATTTACTTCCTTTTTAGTTTAAGAATCAAATGGCATGAAAATTTTTGTCAGTCCTCCATTTCCAAAGTAAATTTCTGTTGCTTCTTCCAAAGTATCAGTTTTAGAGTAATTTTTAAAAATAAGTACAATAAAAATCTGCCTTTTTTATTTTTTTCATCTTCATTGACTTACATCCTGAAAAGACAATTGAAGTAACAATACGAAGTTCACTGGGCTTTGAGGTAGGCCTTGACTGAAGCCCATATCTGAGCAGTATAGAAAATTTTTCTTTCCACGGACTTAAGAGTTCTTGAACATTAACCCTTCCTGTTATATGTAATCATTACCTTTAAAGATCCCTAAACTCTTATGATGTAGGCAAGAAACATATTCTGAAAAAATCTTTTCTAAGTTCTATTTTAAAACTCAGTTCACAGAATATGGAAAAAGAATATTTTATTTCAACCTTTCACACAGACAATTTAATAGCTATCCTGTCACTATCCTTGTAGAAGTGCCCTACTATGGAGATACCAGTACATTGGTATTCTACTCATCCCAGTAAAATAATTATTCATGTGTATTTAAGTGTTTCCCACTTTATAATTATTTTTACTAGTGTAATATTACGGTCTTGATATTAAAGTGAAAAACAGCACTTCCTAAAAATAAACTCATTCTTTCATGTCATCCTTATTACGTTATCTGAACGGAGCCAAAGTGTGTGGGATATTACAAACAATAAAACCTCTTTTATTTTTAGTCTGGAATGACATAGTTTGGTGGTTTCACTTGGCTTACCATCATGGACTAAGAGGATGTACAATTCATTATCATTTTAGTGGAACTATGGTTTCAATTTATTAATAAATCTCACTATTTTTACTCCATATTGTCTTTGCCATCATAGTTGTCTGAAACACTATGCAGGAAAATATTAAAATAAATAAATAAAAAGGAAAGGCAATTGTAAACGGGCTTTTAAAAGACTGATCAGTAAACAGGCTTTTAAAAGACTGATCATTTATCCACTTTTTTTAAATTTACACATCCTCCTAGGTATTGTAATCATATATACTTGGACACATAGTTCAGTTTGGAATATCTGAGACAGATGAGATCATTTTATAAAATATGTAGGTTTAGATTCTGAGGATGGGAGTTCACAGTCGGAAATGGGTTGGGCCTATTATCAGCCATTTCCCTGTTTCAGCAAACTCAAAATATTTTGCAGAAAAGCATACATATAAAATAAAATTATAAGGGGAATGTTTATGAAGTCACAAGGATGCTTCCAAGTAAGAAAGAAGAAGGAGTGAAGGAAGGAAAAGAAACCAACAAGCCAGACAAACTTTTAAACCTGAAGGCTATTGTCAAAACTAAAAATAATTTTTAAAACCCTTTCTACTCATAAATAGCCCACTTAAATATGTTTTTTTTTAATAGACTGTGATCTATAATGTAGAGAATGAATGTATAGAACCACATTGAATACTATCAATAAATAGTCAAGGACAGCTTAAATCTACATCAGAATTATTTCTGATGATCATTTAAATGCCAGGGAGGTAAGAAAAGTTCACTCAATTAAATTTATTAAATCTGGAATATTGTCTAATAAATTGAATTACTTATATTTCAATTCTTTTAACATTTTCTTTCAGTTTTATTGACTCTTAATTGAATAATTCAAAATATCTTACATTCAATGAAATTTGTTTAGAATTTCACCAATTTACTTGCATTCATGCCCAAAATTTTATTTAGGAATATTGAATATTGAGAATGATTCAATATTGGAATATAGAGATAACAAAAAATAAAAGCCAAGGCAAGCAAAAGCTAAAGCTAAGATTCTTCAGAACTTCAAATTAGAAAGAGCAAACTGCACAGTTTGTGACCTGAGTGACAAGATCATGTCTTGTTATTAGTGGCAATGAATCTTTTTGCTGATAATTAGTATCCAATCTGCTATTTTATTGTACTTGACACACCTAACTCATTCAAAACGACCACTGCCATACTACTGTGAGAGCAAAAAAAAAGCAAATTATTTTAAGTTCAAATATCTCATTGGAGAAAAAAATATATTTCTTGCAAATTCACACTATGTTTTGGCAGGAATTTTGTGAGGTTATGCAACAAGAAGAAAAAATTACTGATTATTTCTTTGAAAATATTTCATTTGCATTGCAATAAACCCATACGAACTAGCTTATCTTCTATGCGGTAACTGCTGCTTTTCACATGACAAATACCAGAAAAGAGAGCACAGAGTTATTAGGCCTTTGAAGAAAGATTTATTGAAAATATGAAAAGAGGCAGACAAAAAGTGTGTTCAGCACATCTGAGAGGTTTTTCAGTTATGATATTGTAAGGTCATTCAGACCCCTAAGGTAAAGATCTTCTCCCTGTGCCTCTGTGTAAGATGTGTTTATATCACATGGATTAGCTCTAACAGGTTAATGAAGTAATTTATCTCCTTTCATTGCATTTACTTATATGCTACTTTCTACTAATTTTTATTAACAGACATATTTTCATCTCACCAGCTCATAGATTCTGGATCAGAGAATGGTTTAACCAGCTACAAAGGATACGATTGGGGTTTTCTTAGGAAACTCTTTAAGAGACTTGTGAATTTTGCAGTAATTCAGATTTTTTTTTTTTTTTGTGGACACATAATGATGATTTTTTTTTTTACAAACTGGTGTTTCTTACATAGAATGTAATACACAGGAAATCAAACTACCCTGCTTTGGATAATATTTTTCACTAATGTTAAATCACACGTTTTAAAGGGAAAAAAGTTGTTATAGGAAGCCTCTGAACTAGAGCATGAACCTGAGGTGCTTTTAGATTCCTATTGTGCTAAACATCTGGAGCCTAAGATTAAACTAAGGGTAGGTTGTGGATGTTCAGATATTCAGTAACTTTGTAGTTTAGTTAATTATCTCCACTGAGTTATACTGGATAAGATGTTGCAGCTGACAATGTTGAATTCCTTCTTTCTCTTTCTGCATTAGTAACATATTAGTAAAATCTATGTATTGCAGAAGAATGTAATAAAATGTAATAATAATTCTTAGTATCACTGAAGTTTCTTGGTAATAAAATGTGCAATAT
Source organism: Sitta carolinensis (assembly GCA_032173965.1). Lineage (NCBI taxonomy): Eukaryota > Metazoa > Chordata > Aves > Passeriformes > Sittidae > Sitta > Sitta carolinensis. Next base: position 30,248,211 of record CM063285.1, read on the forward strand.
ACAAATGGTATCTAGAGAATATGTTTTTATCAATAATAATGTGTAGTCATTGTACAGTGTAATCAACTTTTACTCCATTTTAAATAATTTCTTTTTCTGCCCATTTTTAAGAAAATAAAATCATTAAGTTGTCAATATTTTTAAAAAGCTGAATTTTTCCTTTTCTTAGCAAGATAATCAGTATATATTGCTTTTATTAGCATGATCAAAGCCATTACATTTGCTTCCTTTGTTGTACATTTCATATAAGAAAATTCTGTCCACTAACCACATTCAAAACCTATGATATAGTGTAAGTGCCTGAGCATGTAAATTTTCAAGACTAGTTACCATCACAAGCCTGTCAAATCTGTGGTATGGGCTTGGCACTCTAAGAGAGAGAAAAGAAATGTTAGTTGGAGTTCAGTGAGAAAAGAGCAGGCTTCTCAGATCTTTTCCAAATTTAAGCTTTCATTCAGTAGTGATTATTTCTCCAAATCAGTTCATCTAATCATACTGGTTTCTAAGTGGTTAATCTATAAGGCAAGTTTTTTTCAAGAAAAATTATCCTGAAATTTAATAAATCCATACTGTCTTATTTTTAGATTCAGACACTGCAAAATGTTTATTTCTTCCACGTTTCCTACTCCTGTCACTGAAAAAAATGATCTTGTTAGATTAATTTCTGTATCCTTGACCTTGTTTTAATTGGTAGAGTAGAATATTCCTAGAATATTCCCTTTCTTTCTGACCTATCCCTATCTTTTTGTATGACTCCTCCATTTTAGCCATTCCCAATCTTATGTCATCCTTAGTATAATTTCATTTATTGTGATTTATCATATTTTTACAATACTATCCATTGACTGGAAGCGGCATATTAGTATATTAAAGCAGCTGAGGTAAATGAAGTGACTTGCTTGCATACATCAAAAGAGAAAACTAAAGAAGATTTTAAAAGCCTTTCTTAATATATTAGGTGGATGAAAATTGTTCATGAAATTGATATGTGAACACCCTGTCTTGTCCCAGCATAACAACATACCTACCTTGTCAGAAAGAAATTCCTGAATATGATTTCAAACTGCAAAGGGAGCTAAATTTATTTCTGAACTGTTTCCAAAAGTAAATTCTGTCAGAGTGAGGCACAGCTCTGGAGCTCATGCAAAAGAAAATGCCACAGCCTGTGACACTGGTGAAGCAAGAACAGCCAGCAGTTTCATTTTCCGTGAGATCTTATATGATCCAATATTTGCAGTACAGTTCAGCTGAAGTAAGGCTCATTTCCCACATTCACCAAAGAGGTGGTTTTATAGCCTTTAACATAGTACTGCTAAGTAATTTTCAAACTGATTTCTGAACCTGACAAGTTAATGATATTTCACATGGCTTTTTCGTGACAAAAATACCTTTTTTTTTTACTCTGGAAGTATCAACTATGCTTTTGTGTTGTTTTTGTTGGGAGGTTTTTTGGAAGCACTCTTCAAGCATCCTCCTCAATAATCAGCTTCCATGAAAGCATCTATTAAATATTGAAACGGAAGTTTCTGGCACCATCCATTTTCTCTTTTATTATCAGACCACATACTCTGGAGTAAACTATGAGGTATACAGCCTGAGAGTAAATAAAACTCAGTATCTTTCTAGCCCACTTAAATGCTACTGCTTTGCAAAGTCGTATTAAAATACACAGCCCAAAGGCAACTTGGCAAAACAGTGCTGTGTTTTCAAGACTTTCATTTTGCAGTTGGTAGATCATTCACATGTGAGAAAGTGAAGCTGAGGTTTCTTTTTCTTTATATCAACTAGCCATTTCGTTTTCTACCCTAAAGATTCTTTTTTTTTTTTTTTTAATTAGAGCATTGGTTATGTTTATTTCAAATAACAGTTTTAATAGATGAATGCAACTCTGTTCTTTGTAGTTAAAGTCACTGATAAGCTAAAACTGACAGCTCTCTTTCTAATATCAGCTTTGTATTAAAACAACCCTAACAATTAAAAGCATAATTAACATGTTTCTTTTTAAATAGAGTGCAGGATTTGAAACCCTTTGTTTTTAAATTATATCTCCCCTTTCCTATTTTCCTAGTTTGTGGTAGGAAACAGAAATATATCTGGACCTAAAATAATTCTACTACCGAGCATTTTCAGGGAAAGTGCAATGTGAAACCTATGAAATTTAATCTCGCGTACAACGCGCCATGCAGTCAGTGATCCTTTACTGCAGGTGCCATTAATTAAATGGAGGCTGCCTACAGGCACTGCCCAAAGGAGTAGCCCACACAATGGCTGTGGGTCACTGGGAAACGTGAGACACTGGGTTATAGCTGATGGCTCAGGAAAACTTTACTCTGGGGAATTTGGGACCTTGAGCAAAGAGTGCTCTGCAATCTGCCCATGGGGGGACTTAATAAGCAATGGCCCCATCCTGCTGCTTCAGCAAAGAAGATGATAACCTTGTGGATACAGAAATTTTTGACTTTGTGATAGATGAATATTAAAGCTGCTGTAATGTTTTGTGCTGTGACTTGAATTGCAACAAGGTCTGAGGTTTTTAATATGATGTCCAATAACTATGTGGTTAAACCAACTAATCTAGCCTATAGAAACATATTTTTTCCTCTCTTCCATATCTCAGCTTCACTTGTCTATCAAAAGTTACTCTTCATCCCTCCCAATTCCCTTGGTGAGGTGGTTGGCAGTGTAGGAGTTTAGGATTATTACATAATTATTTTGTCCTTCCTTTTTTTGTTTCTTATTCATTGTCTTCCATTGATCCTTGCTTCTTACTGCTCTCCTGCTCTGACATGGGACCTTCAGGAGATGCAGTCTCCAGTAGAATACAATTTTTTTCCCTATGATTGTGTCTCCATCTGTTTGCCCACAACATCCCCTTCCTTATGTGCCTTCTGTGCCTCCCCATGTGTGTGTACTTCCCTGTCTCAAAATCATTTGAGCAGAGGTATCATGTGCTTTTCTGGCCAATGGTAGTTATGGTATGCAATGGGTCACTCCAGCCATGTCAGAGATGGCTGATTGTGGCACAGAGGAAGAAACAGCCTCCTCCCACAAAGGGCACCTGGCAGCTCGCTGCTCACCAGACCCTGTTAGTTATGCTTAATAAATTTCACATCTTGCTTCTGCCAACGCTCTGAATGCTTATCCATTACAAAGTCTACTTTGAGCATCAGCACAGCTTTAGCACGCAAACATTAAAAACTTTGCCTTTTTGTCTGGACAATAGGACTGACATTGTGGGACCATGGGCATATGTTCATGAATACTTCATTCCTTCTCCTACAAAGGTTATTCTTTTACAGATTTCATCCCTTGCCACAGTAAGCCACAAAAGAGAAAATGTTACAACACTCTGAACATCTACACATTAAAATCTCCACTACTAGATGTTTCCTTCACTGTTTTGTTGTAATTGTTTGCCTTCTCTATTTTTTCCCAATATGTGAATCAGTAATTAAAGATATATGTTAATTGAAAATAACTTTAATTCTAATGTGGATTGAGGCTTAACACTCATCGACATTTTAAATACAAACTAGAAATTAATATGGCTATAAAAACAATTAATACAACATCCATAGATGGTGCTGTTTAGTGTTCAAGATTTTATCAGCTTTCCATTTTGTCTTTTCTAACTCATCTTCAGTTTGGCTTTTCAAAAGTTACCTAATATTCTCACATATTCACTCCTTTATTTTAATACATATTGCTTTCAAACAACCATATATTATCGGAGAATTCAAAAGTTTTTACATCAATAACTTATAGAAGTGTTGCTTTGAAATCCTTTACTCCTTTGTCATAGAGACATTAATGTTTCTAAGTTAGCATAAGGGAGGAAAAAATAAAATGAAAGGGAAAAGATGGTAAAATATGAGCTAACTTCATAGTGACTGCCCTGAAAAGTTCCATTTTTAAGCCAATTTAAAGTCACAAGTAAATATTTCTTTTTGTTACACAGAAACGTTCTTTTCGACATGCACTTATACAACCTTTCAGAATTAATAAAATTACTTTAACTTTTACACCATTACCGAATGCAGAGACTGTCTCTAAAACAGTGTAATCCAATCTAAAAATGGAAAAATATAGACCGAACTTTGTGCATAGAGAAGTGGTCTACATGAAACCTCCATTCCGACTGGCCTAATTTTTGGCTGAAAAACTTGCGTTAATGAAATGCATTTCCCTAAAGCTCAGGGTAATTCAAATCAAAGATTAAAATTTATCATATCAAGCAGGACATTTAGGTAATTGGAGTCAGTGCTCACTGTTCAAAAGTATCTTCAAAGGTACCTTACAAGAATTAATACATAATTTTTATGCAATGTTTATTAAAGTGCTGGCGTCAAGAAATATTAGTTAGTGTTATCTTCCATAAGTAAATGGTTAAACTAAAATAAATGTTACACCACAGATGTGGTTTCAGAGTCCTTACAGACCTTTGCACATTTGCATGAGAAGATGTGAGATTTTGCTCCTTGGAATTGCACTCATGGAAGAACATTTACTGATTCTTCGTAAAAAGACACTTTAAAAAAAAAGTTTTCCTTCTGGCTCTAATTCCAAGCTGCTATAAAAGACCCAGGATATCAGAAAAGGAAAAGCTGGTGCCACAAATCTCAGGCCATTTACTTGAGACAATTCTGGGCAGCCAAAGAGGACCTTAATCCAAGAGCTAATAAAAACAACACAAATTGCCTCCAGAATTTTTTGACATTAAGAGCCAGAACACCTTAACATTTGCATGCTATACTCAATTTTAAGACATCAGGGTGAGAGTGCTACAATCTTTCACTGGCAGATTACCACTGAAATTATGGATTTTAGAAGCAGTTACTTTTTGCTTTTCTGTCTGATTCTTAACACTCAATAATTACCATTAAAAATACTGTAGGAAAAGCCTTAGGCTGTTTTTGGTAATTTTTAATATTTTTCTTTACCAGTATATATTAATGAGCAGGTTGTAAACAAAACGCATTTAGCTTTCTTTCAGTTAAATAAACAAAGAAACCAAATAGTACGACAGCTGTTCTTTACCATTTTGTTTCCATGAAATAATTAAAAGGAAAAAAAATTCACACAAAGCTTCATCTTTGCTGAAAACCTATCTGTAAACAAGACATATCTTGGTGTTATAACTTGGGTTGTATTTCTAAATCAGCCCTGTCTCCCCTGTGAATCACCAGTATTATCATTTTGTGCCACACCTCAAGGAATTTTCTGAAAATCCACTCAGCTATCCATGTGCGTAAATGTTCTGCAAGGCTATTAAAACATCCCAAAATAGAAAAAAAATGTTATTAGCAATAATAATGAAATCCTGGGGCTTTTCCTGTGACCATTTCCCATCATACACTTTAATAGGATAGTAATCTCAATCCTTTGCTTAGAATCCAAGCATGGGTATTGTAACTTCAATTATGCAGCCAAAGACTTTACATCAAGAGAGAAATATATTTTCAATCACAGAGTATTTCATACCATCATGAATATCTAAACAAGCTAGATGAAATTCATCTGATGGAATCTAATTTTGTTCAAAGTGCCTGCTAATTACTTTTAAACCTACAGTTTCTGTGCTTGGAAAATATATTTTATCATTGTTTGAGGAATCACATCTTTGGTTACAAAACCCATATTTTAGGATATCAAAAGGAGTTTTTGGATTGATTGTTTGTTTGAGATTTTTTAGAACAAAACACAAAAAATGCAGTTTCATGCAGCTTTACGTATTAAAACAGAACCTTAATACCTGGAAGATCCAAATCAGTGTTTGCACTGTGGCATGGAACTCTTTCCATGGCAGTTTCAGTGTTAAAATACCTACTTTTCTATACTGAGGTTTCCCTGGAAAAAACTCAGATGTTCACAATTTTGCTCTAAGCACACTTCACAAGCTGTCTGGGGTGTAAGTTTGTGACTTGCATGAATTCCAGTAGTTCTTGTGATGATTGCCCAAAGCAGACAGCAAAGGTCGTTTGTAAGGGGAGCTCTGGGTGGCTTCCAAGTTGCCCCACAGAAAGGCAGACAGTGTTTGTAGGAATTAGTTTGCAGAATGTAAATAAATGTTTTTCATTTTGCAGTGACAGTGGATGGCAACGATAGCAATGTGTGATTTGGAGATCTAGGAAGGAAAACCTAAAAATATTTAAAAGTGACTAATAGACTAATACTTCATTACTGAAGCACTCTGCAAGAAACAAGTGACATTCCTCAGCCCCAGAATACTGTAGTCTAAATAAGTAAAGCAGTCAAAGGGTGCAAGAAAAGGAACTCTATAATTCTTGCTTTAGATACTAGCAGTTAGAGTTCAAAAAGATCAAATAACTTATCTAAGTTCCGATAAAAATGGTCTAGCAAAGAGAGAGACGGTACATAGATTTCTTATTCCTGGTCTAATCCTTAAAAAATATAAAGTCATCATAACTTCGAAAATACAAGCCCATTGTAGATGTTTTTTTGCTTTGTTTTTTTTCTACAGATAAAAGATCTCAAAAATTTCTTGACTTGTGCATGATGTAAAACGATTTACTGTTTATTATCATAACTAAAAATTGAAATCTATGAGAAACAAAAGAAATCAGGGGTCTCCAGGACTGTCTACAATTTAGGCTGCTGTAAAAAAACTTACAGAATCTATGTGCGCTTATAAACTCATATAAACTGAAACAGAGAAACAGGCTGAGCTGGTGCCTCTGAGGAGGGATGCCCAACAAAGGAATGGCCTGGTTTTTATCCCCTCACAGTCCAAACCACCTGCAAGTCTTACTCTTCCTCCTAATCCTCTGCTCCTGCATTTCTCCCAATATCCATTGACCTGGATGGTGCCAGCAGTTTTTGTCCCCTTTATTATCCAAAAGGCTGTGAGTTCACAGCTCCTGCTGTATCTTTCTGCATCCATCCTCCTGGCAGGCACCACCCATCTTTGTGCCTTTTGTTAACCAAACGCTGGCATTTTATGGCCTTTTGTCTCAGGCTTCCACCCAGAGCTCAAACTGCAGTTTGACTGCACAGGTTCATGAGCAGAGATTCACCAATTATTGTCACGGGCCAAACAGACTCAGCTTTGGGAGTTAGTTGAATTATTAGCAATCAAAGTCAGAACAGAATAATGAGAAGAAAAACAAATCCCAGAAAACATCTTCCTCCACCCCTCTCTCCTTCCCTGGATCAATTTAATTCCTGATTCTTTACCTCCTCCCCTCACAGCAACACACAGAGACAGGGAATGGGGGGCTATAGTCAGGTCTTCACATGTTTCTTCTACTGCTTCCACCTCAGGGAGAAGAGTCCCTCTCTTACTCCAGCATATGGTCAGTCCTACACAAACTTATTTATTCAGTGTGAGTCCCTCCCATGGATTGTGGTTCTTCACAAACAGCTCCAGCATGGGAACCTCACATGGAATGCAATCCTTCAAGAAAAAGCTCCAGAGAGGGTCCCCTATGGGATCACAAGTCATTCCAACAAACCTTTAGTATGGAACCTCATTCCAGAGGTTCATAGGTCCCTGACAGGACCCTGCTCCAGGGAGTGTTCCATGGGATCACAACCTCCTTCTGTACATCACCTGCACATCCATGGGCTACAGGTGGATATTTTGTCCTCTGTGGACTTCCATGGGCTGCAGGGGCACAACTGCTTCACCATGGTGTTAACCACAGGCTGCAGAGGAATCTCTGCTTCTGGCTTCTGGAGCACCTTGTCACTCCTTCTGCACTGACCTTGATGTTTGCAGAGCTGTTTTATTCACCTATTCTCACTCCTCTCTTTGTCCACAATTTCGTTTGCACAATAACTTTTTTTTTCTTCTGAAATATGTTATCACAGAGGCATTGCTACCATAACTGATTGGCTTGGCCTTGGCCAGCAGTGGATTTGTCTTGGATCTGACATTGGCTCCTTCAGACACTGGGGAAGCTTCTAGCATCTTCTCAGATAACCCACCCCTATTGGCCCCTCAAATTCAATAGTGAATATAATTTTGTATTTCAGGGTGTGAAAATAATCTTGCAAAACTAAAAAGAATTTAAATTATTCTGTAAGTGCAATTTTGCCCTTTTATACCAAGCTACTTTTCTTGTAACAAACTCTAGGAAGACCATAATGGCATTGAGTGAATTAAACATTGCCTAGCCTTGAGATGAGAGCAGCACAGACTACCTTCTCCATTCCTTCAGGCTATGGCACATCACACCTTGTGGGTTGCTAGTACCCCACAGATTCAATCTGTTGCAGAGGTTAGCAAGACCCATTTAAACTACTTCACATTTTCTTTTGTCCATCTTTTATTCACTGAATGATGGACAGTGAATAACTAAGACTTCTACTGAAACAGAAAAGAACACAAAAAATTTCTCTGTTTAAGTCTATTCAGCAGTATAGTGGATTTAACTCTGGACTAATTTGAATAAAATAAAATGAAAAGCAGAGATACTCAGGTACTACTCACAAAATCATACTACTCCAAATGGTCATATTTATTTATATATTGTGAGTTTAGCCTTACCCTAAGAGGCTTTTCTAGGTTCATTTAAAGTATTTTGGAAGCAACATGGCATTCAAAATGTTTGTTGGCATTGCAGAGCTCATGGTCTTGCAATAGAAAGCTTGCTCTGATTTCTTCCCACCAGAGTCTGTGTGATGCCTTCCATGATTTGTAGTAACATTGATCTTATACTGTGGGTTTCTTGTTTCTGCCACCCTGTCCACATAAACACAGAATGGGATCTTTAGCCTGATATTAATAATGAAACAACAGAATACTGGAGGAAAGGAGTATTCTTAAGACACAGTGTCCCTTACCAATCAATACTAGGTAGGATGAAATATGATCAAAGTGTAAATATGAAAGAGAACAGTAACTGTGTAGTGAACATTGTTTCCCACTAATTGCAAGCATAAGCAATCTGTGATGTACCAGGACAGGAAAATTTCTTCTATGGGAAGTGTATACTTGCTAGCCAGCAAACATTAACCCAGCATAACGAGTCCTGCTCAAAGCTGTTCCTGGAAGCCCCATGCTGTTATCCATATGCTGGATGCCTCCAATAAAAATGTTGACTGTGAACTTACTGTTCCAGGAACCTTTGGATTTTATAGTTTTCTTAGTTATAAGGCACCATTTAGCCTCACTATAGAACTTTCTGAAGCAGACACTAGAGAACAAGAAACTAAGAGTTAAGTCTTAGTGTAATTTTCATGAACATATATTCAGAATCTTTTCATTGACTTCATTAAGCTTCCCTTGGCTAAACGCTAAGTTTTATTAGCATCTTTACAGACACAGAAATTACAGTATCTGCAGCACGGATCTTGGGCACAGAAAGTAAGATCTACTACCTCTAGAGCACCCTGCTGTCAGCAAAGCTTTGGGTAAATGATAGTTGTCAAGTCAGTGGGCTCTGTGCCAGTGGTTTTAGGGGAGTCAGGTTTATACTTCTGGACTGTAACAATTACTAACAATTACTACTTTGAAAATGAGTAAGACTATCCCATTTAAATGTTATTATTTTGAAAATGGAGTTCTTAACCGTCAGGTCACATTTTATTATTTCTTTTTCCTTTATTGAACATTATTCCTATGTCATAATGTAAGACTAGACTTTTTTGCTCTTTATACCTTTCGGGTGTCATTTTTCTTTTACCTTCTCTAATCATCATCTATCACAAGTACACATATTTACTTTTGTAATCTTTTCCTATTAGTCAACACTTTTTCATTCACACATACCATCAATTTTATTATGAACTTCCTGCAGAGTTAATATATGTCATAATAGGACAGCAAAATTTAATTGAAATGTAATTTTTCATTGAAAATGAAAATGTCACCCTGTTCTCTGTTTTACAGTCACAGGATGCACTGTGTTAATCTTCTTTTCACTTTTTTTTTCTTTTATCTTCTGAGGGAGCTTTTTTTCCCCAGATATATATGCTTACAGGTTACCTTACTTTTGCTCTCATTCATTTTCTTTGCTTTTTCTGTCCCAACCTTCTCCCCACATTATTGATGAATTCGCTACAGACACCAGCATTAAAAGAATTAGATATTTGAGACCAAAACCACTTTTTATTTCCATGAACCATGTTTTTTCCTTTTCTTATTTTAACTCAGATGTCTTTTTTACATATTTAACAAAACTGAGATACAGGAAAAACTTAACACCAAAGCTGCTTGAGAAGCACAGATTGAATCCATCTGCTGTAAAATGTTCTGATTTTCTAGGTTTAATCTCAATTGAGTAGCATGGTAATAGTGTCCATAGCTATGCGGCAACTACACTCAAAGAGAGGTTGTGACACTTGACAGGCTGCACATCCATAAAAGTTTAGTGTCTTTGTCAGATTAATCAAGTGTGTTGAAACTAATCATATGAGTATTTGTTGAGAGTAGTTTCTCTTTTCCAATACAAGCCTTGTGTAATTATTCTCAACTGTAAAACATTTACTGATTTATGAAAAAAAGAGTTCCTAGTTTTAACAGTCTATGGACTCTTTGTGGTACATTTTTTAGTTGGCCATTAGCCCGATATTGTTCTTTGAGAAATTTTAAGTTAGAGAATAGAAGCCAGTAGCAAATAAATTTGCATACTTGGAACTATCATAGGATAAAAACATGTATAAAAAAATTCTGGTGTTGTTGGAATGTTGATCATTAATGCTCATTTTCAGAACCAATATGACTACTCTTTAATTCTCTAGAAAACATTAGCCAGACCATCATAATACAGGAACACTAACTGAGCATTGTGTTTTCTGCTAGAGTAGGAAATTCTGTACTTTTGAACTAGGTTCAATTACTCATTGCCCTTCTGAAATATGCTTTGGTGGAGAGCTGAAGACAACAATGAGCATTGAAAGAATATTATTTGTACAGGAATATTCCTGTAATTTTTTTTTTTTTTTTTTCACAGAATGGCATGCAAGTTTGTGCTTATTTCTTCATACAGAAGGAATAATAATACCAGGCTGGACACAACACTATGATTCGATGCAACCTGAGAGAGTAACTGGGTTTGCATCAAGTATAAATGAAGATAATGCAGTGAGCAATTAAATAACTTTTCAAGATTGGCTAGTAACTTTGATACAGGAAAGTTGTGCCTTATGTTTTAACAAGTATCTCCTGCTTCATGTGTCAGCTTAAAGCTAGAGGGAATTTTAAATCTATTGTTTCACAATAGATTTTTTCAGGGAGCAGTTGGTTTACCCTGGTACAGTCCAGAGTGTAACAACCTTTCTGGTTGAACAGGGAGTTCCACTCTGTTGAGCTCAGTTACCAAGAGACAGATGTCTTGTCTCTATTTCCCTTGGCTTCTCACTCCAAGCATGCTGCTAAAACAGAATGCTTGTTTGCCTGGCATGCCCCAGAGAGCTGTTGCTCTAGATTCGCATGTCTGCAGGAATGGGCTGGCCATCAGCTTTCTGACCATGAAGATAGGCAGAGATTTTTTTATTTTTTTTTTTTCTCTACAACTAACAATCCCTTAAAGCCCAAACTGTGAGGTTACCATCTAGATAAGTTAATAATCTACAAAATATTAGATTTTTTTGGTATGCAATACCAGCTCTATCAGATTACATAGACAAAAAAGTAAAGCATGCTGAAATTTTAGTCTTTCAAGTCTTCTTTAGGATCCAGGTGAGCCTCAAATTTAAAAGTATTTCACTGCTGATATTGCATAGTAGAAAAATACATTATTTTTCTTACAGGAAGAAATGAAGGAATATGTCTCCACTGGCCTTCCTGACTACAAAATCGATCCAAGATTCAGGTTTAGAGGATTTCTTAAGGCTGAAAAAAATCATAGTTGCCTGTTTCATAATAACAGTATAACAGAAATTTTAAATGCTATCCATTAAGAAAGTCTGAGGTAGAGTCGGAATACATAATCCAATAGGGAAGGTGTAAGACTCCCATACTCTTTGTTTTAGCCAACTTGTTTATTGAATTTATGTAGCTGCTTCTATGAATTGGACAAAAATCTAGGACTCTTTCCTTCTCAGAAGTTTCCTTGAAAGAGACTAACAAATATTTCCTGATTTATTTTCTTCTTGTTCTTTAAAGTTGCATAGAAAACAATGCAGCACGAATTGCCTTTCTCTTTTATAGCTTGGAAGCCAGAGAAATGGGCTTAATTATCTTGCTGAGGAAACTGCTGAAGTCAGCAACCCAGCTTTTTGGATCTTAACATCAAATGTTTGCCTTTTACAGATAATAAAGCCTTCCCTCTCCAATTAACATGATAATGTTTCAACAAAATAAAATAATACAAATACTAGGGTACTGTCACAAGAAATGCAGAATATCAGATCTTCTATCTCCAGTCTTACCTAAGCACTATACCACTCTTCATAGAGGAGCACTGTGTCACGTCAGCATATTTAGATCCTGAACAGCACTACATCACCCCATTCTAAGGGGAAAACATGGTATCCTGAATGCAAGTAGGATTCTTGAAAAGCAGTTTTTGCCTCTGAAGAAACAAGATGGTCATGTTGGGATAAGCCAGTATCCAACAATTCTACAGAGAAGAGGCAAAGTCCAGTTGAAAGTGGGTTTCAGGCATGCCTTTCCTCAGGCATCCCCTGTGCACAATTCTTTGGTGTCATGGAAATGCAGCCTTGGCTTTTAGGCAATCCATTCCTAAGTTCTAACTTCCTCTCCTTTATATCAAGGGAACTGAGCTAGCCAGTTCTGGTCAGTGTACACACTGAAATCACCATACATTATCTACTTTATGCATATGAACACAAGTAGCTAAAAAAAGCCACCAAAGTACAGATGGTGGGGGGTTTGCAGGAGTTCTTAGTATTGAAGTTTTAATTCATGCCTTATTATGCTACAAACATAGCTTGATAACTGAAGGAATAATCCAGTTTCTTCCGTGTTATCTATGTGCTTATAGCACATTCTGATTACTAAATTAACACATAAAAGGAGAGGACAAAAAATTATACAAAATATAAAAAATTAAATTCTTTCTCATAAAGGTTTTTTACAACTAGGTTGTTCTTATTCAGTGCTGTGGTTAATTATAAAATCCTCATGTCTGGGACATATATTCATATATTCATATCAGTATTCATATATCTATATAATGCCTAGCACTGTGATATTCTGGTGTTTGATTGGAATTTTTGTGTTTTCTCCAACAAGAACTGGCTACTAACTCCTCTTTACCTTCAGCAAGACTGAAAATAAAGAGATTTTTTTCCTCAGAATGGGATTAGAACACAAGCCCTGTGAGGAACGACTGAGGGAACTGGAGTTGTTTAGCCTGGAGACTCAGAGGGTACCTTATCACTCTCTACAGCTCCCTGAAAGGTGGTTGTAGTTAGGGAGGGACTGGTCTCTTTCACCAGGCAGCAACTGACAGAACCAGAGGACAGAGTCTCAAGCTGCACCAAGGGAAATATAGGCTGGATATCAGGAAAAGATTGTTTTACAGGAAGAATAATAAAGTACTGGAATTGTTGGCCCAGGGAGGTGGCGGAGTCACAATCCATGGATGTGTTTAAAAAAAGATTTGATGTGGCGCTTGGTGCCATAGTCTAGTTAAGGTGTTAGGGCATGGGTTGGACTCAATGATCCTGAAGTTCTCTTCCAACATGGTCATTCTGTGATTCTTTGATGTAAATAATGTTCTCTAAATGGTAGGCTGCTTGGACTCTGTGACTATCCTACTTCTGTCAAGCATTGAAACTCTCAGAGAGATGTTCATCAATACTAATGCAAATTGTGTCAGAAACACACTGAACATGAATTTGCATAGGAAATGTAAGCTAAGCAGATGAATGCAGTGGTGGATAATGCAAAGAAACAGTAAGTCATTGTTAGTTGGTGGCATAGGCAATGGGTTCTGCCACTGAATCTTAACACTCAAACTCATGTGCATTGTTTAATTATTATGGCTCAAAAGACACCAATACAAGCAGGTACAAAACTGAGAAAAATTGATCAGTTCTATTATGTGAGAAAAAGTCATATGCGTTTATTAAATGTGTTTTAACATTTCCTTTTTCTGTTAAAAAGAATAATTAGATGCATCTTGGACTTAAATTTCTGTGGGCTTTATATTAACAACTTTCCGTTATTTATTTATACATTACTGTTGAGATATTAATAGAAATACAAATATAAATTCTGCATAAATACTATTAGAGTTTTCCTGACCTTCATTCAGAAAGAAAAATTCATCTTCTTCTGTTCCTACTAAATCTTTTCAGGATTATGAAATACTGCTCAGTGGTGAGCCTAAAAAAAACCTAGTTGTATTTAGCATTATCTTTGCAAGTAATTTTACTCAATTGGAGACATAATGTTAAACTCCTGCTAAGCAGTTGGATCTTTGCTCAGGGCATGACAGATGTTGCACTTCCATAAAGAAATTGAGCTTATTTCTATTCCACGCTCATATAAAATAGAGACATTTATCGTTATAATCTTCAAAATGTAGCATTAAGAAAATTATAAACATTGAAGCCTAATACATCTGCGCTTCAAAATAGTGATTTGAATAGTATGAGAGCCAGGACTAGGATGTATGAATTTGTATTTTTCAAATCATGTTACTTTGGCTTATATCTATCTAAGATGGGCTTATACTGTAGAAAGCAAATAAAGAGAGCTGAGCTTTTGCAAATAGACACTTGTTTATCCATGGAAAGTCACTGCAGATAACATGGGACTTTTAAAAGTGCCTCTACTACAATCACACTTTGGATGTTTATCTCTTACTCACCAATATATCTGGTACAACACAGAGACCAGCTCCCTTCAAATACATTCTGGTTATACAGCACTTGTTTTCAGAGCTGTAGGCTGCTACAGAACAAGTGCTTCCGTACACAAGCCACACAGAATAGGCCAGTTGAAGCCTGAAAAAGAAAAAATACAGTCCAGGAAGCTTCTCTAACTCAGCTAGCTAAAAAAAAATAAAAGCAAAGATGAACTCTCTCCTGCTGTCTGTCCTTGCTGCAGACAACACAGGCTGTGTGAAGGAGAGCTGAAAACTCTTATCTTTATATTTTGAAAACAGCCACCTCAGACATTCCACTGCTTCTCCTTCTCCCCTATTCAGATCTAGTTTTAGAGGTGCAAAATTTATTTCTGGGCTAAAGAGACAAATGGGAATACAATTCGGCATCATAAAGTCACCCCAGGACAGCATCAAAGTATGGGGAAGTTATTAGTGAGTGCTCCCCAGATGATAAACCTATAGCTGTCAGCTTCTCTATATGCTGACATCTCACAAAGTTGAGGCAGATTCCATTCAAATGCATTTAATTTGAAACTTCCTTAGTAGAACAAGTACTGGAGTTCTGAGATGTTTTCTACAGCAAGTCACTGTGTTTGGCCACTTGATTTCAAATGCTGCACAACTCAAACCTCTGTGGAGTAGACTGAAAATGTGATGTTACTCTTGAGTGTTTAATAGTGCAGGAAGGAACATGGTGACAAGCAGTAGCCTGATCTGAAACTAGATGTTCAGCACTGAAAATTCTAATTCCCCAGTGGGAATTCTTTCGTCTGGTCTTCCATTTTGTTTGTGCTTCCCTCTTTTTAACTGCCTTGTCAAGTTTATGGAATCTCCTAAGTACATCTGCTTTCTTTCCCATCAAAGAAAAAAAAAAAAAAAACAACAACAGTGAAACACAGTCATAATGGGAAAGAATAATAACTACATTCATTATTATCAAAGTAGTGGGACTGTGCTCAGAGCTGTGTTGTTGCACACAGGCAGCAGAGGCACAGAGGGATTGCCTGGATCAGCTGGCAGAGCACAGAACAAAGGCTCTGGGCACGGCTCTGCCAGTCCAGGACAACAAGCCCACACTGCTCAGCACAGCTCTTTTCTGAGTAACTGCTCTTGGCTCTGCAGCCACATCAGGAAATGTGCTGACAAGCAAGCCCCTCAATGCCATCACTCAGCTGGTCTTTGCAGGATGGTGCTCAAACTCCTGCAGATTCTTAAGCAGTCAGCGTGCACTACTCCACTTTGCAGCAGCATTACATCTATCGTGCATGCCCCAGACAGTAAAAATTTCAGTGAACAAAAGTGAACCAGTAAGGGGAAGAATGTTAAAAAATCCCTCAAACATTCTACTGCTACCTAGGGGTATGAAAGGCAACCAGATAGCACATCATTCAGACATTTTCTCTCTGCAAGTCTTCTGTGTCATCAAGGCTGTAGCACTTTCAAGAACTATGTCTGCATGACCCAGTGCAGTGATGTATAGCATTTCCTGAACTAGCTACCTCTACCACCAAAAAATATTACAGTCATGGCAACAGGGTAGGTGGATCACCCTCATTATCCTTGCTGAGTAGCAGTTCCTTTTAGCTTCTGCAAACACCGCTGTCATATCACAGGTGTATGGGTTAACATAGCTAGAACTGGATCATGTACTTCTAGCCAGCACTGTCACACTGTGTAGTTAGAGGTGCATTTACAGAATTCCTCATGTATCTGAGAAGTAATAAGATATACATAAATATATTCATATACTAGCATAGATTTTCTGTAATTTTAATTAAATTTTTATCCTCAGCAAAACCTGTTAATCAATGAAAACAAAAATCATACTCCAAACTCCAAAGAGAATATCTGTTTTGATTCATGAAAATCTTAGTACTTTTCATTATCTCAAATTTTTTGCCTCATTAGAATGATGTCAGTGTTTCCTTTAATAGACTCCCTGATGGGGACACAAGACTGTCTAAACTGACCTTTCTTTTCATAGTGCCATGTTTTCAGGAAGAAAAACATGTCAAATCTGGTTTTATTAACTGGAGTACATTTATAAACCAATAACAAAATACATTGATTTGAACTGTTTCTATAAGACTGCAGTATGCCCCTCTTACACTGACTAAGCTGTTACCCTTCACACAAAGGTGCTTAGAGTACTTTAAGAATTTTAGCTGTAATAACCATGGATTTCTAAATATCTATTTCTCCCACATGCAATTTTTCTAAAGCCTGGGTTTACAACAGAATCTTTAAATCATTATGTTTGCTCACCTTTATTCAAATCTGTCTTTAAGAACTACTTCTGCTATGGATCCCATAAAACCCAGAATTTGTTAAGCATCCACTGTGGAATTACATTATATTATGCTAAAGTGTTCCCTCGTTATAATTTCAAAAGCTCCCAACCCCTTTTTATTCTCCTTAATTTCCCTATGTGCAACCCTTCATACATTTTGTAAGCACTAAGAGCAAAATTCAATTATTATTCATGTATCACTCTTCTCCCAACTTTAAATACTTTGCAGGCATGAGTACTAGCCAATGATTTTTATCTTGAAAATCCATTGTATAAAGAGGTAACTGCACAGGGCATAGACTAAACTTGGGAAAGTCTGTAGCCTGCATTGCTATTAATTAGGGACTCCTATCTTGCATGGATGAGCTGGAAATTTGGCAGCCATTCTAGGACTGGGAATTACAATATAAATCCCACAAGTTACCACAGTATGTCAGCAGAAGGTTGGAACCATCATTGCACAGGTAGAGCTCATGCACTTCCCCTATTTGTGATGGCCAACAAGTGCATGAACAGTCTGTTAAGGTAACTGGGATGAAGTTAGAGTCCATACACTGACTTCTCCACACAGCTTTCAGGAAGAAATTTGCTGCCCTCCTTTCCCTCCTCTTTCTTTGCCACCACTTAAGCACTCACAGTTTGAAATGTTCCAAGGAAAGGAAGAACTACAAATCTACCAGACTTTCAGTGTGAAATGATAGAGCCACTTCTGTTTCAGCAAAACAAAGAAAATATCCTGAAATACATTTTATACATAAAATTATAAATTAGTATGTAGTATACATGATTTTTTACTGCCAAATTCTTAACATTGAAATGGAGAGAGGAAATCATGGGCACACACTTTGAAAAACATTCAGCAGTGAGAAGTACACTCCACACCTGATGTGGAGTCACTTTGCTCCTATGTAGATCAGCAGAGTGCCTGTGATAATGCTTTGCATGCACAATAATTCTGCAGGCATTTGGAAAAGCCACTGCAAAAATGGGATAGTGGAATGTAGAACTTGGATGTGGAATTTGACTCTACAAAATCAAACACCATGTGTCGTATCTATATGGTGCACCGCCAAGGAACCACAGGAAGATGACCATATGTTCATTGCACAGAAAAGAAAACACAGGTGAGGGACACAGTAAGGAAAACAGGACAAAACAGGACAAAAACGTTTAACAGGAGGATTTACTAGAGTTCTATCTGAGCAGAGAAAATCAGAATGTTCAGAGGGCTGAAGTCTAATTTTTCTCTTTCACACTGTTGCATCTTTGCATTCTCCTGCACACCAGTTTCATATCCTAAAGTACCAAAAATCGATATCATACTATCCATCATCCTGAATGTCACTACTTTATAAAAAATAATGATAAAGAAATTTCTGTTTCACATATATAAAAACTAAAACTCTTTTATTTCAAACAAAAGGACAGGAAAAAATGTGAAAATACGGAAATCTACAGGCACAGTAGTTGGAGTTATACACTTGTTTACAAGCAAAAACAGATGACCAGTGCCCTTACAACAAACATAATCAGCAGTTTCAACAGAACTTGCTTGTTAAACTGATTCATAGCTTTGCATGGCATAATGATTTTATTGCCACTTATTACAGAGCGACATGAGATAACAAGAGATGTTTTATAATTTCTTTATTTTCAGACAATGGCATTATTTGTTAACTGGGTTTGATGACAGAAACAGCAAAGTCAGCTACAGCATGGATTAACACGAACAATAAACACATCCTGAATGTTTCATTCAAAGCCAAATGATAACAATCATGTTTTTGACTGAGAGAAGAAGGCTTACCATGAGTTGGAGGGACAATTTCCAGAATGTTTAAAAAATATCTGTTCATAATGGCTTAAATTAATTATAAATAACAAATAATAGACTGTTTGTTTGTTTTCAAAAAATAAAGAAGTACTTTGTAGGTGATTGATAAGTTTAGCTTAACTTCAATGTGGAAAGCTTCAGTGCCTAATAAAGTCTAGGATAATAATTGAATTTTACTGGAAAGAATTCAGATATACCATTGATTTTGTATATGGGTAGGAAACAATATAAAAAATTAATATAAAAGAAATCGACAGAAACTAAGAAACTTATGAAAATGATTTCATTTAGTAAGCCTCATATAACCTTCTTAAAATAAACCTGGTGTATAAACAAGTTGGGAGAAAATGTTACAAATAAAAACAAAAAAACAAAAAAAAAAAAAAAAAAAAAAAAAAAAACTCATGTTTTTTCACACTGATCAGGATGTGTTTCCAGTTAAACCTCATCCCATTATGATCACAGACATAGCAGTCACAACATTATTTCTAATGCCTCGGCCCAGACTGCACAAAGTGAAACAAGACTGTAATTGCTTCCTGTCAAAGGTTTGACGTTGGCACAAGGCCAGTGCCCCTATGACGATATACTGTCCCTGGTATTTGCTGTGAGATGTGACCAAAAACAGAGCAAAACAGTTTCTAATTTAGAAAGCAAAAGGAAAAAAAAAGAACTTTATTACTTATAATATGCAAAGAAAACACATACAGAAGAACATGGAAACTTTAAAAAACACTCTTCCTCCCCCCCACCACCAGTTCTCAACACAACAAAACAAACTGAAAATTCCCCATCACGTTACCACCTTTTAGATAATTAATCTTTAGTCTATTGCCACCCTTCCGATAATCAGTACTCAGTTCATTGAGGAGAGATAGGAGTCTTCCTTACACCACATCATGGCCTCTTCTTCCATGTCCAGTGCTCTCACCACTGTGCATGGACCAGAGCTGTTTCTAGGGTTTCTTTTTTAAAGATGCTTTGGTTAGTTCCAGGAGACGACAGCTTCTCAAATTTTGGGACACCAGTCCCTCCCAATATTACCCCCTGGGGCCGAGGGGCCTTGAGAACAGAGCTCTTCCTCTCATCTCTGTTCACACTACTGTCCACTCTTGGCTCCAAGCCAATGCCTCTCCCCAGATACAGCTTCTATGTTACAGAAAAGAAATTAGTCCATTCAGGCTATGCAAAAAAGTCCAGCCAAAGGCCACTCCATCATCTCCTCCCACCTAGGATTCTTTTCAGCATTCTCTGACAATCTTCCACTTGCACAAACTTTCATCATCTCTGCTTAGTTCTCTTTATCTTTCTTCTTCAAATTCAGGAGGATTAGCATTTATAAAGTTTCCATCATTTACGAAAAGGGTTAAAATCTTGGGCTTTGTTTCCCCAGAACTCTCACAGTATCTTTGCTGTTGGGCACTTTTCTCACGCCACCCCCCCATACTCCTTCAGCTGTGCCGTCCAGTTACTGATATCAAATTTCAAGGTGACGGAGATCACAGACACGGTTTCTCAGTCTCTCTCTCTCTCTCTCCGGGGGGGGGAAGGGAAAAGAAGGCTGTCTGATGCCTCTCAAGGTTCTTGTACTCTCTCCACCCTTCCATCCTACAGGGTTTTTCCTCTCCCCCTCTCTGCCCAAGGTTCCAGGCCTACCTCACCCAGGCCGCATGGCTTCCCCTCCCCGCCCAGCCAGCCGCTGGGCGGGGGAGATCCGTCCGTCCTCAGGGACCGGAACCAAGAGAGAGCTTTCCGGGGAGCCCTCTGCTTTTAACCCCTTGTGTTATCAGAGGCGGATCCTTGTCCTCAGTGGCCACACCAGGTGCCAGTCTTTAAACCTGAGCACTCATTGGTTTGACCACTGAAGTTCAAAAAAACTCATTTTTTCCAAACTACGACACTTCCATAATTAGTTTCTGGTCATAGTTACATATCATCTCATAAAAAGTAAAAGAAGTGTATTTGTGGTGTGTTAGATCAGCAATGCAGCCAGTACCAGTGGGGAAGGGGAAGATGCTTTTATTTGAAACAGAACTTAAAACAGATTTTGCTCATTGCCCTCTCACAGTCTCACTATCACCAGCACCAGAAAAATGTGGTGTTCACAGGTCTATCCACCTGTCACACACCAGGGAAGGGGTGGGTGTTCAAGTGTCCAGCCTGCCACAGGGTTCTGCAATGCTTGTGCCCTGCAGATAGGTCCTTTGCAGTGCCCTGGAGAATGAGAGTAGCTAGCTGACAAGTCCATCTCACCCTCTCATGCTATTCTTAGGCTGGTAACCTTATGCAGGTTTTAAGTATGCCTTGTTTGAACCCTCTTGTGTGACCTGTGTCTCCACTGTGTCCCAGCCTTGAATCATCAGGGCTCTTTCATTGTCCTTTGTCTCCAGTGTCATCTGTCTTGTGAAACTGAAGGTAAATGGGGTGGGATCTGGAAGTTAATGTGATTGCCAGTGACGCAGGCAGTGCTGAAACTGTTGTCCCTGCTGTGCCCTTCTGTTGCTTCCCACACTCATACCTTCTTCTTTCTCCAGCCACACTATCTTAGTCCTTCTATTACAATTTGCCTCATGAAGTGTTTATATCATGCATACCAAATAGTATTTGCAGGCAGATTAATGTCAGCTCCGCCGGTGAAGGGCCTGAGAGGTCTCAGGCCAGGATAGCCGGGTCTACCCCAGAGAGGTACTCTCCTCAGAGAATGCCTTCCAGGGAGCCAGCGGCTTTCCCTCGGCTAGCCTAGGGGTGCCTTAGCAGGGTAGTAGCCACGACGGGCTATAGTGAATTCAGCTCTGTGAGTTCAGCTCAGTGAATTCAGCTCAGTGATTTCAGCTCAGTGATCCTGCAAGGCAACCCCTTTACAGCCGGCACGGGGAGAGAGAGATGAGGGACTCGTATGGCCATTCCGCAGGGGGTAACTTTATTGCCAAGTACCCAACGGAGGGAAGCCAGGGACGAGAAATCCCCCAAGTCTGGGGGAAAGTACAGAGGTTTTTATAAGGGTATAGAGGTGGGTGTGGGGGGTTACAAACCAATGGGTTCCAACAGATCTACATAAAAATCCCTCAAAGAATTGTGGGTCTCCGTAACCAAAAGTGTTCTCCTTATCTAGGGGGTCTGGAATTTGTTGTTGTGCAATGCTCCTTATCTCTTCAGGAGGCCCGCCTCCCCATCCCAGGGGCCTCCCTCCACGGCAGCGCCGTGGCAGGCCCGCCAGATCCCACAGCAGATAAATGACATCTTTATCCTGGTGCTGTAAATTTTGCCATTTTTCTGAAGTATCGTATTAGAGTACACTGACACTACTATGAGTAGATTCTCCCACATACTTTTGCACTCATATTGAAAGAAATCTGATTAGAAGTATGCTAAGAAACATGTTCCAAAATAAACAAACTTTTGGGGAGAAGTTTTATGTAATGGTCTTTTTGTCCCATTCTTTCCTCTTTCTGGATATGGGACAACCCAGCACACCTTAGACTTGGCTGTTTCTAGGTCCTTTAGGAAAACTGAAAGCAAGTGAACAAAACTATCTGGGCTGCTCTAGCAGCAGCCCTAAAATTTGCAACATGATAAGAATAACACTTTTGCAACCTTATGAACCCCTTCTGTCTCCTCCTAATTATCCTGCTGGGCAATATTGTTTTCTTCTTCTTCTGAACTTACCTGAAGAATTTATTTAAGAGCTGTAAAGACCCATATGTACTCCAGAACGAAATTACATTCAATTACTGTTCGAGACATTTTACATCTACTGCTTTTTACAGCAACCAGAAGTAATACTTTATGCCATAGTGACTCAGGAATTGTGCTTTATCACTTTTTAAATGCAGTTGACAGGAGTGGGGGATTCTGTATACACCAAATCTATACAAAAGCTATTTCTTACTTATTGATGTGTCTTGCAAAAGATAAGTGCAAAGTCAGTTACAGACATATTTTGCTTGCACAGAAATGTTACAGCAAGCAATTCTTCAATCTTGTGTGACCACAAAAAGATAAAGGAACAGCAAAATATCTTTGTTGCTTTTATTTCCAGAAGTCAGTTTGCCCATTTCATTAGGTATCTGAGCAAAGCCATGTACCAATACCTCTAACTGAAATAAAGATGCCCTTAAAGATTATCTGTGTATAGCAAATTCTGAGACTTCCTTGATGAAATGAGGCTACAAGTATGGCAAAGAATAACATGGTTAAATATGAAATATTAAAGAAATAATTGTGGTTCAAAAATAGAAATATTTCTCTAATATCAACTTGCCTCATATAAAAAATAGTTTAATATACAGGCAAACTTTAGTTGCTGTAACTGTAACTGGTTTAGTTTCTGCTTTCTCTTCATTTACTGTTTTCCTATTCTCATCTGGTTGTATACAGTAAGTATATTGAAAGAAGCACATCATTTCTACTGTCATTTATAATGGTTTGTGAAAAGATGCATTCATTCCAAGCCTAGCTGTCTATGGAAATGAGCTTAATGAAATCTTTTTCACAGCTTTTGAGCCCACCGGCATAAATCATCCAAACCTTACACAGAATAGGGATCAGGAGTTAGGCTCCTGCAGTGAAAAGAACAGGAGTGGCAGGATGCTTCAGACAGAGGGTTTGAGAGTGGCTTTTCCAGTTGCATTCCAAGTTGTGAATGAAACAGCATAAACTTTGGACTTGTTAGAGACCAGAGAGTGTACAAAGATAAAACTACAAAAAAATCAGTCTGAGCTTTCAATCAATCTTCTCATAAAAGAGGACAGGGATAGCAGCCTTCATTAATTCTATTATCTGCATGATATTTATGTTGAGGAAATTGCTTCCAGCTCATGTTATACCTCTGTTTATTTTTAAGGCCAAAATCAGTAAGAGAGATTTCTTCTGGTAGTACTATATTAAATAGACCAGCTCAACAGGAATGCAAGATATTCTCTAAGTATTTTTTCTTTGATGGCTTGTGAGCTGTAAATAGGACAAACAAGGATTTTTTTGGAGACTGCTGTGAAGCCTGATGCAATTCAGTTTTGAGAGGAAGTTTTCTTTTCTTGTTTTTATTACAATATTATATCATTATTCCTACTCAATAAGTAAATGAAAACCTTCAAGAAGTATCTAAGTATATACCACAGAAGCTAATTTAATAACCTTTCTAGGATTTTGTTATATCAAAGAAAATAAAGTTCACAAAAATTAATAACAGGTTATGCAGGCTATTAACCTGCTTTTCAGAGACTATTTTAAAATTTTAAAAAGTATAGAAAACTTGAGAGCCATCAACTTCATTTATTTTAATTGCATAGTCTGTTTAGGGAGTCTTACTGAGAATTAGTTATATGAGTAATGCAACTGTGACTCAGAAGATAATTTCCACTTGAGGTGCAGTTTTGCTAAAGCAATCATATTGATATTTATTTCAGGTTCTTTACAATATTATGACATATAATGCCTCGATTTTTTTCAGTGGTTTTAATATACATACTAAGAGATAAACAGCAGACTGCAGGATGTAGTCACATCACATGTAAACTAAAGTTTTGCTGTTGAAAAGGAAGTCAACATTTGACTACAGTTACAGATTGAAAACATTTTTTAAAAATATATTCAAATATGGATTGTGTCTTTTTCCTTCTTTTCTTTTTTTTTCTTTTTGTAAATTTATTTTAAAACTGATCTCATGCTCTTACACCACTTAAAAAAGTATCTGGAAATAAAGTAGCAGGAATGAGGAAGTGACATTTTTATTTTCCCACCAGATGAAATTATTTGCCCCAAAATTGCACAAGATCAGTATCAGATTTGGAAGCACAGATCCCTGTGGAGGGGTCCTCTTGGCAGACAAAGCAGTATTAGCTCTTTTCCAGCTACCTAAATAACCTAAATCTCAACTCTTCTGGTGTCTTAGAAAGCTCTTCTCTAAGATTTTATATCTTTTGGAGTGTTGTGCTCTGTTTGATATATCATAAGAAATAGTTCTAATAAAGCTCTAACAAGTGAAGTGGGAAATATAAAGACATGGAAGTATAATTCAAGCACTATACAGCAGGAAAATGTATTCGCTCCAGGAATGTTGAATGTTCTATCTCATTTTTCCCTCATCTGTGCTTTTTGCTTGTCTTTGATGTAAGTGATCAAAGTTTGATGTAAACAAATCTCCAATATGATGTTCCACTGTTTTATGGTCCTTCCTTAACTTATTACTTTTCTAATAGCTTCAACCCAAGAAGGTTTCCCTCTAAAAAATGAACCATCATCATAGTTAAATTCTAACTCATATGGTGAAAAGAATCACTGAGTGCATTTAAATCTAATTGCAGGTATTTTTAAAATCTCATCATGAACCTCAAACTGTTTAACAGGAAACCCTTAATTGTATTACTTCTGAAAAAACTATTGATTGTACTGCTCATAGTGTTTAAGCCATAGATCTATTACCACACCCTGGTGTCCTCCACCAGCAGTCAGATAGGATGACATATACTCTCTGAATAATGCAATTTTTTTCCTTAAAAAAACTCCAATAATCTAATAAATCTTTCTTTTTAGTCACTATTTTGCTCAGCTGCACTGCTACACTTAAACTAGAGTTACCTCAAAAGAAATTAAAGTAGACCATCTCCTGTGGCTTTATTGAAATGCATAGCACATGCCTGATGACTAGTGGGAATACAAGTGTGCAAGCCAAGGGAGAGTTTTCAGTAGCTTTGAAATACATTATTAGAAGGGGTGCTCAGTCCAGGGATTGAGCTACAGCTGCAAGTAAACCTGCCAGGCCCATATATTGCAAGTGTGGATACCTCAGACAGAAGTGCTTCTTCTTGCACAACTGCGGTTTTGAGCCAAGGTACTGATTAATACTTGCACAGACGTATGGGACAGTAATGTAGTGCAGCAATAAATATTCTGTGTGGTCCAGATTTGTAAGTAGTAATCACATCTACCTTTATTGTAGTTATTTTCAATGATTTCCTGCACCTGCTTCATGAAGGATAACATTGCATTCTGTACTCTTAAACCTGCAAAAACAAGACACATGAAGGAGGAGAGACAGCAGCCAAGGGCAAAAGTGGCAGAACTGAAATTTGAAGTCCACAATTAATTCTGATTTTTTCTACCAGCAGTAATAAAATGAACCTGAAAATGAGAATTTCAGGCACAACAGAGTGACACAACAACTGTCTGTCTAGAAAGTACAATGTGGTTTAGACTAAATATTCAGAAAAATAGTATATAACATAAGAAGAAAATCTATGGGTCATCCAAACCAGTTCACAAAAAAACCCCCAAAAAACCCAAAAAAAACAAAACAAACAAACAAAAAACAAACAAACAAAAAAAACCCAAAACCAAAAAAAAAACCACAAGAATAACACAAAACAAACAAACAAACAAACTAACTAACTAACTAACTAAACCTATAAAGTGGCAGAATAATCTTAATTTAACCTTAAAGATTTAATTTTAATCTTACAGGGAAATTTTCATATGAAATTACTCCTTTGTCATATTTTCATGTAAAATCCCCAAAAATCATACTGTACTAAGAAAATGTACCTATTTTTATACATTATTTTTATAATTATATAATACATTATTATTGTGGGGTTTGCATTACTAGTACGTGCATTGTTTAATCCTATATTCTCTATCCATGAAACATGGTGTACAGCTATCTCCAGGACTACCAAACTACCAGGACTACCAAAGAAATTCAGCCAATTAGCATTTCAACCAGAAAGTTTATGAATCATCAGTAGTCATAGCCTTTACAACATTATTTTCTGAAACTGACAAGCCATTTAATATGTCAGTGTACCATGTCATACTTGATAGCTTTCTACATCTGTAGTTGCTGGGGTATGCAATATCCCATAATATATAAATCTACTTTGTGCATTTTCCTCAATATGGTTTTTCAAGCTGGCTGTGTAACTAGGAATATTTTCTTCATTAATTATAATAATTATATAATAGGGTTTTTTTTTTCCTTTGTAAGTTATACATATTTCATTGTCACCTTTCCAAAGATATTGCATTTAAAACTGGCAGAATTCCCTAAGATGTTACATTCTTTTTTACAACACTCAAGAGTCAAATACAAAAGTATTTTGATGTCCATATTTCTGTTATACTTATCAGCAAAAAAGGTATTCAAAGTGTGAGATATTTGGTTGTCTTATATGCCTACAGTGAAGAGTTTATTTCTGATAAAAGGACCATGTAAGACATAAGGGAACTGATCTTAATGGTAGCAAATAATTTTTTTTTCAGGATTTCTCTAGAATCCCTGTTGCTTTCTAAGTTGGTTTAGAATACATATTATACGAATAATGAAAGTGTTCATATCAATATAAACTGAATAAATGGAGCAATAAATGACAATAACTTACTACTGAAAAACAAGCCTAGAAATATGTAAGACTGATGAATTTTTGTAATTTATTAAAATTAAGGAAGATATGCACGCAGAAAAATCTGGAAATAGCATTATTTGTTAGAACATGTAATTTATTTTATGTACCTTTATCTATTCTCGGCAAGAGTGGCCTTTCATATAAAACATTCCTCTGAATACTAGGAAAAATATTTGTGGGAGAGAAGCAATTGCATAGAAGAGTTGAGGTGGGAGGGGCCTCTGGAAATTGCCCAAACATCCCTACAAATATATATGAAGGTACACACATACATACATGCTCAGAGGTAAATTATACCAATTAACTTGATTATTTGGAGTTTCTTTTATATTTTTAGGTCTATGTATCTATCTAAAGAAAACTTTATCAAAAAATTCCATGCTTTCCATATAAACATTATCAAAACACTTAAAAATATTTGAATGTTTTATTTTGTTTTTTTTTCTTAAATGAAAAATAAAATAAAAGTGTCCGTGTTTCTTCTGAATAGAATCCATTTTGGAATTGCAATTCTGTGTCTGATACCCTATGTCTCCTAATTCAGTCTGCAGTGGAATTGTGTTCCCTTTACAATTGCTGTGAGTCCAGGGAGATTCTGTAATTTCAGGCATTCAAACTGAAACCTATATTCAAACCACAATCATTCTCATGCCAATCTGTTTTCCAACTCCAGTGCAGTGTTGAAACCACACTGAAACTGAAACCACTCTAAACAATGCATTATCTGTAAACAGTGGTGATGGCATGGGTGTTGCAAACCACCCCATCCACTGCAAGAACTTTAAATGAAAATACCCCCACATCAGTGTTTGCTTGTTTTATAAAATAAGAACAGGGAGAAGGGTGCTCTTTATGTTTGTCAAAATAAAACATACAAGCAATTTATTTTCTGATACAAACTGATGTTTCACAGAAAAAATCTGCAGAATCAGTTTTATACCTATGACAAGGACAGATATATTACAGTACAAATATGTTTATATGAAACCTGAATTTCTAATCCTCTTTTATTTGTAGTGATTTTAATATTGAGAACAGAAGAAGGAAAAAATAATCAAATGTGCAATTGAAAAGTCTATTTTGAGTGACTCTTAAAATGGTATTTAAAATTTTACATACTCCATACCTGATATCTTAATTTGCCATCAGCTGTGGCTTGAAAAAGATCCAAAATGAAAGAATAGCTACAAAGAGAACATGACAAAAGGCAAGAAATGTGAATATGGAAAACAAACACAGTCTGTATTTTTTAAATTCCTTTGCACCACAAATCAATGTATAAAAATTAAATTAAATTGACATAAACATAGAAAAAAGTAGCAGGCTGAGGAACAGAGCAGAAAATGATCAGGTTAT
This sequence comes from Sitta carolinensis, assembly GCA_032173965.1. Taxonomy (NCBI): domain Eukaryota; kingdom Metazoa; phylum Chordata; class Aves; order Passeriformes; family Sittidae; genus Sitta; species Sitta carolinensis. Next base: position 30,276,855 of record CM063285.1, read on the forward strand.
GTGATTAAATAAATAAAACATTTTTATAACTTATTTTTATTGGAAAATCTTGTCAGAAGCCAAGTGTCATTTCATATAGCAGTACAGTAGATCTGGTCAAAGACCTATTGATTTCAATGTAATTCTTACTGTGCACTTCAATGAGTCATGCTTTTAATCTCTAAGTAATTCAAATATACTTAAGGCTTTTTTTTAAAAAATGAAGGAAGGTTTAATAGATGACAACTACAAAATACAACATGATTTTTTTAGACATCTAATGAAAAACTAACACTGATTTAAAGAAGGGGGAGAATGCCTCTCTCTAATGATGTGAAAACCTGACTATTCAATTAAATAATAGATTCTTCAAATTTTAAACCAATTTAACCTCATTATTTCCATTCTTTCTATCCCATTAAAATTATAAAATCAGAGAAAAAATAAGCCCTGCTTCATTTTGCCATGTTATACTTTCATGGTATTCTATATACTCAGAAACTAGACTATTACATTCTTTCAAATAAACACCTATTAGATAATCTTATTACTTTACGGATTATTACCTTACTTATTGAAAATAAATAAAATCATTAAAAAACATTAGGAACCATACATAATTGAATGAGTCAGATATAATTTGTTGCAAGGGACAAATAACCTCTACTGTCAAATGCAATTTTTTTTCCACAAAGCACTGACATTTCAAGACTTGCAGTAGATTTGTCTTGTTAGAAGAGAATACTCTCACAGTACATATGCAGAATGAGGAGAAATCTGCAAAAAATACTTTTTAAACTAGGAAAATGTCACAAATTACAATCTTTCAAGATTTTTCTGAAAATAATACTGTATATAAAATTCGAATTATAGCAAAGAATTCTCATAGTGCTCACAGAAGATACAGTTTTTGTTCTGACTCAACAAAACATTTGCAAATGTATTGAAATCTCTAAAGCTCAGAAAACTACCATATGTAACAAGTGTGTCAGCTGGATATTGCTTTGGAAAGCAATTTGTTAGCAGAAAAGTACTGAAGAAAAAATTGAAATTTCTGTTAGCATGGCTCCTGTTATCTGCATCTGCAAGAGCTCCTGTGCTGTATGCCAGTTCCTCTAGTGAGGTGACAGTGGAGAACAGGACTATGAGCATGAGGAAACAAGGATGACAGGGAGGCATGACAGCATTTTAGCAGAGAAAAACTAGTCTCAAATCAATTCCAAAGTGACATGAACATGATCATTTACAGTATTCAAAAATGCTCAAACTTTCCTCAAGCCAAAGTGTTTGCTTGCCCTGAAGGTTATTTCTGCAGAAGAGAGTGGGAAAGAGAAAACTTCAGTTTCAGATTAAAACAATCTGAGCTATGTTCTCTCCCAATACCACTTACAGTGAAAATCAGCTCATTTGTAAATGAGTTTTATCTTTCTAATCTCCTTGAAATCTGCAGTTATTACCACTATCTAGTCTTAATGGTTTCATTTCTGGGAGATTACTTTTGTTCTCAGCTTCATTTCCTCTGAAAATCATTACTGGTCTGTGTGGGGACAGGTAATGAGGAGCCCCTGATGTGAGAGCAGATGCTCCCTCCAGCAAGTCAGCAGAGGTCATCAGTCTTGTCTACATTACGGGGAGATGTGTCCTTTTAGGGACTTCGGCTACAGAGCTCCTCATCATGCCAGTTCCAGCTCCAGGAGCAAAACAGGGATTTACTTCCAACAGGTCACGAAAAGCCTTTTTGCAGAAGTTTGTTTATAGCAAAAGCATATCATGTCAGAGAAGCACTTCCCACCAAAAGAAATTTTCCCACAGATACCAATCATCTTTTTCAAGTTTATATTCAGAAAGTTAGGAGAAGAAATATTGTTCTATTTGTGGATTTTATTCAGACTTTTACAACCTGCCTGGTCTTGTTTCAACTGAGAAAGCTTTACAAAGTTTTCTTTATCAAGTGGCACTTAAATCTAACCTGCTCAGATAAAATAGAACTTCTGTAGGTTCTCTGCAGACAGGAATAATATATTCTTATTTTATGTGTAATGAAAATTTGTACAATGAGTGTAGATTGAACAAAGAAACTCTTAATTTTCCCCCTCTTATATACCGGTACCTAGAAGAGGTTAATTTTTTTTCTCTATATGTGTTATTGCAATTATGCAGTTTCCATTATCATTTCTGAGACAGAATATTACAAACTTGATTTCTTCTTTAACCAATAATCTAGCATGTCAACATGTTTACTCAGTAAACAAGCTCTAGGATCTGAATTTTCACTATCGTCTGCACTGCCAGGTCCTGCCTAAGGTCTGACCCTCACCTCTCTGAATGAACATAAACTTATTCTACACAACTGTCACTCTTGCAATCTGATTTCCTCAGTAAATCAGAATTAAAGGTCTTGCTAGCATCATCTTTTTTCATCATCCTGTCATTTTCCTCTAAATCCTTTCTGTATCTCTTGTCTCATGCACTATATGAGAATAGTATATTACAACTCTGACACATTTGTGATTTTAACCCAATCTTTATGCTCTGTGCGTGAATCCATCCATCTGCAAACTCAGACCATAAAGAAAAAAGTAAAGCACTTATAAGATTTCCTGTTCAGATGTACTGACATACACACACTATATGTTGTCTGAATAGGATTTATCCCTACATTAATACAATGGTCAAATCTTACAGGAAGTTCCATTTAAGTTCCTCATCAAGAACACTGATTTGGCCTCAAATTATATCATTGTAGGCACCGTGAGTTTAATAGGTGTCCACATGTGTAAACAGGACATACATCTGGGCCAAATCCAGCTCTGGAATAATAGTTCCATTGCCTTTAGTATTGGCTTTCGCCCAATATGAATAAATGGGGACCTAATGGAGATTTTTCCTAGTATTTTAAGATTTTATATCAGCTAGAGTCCATCAGGATTCCTGAGAGGACAAGTTGGATAGTCTTTTTTAAAGGCAAGTCCTGCTTTTAAAACAATCATATTAATGTTATTTATCTATGAATATTTTAATTGCACATCCTTATGCTAAATCCTGTGCTCAGGAAAGAAAGGAAAGGCACTTTTCTACAATGAATAGAGTTACAGTTTCCTAAGTTTTCAGTTTTCACAAGTCATTAGTGACCTGCAGTACAAACGTTCAGCCTTAAGGTTTGTTAGAAATACAGATTTTCTGGGGATGGAGCCTGTTTAATACGTTTTTAACAGAGTACTCGCACAATGGCTCAAATGGCCACTTGTGCTTCTGGAAAGCTACAACCAGCATGTCTTCTCCATTAGTTTGTTCCTGGGGTTTTTTTTCTTCTTAGGTGTATGAGGTTTTAGTAACTTCTGGTAAATGTTACTTACTGCAGAGAGTGTTTCCTCTAACCCAAACCCATGTGTTATATAAAGGTTAGAGAATAAGACAATAGAAAATTCTTCACTCCTATGATTTTACCCAAATTTTATAGGAAAATAGCTGCTCTCTTTATTGTAATAATGTCATATACTACTCTAAGGATGACAGTAAACAACATAAAGTATTCCCATTTCTCTATGTTACGAGTATATTAAATCTAACAAAACAAATACCACCTATAGTTTTATTAAGAAAATCTCCTCTTTTTTGTATAACATATCCAAGCTCTCTTGGTCACCAAATGAGGTCAGTTTTCAAAGAAAATCCCACAAATGTAGACAGTTATCTGTACAATCAATACAGATAATCAGTAGAATTCCACAACTCCATTATTTGAACAGTCTTCCACATACACAAGAGCCATGTACCAGAGAATGTTCACATCACTTAACAAATCCTATAAGCTATAAAGGAATGTAAACTAAATACCTGGAAAGACATGGTGAATGTACTCAAAAACTGGGACTGCTCTTAATGAAATGTGAACTGGAAAGGAACTAACCTGATGTAATTTCATTCTTCACAAGCGTGGACTGGAGCACTCTTAACAGAAAGAACTTGAGCTCAGAACTTTTTTGGAAAGTTCTTCAGAAAACGTTTTTAGAAAAATATCCTCAGCAAAATGCAGGGGAAAATGAGAAAACCCCTAATTTGTCTACTGAAGAGGCTACTTAAGCCAAGTTACTCAATTCAATAAAGCACCCCTTTATACCCTTTCAACAGAAAAGATGACAGCAAATAGGTCATTACAAAGACAGACAACTTGTTTTACACAATGTCCCTTACAATTTTTCTTCCAGGGACAAAGATATAGTGAGTCAGTCACAGGCTGGAACATGGAGAAACCTGAAAAGGACGACAACAAAGGTGGAACCAGACGAGAACAAAAACCAGTGGCGGTGACTGAGGATGAAAGCAAGAACAGAAGTGGTTTTAAAGTATTAGAAAAAAAATTGGAAAAGAAAACAAATTGTCATTTTGGCAGAAAGATTAAAATAAGGAAAAGGTGACTAAGAGCTCTCATTTTATTGATTTTATTATTGTATATATCCAGTTTAAACCATTGCAACATAAAGAAATTTGTTCAATATATTGTAGACAGCATGCAAATGGAGATACAGTAAGCCTACATTGAAAGACAAAGATGAGAGAAACTCTTCCTCAATAAAAGAATATAAAAAGTGCCAAATGTACAGGTTAAATTTGCATACAGTTCAAAGTATTTTATTGAGAAAAAAAAATGAAAAAAAATTCAAAAGATCTTCTAACTTGTTATGAAATTAAATGAAGAGCTAACAAATGAGCTTGCATAACATCCATCATGACTGTCTTCATTTTATAACATTCCCCCCACAAAATGCCTTAATAAACTTTTCTGATTTGCTGCAAGTAGAATTGGAAAAAAAATATAAATTTTTTCTGCAGTTTTGGAAACCCAAAACTATTTTTGAACAATGGAATAAACAGTTTGCGATCAAAAACAAAACAATTTTTTGACTGTTACTGAATGTTACAAAGAAATACCATAATTTTGAACATAGTCTATGCAAATAGAGCCAGCAGAAGCAAAACTTTAAGTTTTTCAGTCTTAAAATTATGTATTGTTTTATGCTACATAAATAAAATTTCTGTTCTAGTATTCATAATTGAAGATTGAGTTAAAGTGGAAGAGGTTCCAAAAAGAGCCAATAATTTACACTGTGTTAACTTTTGAAAGTCATTAATGTATGTTATCATTATATCATATATCATCAATGTATGTATCTACACATACCATATATTCTTCACCATTGTCATTTTCAGTGATACCCTCATTGAGATAGCTGTAATTTAATTCACTATGTGAGATGTGCCAGTCATATAATGTCAGAAAAGAATTTATTTAAATGTTTCATTCACCTGTCTTTATTTTACATTATTATTTTATGTTATTTTATACTGCCAGTGCTATGTACCTTTTTCATTTTTCTCTCATAACTACTTTCCTTCTTTTAACATTTTTAAAAAGAGGTCAGTACTTTAAGGAGCCTTTTCAATCAAGTGCTTCATGACTTCACCCTTTTAGTTACTCAACCAAAATAACATTTCTCCAAGTGTACTATTGAATTTACCACAAAAGCAGAATTTCAGAACATGATATTTTATGCGGAAGACAAGAAAAGAGTAAACAAGCCTGTCCGTGTTTGTCTCGTACGCGTATTATCCCTAAGCACTTGGATTTAAGAGTTGAGTTTGTTTTCTGTGGTGAGCAGAAGCACAGCCTGGCTCGTCAGGGCTCATACAGAAGTTGGAGTTCTGTCAGGGATCTCTCTCTCTGCTCCATCCTAGCTCAGCATCAGTTTCAACGTGCAGCTCACCCTCTCTAGAGCTGTCTTGCTTAATAACAGTGCACGGTGAGAGAGAGGAGCCGCAAAGCTGCAGGAGCTCTGTCAATAGCGATTCTCCCTGCTAGAGGAGGGTGGCTGCGGGCACTGCTGAGAGAGTTTCTCATGCACAATGCAAGTCAGTAACATTGTTACGTTTCATAGCAGAATAATGGCGTTCAAGAGGATTTGTTTTCTGCTCCTCATCCTTAATAAAAAAGATAAATCAGGATAAATGCCTTCACTGTGAAAGAAGCATGAGCTTTGTTACAGCCACCGACAGATAAGAATCATTTCCCAGGAAAGTCCTTCATGAAAAGGCATCATGCTAGGAAAGTGAACAAGGAAAATGGACACCAAAATAGGTTAATTTTTGACAAATTTATCAATATTAAATGACAGTTGCCTCCATTTTTAGGAAGCTCAGGCACTGTATAAGCACAATATACACCACAGTTTGGAAGGTAGCAAGGCCAAGTGGAGGTTGAAACATATTTTTGATGCTGTACAATGCATTGCTCCATAGTTTCCTTGCATAAGAGTGAAAATACGATGAGTTTTGGGAAGGGCATAACTTTTGGGCTTCTGAGTAGGTCTAGAATTTTCAAATGGGTTTAGACATTTCAGAAATCCTTAATTTTCAGGAAATATAAAGAAATTTTAGCTTGTTGAGTTTGGATGTCTGGACCACAGTCTGGACTACATGTAATCCACAAAATTCAGGCACAGATGATCAAATAGCAGATCTATCTAAAAGTTAGTATGAACTCTGTTCAGTTGTTGGAGGGGAAGGAAAAGGAAAAAAAAATAGTAACTGAAATCTTGTGATTTTTTTAAACTAAATTTTTAGTTTATATTAGAGTAATATTAGAATGATTTTGTTTGAGGAGAATGAAAATAAATTACCACATAATGGAAAAAAGACTAATACATAAACACTCAGAAAAAAATTTCTTATTCACTAAGATATGTATTTTTTCTGGAAGTTTTTCTCAGAAACACTAATTAAAATAAAATAAGTGCTTCTATTGTGATTTCAGGCTTTTAGCAGTTCTGACACCCTTGCCCTTGTTTTATGGCACAATAGGTACATTTTGTTTTGCTTCTATTGTTGCAAAAATCCGCCTGTTCTCTTCCCTGTATTCTATTATAAAGGCATCCATTGCTATAAAAGAAATTATTTAGCTCTACTTAGTCCAAAAGGAACTTTTACACATTCATGAGGTGTTTTCACAAAATGTTTGGTTAAAAAGGGAAAATGCTGCCACATTTTATAAGTGGGAAAGTAAAACTTTGTAAAAGGCTATTCTTGTGCTAAAAGCTGAGAATGTGTGTTCATTTCCCATAGAATTGGGTTGTAAAGTCTGAGAGAAGAATGCATTTCTTTTTTGAAATAAGAAAATCCTGTCACTTCAAGCCCTGGATAAATCAGGTTTCTGTGTCATATCACAAACAAGAAATAAATAAAGATCATGTCCTATATGTGACAAACAGTTATATATGTTATATATAGTATATAGTATATATATATTGTGTGTGTGTGTGTGTATATATATATATATATATATATATATATATATATATATAATAGTGTAGACACTTAGCTAATCACTCTTATATTTAAGGATACAAACAAGAAATGGTAATTTTTTTCTTACCTTTATATATAATTTGCCATTTTTTATGTTAAAAGAGAGATGCAGCTCTCTTTCTGTAGTTGAAAATCTGGTTTGTAAGAAAGCAGTCTATAGGGTTAAATATCGATCTTTTTATTTCCAGTTCAGTAAAAGGATTTATGTAAGGTGACAAGGAAAATATCTGTCCAAAGATTTTAAGCAAGGCTGATCTTTAAAAGAGAAAACAAATTGAGAGCTCCACATGCATGTATTTTTTATGTTCAATGAAATCTTAATTAAAAATATACTCTTTCTCATCTCTATACATATAGTCTTAATGCCACAGCTATACATTGTCAAGCAGCGATTATTTCACCTTCTTCAATTAATGTGAGAGGCCAGGTCGTCCCAAAACAGTCATTATGTAATTCTTAGTTTATCTACAACTGATGTAAAACACCTCCCGCCCACCATGACAAAGTGGGAGGGTATCTTTAGAAGACTTGCTTACTGTAAAATAGAGTATATCCTGGTTTTCTTGCTGCCTTTCTTCAGTGCTGGAAATCATATGGCTTGGACTATTGTTATTTCTCAATAGTTAAATAGTACTTTCTGACAGTTAAATCCAACAAGATTTCTCAGGATTGCATCAATATCATAAAAATAGGTAAGTCTCTTATTAAAGCAGCTGATTTTTTTAAGCATCATTTGTAATATGATTTTTTAGAATTCAACTAGTTAAACAGCTCCAATTTGAAGACAGGTCTCAGGATGATTTTCTCATTCTTTTAGGAGGCTAAAATGGAGAGAGTCTGAAACCCCAGACATGAGCATACAGATTCATAGAACAGAATTATAAAGTCATTTACATTGGAAAAGACCCTTATGATCGATGGGTCCAACCGTATATGAAGTAATAAATACATGTTCTTCATCAAACTATTTCTTTCTATGAAACTTCTTCCATAGATAAGAACACCAAAATGTTCATTATTGAAGTATGTAAAATAATATTAGTTATTTCCAGCGCGCCTTATATCTTCATCCCTAAGTACCAAATAATCAATTTCAAAACATATTTTGATTTTAATTGTCATTAAGCTGTATACTTCAATGACTAAATCAGCTTTGAATACGAGAGAATATGCACAATATGGTTTCTCAGAAAAGACCATGCATGGAACTATCACTCTGAGAAAATATTTGTAGGCTGGTTTTCCTTTAATAAGTAATTTTCACTATCAGTCTAACTGATAATTTATACTACTTTGCCCGAACTCTTCTCTTGTGTGCATCAGACAGTTTGAATACTTTTGTATACAGCAAGAAGAAGAATGTATTTCAGATTACTCTCTCATCACATTTTGTAAAGCATTATAAATATGCAAAGCATAGGGAGACACATCCATATATTGACAAAGGGAAGGTAATACTATTAGATTTTTTAAATATGATCAATAATTTCTTACATTTTGAAAACAGACCCTGGAACATAAGAGCAAAAATATTGAAATCTCAGTCAAAACCTCTTTTTCTGGATGAAGGAGAAAAGGGAGACTATTTTAATAAACTTCATAGATGGAAGCTTTGGATTTAGTTTCTGTGGAAACTGAATTTTTAAATACACTTTTACAAAAGCTAATCTGCTAGAGCATTGTACCAGATATGTTCAGGAAACAAAGGGGATCTTCTATCAAAAAAATTATCAGGAGACAAGTGAACACAGGCAAAAAAAAAACATTCAGACATGAAGAAGGAGCTTATTGCACTGAAAAGAATGGTTTCAAGTTATCAGCTGCAAAAAATTCAACAGAGATTTCTGGCCAGCTCAGGAAATGAAATTTCCTATCACTGATAATAAAGGCATACGAAGGGTTTTTTTTTTTTTTTTTTTGAGAAGAGAAAAGAACTGTTTAAAGATTCTGGTTTTATTAAAGTTGATTAAGCTAAAAATTAAGTTACTATTTTGAATGTTAGAAAGCATGAATAATAAGTACTGCAGTGAACTAAAGAAACAATTTCAAATGGCACCTTCCACTCAAATTTGTACATTTTTGTCAATCGTTTATTACTTGGGGTCAAATTCTACCTAATCTTTCTTCAGAGACAGCTCCCTCTATTGTTATGAGTTTTGTTCATCCCGATTTACTCTCAGGTACAGCATTCAGCATGCCACCCTCCATTAAACACCCGATAACTGCTGCTTGTACAGAGTGACTGATACCAGCAGCCATGTTCTAAAGGCATCTTCTGTACCTGATACACAAAAATACATATTTGTCACTCAATTCTGGACCTACAATGCAAAAAAGACTCTGATGTCCTCCACAGTCCTCATCCTCAGGACAGCAAGCATTCCGTTTACCTATTTGTGCACAAGTAAAACAATATTTTATATGTTCAGTGCAATCATAGAATCATTTGGCTGAGTTCCAGCCAAAGTTCTCTTTTCATCCATGCTGCTATCTTCCCCATTAACTTATTGCTTGATGCATAGGGACAGCCTGGTTCTGAGCCTTTCAGAGGAATCCTTGAGGAATGCCCTCTGGAAGTCATGTACCAGAAGGAAGTAACATCTGAGTGTACCACCCAGACACACAAAAATCAGGCAGGAATGTTTCATGATGGCTGCAGAAGGGAATACCTGAGAGGTACCATGCCTTGGAGAGGTAGCCTGTCAATCGTAGAACAGTTCAAATCACACCTGTTCTAAAAATGACTAGGAGAGATGCTTTGCTAGCACTCTTAACCTTGCATTATTATTTGATATTGAAAATATTCAGGCAGCATTAATCAAAGGTCTGATTTCAGTTTAGACAATCAAGAGATGATCAAAACCTGCATAAAATTAATCCTGTAAGAAACATTTTGGGGTTTGTCCTGAAACTCCTATTTTCCCAGCAGTGTGCCCTTGAAAAATAGCTTCCAATGGCATTTTAAAATTCCAGTGAACACAGAAAGAAAAAACTCACACTTCTAGATCTGTCCATAGCCTCATATTTAGGGGTCTTGGTCACATAAGGGATTGCCAGACTGGCCTTAATCCCTGTTCTACTGGGGAAAGGGTGATGATAATCAGCATGTGTGTCCCTTTCATGTCAGCAACTGCTGTGGTATCTTCTTGTCATAATCCTAAAATGCACAGTTATGCTTTTCACATTAAACTTATACAGTCTTATATACTTCTGAATGAAATTTCAGTATCATATGGAGATGCATTTTTGAATATCTTAACTGGAAAGCAGTGAGTCTGTTTTGTCTGTCTGTTTTCTGGAGCTTAACGTATATATGTATCAAAACAAGAAAATGAAAGCAAAGGCTGGGTTTTCTTCCTTTCCTAATAATCTTGACTACTAGACTCCTACACAGTGAATATATTGGTTTAACTCCTCCACAGAGACTCCTGTCTCCAACTGGTCTTTCTGAGACTTGTCTATGAAGAGAGCATGCTAGGTGGGATTTGGGTGAGATCTCATCTTGCACTGCATTTTATTTTTCAAGTTTGAGATTTAATTTGCTGTTAAGAGCAATAAGGGCATTCTTCTTTATGAAATAAAGAACGTAAATATGAGGATCACTTTGAGAATTCATTGGGTGCCTTTCCTGTTACCAACAGATTTTTGCCTGTAGGGAAATAATTGAACAAAAGTAATAACTTCAGATGAGTACTTTGTGTTAGGATAATGCCACCATACAGAAAATACAAAAGTAACAAAATAATATGATTTAGAAAGGATTTGTTTTGTAGACAGCTGAGCTTGTATCAAGATTTAATTTAAAGCTTATTATTTTGTTTCCACTTTACATCTCATTGAAGGATCCTTAGAAACCATATTATTCTGAGATTTCCGTAGTATCAGAACGCTGTAAATCAAAAAGTTTAAATTTTAATCTCAGATTAGTTGCTGAGTGGAACTGAGTACAAGTGTAACAGCAACTGTTAGTCACTTTTAATGACAAGATCTAGCCTTGGGTTGCTCTGGCTGGTGAAGCCAAGGGGTGGTGAGTAGCCATGGTTTGCTAAGCAAAGGAGAGTTGATTAAAAACATAATTTAGCCCACAAGGGGTTTAGATTCTTGCAATGGCTAAACTGTTGCCCTAAGGAGATTACAGCTCTTTGTAGGATGGAAAATACTGCACCTAGCCTTTATAGAAGAAAATACATCACTTCTTTACGTTGCTGCACAGGGAAGCCTGCAAGTCTAACCTGAGTTAGACAGGTCTAACAGGTTGGAAGGTGGGGCAGGAGGCAAGAATATGATACTTGAACCTTACCTGGCACTGGCAACCATATGAAAACTTCATTATTTTTATTAATCTGAAAGCATTTTTTGGGGATCGTATTGTTTGGGATTTGTTTGTTTGTTTGTTTGTTTGTTGTTTTTTGGGTTTTTTTTTAATTACATAATACTTTTAGAGACTTAACACTGCTATCTATAACAAGACATGGGAGATGTAGGGAAGAATTACTGCCATCATAGCTTTTTCCAGCAGGTATTAAGAGACTGAACAAAGCAATCATTACTCATAATAGACTGAGTTTTTTCTGGATGTAAATACTGGACTACAGTGTAAAAGATATTTGGACTCTAGCAGTATTGCAGAAATATGTACTCTTCCTCATTAGCATTGTATATGTGATGCTCTCACAATTCATTTATACTTTACTAATACATTATCACTGCTAAACTGCATTTTTCTCTTCTCTATTTTTATTCCAGATATAAATGTTTGCTATTTAAGTTTATATTTGTTACTTTGAAAGGTATGTAACCTGCTGAAGAGATGCTTATTCAACTGTAGAGGAAATAAATTAGCACATTCTGCATTATGCCAAAAAAGTTTATATATAAAGTAATATCAATTACCAAGTTACTAAAGGGTTTTTTGGTATCTCCTTTAGTATCACCTTCTATTACATATCACCCTTCTCATTTTTCTAGTCTTCTGATATACTAGATAAAAATAACCTTGAAGTGGGTCATACTCCGAAGATTTTCATTCCTGGTTTTGATGTCAATAATATTTGGTAGAAAAATCACTAAGAAGGAGAAGATTGTGAACAACGCTTTAAAGTCATATCCAGTCCTTGTTCACTCCTTATCCTTTGTGCTTTAAAGGTTTTTACCTCAGCATCTGTCATATCTTCCTAACTGGAGTTTATCACATGCATTGACTATCACTGCCACACCGAATTTAGCCAAGGGCAATCTTAAACATCAAAAGTGTTAAAAGCAACACCAGACTTGCACTGTCTGACCTAAAAAGCAGAGACAGAAGACGTCCAGGGAATAGACAGATGAGTAAGAAAAGTGTGTGGTATTATGAAAGGAAAAGTAAAATAATGAATTAATCCTTGAATTTCTTTTATGGAAGTTACTGATTACATGTTCAGAATAGTCAAACAGCTTTTTCATTCATCCTGTTTTCAAGACATGGACATAAGTTTAGCCTGTCTGTACTTTAGGACGTGAGAATCTCCTTAAAGCAAAGGGTTTAAATCAAGCTCCCTCAATGTTGTATGCTGTGACACAACACTTTTACTAAAGCTGGCTGTGACAAATGGTGAGGCTCTGAACTTTAAAGGACAATGGACAGGTTTGAATTATTGTGCTTTACCTAGTTGAAAATAAAGAGAATAGCCATTCTCATCCATAAGAATTGGCCACTTAGTATAATTAAATTCTGGCAGACTACATACAGCAGGTGTATTTTAATTAAATTTCTCCTTTATTACATCAGGAGCTGTATGCAGTCCCCGTGGCTCTTCTCCACCTTGTTCCCCTCGCTTTCCCCCACCAGACACCCCCTGCCACAGTCTCACCAAGTAGCTGAGGCACTCTCCAGGGAAAGGTTAAACAATACTTATAAGTAGGAACTGGGGTTTACTAGAAAAAATAAAATTAACAAAACTCAGCCATGGGAAAATATACCTTTTGAGGAATGAGAAATGTATTTGAACAGTTAGTTCATGAAATAGAAAGAACATGACTCTTAGTCCTGATCTATAGATTTTGTTTGCCATCACTTTCTGAAATTTCAATATGAAAAATATATCTTAAAACTAGTAGAGAATTAAGGTTTTGAAATAATTTTAATATGTTATTATACCTTTTTCACAGATCGTTGAAACACTTGTAAAGTACATTTTTACTAGCTGATGTTTTCATTGACATGTACTAGTGTTTTTAAATTTAATTTTACTCTAAAAAGCAAATTTATATATATTTTGCTGTGTTGGTTACTAGACATATATATAAAAAATACTTCTAATATGTCCCAGTATGTTGAAAACATAAGTCAAAGAACTTCACAGGACATTAATTACAATAGTTTAATGCAAACCTAGAAGCTAAGTTTTAAAATGTAGGCCAGGACTGAAAATAAGTTTAAAATTAAATGTATCTAGTACATAGAAAAGAAGGTAATAACATTACAAAAGAAACAAACTGGAACACAGAGATATGAACATTTTTTTTCCATATGCCTTAAATGAATTTTTACACTATTAATTTTTACTCATTATGGCAACATTTTTTTTCCTTTATTCAAATTTCAGTTCCTTTCATTTCTTCACTGAATCTAATCCTTTTTAATTTCTCTAAATTTCCGTACCTTTTAAGGAAGAACAAGAACAAACACCAAACCAAATATCAAAAAGCAACCAAATTATCTAGGATAGGCAAGCTGGCATTTCCCAGAGAATCTATATTTGCTCATGATCCATACTTTTTATAGTATTTGCAATGATGAGAAATCAGGATATGTGTTTAAAATCTTCTTTCTCTCTAAATCATTAACACATATGTAATCTACTTTTCCTTGGTTTACTAGTTTATGGGTGTGGGACTAAAAGAACACAGGAAGAAATGTTGCAAAAAAAAGGTGTCCCATTTCCAGTATAATTCCACATATATTTTAATATTTTTTTTTTCATTTCCATCATATGAATGTTCATTTTATTCATACAAATGTTTAACAGGATAAACCAATCCTGGAAGTGAATATTTTGTAAGACAATAATAACAAATGACCAGAAGTAAATTTTTAAAAAGGTGAAAAAAAAAGATTTTTAGCCCAAAGCAAATTTCAACAAGAACCATTTCACTTAGACATTAGTGCAAATTTATTTTGAACTGTCAATAGAGAAAAAAATAGTATTTTATTCATATTATAGTGTCCCATAAATTCCAGATTGTTCACTGCATTTTTGAATATGAGTATTTTGACATTACTAAAATTGCAAAGTTTTGTTCTGATTTGTTGAAATGGCCTGAAGCTCAGTGATGTGAATCACTTCAGAAATGAAACTTTCTTTTCCTGTGGTGTACTTCTTGAGCAATATGTTCTGTAGTGCCAGACTGCTCACAAACCTCCTTAGCATGTGAGATAATATTCACATCACACTTTGTACTCTGAGGGACATTACAGAAGACACGGCACTGCAGGGATGCTGCTCCATATGAAGGAACGAGACTAAAGGGATTTCTTGCTTTATAAGGGAATCCATGTGCTGTAAGGATACGTAGCCTTTTCTTTGAAGTCCTTGTTCTAAATGAAAATTCTCTGCTTTGACTCAAATAAAAGTTAAATTAAGTGTTTGTTAATTTTTTGAAAAGAAAATATGTCTTTTGGCATTATGAAAGGATTCTCACAGAACTCAGTTCTCCAGAAGCTACATTTACTCTTCCAAAATTCCATAACTCATATCCAGCTCTCGTTATAAATAAACTTCTTAAAAGTATTTAGAATATGCTCTGACGGATGCTACACATGGTTATAAGAAATGTATTGGACTGGGAACACACAGCCCATAACACATTCTATTCCCTAAAGCCAAGCAGAACAGGAAAATGCCCTGAGATGTCCTGAACAATCTGCAGAGTGCCTGGAGATCGTGGGGTTATCTTGTTCTGCCCTGGACAGTGTGGCAGGGTCCCAGATGTCTCGGCATCCTCACACTCACTAGCTCTATTGCCCTCTGCAACCCTGTTAATATGTGTCAGAGGCAGCAGGACTGCCTGAGCCTTAGCCCTGAAAGCTGGAGCACCACACTTTGCATTGGGAAATCAGCACCCACATGACACCCACCCTTCCCTCCCACCCCCCAAAAAAAAAAAAAAAAATCTGCTTGTGACTTGCTTGGTTTGCTGAACAATTTATCTGAGACCAAAAGCATCCTTGCTCCCGACAAATTCTACTGTCAAGATCTTGCTTCTGCATCAACAGAAAGTTTGAAACTATAGAGCTGACAAATTTGGGGTAAGTTTCTGTCCGTATTTCTTCACTTACAGAGATAAAATGGAAAATGCCCGTACCCCAAAATCACAGTCACTTAAAGGAGGGAGGCAATGACAGGTGGAACAAAGAAAAGTTGAGAGGGCATGCTGAAGGTTCAGCCTCTCTTCATCAGAGCCTGAGATGCAGCAGATTTTTCTGGCACATTATGCATATTCCTACTGTTAAGGTCTACAGGACAAAATAAAAAAAAAAAAGTAACTGGCAACCCTCACACATTGGGTAAATGCGAGACTTCCTATAAATATCTTCCTGTGCAATAAACATCTTGTTTTTCTTGCAATTTTGAGAAGGAGAGAGATAGAAAATGCACTCCCTAGAGCACCGCAGAAGAAATCTGCTGGGACCTCTCATGCTGCAGGAACTGCCACTGGGACTGCAATTCAGGCATAGCTCCTCACACTCCTGACCTGCCGCATTCTCTAAGGTGTCAGGAATACCCAACTGGAAAAAGAAAAACCACAGAAAAACTATTAATATAGACTGTGGTAACTTTCCATTGCCCAAACACAACCTCATATATTCCATATACAGGTTCTGCACACATATATTTTTTGTGTAGGCAGTATCTTACACAGCACAGATGACACAAGACACATTCTTTACTTCTTCATTACTCAGCTCATGTCTCTTTTATGTTTTCTTCCCTGCTTTCTATCTCCTATGGATTTACAGCCGAATACCAGTTCCCTCACAGTATTGCCACTGTTGCCTTTTGACTTATGTATGGTATCTTATCTACTTTAACAAGATACTTAACATTCTCTTTCTACTTCAAGATAATTGAATTGAGTTAGATTTATTTTAAAAAGAGTGCATTTCTATCAATCAGTCTCTTTATCTGCAACAACTTGATTCACCATGTAGTCGAATGCCATTTCAATATTTTAATAAAACTTACTGCATGAGAGAATATTTTTTAAACTCATTTTTATGTCTCTTTCTCATTCCACTATAAACTGTTTGGCTGCCACATGTTGGAGGAATCTAATTTAGATTTTAGACTCACTTGCATGATGGTATAACAGCACTGGTGAGGGAGTGGAGTAGTTACAGTAAAATATCTTTATGCTAATTGCTCAGTACTAATGTGTAATAAAAATATTTGTACACCAGCTTGTAGTCTACTTTGTATTGTCATCAGTATTTGCTAGTTTTATATTAATAGATTAATCTTTAATAGACTTCTGGTTGATCTAAGTAAAAAAACACATTTACCTTGCTCTTTTACACTCCTCTATCAGCCTGTTTAAATGTTTGCATTGCAGCATCACTGTGTACCTAAATGATCATCTGGTGTTTACCTTCCACACATGTGAAAGCACTGCATAAAGACAGAATAGTAATTCTTAAGCCTCATTTGAGAATAGCATGTCTAAGTAATGATACTGATATACACCACTAAAATATTCATAGTATGCTGTAGCATAATCTTGACATTCAGCACAATCATAGAACATTCATAAGCCTATGATTAAACTGATTTCTCCTCTTTAGATATAAGGAATATCTTGTCAGTATTGACTTCCATAATACAAAATAAACCCAGGAATAGTTACACTATTCACCTTATACTATATAAAGTTATATTTCTCTATTTTAAATATACTCCGTTCTTTATTTCTGTCCTCTAAACTCCTTTATTTTATATTTGTCCTTCATTTTGTCATCTGTGTTCTATTCTGCTGACAGAACTGATAATCTAATTTATTAAATAAACTTAGGGATAGAATGTCTTTTGTGGTGATAAAACATACTTTATTTGGGAGTATATTTTAAAATTCAAAACTGAAATTTCTTTCAAAGACACATGGCTTTTCCTTGTTTCCTCAAGACATTGGAGAGCTCTGAATGCTCCATGGATATGGATAATCCTAAAAAGCATAAAAAGAAGGGTGGAAAATAAATAGAATAATTTAAATTGCACAATGGATCTTGTTCTCCATCACGGTACTTGCATGAGTTGTTCATTGTTTCAAGAAAGTTCTTACAGCTTTAGTGAATTATGTTCCCTCGAATCTCAGAAGGAAGACCCATTGCAAAACTCAGAGTGCTTACACAGGTTTCATGATGTGGTGTTAATTTGACAGTCACAGGAATCTCTTGCCCAATTCAGAGCACTGAGTGCACTACGTATTTCCAGAGGGATCTATGTCCTTAAATTGACTTTGCTACGTGAGTGTGTTCTTAGATTGAAACTTCACTGTTAGATTGTATCACCATCTACTATGTCAAACAGTTCCTTACTTTGAGATTAGTATCACTAATTGAATTTATTGTGAATCAGAGTAAATCTATTCAATCTGGCCTTAAATTGTGGTGGTATACATATCAACTGGAGCAGCATTACGACATGGTGAAACAGGGTGCAGTAACGCTTACAGAACTTGTATAGAAAGCAACTTCCCTTTCCCATGCTTAATGAGGACTGTATTTTGAAGAACTAGTTAGACAGAGCTGTGAAAATGTGGTCTTCTCTAGAAATGCTTGCAGACATTCAGTTCTGAACACTACTCTTCAGAGACAGAGGGAATCAGGAAGTCAGAAATTTCACTGTAGTTATAAAAGAAGCATCAGAAGAGTATGTATCTTTTTGATCTAATAAGACTGTTTAAACAGTTTCCCAGTACTGTTAAACTGTTTCCCAAAAAAATAACAGGAAATATTTTAGTGACAGGCAGTGTATGGCCAGAGGTTCAAGGTTCAAGTGTATGGTATCAAGGTTATTGATTCACATAAAACTATAATTTATTCAAGTATTATGTATGCATAAAAAATTCTCTAAATATATTGCAGTGAGCTAATGAAGTTTGGGCTTGTGGAGACTTGGAATTCCCCACTCTTTAATAAGGATAGCATCATACATTGTCTTCCCCTTTGTTTCCCCCTCTCACATAGCTGGAAGAAACTGCACACTCTGTGGCTTTTAAATTTTTGTCCTATTTGAGTGAAATGTATCAACACATACAGAAGATATGAGGGCAGGACAGCAAAGTTACACCATGCAAATTTGCTGCTTAGGAGCTATATGCTACCTGAGAGGGATAGAAACTGATGAAGAGAGATTTTCAACCACAGAGCAATCTTACTGCTTTTTAAGTCAGACCTCTTAAAAGCAACATTTTTCATTAACAACTATGTTTACAAATAAGAAATAGCATGATAACAAAAAAATACAGGCCACTTGTGAGAAGAGAAAACAATCCTAAATATCATGGAAATACTCCATTACCTATAACTGTCAAGTTCTCAATAATAGTTCCATATTCAAATGTATTCCCTTTCTTTTCTGTTTTCCTCTTCTGAGTTTCTTCAAAGGGTTTGTCAAGACAACTTAATAATGTAACAAACAATTCAGTTCAAAGTGCAAAAAGGAAGTTAGCTTTCTAATTCATCTTTTTTTCCAGTACACAATGATCAGATTTTATCACTTCTTGATTTTTATTTGCATTTAAAAGCATGCTTCCTAGTCATTTTCTCCTTCCACCTGTTTGGTTTTGTAAATAAAGGTGACTAAGTCACCCTAAAATAAGTGTTTATAAGAAAGTCTCTCTGATTCTGTACCCTGCCATCACTGCTACCCTTACTCAAGCCATCTCTGAAAGTGGTTCTTCAAAAGGGCAGCCTAAATCCTGTATCAAGCAAAAAAATCATTTTAGAGGAATTCATAGTGTATTTCAGTAAGAGTTCCATGGAAAAGGTTAGAAAAAGGCGCTTGAGCTTGTCTGTGGCCTCCTTGTGAAAAGTAATGGTCTAGAATTTCTCCTATTTATGTGAAAAATTCTTCTCTGACCATCTTTTCTGTCCCCATCACCCATTTTAGAGCTATTCTCTCCTAGGAAATGTGCTGTATATGTGGACATCATAGGGACAGCAGTTATTCACTCTTGAATTAGACAAAAAAAACTCTCCAACAAAATGTGTTCTTTTGTCCTAGCTCCCTATTTAAAGCAATGTTAAGGGTCCTGTGATCTATATTTTAGCCCCCTGTTTTAAATGACGCCAAAATACAACGCTTTTAACTTTGTCTCAGAATTAATGGTTAGCTCAGAATTGAAAAATAGATTATCAGAATCTAAAATATGTTTTTAATGTAAATTAGGTATATTCATTAGTGATAAGGATTTTATGATTGCAGAATAACTAAATATGAGAATCTGTGTAAAGTTCTCACGAGTCTACACACATGATACATGTTGGGAAGCTGCAAATAGGAGATATTCCTAGCTCTGAATCGTTAGAGGCTAAATATAATCCCATGCTCAAAGTTCAATAGAAATATATTTTGATTCTTAACACCACTTGAAAGCCTCACTGTTCAATGTAGCTCTGATACCAAAAAAAGCTGCACAATGTTTTAGAATCTGCAGAAGCCACACAGTTCCACCGAGACAGAATATTTTAGAAAGTATGTGATGACTGGTTTATGACCCAGAGCATTTTGACAATTTTATGTAAAACAAGAATGTAGGTCAAATAAAACATTAGTATGAAAATCACTCTCTCATATGTCTATTATTCATAACGTCTAGAGTGGTCTCTTACTTCATCCCTGCTAAATAACCTTTCCTCCATGAATGGATAAATTCACCTTCAGGCAGAAACCAACCATAAAAGTCTAAACCTAAAGGTTGGAAAAAGTAATGAACAGTTATTCATTATTTCAAGATGAGCTGATAATTGAGAAAAGTCTAGAGACACTGATTTAGAGTAATTATAGATCCAGTAGTCTCAAAGTTATGTCAACTTTTAGTTTCCAACTGACTAATCTATTTAAGACCTCTTTTGTAGTAATGCAAAAAAAAACCTTTAGGTTCTCCAGCTTTTGTTTTTTGCACTGTCCTTGTTTACATAGCCTTGGGCTGAACTCTGAGCTTCAGCACCAACTGAAGCATACACATCCCTCCTGTTAGGCTCCCTATGTCTTTTTATTTCTCTGCATAATTCCCCCTCATTTCTATTTCCTTTCTCTGTTTTTTCTTTAACTAGGCTGACGTGATGTTACCACAGCCTTATGTCAGCTTTAGTTGGAGAACAACTTCTCCTACAGTGCTATGGTGAATTTGGGGCAGAGAGACAAATGCACTGTCCAGTTTCTGTCATATGTCTTTTTTGTCATCAAAAAACAGGCTCAGACTCAAAAAAATGCAAATCTCAAACCTTAAAAGCTCACATTTCTATTTTTTATTTTTTAGTCAGAAAGAATGCCTTTTATAATCTTTAACATAACTAAAATACTGTCAAGTTTAACATTTTCCTCTTAAAATCTTTCTACAGTCTATAGTAAAAAGGGAGTGAGTGATATTGTTAGAGATTAATGAGTATATTCTAAACATTTTAATTATTTTCTCCTCCTTGTGATTACTATTCTAAAACTACAAAAACATACCTAAAAATTACCATTTTAAAACTGTAGAGGCAATACTTAAAATATCTGATGTGACAGTAAAGTGCATCTACACATATGCTTCTGTTATTTCAATTGATAGTAATTCCTATTTCCAGTGCTTTGAAGGAAAGGGTTAGAATTATAAGCATAAGATGAAATAGAGCTCTCCAAAACATGGACACTTGGCTTTGCATGTTTGTTTGTTTTTGTTTTGTTTTTTTTTTTTGTCTAAGATATAAAATTATAAAATTATTTTCTATTTTATTTATCTTTAGTATATTTTAAGCAAAATGCTCAATTTCCCAGTAGTTATGAATGAATGTACATAATTAAAGCTGTATCAAATCTTCCTTTTATATGGAAAATGTGCAATGAAGATGTGCAAAAATAAAACACTTCCTCTTAGGAACTTTGCATACAGGACAGACAATTGAGTGAAGCTTGGCCTCTTCTGTCAGGAAAATATGTATCTCTGACTTAACTTGTTAGGCTGTTATGTGAAACCATTCAAGCCCCCTTTGTGCTTAGTGTTCTCTAACACTGAGTCAAAATTTTAACATATATTTCCTATTATATAGATGTAGTATTCTTACATTTCACCCTTTTTTGTTGTTGTTGGATGTACATGTTTATCTGGAATATATGTGGCTAAGAAACAGCAGTTTTAAAGCTTTTGAACAGTTTTGTGAAAGTATTCTAATCATGCTTATTCTGTTTCTGATATAATCTGGGTGGATATACCTCATAAGTGATCATGAGTTATTAACATTTTTTTGTAATATTAGAGAAATTAAATCTTAATTAAACAGTGTATTTATCTCTTCAAGGCAAAAATCTAACACCATATAGTTTTGTCTATTCAAAATGGAAAAATAACTCTTTAATTTAAGTTGTTCAACATGCTATTTATATGTTACCAGAAGGTGGGCTACTTATTCCACTTCTCCCCATGCTAAATTTGAAGTGAGTTGTAGTTCCAAGAATGTCTTAAACACCTCTTGCCTAAAATTATCACACACCTCCATACATGCATTTGTCTATGGGGGTACAAAAGAGTTTCTGAGGGACTAATTTCTACCCTGCAGGAGAGCTTAAAACAGGACCCTTATCTGAGGGAACTTCAGTTCTCATTCTTGCTCAGTTCTACCATTTACTACACTCTTTAGAGGCCTTAGCTCATTAGGTACCAAGCACTCCAGGGATTTCATTATAAAATACACTACAGGGAACATTGCTTTGAAAGAAATTCCCATCAAGCTGTCATCATCTGGCAATTATACCAATGTTTCAATTTCTTGTTACGTGGCACTTTCTCCTCAGTGAAATTCTCCTGAGTCGAACCAGAAGCAGGCCAGGAATCCTGATCCAAGTGAGTGGCACTGTGCAGGCTGCCTTGTCCAAACCATTCAGATTTGCTAATTCAGCACTGATTCCAGATGAACTTTGATTTAATTTATGTGAGAACACACTGTGAAATTTTTGTTAAATTGTTTAACTTGACTGGGGAGTATTTGTGCTCTAGGAAGGTTAACTTTGTCTCTCTGACAATTTAGCTGGATATTTCATCCAACATCCATTAGTGTCAGTCCAAAGATTTCTTTTGATTACTATAGTCTTTGGATGATGTTCTAGAGCTCTAATTGGCCATCTGTGTGCATATTTGCTATGGCCATCCAACATACTGGATCTGGCCGCTGCATATACAGTTTCCAAAAACCATTTCTGGTAACGGACCTTAAAAAGCTATATTCGATAACTATTTTAGAACATTCAGCTGAAAATATGACAAAAAATTCTATGAATTCTATATGAATATGAATGCATGTTAGTATCTGCATTTAAGTGTACAGACAGCACTAGGTTCATGAGTTTTCTTTTAGACACCTTTCAACTCTGGATAAAATAGGGATCTTAAAAATATTATGCATAATCTTTTCTTCCAGTGAGGAATTATATATATTTTCAAAGCTGTTGAAAATCTTTAAAATAAAGTTCTCATTTTGCCACTTGAAATGATAGTCTGCTATTCTTTACAGTTACTACAAAACTTTATAAAAATCCCTTGAAAATACATGCACAATTCTCATTTGAAAAGGTACTTAAATTAATAAAAATTAAGTGAATCATTAGTTATGAAAACATAAATAGAAATTAGTCTACAGAACTTCTACTGTCAGGTATTCAGCAATGTTGTGGTTCAGCCCCAGGTGTCAGTCGATAACACCCCACAGCTGCTCACCCACTCCCTCTCCAGCAGCACTGGGGAAAGAGAATTGGAAGGGTAAATGTAAGAAAATTCATGGGTTGATAGAAGAATAGTTTAATCATAGAAATAATATAATAATAACATTAATTCCAATAATTACATCAAAGAAATAATCATTATAAATATTTTTATTTATAAAAATAACAATGATAATAATAATTTAAAAAAAAATTGCCATGAAAAGGAAAATAAGAGAGAGAAATAAGAAATAAAACACAAGAAAGGCAAGTGATGTGAGTGAAAGCCACTAAGTGACTTATGCTCAGTCAGTCCCCAAGCAGGAGCCTCCACACCAACCATTCCCTAAGTTTTGGACCACCACTGTAAAATGTCTGTAACGTGTCCACAATTATCCACAAAATATCCACTAAGTTCATTTGGTCAAAATCTTGGGGCTCTGTCTGTTCTGGTATCACTTGGGACAGGAGACAGGAGGTGCTGGGTGGCACTCGGGGGCACCAGAGGCTGATCAGGTGCAGTCACTGCAGCACTTGCACTGCTTCTTGTAAGGCTTCTCCTCCACCAATTCATGTGGCTCCTGCTCTAGAAATACGTGTAACATGCAACTCAAATAATGGATTACAACAATTTATAGGTGTTTCCACTACAATCTCCACCCTGGTACCTATGGACCAGTTTATAGCATTTAACATTGCAACAAACTCCTCCACTTGTTCTTAAACTGGCTAGAAACAAAGGACTCCTGCTGCAGTAATTTCCACAACATGCAACTCAAATCCCAGGGTTCAGCAATTTAAAAGTTTTTCCATTGCAGTCCCAACCCCTGTTTCCTTTGAACCAAACCACAGGGTTTGACATTTCAGTGAACTTCTCCCCCTGATCCTGCTCCACAGACCTAGGCTTATCTACAGTCCCTTAGTGTTGTCCCAGCTCCAAGTGGAGCCTTGTCTAGGAGCCACAGTCTCTCCAGGGATATACTTACTGCAGACCACAGCCTCTCTGGGATGTGGATGTTCCAACATGTCCTTCTCTGCATCCCATGATACCTGCAGAGATAATCTTGTTCAGCATGGCTTCACCCACAGCAACAGTCCCTTGAGAAGTAAACGTGCTCCAACATGGCCTTACCCAGGGCTGAATTCCCTCCAGGGGAGTCCCTGCTCTGTTATGGGTTTATCCATGGTAAAGGTGTTCCAGCATGACCTCATATACAGTCGCTCATGCGTCAAGGTGTACCTGCTGCAGCATGGACTTTCCCTTGAGCCATAGTTCCTTCAGAGGTACCCCTGCTGTGCCCCAGACATAACCATGGCCATAGATACTTCGATGTGTACCTCGGACTCATCCAAGGCCACAGATGCTTCAGGGTGTCTTACATGGATTCATCCATGAGTCCCAGACTCTTCGATTCAAGTTCACAAAGGAGTCCCAGCCTGTCCAGTACAGCAGCAGAGAAACAGCAGTGATGCTCTGCCCATCTGCCAGACCAGCCACATCACCTCTGCTGTGTTCAGAATTCTCCCAGGACACTTCAGTAAGGTGATCAGCAGTACAGAAGCACAGCACAGCAGTAACAGCTATAAAGTCAGTATGGCACATTCCACTATTATCTGTCATTATTTTGAAGCCTTTGAGCCCTACACCGGGTGCAGTCATGGTTCTATTCCAGATGAAAACTGAGCACCACACAGCTGCCCTCACTCACCCCAGTGGGACAGGGGAGGGAATCAGAAGAGTAAATATGAGAAAAGTCATGTGCTGGGATAATAGGCAAAGCAAAATCTGCATACACAAGCAAAGTAAAACAAGGAATTAATTCACCACATCATATGGGCAGGCAGGTAATCAGTCATCTGCAGAGGAGCAAGGCTGCCTCATGCATAGCAGTGACTTGGGCAGACAAACAACATCTCTCTGAATGACCCCCCTTCTCCTTCTTACCCCAGCTTTGATGGCTGGGCATGATTCCATACAGTATGGAATATCCCTTTGGTCAGCTGGGGTCACCTGTCTCAGCTGCATCCCATCCCAACCTTTCATGCACCCACAACCTCCTCACTGGTAGGGTTAGGTGAGGATCAGAAAAGTCCTTGACTCTGTGTTAAGTCCTGCTCAGCAGTAGCGAAAACATTTCTGTGTTAACAAGACTGCTTTCAGAACAAAAGCAAAACACAGCCCTATACCAGCTACTGTGAAGAAAATTAATTCTATCCCAGCCCAAACCAGCAGAACTAAGAAAATTCATGTAACTAAAGATAGCAATTTTTCCAAAGCATAACCATTAATGCTTCTCCCTAGAAAAAATATCTTATTAAACTTAAAACTTTTTCATAGTGGTTGTTCATATTCATGGAACGCATTTGGAAAACAAACTTTGTTTCCTACTGTAATTATTTATATGTTTATTTGTATGCTTATGCATGATCTCATGTGTCTGGAAGTAGACTAACCAAAGTGTATATTCTTTTTAATTCTTACTGTATATACTCACTATATACATATAAACATATATACTCTATATGTAATAAGTATTATATGCAATATTAGTTTTTTTGTGTTCTCTTTTACATAATGTGTTCAAAATGAACAATGATAGAACAATCATTACAAGAAATAAAAAATTTTCATTCTTCTTTGACTATCACTATCTTTGTTCTCAAAAATTCTGTTAATGCACCAACTTTATGAAGAGCAGAATAAAAATGGTACTAGAGTTGAATCTGAGAGACATACATAGTTTTCTCACAGAATATAGCTTCCATATCTAACAAAATGAAAACCACAGAAGAAACCTCAATTTTAACTTGCTTGCATTTTATGTAATAATACAGACATGGGACAAATATCTGCCAAATATGTTATTCCAGCTGGCAACGTATTTCATTTTCTTGCAAAGGTATATGGCAAAAACCATTCAGTAAGCTTTCATATCTGCATCACCTTTTAAAGGCATTATTTATATAATCTCTCTCTAACCTATTCAATGGAATCTTGTTGGTGTACTCCAGGATTATATTCTTAGTTTTTCTGATCTGTGAGACATATGGAATTTTTCACAAGGAAAAGCAAATATACATAAAACCAGAACCTAAACCAGAATTACAATCCTACTTTTGAAGTCCGTTTTCATTTTGCATCTCTTTTAGCAGCAGCAGTGATGTTACATTTTATTACAGGAGAAAAACAGCAAATGGGCAGTTTGCTAAAGAAGAAAACCTAGGGCAAGTTACAAAACAACTACTTGGAAATTCAGGTACACTGCTAGAACAGCAAGTTCTTATTGTCCTCTAAAGAGAAGAAAAACAAAGCAACCCATTGAACATATTTCAGAGCATATGATAGAAAAGAAGAATCTGAACAAGTAGAGATAAGAAACAAAATTGCTGTGTGTCTTTTTCTTAAAATTCCAACATCTTCACAAGTAAGGGAAAAAGAAAAAACAAATAAAAGGGGAAAAAAAAAAAAAAAGTGAGAAAATTTTATCCCCCTGTAGCTGAGGTACAGTATCTCCCATAACCAAAGTGCCCAGGAGAAAAACTGTCCAATGATGAGTTCAGACCACAGCAAGGTCACATCTGATAACAAAATAGTTTTGAATAGATCAATGTAGCAGAAAGAACATTATATCTCAGATGAACTGCAACAAATGGGACAGATCCCAGATCTAACTGGGGTCATGTTTCTAAATGTAACTAGATAATGTACCAAGCCATGTTAATGGAAAAGCATGGCTCTTTTTGCCCTGTGGGTTAACTACAATAATTTTTGCCACTTAGATCAGTGATACCTTGATGCTGTAATTACTCACTGCATGTGTCCGTCGATATTTGCAATGTGCTTATTTACTGCCCACTTTCCAGTTGGAAAGCTGCTGTGGAAATTGCAGACAGCTTGTCGTGTTGGAAAATAAGTCCATGTAATTTTTTTCTTTTGCTATTTTAGAGGAGCAAGCAATTTTTCAGCTTTGCTGTATCTCTACAGCTGTCTGAGCCTGCAGAATCATGAACACAGAGAAGCTATATATGAATTTTGCTGAAACTTAAAAATTACTCTAGTGTTAAATATGCAGCATGTACAGATTCAGAGGTGGATCAGGGGGATGGGGGAAGGAGTGGGGCTCAAACTCTAAGTTTTCTTTACCTCAGAATATAAAACCCTTCATTACATGGATTGAAGTTTTCTAGAAAAAAAAAATCTGGCCATTTGCTCTGCATATCTTGGCTGTGAATAAAACTAAAGATCAGAAGCTCACTGTCTTTAAACTTCAATTCATTATGTGACTCCCAAGCAAAGCAAACAAGTAAAATTATATCCAGCCATCAATGTGTCTTCTCCTTTTGGGGGGTTCAGAGGACATGTAAAAGCTTACAGCACTGATATTGTTTATGCTTCCTTCATAGCAGAGGTACACTGTGTGCATGTAAATGTTTCTCTTGCAGTCTAATGAGTGAAAGTTTTAGGGTACTGTATACTGTATTTTCACAGGACCTCTTTTAGAGAAGTTATAGAAGCTTCTGTCTCAATTTCTATGTTCCTATATACTACAAATCAAAAAATGCCTACTCATCACTTCAATAGATTTTAGATTACTATGAAGGGATTTATCAGAAGGTGAAACATTTTGATCTCTGCAACTGCTTTAATTTATGCTAGAAACAGTCAATGTGCTAACAAAAACTTCTACTGATTTGCTGAGTTACCAGTGTTTATAAACTCAGATTTCCAGACTTGACATCCAGAAGCATTTCTCATTTCCTGTTATGAATTGTCAAATAAGAATAAAATGGGAATATATGTCATTCATGCAAAGGACACAATTTCTCTTGATATTAAATCCTTTCATTTCTGTTTAGTCTTAATTTTTAACATGTATGTAAGCAATTGTTGTTACACCTACAGGTATGATTTGACTACAAAGTTACAAGAGGGAGTGACTAAGATTTTTTTGAAGTTATGAAAGATCTATGTTACACATTTTAAATAGCCAGCAACCCTTCTTTCTCTTAAAAGTATCAATACTTTTCTGTTGCATTTAAATTTTTCAAAGCTTACATCTAACACATTATGTCATGCTCTGAGAAAAAAAGATTGATAAAGGACCAATGTATAGTTTATTAAGGAACAATATTCGTGGACAGCATAAAGGAGCTTGCAGGTATTAAAGAAAACACTTCCAATAAAATGCTGTCAACTTTTCACTTATAGTGAGTTTAAAATAGCTGACATTGTAATATGACTTGCCATAATAGGTCTATTCCAAACGAATAACTGAAGTAATAGAGATTGAAAATGGAGTAGTTGCCCAATCTCTGTAAGTATTATTTTTTTTGGCATTGGATGACATTTTGAAAAATGTTTGCATTTTGGAACTAAAATTACTTTTCTTTCCTGTAGCAAACTGAGTTGGCCCAGAGCTGATGGGCAAAAGGGGCACTCAGAAAGTTGTCTCATGGTAATCTTACTGCAAAATTGATGCAGAGGGAACTTGCAGTCCAATAAAAACAAATAATACATTACTTTTATGCATATTTGAACTGTGTGCAATTTTCTGTTTTACAAAGAAACTTGTCAGATTCTCATAAACAAACCAGAGACCAGTAGCAAAACATTGGCTATATGTCTCTTTTAGCTGAATTTAGTGTATGACAGAGATGCAAATCTCACTGTTCTTCACAAGCAAGAAGCTGTGAGAAGGACACTTTAACATGACAGCTAAACTGAAGGGACACAAGGAACTATTACAACTGCAAGTTACATGGAGCGTGAATGAAATTACAATTAGCTCTTGGGAAATTTGTTGACAGAAACTCTGTATCAGACATGCAAACTCATTAAAATCAGAACAATTTGTCTTAATAAGCTTTTTTGGGAAAATTGCTTAGATCCAGGATGGATTCCCTCACTAAAACAAGAGAAAGAAATCAGAAAAATCCATAACCCAATGGCTAATAAGACAACAAATTTCAATAGTGGAGCCATCACATGGAAATGGCATAAAACAGTCTAAAGCTTTGAATCAACTTTGGTCAACTTTTATGTTTTTCCAAAACATTGGAAAAAATATTTTCGCAGCATTAAAAGATCTCTCATTCTAATGAAAGAAAAAGAAATTCTATTACTTGAATGAAAAAGACATTTTCTTTTGGAAAAGTGGAAATGGAATTCTGTTCCAATTAGCCGTAAGGAATGTATGGATTATAAGTGTATTAATGAAATAAGTGGAAGTTATAATCAAATGTGATTCTGTCTTAGGATTTTTTCAATGTGTTAAGTGGCAAAACATTGTGTCTTTGTGTCCTTACTAGAATGAACATTTCTGATGGCACAGTTCATCCTCCTACAGTTTGAGAAATACCAAGGAAACATACGAATTCTTTATGCAATTTCTGCAAGTTATGATGTATTTGGTTAAAGACAGTTGCTGAGAGGATGAGTGGAAAAATTGGCTCTATTCTCATTCTGAAAATTTCTTTTGGATAAAAGGCCTCACAAAGCAGGGGAAAAAGAAATGTTCCTCCTAGGAATAACTGGAAAATCCCAAAGTAATGCAAATTACTCACTGAAAAACACTGTTTCTTTCTGAAAAAAGACGGTTCTTCCTGAACAAAACCTGTAACCTTGTGAGGAGTACGAGTTTGTCTTGCAGTGGAAGGATTTCATAGCCCCAGAGATGGCCATAAGAATGTTTGCCAAGGTGTTCAGGAGACTGAGCAGTTATTCACATCCGCAGAATCACCCTGTATTGCATGGACAGCGAGCCTGGGGAAAAGTTCTAATGATGAAAAGGGAGGGGTAAGCTTAAGGAGTAGAAAGCCTTCAGTGAGTTTTTAAAGAAAAAGTAGACAGATAATCAAATCAGTTTTGAATAATAATTTTTAATTCTATGATTAACTAATACACTTAAGGAAATCCCTTTCCCCTTTAGAAGCGCTGATCATCCTATTTTCATATTTGACCAACTGATTAATGAAACTCTTTTAACGGAGAGCAATTAAATATGTATTGCTCTAGATGTCGATAACTATCTATCTAGAAAGATCATTCTACCTCTCAATTACTTTAATAAAAGACTACATTTACCCTTGCAAATCTTACTTCTCTCTCATTTTTAGTTGTTTTACCTTATTGGTGAAGCTTTCTTTTTTCACTGTACTCCCCAAGGTACCACTGTGACTCCCATCTGCTTCATGTTCTTGTGACTCCTGCAACCCAGACAGAAAACGTTGAAGGGTTTTTCCAACCCAGGATGTCCTCGTCCTGATAAGCAAGCCACATGCTAAGGAGAAATGCTTTCTATTTATCATATCATGTGTTTTTATATCATCCAGGCAATCACTTACCATTGAACTAACTCTGAATTCATCTGTAACACAAACCTTCCAAATTAGAGTGTAGTTCTGTGAAAACTTCTTTCAGTGAAGACCAAGAATTATGTGGCTCATTTTGGCAAACTTTACCTCCTGAACTGACAGCAGTACATCCTGGTAGTCACTGAATATCAAACAAACGTGAAGTGAGATCAGCAAGTCTTCAGCATTTTGCAAGGCTTACTTGAAAGGAGTAGCACATCTACTGTTTCAACATTTTCACATTCAAAAGAAACAGAGTTTTAACATGTCTGAGCATCCACAAATCCTTCTCTGAATATATTAGATATTTTTATGTGTAACAATATTAAATCTTGCTTATCTTTAAATAGTGTACACTGTATAGCATTCAATTTTCTGTATCTGTCTTTAGAAAAAATGCTGATATGAAATTGTTCCATATTGAAAATCTGTTTTCCCTGATGGTATCAATGTATTGTATAACCTTGAAAATACCTCCCATCAGTGCCATAGTATAGTGTTTATTTGCACATTAAAAAACTGTTTTACAGTTTTATCCTATGTACATACCGCACATAAATAGAATATTCATTTAAATGTCACCAGACATATGTCTAAGACAGGAAACATTCCAAAAGACATAGTGAAAATTACATTATGATTACTTTAAAACAGCACCATAACTGACATTACTGTGGCTAGAAATTAATCATACAAGAAAATAAAGTTAAAACAATATCCAAAATCGTTATAAATCAAATTATATTGTCTTCTGTAGAAGTTGCTCTATTATTTTCTGTGCTCAATAAAGAAACAGTAAATAATGTGAAATCTAGAAGTAAATATGCAGTTTATTCTACATTCATGATTAAAATAGATTAAAGCTCAGAAATGGCTATATCCACCAGTTCTCTGCTATCTATACTTTTTTGGTCTTCAAGATGCATTCTCTTTCTCACCGAAATATATTGCAATATTTTCCAGTTTTCTATCCCGTACAAAATGTTCTCATGCATTTTGATCAGGGTGGAATACTGCCCCAAGGCACATTTGTCCCATCTTCTGAGTCATTGCACTACACTCTGTTCCTCAAAGTAAGTAAGTAAAACTTTTTCTTTCTCTTCTTGAGAACCAACATCAAAATTCATGCTTCTGGAGTTACCCTGTGGACTGCAACTCACACCTTTTGATCTGTCTTGTTGCTCATTGCCTCCCCTGCACAGCCAGGTCACTCCATGCCTCTCAGCACAGAGGTTCTCTACAGTCAGAACTGCTGGACTGTCACTATGGGATCTCTCCAGACACAACTGCTGGACTGTCTCTTTGGGAGCAGAGTGAGCAGGGTCACCACAAGTCAGTCACAGCTCCAGTACCTCCTGGCAAAGGGTTTTGAAGAAGGAGTAAAAGGAAAACCAAGCAGCTTCAGCTTGTCCAGTGAGGATGTCTGGTGACTGGGAAAAGAGTAATATCAAGTCATGGGGACTGGAGGATGCAGTGTTGCAAAGGGAAAGTCTGAGAGAAAAAAAAAAAAAAAAAAAAAAAAAAAAAAAGAGGAATATTCAGGGAGAATAGAAGGACAGGGAGAACAAAAACACAGGATGAATGTGAAGACCAAAAAAAGCAGAAGAAAACATTCCCTGATGGGAAAGGATTGTCTGTGATTTCAGGTCACATCAAATGTAGATATTATTCCAGTATGAAAGATCCAATTACAAAATTTAATTTTTTAGAAATTACAATTTCTATAGTATGTCACCTCCATGTGCTTCTGTCATTTCAAGGAACTAGACTTCAGGAATAGATAGTTGCACTTTCTTTCCTTCTCTGCTTGACAACATAACATTAAGAAAAGAAATGATCCTTTCCAGTTCCTCAAAATCAAAGTTTTCATCTCCCTTCACAGAAGAGTGCAGTGGCCGTAAGCAGCAACTGTGTTTCTCCTTCTATTCTCCCCATTTGACTTTCTGGCTTATCCACAGTATGTGGTAGGGCAACAGAATATCTCAGATCCTGATGACACATCTGGTCTCCCAGAGGGGAACTTCAATCCTACTCCTGTCCAACCTGTCAGACACTCACTCCAGCAGACATTTAAAGGTACAATGTATCTATTGCATGGGTATAGGATATCCAGACAGCTTTAATTCACAGAATTTTGAGTGTTTGTGTTTAGTCTGTGTGTTTTGATATTGTGGAAATCAAGCTGAATTCTAGATTATTAAGGACAAAAAAATGCAATATCCCTTTCCAGTATAGAAGTTAATCAGGCTAAGAGACAACCTTATGCATAATCTCTATATTACTGATAAAATACTGACACAAATAGATGGCATTACAAAATGGTCTAATCCTTTAAGAGGCCGAGTGTCCTGAGAGATGCACAGCAGACTCCACTCCAAATGAAATTAGTGGGCCTCTGAGACCCAGCATGTCATACGACCAAATCCTTTAACTATGTTAAAAATTCTTTCTACAAAAATAGTAATGAAAAAACTCTAACAACCAACCCTTCTCATCGTGCCAATGCAAATGAGTAACAGATTGGCAACAGCTCACACGTAGAAGTCTGTGAGGCAACACTGAATAAGGGGTGTAATTAAGGATAAATTGCTGTAGAGGAACCAAGGGCTACACCTTAAATTGCTTACTCTGAGGGTAGTCTTCTGAAATTAGAAGTACTACCCATGGGAATGAATATTCCCTAGTTCATCTGAAGCTGAGGATGTATGAGACATTCATTTCTAGGAGACCATACTCTTGCTTTCTCCTGAATCACTTCCAATGCCAAGCTTCTCTCCATCTTGTGCCAGTATATATATTTGTGCAGCTCCATAGTCATTTGGATTAACAAATACATCTCTTTAGGGTGAACAGAGAACCAAACATTTTATTTAGAGATAGATCCAGGCCCTGGAACACCTCTTGTCTTGGTTCATTGTGTGAACAGCTGTTTTGGCACCAGGATGAGGATGGAAAGGACTGAAGTAGTAGATTCTACAATTTTACAGTCAGCTTTTCTCTTTTCAGAGAAAATTGTAGACAGATGCCAAAAATCCAGTTCCACCGTCCACTTTTACTCTCTCGCACTGCCAAGCATGCATCCCACTTTTGCCTTTGTCAGAAGAGCTCCTTCTAGGGGTATGGTTAGACTTAAAATAGGGATAGGAGCCTAGCCAGGACCACTGCTTTGGCAGGAATCTGAAAAACACCTGGGAAAATCAAGAAAGGAGTGGAAGTTGAGAAATGCCCAAGTTGTCCATAGCAGCAGGGATGCTCAGTGTAAAACTATGGACCCTGGATGGCTTTACAGCTTGACTTTAAATTACTCCTCTGCTTTAATCTTTAGCACAAAAATTGTTGCAATAGATTTCTGTCAAGGAACTTCTCTTTCAGGAAATTAAAGGAAAATTTTATTCTTCTACTTCAATTCCTCCTAAGGGGTCACTGTAAAAAATTCAAATTGTAATTAACAAAACATCAAGAAACACATCTCCAGGTTTCAGCAATATGTGTTCCACAGCTGTGGGATAATAAATGGTTCACACTACTAACTGCAATATTCAATCCTTAAAATGGTGTTTTATTACCAGGAGTTAATGTGTACGAAGTACTGTCTCTGTCACATAACACAGGTGTGAAACACACTGTCCCAGGGCAATACACAGCTCAGAAGTTTAGGAAAAGATTCAGAAACTGATGAGGCATTTCTCACAATGTATTATCAGTAACTTGCAATTACTAAGAGGAAAAAGGACTTTCTAGAAAAATTTTCAGTCTGAAAAAACTAACAGTAGTATATCAGTAAGCAATGACTGCTGCAACAAAAATAATTTTAAGATTTGTAACGTTGAAACTCTTTCTCACAGCAGCTTAGTATTAGAACTATCTCAGATTAAGAAATACACCTCTGGCACATCCTTAGGTCATTACATGCAGCATACTTTAGATGACAATGATTAGTGAACTCCAGATTCTAAAAATTCTTCAAGTCAAACACACTGTCTTTTGATAATTCTTTATCTTACAAAGACAGCTCAAGGCTCAGTGCTTCCATTGGGTAAAAATGTAACCCTTTGGCCTGAAAAATCCAGCTGTTGCTCAGATAAGTATGTCCTGTATACAAGGATAGTCTTTTGTTGTTCCTGCTGATAAGGAGGCAGTGCCCTAGAGGATAGGCAAAGCATTAAAGAGCAAATTTCTGTTAAGGGGAAAAAGAGAAGAAAAAAAACACATAAAAACCAAAAACTTTTTTCTTTTGAGCACTTTATTCCACAGTTGTTCAGATCAGACACTCTTGCATCTTACCCTGAAGCATCTGGCGCTGGCTACTGTCAGGGATTGGGCACTGACTTACAGCAATTCTTAAAGAACTAATGGTATATCAAAAAATTAGTGTTTCATGTATGATATAACCTTAGGGACTATTTTAGACATTCAAGCATATCTGTAGTTTCTACACCATCTGTTATATAAAAAAGGACAAACCTGAGAGAGACTTCTGCCTCTTTACAGAAGAAACAAGAGACTTCTGAAGGTCATATTACCCTTAATGCCTTCTCAGAGTTTCTCATGGCTTTGGAGGGATGACCTAAACTTCAAGGGCAAATTCAATGTCCTAAATTGTCTCATAAGTCTTCTATCATCACCACAAACACAACCTCCAGTTTAATTATTTCAACATTACATGATAATTCTCTCAAAGACTGCACTAAAAAAAAATAAGAAAACAGAAGAAAAATCAAAAACGGTTCTTTGTAGTACAGGTTATGAGTATGTTGCCAAAATTAAGACCTTTACTTTTTTGCAGGCAGTTATTCATGCTGGCTTTGGAATTAATGGGCTGCACTTGTGGTCTCAGGATGCTCATATATCCTGTAAAGATGAGGACCACCTGCTATTACAGTCTACTGTAGTACTCAACCTTCAGCAGCTCTACATCTGAATTGAGCTACTTCAAGCACATCTCTGATGTGCTTGAGTGCACTCTGCTGTGTGACTTGATCCATCTGCCCTCTGTAGACCTTGAATAGCCTCACTAGGACCCAAGCACACCTGGACCGAACTGCACCTCACCCCTCATCATTCTCAACCATTTCCTCTGCCACGCAGTCCTTTTATACCTCCTTCACACACAACTGAGGGCCAAGGCAACCCACACATCTTTGAACTGGAGCCACAGGCTGCTAATAAATTGAGGGAAAGGGAGAGGAAGGCCTTTTATCTGATTTGACTCATGTTGCTCTTCTGAAAACCAAAATAGTGTCCTTCTGATCTATTTTCAGTTCTGAGTGTCAGCACCCAGCATCCTATTTACTTGGATGGTTTACAGAGCCCTGCTCCTAACACCCTCTACAAAATTAGTATGTTGTATTAACACAAAAGATGGCAACATTTGGCAGAGTGTCTAATAAGTAGCTGTCTACCTGTAAAGCCAGCAGTTTAAATTATCTGAAAGGCTACTAATTCACCATATGTTAGAACACAGGATTATCCCGAATACATATGTGGATGGACACTTGCATAGTCAATATCAACTCCTTAAAATCCTCAGATTATAGAATGAAGGTAGAATTTCCATATTTATAATACTTAAACATTTTTAATATTTAGAACCCAGTTTTTCTTTATTGTTCTCCCTCAAACATGTAAATAAATGAAAATAATTCCATTTATTTCAGAGATAGCTATATACTCATCATACTTATGATGAAGTATGATGAAACTCATCATTCAGTTAAAACTGACACATATTTTGTGATTTCAAATAATAATGATTATTTTTTCCAAGTAATTATAATTTTACTTGCTGGATGCAAGAGATTCTTGAGGGGGCCAGAAAACAGTCTTTAAAGATAACCACATGTGTAAATCTACTCTTTATTTGTGTTTTCAGCATAAGTTCATGTGGGCTGCTTGACCCAACTGATTACTACAAGAGAAAGAATGAAGTTGTTTTGAACCAAATTTGAGAGGCACATTCAGTTTCAATAACTCTTTAATTATTTCTCTGAGGTAAGTCACCTTCTGGGGATTTCATTTTCTTTTAAAGTTAATAGGAAAAGAATGAGGAATTGCATTTGAAGTAATTCTGTTTGGGGAAAAATCATGGAATCAGAGAATCGTAGAATGGCCTGGCTTGGAAGGGACCTTAAAGGCCATCCAGTTCCAGCCCCACTTGCCATGGACAGGGACACTTTCACTAGACAGGTTGTACAGAGCTCTGACCATGGCCTGGGACACTTCCAGGGATACAACATTCACAACTTAAATGGGAAAATTCAGTTTATCTAAAAAACAACAGTAAAATACTGTATCCATATCAAATTCATCTGCTTATCAGCAGGATATAAGAAAGAAAATGTTAAATATGTAGGGAGATATAATAATCCCTGATTTTGGAAAATATAGGAAGACGCATGTTGTGAAAACTGTGGAACAAAATTACAGGGTATTTAAATCACTTCTATAATCCTGGGATCCAGCTCTGGGGAAAAAAAAATGTCTCACTTAAAACAGTCTTTCCAGGTTTCTCAATACCACAATTCCATTGTTATCTTACAGTGTTTTTGACTGTGGAAAATGTACCTTTACAAGACTCCTGCTCCATAACTCAGGTATTTATGTTTTGCAGCTTGTAGGGAGGCATGACTCATGGCAAAGATGTAGCATCCCTTTCCTCTCACAACCATTTCCTCCCTCTCCTCCCCACTCATCCCCAAACCACTGATAAAACTTGTTTGCTAAAAGTATGAGCTTAAAAATGCTCAGGAAGAGAAGCTCTTGCTGTTGGCTCTTGTACTCCAGCTCCAGACCTGGCTAAGTCTCTTCTTCAGCTTTGCTGCCCAAGCTCTCAGTGCAGAGAATTGATGGATGGGATGAGGGAGCTAGTCCAGATTATTTTTGTTCCTTTCCTTGGTTTTAGGCTTGATTTGGACCTGTTCCCCATTCAGCCCATGAGACTGCAAAACTTTGATGTGTAAGCCTATCCAGTTTCCAGCACATTGTAGAACAGGGACAATGCTAAGTGGTAAAGAAAGAAATAGAGAAATACCTTCAGTCAGCATTTCTGGAGAGACAAGTTATCATGGGAATAGACCAAAGAGTCAGCTTTGTGTTGCCTTCTACAACTACAACTGGCTCCTTAGGATGGCAGAGTGGATAATAGAATTATTAGAAAACAGGTATTTTCTTTATGGCCTTTGAGAAATAGCTAGGCAATCCAATTAAAATAAATCCCTGCTCCTCCTCTTCCTTCCCCTTCCCCTCAAAACACATCCTCAGAAGTCTCCCAGTTGCAAACATGCCTTTTAAGTCCTTTCCCTTCATCACTTTTTGTCTGGAGTTAAGGCAAGAAATGAGAATGAGCCTTTCACACCTAAAATGTCACCTCAGTAACTGCTGCCATGACCAAAATAAATCATTCTGATATATTTCATATGCTTTTATTTTTAGAAAATAATTTCAGATGAAAACATTATTCATACTACTTAAATAGAGAATATGGTTTTAAAAAAGAGCTTTCTAAGTTTTACTGAAGTCAGAAGGAGTCATGTACCATTGATTTACTTGACAGCAAGCAGCAATGAAATTATATTCATAGCTTACATTTTATTTTTGACATAAGAGGAAAATACTGGTGCTGCAAATAGGTCTGAAAACACACAAGATGTGAAAATATGCAATTAAATCTCTTTGAAGTGACGGGTAATGACAATGAAACAACTTCTGCAGTAATATATAATTTGCCATAAGTCCTTCTGTGTTCTAAGACCCCTTGGAAAGCATTTATCTATGTGACTGATAAATCACAGCCTCACTGAATGTTACACATCACCAGAATGGGCCTAGTTTAAATGAACCTTAGACTGATAATGCTTAATAAATTAAATATGCATAATTTTGAATTCAGAAAAATAGTCTGAATTATAAAAAGAAATTAAGATAATTACTAATTTGAAGACAGCAACAGTACACATGTACAATAATATGGCATTTGGCATGCCTGGCCATCAAAAAACAAGGTTCTTGAATGTGAGAGAGATCACAGGAAAGGAAACATGAAAAACTAATACATAAAACATAAAGACACTTCTGAGTGAATAGGTTTGGAATTTATTTATTTTGAAATGCATTAGAAAAGCATAAAAAAAAATCAGACTCATAGAAAAGAATAAATAGTTGTAATTTTTCTAACAACTGTCACTTTACATTTTAGATGATTAATTTTGTTTCCTCTTCAAAATACACACAAATTTAATTTAATTCTAAAACACCAATGTCAGCTATTTATTAGCTTTTCTTTTAGGCAAGCATAGGGCAATAATATTATTTTTTAATTTCCATCAAAATAATACAAAACCTGAAAAGCCTAATATCAGAATATATTTGTAAAATGAAAATTTTTGCAAATTTCTGATGAAGATCACATTTACAGATAACAAAAACATAGATTCTTTAAGATTATATATGAAACATACTATTATTTTGTATTTGACTTAAATGCAGTTGAACATGAAAGGGTAAGTTTAAAAATGTTTTGATTCTTGCAGCTATATACAGAGACAAAAGACCACATGAAAAGTTCTGAGTGAACATAAGTCTAAAAGGTAATTATTATTTTTTTCCTTTTAATCTAGATCACCACAATGTGGCATTACCAATATTTGAAGTGCACTGTGGCCTTAAAATATTATACTCATTTCTTTCTGTCATCTTCAGCTTTTCCTATAATAATAGATTCCTAAAAGAAAAAAAAAAGGGAATGTGAAATTTGTGCTTGCTACAGTCATTATCATTAAAAATTCAAAAGTGTTAGCAAATTCTTCACAGTTCCCCATTGCTTTTTTTTCAGAATACATTGAGAAAGATCAGCTCAGGTGACATTTACTGGATCTCTCATTAATAATTGGCTTTTTGATCTATGACTACCATACTTAAAATACTACAGCCTTCCATGAAGGCTATGTTGAAACTGAAATGAAATAATGTTACTATTGTGGCAACAGCATGAAAAATTTAGGGTCAGACCTAGAGGATCAGCTTTGATACGTGAAACAAAATTAGAACAGAGTCAAACAAATGCAATTTTTAATATATAATTATCAATTTAATTTTGATATCTACTTTTGCATTCCCCAGACAAGTAAATTTGTGTGTTCATGTAAAGTGCACGGTTTCAGGAGCTAGACCTTTAACCTTTTTACCCTGTTGAACTTCTGCTGTGGTGTTGTCCTAAGTCAGGGAAATATCAGAGGATACCAACCTTCCACCATTGTTGAGAACATGCAATAATCTCTGCACATGCATAACAGCACTGCATCCAGGACAAGCTAGGCAGACTTGAAGTGGCAGAAAGATCTGCCTGCTGTTCACATCATAGTTTTGTGACTATATGATTCCAACTCCCCTCCACTTGCCCCAGGGTAGGAGAAACAAGTCTTTATGAACAAGTTCATGCTGCTCAGACTGCTAGTGCAGCCCCTGGTGAGAGCAGTCTGAGAAGGGTATAGTGACAATAAAGTAGGAGCCTTTCTACTTCTTTGTGAAGCTGTCTTATACCATCAATATCAGATTTATTGGGAAGTAATAAAAGGCAGAGGAGATACCATTCTGTGTTATGGAACTTAGGGGCACTGATGTAGGAGAAAGCAGCCCTGGTTTTTGGTTTCTGAATTCAAGAACATGTCTGCTTTTATCTTGAGATTAATATAATTGCATTAAGTATTCTGAGAGTACAGGTTTTGCTCAGCTTGAGAATTTTAATTGAAAGAAAATCCTAGGCACTGTTATTTTAGAAACCCTTTTTTGAAACCACATCAGCTCTTACCCTTAGTACATGACTACAGTAGGGAGCTGCCCAAATGGCCAGCCACGTGAACTAGCATTTAGAGGCAACTTTATTTCCATATTCCAAGAAAATTAAGTTTGGTTCCTTCAGAAAGAGATAAGATCAAACAGTGAATTTTAGATACTGCTATGCCACTGTTGTAAGAGTTTCTGTAAATTCTTAGGAATGCAAATCTGCAGGTTCAGGTTATACTGTCTGAATCGTAGGTGCTCAACTGGAACAGTATCACACACATCCGTAAAGGGCAAACAAAACCAACAAATATTGTCCTTTAACTTTACATGCATGCAAATGACTGTGTGGCTGTAACCACAACATGCTCCAGAACATGAGAATCAGCTATGGCATTAAGGAGAACTTCAGTTAAGGGTTCCTGTCCTCTCACCTCCTGTTTGGGTTCTGGGCACACACCCAGACAAATTATGGTTGTCTGCCTAGTAGGTGACTTCATTTGACCCATTTGTTCAAAGATAAAAGAATTTGGTTGAGTGCTGTTAATACTAATCCTAAAAGAATAAAAGCAACTGCATGTAGCAGGTACTATCACATGTACTAATCACAATACATGGTAATATAGGCAAGTTTGGGTTAGCTCTTTGTGTTTTGTTTTATAAAGGCCAGAGTAATCTTGTCAGAAAACAACACAGATCAATAATAATTCATAATTCCTTTCAAATTCATATAAACAGAATATCAGTAAAGCTCTACTTTCTAGAATTAAATTTGCTTTCAAATACCTGATTATTCATAATGTATCTTTATGGCTTTATATAGAGTTGACAAAAGTTCTTCATGATTACAGTATACAACAATTTCCTATAAAATATTTCCTTTATTGCACTGAAAGACAGAAACAAATACATTGTAAGATAATGCCTATTGAATTCTAAGTGATAGACCTGAAGGCATCAAAGATTCTTTGATCACATGAATTTTTAACAAATATCTTCAATTTTCTCTAGAGAATTGAGGACTTGTCTTTACTAACACAATAGGAGGAAGGAAAATGTGTATAAAACACTTGTCTACCCACCTACTGAACATTTTGTCTATTTAATTGTTTAGTAGGCTGCATCCCACAACCATTTTGATGCTCTATTTTTTTTTTTTTTTCAAATGTTAGTATTCTTTTCCTGCTCCCATTCCAGAAGCACTGAAACAGGTGAATTTAC
Organism: Sitta carolinensis; assembly: GCA_032173965.1. NCBI lineage: Eukaryota > Metazoa > Chordata > Aves > Passeriformes > Sittidae > Sitta > Sitta carolinensis. The sequence continues at coordinate 30,318,482 of CM063285.1, forward strand.
ATGGCTTTTTGATGCCATCATATGATCCTTCTACATTATTCTAATGTTTCAAAATAACTACTGGACATCACAGACAAAAATGCATCAGGCTGGTCATACTGACTGAAAGCTTTAGAAATTCCCTGTGAGTTCAAGTAACTTCAGAGTGTTGGAACTGGATTTAGGGTAATTGAACCACAGTTGGTAAACAAGACAAGATACAACTACATTTATCCTATATTAAGCATAAAAAGTATTTAAGCACTTCTTTTCTTAATCTCAGATAATCTTATTAATGCATGTAAAAGTCTGAATGGTTAGGAAAATAAAAATGTTTTTCATTGTTCTAACAGAACACAAGCTATGTGCTTCATGTATATCCTGATTAAAGTCCCCTTAAAATTTAATGTCATAAAAATCTACCAAAAATGTTAACTTACCAAAAGAAGGTATGTGAAAATATGCAAAAGTGCAAGTCTTGTTAAACTACAGGTACTCTTGAATGTAATTTTTTTTGAGAAAATATTCTATGGCAGGTTTTACTATCTGCCAAGACTTTTTATTTTAGACTTTGGAAGAAACAGAAAAAAGGACACTGTTTTCAATAAACTTCATTAAACTCATAACCTTGCAAATGCAGAATGCACCTCAGAAGGTTTTTGGAAAGTGCTGGGACTGAAAGAACTCTGTGAATACATGTGGAATTGATCTAAATAAAATTAGATGTATAAATCTACCTCTGTATCTGGATTCTAAAACAGCAGGACAAGAACTAGTCCAAGTCAAAGGATGACTCTGACAATAGTTCAAAATTTGTAATATTTTGAGCAAGGAAAAATTTTTCCAGTTTTGTGTAAAGTACTTCACAATTCTACATTGAACATAAGTCTTAGAAAAATTATTTTGTTTTTTTTTTTTTATGTTCTCTACTCAGAGGTGATTTCCACCACTGAGATCTATAGAATAAATAAATTATAACAGAAGAAATACTGCTAAATCTTAAAAGTAAATATAAATTAATTTTGTATCAACTTCATGTTTCACAATTCATATGGTAATTTAAATGCCTAATTTCTTATTTAATAATTTCCTATTACAATAATTTAACAAAAAAGCACAACCGAAGTTATAAATTGAACTGTAATCCTTGTGATGTTCATTGGTCATGAAAATAAATCCACATTTAATCTTGGAAAGTTTGTTATCAATTTCTACAAAAATATTACAGAAATTAAGATTTAATATAACAATTTTCAAGGAAACTTCCCAGTCTGGCCATTCATGATGCTCTCTGGTGGTCACACTCCCAATGCCCAACTTCCACTGCTGTGACCAAAGTCCCTTCACAGCCCATGGCTCCAGTGACCAGAGGGGTCCCTGCTTGACTCCCCACACCCCACTCACACAGCCAGAGCAGGTTTCCCACAGCAGTCTCAGGAGACTTGTTCCATAAAGCAATTTATTGATGGTGCAGGAACACAGAGAGAGTCTGAGCTGGTGCCTCCGAGGGGGGACCCCCAAGAAAAGTACCCGTGGGCTTTTATTCCCATACAGTCCAAACTGTGCAGAAGTCTCACTCTTCCTTCTGAGTTCTCTGCTCTTGCTGTACCTCCCTCCATCCATCCATCTGGCTGGCCACCATCAGTTTTCTTGCCTTTTGTTAGCCCAGTGTTGGCAGTTCATGGCCTCTTATCTCAGGCTCCTACCCAGAGCTCAAACTGCAGCTTGCAAACAGAGCTACCTGCACCAGATGTCCTCCTCAACACTGGTAACTGGCCCAAGAGAATGAAATTAATATGTCAGCTCTTAGGAAAACCAAGAAGTGTCTACTATCTAAACTTCTAGATATTTTAGAATATGAAAATTCAATTGAGAAAATGAAGAACAATCAATATGTGCATTTAAGTGAATAGTCATGTGAATGGAAACTACTATAACTGTATTATAGTGTCTAATTTTTTCATTTTAATAGAAGGTTTGTTTTTAATTTGGACATTACAGGCAAATTTGAGTGGAATGTTTTGGTTAGTTAGAGGTCAGGAATTAATAAAGCATATGTTTCGTAAAGTTATTTTCGTAGTGAAAAATCTGTTATTTCCTGCTTCGAATTGAATTTATTAAAGAATTTACTCCAGAGAGCTTCTACAGATGCAATTTGTTTCTTTATTATCAGAAAGACTTGAGAACAGATACTATTGAATTCTTCAATCTTTTTTGAGTCTTACTTAATCTTCTCTACTTCACTGTTAAGCAGCTAGCCTATGTTTTGATTTTTCTCTTTCTGCATTTAGTGAACCTTATCTTGTTTCCTTTTATGTCACTGTGTTTTTTTGATCTTATCCCTAAGGGTCTTGAGCTGTTCCTTTATATTCACGTTGAAACCTATAATCTTCTTTCCACTTTTTGTTTGATTCTTTTTGAATTTTCAGGTCACTGGAGAAATTCTGATGTCACTACAATAGTTTCTTACTCTTCTGCCATTCCTTGCTTCACTTGCAAATAACCTACCACTATGCATTAAATACCTTCTCTTTCAGTAACTTCCAGCCGTGCTGTACTCCTGTGCTCTTTGACTTTTTTCTCTTCCCGGTGGGCTGTCTCCTGTACTCCAGGAAAAGGTGTAGTTTGCCTTCCCCCTCAGCCATCGCTTTCCTGCTTTTTTACCTTCACACTTCATTACTTCTCACATCTTTTCTGCAATCTTTCACAATTTTATTTTCTGATTGTACCTTTTGTTTACATGTTCTATTATTTTAGTTAGAAAATACAATATTAAAAAGAAGCATCCTTTAATCTCTAAACCAAAAATTGCCTGCAAAATATTCTATGCACTTACTGTGTCATCTTACTTTGCCCTTTAAATATCTCTGAAAAATTACAATCTCCATTTGTTACAGGGCGTTAATTAAAAAAAAAAAAAAAAAAAAAAAAAAAGTTAACCATTTTGTCTTCGAAGTTATGTGGAATACGTGAATTCTTCTCTGCTGTTATGATCCTTTTATAAAACAATATGATCTAGCAAAATTCTCTCCTTTCCATGAACTTATAAAAAATAAATCTTTAATACATAATATACCTTTCTCTCTTGTTCTTATACCTGTCATTCCTAAGGAGATTGCATTACTATATCAGTAATGAACCTCTGTGGTTTAGCTCAGCAACTTTCTAGGATGACATTTTCATTATGTTTTGGCTGTGTTTTAACAAATAGTTCTCTCTACATACTCCCATATTAGGACATCTATGTAATAACATCCCAAGGGCTGATCTCTTACTTGACCCTCTCTTGACTGTGATTCACCTCTCCCTAAATTTAGACAGAAAATGGGCTTTTGTGTTTGATTTCCTTTCCTCTCTCTTCACTTCTGAGATTTTATCACAGATCTAGGCTATTTTGAAATCTCCTCCCCCGTGTGCACTCAAAGATCTTCTTCTTCTTTTAACAGCCCTTATAAACCCCTTTTGCTGCCTCCTTTTTGTAATGCCATGCCAGACATCGTGACACCTATTTACTCTCATTAGTTGTTTGAAATGTTCATCTCCAAGTCATCTGTCTCCATCTACCTCTATGATCTTTATCACACTTTGCTGCTATCTTCTGTTCCACCACTCTGCTGTCAGATTTTTAAGTCTGTTTTATACTGCATAGGATTCAATGTTAACAGTAGCATGTGCATCTAAATAAGCAGCATGGTGAAGTAATCCAGAAGGATAAGGATACCCTGCTTGTCTTTCTGAAATAGCCTTTTTATTATAGTACAAGCAGGAGCACATTCCTGAAACAATGTGTTGTCTGCACTTTAAGGTAGCCAAGGTCAGGACCTTCCAAAAGACCTCTAGGTATTGATTTTTCTTTGCAAATGATCTTAGGTGCCAGTACAGGCAAGAAGTGATCTAGGATTAATGTTCCTGTTTCAGACTGTTCCACATTGGAACATGTGGGCACATTTTCTTTCAAGAAGAGGTAATAATAGAAAACTAAGAATAGAATGATCAGAGCAAAATTAAAATATAACCTTGACTTTCTTGCCTCTTAGTCCTTCAGGAAATCACATGTGGATTGTACAGATTGCTGGATACTTTGTACGTTCATTTACTTTCAGTCCTTTTTGGGAAGCAGATGTCATTACGTCTTTTCTGTCGTAGACAGAGGCATCTGAGTCCAACCCTGAAAGCACTGGAGTAAGCAGAACCTCAGGAGAGAATATGCCTCTGGGGTGGGATAATTATAGGAATTGTACACGCCTTTCTCTCCTTTCTATGTTCAATTTCTGTTTATCGCAGTGTTTGGCCACTGGTCTGAGTGCAATAAAAAAGACAGATGTGGGCCAAGAAGAGCATAATTTTAAAATGTGTAGTTCTGCAGCTGTACAATTTTCTCAACTTTTTGTGTTTGGTTTGGGTCTGGTTTTGGGGTTTTTTTACTGAGTATACCACATCAGTGTATTTTTAATTGCAATTAATAAGATTTTCTCTTTTTTTCTAATGCATAGTGCTATATTTGATTAGGTATTGTGTTTGGCAATGTTTATCTTACTGTGGTCATATATTCTGACTGTTAAATTCTGTCTGTTTCTAATTCTGATTTCTGATTTCAAATTCTGACTGTTACAGTTGTGTCAGCAAACTCAGTACTTTCAATCTTACTTTCATAAGCCCCATTTTTTTTCAGGTGTGTAACCTGATCACAATACTTTTCTTCAGGCAAAAAGTTCTCTAACATTCTCACCACAAAAACTTTTATTTATTTTAATTAAAATAAAACATCAATTTAATTTTTAAGCATTTTTATATTAACCATAACAAACTAGAGATAAATTAACCTTGCTTTCTTTGAAGCTTTTGTAATTTTCCAAAGATCAGTAAAAAGGCAAAACTAGAAAGGTGTTCAAATGAGTAGTTTAAGCATATTCAACAGATATTTTAACATTTGCCATTACATCCAGGTTTATAATGCATTATCTCATGCTAATTGGACTAAACAAATCTTTTTAATATATTATGGTACTGCTATTCATGCTAATTTTGATGATATCATTTCATCCACAAAAGAACCAACCTTTCTAGGGCATTTCAGATGTTGTCACAGCTGTATAAAAGTGAATTGTGCCAAGAATAAGACCCTGGAAGCATCCATTCAGGCTGAGGCCCCACTCTTCAGTCACACACCTGAGACTCCTACGGGAGAGAGTGCTGACTGTATATTTTATTCCTAACTACCTGGTGCATGATGGTGGCACAGCAATCACACTGAGTGGCACCTGGGGTATGGTTTGCCTATGTTACTTGCCCTGAGTGTTACCTGCTTACAGAGAAACCTGTTCCCTGAGAGTGGCAGTGTCTGGTTCCTAATTGCCAGTATTGCCTTAGTGCCCTGTACTTGTTTCCAACCCAGATGCAGTCAACATTACTGCCAGTGTTAGAAGTATTATAAAATCTCCACTATAATTCCTCTTTAATTAGCATCCTATTATCTTAAATTGCTTCAACATTTTTTTTTCTCTAAATCTTCTCCATTCTTTCAGTAACACCCTTTTTTTTTGTAAAATTGCCTCAGTATTTCCCCACTGGTTGGATCTACTACAATTTTTTCACTTTGTCTTTTAATTGCTTATTCAAAAGGAGAGAAAAGCTCAATGGGCTCCTGATAGAGTGCAGTAATATCAGTGTTTGTATTCTCAGGGTTTTTCTTTCTCTGGAGCATAATGGTTGAACTAAGTCTTGTGAAGAGCAAACCCACTGGGCTAATGGCAATAAACTCGAAAACGGTGAGAGGCTTGTTCACTCAGGTTCAATGTGTGAATAGCTCTGTGCAGCTCTAATTAGGACCCCAATTCTCAATAGGTAATTAAATATCAGTTTAGTTATCCAAGTGAAGGGATTAAGGTGAAAATGCACCATTCACATTTATAGTAGAATAAAAAGTTCTGCATTTCTGTTGGTTGTCTGGCATTATAGTGAACTCTGTTAGAAATACCTTTAAATGTGCCTGTGAGAGGCAGAAAACTGAAATGTAGCACACTGCCTTCAAGGAATCTCTCATGGCAATGTTGCGGACACTGGATAAGCTAAGGCTGACATTTTGTCTTTAAGGAAGATATCCCTTAGCATCTGGTAAAAAGAGCATTATTGTGTATCAATAAAAATAAAATTAGTGCCGTCATTTCCGCTGGTAGTTTTTCTGTTTGGACACCCCTCCCTCACTTCCTCACCCTCAGTTATTTCATGAATAGCTGAATGCAATATGGGACATATATATTTGTACTTTAAGGACTGTTATTCAGATAGAGGGGAATGTTTCATTTTAGTAATCTAATCAACCTAAAGCAGGAACCTTGGATTCGCATATTTTATGATGTTTTAAACCTGTGAAATACCTTTTCCTATACCCACCAGTTTCTTTGAAGTTTCACTACTTCCCAAGGCTAAACCCCAGTTCATTTTTTCCCTCTTCACATAAATATTTCAGCATTTAAAATTCTTTGAAGATCTTTTTAGGCATTTAATTTGTATTGCTACTTTCTGATGATGCTCATATTGACATAGAAATATAGTTTAGACAAACATTGCATATAAGGCTAGCAAGGTCCAGAAAAAAAATTCAAACTCGAGTATCATTTTTGGAATTTTAAAGTTATGCAGTAGCAAGTATTTCTTACTATACTCCAAAGCAGGATTTCATATGCTCTGTTGTTTAAGGAATACCAAGCTGTTTGTGCCCCATGCCAGAATAAAGGTTTAATGATTGTCCTGGTTTTGCTGAAAATTAGGAAGGAGGATGGAATTTCATAGATGCCAAAAAGTGATTGCTAAGGACAGAGGAAAACCTGAAACAGGTCATTGCCTCAGGCAGTACATTCTCCCAGACATGCTGATGTGCCCTTACTTTTACTCATCCCACTTGTCGGTATGAAAAGCAAACACTGTTTCTACAAAGCCTTCCTTCTATTTACTTCCAGTCCCTTAAAAAAATTCAGTTAAATAAATCTCTTTTTTCTTTTCCTTCTACACCAGTACATAGGCTAGATGAGACAGTGCATAAGGCTTTTTCCCACAAGTTTTCAAGATCTAGACTTCATTAATTTCAACAACAGAAAGGGTTATTGTAACCTAACCTGTTTTCTTTGTTACGCTGGCATTGCTATTTCCAAGTTCATTCATTGTAAAGGGTGACTGACTTGTAAAAAGTTCCCTACTGAAATTATGCCTGCCTGCCTCCTAATCCCTTGCAACTTCTTTTTAAAGATTTCTGTACATATTCTACGGTAAGCTAAAATTAATTAACAAATATTTTCGATAATATGTTCTTTTGGTAAGCATAAATCTGTGTATAAGCATAAATATTGAGTAAAGATTTTTCCTATATGATTAAAAAGTAATGAAGTATGTGATTTTATTTATATTCTGTAGGAGAGAAATTGTACTAGAAGTCTTACCCTCTTTTGTGAGCTGGTCATGTCAAACTTCAAGATTGAGTATTTTTATTCCTACAATTTCTAATTCCTACAAGTTTCTAATAGATCACAATTACCAATTATTTCATTAATTTGTAACATTCACTTTGTTAAAATGATTACTTCATCAATCACATGCCACTTAATTAATCAAATGTAATTGACTGAATTAATACACATTTAATTAATTAAAAACATGAGGTACTGCTTGAAAAATGATATTTTTATATAGACTGGAACGGGTTCTCACAGCTTTTGACCATAGTTTGGTACTGTTCCTATCTGAATTCTTCAGACAAATCTGTGAAGCTTCACCTTATAGGTGAAGATCAACAGCAGAGATAATGTGATGAAGCCATCCTCAATATCCAACAAAAAAAAAACTCTGCATATGTTGTACTAACAACATTTTGAAATGTGGATAATGCTGTCTGAATTTGGGTAATTGGCAGACACCTTTGGCACATCTAGTTTAAATATCAAGCTAGACCTTTGATGTGAACATTAGGAAAGGTGATTAAAGGCTCATCACCAGGAACACAGAAGAGCACTGCTGGTAGAGAAGCCCTAACTGCACAGGCCCTGCCCCACCTCCTCCACCCAGGGCAGTTCCAGGGAAGCCTCAACCCAAGGCCTAGGGAGATACCCATGAAGAGGAGTTATCAAAAAACCTCTCTGAGTCACCTTTTGGACTGAGAGAGTTTGCAGTCTTTGGATAGAGGTATGGCACTGACTATGGGGTATGGGCAAAAAACATCTTGGAATTGTGGGAGTTTTCTTATGGGGTGTTTAGGGGAAGCATCAAAGTTAGGTAAAGGGAAGGATCAAGATGGTTTGAAAAAGAAATGTAAGGAAAAAAGATGATAAAAGGTGTTGATTGCATGTAAGCAGATTGCCAGTCAATAAACCGGTGTGGCTGTGTTCTGCACTGATCCCTCCAGACTGTTATGTCTTCTCATTTAATGTCATTTCTAGCTGATTTTCTGGTAACAGAACTCTATCCTGTGTGTGGATGTCCAAGTGCTAACAGTGGGAATGGGTCCATTGCTCACAGCCCTGAGTGCCAGCACCTGGAGACTACAGAGTCCATGCATGCTGTGTGGGTAGGCACACTGTGATGATGTCAGTGTGATCTGTGCCCCGGCCAGCCCTGGCACCGCTGCAGCGCGGGCACGGCTCAGGAGCGATACGGACTCTGTCGAACCCGTGGGTCTCGGCTTGTCTGCGGGTAAGCGAGCGGCGATGGCAGCACAGAAAGAGGGAGACTCCGCTTGAGATTAAACCACTGACTTTATCTGTCCCACTGCGGGGACACCTCAGTCAAGGTGGCAGCTCAGGCAAAGCCCCCACACACCTGAGTACAGCAGCTGATAACGGGGGAGGAACTCGGGGCAGGGTCTGACCTGGGACCAATTAGGGATAAGCGGGGGACGGCTCTCTAACTTAGTCACATTTAGGGGAACAAACCAGGATACAGTGGGGGGGGGGGGGGGGTAAAGCAGGAATTCTGTCCAATCATTCTGTGATCCTGCTAGAACTTTCTAGGCTGAAGATGAGGTCTCAGAGTGACAGGCAGGGTCTGGGAGTTACAGAACTCAAGATTGACAGCCAACAGTAACCGGGGTGATGAATCAAATAGGGGAAGAACATAGGGGGTACATAGAATGAACCATATAACAATATAAAAATTCCAAAAACTTAAAAAACACACTGCCACAGCACACCAGGGTGTAATCACAGCCTACATCTGGATAGGCTAACTAGCAATGGGGAAGGAGATTTTGGAGTTGAGTGTTGCAGGTACCACAAGTCTAGTCCAGAAGGTGGAGAGATTGAAGTGTCTTAAGTCCACTAGTAGAGAACAAGGAGGTTCAGACCATCAACTGGAGAGTGCATGGTCCTTGGGGGATGACTGCTGGTAATTTATGAATCTGGACCAGCTACTGGGGGCATTTCTGTTTCTCTGTGCAAGGCAGCTGAGGGACTGGAGGACCCAAGGGCCAGACAAATAATCTGTTGGGTGTCAGTGAGGGACTGGAGGAAATGACTGTCTCAAAACATTTTGAGTGCTTGTGTGAGGGAAGGTAAAGTGTCTTGCCTTTGGTGAGGTGATGCACTGCCCTAAATTTAGAGATCACAATAATCTCTAAAGAAGATAAATAAATACTTTCCCTGGGTCCTGGAGCCCCTAACCCAGCTCCTGAGTAGTTAGATGACAGATGACACCTGGGGAAAGGTGTACAAAGGCCAAAGGGTACTTAAGGAAAGCAGGAGGTGAGAATGTGTCATGTCCATACCTCCTCTTAGAATTTACATCATCTGAAACAGTGATAGAACCTGTTTCAGTGGGTATATTTGTTATTTTCTGTATCGCTCTCTCTTTTTCTTCTTCTAATTCCCTCTTCTTGAAGTCTGTGTAACTTAAAATCAGATGGGCTTGGGTTGTGCTTAAGATAAATGAGCTAAGTTAACCCTTTGTGAAATGATTTATGTTGATTGAACATTGCTTCAAACTTTTACCAAAGTTCTCTCATTTTCTGAAGTTTGCCAGTAAAATTTCTGTTGTTTTCTCTTGAGGAATATACATTTTTTATATTTCTCCCTTGCTACTGACTTGAGATACATTAACAAAAAGTAAGCTTGTTTAAGAGACTCCTCAAGTGAGTTCTGGACCTTACAGTGTCTAAGACCAGGTGCTGGTCTATAGTGTGGGTTCCTGTGTGCGTAGGTCTGAGTACCAGCATGTGGAGAGGGGCTGCATCCTTGGGCTCACATGTCCAAGGGTGTCCAGGGTAGGTTATGTGTCACTGACTAGCTACTTGAGGGATTTAAACTCTAATGGGCTTTCATTCTGATCAGGCAGAAAAAGTAACAGGATGAGGTTGTTTCTGCTGTTTTCGCTCGTGCTGCCTGTGTGTGTGTGGTGACCTGTGCAGCTGGCTGTGCTTGTGCATACATTTTTGTAAGTTGAATTCAATATACTTAAAGTTCTTTTCCAGCCTAAATTATTCTATGTGCATGTATGTGTCTATTAGGAATTCGGTCTTGCTACTTGCTGGACATGTGGAGATGGGGCTGTGACAGCCTGGCCTCCATCAAGGTACTGGATTTGACAACTCCTAACAAATAAGATTGCTTTTTGAGGGAAAGCTCTCCTTTGTCTTTCTGCTTTCTACCTTTCATAATTCCACATTCCTAGTCTTGTGACTTTTGTACCAGCAATCTACTTCAGCTAAATAGTTCTCTTTAGTTCTTTGCAGAAGTCCAGAGGGAATAGCTTTGTTAATGAGGTACTTAAACTAAGTGTTAGATTAATTGGGGAAGATGTTGTACTTGGTCTACTAAATATGACTATGACCTTAATTTCACCTATTCCCAATTTCAGAATGAATGTTCCTCTTTGCAGTAACTCTGTCCTGAGCCCCTGAAGCTGTAAACTTCAATTGATGCCTTTGAAAGAAAGGCCAAATCTCAGTCTTGAAGATAAATGTATGCAATTTATGTATGTTGTCTATTTTTAAGGTACCCTAGTTACCCAAGAAGCATTGAGCTTCAGTTATTTCAGGAATTAATCTGATTACTGAATAAGTGTAAGAAAGTGTTACATAACTGTGCTATATGCTTACATGGAATACACACCTGAATGAAATATGGATTTCTTAAAAAAAAATAAAAGAATGGAGGTGGGGGGTGGGGAAAAGATGGGGCAGGATAGTTTAGTTATCTCCTATTAAATACTAAAAACAATGACCAAAAAACATCCCCTAGTTGTTTCTTCTGTTCCTGTTTAAGACTAATCATGGAAAGGACACATTCCCCTCCTCCTCACGTTACTTGAAATAAGTGACACTAAATCAGACAAATTCAGGCTCTGTGGTAAGCAGGTGATAATTGAACCCTTAAAGATTAGAAGTGCTCTTGTGCTCTTTTACTCTGGGCACAACTCCATTTCAGAATTCATTTTTTTTCCCAATTTAAAAAAAAAAAAAACTTGCATTACAAGCTGGCCATGTAATTTGAAATTACATGTGATGGATGCTAAATGGAATCTGATTAAATATGAAAAACACGAGTTCATCTGAGGAGTAGCAATAGTGAAGCAACTAAAAATGAAGTAGAAACCCAGAAGACATAAACTAAAAACTGTGGTGTGTACCTGAATCTGATCCCCAAAATGAGATAAAAATTGACTAAGAGATACTTTTAGACATGTGAGGATATCTGAATAAAATAATAACAGGCTCCTCTATACCTAGAACCTCTCTACCTCTGCCCACTTCACCATAGCTTGAATTTTGTCTACCTGCTCTTTCTGACAGGCTTTGCCTACTTTTCTTTTTCTTCATTACAGTACTTTCATATTTTATGCTTTTCACTCTTCAAGTGTAAATGTGAACTGTTATTCCTAATACTAGTTCTGTAATTCTACTGAAAAAAAGGAAACTTAATATCTAAGAATTGTTGCATTCTTATACAAGGATACTGCTGATCCATGAAAAAGGTAAACAAAACCAGCTTTATTACTGGCCTGCACAAAGGTTTCAGTGTAGTTACAATCAAGTGTTGTTATTAGCACATTCTGAACATTTTACACTCAAACAGTTGTTTTTAATTTTTCTTTATATTAATAGTCAACCAGAAAACAATCTGTGTCAAAGTACACTGGTGCAGAACAGAGAAAATTGTTACTAGGATTACAGACAAAGTCACTTGCTGAGCTCTTTAGCTGTCTTTATGGACTGTATATTTTCTCCTTCATCTCTGAGAGGCAAAGAATGTAATGCAAATTTCTATTTTATGTGTCCTGCTGAGAAGATCTGAGCTAACTGCTTTATTTGCTGTTTTCCAGTAGGGAAATATCAACCCTAATTTGTCAGATTTTTGATAGAATAACTGAGCATATGATTATATATATAATGCCCTGAATCTAATGAGACTTATTCAGTGTTTTAGAGTGCAATTATTCACTCCTTGATTGGCATTTAACTGTCTTGAGTTGAAAATCTGAAACATCATTACACGATTTCCCAAATTATGCACTTAAATATATCTCTGCTGTGCATATTCCATGCCACATGAATAATTTCTATATGTGCCAATGAGTGTTTTTTCTACACTTATCCAAACAATATATAGGCTACCTCCAGGCTCCTATAATATGAAGCAGCTTTATCCCTAGTAAGAGGCAATAGCAGAACTCTTCCTTTTCTACTTCTCCATACAGACTGGCTTTCACTTTATTAGATATAACTTCCTTTTTGTTTTCATTTTTTCCCCAAAAGAGACTAGCATGCAGACTCTTTGCCTCTGAAAAGAGCTCTGCAAAATCTAATATTAGCCTCTTGGGGAAAAACTCCATCAAGCCCTCCCTGCTAGGCAGAAATGTCACAAGTGACATGACAAAGGCACAGCTTTGGGCCAGATAGCTTTGTCATTTAAAAACTATCATTAGGAGATTGACCACTTCTGCTCATACTTTGACACTGTACAACTAGATTGCATTTTTTTTTCATTTTTAATTGATAAGGAAGAGCTTCTGAAACAATCAAGTTAGTTGTAGAAGCCAAGTTAAACATTCCATGTGTATTGTCAAAAAACTCCTTTATCAACATTCAAAGTTGCCTTTCACCTGAAAGTTTATGTACACCATGAGTTTCTAAATGGGTAGTCCTCAAGCATATCACAGTGAGTCAGGTGAGACAAAAGCAAGGCATCAGGTCAGTGGGAAAAGTGAGTGACTGCATTTTGTCTAATGTAATGAGTCCCTCCAAAGCCACTGTTCATCAGGTTCACAGAGCTATGCTGCAGAAGGTACTGACATCATTAATAGGAAAAAATCCCCACACTAAAATAGTATCATTTTTACTGGTTCTGTGTTGATCAGAAATCTATCCCAGAAAGATCTGGGCTCTGTTGTTTATTTCCAAGGTAGTCATCAGTCAGAGAAAGGGCTTATGTTTTCCAGAGATAATTCTCTTAGGAAAAAGGAGACAATCCCTATAAATCCATGCCATGAAAAGCTGGTGTGGTCTTAATTTAATGGAACAGAATGGAAAAATCCTGTTTATTGCCCACAAGAAATCTGACAGGACGAGGGGTGGTTTTGTGTAGATCTTAACCTACTCAAGATTAAAACATAAAATGTTTTTACCAGTGACTGGAAATCTAAATGCCTGATAGGTCTACAGAATTTTTATTCTTTTGCCTAGCGATCTTTAGGATCTTGCCATCTTTTACCATCTTCTCTACGGTTTGAAAAATTCAACTCAGATTGTTGTAATGCTCTCCTTCCCCTTCTCTTGATAGTGTGCTCAGCATTATTGCCCTTGAATCATTTCACTGGCAAATAAAGCAGCATCATCTGTCTTGACATGAAGGACACCTCATACTTAGTGTGGACTTCCCGTAAAAATAATTTCTAGCCTCAGATTCACATGAAATATCCTTGCTGCTAGAAGATAAATCACACTTTTGTTCTTTGAATCGGTGTAATGGCTATCTCGATGGTTCTGCCTGATAAAAATAAAATTGCTCTTGGTGTTGCTAAGCTTATATTCCCTGCAGCTCTTTCTCTTTTTCGCTATAGACATTTCCATCATTCGTTTCCAAACATCTCAAATTTCTAATTGCAGATCAGATGCTCTGGTCTCAACATGTCCTTTTTCCTTTCTTTTCTCAGGGTTCTGAGGGCACCACTGGTCCTCAGTAGTCCTGACTAATCTCCCTGGGGCCACACACTGCCCATGGCCCCATACCCCATTTCAGCCCAGCCTGGGGCCATTGGTCCCTGTCTCAGAGATGTTGTAGGATGCTGGTCTCCATCCCTGTCCCTCTATGATCTGAACAGCCCTTTGTTGTGTACTGTGGGTAGCTTGTGTCCTGAATATCCACTTTCAATGTACATTGGGGCTTGTCTTCAGTCATGCCTTTTTTCCCTGCCCAGTTTGTTCCTGAACTGGGTGGATTCTGATCACATCTAGCAAACATAATTGAAAGGGTTGACCACAACCAAAGAAAAATTAAATATTTTTTCCAGCAAGAGTTATGGGGAGGCTATTTTCACAGCTTTTTTTTACAAGTGTTTATAAGTGCAATTGTTTATAAGAACATTTATGCTTCCATTATGATATTTTTACTTTTTTTTTTTGCTGACCTTACTTTTTCTTGAACCATTAGTTTTATACCTGTGTTTGCTTGTCTGTCTGTTACTAGGAGTCAGTAGCAATATCCTCAGTGAAAGTCACTCAGCTTGAGTGCCCATTCACCTGAGATATCTCAGGCCTTGTTATCATATAGCTGCCATTTAGATTCCATTAACTTAGGCAAATGGGTTCATTATCTATTTGGACAAGACAGACCACAGCTTGGTCTTTCCTTCAGATGTTAAGTCCTTTTTATTTGACCCTTGCTGTGACTGGTCAACTGGTTGTAATTAAGTTATTTGTCATAAAGGGTGTTGTTTACAGGTTTATTTTCACACATTTTCTTAGCCATTTATTTGCTCTCTACAGAATTATAAAATATTTTTTATTGTTGCTTTAAACAAAATTCATTTTGTTGTCCATATTTTCATGCATTTATCATCTAGTGGATTTTAGAACAAATGTTGAGCCTAGAGGGAAACAGATAAAATAATACAAAGTGTATTAATAAAGCTCCAGTTACACATTTGATTAAAAGAGGTTTCTAACTGTGTAATTATATATTTGTATAACAAAGAAACCTACCCAAACCTGCAATCCAAAGAAACCAAAGGAAAAAAAAGTAGAAGAGGGCTAAAGGGGGCTCAACTGAATTAATTAAAACTTTAAGAAAGCTTTTTCAATAAAAGCTGAGATGAAAAACAAGTAACCTCTTGTAGTTTTAGGCTACATAAACTTGGAGTGGTATGGGAATTTATAAAGTCTTCAGTGGTCTAGGTGAAAAAGGATTAAGGGAAAGAACAATCATCTTCGTATGGTGAGAATAGGGTACAAATTAAATATTTAAGAAATAATATTAGGTCTTTTTGCCTTGAAATGAAATACTGTTAGTAATTCTGCAAGGGAGAGGGATGGAGTGTTATCACACCAAGATAGAAACAAAACCAAGGTGGTTGTGCCCAGCTTGAGCACAACAGTGAACTGATGCTCTAAAATTATAAAAGACTCATGCATAAACCTAAAGATGAATAAGAGCAGTTGTAGGTGAAATTAAAAACTAAGAAAGTGCAGTACCTGTGGCTCTGAAATAAAATTGTAGATATGTAAATTTATCTGGTGGTTATGCAGAGGTTTAAACATCTTTTTTTGAAAAAATAATTATTACTATGAACATTAACAGAAGATCAGAGACATTTTTGTAAATTTGTAATTTACAAAAATTTAAATAAGCCTGTTACATTTTTATATGAATTTTGAATTTGAAAAAGTAGCATCTTTTTATAAAGATAAAAAAGGACATTTGGTAGCTATAGGACACACTGGTACAGTGATTCATGCACTATTCTTGTGAATCTACTCCTAAACTATTAAAGATTGTCTTTAGTAACAGTGAAAGGTAGTTGGAGTAACTATCTAGTCAGCTTTGGATAAACCATCTGGAAACTGTATTTTTTATGAAGATGCCATACCTCATCTAAGCTGCTTTTCATCTGGCTCATTAGCTTTGACATAGTACCATGGTTGTAAGGTTCATGAATCAGAGATATCTCGCTCTGAACTCCTAAAAAACTATAGGAGCAGAGCATTATTCAGTCATTCAAGCATCTCTATTTTGCTGTAATCAGAGTGAAAAGAAAAACAACACTATTTTTATTCCTTATATTTTAAAGTAATTAATGCCACAAGCTGAGTTTCTGTGAATGAAACTGATAAAACTCAGAGATGGTAACATTAAGCTAGCTTAATTTTGAAGGGAAGTTGATTTAACCTGTATGCATTTCAGATTTAGATCTCTACTCCTGATTGCATTGGTGTAAATGAAAAGCAAAGTAGGCCCAATGTGTGATATCAGAATAGAATCAATTTACTTCTATTCTGCATTTCTATTAAGATAAAGCTAAAGAACAATTCAAAGCCAAGGAATTATAATGTACAAGACAATAGAGAATTAAGTCTGTTGATTTTCATTATTTTCCATTGGATCATACCTCAGAGGTAGTTTGCTTTCAGCAAAATTACAGAAAATACTATCAAAAGAAATGCTTCCTTTAGGAGCAGACATACTGCATTGCAGATGATTTGAGAAGCCACCAATACTATCAAATTCAGGTAAAAATAAGTATTTACTTACTGTTTATCACTGTGGTTTTATTCTGTCTTTACAGCATTAACAGTAAGGCTTTTTGGTTTGGTGTTTTTTTTTTTTTTTCCTCTGGGTTGAGGCCTGCAGTAATATCTATATGTTTAGAATGTTCCTATCCATGGAAAACAGTTTGAGACTATAAGTTTGATTTTTTTTTTGTGCTACTTAAGTATTTGAAGGTTTTTCATTGCTAGTACATGTGTTGTTTTCCAAGGAATGTAATGGAAGAAACCTTACCTTCTAATTGAAATAAGCAGAAATAGAAAAATAGATTTACACTTCTTCCTTATCCTTATCCATCAACTTGGATGCTGGCAGAATCAATGATAAACTTATATAAATTGAAATTTTAGGAAAACTATTATGGATAGTCATATCTCAACTCCAGTAATAGACCATAAATATTTTTAATATTAGGGACAACATACCTGATTAGGGTATTGCACACTGCAAAAGGCTCTGCATTCAGTAGAATAACCTGATAACTTGGAATGACCTGATAACCTGGAATGACCAGATAACTTCCCGATCTTTGAAATCTGAGGTAGTTGTCTATCTTATCTTCTTTATTAGTCCAAAATCTGTGAGTTAATTTGCCTAACTCTGATCTCTACTAGCCAAGTGAAGACTAATAAGAATGAATCCATATGATGTTGCACATCAATTTGAGGGCATAAGAAAAATTGCTAAACAGTCATTCTTCCTACTATCAAGCTAGTGAGGCTCTTCAATATAAATAGTGGCAAAATAATATGTCACTAGAATAAATACAGTATTTTGCTGTAACTACAGGAAACAATCATATGAAATACAATAAGTAATGATTTTTTAGGGTAAATAGCACCTTTCAACTATCTGCTGTTTCTCCCCTGCAGGGGAAATTATTGAGTGTAGAAACTGCGCCTTGCTCTATGGTGCAGTCTGCACGAGAATAAAAGTGTTGGTAGGACCTTGCCCCACAGTTTAAGGTTTTACCTACAGTAGCTATGAGTTCTCAGTGGACTCATAAGGAATATTAATGTAAGTATGCTTGTAGTTTTCTCTCAGAAATTAAACTTGGGTCAATAAATATGTTTCCACCACAAAGTTGTTCAGGGAAAGCTTTTTGTTTATAAAAGGATTGCCTATGAATGCTTTATAGAAAAATAAAAAGGTCACAATTTCTTCATATGTTGTTGTTTTACATTGCAAGAAAGAAAGTTCTGCTCAGTGTTGTATCACCTAAATCAATCAAAATTAATTCCTCAGCCTGGAGTCTTCCATTCCTTACCCAGTTGCAGTTTAAAATTTCATTCCCCTCATAATATTTTCAGTCTTATTCTTGTCATCTTACATTTCTTTGAAGGATTTGATTTTGATAGCCAGTTCACTGGGGTGTAAAGGAAAGAAGGGGTGAAGAGTTTGATGGTATTGTTGGTACCACTGAAGAGTGTCTAATTGCTGTTGCAGATGAGTCACGTGTCAGTAACAAACAGAGGTTTGTAAGTTTCAGTTTCAATATTGATGTGGTGCAGTTTAAACTTCTTTTGTTTGCAACTCCCATACACATCTCCTTTACAAAAATAATAAAAAAAACCCAACAAAACAAAACAAAACTCTATCAACCCCCAAGAATGTCCTTCACTGAGAGTGGCTTTGTCAAATAGCTTTGTGTTCATAGCTCCACTGACTCATACTATCCCCTTCTTTTAGAATTTACTTCTGCTGGTACAATTTTTTTTTTTCTTTTAAGCTTTAAAATACATTCTGGCTATTTTAATATGGCACTTTCTGAGGGTTTGCTTGTTTATATGTTTGTTTGTTTTTAATGTCCCTCACTCCCCAGTTCCTCTCTTCAGGAAAACCTAATGCTGCTTACGACTATCTCTATTCACTAAGAGCAAAGATGAGTTATATGACATAGTCAAAGATACTGAAACAGACACCAGAGAAATACAAAGCATCTGCTGTAACTTTGCTTCAGTTGTGTTTATGCATGAGAATAGAAACCAGTGCATTTTAAACAGTGAAAATTTACACTGTGAAAGGACAAATACCTTTATGGTAAAAGCTGTAAGTTAAAAAATATATGGATTTGAATAAGAAGTGTTGTATTGTTACAGCATTAAATACATAAAATTAATGGTATTTATGGTAGTATTAATTTATCAGATTACATTAATCATAATATTTTGATACTCAGATTAATTAATTTTCCTTATACATTTTTCTGTAGTTATTTGTAGCTATTAATACTGCATTTGCAGTATTACTGCTTTGCTAAAGATAAGAAATAGCTTCATAAAAGCGGCAACGAATCTTTGTCTGTAGTATATGAAGACTATATAATGTAGTTTAGTCACTCCAGCTGTGGCCCTTTGTGTGCCTAAGGCTAGACTTGCACCTTATAACAGCATTTGCTAACCTCTTTTCATTGTTTTTATTAATTTTTCAAGACAAGACAGGAATTAATACGTGAGATGAACTCCGTTGAGTCATGGCATCAGCATTTCAGTACAGAAGTGAGCTGTGTGTTCCAGGAACTACTATAACAGGAACACACAAACTACTGGAGGCCTTACAAGGAGCTGTGCAAGTGCAGCAGTGACCTGACCTGAGCTGCCTTTGGTCTCCTCCTGTCCTGAGTGATCATCTGAACAGATGGAGCCCTAGGTCAGAGACTAAATGAACTCTGTAAATGTGTAGACACTATATGTGGACATTTTATAGACATTTTACAGGGGTGGCCCACAGACTCAGGGAATGATCTCTGGGTATTCTATCAAAGGATGAGAAGAAGGGTTGAATATCTTCAGGTTTATGAGTGAATGTCCTGGCACTTATTTGGAGGGAATTTTTCATGCCCAGACCACTGTGTAAGGACATTGGCATAATAAAATACACTGTCTCACCTCGCAGGACCTGCTTCTTATTGGCCTCTTCCCTTATCTTGTTGAACACCCAGCTTGTGGCCTGCAGTGGTGGGTATGCACCCCTCTGCACCTGAGCTCCTACTGTGTGTGTAGAATAGTCACCCACTGCCTTTGCAAATGGCTGATGGCTTTGTGTATGAACCATTAACATTCCAGTCTCAGGTGGGTAATGAGGGAATGTTGGATAATGTTGGATCTGAGCATGATATAAATGGTATGGAACAAGGGGTGGAGAAAATGCTTGTTTTGGCTGGGATAAATTGATTTTCTTCAAAGTAGCTGTATGGGGTGATGTTTTGAATTTTTTCTGAAAACAGGGAAGCTTTCGTTATAGTTGAGCAGTGCTTACTGCGTCAAGGCCTTTTCTGCTTCTCACCCTTCCCACCTGTGAGAAGAGTGGGGGAAGAGTTGTGAGAGCACACAGCTGGGACAACTGACCCCAACTGACCCAAGGGATATTCCACACCATATGGCATCACGTTCAACATATAAACCTAGGAAAAGAAGTAAAAGAAGAGAGCAGAGGATGCTCTGAGCAATGGTGCTTGTGTTCCCAAGTCTGTCAGCATGACGAAGCTCTGCTTTCCTGGGAATGGCTGAACATCTGCCTGCCCATCGGAAGTTGTGAATTCCTTGTTTTGCACTCCTTCCATGTCTTTTGCTTTACCTATTAAACTGTCTTTATCTCAACCCACAAACTTTCTCCCTTTTACTCTTCTGATTCTCTCCCCATTCCAATGGGGAGAGTTATTGAGCAGTTATATAGTGCTGAGTAGCCATCTGGAATATTTGTGTTCTTTAAATGAGATAAATGAGTGTGATCACAGAAACTGTTTTAACTGAGAGCTTATGTAGAGAAGAACATACCCTATAGATTACATAAATTTGAATTTTATTTGGTTAGACAGAGTATAATATGAGGCTAACCAGGCTAGCCTGTTCTAAATGGCATTTTTTCCAATTTGAGTTTTCTTAGTCTGCAAAATTATTTTTTACGTGCCTCAACCAATTTAGGATAGTAATCTCTTTTCTAAGTTTTGCATAAAAAGTGGGCAACTTTATGATACAAGAAAGTTTTTACATTTCAAAGGACCAAAGACAGAGTAGTATGTATTAATGGTTTTTTTTGTTATTTTGGGTGTTTTTGTTGATACAGATACAAAGATATTGAACCTGCAGTTTGTTGTTCCTATTCAGGTTACATTGGAAAACAAGTGCTGCAAGTGCTATTGCCAAGATTTGGAATGTGGGAATTTTTATTATTACTTCATATATATAAAAATATTAAGAAAATCAACTTTAAATAATATTTTTCCCTCTTTTCTGTCATGAAAACCTATACATTTCCCACCCAGTAAATTTGTTTTATATATTTTTTCCCTGAAGATTAAGAACACTTGTTTTTGTTCCATCTTTTTAACTCTAGGATGACAAAATGAGAAAAAATGATTGCTTTCTTTTGTGCTAATGTCTCTCAGACTTCAGTAAGAATTCTTTCTTTATAGTATATCTAGCATAGACTGTTGCACTCTTTTGTTCTACACAGTGTGATGAACGTGTATTTGAAGTAAAGTACACATAGCCTTGGTTTCCGTGAGCTCAAGTATCTTTAACATGAACTTGGATGTCTCTTTTGTGCAGGCTGAAGGCAATGAATTACTGAAAGTGAGAATGCAAAGAGAATTAGATCTCGCAAAACTGTAACAATTACTTTAGGTAATGCCTCAGAAGTGACTGTGGTATATGTTGATGGCCCTGGGCCAGCTTTAAATTGTCGTTTGTACAGGCCAATTCACACTGAATAAGGGAGAATTTTTGAGCTGATATTATTAGAAACTTAATTTTCAGTCCTGAAGGATATCAGGAACTATATAGTCCATGCATGAAATCCTTGAACTATTCAATTTTATTCGAAAAATGCCATTTATTTTAGATTAACTGGAATTTTCTTTGCATACTAAACTTGAATATATTTATGTAATGTGTAATTGTACTTTGTGGCACTGTAGTGGAAATAATCTAGTTATATTAGTTGGGGTATTGTAATAGCACAGTTATACTATTTTTGGCACTTGTGACTGCATAGATATCTCTGCAAAGAATTGTACTGGGTATAATGGCAGTCTACTGCAAAAGAGATATGACAGCTGTGTGAAGAATGCTTGCTCTTATTCTAATCCTGACTTTTTGAACTTATAGTATGGTGAATTGGGAGAGAAAGGAGAAAGTAAATCCATAAAAATAGTTCAGCAGAGATTTGTATGACAGTTTTGGATTGTCCCAATGAAACTGAACTATGGGTTTTAAAACAGAGATTAAAAACACCACACATTTCCTGGAACTAAATTTTCAAAAGCAACTGTATATGAGTGCTTGGAGTTCTACAATGCCCTTTCATGGCTACATTACTTCAGTCAAGTGTAAAATCTTGTTTAAATCCCCTGCAATGATTTGGTTAAATGAATGAGCTCTCATTCATTGAAAAAGATTTTTAAAAATCTAGAGTAAAATATGTATTTCAAGAAACTCAAAGTGTAATGGTAGTGAAAACAGATAGAAAAAAACTCCCATGAAATTTGAGTGATACAGTAATTGAATTCCAGTCTGCCACCAACCAGAAGATTCTTTGGATAAGGCAACTTTTCAGGGAACCAGATGCATTTTTTTTCTGTTACTTGTTACAAAGTAAGAATCTAAGATCTAGATTCATATCTAACAGATCTAAGTTACAGGGTAACATCAGTCAGCCCAGTGCGGTCACCTCCTGTGAAACCGGAGTCCATGTGAAATCGGGTGAAAGTGTGAGGGATCTGATCATGGTGAGCAGCCTCACACACAAGGAGTCACATCTCAGCTAACAGGGCGACGGACTACAGCCTGTCTGGTGAAGTCTGGGCTTCTGTGCATGATAATATCATGGCATGTCAACAACTTATAGCATAACTGCCCAGAGATTACCTTACTAACCTGCTGCTCATTAGTGTGAAAGCCTGGAGGTCACCAAACTCATTATTTCAGTCCTCACTTGCCATCAAGCAGGAAAATCTAAATTTTATTTATACAGTTATTATGATTAGACTTCATTGCCATGTGGATTCATGTTATGGTCTTTTTCACTATTTTTTTCTTGATTTCACTGTTGTTTGCCAAATACATGGCCCATAAATCAGCTGTGAAATCCCAAGAATAGAAGAAAAACTCATATCCAATATTTTGCATTTTATCAGACAGATGTCACTTCAGTTCTGCACACACTTACCAGTATTATTTAATTGCAATTTTTTGAGTACTAGTACCAATATTTATAAGCACTTGTTTATTACACTAAGACCAAGGGCTTCCCCAATTTAGTGTATACTTATTTATTTCAGTTTTAATTACCACTGAAAGTATGTTGTGGTTGAACATGGGGGTTCAGTATGAGCCTAATCCGTTGTATACAAGCAGATGAACTTTCTACTAGGCAGATAATAGTTTCTTTAATTTCCACAAAAAGATAATGTTAAATACAGTAGATTATTTCAATAGCAGCAGACTTTTACACAGATGCTGGCATTCCTATTTTATCCTTATTAGTACTGACTGGGTCTTTGTTGCAAATAGAGTCCTGTTAGTAAAGGAATTGAATAATTGTGAAATTTCACAGTAAAACAGACTTTCAGAATCAGGACTGAAATACTGCTGAAGTGACATTTAAAAGTAAATTGTCACTGTTGTATTACATTTAACTATACCTGAAATATATATTTCAAATTCTTACACAACATGATTACAAAGGATGCAGTCCCTAAGAAAGGCCAATAAAACCAAAGGAAAGAAGATGGCTTAATTATGATGCATGCATATTGCTTGCTTCAAGTGATTTATGTGTAACATAAAGATGAATAGGAATTCATAAGGTGCATGAAAGGAAAGTTTGAAACAACATAAAAAAATAGGGTATTTTCTTGAGTATATAATTTTACTAAAAATGCATACAATGTGGAAATAGCTCAGTAGATTTTGATATATAAGCTTCAAAGTGTTTTTTGACTAAGGAAACATGAAAAAGTGAATGAAAATATGTGGGGTTTGGATTTATTTTTTGATGTTAGAGGTCTGTATTATTTTGCTGTGTTAAAGTAAAGCTTTTGATTTCACTTGTTCCAAACTTAACATATGAATAAAAAAAAAAAGATATCATGTAAACTGTTACAACAGCAGCCTAATTCTGCAGCCTTTGACTCTGAAAATACATAGACTGACAGATAACTTCCACATGAGATGGCATATTAATGACATTTTTTGACTAGACAGAAATTGGTACATTGTATATGATTCTAGTGATGTTTGATATTTGTTAGCTAAAATTTCCACTTTCCTATGAAAGAGCTTAGAGCTGAAAGCCAGGAAAACAGATTATGTGTCTGCCCTGTGAGGTACATGATTAAGGATGCTACATCTTACAAGGTACTCAAATGATACTGCATATAATGTTTTCCAGTATTAAACATAATTGCACATGCTCAAAGGTGACAGAACTAAACTTATATATAAGGGATACAAAAATAGATATAGCACAGAAACCACTAGGTTTCAAATAATCAGAGACTGCAGTAAGGAATAGAATCTGCTTGCTGCAATGTTTGAGTTTGAAGGATCTTATGAAAATGGAAGGAATTTTTCAATTTTGTTCAACACTGTAGTGCTAAGAAAAACTACAGAAGTCATCTTGTGGTCAACACAATAAATAATATTCTTTGGAGCGAAAGGGGAAATTAAAGAAACTATCTTCTGTATAGCAATGTTTTCAATGTGCTAGCAAACGAAAAAGGCTGTCTTGAAAAAACATTCTTATAAATTCAACCTATGCCCCTTGGAAATAGTTATGCTTTGCAGAGAGCAGTGTTCAATTTACTTCACAGTGAAGTTTGACTGAATATGGTTTAAACTGACTGTTCTTTTTCTGGTAAAACTATGAATGACTGATTGCTTTTTCCAGTTTGCCATCTGAATAGGAAAAGTAAAATGGGCAAACTGTTTTTGATATGAAAAGAAATGCTGCAGAACATGCCCTAACTGTCAGATACGTATTCCAGTAGGCAACATTGCATCTGTAAATTAAAAGATTGTACAGACAAGTGGACAGACATCAAGATTATTATTTACCTTATATCTCCATGAAAAAGACCTTTAATAAAAACTAGGTACTATTTTCACATAATGGATATCATACAAATAAGAGATCTCAGACTGAGCCTGTAAAAAGCACATCCATTTTCCCTCTTATTGCAATAATCCCTCTGTATATTTGTAGTATACATTCTGCCTTCCTTCTGAGGAGCATTTAATATTTAGAAATAATTATTTAATTATAATCTCACTCCATTAACATGATCCTTGCATTCACGCTTCTTTACATGTGAAGTGAATCTTCTCCTAGCTTTAGTTTTCACTTCAGTTGCCTGTCTTTAAGTGACACAACTCACAGGCATGTGAAATAATCTAGTCTGCTTGGCCTACCTGAAGCCATTTGGTTATGATAGTGGGATATTCAAGGGATAAATACAGTCAGTACTGTAAAACTTGGAGTTTTTTAGACCTTTTAGGTAGTCTGTTGTGCTATATTAAATATATAACTGTATTTAACCTGACTGAAGAACTTATACCATGATGCTAAATGCTTTCTTTTAGCGTGGTTTGAGGTTTAATTATATTGAACCTTAACATTTGTCTGAAAGATCTTATTAGGCAACTGATTGCCTTGACTTTGTTAGATTTTTATGAATTAAAATTTATCTACTGAAGTAATTGGCTGTGTTGTCCCTGAAAATAAACCTTCTGATTTGTTTGAGTATAGTGGAGTCAGTTCTCATGAATTGTAAAATAAACAAGAATCATGTTTACATTCCTTTGTGAAAAGATATCACCTGATGGACTTCTCAAGTGACCAGTGAAGATGGAGAGGTGGTAACTTCTCTGTCCAATCTCTGGTCACTGTCCAGAAACTTATATATACAAGGTCAACAATAAACTAGAGACTTCTTTTCTTCTTCTCTGCCTGAACACCTATTGTGTGTGTTACTGTGTGTTTCTATCTAAGTCACAGTAACATGGCTGCTTTAGCCATTCTTTAGGAGAAAGCAAGTAGCAGTCTGTGAATTAGTTTGACAGTATTTTTATAACTCTTGTCTCCTTCCTCTATTTAGTTTTACTTTTTTTTCTGCCCCAGCTTTCTATTTAGCTACGCTTCTATTGCCCAGTGAATATATTTTATTATAATTCTGTACTGGAGTTTCAGAGCCTGGCAATGCAAATTTATACCAGAATAGGTACTGTGGAATAAATCCAAGCTTTGTTACTTATGGTAATGGGGAATCTCAATTCCTTATATAACCTGAACAAAGGCATGAGGCTTTAAAAGCAATTAAATAATTCTTATTAGTTGTAATACATTTTCCAGGTCAATAGAGTTGGAGAGATGGAGTCCGAGAAATTTATTTTTTAATAAATACTTATACATCTGTAGAAATACTGTTCAAGAAAACTGTATGATTTTATTTCAATATTCATATTTCTATGACTTGGATATCTGATATGGCACCTTATTCATACAGCCCTTTTGTACTGAAAATCCTTGAATATTTTCCAAAAGAAAAAAATTTCTATCTAAAACATTGACATTGTTAAACTGCATTTAATACTTGGACAGTATTCACTGGCCATATAGGTAGTGAACGTAGAGGGTTCTACTGGACCAGTTAAGGTACTCACACTTTTAAAATCAATTATGTATAGAAATGAAAGTGAAAATTTTAGAGAAAAGAAAGAAAAACAAATCCAAATATCCCCCAAAACCCAATCTGCCTGGTGAAGTACAGGTCAATCTAATTCAAACAGAGCAAAGACAGAAATGAGCCATATCAGTTGGGCAGTGTACAAACAGTGATCAACAAGCATTTAGTGAAAGGTTTTTCTCCCCAAAAAGTGTTCAGATGTTTACAAATTACACAATATTTTCTAAATTTGATTAATTTTGTCTGTTTTGAATGAATTGCAATGTGAATCATAATGCTTAAGTGTGAAATGAAAGAGACACCTATAAGGGATGTAAGGACACATGTAAATAATTGTCATGTCTATTCATGGGCATATAAATCAGGTTCTTCTGCCAAAATGGCAATAAGGTATCTTTCATTCCAGAGGAAAAGTTGTGTTCATTTCCATTTATTTCAAACTGAAAAATAGTATATGCACTGACACTTTAATGTGCATTCTGTCTCTTGCTGTTCCTCTTGGTTGATCAAAGCTAATTTATAGCTCTGTCTTTTTCATAACTCTCAGAAAAGTATGGAGTTATCAATAAGGAATGAAAATACCATTTTTTCCATATAGATGATATGAGATAAAATCTTATCCACCATGGGATTTGCTTACTGAATTATAGCTGATTGGTGGCAATCAGTATAAGACAGTGCAGTCATTTGTAAAACTTAGAGTAACAAAGAATCACTCCTTCAAAAAAAAGTAAATTTCAGAGTTCAGAAAAAGAAATTGATGTGGAGATACAGTTTTAACAAAATAAAATGGCAACATCTCATAATTCAGATCATCAATCACTGATTATGCATCTCAGTATTGAAATACATATTTGTCTCTTTTCTGAAGATAGCATTAATTCAGAGTTTACAGTATAGTGTGTGTATGCAGGTATATAAATGCATAAATATGTATACACTCATACAAGAGAGACAAAACCCAATCAGTTTCTAGAAATAATCACATGAAATCCTGTTCAGCCATGTTTAGCATGTAGTTCAAACTCTGTTCAGCTCTTTTGAGAACACCCTTTTTGCTATCGTTGGCCTGTTTCTGCACAAACAATTTTCCTATAAAATGTTAAGAAAATCATGATATTCACTTTCCTTCCCCTCAAACGAGTGTAATTCTCATGAAGCAAGCAAATAAGCAATCCACTTTTGACAGCCTGGTTTGTCAGTTCCTGCAATCACCTTGCAACCCATGCATGGGTCAGAGCAGCTGCCCGGCCATGAGCTTGGTGTGCAGCACTTGGGGGAAGTGCTGAGGACAGCCCGTGTGAGCTCAGGGAGTGCTTTCTTTGTGACTTGTGGACTGATGGGTTGTAAGGAACAGCACAGGTACTCACAAAGCACCAGCCCTTGTTTTCAGCTGGAGGTTTGTGAAACATGAGAACCTGCACCCCTGTCCTGGTTTGACCAGCCCATGGAAGTGAGCTGGCTTGGTAGGAGATTAGCATTTTATTGGGCCAATGGAAAGCATTTTCTGGTTGTTATTCCGTTTGGCAGCAGCCCGGGCAGGTCTCTCTCCCCCCGGCTGTCAGAGCACACACCTCTGCCCTCTCTGCCCTGGCTGAGTGTTGGGCAGGGGAGGCCCCGCGGGCCAGGCAGGCTCGGCTGATTGGGGAACATCTGCGGCACAGAGTCTGCTCTGCTGCTGGCCCAGCTGAACCTGCTCTGGGAGCCGGGGAGAGGGGGAGGCACCGTGAGGCACGATGGAACACCTGAGGAGACACAGGGGTGCAAAAGGGATTCTGGGAATCTGTCCAACTCTTCCCCCTGGCTGCAGGTGACCAGCGAGCGGCTGCCTTTGGCTCTGGACCCTCTGAGAGCTGCAACACCCCCAGCAGGGCTGTGAAATGGGACACCATGGACTGCCACAGCTGGACACTGTCTCTTGTTAACTCTTTCAGGGCATCAGTGCACAGATGGGACCTGGAAAGCCTCCATCCTCTCTCCAGTGAGAGAAAATCAGAATGCAGATGTGTAAAGACCACATGAAGTATCCAAGTCAGTCAAGAAAGAGTGAAAGTCCAGGTGGAAGGAGTGTGGGAAGTTGCTTTCGAGCTGTAAAAAACTCTTACAAGCTATGGTGGTTGGTTATAACATATTGAAATGTTTCCTTTAAACCATAAAGAAGTATGGGGGAGATAAAAAAGTTCAGATTGTAGACTTAAGCAAAAGAGTGAAATGTTGAGGGGACTGTTGATTTCATGAGAAGTTGAACAGAGTGATGAAGTGATAAAGACTCTTTGCCTTCAAAAGAAGTGAATCTCTGTTCCTTGGAGGTGAAGGTGGTCCCAAAGACAAAGAGAACCTTTGTTTTGAGCAGTTCTCTTTAAAATAAGACCTCATACATCAATGTGGCCCAGAGACACAACTATGAACATGGGAGGAGTTTCATGAACGCAAAGGATCCGGGCGGTTGCTGCTCATGAAGAATGGATCTACAAGAGAACGTTTTCTTGTGGGGGAATTTACCATAGCGAAGGAGAGGTGCTTCCCTCCCTAAGTGAACTGAAGAAAGACTGTTTTACAGGTGGAAAACTGGCTGAGATTTCTGAGTGTTGTTTTCTTTACATTGTTTGTTGGGAGAAAAAAAAGGTGTGGGGAGGAAGAGTGTTTTGAAGGTTCCATCCTCATTCTTGTTGTTTTTCTTTCTTTTAATATTAGTTAATAAAGTCTTATTACTTTTAAGCTTAAGCCTGCTTTTCTCTTGATTAGAAATTTTGAAATTGGCAAACTCAAACCAAAACAGAAATAGGTGTTTCTGCCTGGTTTCGAATTGAAACCACGACAACCCCAAGAGAGGTGGGAGGGTGGTTGTAGCTGTGTAAATGAACTTTTCTAGCAGGGCATTGAGAAATTTATGGGTGTTTATTAACATTTTGTAAGTGTGCAAGTGTTGTCATTTATATATGTTTTACCATTCATATTGGTCCTGACTGTATAGTTCACTGATTATGAGTTAATTAGTGTCATTTCTGAATCAATAATTCTGATTTAAAATATGTGAAGTGAGCAATTGTTCCTTGAGGCTTTATTCCAGTTCAAATTTTTTGGACACTAAATATTAAGTGAGCCAAAAACTGTAGTGTGTAAGAGTGAGTTGTCTCTAGCCTATTTTACACATGAAGGATTATGATTTTGCAGTAAGTAATGACAGTACTCTATCCTAGAGAATCCCTCTCTAGAGAGTGTACACCAGCCAAGTATTATACATACATATGCATAAGACCCAAAAGAAAAACCACTCCCTAAAATATCAGCCTATTTCTGCCTATTGTCAGTGGGATAAATCCCTTTCTCTCTCTCTCTCTCTCTCTCTCTCTCTGCCTCTCTCCTCAAACACTATCCAGAACATTATTATCTAATCTGCATATTTGCCTGAAAAAACAGCTACTAAATCTTGCAATTGCTTTTATATCTACAATAATAAATTTTAAGATTGCCTTGAGCAGCAGTCCATCTGGGGCTGCAAAATGTTATTAATCTCAGTCCAATTTATTGTTAAAGATCAAGCTGGAAAAAGTGGTTCTAGTCCAGTTTCTTGAGCATTGAACCTTTTTTGGCAAACACCTGCAAACTTTGAGATAGTTTTTCATTAGCCAACACACAGAGTCTGGCTTCTCCAGCTTTTGATGAAGTGTAGGTAGATAACTTTAGGTGCTCTATATCACTCATTGTAGGCATGTGTTCTCTACTTAGTAGGATAAATGATGCTTAATGTCTAATAGCAGGGATGTATCAAGGGGCAGCCAGACCCAATCACACCTGAGATAAGATGCACACATGTCAGCGAGGAATATCATCATTTTATTCATTTTCAGGAACATTATTTCTTTTCAAAAGTCTAATTTAGGGTGAAAGACTCACACCATTTTTACTAGGAATTGTTTCACTAGACATTTTTCTAATACTTTGGATAATATGTTGTTCTGTTGTGTGATGTTAAACATTACTCTTTTATTTTCCCAGAAGGGTAGTATATTAAAAAAAGCAAAGTTAATTAATTATTGTTAACACTTATGCTTTTCTTATTTAATAAAAATTTATTTCAGATCAAAACATGCATAGGATATAATTTATGTTGTCTTTATAGAAAGGTAAAAGTAGGGCAAATCATGTTTTATGAAATTTATAAAAACTGTCCTTTTTAAGGGCTTTTTTTATGATATTAGTAATTGCCTCCATATTGGAAAGTGATGAAAAATTCCAGCTTGATTTGGAATATAATAAAAAGTAACCTGATTGAGAGATAGTGTGAGACTAGTTTTCCAGAGGCTGGAAAGAGCTATATTTTGAGTCAAAGTCCTAGTTCAGTCCCTGAATTCCTCCATTTTTGCAGGGGAAAACAACATGAGGGAGTTCATTAATTGCTGCAGAATTACTTCAGCTTTTTATAGATTGTAGACCAAGTTGTAGTGACCTAAGCATTGGGGCTTGTCCTGACTACCAGTCACTGTCCTATATGGAAAGGAGAGTGGTGAGGTTGGAACTGCTGTGAACAGGTCTTGCACAGATGACAAAAGTATCTCCTCTATTTTGGATACAAACCCATTTTTCTTTTGCTCTTTAGGACTTACACAAAGAAAAGTTAAACATTTTATACCTGACTCGGTTGTCAGGAGGATAAATCTACTTTTCATAAAGCTTTTCTCTTTTGAAACTATAAACTTAATGAAGAAACTCCTTTTCCATCTCTGAAAGCTGAGTTGAATTTAACAAGTGGTTTAAAGTAAAAAGAAACAGTGACTTTTAGCTTTTAGCTTTTTCTCCAGAGTCTAGTAAGTCATGTGAAGGAAATCTGGGTTAAGTGCTGCAAATTTCCTCTGGGAGAATCTTTACAATACTACAATTTCTTCTTTAGCTTTTCAACACAGTGTAGTCTTTGGAAGCCTCAGAAATAAGCTTAACAAACAATGAATTCAGCTGAACACTAAAGATGAGAGTTTTGCTTGTTGAGCATGGGTTTACAGAAGACTATAAATTTAATCTTGAATGGTCTGGGTTAATGCAGCAAGATATCTTAGATGCACAAGAATGTGTAATTTAGATTTGTCCTTTTCTGTCTCCAGAGTAGATAATTGTATTATATTTGTGTTTTCTGTATTTCTCATCAAGTCTTCTGATCATTTCTGTGACTCTAACAGTAAAAACTGTAATTTATATCTCCTTGTTTAAGTTCCTACTGCAGTTGAGATTAAATGCCTGTCAATATGACAAAACAATGCCCCCATTCATATATCATCGATATCAGCAAATCAAAATCATATGTTCTGACAAGAACAACATTTCATTTCATACCATACCTTTCTGGAACAAAGTGGTTTCTTTTTCTGATACACACAATTATCAGATTTTCTTTAGGCTGCAGTTTTTCCCTTTGAAATAAAACTCATGATAGTATTTAAAAGAGTTCCCATTTTTCTTTTAATCTGTTTCTTTGAATTAATTTTTAAAAGATGGTTTTATAATACGAAAAATATAATGGAAAAATTGCATATCCTTATACAATATCTTTACATATTGGAGCAGAGAACATTGATTTATACAGCTTTAATTCTTATAAGAAGTGATTTATCTTCTCACTGACAGCAAAGCATACTTTCATTACATAAGCGTGAAAGAAACTTACCCTTAACAGCAGAACTGAGTATGGTCCTGCAAAAATTTTTCACATGGTAGCTTATGGAAGGCAGTTTAATAGAAAGTAGGAAAGAAAAGTTCCACAGGAACTTACAGATATGGTGGTCTGCATCAGATAATAAGGACAGAACAACCCTGTACTTTCTAATATCAAAATTATTTGATCTTATTACAACTTCAGAGATTTTCCGTATTCCAGCCGAAGGATATATTTCTCTTGTCTATTAGAGGAAGATGGTGCTCCTTGACATTTATGAAACAACTGTAATAATCCACATGTAAATCTGTCTCTTAAACAAATTTTATATTTCTGGAACCTTAAATAGTGAAAAAGAGAAACAATGCCAAAATATCTGTGTATCAAAAAGTGAACCAATTAGCTACTGGTAGCTTCAGTTTAAGAGGCGTCAATAAGAAGACATCAAAAAGTGTACTGTGACTGCTTTGTAACACCAATATGTGGAAAAGAAGGCTTAAAGCAGATTCTGCTCCTGTGGTTGGGAAGGAGTAGAACTAGGAAAGGGTTGTGACTAGAGTTCAGATAGGGTAATCACTACTGTTATCTATCCTCACGCCCTTTAAGAGCTCTTCCTAATGTCCACCTCTGTGCTCCATCGTGTATTCCCACCACATTGCTTAAATACCAACTTTGGTTAAATCATTCCAAAGCACTTAATGAGGCTGAAAACTTCCAGGATTTAATAGAATTTGCAGTTGTTATCACCTCATTGCTCAACATTTTCATGTCATTAATAAACACACTAAGTACTGGTACTTCTTTTCAGATGATTAGTCCCTTCGTCTTAGAACAGGTCTTTTTCTCTTAGTGTTGCAGCTAAAAACAAGATGAAAGTAATCCAATCTTTGATCTTAGAGTTTGGGTTTTTAGAATTAAACCAGAGTGAAATTTCATACAAGGAAAGGGAATCAGGCAATTGAGGGACATTTCATAGAGCTCCTATTAGATATGCAGAATAGCAAATAAGTTGTTCACATTCTTCCAGACGTGCTTCTAAACTTAACATTGAGATGCCTTTTTTAAGGTCAAAGTTTTGCTTTGTTTTGAGGCAGCGATAGATTATTTGACTTGACCTCGATACTGACATATCACAGACAAGGTTTCTTTCTAAGCTAGACTAGATCATGGGAACATTTTGATTCTCCTTTTTTTCATAAAGAAAGGTAAAAGCTGAGAAAATGGAGGGAATTGAAGGATCTATAAGTAAGAAGTTTAGAATACTTTTTGGTATCTTATAGGTGACTTCCATTGTGGGTAGCTTGTTTCACTTCAATTTTGTTGTACAACAACTAGTAAAATGGACTGATATTTTCAGTAAAAGAAATATTTTCTTCTTTTTGTCCTCAGATCCAAGTACAATTGAATTTCAGTTTCCTACTCATAGCATCAGAAAATACCAACAAGGTTATGTAAAATCTCTCATTTTCTTGTATCTGCCTGTAAATAGTACAAGAGGGCTTCTCAGCAGATATTTCTTTAAAAAAATTTTGATAATGCTCTAGCAGTTTATGAATCTTCCATAATAAAAATCTCTGATGAGACACAGAGGTACATTATTAAAAATTGTTAATGTAGTATAAATATAAAAACCCCTATTCTATAAGCAATTTGAATACCAAGCTGTATTCTACCTACTCAAATACATCTTTGAAAATATGTGATAAAAATGAATGTCAGATGCCATAGATGTGTGTTGTATGACTTTTCCATTTCCACATTTGACCCTTCTGATGGCAACACAATGTAATTTTTGTGGTAAAAAGAATTTCTATTTGTTTTAATAAATTTTATGTAAATATTGTAGTACAGATAACACAGAACATTTCCTTGAATAATTTTCAGTTCCTAATCTATTATTTATGTGAATTGTAAAAAGACCCCATATCTTGTTTTAAGAATCTAAATTTAATAAGAAACCAAGGTCTTAACATAAAATGAAACAGAAAATTATAAAGATGAAAACTTAGCTTAATACAATTAAAATTTAGAAGGAAAAAATGTCTTTGTTTAACAAGTTGAAGGTATGATATACAACTGTTAATAATGTACTGTGAAAACAAATAGACAATGGGACTTAGAGCCTCTAACTGGTTGCAGAACATATTGAGCTACTGTGAGAGCCTTACCCAGATTTGTCATCAGCTCAGGAATTGTCCCCCAAGTGCCCCATGTCTGCATCCTCTAGGGGCACATTACTTACTTCACAAAGACACTGCCATGGCTGTGATTTTGGAAAGCTATACTGAGGCACATTAAGTGGGAGCTGGAACATGAAATATCATGGGCAACTTAATATCTTCAACTAATTGAAAAGCCACCATTTTTCTCTCAAAAAAATTGACAGCAATTAAAGCTCATCTCATCAACATTTGTTTTAACAAACTTTGGTTTGTTTAAAACTCTTGTCAGTTTTTAGATAAGATACTTTAATACATTAAGCATTGAAAATATGTCCTTTGACCACTTTTCTAATTTTTTTTATATAGCAGCTGATGCTTTATCAAATTTTATGAGTCAGTAGAAAACTGCTATACATTACTTATAAGCTGGAATGTAAACAGCATTTAAAGTTTATTTTTTAAGTTTCTTGGATATTTTCAGTATTGCATTTCAACATTTTAAAAGTATACCAAGTTCCTTGAAATTTTACTTATATATAAGATCTTGTTTCTTACTTGTACCATTTTGAATTGAAATTATTGGAATTTTCATTTAAAAATGAATTTTCAGGATATCTTTTCTTGTATTATTCACATAGTAATCTACACTTTTTAAAGGGAAAACCCCCAGCCTTCAAATCATTTAATGTTTTCTAATGAAAGCAAAGCAATTTTTGTTTAATCCAAAATTAATTTGATTGGAACACATTCCAGAGCATAAATTTAAGCCTGCTTGTTTAAGGCTTTTTTGTTCAATTTATTGCCATGCTCCTTTCCTCCTGAGACTCCTTCTAATAGCAACCTTTATTTATTTTCAAAAGTTTTGGTGTCCAGGACTCTACTAATAGAAATGGAAGTGTCTTCCTAAATTGACTTCAGTGAAGATATGCCAGTTTATACCAGCTGTTTCTTTGGCCTTGTTCCTTTTTATTTGGATAAACCCAGTTTATTTTCTGTAACTCTGCTCCCAATTTGTTTCCAAATAAGCATTCCACACTACAAGGGCCATCTGCTGTTGGTTCTGAGTTAATGGGTGTGCTTTAGAGCTGATGTCCTTGGAAGGAAAAGTCATGCTGTCACTTTGTGAAACTGGGCTCCTGTTTTCTTATGAAATTAAATTCCTAACCCTAATGAATTAACAAGTTTAAATATTTCTTTACCCCCACCATGCTCACAGATGTGAATCATAAGGACACAGAGAGTGCTATACAGATCCACAGTACAGTCTGGTGATCTGGGTTTAATGACCCTTTTTCAAACAAGGATACAGACCCATTAACAGGGGGGACATCTGTTCAATGCTCACATGTAGAGTGCAGTGAAAATAAAATCTCTTTTGCCTATAGTCAGTTGTTTGTTCCCAGTTGGTTTGTTCCCAGTCAGTTGTTGGGAACCAGTCTCTTTACCAAAGTGAAGAAAACTTATTCATAGAACTACTCGTAGAAAGCTGCTTGTGCATAGACTTGGTAAAACCTGCTAAAACTCACAGTTTCAGCAATACCTACAGTACAGGGAAAAAAGCCAAGATAAAAGAGTGCTTTAACTTGAAAAGAGGGAAGAGGGAACTGCCTCCTGGTATCCTACTTGTTTTGCTATTAGCTGCTTCTCAGAATAAAAAGTCCCAGATATCCTCTTCCTTCCATCTTCTTGGTCTTATGGAAGGCATTTTTCTTTCCCCATTTGATTAAGTAATCTCAGCCTTTACACACCCGCAGCTCTTACCCTGATGACTAGCACTTCATAAATTTTATTCGAGGATGTAGCTTTTTTTCAGTAGACTATGCAGTTAATGGAGTTCTCCTTTATATACAGGAAGGAATGGAGCTTGAATGACCCCATGTGCCTATATTTTGTGATATTAGTTCTGCCTAGAATATTCTAATGGAAAAATTGAATACTATGAACACTTTTGCAAACTACTCCACAGAAGGATCCAGCAGTGTAAGAAGCTTTGGTAAGAAATGCAGTTAATGAATCACCGTTACGTAAGCTACTTATCTCAAGAATAATTTGTTTTGATATTTCTGTAGCTGCCAGATTTTCTGCTAGCAATGGAATAAAATATACGGATGAGGAGAAGCCCTTTTAAGCTATCTTAATTAATGTAAGTCAAAAGTTGCCCTTTTCAAGATATATATTATTAAAAGTGAATATTTTATTGTGAATACTGGAAGGTCAATTAAATTAAGTTGTGATGTTCAATATTATTTTTTCTTTTATATTAATTTATTTCAAGGCACACTGCTGCTTGCTGTAGAAGAAGGAATAGCTATTTGCTAGAGAATAAAATTGCTACATGCTACAAATCATGTATAGTGCCTAACCTCATTTCATACTCCTCTTGTGCTTGGTCTACGTACTCTAGAGCCTGTCCAATTTTCTGGGAGATCAATATAAGAATAGAAATTATGCTAATAAAGATTTATGTACTGATATTATTATAAACAGCAATCTGTCGTTAAAAATGGACAATAATTAGGTGCAATGTAAGGCTCCATTTGCCCTAAGATATTTTATTATTGTTAAATGAACAAAAGGGATGGTCAAGTCCATTTGTATATTAGTAAAATTACTCTCAGTGATTCAGTTGGTGACAGGTGTAACAGAAACGTTACCATAACAGCCAGGTCATGCTTTCTCTTAGTTGGTCTAAACATAACTTGATTTATTTCTGTATGTGAGATGAAAAGAGAAAAAACCCAAACATCCCATGTATCCTCTTTTTCTGGAAAACCTTCTAATGAAAGCCTACAGTGAACCATCCTTTAATCCAGGCATTAAAAATGTATCTGAACCTTTTAACACTAGAAACTATATAATTTAGAAGAAAACTTACTCTATCTTAAAATGTATCCTTTCTCCTGTTTTATGTAATTTTGCTTGGGGATTAGTGGAAATTCACATTCATTTTTCACTTAAAGAAGTGTTAAGGTAGATTACATAGCAGGGTAATTAACTAGCAGGGAAAGCATATATACATTCTCCTTTTTGTGTCCTGTGAATTACATGAAGCAAAAATATATTTATTGGAATCAGATTGATATAGTACATCAAAATTCAATTAAGTTTTGAATTAAGAGAAAATTAACAAATTTTTCCTTAAAGCAAAACATAAATATAAATAAAAATAATTTAATGGAAAACTTCAAAATATCTGAAAATTTTGATATTAACAGCATATGAGGAATATTCAGAATTGCAAACATTGAACATGAGAAAGGAAGGGAAAAGTGTGCCTTCAACCAAACTGGCAATTTATCTGGAGTGAGTTAAATTTGTTGCCTTAATGCTTAGATGCACTACCAGGCTCAGATAAGGAGAAGAGTGCATCCAATAAATTTTTTTACAAAACTGCATGAACTGAATGAAACAATAAGAATGACATACCTTTTCTTCATTTGGTAGCAGCCCTTCAGAAAGAAATTTTGTTTGGTTTTTTTCCCCAAAAGAAGCATTAAACCTGAAATTTCCATTTTCATATGTTTTTATTGCAGTTCAGACATAACACAAGAAAAAAATATTTTAACTAAAAAACCCAGAAGAATGCTTACAAACTGGATCCATTGAAGTGAATGATAAAATATCCAGTTAACTCTACAAATAAAATGTGAGAGGTAAAAAGATGAAGAAAACCACTATGACTTTGTATTTTTCCTCCAAAGAAGGCAAGATTTTCTGAGACAGAATAGCAGAATCATTTCTTTGAAACCATCAGTGCAATCTTTTGTAGCATTCAGTTCAATGAAAGCACTCTTTCTTGAACTTCGTATCTTCCATATTTTCCTCAGTACAAATTTGCCAGTTCATAAGCTACCACAAAGAAGAAATATAAGTCTCCTGCACTAAGTTAATCTGAGTCAAAAGTATTTTCTTGAACCTAGTAAATTCTGTGGAGTCACAAGAAACAGTTTATTGATCAAATGTTGAGTGGAGTCGCTGAGCTGACTGATAGTGAGTTACATCCTTAGACTTCCTCCCTCTTAATCATGTTCAAGGCCTTAGACCAAAGAGTGGTGAATGGAAAACATTAAAATCATATTATTCACAGGTGAAAGAAGATTAGATACTGAGATTCAATCTTTTATAAATTTCACATGATGAAAACAGAAAAAAGAAATTTTTTTCTCTCCGAAAAAGGAGGGCATTTCCCCACCTCTTCAGTTATTTACCATTTAAAATTTAGATATTTCAGAAACAGCTCTGCAACTAACAACCTACATGGAATAAACTGGGGTGTTATTTGTTCCCATTGGGAATATCTCCAAATATTTGATCGAAAACCCCATAGGATGGAAACATTAATCTCTGAGGTCAGAATGCCATTCTGACCATTCAAAGCATTTTTCATATACACCTCAATCAATGTAGCTCCTGATAGCAGTGCAGTTAGAGCTCCACAGAGTTCGGTATGTACTTCTTCCCAGGCACTTCACTGAAGTAGCCCCTCTGGGCTAGCTTGAGCTGGTGTAAATTGCAATTATGTTTCTGTATTACAAATGTGTAAAGAAGACACAAGTGCTGAAGGCAGGGCAGGATATAATTTCCTATTATAACTTTGCAGATGTCAGAAGGCAGATGCATTTTCAGACAGCAGAGTTGACTTTTTTTGTTTTGGGCATGTAGGATCCATTGTTTTGTGAATTAGAGGCCAGTTAAAATTCCAAGTGTTTTATATAGAGAACAGTTAATATCCATGGAAATTATGTACGAAACTTATGTTCTAAGCTAGTATTAATTATGATGTTTACATGTACTATATGCATATCATTCAATACTGATGTAGATAAGTAACATCAGAAAATATTATATACCCTTTTTGCCATCACAGAAAAGTTCATTAGGATGATAAATATATTTCATACATAGAGATCTACATACATACATATGAAAAAATAGCAAAACTATCAGAAATCTAACCACAGAATATACCAGATATTAAGAATTCAGAACAAAGTAATGAATATTTGCTCAATATTTTTGATGACCTATATTTTCAGCTCATTTGCTTTGCAGATAAATGATTCATCCCATGTATTGTACCTTTGGAAGGCTTTCTTACTTGTTTATGCCAAGATAAATTAGGAAGGATAATGAATTCAGGCTAATGAATTTCTCTACTTCTGAGTAGAGAAAACTCCCGCTATATGGGTTCAGGAAATGTGTGTTTGGTATAACATGTACTCTAAGAATAAAGAACCTAATTCCTATGGAAAATTAGTATGGCTTCGATATCCCAGATAGACATTCCAAGGTATGAATTTTCAAGATCACAATGTATGTTGTTAGTAGCATTTTGCCATGTGCAGAGCCCTTGATAAAATCCTGTGCACTTGCAATGTGTGCTGAGAAATGCTAGTGTATGGGAAAACATAGCAAAGTGAACAGAACAAAAGACAGGTTCTTCCACTTTACATCCCTCCTCCTGTGACATGGTGTTTCTAAGTAGGGTAGACACATGTAAGGGTGTTTCATTTGAGTACTTCATACTACTACCTGTAATATGTACATTATACATGGGAAAAGCATTAATATTGTTTTATTGAAGACAAAATAAGCTCAGGTAATAAAAGTATTGAAAGATGTATTTGTAGTTCATATTTCTGTTTGATTCTTCAACCTTAATAGTGGTGGAAGTGTTATAATTAAGCACCTACTTCTACTTCATAATGTATCTTTTGATAAAGAATTAGGTCATTGATTTATTTGAAGTCTGGATTTATGCATTGCATTTTTATTTCATTGTTGGATGAATCAACTTTATCTTATGTAATAATGCTTTGAAATCTCTGAAAGATAGAGATGGAACTTATTAGACACTTTCTGTTCTAGTCGTATTAGAAATCAAAGGATATTTTAAAGAAGTTTTAATAACACAGTAATTAAGAATATTTAGCATTAGTGACACTCAAACCTCCTAAGTATTGTTCTTTGAGCTATAATTAGAATGCAGCACCTGAGTGGGTATCTCAGGAGATGTGTCTTGCTTTCCATGACATTTCCAGCTGTTCTCATATTTCATGTTATTTAAACAATTCTCTTATTAACTGTTTCACAGCTCTATTCAGAGACGTTATTGTGGCCATTCTAGTTCTTATTAGAACACCGAAATTCAAAGGCAGACAAAATTTGTTTTGCCTATAACAGGTAATAAATTTCTCTTCAACTCATCCACGTTCTCCTATGACAGTGCTGCTGAGCCATCTTATGCATCTCCTGCACACAGTTCTCCAACTTGACAGCAGGGGAGAAGATACTTTACAATAAAAATTTCACAAGGTGTTTCAGCTCTTAGAAGACACCTTACTTACTGATCTAAAACAATACACACACACATATTATTATTGTATTAAGAGCAATTCAAATTTAGCCAAAGGCAGCATGATTATCCCAAGTCTTTCTAACATTCTACTTTCTCTGCTGCTGGAATCCTGCATATGGTTTAACCCAGAAGAGTCCTCTTCTAATGACAAAAAGTAGAAAACTCCACGCAGCAATCCTGACACCACCAGTGGCAGGTGCGGCCAGGACCTGTTCATTTTGTATGCAGGCACGAATGTTCCTTCCCAAAAGCCCTCCAGTCCCCAAGCTGTCCCTCTCTCAGTGTTCAGCTGTCTTGCCTCTTCCTTTTCTTGATGCTAATGACCTAAATGAGACAAAATGATTCTTGACGTGGTAACAGTGCAACCTTGCCTTTCACCTGCCTTCCAGGAAGCATGTGGTCACAGAAATTACTTGAGGATTTTTATTTCTTATTCAGACTTGAAGCCAAACCCTATCACTTATGGGCTATTGTTAAGCAGCAGAGACAAGGCCAAGAATCACTTGAGCCTCCAGTTCGGCATTTATTTGGCTGTTGCAGCTTTCTCTCCTCAGGGTCTCATCAGCCTATTTTTTTTTCCTCATGAATCAAAAATATCTGCTCTTTTGAGCAGATGGGACATTGATATACATTTTTCCACACTGGGTGTCATATCATGACATAACTGACATAAATTCTGTTCTTTTTCTCACCACTCCCTTTTTTAACTAAACCTTTCCAATTGCCTATTGTTGCTTCTTTAATTTTAATTAATATCCCTTCACAATCAAATTCTTCATAGTATTGCATAATATATATTCTAAATCCAAATGGATATATACTCACATCCTGTTACTTCTACCGTCTTTTATTAATCTTAGAATAAAAGTGTTAAAAGTTTCTGACTTCCTTTACATGCCTGCAGTATAAGCAAAACATCAAAAAATTAATCATCGTGCCATTTGAGAAAACTAGTGTCTGAGAAACACACTGACAGGAAGGCATTTTGCAAAATATAGTAAGTAATACTGTGAACCCCCTTCAAGTCAAGAAGGAAATTTAATACTGTGTATGACGCCAGAGGTGAACAGAAAATACGTTTGCTTTCCCTAAATCAGACAACGGTCTTTGGCTACAGATTAAAGCAGAGAATGAATGGAAATACTGATGCAAATTGCATCTACAGGTGAGATTTACTGCATCTGTGGAAAGTCTTAATCTTTTGGCTGCATGTGAAAAGTTGGATAGGTCACATACATCTCCTGCTGAGGAAGTTGCTGCTAAACCCAAACCAAGCAGTAATCCATCTCTGTGGGCTGAAGTGCTCTGTAAATAAAGGGTCCATGTGGAAGCAGATAGATAAGATGCCAGCAGTTATCATGCAGTAACAGGTAACAAAGTCCTTGTACTTTGAAGTGACAGTATGACCCCTTACAAACTCCAGAGACTTTGCTCTGTCCATTTCTCTATGACTCATCACTCTGCCTTCCCACATGTGCACCTATTTCTCAGTGCATTTGCATCTTCCCTCAGGCTGTTCATAAACAATGCCAAGGCCATATGGAAATTCCATTTTAAGACTATTCCTTGCTTACGCCTTTCTAATGTCTTTTATTATTTAGCACTCCTGGATTGTCTAAATCATAATATGATGATGTTCTTCCATAGAATAGCATTATTGTACTGTAATGCTGTTATAATGAAGTGACCAATTATGTAGGATTGACATCAATGATTTTAATGGGAAAGAAAAGAAGAAGTTGTTCTCTTTCACTTTAAATTGAGAATGAATTTAGAGGGTTTTCTTCCTCTCTCCCTCCTCAGCAGGAAGGAATTCACTTTTAAGCTTCCTAAGCCATGTATTTATCTGTTTTATATTAACTTGCATCTAAAGTAAGGCAAATTGGTTTGTTAACCTGTCATAGACTTACTGTATCAATCCTTGTCCTTTGTTTTTGTAGTCAGGAGGGCAGCTACCTTTGTCTTCAGCTTAATCTTTGGACAACAATTAATAAAACAGAAAATTGTTAACAAAGCCCAAGATCTAAAAATGTGCAGAAGACCTATTCTACCATTTTAGAAATAAGTTTGGACTTCATCTTAACACTTCAATTCCTAATCTTTCTGTAGTTGCTTAGTTTTAATCTTCTACATAAATTAGCATAAGCATCTTTGTTCATATTCATTTTGGCAGAGCTGGTAGTATGTGATATCTTCCCAGAATTTGCTTTGTCAGTGGTTTCAGTATCTGCACTTTGTCAGAACTCTTTAATTTACAGTTATGAAGGGAGAAGCCTAGATTTAATTCATGCTGCAATTTTTTTTGCATTTGACAAAATAGCTGGAAGGCAGAGTTATTACAAGATGCAATGACTCTGCTTTCATATCTTATTTCAACTAATAATTTTAGACTTAGGTGTCACATAGTTATCTAAAAAGGAAATTAATTGAAAGCAAAAAAATAAAGCAAAAAAAGAGCATAATTCACCTGTGCTCCTCTGTGTAACACTCATATGGCTTGAATTCATTCTAGTTACTTATGCCTGAGAATCAAAACAGTTTTGTCTAGCATAAACATAACTTGAAGGATCATTTATGATGCTGCTAGAAGGCATTTTTCTGTATAAAAACTATTTAGCTAAATTTCACTTTATTTTTGGTCTTGTTGGACTTTCGTCATTTTCTTATTGATCTTTAGGGATAGGTTCTCTAACTTAAGGTCTTAAAGGAAGATGAAAATGCATTCTTAATATAAAATTATATTTTGTTTTGGACACTCACCTCTCCTTTTTCTTTTCTTCCTCTTTTATTGCTTTGATCTAAGAAATACATCTTGGCTGAGCAAAATAGATTCTTAGAATTTCTCCATTCTGTCTAGTGAACACCTTAATCACCCATTTACTCAGTATACTCTTTAACAGTTTCATTCAAGTACAATTTTGAATTTTTTTTTTTTTTTGCCAAAGATACAGAATTCTTGGAGGAAAGAAATAATTGCGATTCAGCTACATTCTGAAGCTTCAGAAATTCTAGAATTTACAACAATTTCTTAGATGATCATGCTGATGATACATTCAGTCAGGTATTGAGTGTTTTCTTATTTTATTCTCAGGGCTCTACATACTGTATAGTGTTTCTACTCTGGAGCACAGTTTTGTACTACTTGTAAGATATAGGCTTGTTACTATCTCCTCTCCAGAGCTAAAGATTCTTTCTGATATCCATATGCAAAAATTTTTGGTCCTTTAGGTGACTTCCAATGCAGAGAGAAATGCTAAACCAACAAACACTTTGAGCACTCTTAACATTAAATGCTGCATGCTCTCTATACTAAATGCTGTCATATATCATCTGTTTTGAGAAATCTTACATCTTTCAAAGGTGATATTGTTGTTCTCTGACATATTTTATCTGACAGATTCTCTGCTACTGCTTGATTTATAATCCCCCTGTCGATATATACAGAATCACCTAGAAGCATGATTTTGAATTTTAGTCTATCCACGCAAAAAATTATAGTGCAGTATTATCTGAGGATATACGATATTTTACTTTTTAGCTATGATAGTACTAATAAAAAAATCCCAAACAGAATGCTTGAGAAACAGGACTGAAAGTTTTATGTGAATGGTACAGTACAAAGCATCTTGCTTTTGGCTGCTTTTTTTCCAATGTCTTGATGAATTAAGAAGAAACTCTTGTCCTGAATTAACATTTTTTCTATGGTGTAAACTTATTTCAAAGGAATTTTGTAAAGGAGAGAGTTATTTCTGACTTTTCCTGGAAGTCATGCTTTAGGATGTATCCAAAACTTTCCTCCTCAAGCTACACCACTATGGAAAGCTCTTTAGAAAACAAACCCAAATATATCAACTGCACAAAAGAAGTCAATTGTTAAGATTTCAGCATTGATAGTTAAATGTCATCTATAATGTGTTTCAGTCATTTCAGTGAAGGAATTTATTTTCATCCATAGGTTAAAGTCTTGTGGAAAAGTTGTTTTGCACTCTTTCCTTCTCATCAGTTAAAATATAATGTCATATGCTGATACCTGGGGTACAGATTCTTGCATGAAACGAATTTCTATTAGGTCATCTCACTGAACTGCAGTATAAAAATATCTTCATTAATATTTAACATTTTTCAAACAACAGGAAAGTCATATCTGTATTTGGAGAAATTTTTTATATCATATGCCTCCTAGGTTCTATTAATTTGACCTAGAGGACTTCCAAGAATTGGACATCTGCAACTTCTATGAGCAACCTGTTCCAATGCTCCACCACCCTCACAGCAAAGAATTTCTCCTTAATATCCAATCTAAACCTAAACTTTGTAGCCAATTCCCTTTGTTCTGTCACTACACACTGT
Source organism: Sitta carolinensis (assembly GCA_032173965.1). Taxonomy (NCBI): domain Eukaryota; kingdom Metazoa; phylum Chordata; class Aves; order Passeriformes; family Sittidae; genus Sitta; species Sitta carolinensis. The sequence goes on from CM063285.1 coordinate 30,363,405, forward strand.
TGCTGAGTCTCCCTCTGTCTTTTCTGTAGACCGTTCAAGCTTTTTAAAAGCATTGTCTAGAATGGGATAAATTGTTTATAACGTATCATTCTGCATGTGGAAGCTTTTATATTCAAAGAGACAAAGAAATCACTCAATTTTGATACCTTCTTTTAGCCATTCTCAAGCTACAAGGACTCTGGGCCAGGCAGTGCTATCAGATGAGATAAGCACCACACAAACATGGATATACTGCTGCTAAAGGCAATATTTTTATTTTTTAAATCGGTGGAATGTCTTAGTGCCACAGAGGCATTTCAGTTATTTTGCTTGGAAGGACACCAAGTTCAGGCAGACTTATTATCTCTAGGTATGCCAACTACACAGATCCACTGATCCTCAGTTGCAGGCGGGTTATCAGACTGGCTTAGCCCTGTGGGAACCTCAGGTCCAGGCTACTTCTCTGCTCAACCTAATAAGCTCTGCTGCTGGAGTACTCAGGGGCAGAGCAAGGATCCTCACTGAGGTTTCACAGCAGCCACAGTGAGTATAGCAAGGAAAGTGCTGAGCCACAGTTAATAAGCTCAGCTGACCCTGAAGTAACTCATTATGGAGAACTGGAAAGTCTCTGCAGTGACCTCCATACCTTCATCTTTTGGGGTCAGGAGAATTTCAGCTCACTGAATAATGAAGAGATGAATACATGCATGAGGTCCTGATTCTCTTTTGTATTTTCCTTTTAATACTCTAAGTCATATTTTGGACTTCTTTACAGAAATCTTAGGGTCTGAAATTACAGTTTTCAGACCTTTATTGTCTTTCTTTCTATCTCTCCTTTTTTTTCAATTTCTCATCTGAGAAACAATTTGTTTATTTGTTCTGTTATAGTTCAGCAAGTTGAAACAGTGCTAAGGAGCCCAGTGGAACAAAAAAAAACCAAAAAAAACCCCCAACATTCTGCATTTCCCATTTAAAAGTAGTAGTCCAAATTAAAAATGTGGATTTTCATCACTTGTTATATATCTATTAGTTTTATTTGTGTTAATTGTGTTAACTTCCTGTCACTCGTCTTAAGCTGCTATTTTCAGAATAGCGTGAAACTCTTTTCTGAAAGTTCTGAGTTCAAACCTTCCCTTATAAATATGATGCCATAATTCAATATAGTCTCCTTTGCTAATGGCATAGTCTGATTTGGAACAAAGGGTCTTTTACAAAATTCCTGGATGAATTAACCCCTTCCAATCAGCATACATTACTTGCTGCTCTGATAGGCAGTGTCACAGGTACTAGGACAGGTCTTGAGCACCGGCTGACAGAAAAAAGGGGCAAAGAGACTGTGAATAAAGGGAAATACATTTTTTTTCTGAAGGAAAGAAAATAACAGAGGAAAGTAATGGTTCCTGTCTCTTCAAATTACTGGTAGCATGGGTTTGCTGCAGCTAGGTTTTTGCAGCTCTCACGACACATCAGCCTTACCTCAGCAGCTCTAAGGTCAGCTTACCTCAGCATCACCTTGCACCAGTCTCTACCTTCTGTAGCAAAGAGAATTTCCCTTTGGCGATTTTAGTCCTCACAAAGTTTCCAGCTAAGCTTTGGTTTCAGAATCTAGAAGCTTCATAGATTTGGTACAATTCAATTTCTTACCTTCTTACAGCAACTTATGAAAAACTTGTTTTCATTCTTTCCCTGTTCCTAAGAGAAACTGAAAAGTAGAAAAAACATGTACAACAGAATACATACTGAAGCTCCACGCCCTCTTCATTATTCTTCTTCCTTCACAGTTTTGGAGCAGATTTTAAAATGTACCATGAGAAGGTTTACTTTTAGCTATGTATCAAATTATTTATCCTACTTTATTCAATATGTTTATATTGTTGGTATTGGATTGATAGGGATAGATAAATATGTAAGAACATGTTTTAAGCTAATTTATCTGTCATGTAAGTGATTATGTTCAAAATTCTGTCACAAAGTTTGAAAAAAATTGTTACCATGAGCCTACTAAAGAATAGGTATACATGAGAAATTTTCAAAAGCATACAATTACCATACCTATTACCATTACTATCTGTGCTGGTAAAATTTGCCTCCAGTATTCAGAATCATTACATGGCTAAGATTTTATACCACAGCTACAATTTCAGTCTTTTGCCTATGTAATATATGAGGCAGATACTTTTGCCCTTTGCACATTCTTCCTATGACTGATAAATGTTAGATATATCTCAGGACAACCATATCAATTTATAAATCAAAGCAGACTAAACTAACTTCAAATAAAACTAATAAAGTGATAAGGAAATCTAAGAAGTTGTGAGCCCGAGTCTGAGATGTTCAATTCAGTAATCACGATCTACATACTAATGTGTGCTAAGAGAGAATTTAACAACAACAACAATAAAAAAAAATAAAAAAAAAATCAACACAATCCTTTTCTGTTGAAGGGAATGTCACAAGGGAATGAGAAACTTTTAATTGAGTTTTGAAATATTGCCTTTGATTTTTTTATATTCTGTAGCAAATAGGTCACTGTCTGATTAAGCCTTGTTAACAACTTCCTGTCCAGGGACTGGAAATTAATATGTGAAATAAGATTTAAAAAACAATTCCCGGTATTTTTTAGCAAAAATTTTAGATAGCAAAAGAATACAAGAAATTAAAAGAAATTATGTAGATCAAGATGGTCTTTTGTAGAACACATTAGGTCAATGTGTTGTGAATTTATTTTAATTTTCATCTAACATAGATCTTTTTTTCTCATGTTATGATTTTTTATTCTTGCTCTCACCCACTGCATCTGCCACCTCAATCTATGCCAATAGTCCTTGTTCTGACACAGTGTGTGGGGAAGACAGGGATGTGGGTAAAGCAGGACTAGAAGAGAGGATGAGAGAGGTATCAAGATCTTCTGCTGGAAGAATTGCTTTGAAACACAGTCTTAGTTTGATAGCTGCTTTTCCTTGAGGGAGAATAGAACGTAGGATCTTTGCATAGTTTGACTTCTCCTTCCACATGTCAGTGGGGACAGACAAATGTGAAAATTACATTTCTTCTTCAATACTTAGAGATTGGTTATTTGCTCCATTGTACGTTCTTTCTTTCTTTCTTTCTTTCTTTCTTTCTTTCTTCTTTCTTTCTTTCTTCTCTTTCTTTCTTTCTTTCTTTCTTTCTTTCTTTCTTTTTCTTTCTTTCTTTCTCTTCTTTCTTTCTTTCTTCTTTCTTTCTTTCTTTTCTTTCTTTCTTCTTTCTTCTTTCTTCTTTCTTCTTCTTTCTTTCTTTCTTTCTTTCTTTCTTTCTTTCTTTTCTTTCTTTCTTTCTTTCTTTCTTTCTTTCTTTCTTTCTTTCTTTCTTTCTCTTCTTTCTTTCTTTCTTTCTTTCTTCTTTCTTCTTTCTTTCTTTCTTTTTCTTTCTTTCTTTCTTTCTTTTCTTTCTTTCTTTCTTTCTTTCTTTCTTTCTTCTCTTCTTTCTTTCTTTTCTTCTTTCTTTCTTTCTTTCTTTCTTTCTTTCTTTCTTTCTTTCTTCTTTCTTTCTTTCTTTCTTTCTTTCTTTCTTCTTTCTTTCTTTCTTTCTTTCTTTTCTTTCTTTTCTTTCTTTCTTTTTTCTTTCTTTTCTTTCTTTCTTTCTTCTTCTTTCTCTTCTTCTTTCTTCTTTCTTTCTCTTTCTTTCTTTCTTCTTTCTTTCTTTCTTTCTTTTTCTTTCTTTCTTTCTTTCTTTCTTTCTTTCTTTCTTTCTTCTTTCTTTCTTTTCTTTCTTTCTTTCTTTCTTTCTTTCTTTCTTTCTTTCTTCTTTTCTTTCTTTTTCTTTTTTTTAACAAATCAAAAAATGTTCTATCATAAGAGCCACAGCTTTTTTTTTGTGAATTATTTAATTATTACATAATTTCCAAAGGTGTCCAACAAAGTAGACTATTTCTGCTCCCACTGAAGTCAGCTATTAACTCACTGCGGACTCCTATGAGAATAAGCCATTATTTAGGGATTTTGAAAAATCCTTTTCTGTTACAATCCCAAGAAACTACAAGCTCCTGTTAATAAGGTCTATTTTTTTTCTATTAGGAACATTAGGTCTATTATTTTGTTCTATTAGAAACAAAAATGTTAAAATCGTTTGTCTGTTCTCTTTCAATTCACATTCATATAGCTTAACACCAGGAAACACACAGAAATCTGTTCCCCATATAGCATTGCAGCAGTGAAGTTTAAGCATATTTTTTCTTCTGACTAGTCTAATATGAAGTTGGCTCTCCCTCAGGAAAAGAGAAAAAGAATAAAAAAAAGAGATCATTTGGAATAAGGAATCCAAAATTAAACCCAGCAAAAGAATGTGAAGATCACAAGAATGGGATTCAGGCATGGCTATATTCATATAAATAATTAACAGAAAATAATTTTATCTACATCAATCAATGACAACTTTGGAAAGTAGACATCCCATTAAATAATTTACTCTTTCAGAGCATAAATATTATCCTAGTCTGCCATAACAGAGTACTAGGGTTAGATATGAAAAGAACATCTTAAATTGCATAGTTCATTTCAGTGCTAATCCAATATTCTTACAGAGTAATAACAAAACTGCTATTACACTATTTGATATTTTTTGCAAGGAAATTTGGAAATTGAAGCAGTTTTCAAAATTTAGAACTGGATTGGAAATCATGACTAGTCAAAATACTGTCTAAAAAAACCCTCTGCCTAAAAGAAAAGCTTTCTTCCAATAGTATTTTCTTTTATTAGGTATTTCTGTTCAGGAAAAAAACCCCACAGATGAACAAAAATGTACGTATTTCATATGGGGTGAAAGTTGTTTCAGAACAAAGAAATATTTTTTCCTCTTGATGTTACTATTGATATTTAGTGCTATTGACTATAATTTTGAGTCCCAAATGGGAGCCAAATAGGAGCCAAAGCTTTCAAAAATGTGAGTAGAAACTGACTAATTTGCCCAATGAGTTTTAGTAAATAGTACACAGTATATTTTCCTTTGATACAGGAACATACACATTTCCAGGCAAAATTGAACGGTACAGGGAATATTGACAAAAATAAAAAAGTTATAGTGGTGTGAACTGAGTGTAATTTCAGTTTTATTTCAGTTTTCAGTAATTTCCATATTACTGATGGAAGTAACATATGTGTAAAAGATTTTAGCATAAGATATTTTAGTTTTTTCATCTCTTGTAATCCTATTAGATATTCTATAGACAAATTCCTAGTTTTTGATACTGTTTATTTCTTTTCAAGTTTAGATGTGTACAAGAGCAGACAAATGAATAAAAAAGATTAGAAGACATGACTCAAACTGAGGTTATTACACATGCTTGCAGAATTTGAAGTATTTCTGTTAAAACCCACCCCACACCATCCAGGCTCTCCTGTGAAGCAAATTTAGGACCAAACTCTGTTTTTATGTGCATGTGAAAGCTATTCTACGTCCCTTAGCAGAAGAAAATCCCATAGTATTGAGATATGTTGTTGTATTTGGGATAAATTCTAGAATTAAAAAACTTGAAAATTTATAACAAAAGTTAAAGCCAAGACAGGATACTTAACAAAAATTACTAAAAGAGAAAACTAAAAAGGAAAGTATTTCATAAAAACAGGAGACTACATCAGATATTTGTCATAGCCAGTAATAGTCTCCTTTACAATAGCAGAGGATGGAATCTCAGTGTCAGAGCTTTTCATTTGAGTTATCATGTGGTTTTCAACACTTTTCTTTCAGACTTCAGGGATCTCGAGAGTGCAAGAGGAAGTTCAGACATAAAATGATTTCTAGTCTAGGTATCCAGAGATAAAAAACATGCATCTTTTAATGATCTCTGGGGTACATTTTAGAGCTCCACAGGCACATTCCTTACTCCCAGAAGTCCTAAGACCAAAAGATTTTCTTTAGTTTGCACCCAGTTCAAGTCCCTATGAATAGTAAAATTAAAATTCTATTTTATTTTTTCTTGTACATTTTGACAACAGAGATCATACCTATTACAGGTATAGGCATATATATGCACACAAATATATATAATTAATGAAATGGTTACTTGGTTATAATTAATTAATGAGTGAAAGAAAATCCAAAGAAAAACTGAATAAGAGAATAAATATTAAAAATAACATTTTGGACAAATAACCTGAGAAGAAACAGACATATAAGAAATGGAAAGAAGAAAGAGTGGGGAGCATCAAAGTCAAAAAAGTCAAAAGAAAAAATTATTAGATTCCTTCTCTGTTCCAATCTATCTTTCTAATTACTCTCAGTCAATGGGCAATATACCTGTTATACCTGAGAAGGAATGATTTCTTGCAGCAATGCTCAGCTGAAGCAACTCTGTGGAAGAGGCCTTGAGGGGACTGGAGAGCCAGCAGCAAGTAGAAAGGGTCACCAGACACCTTGGCTGTGACAGTGAGGGGAAACACAAATATTTTGAGTTTATTGTAGGAAAGAAGGGATTATGCCTCTCCATGTAGCACTTATTAGAGAACCACTAGAATGTTGCTTCTAGTTTTGTGCCCTTCTGTATGGATGGCTCATAATGGACTATACAAGAGTCATGACCAAAAGCTGAACAAGACTCAGTGTCACTGTGGGCGATGAACAAACAACATGAGACCTCATTATAAAAACTGCATCTGACTCCACTTTATTAAAACAACTGCCCTCCTTATATACCTTTTAGAACAGGCCACTCTCATTGATTAGAAGAGTGCCAGAACTCTTCTAACCATTGGCCCAAAGCAATGGATAGAGACAAGTCCATCCCACAGAAAAGAATGCAAAACATCACTCTAGTTACAATAACACTTGGGATGTTTATGTCAAGTCTGTGGGAACAAGGTCTTCTGAAACTTAAACACCATGAAGAAACTGAGTTCAGAAACTCAGAAACCTCAGGCCTAGAAAACCAGACTACATCTCAGACTGCATAAAATTTTTTTTTTAAATTCCACTGCATAAGAGTGGGTAAGTTTTCTCAAAGAGGATGTGCAATTCCCATCACTGGAGGTTCTTGTGATCTAATCTGATAAGGCTTGAGCAACCTGGTCTGATCCCACCACTTGAACATGCAGTCAGACAATTCAGTCTCTTGAATTCTCAGCATGAGTTATCCCATGGTCTTACATGTACTTCTTTTGTTCAAAGACTTCAGATTTAATCTGTAATATACATTTAAAAAAATAACCCATGATCCAAACTATCAACTCAAATTGGTATTCAATATTGAAGCAAATTTTCGTGCTTTATTAAATATTCAGTCAAAAGAAGACTGCACTATTCTGTTAGGTCAATAACTTCAGTGGATCAATGGGACTCACTGAATCAAATTCATGCCTAAATTTATTCTATTGATTTTGGAGATTTACCAATGGAAATACTACATCAAGTATTTTCTCTAAATATTCACTGATCCATAGAGAGCAAAGAAACTCCATAACTGAAAAAAGAGAACAAAATTGCTTGTGGAAGAGTTTCTTCCATAACCCAGGCAATCGGTGTTGGGTATGAGACCTAAAATACGTATCTGTATAGCTACCATATGCTTTCACTTTACATAAATAACAGTGAAAGTGTTCCCTATCTTCATATATTTCTAATTTTTACACAGTGTTGAGGAGGACATCTGGTGCAGGTAGCTCTGTTTGCAAGCTGCAGTTTGAGCTCTGGGTAGGAGCCTGAGATAAGAGGCCATGAACTGCCAACACTGGGCTAACAAAAGGCAAGAAAACTGGTGGTGGCCAGCCAGATGGATGGATGCAGGGAGGTACAGCAAGAGCAGAGAACTCAGAAGGAAGAGTGAGACTTCTGCACATTTTGGACTGTATGGGAATAAAAGCCCACGGGTACTTTTCTTGGGGGTCCCCCCTCGGAGGCACCAGCTCAGACTCTCTCTGTGTTCCTGCACCATCAATAAATTGCTTTATGGAACAAGTCTCCTGAGACTCTGCTGTGGGAAACCTGCTCTGGCTGTGTGAGTGGGGTGTGGGGAGTCAAGCAGGGACCCCTCTGGTCACTGGAGCCATGGGCTGTGAAGGGACTTTGGTCACAGCAGTGGAAGTTGGGCATTGGGAGTGTGACCACCAGAGAGCATCATGAATGGCCAGACTGGGAAGTTTCCTTAGCAACCCGGCTTTGTGGACAAAGGAGAAACAGCCCAAATCTTCATCAGGTAAAATACTATGCCATGAAGCTGTAACTAAATTCAGGTAAAATGAGCAAGATATGATTTGAGAGTAAAGAAACTAAAAGTTCATCATAAAAATTGGGAGAGGACATATATTTCTGTATATTACAAATGATAATTGGATTAAAAGACAGAGACATAGAGTAGATCTATTTCCCCAATGTTTAAAAATATTTTAAATTTGGATTCTAGGAAAGAAAATTCTCCAGGACAGAAGACACTTTCTGTGGACAGTATTCAAAGGTTTTGATATTTTATTGTAATTTTCTGTTTTTGTAAAAACAGAACACATCTACAGAGTGTTCTGTCACTCTGAATACCATAAATATTCTTCATGCAGTGAGGAAAGGTCACATTTTCTCTTGTAGCATTAGTTATCTTTTCATTTTGCACTGCTTTATCTTCACTTTTTAAGGCTTAATGGAAACAATAAGACTGTGGTGGAGGAATCACATAAACCTCCCTCTTCTTATATGCATATTATGGAACTACAATGGTTCCATGTAAAACATACTCTGTTTTCTTTATGTGGCCATACATATAAAGAAATGAATATTGATCCACAATCTAAATAGAGACTAACAAGAGGGGTTTGCACATCTTCATACTGAAAAGTGTAAAAATATTTCTTAAAATTGCTCTGTAATTTCTTATCTGATTGAAGAATCTTATGCACAAAGAGAGCACTCAGATTTGCTCTGAAGCTACTTCAAAGATCATATTTGCTAGGGAAAATGGTGGGAAGAAGATTTCATCTCTGTAGGCATGATTTCTTAAGATTAGTGAAAGAGGTTCTGATTTGATAAGGATACTTGAGTAGAAATACTAAGGATTGTCATTTTTTTCATCATCAGTTATATATTTCGTGGTTTAGAAAGAGAGGTTGGCTTGAATCATATTTAGATAAACGCACAGCAGCATTGGTGCTGTAGAGGCAAGGAACAGAGACTCGATTCCTTATTCCATGGCTGGGCAGCAGAAGCTTGCATATTTGACCTTCATGGTAAGTTGTCTGCATTCACCTAACACCAACGGTGTTCTGCCACTGTCCCCCTGTTTCACACCTACTATTTTGATCTGATGTTTTTTATTTGCATATTACAAGTCCTTCAAAGAACCCAACTGTTTTTTACCTTAGGGCCTGAAGCAGCAATTCTTTCTGACTGACAGGGCTAAGGTTACACTAGGAAAGTATAATTTATCAATATCTTATAGTACATGTTGAAGTCAAAATCCACCCTTCTGTGTTTTCCTTTAAAAAAAAAAAACACAAAAAATGACCAACCAAAGAAAACAAAAAACTCATATCAAAACCTCCCCCCAAATAATAATAAAAAAAACCCCAAACCCCAAAACAAACAAACAAACCCCACAAAACCAAAAAAAATTAAAAACCCCAAGAAACAGAAGGAAGGTATGTTTAATATTTCTACTTTCTTGGGTTTTAATGTGAGACTAGGACTGAGTCTGTTTCTAGCACAGCTTTCAAGGTGACCTCAAGAATAACTATCTTAACATCTATTGGCCACTTTTATTCAGATAATTTACCCAGGCTGACATTTCTCTGTGCAATTGGAACATTATTTTACAAGGACACTCTTAAACCCAACAGAAATTCCCCAAGATTTATAGCATATTATCAGACATTGATTTATTTTTCTCATCATTTTCTCTGCAACTGGATAAAAATGAGAATAATAATTTAAGGTGATATTTTTTATATAGGATTAAAATTTACAACATATAAAAATTATAATTGAGCATGCAAAACTGGGGCAAGTTTATGCATAGAAAATAGACAATAGTTTAGGCAAGGAAAATTTTGAGTGTGGAATACATGCAGTGCAGAATAATTCATTCCATGACAGTCAGTAGAAATGCATCTACACAATGAAGAAGTCTTCTGAAACTCCATATTTACACTTTTGCATTGAGGCAGCAACAAGACAGTCTCTGCTGAATGAGGATTACCAGCTAATTAATAATTGCTCAGTACTTTTTTTTTTTTTTTTCCCAATCCAACAATGTGAAAGCAGCTCAAATACAGTGGACACAGTCCTGTTCCCCAAGTAATCCCAATCTACCTCTAAATAGCTCAGGCTGCATCTGGCACAAGCTGAATGCTGATCTTTTTTCTCTCAAAGTGAGGCACTATTCTTCTCTTCAGGAAAACACAAGATAAAAGAAACAATTCTGCATTGCTGTTCATCTTATAGCCAGATCCACTTTCTCCAGCTTTTTGCTATTGCAGTAGTCTTTTTAGAGCCAAGGACAGTTCTGTTTGATACATCTAGTACCAGTCACACAGCCATGAATCTGTTCTGCAGAAGACAGTGAAGTCATTAGTTTAACACAGTGACAGCTGGAAAAAGATACCTGTCATCCACTAACTGAAAACCTTCTGTCATACTCAAGAACAAATCAGTGTCTAGGTATTGCAGAGCTTCTAGTGGGAGAATTGTGTTCCTGGGGAAACCATCCCAAAGAACTTTCCTCAGAAGTTTCTGCGTGCACACCTCTGTTGGTGTTCTTCCACCCAAAGAAGAATGAGTCAATTCAAAATGCCTAAAGCAAACTTTCTCAAGTAATTCAATTTTCCTAGAATTTTTTTCTGATATTCTCTAAATATCATAAATACATAACTATTTTATCTTTTAATATTTTAAATTTATTTTTCGTTTTAAACATCTATGAGGCCTTCTTTTGGAAGACAAGTTGTTCTTCCAGCTCAAATAAGAATAGGAATCACAGGCAAGGTATTGAAATTATTATTGATTTTAGCCAGAAGAATTTTACTGGCTCAAATTAGAATTACACCACTTTTAAATGGTCATGTAGCTATAAATAATTTAATGTATTGTATATCTTAAATTAACACTTTGATTTTTCCAGTGACAAAAAATGCTATTCAAACTGAAAATTGCATACCTTTTTTATTTAATTTTGAAATAGTTTGATTCAATTATTTGATTTTTTCCTTGCCCATTATTTAAGTTCAATGGAAATTTAAGGAAAATAATAAATTACATAGAATATCTCACTTTCCAAGACCTATAATTACTTCAATAACAGGATTTTTATATGCACTCTTCAGAAAATGATTGAATTCATAAGACTTTTTGTCACAGGTTAACTTGCATTCTCTGGATCTTTAGTTTTTAAGTAGTGAGGGACTGTGACCTTGGCTGGATGCCATATGCCTACCAAACCTGCTCTATTACTCCCCTCCTCAGCTGGATGAGGAGAGAAAATAGAATGAAAGGCTCACAGGACAAGATAAGGGCAGGGAGGGATCACTCACCAATTACCATCATGTGCAAAACAGACTCAGTGGGGGGAAATTAATTGAATTTATTACAATCAAATAAGAGTAGCATAATAAGAAATAAACCCAAATCTTTCTCCCACTCCTTCCTTCTTAAGATAAATATCAGCCCAGAATTCTGTACTTCCCTCCAAGTGGCGCAGGAACATGGGGAATGAAAGCAATGTTCATCACATAGGGGAAACACCCCTCACCCTCTTCCCCTGCTTCAGTGTGGGGGAAGTGTCCCACACAGGACAGAGTCTTCCGTGTGGGTCCTTTCCACTGGCTGCAGTCCTTCAGGAACAGGCTGCTCCAGTGTTTGCCCCCTGTTGGATCACAAGTCTCACTGCAAACCTGCTCCAGTGTGGAACCCTCTCTCCATGGCTCTGTGGGTCCTGCCAGAAGCCCACTCCAGAGTGGGCTTCCCAAAGGGGCACAGCCTCTTTTGGGCATCCCTCAGCATGGTGCCCTTCAGGGCTCCAGGTGCTTCCCAGTGGACTCCACGGGCAGCAGGGGCTCAGCTGCCTCAGCATGGTGTTAACCATGGGCTGCAGAGGAACTTCTGCTCTCGTGCCTGTAGAATCTCCTCCCTTCCTTTTGCACTGACCTTGGTGTCTGCAGGCCTACTGCCCTCACATATTCTCACTCCTCTCTCCTCTGGCTGCAATTACATCTGTGCAATAACTTCTTCTTTCTTCTTCAACGTGCTATCATGGATGTGGTAGTACCATGGGTGATGGGCCCAGCCTTGGCCAGCACGGGCCCATCCTAGAGTTACCAGGGAATGGCTCTGTCGGACACAGGGGAAGTTTCTGGCAGCTTCTCAGAGGGGCCACTCCTGTAGCCCTCCACTACCAAAACCTTGACGCATAAACCCAATACAAAGATCCAGTTTGCAAAGTAGAATCCATGTAAGTAGTTCTTACAGCTTATGACTCTGCATCTCACAGCCATTAATATACTATTCCTGATATAAGAATGAGCAACAGAAATCTCTCTAACCAACAGCAATTTCCAGTTTTCCTTGATGGAAATTGCAAGGTTCTTTAGAGATATGCTTCACTCCAGGAAGTGCTGCAACTACACTTAACATCAATGTAGTTCTTAATTCTATAACTTAAGAATAAATTAACACTAATAAAAGACTCATTCTGTACTGTATGTTCAAGTCTAGATGATAACAAACGTGAAGATCAAAAATTTGAATGAAAACCGAATTTGTGTTGCTACCCCAACATTACAGAGGGGACCTACCAGAAGCTATGTTTAGGCTTACCTTGTATTGTCTACAGAGACACTTTTCTGAACAGTGGAAATAATGCAAGAAAAATATCCTTAGAATATATGTTTGTATGAGTAATTCTCTTCAAGGCTACTGTAACCTTCAGTTGTCATTTGCCATGAATTTGCCTTGCAAATTTGAATTATCACTCATTTCCCTCCTTTCATCACTTCCAGAATTACTTAGGTTTACCTCTTTGTTTAATTTGTTTGTTGGACCAGATCCTCCTTTTGCAAATTAATTATCTAGGTAAATGTATGCTACTTTGATAGAAACTATGATGTTGTGCAAGTTCTACAAATGGATAAATGAAAATATGAGTTTTATTGTATCAGAAAAAAAAATTCAAAAACTTTAAAACAATCTGAAACATTACAAAAAAAGTGATGCTGCTATAAAATCTTATTTAGAAAAATAACCTTGTCCCATCTTGAGTCAACAAGCTTGTCTAATCACTTATAAATGAGGTACAGTATTTTACTATTCTTGTATATGTCTGTTAGTATCAGTTTCTTGAGATGCTGTTGTCTGCAGTGACAGTAGCATTCATAAATAATTAAACTTTTTTTTTTTAATCTGAAGAGAAACATAAAATGGAATTTGTCATGTAAATGAAGATTTATTACACCTATCAAAAAAAAATCAGATTTTATTTTTAATTAATTTGTGTGAGAAACTTGAGAAAGTTTTCTTAAAAGTGTTTGGTTGAAACCTGTTTTAAAGTGGAGTTGGATGTCAGATTTTAACAACTTCTTGACTGTGCAAAAGTCTCACCAGCTTTAGTATAAAGTTTTAAGATACTTGCATTAGAACAATTAATCACTGAAATGGAAAGAACTAGTGTATCCATTGGCACATAGATAAATCACACATGATTTCTTTCCAATGTCTAGTCACTGAGAATAATAGAAAACACAGCTGGCAGGAACATTAGGAAATTATCTACTCCATTTCTTTCCTCAAGCCAAAATCGAGTGCACCTCGTTTACGCCTGACAGATACTGTCTAACATCCAGTCATGGTGCTTCCACACTTTCCCAAAGCAATATGGTCCTTAAAGATAGAAAGTCTTCTGAGGTATGTCAGCCTTAATCTACCTTGCTTTAATTTATTTTTTGTCACATGCATTTCAGATATGGAAAGCAGTTTATCCTTTTCCTTGCTGCAGCAATCTTTTCTATACTTCAAGACCACTATCACCTTTAACAAAATGCAAGCCTTTTCAGCACATCTAGCTTTTCAGTGCTCAAAAATTGCAAGAGAAGTAAGCACAAGTCTACCCTGAGCTCCCAGAAATTGAGCTCTGAATGAAGATTGTGCTTGGAGGAACTTAGTTTTGGAAATCTGTTAGAGTAGAAGAAAAAAAAAACAAAACTGAAATGTCGTCAGGAGCAGTTTTTATGCAGAGAAAGTTGCATTATCCCCTTGTCACAATGAATATGTAGTACCCAGTTAAAACACAGCAATGCAATATTTATGGGTAGCTCCAGCGGACTTCTGCAAATTTTATGATGAAGTGAAGGATATAGCATGTGTTTTGGAATGTGTGTCAAACCTGGACAGACTTCCTAGAGTTATGTAATCTCAGTCTCTAGCAGAACATCTATACACAAATAAAATTATTCATGGGTAACTGAGTTCTCTGTTGCTGCTCATGAATGTGCATCTCCTTGTTTAACTTAGAAAAGTAGGAGTTAGGGTCTAGTTTTCCAGTGTCCAGTATTCACATGTGAAGAACTTCTACTAAGCAAATTCTGTTGACACACAAAAGTCAGAAAACATTTATTAAAAATTCATTTGTTTCTTTCTCATTTTTTATTTTGTAGTGGTGTAGCAGGTAATCTCTGGCTGACTAATTTTTGCCCTGATTAAACAGAAAGCTCAAGTGACACTTATCATTCATACAAAAATACTTCTCCATGCCTCCATTCCCACTTCTGTCTCCCATGTTTCAGGATTGAAGGGATTTCCAGAATATTTGCTATTGTCCTTTGCACATTCAGAATCAATAACACTTGAGCTTCCCCTGAATTATGTGCTTTAAATAGTAAAAACAAAGAAGGATAAAAAAGTTTAAATGTTTCCTCTAACGTCCAAATCCAATGCAATCTTTGTTTCAGGAAGTATAAATCAAATGCTTGAGACCAATGGACTAGCATTCATTATCATCATGCATAATATACTAAATTCTTAGGATGATACATACACTTAAAAATTTTACTCGACATAACCAAAAATAAAAAGTGTAAAACCAAGAACTTTCGAGTATCAAAAATCCCCCCCACGAGACTCAAAAAAACTATAAATGTAACTAGGAAACAAAATAGTTTGTCTCACCTTCACTAAACATCATGTTCTGCTGTCTGTGTCCACAATCCTTTCGGATGTATTTAGCTGTTTTACAGAGTAAGAGTAAAGTGTTGAACACATAAGGAAAATAAAATTCACATACTGTAATCACAGGCAATATCATCAAAACAATGCAGTAGAACAACTCCTACTCTTAATACCATGGTGTAATTTATAGGTACCCTATATTGCAAGTTGCTTGTTTGCTTTACGTACTCATCACAGGTTCTGGCAATTATAGAGATTATTAACCTCTGTCTTCTTTAAATTGCCCAGCTACCTTGATCTGCATATTTCTATCTTCAGGAAAAATAAACCATATTTTGAATCTGTCGTTCGTTATTAAACACTCTTTGAAGATCAACATTTAACTACTGCTAAAAAACCCTCTTTCTAGTACTAATAATGGGTCTGTAACCCAGATTCATTAATATTGCATTATACATTTTCTTACAGGACTACTTATAAAAATCTTTTTCTTATAGATTTTCTGTAATAATAATTTATACCAGACTGAACATTTATGATTTGAGTTTGAATGTATCTCTCTATCAAATATATTATCTTTATTTCATTGCAAAGCACCATATATATAGTTCAAAATGAGCAAATTAATTGATCAGTAATGACACTTTCTCAAAGTCACTCTATTCATCCCTAAAGCAACAGAGTTTTACAGATTTTGTAGATTTTGCTTATTTTAGAGAAGGACCAGAACATTCATGGCAGTACTTATCTTTTAACTAATTCATCGTTAACTTGTGCATTTTTTATGAATAAGATCCTTAAAAGAAGTAAAAGCTTAGAGTTCTGATTTCAAAATTCATAATTTAACGTTCATGGAAATGTGGAGATTTTCTCAAACTTGGCTTATTTTCAACAGCAACATCTACAGAGAAAGCAAAGTTTGAAAAGTTTTCCTTTCAAATGTTTAAACTTATCTGAGTAGAAACACCTTTAACAGACTATTTGAGGGAGAAAAGACAATTTTTCTCTTGTTCTTGCATCTGGATAAAAGGAAGAAAAGACAAAAATACCATGAGGATAAAAATTTAAGCTGAGATCAAGAAAGAAAAACGGTGAAAATTATGAACACTGGAAAAGGCTCTCAGATGTATGCAAGAAATGAAATTATATGTATAAGAATGAGAAAATACATTTTTAAATGAACTCTAAAGTAGATGGAAGTTGTTAACATCAAGGATTTCATGGCTGTCTCAAAATGAAGGCTCACAGTAGATGATTTTTCTATCAAATATAACTTCAATATATGAAGAGATGTTAAGCCAATAAGTGGATAAATAACTGGATTAAAGGGTGGAGCATATACAGTAGGAAAAAAAAATGGAATATCAAAAGTAGGTGGTTTAACACATTACCGGAGTGCTTTCAGCATATTATTTAATAACACTTTCCAAGAAAAAAAATCATGTTAAACAGATAAACGAGATTAAGCAGATGCTTTATCAAGGTGCACTTTTCCCAGTGTCCTAGGGCAAGTGAAACCAGCCACACAGTTTACAGTTCCATGTATCTGATATTTTGCCAGGAAATCAAGTCTTGAAAGAGAAAATGGAAAACATAATCCTGTCTCTATCCAGCTATCCTGGAGTACTTTAGGAGTTCTGTAAATGACAGAAGATTTTCCTATTGGTATATAGGAAATCAGTATGTTTTCCATCTACATGGATAAATATGTTTATCAGTGGTTGTCCTTCTCCTGTATGATTGGGTTACTTTTGGTATTTTGCCTGTCAGTACTGGAATGTTTTCCAATATTTCATGAGTACTGAACCAAAATTCTCCATGTGGAATAGGGGAATCATTCCACACTTGTGTTTGTTAGGACTGGAGATGCCATTTTAAGTACGTGCTGTAACATTTACAACACAATCAAGATTTATTAAAACTACTCCACAGAGCACCATTGTAAAGAATTTATGAACTATAAAACTCCAATAAAGGTCACTTGAGATGCAAAAGTTTAATTTGGAGTATCATGTTATGGCATAGTACTGCTAAACTTAATGCTTGTTTAAACAAATGGCTTGAGGACATTTGTCTCAGAATGTAGGGCTTATTAACTTCAGTAAAACATCTTAATATTATCTTTCTTTTTTTTTTTTTCTGCCTAGCTTTGATTTTTTTAAAGGCTTGCTTACCTTTTTATGTCCACTGATCTATTGCTTTATTTTGGTGAACATAAGCATAAAGCACAAGAAGAAGATAATTTTTTAAAAAAAGTATTGTTTAACAGAACTGTGCATATTTTTATTGTTATCATTATTTTGAGGTTTACTAGTCTATTTCATAATGTTTGCTTTCTTAAATTGCCAGCTGCAAAGGTTTAGCCAACCTTAACTGTCATCTGTGAAATGACAAAAAAGGGAAAAATTTTATTAATACTTATTAAGGGCCTAAAAAATTAAGTTAAAAGAGAAACCATAATTTGTGGATAATAATGTAGAATATCATGTGAATTCCACTGGTAAAGAGCAAATTCATTTGCTGGAAATTAATACTGTTCATAGGTTTTGAAGGCAAAATTTCTCTTTCTCACACCTATTTCTATACTTTATTTTCATTTTTCCAAATCTCAAACACTTGGAGAAGCCCCTTGCTCATCTAGTTAAAAGCAGGCAGAGAATGCCTGTAAAACTTCCAGGAGGCTGCAAGAGCAAAAAAAAAAAAAAAAATGCAAATTTGTTCATGTGAAACTTTTATGATTTGTCAACAAAAATTGTTTTCTGTTAATATTGGTAGGGGTGATTAATTGCTTCCTCTTAGTGTGTTATTGAGGCTTTAGGAAGTTTACAGAGGGAAGCTGGAACTGGTAACCCCATCTACCCTAACATATAGCCAGAGCTGGTCCCAACAGAAGCAGTTATGAGAAGTGATTTCATGTGGGGTTATAAAAAGGCATATATTTATTTGCATGCCAATAGCATCAGACAATGTTTTAAAGATCTTTGAAGTGGTTTGTCTTTCAGCATATGGCTGTACAACATAGAGGCCAATATATTTAGGATCAAAATCACAGCAAAATGACCAATAACCAGATATAGCATAACATATAAGATTTACATATTTTAGAAAATTGAAGAAATCTAGACTCTTTGAGCTCATTTTTTAATGGAACTTGTGCAGACTCTACCATTATCTTTTTTCCATCAGATAAATGAAGATTTGATTTCTAGTTTTTCTTTTACACAAAAATATTTTTGTTATGTTATGACTCAATCATGTGGGAAAAAGTACCTCCAGATTTAAGAGTGTTAAGCAGCAGACTAATAAGTTAATAATAAAAAATAAAATTTGAGGAGAAAGGATGTGAAAAAAGGGCTGCTGGCTGTGATAGCCACATACTGCTCAATAGAATGGACTTAGGCCTTTGGCAAGATTTGTTCATCAATGTTTAATTACAGGAAATCTAGTAATCCAAAATTCATATGTGGAAGATATATTACAACATCTATTCAAGAAAAAGGAAGAAGTCATTAATTTCAAAAATAGGAAAGACAACAGCTTGTGTTATCTCCTGTTGATTCTCTACCAATGTAAAGCTCTGAAGTTAGACACGCTTCCTGTTGCTTTCAGTACAACAAGTTGTCTGTGGTCTTCGATGTGTTTCTTCAAGTGTTAAATTAACAAACCAGCTCCCAAAGCTGTCAGTGAGGAATGCCCCTGCATGTTCATTTCCAGCATGAGACAATTCACCCTGCAGACTCAGCAGTCTGTCTGAGTCAGGTTTTCTGGTTTTGACAGGGACCATATTGAAAATAAGTGTATTTACTATAATAAGAGGAGCTTTTTGTTTGTTTTTTTTTTTTTTTTTTTTATCTTGACATAGCAAGTACAAATAAATAAGCGTGTACTGCCATGAAATATTTAATCAGAGCCATAAGAAAAAGTAATTTCCTGAGGTCTCTGAGAAAATATTTTTAAATATATTCTGCCAACCCTTTGATAAAACTTCTATTTAAATTTCAAGTTACCCAAGGAAGCTATTTTTTTATGCTATTTTATATTTCAAGGGGAAAAATAAATCCGTGTTTACTTATTAACTGCATACTAAATTCTGCACACTAGGATGATATTTTTCTTACTAAAAGACCTCATGCATACACTCCCCTACGTAACTACAGTTCCACTGAAAAGTCTTGTTTTACCCGTAGCACACTGACAAATATGACTTCATGATACACATGTAAATTTTGTGCTGCTTTCATGTTCAATTGCCTATAAGTATCTGTTAGATTCACTGCAAAAACAATCTAAACATTAATTTTTAAGATATTAGCCTAAGAAAAATGTGCACTTTTGCAAATAAAGAACAAGTACTTAAGTAGAAAAATGATGAGTTGGGGACAAGTAGGTAAAATTCAAAGTGGCTAGAGTCTCTGTCTACAGATATCTGTGGGGAAAAGTTCTGTGTAAAGATCATCTTTCACCAATGAAGTGAAGAATGAAGAACAATTTTTATTTTAGGACAAAAAACAGTCTTTTAAATGATCATTGATCTAAGTGCATTTAAACTGAGCTGAGACTGAGGTGTATACATGTATATATATGCACACACACACATATGTATATAAACACAAACAGGTAGGTGGTGACCTTTTGTGTATAAATAGATAGATATGTAGATAAGATAGACAGCTAGCTATACAGTGATTAGTGTTTGCCCAAAAAGAAACATTTTTCAGTTCAAAGCCCTCCACTCAACACCTCCTTTTTCTTTATTTTCTTCAAACCCACTGGAATATAAAGATAATCCCTGTATAACATATCTAAGTAGTGGCAGCCGACAGAAGAAAGCTGAGAATTAAAGAACAGGAACATGGAGGGACTCCATGGTCCATAACAGAACTCAGTAATTTAAATAACTATATGTAGAGGAAAGGCAAACTTCTGTCAAAATTATTGCAGATTTTTTTTTTTATTTTCAGCCCAGAAATTTGTTCAGCTTCTAGAAATAGCAGGCCACTGATAAGCTTTTGTTTAAACTGCTATTAAAGCTGCAACTAATAAGTACGAAAAAACATTATTCTGTCTTGCTTTTTATTTTTTGAGTCACAGTATTTTTTATTGCTGTTAATTATGTCTGACCAGTTTTGTTGTAATAGTTGATGCATGGTATTTATCAACTCAGCAAAAAGCTTCTTTGCTTTGGGGAATGTGTTTAACTACAACAGAACCAGCTAACTGTCCTTTATGCAAGATCAGAGGATATATACTGCTATTAGTCACTGTTATGGCCCACTATTTCAACCCATTCCATGCCTCATGCCCCAGAGCAAAGCCAACAGCAAGTACAACAAATGTACAATTTACAAGAAGTAGATGCAATTCACATTAGCAACAGAACAGAGGACCTTCAGTAATAAATACCTTGTAGACACAAAAAAGACACATTTTCATTTCAAATTTTGCATCAGCATCCTAGAATCAAATATCGATGAAAGATTTTCAGGAAAACACATAATCAGCCTCAAGTTAATCATTAAGAAAATATGCAACTTTTCCCCATATATCTTTAGCTAAACTCTACAATTTTTTTGGTCACATAATAATAGTTGTTCCTTACATTTTCCCATAGGAGTGTTGTACATGTTTTTTATATGCACACAAGTCACAATCTTTGGTTATATGTATTCCATTATATTTGAAGAATATTCTCTTATATTCCTTCCTCTGTAGTGTCACAAATGAATGGTTAAGGTTGCTTAAAGAATAATCTCAATGGTATCAGCAAAATCAGTTTAATATAAAAGCAAAAGCATGACAAAGTTAATTGATAAGGCTCTCTACTACTTAGGAGATGCTTAAAGCACAAAAAGGAAAAGCAGCCTAAAATCTAAAACAAATCAATCCAAACCAAAAGTCAA
Organism: Sitta carolinensis; assembly: GCA_032173965.1. Classification (NCBI taxonomy): domain Eukaryota; kingdom Metazoa; phylum Chordata; class Aves; order Passeriformes; family Sittidae; genus Sitta; species Sitta carolinensis. Next base: position 30,384,389 of record CM063285.1, read on the forward strand.
TCTGTGGAGACTGGGGGAGAGGGGAAGGAGAATGGGATGGGGAAGGTAAGGATGAAAAGGAGTAAGAAAGACCCTCCCCTTGCTAAACTGAGCTCTGGGCTTGACTAACAGTTTAGGCCTAAAGTTTTAACAGCATTAAATAACATTTAATCAATAACTTAAGTTACACGGTTTAAAACAATATTCATATAGAATTTACTACAGTACAACAGTATCTCATGGCCTAACTTACAAATAAATCTAAAATACTTATGAATCTAGAAGAGCAACACACATTTGCTATAGAGTTATTACATTTGTATGCAGACAGATGTAAAGAATATGTACAAGATACACCTGTGAAAAATTGCCCTCAATTTCAGTGAGTTTCTCACATTGAATGCCTTTGCATCTTCTAAATGGCCAAGTTGAGCCTTGAGGAGAGGGGGCATCAGGCCAGGGTCCATCAGCAGTGTTTGACATTGATCCTCCAAATATAGCAAGCTTGAAGGTCTGTTGGCTCTGAGAGGTGTCCATCTAGAGTGACAGTGCTGTTTGCAGCCTGGCTGATCCAGGAGGGCTCAAAGGGTCTCACTTTAGACTGCTTTTTGTTGCATCATGAGAGAGTGGGCTTTAGTCACAATAAATTTTCATCCTGGCCACAATTTAGGTACGTAGCTTCCTTTAAAAGTTTGGTGACCAAAAAAACCCACGTTTTCCCACTTGGGTTGTTATTCAGGCAAGAAAAATAAGTTCCAAGGCTCTTCATTAACAAACAAGAGCTCATTATACAGCATTAGCTCCTGGAAACAGACAGTTTCTGATAAGCTGGAGAGGAGCTCAGCCCAGGAACTGTTCATCAGGACCAAGGCCCAGGGAGCATTTCTCAGATCACAGTGTGGCTGGGGGAGGTCACACCACCACTCATGGTCACAAATACCTAGTCAATGGAAAGAAAGTGGCACCCTATAGAAACCAAAGCAGGCTGCCCTGTCTGTACCCACATGGAAGAACGTAGCGCTCCTGTATTGTATGTGCTGTACTATACAAAATAAGGGTTTAGAGAATTCAGTGTGGGTTGTCTTTTTATAAAAAAAAATATTTCTTTTTTGTGCATGACCTGTGTAAATGCCAGAACTGATCTTTTTAACCAATTTTCTTGTGAAGGTCCACAAGAAAGTGCATTGTCTTTACCTAATCATCTTTTAAAGCATCCTCACATGCATCGTGTGTAATGTACACTCTTATTTCTAAAGGCTTTTCTATTTCAGTGAATTCATACAGCTTATTATTTGAAAGCAATGAATGTGAAGAATTTCTTCACATAAAAGTGTAAAAAAAAAGGCAAAAGTTTGTTAGTTTGCAAAACTTCTGTTCAACATCACAGAGTTTTAAATAGCAGCCTTGAAAAAGTAATTAAAAAATACAATAACTAAAATGGAATAGCATTTTAATCATAAGTACATACATATGTTGTATCAGACCTCACACTCTGAAGACAGAAGCATTGTTATTTGTAAACCACAGCAAATCTCTTTATGGAAAATGGCTGGAAGGTGAATTAATATCCATGTACGAAACTCGGTGTTAGAAGGGCCTCTGGCTGTTTTAAGGCAGCTGAATAAGCACCTTAGTTTCTAGGGATTTTTAATCTGTTTTGTCTTCAATATAAAAACAAAAGTTGATATTGTGTGTGTCTGTGGGTTTGTGTTCATCTGAGTGTGTCTGAGTATATTGATAGTAGGAGCAAAGAAATGAAGATATGCCCTTTTGAGCATCCCCCATTTCTATCTTTCATAAAACTTTGTATTTACTTCAATTTTTAGTAATTATTTAAAATAATGCTGTAATTATAGTATATGTCTTTAATCCACCATGTGTTGACTGTTTTCTATCCCTGATGTCAATTGTTTTATTTTTTTTTCTTTCATAGTCTATTTATTTCTACCTTCTAATTTTCTTTCCTTCTTATTTGTGACAGAAATAAAGAACTCAATAAATAAATGTTAGTCTGATTAATTAAATAAACCACAAATACTTTTTCTTGACCTTTGCTGTACTTACAGATTTTTTATTGTTTCTTTAAGATGGAACATCCAATAATAGTAACAAAATCTACACAAGATGCTTGTCTCCCTGACTGTCCCAGGACATGAATATCATCACTCCCTCCTTGGCCTTCTTTAGTTTAGTCAGTAATTCTAGGACACTGTAAGATTCTCTTCCATGAGTTAACCTCATAGAAAAGAGCCAAACCAAACGGTTTTAACTCAAACACCTAAACATCCATTTAACATTTACAATTTAATGATGTCAAATTAAGAATGCAGCCATATATAAGTAAATTGCCCGTGTAAGGTGGGCAAAATAACAAGCTTAAAGTCAACATATTTATCCAGAATCTCTGAGCTAAAATATTATACCAAAGAATGCAGGAAGAAAAGGGATCCTAATCCAAGGAATCAGAATCCCAATGACTTTTTTTTATTTGAAATGCAATCCAAATTTGTTCTTGAGCAGATCAGTGTAGATCTGTCATGCTCTGATCGTTTAGCTAACCATGCATGGAGAGAGATAAAAACTATAGGAAGAGGTCTGATGTCGCTGTGGGCAATGAACAAACAACACGAGACCTCGTTATGAAAAAACTGCATCTGACTCCACTTTATTAAAACAATTGTCCTCCTTATATACCTTTTAGAACAGGCCACTCTCATTGGTTAGAAGAGTGCCAGAACTCTTCTAACCATTGGCCCAAAGCAATGGATAGAGACAAGTCCATCCACAGAAAAGAATCCAAAACATCACTCTTGTTACAGTAACACTTGGGATGTTTATGTCAAGTCTGTGGGAACAAGGTCTTCTGAAACCTAAACACCATGAAGAAACTGAGTTCAGAAACTCAGAAACCTCAGGCCCAGAAAACCAGACTACAGTCTGGTTTTTTTGTGAAGTTGTGAAATGAATGTAGACTGAGATTATATCACAGCTGTCTTATAAACTGTAAAGTAAATAAAGAAAATTCACAAAATTCAATATATTTGTCATAAGCAGAATCAGGTGTCAATATTTTTTTTTTCTGCTTGTTTTGGATTTTTGTCTTGTTTTCCTGGTGAGAGTTTTCCTAAACTGAACATTTTATAGTCTTAATCTTGTGCCTAGGGACCCCAACACTTTTAACATAAAAACAATAAATTTGAACCATCACAAATGTTAGTATACATTTCAGAGCTAGGCATGAGTGAGATAAAGATGGAAGGCAAGAATTGTTAAATTTGTTCAGCGGTGCTGAAATGAGTAATGGGAGGCAGGAAAAATGCAGAAAGATGGTGTGCCAGTGCAGATATCTTGCATCTTCCTCTGAAATTGTCATGACTAAGACCATGCAGATGGAGATAGCAGAGCCTCCAGTATCATGCAATAAAGAGGAGTGTTTAGTTTATTTATTTATTTTCCCCTTTAATTTCCCATTCCAGAATTTGTTTATCTAAAGTAACAAATACCTCAAATAAGTAACAAACTAAGTAAAAATCTATTTTTTTCTTATAATTCCAAGTGCAAAAAGACAGATTTTCTGAACAGTCACCTTTTCCAGCAAATATAGACACAGAGCTGTTCTGAAATGTACAAATCTTAAGTATTAACATTTATAGATACAGAATACCACAGAATTTTACCATATAGTGAAGAATCAGATACTGTAGTTACTAGAGAAATAAGATTCCCATTGGCATCAAGAAGGTTTTCCTTGAGGTCAGAATGCAGGAGCAGACACTAAATCACAGAGCTGCTGTCAGACCAAGCCAATACATCACTTCTTGCTCACTATATTTCAAAAACAGTGGGTCTCACCCATCTGTTGCTTAGAAATTTTTAATAAAGAAATGCAAACATTACTGATTGAGACATCTGTGTCCTTCTATCTCCAGAATTAAGTAACATGGGGTATGAATATGACATAACGTTCAATGAGTTTCCTTAATAACTTTATTTTCCCTCATAGACAGTTTTGGTAGTGTCTCTAGCTAAAATATTACAAGAAGTAAAAAACTCAGTATTTCAAAATTAATCTCTTGGTGATGGTTTTAAGTATCTTGAAGATTTTAAATGATAAAAAATTCCCCAAGTATTACTTCTGCTTTCTTCTCTTCATATTTTGGATCTTTTTTGGTATGTCTTTTTTTTGTGAGTATAATTAAAAGTACAATTAAAAGTACAATTAAATCAGTTAATAGAAAACCTAAGTACTAGGAACAATAGTGAAAAATAAGAGACAATTACATCAAACAATACTCATGATGACATGTTGATTGATACAGCACAAGCATTTACAGAGCAGAATATTATATTCATATAATGACATACTGTGCCACACATAATTTGCAGAGGCTGCGGGTTTTAAGTTAATAGTGAGAGAAATTGATAAGCAAAGGCTTCAAGAGCAGAAATGTCTATCAAAGAGGTGAAAAAGACAGCAGTATAAGAGAGTGGATGTACAGATAGGAGATGAGTTCTAAGAGAACTGAGGTGGGAAGACAGAGTTGAACTCTGCCACACAGACTGTGTGAAAGGGCAGGGAGAGTACCACTGGTGAAAGATGCTAAAGAGGAGCAAATAAATTTCTGACTTTCTGAAAAGGAAAGTGTAGCAAGATTATAATTTTATTTTTTTATACACTCTGGACTTCTGGACTCTGCAGTCCTGAAGCAACAATTAAATGCTGTATGCGAAACCTTTTTGCATGCCCATGACAACCAGACAAAAGTATAGTGATGAAAAAATAGAGCTGGAGACTTCCTAAAATTCACCATGAGTAACAGGGATCATCTGTAAAAAAACACTCAGCCAATTTTTATACGTGTTTAGCAATGGAAATGGCATAGAAGGAAAAAAAAGAACAGTTGCCCATACACAATGAAGTAGACACACACTGAAATATTTATATTTTTTTCTACTGTATATGATATACAATTTTTTAGAAGTGATTGTAACTCCCTTTAGTGTGTGTAAGTGAATTAATAAGAAACAGTTAACAAGATTTTAATTCAAATGTCAAGATTTCAAATGGGGAAAATTGATGTTTTTGTAAATGAATTTTTTTTTTTAATTTAGTATACATGTGAATCAGACTATTTGGAATTTTTAAGATAACTTCCCTTAAAACCTACATAAAAGTCTCCTTACACATTTTTAACAGCCAAACCTAAATAATTGCTGTTGGCACAGGATTTACACGTCTTTACACTGTTTCATTTTTTCAAATACAAACAAGATACCTGCTGAGTATTAGCTTCAGGAAGTACTTCAGAAATAAATCACTGAGTAAATAGCCCTACCATTCATGTGCAACTTAATACATCTTTAAAACAGTCTTTCTAGGACCTTTCCCTTTTTTAATTTTCTGTTAAAAAAAAAAAACATTACCATGTCTCAATTTCATTTGCAGATAAAATGTAGGTACTAAACAGGCTGTATGCTGTGACTTGAAGCCTTGGGCAGAACACAAAACCGGTTGTATTCACATTGTAAGTAAAGCTTTTCAGACTCAAAGGGGTTTTTTTTGTTTTCTATTTTATATCTTTCTCAAACCGAGATATTAATTAGGAATAACCTGCATTGGATAGAGCCCACACAATTTACCTGATTTGAGCTAAAATCCTCAATAAAACCCCCAAAAAACATAAACAAAAAAACAATCACATTAAATTTAAAGATACAATTACTGAAACAAAGTTGTCTATGGACTTGGAGTTCAAGGGCTTCAGGCATGTCTGCCATTGCTACTTATTACTAATACAAATAATGTAGATCAGAGTGATATTTCGACTTTGACTCTATTGCTTAGCAAACATGCGAGAAATCTCTCCTGTATCCTTTGCTGCTTTTTGCTTTCTTCTACTTTGGATGAAGTGTGGAGCATGTGCACTGTAATTCTCACTCTGACTGTCACTCACAACTAATTGTGCTGAAACATGGAAGAGGTGAGGTTGAGCTGGTTGCTCATATCTCCAAAGATAACCCCTACAGACATATTAATCTGAAAGTTCCTAAGTGGATATACGTGAAATAACTAAAGACAGTGGGATAAGCTTACCACAGACCAAATATCCTGCTTATGTTTTACAAATATAATCTGCCAGCTTTAAAGGATTAATCCTACTCATCAGAGGTGCTGAGTGTTGCTTGTATAAGCACAAGATAAAAAGGGATGAGCTGCAAAGGGGGCACAGCAAAGCTTGCAGCTGCATTAGCAGGAAAGCACTGCTACATAAATGTCAGCTTGTTCCCATCTAGTGACAGATGCTAAGGCTAAAGATGAGAAAGAAGAGTTTAGTCCTTTCTGACAGTTAAAAATGATACTTGAAGTCACCTCTCTCCAGGCATGCCAATCACCCTCATCTCTGTGTTAACCAGAAGTGAGCCCAGAAGTCTGAACGATTTGCTGTAACTATTCAATACTTTGGTCCTCATCCTGACACACACCTGTGAAAATAATGATGTTCAGGCTCCACCTCCTTCTCTTCCTATTGCACACAGCACAAGGACAAAAAGGAATACTCATTTTCTTATAATTTCTTTCTTCTTTTTTCTTTCTTTCTCTTTCTTTCTTTCTCTTTCTTTCTTCTTTCTTTCTTTCTTTCTTTCTTTCTTTCTTTCTTTCTTTCTTTCTTTCTTTCTTTCTTTCTTTCTTTCTTTCTTTCTTTTCTTTCTTTCTTTCTTTCTTTCTTTCTTTCTTTCTTTCTTTCTTTTCTTTCTTTTCTTCTTTCTTTCTTTCTTTCTTTCTTTCTTTTTCTTTCTTTCTTTCTTTCTTTCCTTCTTTCCTTCTTTCCTTCTTTCCTTCTTTCCTTCTTTCCTTCTTTCTTCTTTCCTTCTTTCTTTCCTTCTTTCCTTCTTTCCTTCTTTCTTTCTTCTATACAGAGACATTTATACTGTGCAATTCCTGTATTTTTGACATTGTTACTACTGTTGGCATGTGTAGTGTCTGTTTAGCATTAGGCATGAATGCCTTCCTTTGAAAGGAATCTCTCTTTAATTTTTATGCCTTCTTTAAAAGCGCTCTCAAAAGCCCCAGGCCAAAGAGCATTTGTAGTTTTCATGAATAAGGTATCTCAAATAAGGTGATCCCAAGGCCCCACGGCTACTTTTGAATTCTGCATAAATGTTAGAAAAATTTTAACTCAACTCACAAAACACCATGTCCAGTGGATTTTTTTTTTTTTGGGGGGGGGAGAATCCTAAAAATACCATAAGGGAAACACTTCTTCAAAATTTCTATATTGTGGTGTATGGGTGTGCAGCTGTACATATATTCATTTCACTTAATTCACAATGCAGTCTTGTTATTTTCCTGACATTTTAATCTCATTCCAACTGTCATTTTAGTATAAAAATGTAACTATTTGATCTCAATACAAACAAAGTAGGATTATGAAAAAAATTTCTGTCACAAGATTCAGCACAAATTGAGCACATAAGAAACATTCACACGAATTAGAATTTGAGTTAAATATTAAAATCTCAATTGTTTAGAACCTTACATTGACAGTCATTGCTGTCTTTTTATTCCAGGTTCAGAAAGAGCAAAAAGTATGAAATGGAAAGAACCTGAAGAAGTAGGCCCAAAGCAACTTGTTATCACAAAATATTCACAATTCAAGTTTATTAAAAACAAGGCTTACTTCTGCTATTATATAAAAAGAAAGCAAACCACAATTTTCATGCCAAGGGTCAGTAAGCATATTTGTTTCTGCCTCTGAAAATGGTCTTTCCTCACAAATTTCTTCAGTGTCACTTTCAGCCTGTAATAACTGGTGAAACTTTTGGCACTAGTATGTAATGACCATGTCCCCACCAGCCTCCATTTTCTTAACATGCCACTTGCCTGAAACAAATCCTAAAAACTGTTGTTTTTCCTGCTTTATTTCCATCATATGCCATGGGTTTTTCCACACTTACTGTATAAGACCTCTGACTAAAATATAAAATCCATCTATTTCTCTACTGAAAGTATTTTCCCAATGTTGTGTTTGATTCACCCCTAGGGAAATACACAATTCACTATTATCTCCATCACTATTTTATATTTCTTAAATAAAAAGATAATAACAAAACCACTCTCTTCTTCTTTGGACACTGCTGACAGTCACCTTAAATAGACTACAAAGATAAATCTTATGTAAGTAAAGAAGTTTGAGATCAGATCTGAGAGAAAATTGTTTTCTCAATCCACAGTGCTCTCTATCATTCCTTTTTCTTAAATTTTCTCAGGGTCTTTTGAGCTGCAAAGAAAGGTTTATCCAGTAAAGAACCATGAACCCAGCCTAAGCTCAGAGGGTATAGAAAATCTGTGATAAAGTCATGTTGTCTAAAATTTGTTGCTTTAGGGTTAGAGCTTGTGTCTTGCAAAATATAGGTGATGTTGTGGTTTAAACCCAGCCAGAAATTAAGCACTAGATATCCTCTCACTGCCTCCCCACAGTGGGATAGGGGAGAGAACTGAAAGGATAAAAGAGAGAAAACTCGTGAACTAAGATGAAATACCTTAATATATACAGTAAAAGCTGCATGTACAAGCAAAGCAAAATATCCATTCATAACTTCCCATGGGCAGGCAGATGTTCAGCCATCCCCAGTCGTACAGGGCTCCATCACACTTCCCAGTGACTGAGGAAGACAAAACAGCATCACTCTGAATGTGTCCCCACTTCCTTCTTATTCCTCCACCTTCATGTACTGAGCATGATACCATATGGTATGGAATATTGCTTGAGTCCATTGGGATCAGACGTCTCGCTGCATTCCCTCTCAATTGCTTGTGCACTCCCAGCCTCCTTGCTGGCAAGTGCAAGAAGTAGAAAAGGCCCTGACTCTGTGTACAGGCTGCTCAGCAGTAATGAAAACTTCCCTGTGTTATTTACACTGTTTTCAGCACAATTCAAAACATACACCCACCCTAGGTACTGTAAGGAAAATTAACTCTACCCCAGCCAAAAATAGCACTGGTGAATATCAAGACTGTTCTTGTACTCTCATACTCACTCTGCTCACATTTGCTTTTCTGTGATGATACGAACTGTCCTTTACACCCCAGAGCTAAGAGAAAATGTTCTTAGTAACTTTGTGGAATTTACACATTCCTTAAAAAATATATAAATTATGGGGGTTTTTTAATTGCTAGAATTACTTGTGACTATTAAACTATTACACTTTTAGGACAAGAACAGTAAAATTTTCAATAGAGGCAGACAGGCAAATATATTCAAGGTTCTAACCACATCACAGAAGGAAACCTTCTAGGTTTGTTTTAACCATAAAATTTCCTTTGCAGAAAGTGCAAGTGCCAAGTTTTATTTCAGTATCTTTTAACAGGTAAAGTTATTACTTAAATTTTTTATGCAATGATTACTTAAAAATATCCTAAACTAAGAAAAAAGGAGAGGAAGGAAATGTGCCACTGAGGAACTACTAGTTGGGGAGTTCAGATCTGACAGATTTAAAATTAGTACTGTTGGAGTTTTTCACAAAGTAGTTTTTATTCTTTATTGTCTTTACCATATATTCAGACTCCCAACTGAAGAGAAAAATCTTACCTTCCTTGGTTAAAATGCAGCAGAAATGCAGTAGATGTAGAATAAGAACTAGCTAGAACCCTTGAGTTAAGGTCTCTAATTATTTTTGCATATATTTTTGGCAGTGTGTTGGGGGTTGGGTCCTCTTGTAGAATTTTTTTCCCATAAGTTGCCAGGGAACTGATCTCTGGGAACTTATGGATAGTTAAGAAAGACAAAAGAAGTGGCTGAGGTGGAGGGAGGGGAGGAACACGTGGACTTCACTTCTCTTTTGGGGGTGGTGCTTGTCAGGAGAAGGAAACAGCAGGCTGTGGTTTCCAGACTTCAGGGGAGATTTTTTCTTTCACAGGCACCACTGGAGCGGAGTTCGGGGTTTCCTGCCACGGTCTCTCCGTGTGTGCCCCGGCAATCCTGACCCTGCCCCTGTCTGCCTGGCCGGGAGCCGCTGCAGTTCCTGCCCTCCTCGCTGTTCCTTGGCTCCTGCTCCGAGTGTTCTCCACGCCTCAGCCCGCACCCCCTGCCTGCCGGGACTCGTGCTGCAGCTCCAGCCACCGCCGGGGAGCTCCTGATCCATCTCCAGCATCCCGGGACTCTGCACCACAGCTGCCTGTGTCGGGAACTGCACCAACGGGGAAAGGGGGCCAGCGGCAGAGAAAACTGGGACTTTTTCCCTGGTTCTGTCTGCTGTTCATATCATAGTTATTGTTGTTCTGTTTTGCCTTGCTAAACACAAGTAAAGAACTGTTATCCGTATCCTCACATCTTTGTCTGAGAGCCCCTTAATCCTAAAATTATAACAATTCGTAGAGAGGAGTTTTGCATTCTCCATTTCAGGAGAGGATCCTTTTTTGTCCTTAGCAGATACATGTCTTCCAAATGAAGACACAGTGTAAATAGAAGAGTGAAGACAGAAATAGCAAAGAACTTAGATAACAAAAATGAAACAATTACATTCAAAGTGGTAAAATATAAAATGTATAGTTCAGAGTAAAAGCTGTTACGAGAAGGACAGGGAACCTCTGTTTTACCCTGAGCAAGGCTTCCAATTTGTCTGATATATAATAACATATAATAGAACTAAAGGCTAAGGCTATGAACAAGCCACCTTTTACTTTTAGACTAATATAAAGTGAGAGTTGCATATTGAATACAAATGCTAACCTGCTATAGATCATGCTGCCAGAGAAATCTGAAGTTAGTTAGCGGAGTGCATCCACCAGTGGATGGTATTCCCGCAGCAGGGAATCATTAATCATCTGCATAACTGCCTTCTAGCTGTTGATGAAAATCAGGTGTGCTATTCCCTGGCATCACAGAAGGCTCTGAAGGCATGCATACCTGAAGGAGTGAAACAGAATAATTTGTTCAATAGAATCACAAGAAATCAACATAATGCTTTTTGCTTATATCACACTGAAAACAGGGATCAGATAGTCAAACTCTCTGGGTGAGGAACTCATCACCTATTAATGTAACGGAAACAGAAGGATACATCCATATGACATCAAATAAGAATCAGTATGAAATGCAATCTAACATATATGAATCAACAAAATCACAATCATGCTACCTCCTTTCTTTTATTTTCTTCTTTTTTTCCCTCTGGTTCCAAGATTCAACAGTACAAGAAGGAAGAGCAAACAGCAAAAACCTGAGCTCACATTAATACAAGTTTCAACATAAAAATCTTGTTTGAAAAACTGGTAGGACATTGCTTCTATGTATGCCACAAATGAAAGAGAGAGAGTTTAGTTTTAGAGAAGTTTACAATTTAGATGTCTATTTGGACTGCATATATTTGAAAAAGGATTGGTTTAAACATACGAATTTCACTAGAGTCTTTGAATACATGATGTGGTTGAAAGACTTCCTTGTTCAATACGTTCATGTTGTAATATAATAAATGTGGTGATTCTGAGTTTGTTAACTACCTATTTTTCCTTTCCTTATGCGCCTTGCTCATATGGGTTCTTATTATTTAGGATTTCTTTGGTAAATTATTAAAGGAAATACTAAAATATTTGAAACAAATGTGACATCTGAAATACCTAATTCATATTTTGAATAATACATGGAAAATCTCAGGCTAACAGCTGGAAGTATGCTAAATTTAATCTGGCAACAGATCTATGAGTGATGGAAGGACTGAAGTTGACAACAGAAAAAAGAAACAGACTCCCTGAGAGGACATTTTGGGTTGCCAGAGTTTTGATATGTTCATGACCAGAAGACTCATTGAAGGATTGCCCACGTACATAACCTCTCAGTCACAGGAAGACAATTCCACACTGAGTCTCAGTTTCCAGCTAGGAAACTCATAAGAAAATGTCTCATCCCAACACCCTGCAGCAACACCACTGTGCCTAAAATTGGCTATAACACAACATTTATTTCTGCTTCAACACAACATTCAGTCTGAAACAGCAAGTGTCTTGCTAATTTGAGTTCCCAACTTAAAGATAAATCAGCAGCATGCTTTTCATGTGTAAATATGGAACTGGAGAATAAAACTTAATAAGAGAGGGGTTTTCCCCTTCTTTACTTTTCTGTAATGTTATTGTTGAAATTATTGTCATGAAGGTAAGTTTTTCTCATGCATGCAAATAAAATTCCACTTCATCCAACGTCCTAATATGTAAGACAGCAGGGCAGTAAATATGCCAAAATTTCATCCTCTGTACTTTTAAGGGTTATTTGTTATCAGTAGAGCATAGGAGCCTTCCTGAAAAGCATTTCCTTCATGTGGAGTGTGAAAATACTGAATGGTGGCAGCTGATATAGCATTCTTCCCAAGCACATTCACAGAAATAGCTATGGGCACTCAGGGTGAGGACGTGAGCAGCCAAAAGAGCTGGAATGTGTGACTCCTTTGCTGCCCCGCCGTGCTGCTCTGTTCACAGCTGTGCTGCCTTACAGCTTAGCCCCATTCTCACATTTGACTCCTGGCCAGGACTGACTGCCTCAGCTGACTGGTATTGGTTTCTCAGGCATCCACACAGCATCCACAGTAGATCCAGGCAGTGGAGCCACCAGTGGAGCCTCCAGAAGGTGGCCCCAGAAAAGGGGCAAGGCCACAGCAGTCCAGAGACCGAGCACGGGCTTCCCCTGTTTGCATTAACAGAATCTGATTCAGATGATAAAGGGACAATTTGACAAAAGGCTTGGGGCAGTACTGAAGAAGTGCCTTCTCTGCTCCTTAGAAGAGCAGCTTTCTACAAATGTTTTTGCATTAAACCCTCTTTGGATCAGATCTGCACTGTGTAGCAACACAATTCTCCATTGCTGCAACAACTAAGCAAAAAAACCCTCTTTTATTTTGTCCTTGGTAATCTGAGTAGAGGGGTCATTTCTTCTGGTTTTGAACTACAGGAAATGCCATTTCCACCTGAGTAAATTTAATTGCAGTACCCACTTTTTCCATTATGCCTTTTCAGATTAGTCTTCCCTTTCTTTACAGATGGAATATTTCAAACAAAGTAATTTTTTCTCCCTTTTTCCAAAAATAACCTTCTATTTCTAAACAATTAAATGTTCTGTGTAATATTAGTTAAATTACTGACAAATACAGCCTTTTTGGTTTGGATGGTTAGTTTTGTTTTCTTATTATAATATAAGGATGGTTTAGGGATAAGGGTCTTAACAGGAACACAGGTAATTTTATATTGCCTTCAGATATGCCCATGTGAACTTTAATATTTGAAAGCCGTTTTCACTAAATAAATTTATTTATTTAAAAAACACATACATTCACAAGAAGGTGTGCTGAACAAGGTTGCAGTTATTTACAGATTTTTAAGATACAATATGCAACATCTGATTTTCAGAAAATTATTCATAGTTCAAATTTCTTAAACATTTCCATATACCACCTTTCCAACGATGGCCCATCTCAAAGGAGTGTTTTACATTCTCTGTTGCTGGTCCTTCCTGTAGGCAATGTTTATATAATTCTCATTCCATTGTTGTAGAAAAATAATTTTCTAAAAGCAATTTTAAACTGCTCTTGTAAAAAAAAAAAATTACTTCTATATTGCTTTTAAAAATTCAATGTTTGTAAATTAGGAGGAGGTAGAAAATAAATGCTTCTAAGTTTTGATTTCTTTGAGAAAACATCAGTAATTGTAAAGTGGAATGACTGTTCAAGTCTCAGGTTTGGATAGTAAGGAGAAAAGGCAGAAAAAGGAGGTAGATTTCTGGGTAGTATATGTCTGCTGTATACTTGTTTATTTTTTATGTTCTGAAAAACATACACAATCCATCTCCCCTAAGCTATTTTTTAGCAGCCTGCTTAAATATGTTCAGCACACACAGATAAGAAGTACCATGGGGCTTTATGATTGGAATGGTTTCGGCTCTGACACATCCTGAGCAATGTGTGCTGTAGTTTAAAGATTCATATTCTGAATACATTTGCTGTAACGAATTTTTTATTCACAGATAAGTAAGCATCACATGACAGCAAGCATTTGACAGATAGAGAAATGCACTTCAGGTACACAAAGTGCATGACTTTTTCAGCACATCACCTGTCAAAAGGATAACCAGCTAAATTCATCTTATGATTGCTTGTTTTACTTTGCATTTTTCAGGGGTAAAAGAAACACTCTAGTTTAAATTAGTCAATACTCATGAAGGAACTGACAAGTGAGGGGAGTAAAATCTTCTGTTTACTTCTGTGATATTCTCACTGCATTTTTCAGAGAATCTTGATATCACTTATTGACACAACAAATTACACTCTTCACACGCATTTTAAATGGAGTATCTAGTTTATGAATTGCTTGAGTACAAAGCTTCTACTACTCAATTAAATTTCTTGATAGCTAAATTTGAAAGAAATGCAATCCACTTTGTTTCCAAAGCCAAAAAAAAAAAGAAAAAAAAAATGAGGCAAATGAATGCAAATGAAAATGTGAATGTTGCCAATAAAAGCATTTTATTAAGGCATTTTAAATGCTCAACTAAAAACATCCAGTCACTGTAACATGACAACTTTCTGAAAACTGAGATCTTTCTAGACATTTGTGGAATCATTTTTTTCACCTTTTCATTAAAAGAAAACGATTTCAATTATCTTCATGGAAACAGTTAATGGAGTTCATGGAAAATACAACAATCACACTTCTATAGTTTGCAGTTTCCATTAGCCAATGTAAATTTTAATACAGAGATGTTATTTTATTTTTGCATTGGAGTCTAATGTCAATAAATTTCCATTCTGACAGCTTGAATGTCACAGTCTTTGTAATAGTTTTTTTGCAATATCTTTATTGCCTAAAAATTATTGTTTATATATATTTTATGGTAATAGTAAAAAATATATGAAAACCCCAAGCTCAGTTTTACTACTTTACCTGCAAGAAAGAGGAATACAGACTCCAGCATTAGAAAAAAAATCCATTAATTCGATCATCCACAAACACAGCCTCTTCCAAGATCACTCCTTAAGCAGAAAATATTGCCTTCATCCCTACCCACCTTTTTTTCAAACTCTTCAACCAAATGGTGCAAAACTGAGACAAATTGTACACCCCTGATGATTTTAAGGGTAGCTTAAAACTCGCAAGTTTGTTGCATCTTTATAATGCAATGAGTGAGACCTTTGTCCCTGCAATACCTTTCTAGCAGAACACTCTAAAACCAAGGCACAGGCAAAGGCTGGATGCTTCAGACACATTCTTTGGGCAGCATTGGGAAACAGAAAACATAGCTTTTGTCCCAGAAAATAGCAGCATTGTGAAGTTTGTTTTTCATTTTCAGTGAAATACAGGATAATGAATATCAGCTCCTCCAGAAGGGAGGAATAGACAAGGTAGAGGAAAAAAATCCAAATACATTCCTATGCCAGGCAACAATCCATAACGACAACAAAAGAGCAGACATTAATGTATATATAACTTCTATTTAAGAACAGGATATTACAATTGAAATTAATGTTACTTAAATAATTTCAGATTTTTTTAGTTCCATTCTGTGTGGAATTTATTTCTTCTGACTGTTGCCAGAAGAAGCCATCCACCCCTCCCCTACTCAGACAGGATTAACAATCTTTTATTCTTTGCCCTGATGCCCTAAAGAGAGATTTAATTTAAAATCCTATTTTGGCAAAACCACTAAAATCTAAGAAGATTTCATGACAATCAATTTTAGTGATTTGTGTATACATAGGGTCTGCATGTAGCAAGACAGAGAGAGAGAGAGAGAGAGAGAGAGAGAGAGAGAGAGAGAGAGAGAGAGAGAGAGAAAGAGAGAAGTAGAAGAAAAGAAGAAACGAAGGAAACTATGTAGGTCCAAAACTGACACCATGGATCTTGATTCAGTACAAAACTAAAGCGCAGATATAATTCTCTTTACTCGCATAGGAAAGTGAAGGTCTCCCACCCACTCTCCCAAGCACATTCTTTCTCTTTTCCTGTCGCACTCAGATACTCTGTGTGTGTGTGTTTGCCTCGCAGTCACATGCAAAACCCCTACACGCCACATGATAAAAATAGCTCCATGTTTATGCTTTAACAGCACAACTTTGAAGCCTTAGAGACCAGCAAATAATTGTAGTGCCGAGCTGTAGGAAGACCATGATTCTAAGAAGAAAACTTCATCTTCTTAGACAAGATACAAAGGTGAAGCTGACTGTTTAACTATAAAATTAGTTATTCAAAAACTGTTCAATTGCCTCTTGCATCACATGGAAAGTAAAAAAGGACTTCAGAGACAAAATATCAAGATATACTAATCAACTTGTCCTTGAAAAAAATGTTGATACTGTATCTCTCAAAATCTCATAGTTAATAATTACCAACAAAAACTAATCAAGAAATGTTTGAACTCATTTCACCATGTCAGCTCCCAGTTATTTGAACCCCTGAACCTCTGAGTTAATTTTATGGCTACAAATATTGAAAAAATAATACTGTATATAATTATGAATTACCAACTGATATAATCATTAAAAGAGTACATTTCATCTCACTGGTTATGTATCTGGCAGTCTAATTGTTTGTAAACCTCAAAGCACATGTATTGCTCATTCAAAGTTTAACAAACTGTTTAGAAGTTCAGCTGGGGTGAGATAGCCTTTAAAAATCTAATTAACACTTTTTTGTCTCTTTCAACTTAGATTACCTACTTCACATGCAGTTAGCTGACTTATGGATAAAAATAAATTAACCTATTTGTTCTGCTTCTGAATGTAATTCCATCCAATAAATCTGTCTGAGTCAGAGTTTACTTTCAGTGTATCCTTTTTCCTCAGGTATTTCCTTTCTCCTTGGAGGCATACATACAGTTTATGGGAACAAGGAAGCACAATTTCCAAGAGACACAGTTCTAATAACCCTTTAAAGATTTCTGAATAACTGTATGTGTTGACATTATTGTGCCTCCATGTCCCATCTACTAAAGTGAAAAAGTTGCCAAGCAAGTAGAGACAACCTCTCAAGTATGTATAAGTCCAGGTAAGACTAACACTGAGCAAAGAAGGAATTTACATGAAACATCTTCAATGATCTATCATTCTGTTTCCTATATGAGAAACTATTCTACTCAGACTGACAAACTTCCAGAGTGAAAGTTTGCACAACTGGTCCCCAAAATAAAATTTCATTGTGTTAATTAGTCTGGACTTTTTCTAGAACTCAATACTTTTGTGCCTTGGAAATTCCCATTTTGCATGATTGAATAAATTAAGAACTTTGTCCATGAGATTAAAATAATCAGGAAAGACATTGTTGCAATCTTTCTTACTCAAAGTTTATTTGAATTACCTTTCAACCTATCTTTGACCATAATGATCTCAGTGCAGCAAGGATTCCTAGGCCCATTTTCCTGAACAGCAACATACAATGCAAATCTGACATACAATTAAAATTATGATTGCAGTAAAGGCAGCCCAGCTGGACAATGAATCAATGCACTTTTTTGTGGGCATAAATCTAGGTCACGAGCAAGTGATATCTCAATATTGTATAATATATTGTTACTGCACAGGATTTGTTCTACCTTTGCAAGCACCTTAGTCTGAATGCAATTATAAAACAGAACAAGTTGTTGTTCGGGACCTATCATCCATATATGCATTTTGAGGAAGCTTTACTTTAGAGTACAATTAATCTGACTGAATGAATATTCACTCACAGGCAGAAGACTGGAGCAAACCTCTTAGTCTACTTTCATCAAAATGGAATGCAATTCAAATGCCCCAAGACATGAACCAAAGCAGAGGTAAGTGAGGACAATCCCTACAGTAGATACAACTTCTGATGTATTTCAGGTTTCAAACTACCTTTCAATTATTTTCTTTAAAGGTTATTGGTATATCACAGTCCTAGAAGAGATTTTGCAGCACTGTTTGCAGCATGTACATTATTTCCTTCATCTGCAAATCTCTGCCAGTTTTTCATGTTAGAGAAAAAACACATCAGACTTTTGGACATAAATAAAGCAAATACTGTATTATCAAAAGTCAACCAGTAAGACAATTGCAAACTGATCGCACATACCTATAGATTCACTTTAGACTCTTTCCTGACTTTGCAGACAAAAGTGTGGAAAAATACTAATGAACAAGCCATTGGATTTCTGGCTTCCCACATGTAATCGGTTCCTCCATCAATAAACCATCTTCATTAAAGGTTAACAGAGCCATGGAGTTTTGTTGCTATTATGTTTGCCCCTTCTGGCAATTAGTCAATGAAGGATATTTAAGTAACCCACTAAGCAAGAAATGCTTATATGACAAGAGGTTTTGTGGTGGGAACAAGAATAGCTAGGTGGAAATTACTCTCTGAAGAAAGAGAATTGTAATCCCTCGGAAGGGTAAAAAATAGCAGGAAAGTATAAGGTAAAAAAATTTTTTAAAATATATTCAGTTTTCTGTTGCCCATGATTTTTTCCTGTTAAAGAGGACTTTATACAAACACATTTACTGCCTGTAGAACTTATATCTCTTTGTATTTCACAGCTGCATGCAGCTCTTAATGCAGAAACTTCCTCAGTTAAAAACACCTGTGCCCATCTGGGTGCCTGGGTGGGCATCTAGAACATGATTAAAGGGAAACTGGCTTCTACTGTGTCTTAAATCCCATTCTTAGGTACCCATGATTACACCCCCTATCAGTCTACTGACAGGCATGCCAATGAGCATTAGCTTATTATTTTATTTTAATCTTTTTTAGCTTTGGAATTTCTCCATATAATAAATATATTACAGAATTACATATTCTTGACACTAGAAGTTCATAATATTAACACAATTCTCAGGACATTTTAATTCCCTATGCTAAAATATGGAAAAAAAAACAAAAAAAAACCCAACCAAACAAAAAAAAAAAACACCAAAAAAAAAAAAAAACAAACTAAAAAAACCCCAAAAAACTGTGGTTTTGCCAGAAAAGGAGTAAATTTTCAAATGATTCTGTAAAAGTTGTATGAACCAGAATATTTTTTTCATATGATTAAGGTGAGGGTTTTTTTATCATAGTGCTGAGCTTAGCAATAAATTTAAAGTTCTGCATGTGTTCCGTGCTAAACTCCCCAGTTAAACACCTTGATGGAAGAATAAACAATTCGAAATTAAAATTTTTTGCTTAAGGTCAATGGAAGTCCTGATATTGATATAAAGAGCCATAGACTTCCTTCCCATAATCATGCCCCAACACAAAATATGTGTGGCGACTTATAAAACTTCTAGGCCATCTATTCTTTAAAGCAAACTAGTTGTTTTCAGGTTTGTCTCCTTGTGATTTGTGGGATTTTAGAAAGACCTGCTATTTAGCAGGTCTTGCTTTCTCTCTCACCTGTTCTCGGGTTTTGTGCTGTTGCTGTGACCCAAGAATTGCCCAAAGTCTCTGTTTTCCCCAGCCAGGCACAGAAGAACAGCCCAAGATCTCTCTGTTCTCGTGTGCCAGGATTTGTTTATTGTTTGTTATCCAGTACATTGTGGCTCTGGCTTGCTGAGGTCCGACTTGCAGGGTGAAACAGAGCAGACTGACTCCCTCTGGGTGGTGTTTATCTTTTATATGAAAATCTACGCATTTGTTGCTTGCAATGATTTTCCAATACCTATCTACTTTATTAGACAGTGTACCTTTACTCTAAACCTATCAAAATGTGCCACAATCACTGCAGAAGATGGAGGATAAAAGACAAAGAAGAAGGCCAGGGACAAACCCAGAAATCCTCCATCTTTGTCCCTTAAACCCCCATTATAAAACCCCTAAAATTCTACATTTTCACCCTGTGCCAAGTTAACTATCACTCTACTCAAACTCTAGTGTCTTGTAATTCTTCATACAAAGTTGGTAATTATTTCCATGGGCTCAAGTCAAATGCACAGGTGTTTTTGACTCCATGCCAGGGTCTCTGAGACCCCTGCCAGGGTCTCTGATCACCCAGGGCAGTCAGAGGGACGTTCTGGGTTCTGACAACCTGCATGCTTATGTAGCAAGCTTTTAGTAGGGAGGGTCTTCAGCCTGATCAGCTCCCTGAAATAATTCTTAATTTTGGTGTGTCATTCCAGTATAAACACAAGCAACACAGGAGTTCATCAGCCTTATTTTTCCAATGGTCTGAGCTGTTCTGTGAATCCAGCCAGAGATGATATAAAAGATAAAGCCGAGCATTGTCTAAGGCAGATCCTGCTCTTCCTTCTGTGGGTCTTTTTTTTTCTATTACAGTTTCTAGCTCTGAGATGAATTTTTGCAGCTGCTTCATGAAGTAGCCTGGCAAACCGAGACAGAAGAAAAACAAGCAGAAGGAACAGAAGAGCAGGATGATTCTTTAACTTCATCCACTGATCAGTGAGGCTTGTGAGAGACAATAAACTAATTTAAATAGTCCTTTATGTACAAAATAAAAGTATTTCCATCAAATGAGAGTAAAATAAAGCTTAATACTGGAGAGATCTCTTCCTTATAGGAAACAATGGGTAAATATTTTAAAGGAATTGGATAATAATAAGAAATCCAAATATTTCAGGGGAAAATCACTGCAAATTTGGGGGAGGTGGTGGTTTTTTTTCCTAAAATAAAAAGGATCCTTTTAAAGATTATACAATTACAAGTAAAAAGAAAACTTTGGTCTGCAAAGAAAATAAAAGCATCTGATATCTAATAAGAATTACAATCTTACAGGTTTTGGGTTTTAAAGCCATGTACATATTCAGTTAGGACTTGTTATATCTGAAGAGTTTTTTTGTGTAACTAAGAAGGTGTGGATTCTACAGTTTTATGGTAAGGTTTAAACACAAGCATGACCCTTTGAAGAAATTCAATACAGTCATAGGAAATACCATTCCCCTTACTTGACTGTGGACAGAAAATGCAAATATTTTATACAGGATCATTTTCAATTAATACAATACCTCCCATTAGTTCCCTACACACTATATTTATACTGTCCTGAAGCAGAAGCAGAATAATGTGTCTGGGGAAATGAACTGAGCATTTTAGCTATGTTTTATATTTTTTACACGTATCAAAATTCAGTTGTTAAAGGAGATGAGGCCACCTTTTTGAAACTCCAGGACAAACTTCGACATGCAGAAAAAATTCAGAAGGAAATAATATGGTTTTCTGAAAATAATAAGATATAATTTAAAATGCTAAAAAATAGTGCTGTATTTGGCTGGGAGAAATAAAAAAAAAATATAAAGGAAACACTTTAGATGCTAAAGAGTTAAATGTTCAGGTTCCTAGTGAACACAAGAACTCTCAGGAAAAGTAAAAACTGTCATTTTTCTGTAAAACAATTCACAGAAGATGAAAGAAGGGCAGCTTTGTATTCAGCCCTTTCTCCTTTTCTTACTTTGTGAAAAGCAAACCCCCTCCTAACAACCCCTTAAAATACATACCAGCCTCATATTGTCAAAGCACTTGACCTTTAGTCTGATAACCTAAAAGCCATCTTATGTCTTGTCTGCTGGAAATGTGCTTGGTTTCATTGTCTGAGTGCTCACAAAGTATGACATAGGTGTTGAAAGAACACACAACTTGCAGTCAAACACTTCTTGAATGAATTAACACTTACATTATCTGTGGGTTTCTTTCACATATTTGTTATTATAGAAATAATTCTAGCAACCTTTATCATAAAAAGGATTACATGTTCTCTAAGGGCCTTTCTCTTCACTATGTTCCCTGTGTAATTTTCAGTTGTGGTCATTATCATCAATAACAGAAGAATGCAGATGAATGAATGTATATTTTTTTTAAACTGAATAGAAGTACTCGTCACAAATTATATAATTCATTGACTATAACATGAAAATGCAAATCATGATGCATTATTCATTTAAACTATACACCAAATAAAGAAGGGAACATTTTCATTTGCTGAATGCAAGGACCCTTACAAAGATATATATCAATTACATAGTGACAAGCTTAGCTCTTAAATCATTTCCCTCATCTCTATATATAATTTCTAACTGTACCAATTCTTCCAGATGGTCTATGAATGCTAACTGTCTTTAAATGACCACCACTTGAGAAATATAACCCATTCAATTCACTACTTGGAAATATGAAGATGCAATAAATTATGATATTACTGGTTTTACTCAAAATGGAGGACAGATCATGATATAGTCACCAAACCTGACAAAACTAACTCCCAGAGCAGGTAGTCCCTAATGCATATCATATAAATTTCTTGATCAATCTTTCAACTGCCACTATCAAAAGTACAAAGCTTTTTCTAGCTTCAAAGGTATTTGCCAAAGTCATAGAATGTGTTAGACAATATTAATATTCATGATTTTCTTGTCCTTCATAATACAATGAAATAAACTAACAACTGTACCTCAAATACTGAAGAATGATCTTGAATTAGATATGACACACCATATCCTGATCTAAATGAATATGGTATGTTTGCTTATCAAACTGACTTTTTGCTGTGATAAACATCTGCATGTCAAGTAACCCAAACTGTCTTGGTATTCCAGAACTAGAGACATTGAGCTTTAAAATGCCTTTGCCTGAAAAAAAACATATTGAACAAACTGAACATAAATATATTTTAAACAAATACCAAGCAAGTGAAAATTTTACCAAGCTAATGAGAAGAAAAAAATATTTCTGGGCACATATTTCTAGATCAATGTCCCATATAGAAAATGTTATGAGAAATGTCTCTCTTCTAAGACCCCAGTACCTCAGTTTCCTTTTCTAGCTCCCGGTGTGGTACTTTTCTAATTGCAAGCTAAATGTACAGAGACAACAGATGAATTAAATATTCCTGTTATTCCATGTCAGTTATGTCCCACTGACTGAATTGTAGGATTGGATTCATACACACTCTCAGGATTTTTTTAAATTTCTTTTTTTATTAAGTTCCCAAAGTGCTTAATTGAGGGAGTTTAGCATTTAGCATTTTGTCTGTCGAGCTAAATGGCATCTTTGCAGACCCCTAACTCTTCAAACACAGCCCTTATTGCCTATTGACAATTATGACTTGACTTATTGTATATATACATATTGACTTATTGTATATATTAGTCATTATAAAGATTGAGGGAATGCACTGGTTGTTGCATTCATGACACATGGTTAAAGTGAAAACTCAATGAACAGGCAGGAACCTGATGTTTTCCAAGCTTCAGGAAGGAATTTAGATTTGAAGCAAGTCTGGAAAAAAATCACAATTATTAGAACCACAAGTTTTCAATTCAATTATTAAAGATCATCAAACCATTTGGAATTTTTTTAATACAAAATTACTATTCAGTGTTCAGAACTCTAGGTTTTCTCTTTAAAAGAGCAATAAATTTAGGGCTAATGATTTGCAAATGGTGTGTGATATTTTTCCATTTTTTAAAAAATGATTTATTATAATAAAGAACTGAATTTTTCTGTTTCTTTAAGTCAAACACTGATATTAATGCTACTGCTTTGCCTTAATGAAAATATTGGCAAATTTTAGGTTTACAAAGAGATTTAAATCTACAAATAAACACCAAATGTGTTAGATATAAATAGCAAGTTCCTATGAGGGGCTGCTGAAGAACTGTTGGTTTTATTTATTTTCCAAGGAAATCCATGGCATTCGTGGCAATAAAATAAAAAATACTGTTGAGGCCATGCTTGTAAAATACAACATTTTCAAGGAATGGGTTTTACAGAGACCCAAGATTCTTCCAAAAATTACAGAATTTTTTACCTAGAAGTTTCCCATATTTATTATTGAATTTGTGGATAAATATTTACATTACAAATAGAAGCAAGTAAGCACAGATTAGTATGCTGAACCAAATTTCTGTTGTGGATTAAAAGCATGCTGTTATACATAAATGCTAATTGACATTTAATTTGTCCATTATTAATGCTGCTAAATCTCTTCCTCATTAAATGCAAAACCAGGACAAATTTAAAAAAAAAATAAAATCTGCTATTTGAGCAGCCTAGAAAGCATAAAATCATTATGTATGATATGAAATACATATGAAATAAATATGTGTTACATAACATGTACCAATTTTTGAAACAAGTGCCAGTTTGATGTTTTCTTTAATAGTGACAGGATCGGTCCAAAGGTATTAAAATGCAAGCAGCATTACAAGTTAATTGCTCACTAGCAAGGAAATGCAAGATTTCATGCTGAAACCATAACCCCATGGGCACAGTGCAGTATGGCAATATATCATTCCAAGATCACAAAAGGTATTGAAACATAACCACCTCCCCAAAGAGAAAACATCTTGCAGTGGTCTGGATATGTTTCTGTCGTCACCAGCAGGTACAGGGCAGAAAATTCCCAATTGCACAACAGAAACACATCTGGGTTTTAGCATTCTTCCATTTCTGGGTAAGCTGCTTTGTAACCTCAAAATGGAAGAGCAGTATATAAAGGCAATACCTATAATTTGTGTAAGCCTCATCTCAAAACATTAGAGAATTTTTTTTCTTATTTCAGCCCTTGCTGATTAGAAGAAATGCAATGCTTTTAAATCCAAAATGTGATATTAACTAAAAGATCTTTAACACAAAACAGAGGAAATATACTTCATGTAATTTACATGGGCTTTTTTGTTCCTTCCTGCACGATTTGAAAAATACTTGTTCATATAAAATCAGCTTTATGAGTCACTGTTTTAAGCCACCATGGATTGACGTCTTAAAATATGTGTCTGTTAAAAAATCTATTCAAATGCATAAAATTATAATGTACTTAAAAGTAAGTTTCACTGTACAACTGTGGCTGTAAAACACATTCACAATCAGATTAGTGAAAAGCATGGTTCAGCCTGTCATCCTTTGGTCACAGTAGATTGGCTGATGTCATATCAAAAGGTTTATTTGCAATCCTATTTTCCAGTTTTAATTACTTCTGTAGACCAGAGAACAATGATAAATTTTATATAAATTCAGTCCTTACAGTATTAATTCAGCCATTTCCTTTTAGTACTTTATGTTCTATAGAACAAATGCAAAATTATGCTGCACTGGATGTTACCTGTATTCAAAATGGAATGTTAATGGAAATAATTCTGCAGTTTTAAGTACAATCTCTTGAAAAATCTACATTAAACATCTATTTTTATTTCTCAGCAAACAGGTAGCAGCAGATTCGAATTAGGAGATTCTTATCCCTTTACAACACTTTCAGACATGACAGTTTTCTTCTTCATTCTCCTTTCAGCAAAAATTAACTAGAGCTACAATTCCATTACCTGTATTCTAAACAGCACATTAATGAAAAATCATATTATCCAACAGTTAGCTCTACTAGTTCTCCCTAAGCTGTCTGTGGTAAAATTTCCCTTTTATTTTGAGATAGCAAGTAACTGGGGAAGCAAACATATAAAACTGAAGTTCTGGTGACAGCACAAAAAAACATGTTACCCCAGCCATGACAGCACTGTTGGAGAGATTGAAAGCCAGTCATCTTCACCCTTTAAAAAAAACCCCATACAAAACTGTATAAATTGTGTGGCTGAGGTTTATTAAGCATGGTAACAGTTTATCAACAGTGGCACAAAAATTACAATTTTACTGTGACAAAATGAATACCAAGCTTCTGTTTTACATATTACTGGTCTTTCCTACTCTTTCCTTTCCCACCCCTTGTGCACATCACTGGTTAGCAAGCTCAGCCACCCGGGTTCAACAGATGTTCCCGCTGTACTTCAGGGACATTGCCATTTTGTCATGTTTACAGGTGTGTTCTTCAGAGCACTGCAGAGAATTACACTGAGCACAGTTTTGCAGCTGAGTCTTCTGCTGTCCCCACAGAGAGGCAGATGGATGATGATTCCTCTTGCTGTCAGGGTTTAGTCTTTCTTGGGAAGACTTCTGGGCAAACAGCCCAGAACAGCAGCAATCCAGGGATGAGCTGCTTTGTACTAAGCAGACTTGGAAAAGGACATGTTGCCTCTGCCACCCCATGGAACGCTGGAGCCTGACCTGTCACCACTGTGTGCTGTCACCATATGGTACCAGCCTGACAAGTCATCTACCATGGTGTAGGTGGTGCTGTCCTTGCCCAGTGCAGGTGCCCAACAAAGGAGAAATGTCGCTTAATCTCAAGAGGAGCAGAAATCTTTGGGGGTTTCCTTCTAGTGTACTAGTGTAAAATGCTTATTTGCTCTAGGCTCAATGAACTCCCCATATTACAGACACATTCCAGTTTAATTCAGTACAGAGAAATAACCTTTGCAAAAATTCTGTAGCTTACAATATATGGAAGTTCTATTATGGTAATGTGGTGATAACGGTCCTTTCCATTTCCTAATACTAAAAAAAAATTATCTAAGACACTTCACCCGCTTATTTCAGTGGTGGTGTTAAATATTACTGTATTAGAAAACATTCTACTCGGGGTTTGGAGAAGATTAAAGGCAACTTTTAAAAGGACAATTCAAATTTTATCTCAGCATCAATGGTAATTATAAAAATCCTGCCCTTAAGTTAGATTTCATCAAAACAGAAAAATTACAAATGAGAAAAATAATCTTCTCTCAATGCTGAAACTTCACTGTGACTTCACTGTCACCGAGTTTACCAAATCTTTATATACACACCTGTATTGTCTTCCATCACCTTTTCCCATCATTAAGTAATAATTTATAATGATAATTATTATTGATGTGAAAAACATGCCTTCCCTGAAGCCGTCCCTAAAATTATTTAAAAAGTAAAAGAAAAAAAGTGAAAAATAAAAAGGGGTTTTCTGGAAAATGCTCATTACATTTTTGTAACAGTAGGAATACTGTTCTTAAGGCAGCTCCTTCACTGAAAGCAAGTCTGTATTAAAGCATCCATGATATTGAGCAAAGCCGGAAAGGCAGAATCTTTCTGGAAGAAAATGTTGCTCCAAGACATTCATGAGAATTCTGCCCTGCTGGCAGAACGTGCTTTGGCTGCAGCAGGAATTTGTCTTGGACATGTAGTCATATTAGAGGAAAAGTGATTTTTTGTCTAATGTTACAAACAGACAGAAAGATAAGGCTTGCTCCCATAAAGGAACTCAGAGACTCAGACAAATGTCCTTTTTTAATAACACCACTGAAATCTTATGGCACAGAACAGTTCTCTTAGCATCGCACAAGGGAGAGATTTCTGATTGTTGCACAAAAGAAACTATTACATTTTTGGTTTACCATTTATATAGTGGATTCATGAGCAACAAAAAAACCAGCTCAACACATAACTACATAACTTCATAGTGGATGGGACAACAAAAGTAAAGGAAGTGTTCAGAATACATTTGCTAAGCGTCTGTCCTTTCCCAACCCTGCTAACACACGCTTTTGGAATTTCTTCAGTTTGCATTGACTCGCTGCTGCTCTCAGACTAAAGTTTACCTGGCTTTGTGTGTGTTCTGCTAGTATCTCCTGTTCTTTTTCTTTCCACAAATCTGGAGCAACAGCTGATCTAGTATCCTCCTTTATTTTTTTTTTTTTCTTTTATCTCAACCCAGTACTTTGAAAGTTACTATATATATCCTCTTTTACCTCTGTAATTTTCAACGAAAGTTGGGTTACACATAAATACCTATGGCTCCCTTACTCTGCATCTTCTTTTGTTAAATGTGTGCTCATAAAATCAACTGACATTTAAGGAATTAACCTGCTGCAGTTTGGAGTAATGCTGGCCTATGCAATAAATATAAACTGTCTCAAAGTAGGCAAGGAAAAAAAATGCAAGTAGTGAGGCTGAATTAATCTACATATTTGCTGACTTGCCTGAGACTACAGTAGTGTATTGAACTAGACTTTAGAAAAGCATAATTTTCATTTGATTATTCCAGGCAAGTACTACCAGCACAACCATCTTTTAATTTGATGCCAGATGGTTGTTTGTACTCTGCTTTTCTCCCATAGCATGAGGCACTGATGAGGTTGAAAATCAATGCCTTTCACATGGCTATAGGAGCCCAGTATATTCTCACCTCTGTTGTTCCTTGCTGCCCAAAATCACTCCCAGCCACCATTAAGAGGGTTGAAACCCCTTTCAGGAATGCCTGCCTGCCTGAAATTTCTTACTTACTAAATATCGTACCTATGGGTGAAAATTACAACAATCTATACAATGAAAAGGGACACTCTCTTTCAAGTCACAATAAAAGCCAATGATTATAATTATAATTTTGTTAAAAGGGAAAAGTTGATACATGCGAAACAGAAAATCATCAGACTTCCTTCTTATTCTGGCTGTACAAGACTGAGAAGTAATGGGGAAGAAATTTTTTTCCAAACAATCTCAAGTGAGGAAGCTGAAGTCATGAAAGACTCAGGTTTGTAATGAAGCCCTCTCAACTTCTGTATAGATAAAGCCAGAGAAAGGATCCCTTCCTTCTGTCTCACTATCCCTATTTTCTTTACTTCCTATTCCAACAATTCCTGACCAGATTGCTGGTAGAAATATAAGTCTCTAATCTAGCTAAACCCTGCAACTTAAAGGGAAAAGGTTCTGCCCTTTCCTCCTCTGCTGGCTGGTAAAACTCCTTTCTACTTTAAAGTCTGATGCACTGAATCTCATATATTGGTGCTCCTGGAGCCATATTTTAAATTACAAGGAGTGAAAATTTCTGTAGAATCCATTACACTAACCCTTCTGAAACAGGCTGATAAACAGCTGATCTTGTGTGTGTTACTGAGTATCTCATGAGGGTAATTTACAATTCCTCAGAGAAAACTGAGGTGCAATAGCCCCTGCCTGTGTTTCCTCTCAAAAAGCATACCATGCAATGTCCCAAGAGTATTAGCAGCAGTAATATTTTCCTTCTACCATTTGCAGCCAGCTGGAATAAACATGAACATTCACACTCACACAGCTAAGGGTTTCACCTCATCTGCAGTGTCAGCAGGGCATGTGTCTGACTGAGAAAAGTACCACACAGTGAAGTCTCCTGGCTGTTAAATCCAGGTCTGTGGGGCCATTTGCAGTATGGGGGTAATAACCATGCAGTCTACATCAATTGATTTCTCTTACTCTATCTTCACCTAAATCAACCTAAGAAATTAACAGAACCAAAATGTTTCTGATGCATTAGGTCATGCAGATGTTTGTACTTCATCTTGCATCATGATGTTTAAAACCAGCAGATGTTTAATATTACTTATCTTTCACAACATACCATAATCTTTTCTTGAGAGGCAACTCCTGATCTTTTAAATTATTCTGTACTATCAGCCTAACCATTTATACCAGAATATATCATGCTTTTCTGTCTGAACTTTAATGTCTTACCTGTAATACATATTTTTCTAACAATCTCAGAAACTTTTGTTGACTCCTGGATGATCTATTGTGATTCTGGCAGTTAATACTATATCTTTTGTGTAGCAGAAAACAAACTTTAGAAGCAAAGGTTCTAAAACTTTAGAACCAAATACACTGTTTTGGATAATGTCGAGGCTATTAACTGTACTGTGCCACTGTTTCCAATACCCAAATCCTTGCCTGTATTCAGTGGATCAGATACAATGCAATACTAATTCCACTTCATATGTCTGAGGTGAATTCACTACTTATACTTTATTTTACATTCTATTTGAGAAAGACATTTGTTGACACCCAGTCAAACTTACATTTTTCCTTTTACTTCCATACATTTAGGGTATAAAAAAGAAGCTTATCCTTACACATGACTAAATGGAAAATCCCATTCACTAAGCAGATACAGGCACTATTTTCAATTTCTCTCATTCTCTCTGCACATGCTCTGAAGTCACCAGAAATAGGGATGAACCCTAGAAAATTTAGATCCATCCCTTTCCATCACTTTGAGTTTTGACCTCATGATTTGAAATTAGTAACATCTGTATTGCCATCATACATATATTTTCTTTTAATTTCTCTGATTACCCAACATGTGCTGATTAGTGTCCGAGACCAGCGTTGTTTTGTTAAGCCAATATTTGCCAATTAGTGAAGGACCATTTCCTTCTGCAACTGTTAATGAGAAGAACAAACAGTTAACCCCTGTATTGCCTAGCAGAGAAGTTATGGTCCTGAAAGATACATAACAGCTTATGCTCTGCTTTGAATGCCAGTTTAATAAAGATTTTTATTAATAATAGAGGATTTTTATGGATTAAAGATGAAAAATCATACTCTGACATGATTTATTTATTGTTCCCATAGCACAATGTTTTTTACTGAACCATCTACTCATGTTAAAGAACATTTGCAGCAATAAATACATAAATCCTGATTAGGCTATTAAAGTTCTAACTGTTAATGATGCAATTAGTTATTAAGCACTCCTTGTACTGTGGTAGGTCGTTTCTTTTTCAGAAGCAGGTTGTTCATCCTGCCTCCTTTCAGTGAGACCATCTTTTCCCTCTGAGAGAAGCCATTTTCATTCCTTATATAAAAACTTTTCTAAAATGTAACTGCTTGAGCTGCTATTCTCTATGGTGGATGGCTGCCTCAAGCTTTTGAGAAAAACACAGTCAGAATGGACATTTAAAAATTAGGCGGGGAAATTACATTTTTATAGTGTTAAATCTCAAACTTGACATTTTTACAAAGAGTACTTTCAATGTTTCACTATTTAACCATTTATAAGCAGAGTTGTGAATTTTTGCCTTAGAGCAGCTGTTAAGTAGTCGAGCTGTTTTTCCTCTGAAATATCAGTCTGCTTTTTTGACTGAGTTGCAAACTGTTGAAAAGGCAGAGTTTGCACATATTCAGATTTTAGGAATCCAAATCTCTCTGTGCACTAGGTATCCTTACACCCCATGTCACTTCACCGTGCACATACTGTCCTCACTGAAAGCCCAGCCAGAACTAGAAGTGACTCTCAGTGCTATTCTCACAGATTGAATATGCTTGCTGCAGATAAAGACCTGTTCAGAAAAGCTACATCTGAAACTGGGAGCAGGGGGTGGAGAAGGTGACAGGAGGAAAGAGAGGGGCAGATACCTACCAAGATAACTGAGCTAAAGTCTTGTCAAACATAAAAAGTGTATTAAACCTTCTGAAAATGAAGATTTTTTGTGCATTTTCACATAAATACAGGGAAATAAATATAATTTGGAAAAACTATTTAAAAGTATAGAATTAAATGGTGCTGAATATTATATTTTATCACAGTACTATTTTACAGGAACCATACTAATGAAAATAATTTCCAAGGATTGATGAATTTTGTGTGATTCTTATATAAAAAAAAAAGAAAGTACTTGAGAGGCAACTTGGACAAAGTTTTCTGACATGAACCACTTAGGATGAGTTACAAGTAAACTTTAATCAACTCTCTAGCCTGAAAAATCTATTAAAACAAACCAACCAAAAGAAAAACTAGAGAAAACAGACAAATAAAAACTCCACACAGACAAAGACAGAAACAAAACCCAGAAAACTTCTTATAGGTTGATGTAATAGATCAATGACACAATGACAGCAAGAATAATTTCTGACATATTTGTCTAGAACAACAGATATGCATTTGAAAGGCAACAAATCCAAACAAATCCCAAGTTCCTTTTATAGTTGGAGAAGCCATTATTTCCACTTAATAATATACTTCACTGAGGTTCTAAATTGTTAAAAAATTGTTTGAAAATTTGCATTCCAGAAAACCTGATGCCGTGAAGGAAACTCTTGCTGTCTTATTTTCGTTGAGACCAGAGGCTGAATGCAAGAGTTCACATGGTAAAATATGGGAAAGTTTCTATTTGTTTTCTTTCCACTAGATCTCAGATGTCTCCAACTTGTACTTTGCCAAGAATATGAAACAAACTGAGGACAGTTTGTGCTTTGCCCACCACACTCTGAGATATGAGTATATGTAAAGGGCAGCATTTGCTGAAGTATAGTGACAGTGAAAGAGCCTTACAGATTTATTTAGAATTTTGAAACACATCTGTCTCCTTCAGATGTAAACAAAAGATTTGAAACAAGAAGCAAGACTTACATATGCAAATGTAATTGATGAATCAGTCATAAAGCTTGAAACAATAGCTGGGCTAAATTAATTCCTACTTGATCCCAGTGATGCTCTCCCAGGAATCAATAAGGACATTTTAATATCAGCCTTGTTAGTATTTCAGTGCACATCAAAACACTTGACGGACATCTACAGTAGACAGTTGAAGATGAAAGAAAGGGAAAGGCAACATTCTCAAGTGTCTAAAACTTTTGGCAAAGAGCCACCACAGAATCATAGCACCAACACAAGAGAAGAGAGCACTTCCAGCAGTGGTTCACAAGTAAGAAAGGTTCTCCACAGACTTCGTGGTTTTCAGGGCTGACTTGAGTAATTGTTTGTGTATTCAGGTGATTTCCTCCTGCCATTATTTTGGGTTACAAGAATGGATTTGATTGCTATGGCCCTGCTGTGCACTACAAAGCACAGCTCCAGCACAAGGACTCTGCTTGAGATTCTACCTTTAAGATTCAACCAAAACCTGCCTATCTAACTCCTGAGAAAATTATTGAGTTCTTAAAAGAAAAAAGAGTCATAGTCAAGTCATGAATTTTTCTGCTATGAATACTAATAGCAATTTTTATGTTTCCATAAATTTCCCAAATTTCTGTAAATTTAAAATGTCAATATATATATAAAAAGCAAAAAATGTTTTAATTACTTAATATAAAAAGAGCCCCCAAAAACAACAACAACAAAAAAACCCAAAACAAAACAAAAAACAAACAAACCAAGCAATCAAACAAACAAAAAGCCTGTCAGGACAGTTTTTCATTGAATTATTAGTCTCTACAGCTTTTCAGTGTATCGTCCCTGGCTAAAAAATTCTAGATTAAAATCTCTCTAAAGATTAAGAGGACACATGATCTCAGGGCTACAATATGAAATGTAATAATGTAGCACATGGCATAATGAATTAAAGAATCTGCTAGACAGTGATCTCATGACTAAGTGCAGAAATAATCTGCAGAAGAACTTCAATCTGCCAGATGACTCCACGTATTTTTACTAGAGCTTATAAGCAGATCAAAAGACTTCCTGTTTTTCTTAAACTACCTATGTACTCCACTAACAGTAGGACAAAATCTGTCCTCACTTATACCACTGGAAAACCCCGCATTTCATGGACTTTGGTGTATTGGAAATTCCACTGGCATAGCTGAGGGCACCACATGGCCAAATATATCTTAATTCAGAAGCTGAATCTATTACCTGCAATACATTTTCCTAGAGAATGGCTGGGAACCTCTGCTCATACTACATAGTGGCACAAGTTTTTTCCCAAGTTGCTTCATAAGACAAGTGAAAACACCCTTATATAAATCAAATTTTCTTTTCAAGTTCAACTATTCCATTTTAACAGATGCTAGGGAAGAAGTAAAAAAAATTTTTTTTGAAGGAGTTAAAATAAGGTTTTCTTTCCTCTTCACTCACTTTTCCCATTCCTACATTTTCTGTAAAGCACTTGAGCTCTAATGCTACCTAACAAGCTAAATGTTACTGTTTTATTAATAGTAATATCATAACACTGTGCTGTGACAGTATATTTAAACTGGTTTCCTAAGCCCAAAGCATAGAATAATGGCAATTAAGAAACAAGTTTATGCACTATTGTTAGCTCTCAATCTGAAGATGTCTTACAGGACTTCACCATTAAAATGCCTGCTGTCATCCTGCAACACATCATCAAAGTAGGTCAGGCATGTCTAGTTCTGAGATGGACATATTTCAGAACGTAAATCTCCCTCACTCCTCCCTTAACACTGTTAAAGAACTCATGGACTAGGCAAAAAGAAAAGCTTATATAGAACAGTGTTACTTTGTTCCACCAAAAGAGAAAAGAAAAAAGGTGGAAATAAACCTTTTTCTTTTTTTTTTTTTTTCTTTTTTTTTTCCATAAAAGCAGGGAGAATATGTTGATAACCATCAAAATAATTTTAATTTATTCTGGGATTTTAAAAAGAACCTGATCTTCTTAAATGTTCACATCCTACTTAGGCAGTTTCAAAATCCTTCCTTTATGCACAGAGAAGCTGACAGATTGACAATATAATGACTTGACTCTTTTATTCCCCAAACAAGAACACCACTGGCAAGAGATGAGGCCAAGACTTTTCATTCTTTCTTTCCTGTGCCTTAACTCTCACCTGGAGGGAGCATTCATAGTTGAAAGAACACTTTATCTTGCAAACCAATGTGATTTTCAATCATTTTATTAGCAAGAAAAATAGTGGACATACAGAAATGTCTATAGTTTCTAAAAATGATGGTTTGTAGTGATCCTGAGCAGAAGACTATTTGTATATAGAGGAGTTAGTGAGTCACAGAACACTTAACCTGAGTAGGATGAGACCTGTGGTGTGCAGTGTGGTGCTGTGCCACACAGTTTAGCTGTAGTTTAGCCTCCAGGTCAGTGTGTGATGGACAAATCTCTTGCCTGCAGGGTAACCTCAGCCTGCTCATTATAGAGGAGGATTCTGCAGGTAACTCCCCTTTGGTTCCAGCAATTACATCTCCTGCATCACCTTGCCTTTATCGAAAAGTGCAGCAAGAAGTTCTCATATAAACATCCTCTCTGTTCGACTGTAAAAATGATGACTAGAACTATTTTCTAATAAGGGAATCAAGTAACAGCTCAAATGACCAAAATGGGGTAACTCTTTCAACAGACAGGACCTGCAGGATGTGCTGCAGGCAGGTGGGAGGCACATTTAGTCCTGCACAGCTCAGGGTTCCCAGCATCTGAAGGGATATAAGATTATAAGAAAGGCAATAAAGCTGGCAAAAGAACAAGATTTATGAGAAGTGTCTGAAAGGACAGCGACCTGAAAGGTGGTTGTAGTGAGGAGGAGGTTGGACAGGATGACAAGAAGTGATCTCAAGTTGCACCAGGGGAGGTTTAGGTTAGATATTAGGAAAAAATGCTTCGCTGAAAGAGTGGTAACTTGGACCAGGCTGTCCAGAGAAGATGTAGAATTTCACCCCTGGACACACATCCCTGGAAAGTGTTAAAAAAAAATCTTGATATACTGCTTAAGCACGTGGCTTAGTGATGAAGACCTAAGTGCTAGATTAACAGTTGGAATCAATAATCTCTGAGGTCTTTTCCAACCTAAATGATTCTGTGATTCTATGACTATCTATACTATTCTCTCTTTCATCATTGTGCTAGCTCTCAAAAATAGTATTTTAAGTGATACTTTAATGATACAGATTTTATAGAGTCTGATTTCCTTTCTTATTTGACATCACAACTGACTAGCACCTCCTGGTGCAAAACACTCTCTTTTTGAGGTGTGAGATTTAGACACTTCTCAGAGTTTATTTACAATTTCACATAAGAGTACTATTTTTCTCACTCAACATATATTGCTGTAGAACAAGTATGAAATTAGCATGTAGAGGAAAAGATGAATCTCTAATTAATGGAGCTTTAATTAATTAAGGTAATCTAATTAATCTTCATTTTTGCTTTGACTTTTCTGAAACACCACATCTTCTAAACTTATCTTAGATATATAACTCTTACAAAGCAATGGTGCAAGAAGACTGCTTGATAGAATGAAAATGGAAGAAATAGAGAAGAAATGTGCAGCACCAAAACTGGCTACAGGTGAATTTCTGCCTTGAGGTTTTTCAGTGGAACCTGTATCCAAATAGACAAAAAAATGATACATTATCACCTGAGGCAGAATCAAAAGAATATTGCAAGTATTTTTAAGCTGCTAGTTTAAAATAGGTGCTTTGAAAGAATACAAGGACAGCTCAATCACCCTCACCATAAAATGTCCAAAGAAAGTTCTCTTTTTTATTTCAAGAACATTGCACAGAGAGGTGAAAGTTTATAGTATAGCACCTAAAAGAGAAATGGGCTATGTATCAACACTTCCACTAGAATCCAAACAAGAAAAATAAGAGATGTCTGCTCAGAAAACAAACAAACAAACAAACAAACAAACAAAAAACAAACAGGGAAATATATCTGCCAAGGTCTTCTGGGACTATACTAATATTACTCACTTGAGCAGTAACGACTCTTCCTGCCGCAAACTAAAAACTATTCACATACAAAATACTAGGAAAAGGGAATCTTAAAAAGATACCTAAACAGAGCACTTGATCACAAAGCTGTAACTAAGGATGAGACCAGGTCCATAAAAACATTCTGGCCTGAGACACAGACTTAATGGCCAAGTCTCTCTGTTTTCCCTAGTACTTTGGTTTGGCTAGTTAAATTGTCAGATACATATAGGGAGAAAAAAACACACCTGAAACACTGCCATTTCCAAGATTTCCTCCATATTTAACATCTTTTTTTAGCCAGCCACGATTGTGTTCTGATGGGGATAGTCTCAGCATAAAAAAAAAAAAAAAAAAAAAAAAAAAGAGAGAGAAATGTAAAAACAGAAGTACAAATGTTTTTATTAAGAAAACAGCACTTTTTTTAGGAACTTCAAGAAAGGGAGATAGAACACCATTGCAGGATCTAAGCTTCAATGGGACAATGGCTATCCCAGATCCTGAGGAATGGAAAGCTCACAGTTTGTGCTTAAAAAAGGCCAAATGTAGGGGAACGTCCAACTCAAAATGAAACTGATGTGAATAGGTAAACTTTGTTGACTCTGCAACCACAACAGACAAGAAGAAACACAACAAAAATCCAAATGCTAACTGAAATTTTTCCCAAAGTCAGAGCACATAGAAAACAGTCTCTACACTACATGAGAGGAAAGAGTAGAAAGAGTATTTAGGGAAAGAGGTAAGACTGACAGTGTATATTATTACTTTGCAATGTTCAAAAACACCCATCAAGTTTGAAAAATCTGGAAGAAAAATGACTATAGCAGGGAAACTTCTTCATGGCGAATGATGGACATTATTACCTTGGAGGCATATCAATCTTAAGAAAAAGCAAATATTGAATTGAAGCTGGCAACAAGAATACAAGGCCACAAGTTGCCAGAAGAGATCTACCTAAACTGAAAGAAAAGGTTATAGACTATTATCTCTAACATGAACTGAGCATGAACTAAGGTTAAAGACTATTATCTCTAACATGAACTGAGTGTATGCACATGTGACAGAAGAAAAAAGACATCTGTTAAAATTTTACCTGGGAAAAGTGCCCATCTGAAGGGTATTCAGCACAACCACCAGCTTTCTTTCACTGGAACTGTGCAAAAATGTTATAACTGAAAGAGTCAAAGAAAAATCTTACATGGGAAGGGGGTACTTAGTTGACTGGATAATGTCCAGAATGAATATAGCTACATTAGTCACACCTCAGGGAATGTCTCACGTGCCCTAGGAATAAGGCTGAACAAGCTCAAAGCAAGAAATGAATACCAGCAAAATGTAAACACTCACAATACAGAAATAAAAGAAAAAAAGAAAAAAAACAAAACAAAACAAAACAAAACAAAACAAAAAAAACGCAAGGGTCAAAAATGTCCTTGTCTATATTGACTTAAAGAAGTACAGTTGTTATATATGAAGTGAATATTTTCCACTACCTACAAGAGTGAAAAATTCCAGAAGCGTTGCTTTATAGCAAATGTTTTCCTATACCTCTTACATCTGCAGAAGTCTGGCACGTGTCTTTAAAAACACATAGCACGCATATACATGGTACATATTCAACACTCCCTTTCCAATATACTTTTTCTCAGAATGTCATTTGGTTTAGGTCCATCGATAAGGCTGTTTTAGCAGAAAACACACATATTTTTCAAGGGATCAAGAGTATATAAACATCTGTATAGGTGACATTTTGATATGAAGTTGGAGTAAAGGAGGAAAAGTATATGACTAGAGGCTTTAGTTATAGAAAGAACTCAAGCTGTCAGGTTACACCTATCTTAAACAAAAATGCAAATTTATTCTATAACAGCTATTCTGTAACAGCAAGAGGACTGGTAAACAATAAATAAGGTTAAGGCTATTGCAGGTATCACTTGCTCAAAAGACACTAAGATTAATAAAGATATCCCAAGTATTGTGAATCACATATGGAAAACTACATTTCATCTAAGAATGTCAATCCACAGAAAGAGCTACTACTAGGTCACAATGACATAAAATAAAGATTTTAAATTACCCTTGTGAGAAATTAGGTACTGAAATTAAGCTATTGGAAGCTCTCTCTACTTTACAAATATAGTCCAAATTGCATTAAAAGTCAAGTTCAGATTTGCTGTTGCCCTCTAAAATACACAGCAGTTGTGCAGTGAAGATGTTCTTTCTGAGTTTCTTATCAAGGGTGTCAGTGGGAAATTCCAGGCAATAAAAAATCTGTTTATGGTCCAGCCTATGTTCGAACCTAAGCAACAATTCATTCCAGTTTAGGAGCTTCTAATTTGAAATCTAGATCCACTCACATTCTTCTTTCAAACAGATGTAACTAAAGAACCTCCTAAACATTTCATTATTATTACCTTTTATTGTTTTATTTTACATAACACATTTTTATATTTGTTTAAGACTCCAGAATTTGGGTGGGGTTTTTTTTACACAGATACATCATGGCTTTATTTCTGAGTGTGACTTTTAAAATACAGCCCAACACTAATATAAAGGAACGTATAGAGCTTCCTATAATTATTCCACTAAGACTGTTTCCACTGAGGCCTTTCCTTCCCATGGAAATACTCTGCTCCAAATAGACAAGCATCAGTTTTACAGAGAAAACTGGATCACCCATGATCTCATCAAACCACTGAAGAAAAGAGATCATGGGTAGAAATAGCCTGGGACATAGTCACATATTCAAAGGAGGAGCACAGATGCTTCCAGTAGCAGTCAAAGGAATTCCAAAATGAGAGGAAAATATAGTTTAAATTATATAGCTTAAATTCAGAATGGATCATTATGGTCTTAACACAACCTTTTCTATAATGCAGGTTGCAGAAACTTCTACAAAACTTTATCTCTAAATTTACATCATCTATCTGCACTGCAGCATCTTATCTACCCTCGCCCTCACACACATACTCAAAAAAAAGCACACAAGCCCCTTCACAGTTTTCCTCTGCTAAGTTCTTGGCAACATAAACTGCGGAGTTATCCAAACCAAAAGATTTTTTGTGGAATTGTAGCAGTTAAACAACTTTAAAAACATTTCCTGACTTCCTTTTCTCTCCCTTTCATCTAATTAACTGCTAGAACTAGTTTTTTATTTCACTTCAGAGGAACTTAACAGATATGAGCAATCAAAAGTTGATTAATAGCCATTAGTGTGACTCTTCCAGAGCTACTATAAACATTTATGTCTGAATTTGTAATGATCACTCACTACTAAGCCTTGGGGAAAAAAGGGACCAATTTTTCTGTTACACTTAAACACTCAGAATCCAGAAATAATTATTTCCAGAGCAACTAAAGGAAAAAAAAAAAAAAAAAAAAAAAAAAAAAAAGTAAGAACAAGTGAGAGAAGAGACAAAGACTTTCTATTTTAACATTTTAGAAGTGTATTTGCTCTTTAGCATGCAAATAATCTCTCTGGGGAGATTAAGTGAGTCACTGGGTTTTTCCCTAGAATGAGCTCTTTGTAACAAAGAGACAGAATGCCTCACCCTTAACAAAAATGACACAGAATATCCATGAAAATTTAATGTACTATTGGCATAAATCTCAAGTAAGCACCCTGCTAGGAACTACTGATTAAATATAATGCAGGAAAACAAGTATTTTGAGCAGTTTCTCCAAGGTATTTCTTACAAAACTTAATGTGCAAACATTGCTGGCCCATTACTGCTAAGAAACGAGGAATTTTAAGGACTATTAAACACTCTGCAAATAGATCAGCTGAAAGTTATTCAGCACAGGTGTTCTTATAATTAGGTAACATTGGAAAAATGCAATGTTCAATGGTCCTTGTACTTTGCCCTTTTTCCTGTGTAGGGATAAATATTACCGAATTCATAATTAACCAAAATCTCTGTTCCAATAGAAACAAACATTGAGTGTAAAAGAGTTACACTTTATTTTTATACCATTTAAACCTAATATTTTTATAATCAACTTTATATTATTTAA
Organism: Sitta carolinensis; assembly: GCA_032173965.1. Lineage (NCBI taxonomy): Eukaryota > Metazoa > Chordata > Aves > Passeriformes > Sittidae > Sitta > Sitta carolinensis. Next base: position 30,424,345 of record CM063285.1, read on the forward strand.
TTCATACTTAAATTTACTAACTTTTCCTTGACACAAAAGTGTTAAGATAGTGGGAAGTGCTGGGGTTTTTCCCAATTTCTTCTAACCAGAATGGATCCAGGAAGCACAGAAGATGTTACTATTTCTTATTTACTAGTATAACCTTGTTCTTCCAAGGGACACAAGTTAGTCCCTGGTATATTAAAAGGGTTGTTATAGAAATCCTTTAAAAATACTTAAAATTAACCACACAGTGATTCTATGCAGAAAAACCTAGAATTTGTATTTTAATATGCCTTGGCGGTAGTCATGCGGTCTGACCAAAATTTCAGGCCTGAAATGTTGGTAAATATTCAGTGAACCTTCTTCCAGACAGCTAAAGTTTCAGTGGATTTACAAGCATATCTTTCTTTGTTCAAGTATATTTATTGATTACAGTTATTTACTTCTTAAACAGCCATCTAGACAGAGACAGAACAATTTCTTTCTCAAACACTTTATAATGCATGTGTTTTCATTCTGGTAATGGGATCACTATTACTCTTATTTAATCAAGGGAGTTGCTACATTTTGGAATTATTACAGAACTGTGAGGTTAAAAAAGTTAGCCATACAAGGGTACAGCTATCCTGAAAAAATATACATGTAGGAGATAACATGTTCAAATGAATTCCACATGAATGACGATAAAAGGCTTTCTTGCTTTGTTTTGAAATTTGGTAGGAGAGATTGAGGAGAGGAATTCTGGGGGTGAGGGTGGTGTGTGAATATGTATTACACAGCTTTGATAGCTGTTAAAGGAGGATATTACCTGTAACTGATACATATGTTAGTAAGAAAAAGTATTTTTCTCAGCATGTGTTTGTTTGATATTCTGCAATTCAAAACTGCATTTAAAGATATTAGAAGCAGTCAAATAAAATAAGAAAAAGGGAATGTAAGCAGAAAGAAGCCTACTTCTAAGCCTACTTAGAAACACACACTTGTATGTTTCTATTCAGAGATCAAATCAAGAGTCTGGAGATCTTGAACTGCAGTGCAAAGGTATTGTACTGTCTCTTCAACACCTGTTAAAGTCACTGAGCACTAGCTTCAGAGTAAGGCTATGAGAATGCACCCTTGGAGGCATATGAGTAAGATATAAACATGTATGTAAGTTAATGTGGAATATAACATTCATATATATGACAGCATATTTAATCACATCTTCTATTGGAACGACAAGTAGCGCAATGACAGAGGTTTTCTCAGAGACCTGATACACAAGAAACACTGCAACACTTTGAGATTTGTTTCAAGATACACAGCTTGATACTTGCTCTCAAAGTTCTATGTTGCAAGAAATATGATGGATTGTCCTGCTATTCAAGGACATATGAAAGGAGGTCCAATAGTCCCTCCTTTGAGCTCAGCACTGTGCTACCAAGGAATATTTGGGGAGAGGCGTATCCCAGTGCAGACATTTGAGAGAATAAAAACAAGAGGAATAAAATCTTGATGCTATAATATTATATATAAATTTTATGTGTATATATATATATATAATATAAATTTTACCCACATTTATAACTTAAACATTTAACTTTCCTGGGTGATTATTCAGGATTCAGTGGGGATTATAGCTAAGGCTTTTTTGATGGTTTGGTTTGGTTTGGTTTGGTTTTTTCAGATTTGAGGTTTCTTTCATTATTTTGTTTTTTGGTGGTGGTGTGTAAGGTTGGTGGGGTTTTTTTGTTTGTTATTGGGTTTTGTGGGGGATTTTTTTGGTTGGTTGGGGGATTTGCTTGGCGGGTTTTTTATATAGAAAAACCCCAAAGGAAATGAGAGGATATCTCACCCCAATGTGAGACCACTTCAGAACTTAGTACATAGAAAATGAAACTGATTCACACATGTCATTGATTTTGGTTGTGTTTTCACAAAGTGCAACAGGTTTCAAGAAAGCAATTTGCCTGCAGTTATAGTGTAATATAATAAACAACTCCCCAGGAACCAGTGCATCTTCTTCTGTGCAAAGACACAATATGAAAGATGATGCAGACATATAATTTGTAAATAGATGAATATCCACACTTGTATATCAAGGGAAGAACATCATAAAGGATAATATTCTTTTTGGTTAAACACCAAGAGATAAATCATCTTTCTGAAGGATAAACATAATTACAGAACTAGTGCATTTTGTAAATTTTGTGGGATAAAAGCATTAAAATTACTGATATATATTTGTGAAATTTATCTAAGCAGTTGGATTTAAAGATCAAAAAGTTTCTAGCTTGCTACAAACCAAAGACTTGCATTATTTGCCATTCTCAAGTACTTACCTCCATAAAAGTCTCACAGAAGTACACAAGGAGGTACATCTTTCTTTTTTGTACAGAATCTATTCTTACAGAGTGAAACAACCTATCCTCTTCAAACAAAGGAATGTCCCTGAGAACTCAGAACTTTAAGATGGAGAGGAAAAAAAGGAAAACCCTTAGTTAATTTTTTAAAAATAGCAGAAAGCAATATTAGACCTTAAAAAAAAAAAAAGTATTTATTTATAGTTTTGAAGTAAAATCAATGACAATTCAGACACCCATAGATTATATTAACTTTGTGCAAAATAATGCACTAACCAGCCATGTGATATTGCACTGAAGAATACTGTTTTGAAGAAAGTATCCAGTTTCTGTGCAAATATTAGAGCAATAGAATCATGCCATGGCACTAGACAGAAATTCAAAGAAATTAGAAAGGGATTTGGGTTTTGCCATGTAGACAGTAAGTCAGAGCTGTTCACAGGGAGAAAATATTTGTTTCTCATCCTAATTACACCAATTGGCTTGCAAGATGGTGGAGTGGGGCAACTGATTCTCCAGCTTGCTTCCTCTAGAACTTACCTTCACTCCATAAGCAGTTACCTTATGGGATTTTCTGCACAGTGGAGATCACAAAGTTTAAATACCTGTCTCTTTCCTGTCCCATAAAAAATCCCTTATCTTCTTTCTTAACTTCATATTAAAAGTTTAAACTCTAGTCTTTATGCTTAATTTAGTTCTAAGTGACTATTTGAACTTTTATTTTTGTTGTCCAAATTAGGATCCATACACTTGACTGATTGTAGCCGTTCAAGCAAAAAAAAGGTAGCAATGGATCCATTAAGATGAAAAAAGAGAAGTAGGCTTTTAGCTTTTTGGGAGCTGAGACGTGCATCAAGTACACTCTAAATCATGAGTGGGAAAAGAGATTAGTGCTGCAGAGATGGATCCTCACTCCTTGTCTGTTTGACAGATGTATGGGCTAAGAAACTATCTTCACAATTCCTATAAGCCAAAAAAATTTCCACAGTTGTATAACAGTACTAGACCTATAGCTGTGACTTTTCTTATTGGGATGATGAAGTGCTGTTAGAAAGCTGAAGAGCATAACCAAAGACAAACTCATTTTTGTGAAATCCCAAATGATACCAGACAGTGTAGCATGCTCCCTGAGTTATAAAATTGGCAAAATCATAAATAACCAACATAGGATGCGCAGGGAATTGATGGAGCCAGTCCAGAGGCCACAAAAACGATCAGAAGGCTGGAGCACCTCTCCCATGTAGACAGGTAGAGAGACTTGGAGGAGAGATGGCTCCAGGAAGAACTTATAGCATATTTTAATATTTTAACAGGGACAACAAACATTTCTGTTACTGAACGTTTACCCTTTAAACTCTTCCAATTCAAAATGAGAAGGAGGGCTCCTATTACACAGCCTGAATGGCTAGGGAAAAAGTATAGAGAGAGGTTTAGTGCATCTATTTAGAGCTAGATGCTGGTATGCAAAGACTTTGAAGTCTTCATTGCATAGCTGCTTAGGACTGAACTACCGCTGTCAATTTTAATATGACAAAAATTGGCATTATGAATAATTTTAATTTCTGTCCTAATTAATGAACAGAAAGAGAAGATAACACTTTATTATTAACTGCATGCCCTGAATTAAGAGAATCTGTGAAGGCAGTCTACAGAGTGATAAAAAAAATAGTAACGGGGATGTCATTTACATTCATAAAATCTGCAGGCAATCACAATGAATTCTGACTATGACTTTTACTTATTGACTCTGCTTATCAGAGAAGGAAACAAAAGCAACCAGAAGCAGATGAGCTGAATGAAATGCAAATTCACTGTTGAAGTCAACTGCAAGATGCAATATTTGTAATACCATTACTTTGAAGAAATAGATCCAACAGACCACTCACACCTTAATTTATTTTCTTTTTACTGGATTATAAATAGACCTGGAAATATTTTACTTGGTCTACTAGTAAGTCCTTTTCCCTCAGTCACAATGTCCATACTCCTCCAACACAGAACACCCAAGGGGAGCTGAACAGGCTAGAGTAGTGGGCAGTGCAGACTGCCAGCTTGACCAAATAATTTGGTTTTTTTTCACAGTAGCCTGCTAATGACAAGGAGTGGTTGACTCACTGTTACTTTCAGCAGTAAGTTGCTATATTTATCTAACTTTGCCCCCTTTCATCTCACCCTGAAATATCTGAGCTCACACTTGTCATTCCCATTATCTGCTGTCGTAAGGTGTTGTAAGCATATTTTCTCTCCTCAAAATCTGTTTCTTTATTGGCTGAAATGAATGTCTTATCTTCAACATAGAACTAGCCTTGGTTTTTGTTTGGGGTGTGATTTGCTTTCTTTTTTCTTTATTTTCCTCTTCCTGTCCTCTGATTCCATTGATCTAGAGGTGCTCCAAATAGTACATAATACTCTTCTTGGAATGAATTAGATTAAGATTTTTTTTTCTTGGCCTGAAAGCGAAATTTAATGCAAACTTAATGTGAGCATTCTCCAATTTTTCACCATCCAGACAAATCCTGGAATAAAGAAGAAACCCAAAACAATGAGAATTCCACACCAAAGGTTATTCCTCCTTGAAAAGCTATTGCAAAAAAGCCTTTGTTCTTAGATTAGTTACCTTGTACAGGGTGAAAAGTTAAAGGATACTTTAAGACTGTTGATCCCTGTTGACTATGCTGTTGGGGTAGAGGTTCTCTTCCCTTCAACAAAGACACATTTACTGCCTTTGCTAATACATATATTGCATAGTATTGTAAAATAACTCTGTGATAACCTTTGCTAGCAACTCTGCTGAAGCCTGAGAGCCCCAGACCTCCCAGTCTGATGAAATGAATAAAGCTTTCAGGGTTTTTCTTTTTTAATTTGACCTTGTCTCTCCAAGCATTATTTTACTTACTAGGAAACCTATGTCCTGAAGCATCGTTAGTTTGATATTGAAATTTCATGATCCTTTAGCAATTCTCAGTAAAAACGTTTGATGGGGAGGAGAGGGAAGGGAATGCCAAGGTAGGAAGAGAATATTTTGGTAATATTTGAGGGAAGTAAATGTACTTTGTGGAAGAGATACCATGGTAACTACCACATAGTCTAGAAAATAATCCATGTCCTTTCTGTGACTACTGCTTCCATACAGCCTGTTTACACAGATTTTCAGCCTGCGCACACATATTTAAAATTTCTGGGAACATAAATCAATTATTAGTAATAACCACATAATAGATTTTATTTTTCTATGCTGCTGCGTATTGTAATATTTCTCAGGTGCAAGAAAAAAAATAATTGTAACCATTTAATTGCCAGTGGTAGCACAATAAAAAAGAAATCTATCGACAAAATCTATATTTAATAAAAAAAGCAAACTGGCTTTTTAAAATTCCGTAGATGTAAAATTCATCTAAATAAATCAATTGTAATGTTATGTGTGTTAATGGATGTTTAGCTTTCCTCCATTGACCAAAATTTGATCATTTGAAAACAAAGAAATGAAACTGTCTTTTGTTTAGAACAGGTCCTAATACTTTTAGTAAACTTCAAAAGCAGATGTATGAACATTTCTCTAGTTCTCATTTCACAGCTGAATTTTAATTAGCTTTGTAACCTCTGAGTTTCTTCTTATGCTAGTTACTACTAGCTATCCAGCTACCACTTGCTATTCATGAAATGTTGCCGTTTTGCTTCTGAATAAAGTAAGCATTGGATATAGTGAGAAAGTAATCATTCCAGACTTTATTTATTAACACAAACCATATTTTTATAGATTCTTGAATGCAATCTGACTGATAGATTATTAACCTTAGAAACTCTCTGATTTTGATGGTATGCAGCACATCGAATTAATAAAAAAAGACTTGTAAAGATAAACAAATTGTTCTGCCTTCCTGTTTCTGCTTTTTCTCTCAAATGTAAACAAGTTCTGAAATGTTTTTTTGCTATCTTCTGTGCTGGTTTTTGACCTTTATGATACAATGAATATCAATGTGGGATTTGGCCTGCAGGATGACTTTTTTGAGGTATGAAAGAACCAGAATGTGAGGTGTCTTAGCTTATCTAATGTGCATTTTTCAAGAAACACTGGTTTTGCCAAAGTGTTCCTCAAACTGTCTAGAGAAGTTAAACAAGCCCCACACAAAAACAAAAAAAAAGTTGTTTTGGTTTTAGGTTTGGAGACCTTCTTCTTTTAATACAGCAGGGGTGTTTTTCCTGCAATTTCTCTTCATAACACTATACAAAAGGAATTTTCCATAGAGAAACAGGTGGTAAATAAAACTTTAGAAAGCATGGAAAATGCCTTTCACTCTCCATTCACTCAGTGAACCTATCTAATCTCTACACAAACTTTTAGCTTTTTTATTTATTAAAATTAAGTAAGCTATATCTTGCGATCTGCTTACACAGAGAAAACGGAACAGGAGGAAAATTTTCTCTGAAAAATGATTGAAATTAAGATTCACATGTTTACCACTGGGCAGTGATTTAAAAGAAAATAGTTAATGTCTGAACCAGCCAGCCTTCCATACACGATGTTAATTATTAAAGTCTGAACATACGGACTCTACATTTCATTGGAAAAAGAATAAACAAACTCCTTCTACCTTTAAGATGTTTTAAAACATATTTTATACAACCAGCTTCATGTAACAGAGTATTTACATTTGGAAGAGAAGCTTTCTAAATGTTTAGTTATAAAAGATAAATCCTCCCAATTCAATAAGTATTTTAAAGAGATGTTGAAACATTATGTTTGCCTTACTGTGGAGGAAGAGACTTTTTCTGTTTCAGGTTTGAAAAATTAATAGTATTGTGAACTCCTTATGACTGTTTAATGGTGATCTTTTGAATCTCTTAAATACTGGGTGTTTTTAACAGATTTCTCACATACGTTGGGAAGAAGGCAAAGCTGTACTTCAACATTTCAATGAAGAAAGGATTCCATAGGTTTCTTAGCTTGAATTATAAATCCATTAAATATGAGAAGATAGAACAACACATTACTTGTATCTATGGATGTAGACATCTATAAGATATAGCAATATGTAAATATCTATTCTTACAAGTATGACATAGAAAATTGAAAATTATGTACACAAGTTTATTCATCAAAATATCAAAATACTGTATGTATTCTTGCAGCTCCTGTCTGCCTTTTCTGTGCAATTGGGTTCTGGGACCCCACAGAAAGCAGGAAAACCTCAGGAGTTTTCATAATGATTGAACAACCAGACCTGAGGCTCAGTCTGCTTCCCAGGCTCAGAAGGAGGGGAGGGCTGTCATTTATCACAGGTAAGGGAGGCACATTTAGGTTAAGTTCAGGCTGAGGCTCTTTGAGTCAGGACCCAGGAGACACAGAGAGACCATCCTCATTTAGTCAAATCGAAACAAAGGTCTTAATTGCAGAACAACCAGGAGGGAATGAGAAGTCAGAGACCATGTGAATTGAGAGAAGCAATAATAAGAAATGAAAAGCATACCCTAAGCTGAAGGTCTTGTTTATTTTTGTGACACCTGCCTCAACTGACCAAGAGTTACATGCCTGCACTGATAATTGTTGGAGTAAAAAGATCACATATGTATTGGTTCTGTTATCAAAGGTCACAATTACTGATTTCAACCTATTTCTGTGCTCTGCTGCTCACAAAGACTTGGGTGTCAGCTGACACAAGGGATCCAACTGTGCAGCAGATATTGCCTGTTAAATTACGATTTAGATGCTGTTCCTGTGTGCAAATTAACAAACATGAGATTTTTGTAATAAATCCTCTTTCAAACATTTCCACAATTACTCCACTTAATTCAGTGGTTATCTTTAAAACTCTATTTGAAAAGGAAACCATTCTAAATTAGTTTTATTCACATTATAAGAGAGCCAGAAGTTTGAAGCAATTGAATAGAATAAAAAGGGGGCTATTTAACTTATAATAAGTGCTATAAGGTAATCTGGACTTCTCTCAGGATTTCTTTCTGGCTTTGTTATCATGAAGTGACCCTGAGTGGCTGTTATATTCAAGAGCAAGCTGGAGAACTGCTGCAATATCTATATGTTTCCAGGGGAATTCTTTGTGGGTGGGCAGATCAAATGCTTTACAGCTAAAGCTCAAATCTTGGCAATTTGGATCCATGTCAACTTAAAGGGAGGAGGGGGAAAATGCCTCTTAACATAGTCATCAAAAGTACTGCTAAGAAAATACTCTCCTGTGAAAGACTACTGTGATCGAGGTTTCCTTAGGAGGTTTACATGGAGTTCTCAGGTAAGTTCATGGGAAGATCAAGAAACAGGAACAGCTAAAAAGGAATTATCTAGATATATTAGGACAATCTTGTAGTGTGAGAATTACATGCTTACATCTAGTAAGGTTATCTTTTAAAAATAGTACAACTTCTACAGCTTCACTGGAAAAAAATATGTTTGAGAGGTTTTTCTAAATAACTAAAGTTCAGTGAAATAATAGACAAAGGGACCAGTTTAATTGAATCCAGCTCTGTTTTGCTGATTCAGTGTCTTGTTCACCACAGAAAAATGGAAATTAATCATAAAAGAAATTTGTTTTCAGAGAAGTAGATTCCCTGGAACTCCTTCCCTTTCATAATCATTGATATTTTCAGGAGCTGACTGCAAACAAAACAAAAATGAGAAAAAAAAAAAAAAAAACATAAAAGTGCCTGACATTTTATTTTCTCTTCTTTTAAATAATGATTGAAGAGCAAATTCTTATATGAACATAATGTGTTTGATATATTAAAGCCAACAGGGATCCAAAAAGACCTGACATTTCTGATGCTATTTTTGAGAGGGGTGACACTACTGAGATGAGTGGTTTCACTGCCTGAACATCTTCTTAGACCAATGTACTCTAAATGTTGTCAGCAAAGATAAATGCCTTAGGCATGCCAGGGATTTCAATTTGTACTTATTATCACTCTTTGTTTCATGGATGATTAGGTGCTACAAAAGTGCCTGTTATCTTTATCCAAATGATCCCAAACAATGTGGAATAACCTTGCCGATTCTGTAGGTAAAAACTGATATTTAGTTCAGGTTACTCTGCTGCAATTACTAGTGCAATAAAATTCTTATATTTTTATAAAAATAATAGATATAATCAATATGAGCAACCCAATAGATCAGCTGGTGTTATAAGTGTGATTGAATCTGGGGGTTTCATCCTTAGCAAATGAAATGCTTTAAAGAAACCAAAATGTCACCTGCAAAAGTGCAAACGCTTTCTACAACTAATAAAAGTCTAGTTAAATTTAAAAGGCAAAATTTTCATCATTTTTTTTCCATGTCAAGACAAGAAAAATGTCATGGCTTTGTCTCAAACATCACATTCTCCGCCTCTATCTCCCCCAGCTCTTGCATTTTTAGATTTTTTTTTTTTTTCCTATCTTGGTTTGATATTGGGGCGGTGAGAGAATATTGGTTGGTTGGTTGTTTTCAATGATACTTTGGAAAGACTATATTTTTTAGTAAGATTTTGTTGAGAGAACCGTTTCCAAAATTTGAGATGAAAACCTGGAAGAGATGGTATAATTGAGCTGAGCCTGGGTTCAGATTTCTTTTCCTGCTCTAACTGTTGCTGGATAGAGACTGTGTTTTGATTTCTGCTGTAATCCAGACAGGGGCAGGAGGCGGGAAGGCTGATTTCCAAAGCTTTGCTGAACATGCAAGGAGTTTTGAACCAGATCTACCTGTTCCTGTCCTTTAAAATTTTATATTACCATACAATTTTAATGTTTACCTTGATGGGAAGATGGAAATATTTTTAAATATCAGAACAGGGAAAACATGTTTCCTGATCATCTCTGGCTCTAAAACTACTTGTGGTTGTAAGGTCAGAACAACAGTGTTGTCCCTTTCCATCCTCACAGCTATCAGCTATTAATTCTGTGCTGAATTTTATGGATGTTAAAGACCTACATGTTCCTTTCACTTCATCTGGAATTATGAGCATTCACTGCCTTTCCAAATATTGGAGCTGAAATGAAAAATTCCACTCCACTCTTTATTGCCTAGTATTATTCAGTGCCAACACAAAGGTTGGTAAAATACCAGGGTGTGTGCATGAAGTCAGTTTTAAGTATTAGGAAGGTTCACAAATCAAAACAGATTTTCTTGTAACACTGAAATTTATGGGTTGGATGCTTCTAGATGCAGGAAGTAATTGATATGGATATAATTAAAGGTTAAGTTCCAAGCCAATGGAGCCCTTGTTTGTCATTAAAGCAAAGTGTTCCTGACTTTTCAAACAATTTTTTTAAGTTTTTATAGGTTTTTTTGCATTTGAGATTTTTCCAAGTATTACACTCTAAATTTCAGAAGCTTCCTACTTGAGCCATATATATAAAAATCTGTTCAATTCAGTCAGTTAAAAAAGTTATTTAACAAGGCATTGTTCTCTGTAGGCTTAGCAATATAAATGTTATGTAAGCTGAGGAATGAATCTGGGCAAGAGTCTGCTCAACAAACTACATTAAGTAGACACAGAATTTTCATGCATTTGTGCCTGAGGATCTATCTCACTTTTAGCTAATCTAAAGCTTGCCATAATGAAAGGCATGTTTTACACTTGCATGTACCACAGGGAAACAATGGGATTAAGGTATTAATACAAGAAAATAGCTAATTTGTCTTGTAAACTGTTTCATCAGGGACCACACGGTCAAATTCTCCAAGTGTCTACTTATTTACTAGTCATTAATCTTGTCCCCAACCATAAATTCATAGAATGGATAATTTAAAAATCCTACTCCAGCCCAGTAAACTTCCCTGCTATTCTCCAGCATTTAGCAGCCTACATCTCTACATTTACAGCTATACATTATGACTGCATGATACCGACAAAAGAAATAACAACTGATAGCCGTGCCATTTCTTTAAAGCATTATCTCAACTATTATGTCAGTACGTCGATAAGTGATGGGAGCAGTCATATTAGCTGCCCTGACAAAAGAAAAAAAAATGTCAACACTCACACACTGTTTATTTGTTCTCACCTTTGTGACCTTTAAAAGCACCTGAAGGAAAGCTGATATATTCTACTGGCCTTCTTCACCCTTCTTTTCTGTGTGTGTCAGCAGGGTAGAGGAATCAATAGCTAAGAAACATCTAAATGCAGGGAGCATATACAAATATGGGATGGAAAAAAATTCATGTGGACAGGAGAAAAATTAAAGGACCACAAGTTTTTGCTAGGTTAGTACACAGTCATAATATAGAAAACATATTATGGATTATGTTATTGTATGGTTATTTCTTTCATTTTGTGATATTGCTTGTCTTACTGTCCTAAAGTTATACTTCTCAAACTCAGATTTAAATATACATTGTGATTGGAGAAAAGAAGTATAAACAGCTTGAGGCAGAATATATTTATTAATAGTAGGTTTTACATTCACTTTTATCTTTTTCAGCATAATCATAATTTGCTTTTATTCTACTGTTTGGATATTTTTTAAAGCTACCTGTCAAACCTTATTTCTTACCATATTTGTTTTCCATGATATATCTGGTCTCCAATAAAGCTGCCTAGAAATCTCAGTGTCCAGAGGCACTCTTCTTCAGAAGAAGAAGAAATATTGGGTTTATTTCTTGTGTTTTCATACAAATCCTTTCATAGTACCACTATAGTTTTGTGTGCAGAGGGAGGATTCTTCCTTTGTCTTTTAAAATTTTCTGTAAAATTCAACCCAGTCATCATGGAATAACTATAAGTGTTAAAAACCAGAAAAGGTTTAAACTCAAGCAAATTTAGCAAGGCATGGGTCAGAACTGCAGCAGGGTTTCACCTTGGAATCACAGCTAAGTACATTACATGTACCATCACAGGCTGTTCAGGCATCCTTGACTTTACAGGATGTTCTTGTGCAGCACTTGCTGAAAACTTGAAAGCTTAGCTTCTCATGCCGTTATCCAAACTCTACAATACCACAGAGATAGGTGACACCACTGTATCAAAGAGAAATGTACTTAAGTGTAATGGAGTGGAAATTCACTCCAGCAGGTTTAAGTCCAAGTGTCAGATTGTCTGAAGATGTGTTTCAGGACTCAGCTCCGTGAAGTGTTTATCTAGTGACAATGTTGCTAAGGATACAGCCATCCCCTCTGCTTATTGCCTCAGCCACTGCATACTTGTCTTTGAGAAGGTTTCTACAGAAACTTTTGACTGCTTAATGAAATCTGAGACTTGGTGATCATAATTAAGTTAAGGGAATTGTATATGTTATTTCAGTGAAACTCAGCCCTCCTTAGATCAGAAAGCAAGATACAACTGATTTTCAGCATCTGATTTAATAGAACTGCTACTTTCTTTTTTTGTTGTTGTTGCCATTACACATGTTAAATCAATTTTTCAAATTGGTTAGTGTTCTTCCTGGGATATATTTTGTGGTTGTCAAAACTACAGCAATCACTGTCACCTAACACAGTTAGTAACGTGTTACAGTTAGTTGTAGCACTCACTGAAAATTGGTTTGCATCCCAAACTTAATGTCATAAGAAATTCCATTTCATATTAAACTGAGTTACACATTGAGAAAAAGCTCCATTTCATTGATCTTCTACACACTGATGTAGGATGCAACCTTCCATTCTAGTCTATTTAGAATGAGATAACAATCTATTCCTTACACACAGTCCAAAACCATCTTCAGTTTGGCCTGTAAATTTATAAATGACAGTTTCACAAATTAGACTTGAAAGGAAAAGCTGAGCAGAGGGTTTTAGAACTTGCATGCAAAATTCAGGACAATTTGTACAGGAAAGAGCCTGGATGTTTATGCTATAACTGCATAAATCCTGAATGAAAATAATCCTGCCATCTTCTCACTTTTCAATCTTTTTTTGGTCCCTGATGATTTATTGTTGCCCCACACTGAGTACAGAATCCATCTATTTCTAATAATCAGAACTTTCTTCAACAAAATAATTTTTATGCTGTTGTAAGCAGCTGCTGGGAAAATACTTCTACAAATCTCAGAGCTAAGTTTGAAATGGGTAAGCCTGATTTTTTCTGTCTAAATATTTTCTTATTCCACAGTTAAATTACTGACTGTAGCCTTGATCACGTGAAAACATTTGACATTGCTTATCTAGTTTATAAATGCATGTAGGACTAATCTGACTGCAGATGTTTTCATTTCAACAGGCTTACCAAAATACACTTGTATCTGTGGTCCTGCAACACTTGCCACTATATTTCACAGATTAAATTAAGACACTGGATTCCATATTAGTTCTTGTAAAGGAATGTGCTCTACTGATCCTAAATTTTTGTGTTTGTTATTTTATACTCTACTCAATCCAATCTTTCTCTATGGAAGTACCATCTGTTTTCTTACACTTGGCCTTCATCATTACATATCTTATTTTTAAGGCCTTAGTTTTCCTAGTTCAGTCTCTTGCTAAAGGCTCAGGTGTATTTTGGATGGAAACTCTTGATGTCCCTGGCCAAATCTCATCTACTTCAATTTATTGCCCACAACCAGGCTGCTTCTAGCTTGCAGCTGCACTTATTCCTTGTTTCAGATATGTTCCTAGTCACAACTTGTTTGTCATCACACCACCTCACAGTCTTGGCCTTCAGAACCAAATCTTTTTTTTGAGGCATCTCTCTCTCATTTCTCAGATCTCCGGGAGCTCTACCTTTTGCTCTCCTCCTCAAAAATTGCAGTTCTTCTCCTCTGTCCTCTCAGTTCTTTCTGTATATAGTTCTCTCTACTACCCCGTTCGAACTCAAGACTTTAGCCTTTTCTCGGTGGGTTTTTATATGTTACTATTGAATATGTTTTTTTAAAATAAGCAAGAAATTAAGAGTATAAAATAAGAAATTTCTTCAGTTCATATTTGGTCCAGTAATGTTAGTAAAAAAATATTTTTTTTTCATAATTTGGGACTAGAGAGTGCATATTAAAGCCATACACTTTGGTAACTTTATCTGGAGTCATTTCAGCAATCTAGTGGAGGGCTTTTTTCCACAGCTCCAATATGAACAGATCTCTACAATTTTAGGAGAAAAATAAACAACAAAAAATAATCAAATGCATGTGCAAAAAATAGTAACATAAAGTCCAGGAAATATTTCTAAGTAATATTTTCTCTCTGCTCAAAATTCTCGAGGATTTTGGTATAATCTACAATTTTTCTAGATAGAAGGTAATATGTATTCTTCTGTCTTAAAAAAAAAAAAAAAAAAAAAAAAACCACCACATTTTATTTATTTTACCATAACTCTGCACATTTAAGACTGAAGGTTTATTGTAGCTAAAATCTGAATTTACAGATGTAAATATATACTTATATTTTATACATTATAATATATATTAATATTTTATGTGATAATATATTTATTATAATTTATATATTTCTTATATACTCATAGTTTAGTTTGTAAAAATAATGGTAAAAATATATTGATTTTTGAAAAATAAACCTGGTTTTTAGGAGCTGTGACTGATTTGTTATGAGGAAGCATGTCCTCCTGTGTCTGCTTCTGAAACTGAACTCAGGAACGGTCAAGTTACAGTTGTGTTAAGATGCTTTTTAAAGATATAGACCTTTCAATAGGATTATGTAGTGTGTCCCCTTTGCCAGCATTTAGACTTTGATTTACAAACATAATACCTTTCACTCAAGCAAAGCAGGCATAAAAGATTTTCTGTATATACTTAATCTGCTTACTGTTATCAGGCATGCAAGCCTATCAGAAGTAAACACATCTATTTTAAATATTCCCTTAAGAAAGATCGTCTGGTGCCATTTCATAAAAAAATTCTTCTGTTTTTCCTCTGCTGATCTTTTCTTTGGGTTATATCACTGCTGAAAGTGGGTGCTATGAATTTCCCAACAATCTACACACAGTACTTTAACTAGAGAAGAATCTATAGCATCTGCCAAAGTTCTGTTTCAAAAGGAAAACAGATTTAAACAAACAAGAGTATCATTTCAGAATGTGAAATTATTCTGTTTCTGTTAGCTGATATCTTTCCTTTAAAAGAAGGATTTCTAAAGGATTCTTATCATGATCAACATGTTTGAAAGTATAAAATCCTGTTATCTTCTAAAAATAGTTTGACATACTGAAGCAGCCTCTGTGACAACTATGAGCTACTCTGTTGTTTGGTTTTTAGTGAAAAATATCTTTTGCTTGGGTGAGATCATAGGAGATTTGTGATGTATTGTTCACTCAGCATTTTAAGAGTATTGGAAGAAGGCTACACAGTAATTCAGTCATCACTGCATATTGTTATCTATTTAAATATCCCATCTTAATATCTGCCTGAGCACATACCCTTTTCTCTTTTGATTGCTTCATAATTTTCAGACACCTTCCTTTCCTTGCTCCAATACTCATAAGAACTATATCCAATACATAGAAAAGTGAAGCCTGTTGTGCTACCTAATGCTAAAGAATTGTGGCAATCAGCATGGAGAATAAAAAAGTAAATAATCAGTGTTTAAAATTACCCATACTTTCAGTTTCACATAAGCAACAGGAAGAATTTTTCATTAGTATTAACTTAGCACTAAAGCTTCTATAATAGAGAAATTTGGGTCAAGAGAGATAGAGGACATATTGAAAGATTGATTCTTTATAATGCCAGCATGTATAGTGAAAAAAGCACATCCCACCATTTAAAACATTTCAAATCTTAAGAGCTTTTTTGGACAAAACTAAAATTTGATATTTTTTTTTTTTTCCAGAACCATTGTTTATTGATTTGGAAAATATCTTGCTTGTTTTCAAACAATTGAAATCCCTTAAACTAGATATCCTACAGACCAGCTGTTCAGCTTGATCTGTACTTTCACCTAAGATGCTTGTTCCTTCCAAGTTGTCACATTCTACTGCTTTAGTAACCCATGTGTAGATCCAGTTTTGATGAGCAGTATTTCAAACCCAAATTTATCTTTCTTATCTCTACTGACAGAGATAAAAAAAAAAATTATATTCCCTTCTCAAGAAATGTTCAGTATTTTCTTTCAATTAAAAATACCTTTTGTTTTATAACAAAATGTTGTTTCAATTGTGCTGTCAGGAAGCTGTTTTGGGAAAAGGAGGGGTGGTCTCAGTGGGATTAAGAACTGAATCAGGAACTCATATTGTGTATTATTATATAAAACAAACAGGCAGATCATGAATTATGTAGTTTTACATTTCTATCTTGGGATTCTAATGACAATGTAAACCACTTGAGCTTCAGTTGTACAGCTTATGATGTCATCAGAACACCTCAGTGGAATTCTAATCTCATAATTCCCAACTGCCCACTAATACAAAAAGCGTCTAGGCAGAAGAATCAGAAAAGGAGATGATATTTCATTTTGTCATCTTTCTTAGGAGTATGAAATCCACTGCTTTACAACAGTGAGCCTCTTCTTTCAGAATGTAATCCTAGAATTAAAAAAAATATGGATTTTTTTACTCAGGTAAAGATTAATTTTCCATTGAACGTACATATTAATATGAAATACATCCACAGGTTTTTCAAATAGCAAAATAAATGTGGCATTGATGTTTTAAAAAAATATCCTGAGCAGAGGATTTAAATACTTAGCATGACACGATGACTTGGACAGAGTAAGTTTGAATACTAACCTATTACTCAGCTTCCCAATGTTGTACATGTCAGAGAGAAGATTTATCTCAAAGGATGGTTGATGCTTTTTGTCATCTGGGGAAGTTGTTCTGCCTAAGAGAAATGGTAGAGGAATTTGCTATAGCAAAAGCAGAATAGTTCTGACACAAGGTCCTAGCGGACTCTTCTTGACTTCTATACATTTTTTAATTTATTCCCAGAAAAAGAGAGATTGGCAAAGGCCTCAGTAATTTTTTTTTTTTTTTTTTTCACAGACAGTGTGGTGAATATAAGAAGAAATGTAAGAATTTACCTTTTTTTTTTTTTTTAAGTATTTTTTTGTTCCAGCGTGAACATATAACTTAAACTCTCCCTCCCATTTTGTGGGGGTAACTTCTTTTTTTTTATTACTGTTTGTGAAACTCATAAACCACATCCATTTAATGAAAATCCAAACGATGTCATTCATTGATATAACTCCATAAGCTAAATAATTATTTATCAGTTTGACAAAGCTTTAGGGTTTTTTTCCTACTGTAAAATATCACTGAATCCACAGGAAGCTCAAAGCAAGCCAAATATACACAGTTCTGCACTCCTCTTCATAAGAAACAGGTTCTATTGCGTACTGCTCTTTGCCCAACTGGGCACTATTAAATATCTCTTGGGGTTATTTGTTAGACTGCTTTCAGACCTGCCTAATGGGGTTTTGGTCTTTCTTCGTTAATCATCTCTAATCAGCTTTTTCCCATCCAACAGATATCTGTTGCTAAATCTTCAGACAGGAACGACCAGCTGGCAAATTGAGGACAGTCTTTGAATTTAAGCAGATTTAGTAGGGTTTCAGTGAATGTTTTTAGGGCTTAAGCTAATTGGAAATAAGATTTACAGCACTTCTTTTAAACAATGCCATTCTATGCTTAGAAAGAGAATTACTGGTATATCTTAAAAGAGTAATCTAATTTACTCATGAGTATAACTTCCTTGAGTACAGACACAGCCACTGCCAATTTAAGGCAACACACCAGATTTAATTTTAACTTCTACATTGTGTGAAGAACTGCAAGGTCATTACCTGCAGTTGTACCAGATATAGACAAAAGCCAAGTCACACTTAACGCATCAGGGTCAATTAGAATCAAATGGTAGTTCTTTCAAAAGAAAGTCTAGAGTCTTCAAACAAAAAGTACTGATTACTAGAGTTGTTAATTTCTAAGGAAACTCAGTGCTTTAAATGCCTCAAAATTAGGCTTACTTACATTCATGGTAATCACTGGCAATAATAAAAAATATTGTCTCTGTTAATTTGACATGAACAGATAAAGGAAAAAAAACATTCCTAGAAAATAATTCCCAAGTCTCCAATCATTTATTTTATGTCTTTTCTTAAGGACATTTCCACAAACCTCTGCATCATTTAGTAGACTGGAGAGAACAATCGCTTGTATAAGTATAAAGCACTTTCTCCCTGGGAAATGAAATGGATTTTCATCCTGCTTATTAATTTAGTTCATAATTTAAAACAGGTCTTAATTTCTCCATGGTCCAGCCTAAACAGGTGCATAATGTCACTATGGCATTCCAGCTGTCTTCTTGAATTTTCATTTCTTTTTTCAAAAGTGAAATCTTTGAATATTTCTTATGTACCCCTTACTCTTCTCACATATCCCTCACTAGGCTGTATGTGACTTATTGTGCTAAACAATTTATTTACAGTATTTTGAACGTGTTTTCAGCGGAAGGTAATAAATAAGGCTGGGTCTATTTACTGCATGAAATCAGGAGCACAGCTGAAAATGCTTTATTTAGGTTCAAATTGACAGGTGTTTTTTTTTGAGGTTCTGCTAAAATCACAAACATGCATGAAAATAGGTTAAAACTTATTTTGATGATGACAATTTTACTAATGTAATTTCTGGTTTAGATGGCTGCTGATATTGCAACTAGGCATGAATTTACTTCAGAAAATAAATACTAATACTACTAATAATAGCTATGACCTGCAAACAGCTGCAACCAATTAGCCTTGCAGTTGTACCTGGATTGATACAAATCCACCGGTCTCAGTTATGACACTGCTATTGCTCAAGATCCTCAGACATTTTTAACTTCTGGTCCTGAGTTGAATTGTGGGCTGACCAGAGAAAGGAGAAAACATTCCTTCCCCCTGGCCTCATGTGTAATCCAAAAAACATTTAGAAGATGCCCTTTTTATTTTACATATCCTAAGCCTTTCTGCCATAATTTTATCATTTTCTGGTCCAGCTGCTTAGGACTCAGCTTAAAGAGGTTAACATCCCTTAGGGTTATATCCTTTACACCTTTCTCATGAGTCTGAAACCCAGGAGGCAGCCAAAAGCAAATCCCCAAGCAGCCTGGGATTCATACACATATAACAGGTCTCAGAGCAGCTAATGAGACTGCGTACTGTGCTGATGTGCTCCAGTGGTAAGGTTCTGCATATGGATAAGCAACAGGCTACTGCATTTCCTGTTAAATTTTTCTCTTTTTAAATGTATTTGTGTCTTCCCTGTTCTGGAAAGAAGTGTTTCAGATTTAAAAGGAGCATCAGCTTCAGATCAGTTTAAATAACATTTTCCCTAGAACAATATATAATAGCATTTGAAAGATTGGCAAGCAGCTTTTAATCCGATTTAGGAAATCGACCAGCAAAGGAAAATAAATGATATGGTTAAAATCACAGTGTTATTTCATGCTTAAACTCTAAGAGTCTTTGTCATGCATCATTTTAAAAAGGTAAAATGGTGAATTAATTTTTAGACCAAAAAAGACTGTTGTACTTGTGGTTGATTATAAGGAAATCAATGACCACACTGATTGCTGTAGCAAAGGGTAAGAATTATTTCTTAATACTTCATTATTATCAGATGGTAGAAAAACCTTTGAAAAACAGCAACATGTTGTTAAGTGACCTGACTTCAGAACTGGAGATTTCTGGAGATTATTATTGGAGATTTCCTCCAATATATATTCTTGTTGTACTCACATAAACACTTTCTGACATGACTAACACATGGAAATCATGCTTACTGGTAGCTAAGTACCATCCTTCATTATATCCTTTTTCATTTTTTCTTTTCCTTTTCCTATTTTTACATCTGAAACTGAGAGTAGCTTGTCCCAGTACTAGTGAATAGGATCAGGAGTTCAGAAATTTAATAATATTTGTGGGCTTGACAGAAGAGGAAATATGGGACTTCACGGTTACTCACACTCCTTGCTCTTTATTCTCATTGATTTGCATTCTGTGTATAAATACAGGGTGGTGACAACACAAGAGAAACTATGATTATTTCAATCAATATTTGAATTTATAAAAGAGGGATTTAGGTCCTCACAGGACTTTACAAAAAATTATAGTGGTATATGCAATTTTAGCTATCTTACTTATAGTCGTAGACTTGAATTTAATCAGTAAAAGTAGCAAGTAGTGATAATTCTGAGACTGAAAACAAAACAATCTACAAAGAGTTCTTTTGTTCTGTAGTTCAAACCATGGCTACCTGGCTTAAACAAAACAGAGAACTAATAATTTATAGATTACACTTACATACTCTTTGATGTGTGGCCAGACACTGCTAACCTGATAGCAGTCAGTCTGATTTGTCCCTGTTCAGGGACATACCTATGCATACCTACCCTGAATACACCTGAACACACTTTTCAGACTTTTAGATTTTCCTTAGTACAAAATATCACTTATTGTCTCGTCTGAAGTCCGTATTTTACTCATCTTCACCCAAACTTTACTTGTTTCTATGCTTATATATGGAATCTGAAAAAAAAATATAAAATGACATTGATATGCTGTTAAATGGGACAAACTGTAAAATGAGGCCTCAGAAAGATGTCAAGAGAAAATGCATATGGGAAGGGGAAGATCAAGAGAACACAGCAGATTCCTAATTTTCCAGTGTCCTTCATTAAGCCCACATTTTTCTCTTTGACCCCAAAACACTTAAACCAAAACTAAGTCCTATTAACATAGGACAGTCTTCATTTTGAAGTCTTAAGGACATCAGTTGTAAAGATGAGAGATGAGATCATAGGCCTGGCTAGATGATAATGATGATATTGCAACTGGAATTTGGCACGTCTAAGATTACAGCATATTACTTAAATCTTGAAAAATCTAGAAAGGTCCCTTCAGAAAGCATACAAAACTTTTTTGTAAAAACCCCCTTTTTTCTTATAAGCAAGGTAAGAGGAATTCCTTTTCTTCTCTTGATAGGAGAAGAAATAGACATGCTTCTCTCTTCTCAGATGATACTTGAATATCATTTTATGGTGTATACTAATGTTTGATTCTGCCAGTTGAAAGAGAGGTTGCTAGCACACCCTCCTGACTAAATAAAAGACAGGTTTTCCTCAAACAAGATGGATCTTATCACATGAACAATACAGAAAAGAAACAGGATAAAATAGCAAAATTGGAAATTCAACATAAAATAGTACTTCTGCTATTCCAATCAAGATATAAAACAGATGTGTCATTGTGACCAGATAAAAAATAATATTGTTTTGCTACAGACGCAAACCACCCATTAGAAATAGTGTCCTTTTATGAGTGGCTTTGGTAGTATAATACATTTGGCACAAGTGAGAACTCCCATGGTGTACTACCAAGGTTAGAATTCTTTCTCATGATGGATAATTCTAGCACTTAAGCAGATATTTTAGCTGAACAAAGTAGTTCAGAAACCTAAAAGAAGGCAGACAGGTTTGCTTCTGCTCATCAGTTCTTTAGTATTTAATTTCTTTTGGGATATAGCTTTGAGGAATCTATGTAAGATTACTCATAAATAAAAAGTGACTAAATGTCTTGTTACTCTGACATGGAGTGTGTCTCCAACCTGCTGATACACTCAGCTCCTTTTGCAGCTGTCATACTACCAGACACAGATCTGCCCCAGTTTGAACAGTTGTACAGGGAGAAGAGCTCCTCTTGGCAAGGTGAGTTCCTTGCTGCTGGAGGAATGAATGTGGGAAATGCTCATAACAGCCATTTCAGCTTAACACAGCCAAGTGTCATTGTAGGAGGAAAAGCACAGGAAAGCCTGAGCTATGAGCTGGCAGAGTGCTACTCCATTACACCACTTTCCATTCAAAGCTAGAGCCACACAGAGCAGCCCCCATTAGGACAGTGACAGATAATCTCAAACAAGGAAACTCAAGGAGACCTTCGCACTTTCCATACTGCATTTTACAGTTTGTCAAGGACTTTGCAAGGTTGTAGATGTGTGCCCATCGCAGTCAAATTATAATTCCCATACTTGCTGCTTGCCGGCCAATTATCCTGTAAAATCAAAATAGAATTCCTTACCCCAGTCCTAATTTCCTAGCTGATCATAGTACATTCTGAAAGACTATAGTTTCCTCTATTTTACTGATTAATATATGCTAAATAAATTTTTTAAATCTTTCATGGTGAAAGTGTGTAAGCTTTTGAATATTCTAGCAGCTGAGAACGTAGCATAATGAGGTCCTTGATCAATCCCAATTATCCTGGTAACTATGACTTGGGCCCTGAGAAGAAAAGTTTTCAGTTCTGCTCTGTGGCTTCACTGGTAAGCAGATTTAATCAAGTTCTCATCTTGAGATTGGTCATTGGGGTGTGTGTGGTTGTAACTGGCAGTATTCAGTAAGTGACCATAGATGAGCAGGCAATTGCTTCCCTTCTCACTGAGAGTGGGGAATGCATTCTTGCAATTCAGATGCTCCAACATGATCCTGGCATTAGGACCACTCACAGGGTCACAAACCATGCTCTTGCACTTTTCTGTTTACAATAAAAATAAGAATTTTCAGATTTTAAGTGCTGGACAACAACCATAAATAAAGGACTCAATTGTTATGTCAGTGGTCCACCAAACCAGGTAATTAGAACTTAATAAAACTCATCATGTTTTTAAATGAAAAAGAGACATTATTAATTTTGTGATGGCAGTAATAATCTCGGAGACTTAAATTGTTTTGTTTGAATTTGACTCTTCAAAATCTATGCAGTCGACTACAACACCTGATTTCACCTGCCTATTTTTCAAGTACTAGGTTAAAAATTCATACTTTATGGATAAAAAGTAAGGCAATAGTCCAGAAGTTTGTGAGTAGGCTAAGCAACTTTCAATCTTAAAATCCTGAGCCTTTACTACACTGTAACTATGGTTTTTTCCTTCCCCCCACACCTCCCCTCCTTCTTGATATAATTATTGAAACCTACACCACATGAGTGAAGGAAAAAAAATACTAACCTTCTGGAAAAGGATATTGGAACCTAAGGCAATTCAGATTGTCTTGTAGTTAAAGCATTGACTAAGAGTCAGATAATGCAGGACTAGGATCTGACACAAACTTCCTGTGTGAGTTTTCTGAAAGCAGTTTCCAGACAAACTGTGATAGTTTGTTTAATCGTAGTGAGCTAAAGCATGCTTCTCTATGATTCATTTGGAAGTACTTGTGGAATGAAGCATCACGCCTCTTTGTGAAAGGGGGGAAAAAAATCTTATCTTCAGTCTCCTCCTCCCTTGTCCCTGGATCAATGGGATGGTAATACAAATAGGAACTTGTCTCCACAAAATGTTCCATTTATTACCTTGCTTGTGTTGTTCAAGATAGTTTAACAATGGTGTTAATGGTCTTGGTCCAGAAAAGTATATAAGAATATTTCTGGCTTTAAACACAAACACCACCATTAAACTTTATGGCTTACTTAAGTACAAGACCATTAAATCATGGAGAAGTCTAGGTGAAATCTGATTGCTATACTTAGCACCTCTGAACTGTGGAGTTCTGAAAATACCTACAGCAATGCTGAAAGTGTAGGTGTTTTGGGCTCATTTCTACCTTCAAAAGAGATCATTTAGACTTCCTGATTGATGAAGATTCACACTCAAATATTATACATGATAAAGAAAATCTTTCCTGAGCAAGTCTCTAAGTATGACAACAAAACACTTCTACGTTAGTTTAAAGAGTTCTATCACCTGTTATCTAATGATACTATTTTGTTTTTCAACTATGTTTATACACATTGCATAAAAGAGCAGTTTTATACCCCAGTTCAGAATACAACATATATTTCATTGATCATTGTTTCCTCACTGTTCAAAGACACTGCATATTACTCAAGAATTGTAGTCAACATTTTCTATAATCAAGATTTAAAAAAATTCCTTAGTCTGGACAAGGATTAAATTTCCATCCCATCCCTTCTGGGAGTTTCAAAATCCACATTTGAAGCTTGATATTTAAACTGATTATTATATTTTCCCCATTTCTTTGGCCAGCTTCTTATTTGGCAGCAAGTAGCTCTTGCTTTTACATGATGCTCCAATTAGACAAAACTAAAATGTGATATGTTACCCCAAGCAACTTTTAAAGCAATATCTTCAATTTCTTTATCTGTAAAATTTTGTTTTCCATGAAAGAGAGTAAGTATTCTGCATAAGAACTGTGTCAGCTTTTCTGGGGTTATATTATCAGCAGCACACATGGATTTGTAGTGTTGTGGTCTACACTCAAGTATTCTGGCAGTCAAAATACACTTCAGTACATAACTTATACAGCATCATCTGACGTAGCCACAGGCAGCTTTGCACAAGAGTTCAAAAACAATTTGCCTAGTAAATTAGCTATCTAATATTGCATGAATATTTGATTAATTAGTCTTCCAATTTATTAGTGATACATGGAAATTCAGAATTAGCGATTCCTGTTCATTATACATAAAAAGTATACATTTAAATTAGCTTCCAGTTAATAATGTAGACACTTTATATATCTTCCAGTATTCAGTATCACCATATATCCACATTGTTGATAATTCAGAACTCATAGCTGCAGTTTTTCCATCATCAGACTTGTATTTAATTGGTCACATATGAAATCACTCTGCCATGCAAGAGCATTCTTTACCGAATGGTCAAGTGCATTTGAAAGTTGTTATTTGATGCATGGATTCAGACTGTGTTCTCCTACATTTCTTTTGTAAATCAAAGATGACCTATTGCTTACAATTCTGACACTTGATATTTCAGCTATCACCACAAAAGCCTTTTCTGGTACATGCAAGTTGTAGGTCAGTGACCCTCTGTAAGACAGACATGCAAAATACTTTATCTGATGGAGCTGGAGAGCAGCAACATAATTGCAAAGTGATGCCCCGACTCTGCATTGTGGCGCTGTCTCACACTTCTGTCATAATTCTTGGGCAGGAGCACAAGCAAGCACTGAAGATGCACCAGAAGGCAAATATAATGCAATATTAGAGTGTCACTACCCCGTTATTTCTCAGCCCTCTGTGATTTTGTTCATTGGAAGTACTTCTCTTTCTCTTCCACTGAAGCAAAACAGCTGCATAGAGACCGGTTTCAGTCTCCTTCCTGTGCACTACCTTGCAATCCCAGCCATGACATCCCCATGAAAAGTAATCAGAGCTTTACTATAATATTTGCAGAACTCCCAAGCTTTCTGTGTTCTGAGAAGACTTGGGAAATGTGTATCTGAAATAATACAGATACTAAACTCTTATTAATAATACAGTAACACTCCATAATAACTCACATCTGTTTCTCATTGTAAACAAGTTTGGATTACTCTTCCCTGCTTTCCTTCCCCAGATTTTGAGGAAATGGGGTGGGGAGATGGGGAGGGGAATCTCTTTTTTTTTCCTAATTACACAGTTTACTGATCTACAGTGTCTCAAAATAGTATGATTGCATTTTAATCAAATTTTTATTAAAGTTTCATACTTCATCAAGTGACTTATCTTTGTTAAGGATCATGAATTTTAAAAAGGAGTCTGATCCAATCCACCAGAAATATATGTAAAGGCTATTACCCTAGCAAAACAGGGAATTATAATGTAAAAAATTTTTCTTTGTTCTTTTTGTCCTGAACTGGGGAGCAATGATATCTGTAAAAGAGTGACCTGTGCTTCTTACTAGATGTAACCTGTCTGTATCACTACTACAGGTTTAGCATGTAAATAAGAACTCAGCTGCTTAAAAGCAATAGCTGACCAGCACAACGTAGCAATGATGTATTTATAGAAATATAAGTGTATTTCTTTGTTGAAACATGCCAAAAATAGCAACCACTTACAAACTTTCAGCACTCCACATATCAGGTATTGGATTTGTCTTCATTCTGCATCAAGGGACCATTGTCTAATTAACTGAAACAACCAAGTGCATTTGCCACCCTGCATGGATTTACAGAAAGTGGGTATAATGTGAACAGTGTTCCCAGCTGGGAAGATCATCCAGCTATCCTGACTGCATCCCAAAATATGTTGGGAGTCTGCAGAATAAGAGTTACATTAACTGCTATGCTGATTTCACACTGCCCATGTTTGGGTTACAAATGGTACTTCATATTAAAATGGGAGAGGAAATATTTTGTAATGAGAATTAAATGGCTATAGTGATAAGTAAAATTCTGTAAGTTCTTCTTGGTGGTTTCTTTTTAAAATTTTATTTCTTATTTTAATAAGCCTCCATCCTTTCAGTGTGTGAATTTCCTCTTTCAATTTTTCTCTTCTTTCTTTTCTTTTTTCTTTTCTTTTATTTCATTTTATAGGAGTTAAAGTAAGTGAAAAGAACCTGTCTCACCAGTACCTCACTTCAAGCAGCTCCAAGATCTTTCTATACGGAACTGACTATTAATAAAAGAGAGAGAGATTAATATTTGAAAAGCAGTGAGACATACAGTTTGGCAGGGATTTTTAGACAGAACTTCCCTTTACTTGCTAAAAAGATAGCCAGATCAAGTACTAGAATACATTATAATGTAAGGGGGCAAAGCGTGGCTATAGCTTCACAGACTCCACTGGTTTTACTTGGGCCATAGTGACTAGTACCATTTTTCATATGGTCTAATATAGAGTAGTCACCATGTCACCTTGAACAAATTTAAAGGGGATCCAGAACAAATCTTAATCTAGTTTTAATTATGAATAATGAAAGATTAAGGCCCTGGTATAGTAATGAACCACATTGATTGCACAAATTTTTTTTAAAACAGCTTTGATATTATCTGAGAAAAATATGACATCTATAATATTGCTGATTGTCTTCTCAATTAAAGTGGATTTAAATATATCTATTTTGATATATGATTTTACAGCACATCCTTGTCTTACTTCATGAACAAATTAGTTTTCAATTTCCAAGTATTGTTTCTTCTGTCCATATAAATCCTTTTTAAAAAAATGGGCTCAAAGTATAAAACTGAAAGATTATTTACTTTGCCCCAGATTTGACAGGACTACAACAAACCCCACTTTTAGATGAAGCTCAAAGAAAGGCAATAGCTATTCTGCCTACCTAACGATTGAAGTGCACATAGAAATGGAGAATAAGAAAGATAATTCCTTAGAAACACAGATGGATTAAATGACATGCCATTCATTAGCTAGTGTGGCAGTGGAAGAGCCAGGAAATGAAAACTAGTTGCATCTGAATTTGATGCAAAATATATTTTGACAAAATATAGTTCTGTTGTGAAGATACCAATCTAATATACTCTGTTATTTGATGCACTACCCTAAAAAAAAGAGGAAAAAAAAGGCAGAAAGAACCCCCTCCAGCCCACTTTATCTGTCTGCAGTAAGTTGTCAGTGATGTTTCTGCAATAAACCAGCTGTGGTGTTTCTCACAGTCTACTCACTTCTCATATGTTTCTCATGTCTTGGAAAGTTACTGACTGATTTGGACGATTTGCATGAATTTTGGTATGTTTTTTATAATGTTTGAAATGTTATATTTGTCTTCAAGCATGTTATTTCTGCAGTTAACGGGAAAAAATTTAGCATTTAAATGAAGAAATTGTTAAATTCTGTCATGGAAAAAATAATGGAACTATTAGTAGAAAATTTTTACTCTGTCAATACCTGATATAGCTGTAAATTAGGCTATGTAAACTAGAGCTGAAAAAGCTAAATCACAAACTCAGGGAAACAGTATCTTCTTATTGCTATTCAAGGTGTAACCATCATCCAGAAACCAATTACCTTGGTATGCGAAGTTTGTGTATGTGTGAAATAGACAGAAGAATCTGCAGCAACACCCATCTCCCATCCTCTAAGGAAAAAAGTATCTATCCTCTTGATAATCCTAAAATTTAAATTTTACTTTTAAAAGTAGGAATGGAGCTTTCCATTTCACTAATGGGAGACTTAAATTGTGCCTTAAATTACTGACCTCTATAGCTGGACTTTGCTACTGGACATTCTTAAGATGGATATGAAAATTATTTTCTTCTAAGGATCTAACAGAGGAACTGGGAAAAAATGGGG
The DNA here is from genome assembly GCA_032173965.1 of Sitta carolinensis. Lineage (NCBI taxonomy): Eukaryota > Metazoa > Chordata > Aves > Passeriformes > Sittidae > Sitta > Sitta carolinensis. Next base: position 30,452,557 of record CM063285.1, read on the forward strand.
GAAAATCCACAGCAATCAAAATGTTGAGTCATAAGTAAAAATAAAAGTAACTTCTCATAAGAGGATATCTCTTTTAGAGCCTAATCTGCTCTAAATTGCACTGAATCCACTGTTTCTGAGTGTTAAATTACTGGGGAAGTTATCATTAGCAAAGTATAACCATTTTTTTCAGCTTTTTAAAATACATTTTTAAAGTTCTTGTTAATTGGTTACACATCAAATTGAAATTGTCTGTATGTAGTTGGATTTACAGTAAAAGGGGAAATATGTATTGCAGAACAATCTTTCATCTTAATTGTTTGTTTATATATGCTAACCAAATTTGAAGGCCAGTTAGAAACACTATATCTAGCACACAATAACAGGTTTAAGTCATCAAAATCCAATACTGCCTTTATTTAGTATTAAAATTTTGTTCTCACTAAACAGAAGTATTTGTTTATGGTTTCCAGCTTTACTTATATTAGAAATAAAACTCCTGAACAGAGCTTGCAAGAGGGAAGGCCGCAAAGAAAGTTTCTATGGAAGAAATGTGAATCAAATACATGTTTTTCTAAAAGATGAAAAGTTCAGTGACTTTCTAAGTGGCGTTAGTACTATTCAAGCCATTAGTTACAAATTATTGATTTTGTAAGGCAGTTATCTTATTTGAAACTAGATTTTTAGAAGCCATCTGTGCAATTCCCATTAATTTGCAGAGAAGGGAATCAGAGCTTGAAACTTTAATTTTCAATTGCTTTAGTGGCACCATTGATGAAATCTGCTATCACCCCACACAAACAAAATATTCATTCCCTAAAAACAAGTCCTTGGCCTCAAATTTATGAGATTTCCTCTAAAGGATTCCTCTAAAAATATTTCCTCTGAAGAGGCTAATTTCCTATGTTTCCATAAACTTGGAAATACATTAAAACAAATTTCTGGTCAAAGATTAAAATTGCAATCTGTGGTAAAACATATTTCTGACAAGGAAATAAAACAGATTGCCAGACATCTAAGTGGATTTACTAGAATCTAATTCTACTTGAATACATGAGCAACCATGATTGGACAAGATGGTCTATATTAGTCTCTGATTTGGGCTTTGCAATGGAGATATAAACCAAACAACTCAACAGGAAATTATTACTTTGGGGAAACAAAAATATCTGATGCTAATTGCTTATCTGGAAGTATTTCATGCAGACCTTAAATAAAAGTTTGGCTGTAAGGTTGAACTTCTGTTTTTCCTAAAGTGTGTGAGTAGAATATACTGTACATTACTGAAACAATTTGTGGAACCCTATCTATAGCTTTCAGATTTATTCATATGCACACACAATTTTCAGGAAGCAAAATCATTACAGAGGCAATTACCTCTTGATAAAATTGGCAGATCAACTTAGGGAAATTTGGAAAATAAAAGCAACTTATATTATTCTAAGAAATACCATGAGAGTTTATTGAAAGCAGAACAGTCTGCATTGGAGGATTAGCATATGACTGAAACAAATAACAAATGGAACAAAGATATGTGGGTACCTGAATGTTAATTCTACTTCTGTGTATCTGGGTGGGTTAGTCTGTCTGAGAGAAAACTGAATGTCGTAGTTTGGAAAAGATGAGTTTTTTCTGAACTTCAGTGGTCAAACCAATGAGTGCTCAGGTTTAAAGACTGGCACCTGGTGTGGCCACTGAGGACAAGGATCCGCCTCTGAGAACACAAGGAGTTAAAAGCAGAGGGCTCCCCGGAAAGCTCTCTCTTGGTTCCGCTCCCTGAGGACGGAGGGATCTCCCCTGCCCAGCGGCTGGCTGGGCGGGGGAGGGGAAGCCATGCGGCCTGGGCGAGGTAGGCCTGGAACCTCGGGCACAGAGGGGGAGAGGAAAATCCTGCAGGATGGAAGGGTGGCAGACAGCCTTCTTTTCCCTTCCCCCCCCCCCCTTCCCCCGGAGAGAGAGAGACTGAGAAAACTGGGTCTGTGATCTTCGTCACCTTGAAATTTGATATCAACAACTAGACAGCACGGCCGAAGGAGTATGGGGGGGTGGCGCGAGAAGAGTGCCCAGCAGCAAAGATACCGTGAGAGTTCTGGGAAAACAAAGCCCAAGATTTTAACCCTTTTTGTAAATGATGGAAACTTTATAAATGCTAATCCTCCTGAATTTGAAGAAGACAGATAGAAAGAACTGAGCAAAGATGATGAAAGTTTGTGTAAGTAGAAGATTGTCAGAGAACGCTGAAAAGAATCCTAGGTGGGAGGAGATGATGGAGTGGCTTTGGCTGGACTCTTTTGTATAACCATGGACGGACTCATTTTTTTTTCCTTATAACATAGAAGCTGTATCTAGGGAGAGGCATTGGCTTGGAGCCAAGAGTGGACAGTAGTGTGAACAGAGATGAGAGGAAGAGCTCTGTTCTCAAAGCCCCTCGGCCCCAGGGGGTAATATTGGGGGGGACTAGTGTCCCAAACTTGAAAAGCTGTCGTTTCTTGGAACTAACCAAAGCATCTTTAAAGAGAGAAACCCTAGAAGCAGCTCTGGTCCATGCACAGTGGTGAGAGCACTGGACATGGAGGAAGAGGCTACGATGTGGTACAAGAAGGACTCCTATCTCTCCTCAGCGAACTGAGTACTGATTATCGGAAGGGTGGTAATAGACTGAAGATTAATTATCTAAAAGGTGGTAACGTGATGGGGAATTTTCAGTTTGTTTTGTTAAGTTGAGAACTGGTGGGGGGGGGGGAGGAAGAGTGTTTTTTTTTTAAAGTTTCCATGTTCTTCTGTATGTGTCTTCTTTGCCTATTATAAGTAATAAAGTTTTTTTCCTTTTGCTTTCTAAATTAGACACTGTTTTGCTCTGTTTTTGGTCACATCTCACAAGAGATACCAGGGACAGTATATCGTTATAGGGGCACTGGCCTTGTGCCAACGTCAAACCTTTGACACTGAATTAGAAAACCTGACTGTTTTAGTTTGAACTAGGACAGTCTATCAAAAAAACAGTGCATATTTTATGTCTATATAACAGTGACATGTATCCTCATGGAATACTCTAGTGAATGTTGGAAAACAAAACTTTACCTGCAAAACAATGTAGATTTTGTGATATTAAAAAGTTGTTGGAGGCAGAAGTTTAAACCTACTAGAAAATATTAAAACTCCAAAAATAAATTTTTATTTAGAAATATTCTGTAATTTCATTAAACTATATAATACTCTTAGGATCTAATTATTTAAATTCTTAGAGATGCCTTTTCCCAAATTAAGGTGCAAATAAGATCATATGCCAAAGTCAATAGTATGGATTTTGTCTAACATTAAATGTAAGGTAGAGAGAGAGGAATGTGAGAGAGAGAGGGAAAGAAAAAGTGCAACAGAGAAACAGACTACGTAGAAAGAATAGCACTTCTCCATAGATTACAACTACATCCCAAGGGTCCTCTTCTCAGAGGTCGCTGACTGTATTCATCAAATGGTGGGAGGAAGGAGTCCACAAAACACCAAGCCCATGGGGTTTATATTATGCTGAGCCCGGGTGAAAACACCCCCGTAGCTCCCCTGGATGACATAATACTGGATCAAGGGACATTTTGTCAGTCTTGGATACCTTCTAAGATGTTGCAGCTGTCTCTTATGTCAGGGTTAGCTGAATAGATCATGGCCTATCAGCTGAAACGAGTACCTCCATCCCACATGTGAATGTCCCCATACTTCAGAGGGGAGTTTTCACAGCCAAGTCATTATGTAAGGGAGAACATTGACATGATGAGAAGGATTTACAGCCTCTTCCTTTATCTGGGAACCCTCTTTGTAGACTCAGGTGTGCCTGCCCTTCTACACCTGGGAAGCCACACTGTGCATGGGGCAAAGCAACCAGCCCATTGTTTAAGCCACTGGCACCAATAGTCCAGACTCCTACTCAGCTCCTGGGTGATTACTGCAAGCGGTTGAATGTTTGAGTCATTAGTCACTAATAGTCCAGTCTCTCACAAACACACAACACTGCTCCAGCCTAAAATAAATTAACTTAATTTTGGTCAGGATAATTAAACTTTAAAGTTTTTTACATAATAGTTTCTTCATCTATTAAAGAAGCAGTAGAAAGCATGAAACATACAGTGGAAAACATTTTCTACTTTCATGCTGGGGGTAGGTTGCCTCTGAATATGAGGTGTAAGAGTTCGTGGGCTGCATGATATACTCTGGACAGGTGGGAGAGGGGTGCATGGTGGTACCAAGTAGTTCAGGAGAGAATTCCCAAAAGCCAGTTCTGGATTACTGCAGAAAGTCCTTCTAACAAATTGTCAGACAAAACAAAATATAGATAAACGAAAAGAAATGCACATAGATTAAAACAATTCCAGCTTTAAATCTACAGTGTTGTGATATGAGCTGCTGGGAAATAAAAAAAAAAAATTGGTTATAGTAAGGGATTCTAATAAAAACATTAGGCAACTGTTCAGTAGCATCTGATAATGAAAATAGGACACCAGGTATTATTAGGAGGGATAGAAAATTAAGTCTGCCATTGCGTATTCACACTTTGTGCTGTTCAAGAAAACAGGAAAAATACTGGAGAAAAGCAAGGCTGATTCAAAGTAGAGAAAGAACTCCATGCAAATAGTAACTGAAATGTAGGACTTTTCAGTACTGGAACAATGAAAAAGAGAGGGGTGAATAGCCTTGGTATGATGAATAGGTAAAGTTTGTTCACTGTCTCTTACAGAAAAATCATCCATCAACAGACTCAAAAAACCTCCAAAATAAGAGGGTTTTTTAAGTCATGTACATAAGTACTGGAATTCCTCATTGCAACACATCTGTAGATACTAAATGTCAGATTTTTCCTTCATTAACCAGCCTGTGAAGTGCTACTAAATGCAAAGAAACTGCCTCTGCCTTCTGAAGGTGTGCTCCCAAAACATGATTACAGACTCAGGGAGAGCATTTTGAGAAGCTTTGCCTCCTCAGTGCCTCAAACCACCCCTCTGATTCTATTCACTTGCTTTCAGTAATAAGGGTTCATATTCAGTATGTACCACTGTTGTTGGCAATGTATTGAACTAATTGGGCAGTTATGGTCTGCTTTGATTTATCTGCTTTATGTTAATTTGAAATGAAGCAATCCATTTTCATTAAAGTCAGAAATTTCAAAGGCATCCTGTTAAACTTAGTTTTGTGAAAAATATTTGTCAAATGGAATTCAACACAAACATGTAAATTTATGTTTATAACATTAGCCGTCTAATTACATCTGTTACAGGAGTTTCAGAGCTTTTAGTATAAACTTATGGAATATGAAAATAAAATTTGTGGCCACATTTAACTATGTACTTAAGAAATCACTGACAAGATAAAGCTGTTTTAAAGCCAGGTAAGTCAGAAAATATCATTAGGGGTGGTGTTTTACTTTAACTGGTCCATTTCCTGGATGACATAACATTACAGTTTCTGTAAAATGAGGAATGCAGAATGAGACAAAGCTTCAGAAAAAGAAATAATATCAGGTACAAGCACTGAGTTTTCTTACTGTGAAAGGCAAAGTGTCTCAAAATAGCCATAGTAATCTTGATTTTTGAACATCTTCCTAGTCATTATATTGACACTATAAAGATGCAGTAGAGTTTATTGGTTTATTTTCTCTTCACAGAGAATACATATATCATCACATCCTTTAGATTCCAAAGAATGCATATATACTAGGGAAATAAAGGATGATACAAGGTTATAACATAGCCTTTGATGGCTGACTTTGGTCCATCTTAAGCAATCTTTCCATTTGGTGTCTCTATTTTAAGGAAATGCAGAGTATGCAAGAGAAATATCAATTCTAAGACTAGATAAGACAAAATAGTTTAAGCCGTTCCAATTTCTCACTTCAGATGCTGAATTGGGCACACTGTATTCTATCTTTCTACATAACAGATAGCATTCTGGTACTCAGTCTGGAAAATATCAATGCTCATCTGGGACCACTCTGTCCCAGGCAACCTTCCACCTTTTGCAAGGCCATGAGGGTAGAGTTTGACTGCTGAGCTGCTACTTCTCTATTCCCTTTCACATACTCTTAGTATAGTGTTAACCTTTGTGCTGTTTCTCTTTTGTTTGTTCAGCTTCCAAATTCTAAGAAGACACTGCATATGAAATATCCTTGGACCTTTGATGTATCCTTCCAGGCTAACACTACAAAAACAGATAAAGGGGGTTTTCACAATTCTGTATATCTATCTACAAAATACAAACTTGCCCTTCAACAACACAGCCAGCTGGAATTCTACTCAGTACATGACTGAGCATACAGAGTCCTGGTGGAGTTTAGCCACCACTGAACACGTGCAATAATATTGTAGGAGGTACAGTATCTGAGACTGACCTATGAGCCATGCTTGAAGAAACTCCCCTTCTCTACTAATGTGGGAAGATAGCTGGGGGTAAAATTAATGAAAACTGGAAAGTTATATTCACATTCTAACAGAAGTTAAAACAGGACAGAATTTATAAGGGGAAATGCAGTTGCTACTTCCTGGATAGAATCAAGTTGCCATGCATGAAATCTATTCCACAATGATTCCCCACATACATTCCCCACAGCCTGTAACCTTAAGTACACACTGAGGGATGAAAAGAAGGATGGAGCGGAGCAGAAACACCACAGCCAGGCTCTGCTGTAATCCTTGCAGGGCTGGGACCATGATGTTTCTGTCTGACAGAGCACATAAGCACCTGTCAGCCCAGGGGATGTTCTGATGCTGAACCAGCAACTGTGGGGATATCGCTCTCTTCACATGAACTCAGTTCATTATTATTTAATTGTAATAGTAATTCACATCTCCATCCCAAAATTACCTGCCCCCAAGATACCTGCCCCCATGTTATGACCACCTTTCATCAACCACGCACTCTTTTTTATTAGCTATATCTTTAAAAGCCAAGCAAGAGAATTTTACAGCAATCCAGCAATCAGTAGCAAAAGTTTGGTGGGAAACAATCAGTTCCGCCTAAATATAATGAAACAGTATAAAAGTGGGTTAAGAATGCAGAGAAGTTGGGAAAGACTCCACAGTACCTTCTGGGATCAGCAGACTGACTGAACCTGCCTTCTCTTCCACTGGGACATCTGTTGGGTAAGACCCTTCCTTTACGAATACTGAAATATTAACTTGAGCTGGCTTTCATTGGTGATTTGGAACTTGCCTTTATATTGCTTCAAATTTGCTTTTGCAGTCAGTTACTATCATCAGCAATTTTCAAATCATAACCCATCATGATTTTCTATTATTAGTGTGTTTATTAATAAAGTCTGTTGCTCTGTGAACAGTTTAGCATGAGTCCCTCAAGGGCAATAGCAGCCAATGGCAGCAGACTCCAATATGCTGTTGTAGCATGTCTCTGAACAATATTTGAACTGCCCTCTGACACAAAACACTGTTCAGTGGAGTCCCCATAACAGGACACTGAAAGATTGGTCAGGCACAAGGGGCTTGGCTTTCCTGGGACATTGACAGACCAATTAAACATAAAGAGTACGAGGAAATCCCCTTTCACATGACAGTCATGAAGCCCTTTAAGAATTTTTCCAAAGACGAAATTACAGAAATCAGAAATTATTTCATTTCCTTGCAGGAAAGATAATCAGTAAAACATAGATAAAGTCTAGACCTTAGCCAAATCATATTTTTCAGTGTTTGAGAAATATAAAATCATGTGTCTGCTGGCCAACCTTGTGCACAAACTACTTGGGTGAACATCTAAAATTGCAATTCTAACACAGATAGAGAAAGTCTGTCTTTCTGATGTTCTTCATCTATGGAGTTTGGACAATTAGCTTACACTAGATGACTGTTCTCTGATGGCCATGTGATCTTCATTAATGCTACATTAAAAGTCTCTGTCATGGGCTTTCTGACTTGCATATGTGAGTTAAGCTATCCTTAACAGTATAGAATTCAGCTTTCAAAAGTAGTGAGAATGAGGATATCTACTTGATTGTGAGCATAAAGACTTTATAAAATTATAAACTGAACATCATCTCACCCATTACTCACAGCTTCAAAGAAAGAACCATGTCCTACTCATAGATGATAGGCAGTGAAGTATAAAACTACAGTACATCCTTAAACCTAACATGCAAACATTTCTTGAGCCAAATCAATTGCTTTTCAGATGTGTGAATGACAAAATCATATCGATATTATGACATATTTTGATTTTGTTTTAATATAGATAGATCCTCCTATAATATTACCAATTTTTAAAAGGAAGTTATGGTTAATTGTGATAATGAACATTATTAACTTCTTTGGGAATGTATGCATTTTGCATAGCCTCAGATCTTCACTAGTCCCTGTGCTGTGATATATCCAGTAAATTCATCACCACAGAAGCTGGTAGCTGCTATTTCACACACCTTTTACTACATTCTTTCTACATTTTTATGGTATCATATAATCTTCTATGAAATATAAACTCAGAAGTTAGGTATTTATGAAAGAAACTAAACAGTTTTTTAATAGAAATTATGTTTTTTCATTACATAGAAATATTTAGTTACATTTCAGTTTTCTATCATCTGCATGCTTTCCCAAGAAACTAATCTTCACAACATTAGTATCAATATAGAGTCATTCTGCAATGAATACATTATATGATAGAGCTATATTATATTGTTAACATTTTATACTAACTTTTTGACCACTGAAAAATTTGAGTTTTATTGGTTGCTGTATTCTCTGTGCCAGAACTCTTCCTAGCTCTTGGAGCATTTCAGAACCTATGACTTGCTCTGCCATGTGCTTCATTTCTTTCAGGAGTTATTTGCAAAGAGTCTTCAAGAGTGTTACACATCAAAAGTCAGACAGTGAACTCTGACCAACTTCTTTGTGAGCTTTCAACTCAGGAAAGCAACAGCATAATGGAAAATTATAAAACACAAGACTCCAGAGCCTTCTTGACCTGTCTGTACTGGGACCTTTTCAGCACTCAGAAACAGCTGTGTAAAGCAAAAGCCATGCTGCTGCATCTAAAGGGGTTCTTAGATCTGCTTTGGTTAAAAACTGGTTGGTAAGAACACACAGTTATGATTCCCAGTTTGAGAGCATTGAAAGCATTAAGGCATTATCAAAAAAAAAAAAAAAAAACAAAACAGGGTATGACCATCACAGGACAGCAAAAGTCTTGCATGGCAGTTTTGGCTATCACCCTTTATTGTGAACCATCTGGAATAGCTTCTGCCTCAGACAATGCAATACACCTTGAGAATGCAAAACCAGTCTTACATACCTGTAATGTGTACATGCTTACAGTCTAGGGAAAACTACCAAAAATAAACTTCTTCTAGAGTCCAGTGTACAATAATGTGTTAGCACAGAAACACCTTGTACAGGCATATATGCATATGGTTTGTGCACATAAAGTGTTTTATCCTTGCCTTTGAGCAACATATCTCAATGCTCAATTCTGATCTGTACTTCTAGAAACCATTTATGTCATGACCATTGAAATCCACCAGGTTTGATCCTCATTTTCAACATCACAGAGAGAGGACAATAACATGCAGTAAAAGATTGTGAGCTGAGCTCTTCAGGGTCATATGGAGAATGATAAACAACCAATTGCAGGAAAAGAACTGTACTATTAACAGGAGACATAAGATTTGTTAGAGTAATGCCTTAGAGGCCACTGTCTGAATGATTTTATAATATGTACTATTGAATAAACAATATGATAAACTATTAGATATGTATCCTTATACAGATTTTCACATAACTCATACTGATTTACTCTCACAGAGCTTTGCATCCAATGTAAAATTAACTCTTGCTAATGTTTTGATGGGCAAGCTGTATGACATCCCTGACAAATGAACCTAACAGGTAGATACATGGAAGATATAAATGTGTCAAGAAATTCCAAAAAGCCTTTGTTGTTTCCACTTACATAAAATAACTGAAAGAAATATCCCTCTCTGCAGTTCTACACTTCATTTTTCCAGTTCAACATAATGGTGCAATCAGTCCATTATTTTATGTATCTACAATGTTTCATAAAAGCATACTGTTTAAGAAAGATATTCTGTATAAGACAGAATATCTCTCCTTTCTACCACAAGATTTATATTTCTTTCACCCTATTGAGGTAACCTGATAAGTATTTACCTGCAGATCACCTGGTCTCTACCTGCCATGCTTTCATGAGTTGATAATGCAGATGAAAATCTGGCTGTTCCTTCAGGGAAGAAAATCTGTGTAGAAAGCGGCCAAGGATTTAATTGAGTAGCATACATTTTGCATTGTCTTGGGATGACTAAAGCCAGATTGGTGCAATTAACACCACTACTACCCCTCCAAAAAAGATCCCAGGAATACCCCCAAAACAACAGCAACTGAAATTCAGAAGCAGCATAGATTTGGCACAAAATGCATCAGCTGAGGCAGCATTTCATGTGACTGAGACCTAGCTCAGTTGAGTTTCCAATATGGATATTCTGACACTGCACTTTGTCTTTTGGGCTAAACTGAGGTCTCTTCAGCCTCTACAGATTCAGAAGGAGATAAAAAATATATGCATATCTGTTGTGCTACTTGGGAAACCAAAAAAATTTCTAGCTTCTTATATTATGATGTGTTCTCACCGGTTTGTTGAGGACAGGGTTCTATTTAGCAACTCAGAGCTGCTGTTGTGTTATCAAAATATCAGATGAGCTCATTACAGAAGCTAAACTAAGTCATTCAATTTTAATACAGAAGAGAGAATATAGATATGGAAATGTGTTCTTTTAAAATAACTTGGTTCTGAGTTGAGACTTAAGCTGTCAGTTTCAGTCCAAAGCCCATTTTTACAGTCTGATTATAAACCCTTAGAAATGGAAATGTTGACATATCCTTGGTTATAACAAATCTAATAGGAGATTCTGCAACAGCCTTTAAACCAACTATTCTAACTAAAACCTCTGTTTATTTCATGTTACAAGGTAAAACTTCTGTTTATGACTGAAATAGATGAAAATTCTGAAGTATACAATACTGAAAAGTAGGTGATCTTCAAAGTGTTACTCAAAGCACAGTATTTATAATATTTATACTCAGCATACTAAGTACTTTTAATATTTCATCTATTTAAGGCCACTTTAAACATAGATATGTCTGTTTCTCCTCTTAATAAAACTGTCTCATGAAGCCCATTATATTTGTATGTTATGTTTTTATCAGAGAGCATTGAGGCTGTAAGACTATGAGAGTATGTTGTACAGACTGGCAAGACCCAATCCTGACCATGCACAGACACACTCATGACCCTGACATTATGTAAATAGTCATTTTTACAATACTTTTATTATTCATAGGGTTTTCACCATTCAAATGTACTTGAGTGCTTTGTTTGACTGTATCTGGAAAATATAGTAAAAAGTAAGGTGGAAAAGGGTAAAGAAAGTTAAATACATCCACTGAATGGATGTATCTATTTCACATGAGGGTCACTCAAGCAATATTTTTGCTAAGGGTTTGTTTTTTTTGTTTTTTTTTTTAATGTAAAAATACAGTAGATAATGATTTTTATAGGAAACAATTATGTCTGATTGAATATGCTAAAAAATCAGTAGCTATAAAACTTATTCTTCATTAACAGTATCAAATTAAGACAAATAAGAATACAAAGAAAATTGACGCTTATTGATTACACATTGGAATCCATAGTTAACACAAATGAAATTAGATACTGTTTTTATTTAATATCTCTATATGAATATCCGCAAAAAATTCCATGTCATGAATCAGGACGATAAATGTTCTAGACTATTTAATCAAATATTCACATGTAGAGAGAAGATAATTTTCAAATGTACAGTATGTGTGTTGTACATGCATTTTGCAATTTAGTGTTGGTCTATATGACTGAATCTATTCCCATTGTCAAAGACATTTCCATTATTATTTCAATAGAATTTGTTAATTATTTCAATTTCAACACTAATATAAGATCTTCCTATTTAAAATGAAGAAAAACTCAGAATCTATCCTTTTATTACCATTTGTCTCAAGTAGACAGGGATGGAGTAGAGCCCAGGATAGGAGATGATACGTAGGTCAGCTGTGATTCAACCATACAATCTGTAAATATTTCAATAAAATCTTTCCCTAAGAAAGAATTGAACCTACATAAAGGACTAGATACATTTTCTATACGGTGCACTCAGAGTGTGTTAAAAGAGCATACGTTTGTGCCAAAAGTTGGTACCCAGGCCAGTTTCTGAGGAAGGCACCCTGTGTACTGGATTAGTACAGATGGCTCAGCAAGGCATCCTGCCTCAGTCTTACAGCAAGACAAGCAGGGTCACACAGCCTGCAAAACTGGCATTGCTGGGCTCCTTGTTGCTGGAACCAGCATCATCTCATTCAGAATACAAATTCAGGTCACACAGCAGAGTGATGTGTGTACAGCCGTGTACAGCTGCATGGTACATCTGTACCATGTAGCAGCTCTTGTGCTTGAGTAGGCCCCACTGGGTTCATATGTACTTGCTCTTCACACCATAAAAAAATCTGCTGTTTTCATTTGGTTTGTCTTCTTTGCCTTGATTTTTAAATAGTTTTAGATGGCAAAGTGGAATGCTTCATGAAAAGCAAAAAATAAGAGATAATTAAAGGCAAAATTCTGCTGTTTTCTATTTATTTTTATTTTAACTATATCTTTTCAAGTTATTGATGAATATCAAAAATAATGTATACACGCTTAACTATACAAGCTTACTTTAAAAAGCCACTTTTGAATAAGCAAAATAAATTTTAGGTTCCTTCTGATGGTAATTCTCTAAGCAAGCCTAAGTAAGAATGGCTCAGAATGCAGTTCAAATTAATTGTCTATGTGTTCAATAATTTCTAGCAGTTGCAAGCTTCTGTATTTTTTTTATTATGTTCCAGTGTACACAGGTTGTAAGCTTTTCATATTCAGTCCAAACTGTGAACAATGAGTACTGGTATTACTTTTACTTCACTTTCTGAAAAATGCCAAATGTCATTTAAAGGGTAAAAGTAAAACCCAGATCAAGGCGCAATTAATAAAGAAATATTTTTCATTTTAACAGAGTGAGAATTTCACTACATGATTTTTTAAAAGCTACAGGTTAGCATTGTCAAAATCAGTGGCAGGCTTTGAAATGCTAACAAATGCATTATCAATATTTTTGAAGAATCTGCAGTATGTTAGCACAAACTGTAAGAACGAAAAGATTACTCATATGACAGTGTTTGTGTTAATCTTTTTAACTAGCAGTCCACAATTCTACATGCAAGCATACCAGAACTACAATATTTAACAATTTTCAAAACTTTGGCAGCTCACCAAAATAAACAGAAACTCATTTCTCTTTTGGGAATATTGAACGAAGTCTTGCACCAAATTGAATTTAAGGGTTCAATCATGTTCTCATATGTATGTTTATCAGGGCTGTGCTGAAAGATTCTGAGACAGATTTGTGACTCCAGAAGAAACCCAAGGATATCCCTTGGATAATATGACAGATTAAGAAATTTCTTATTTGGCTGATGCACCCTTTCAGTTTACTTAGGAGTGAAAACCAAATACTATTTCTACTTGAATATTCTTCCCATATTTTAAAGCTAATTTTGATGAAAATGTAGTTGTTGTTCAGTTGCTTTGAATTTATTTTCTTCAGATTTTTTTTAAATTCTTTTGTAGTGTTAATTCATGTTTTCATAGTGCAAAGTGTTTCAGCTGTAGATTAAAAAAAAATGTAAAGTTGGTTGGCGGTGGTTTTTTGGACTGTAGTTATAAAGTAAATATATTTAGTATGTTTCTGTATTTAATATACCACAGATCAGTGTTAAGCTGTCACATCGACAGAACTGTGCTTTTTCTATTTAAGAAGTGTTATATTATGCTGGTAAGAGGTTGAGTTCTGGCTCTAGCAGAATTGTCTTACAGTCAACAAAGAAAAACTCATTTAATACAAAATTTGATCTTTACTTTTGAATTATTAGACAACCTGTTTTATGCTGATATCCTCATAATGCTGACACGCCACCCCCATCAAAAGTTGTCATAAGCATATTCCAGCAAAATGTAAGTATAACTGCAACAAGATGGTAAAACTTGATGATAAGATGATAAGACTTAAAATATACATTTCTACTACTTAACATTTCTCCTACAAGGAAGAAATTTGCCGTATAGGCTATTTTGAGCTGTTTTGAATAGCTGCTATTTTTATTTCATATCTGTATAATTATACAACATGAAAATAAGACCTCATGACAAATGCTGTCTATGCAGTAATTAATTTCACCTAGCAGCAGTTTTAGTATTTGAACATTGATTCAAGAGAGACTAGAAGAATTTATGCTGATCTTTTATGTCAGTGTAATCATTCCACGATGAAGATGGCCAAAGAAAATTATTGTCTTGTTTAGACAACTCCAGAAATAGAAGAATTCAGCAGTTGTGTGCATGTGCACTCAGCACCACTTTTCAGGGTAGTAATAAAGGTACTGTAGATAACATTGACTTTATAAAACCATACTCACCTGAAATTTGCAGCACAAATGGATGCTGTCAAATATTACATCTACTTGCAGACATAATGCCTCTTGCTAGTCCCTTAGACTCTGCTAGTCTTTACGAGAACTTTAAAAGGTGAAAACATTCTATAATGTAATTCCACCACACAATATTAAGTAAGAAAAGTAATTTTTAAATTTTGTTTATAGACAGGAATAAAGGAACAATGGCAAATAGAAGCTGAGGTATTTGTATGGTATATAGACTAGATTTCAATCAAATATGTATATAGCACACCCCTCACCTTTTGAGGTGGATTTCTTGAGGACTGCCATGCTGACTAAATGTTCTCATGAGATACAGAGGGCAAATTGCCTGTTACTGAAAGTGTATCCCTGTTAAGTCCTAATTAAACATGCTATTGCAATTTAGGAGTTCATTAACCCAGTTCCAGGTGATATGACATTGAAATTTCATGACATTTTTTTTTCCCTGCAACTTAGCCCTTGAACAAAAATGATTGAGAGCTGCCTCAATGTATATGCTAAACTGGCTGCAGAAGTGCTCTATCACAAGAGCCATCGTCAGCACTGCAGTACCACAAGAGCTGTCACTACCATCACTACTACAAAGGCTGTCACACTGTCACTACCACGAGAGCTCTGTCACTCCTGCTGAAGATGGAAGGGGATGGTTCTAACCCCATCTGAACTCTTGCATGACCAGGCAGCAGTGGTATCCCCTTCTGCAGCCATTTCCTTTTCTCTCAATAGGCAGAGTATTTTTTTCAGGAAAAAAGCTATTTAAAACGTGACTCCAATCACAAAGAAATGTTACCATCTATATTTAGATTTCTAAATAAATATGTGATTCTGAGGAGCTCTTGCTAAGTATATTTCCCAATCTAACTCAATAACCCTTCTCAAATTGGAAATGCCAGTGTGTGATTGCAATGCTTTATAAAAATAAATATCAAAATTACTGAGAAGCTTTTCTGCTTTCTTTTCACAAGTAACCTCAGATTCTTCTTTCACTTCACTGATCTTCGTCCAAAAGTAGGGAGATTTCAAACACAAACAAACCAAAAAAATCTAAGAGCAAAGCAAGCTTCTTTACTATCCTAAATGTAGCCAAATATGAGGTACATATTTGAAAATGTATCTGGCTGGTAAAATGCAGTGATTTATAATCTAAGAGCCAGGGGAAAAAAATCAAACTAATCACTACAGTCATCAGTCTTCCTCTCATGTGGTTTACTACTGAACACCTACTTTTATATTCTGCCACGTATCAATTTCTAATTCATGATTCTGATTGCAATCAGGGGACATCATTGCTCTGTATCTACTGGTCTTCATTAATGTTCACAGCCATTCTTGAGCTGTAAGGCTTAGATTCCAGCAGAGCAGACACAATGCCTAAATTGGTTTTATAGCTGAAATTAGGGAAACCCTCCTAATGAATGAAAACAGATCAGATCCCACTGCTATTTTATTTTTAGCCAAGATTTTTTAACAGTAATCCTAACAAACCTATGAGGATTAAAAAAAAAAGCTTGTCTCTTTTCCTCTAAGTTATTTGATTTCCCTAATTAACTGTCTAGGTTTGAAGATTCATTGATTATTTGCTTTATCTGTGATACTCATATACTGCATAAACAGCCTTTGAAATGAGACTTTAGATTTCCAACTTTCCCTGTAAAATAAAAGACATGATATGTTTTTAGGCTTTTAACAAGGCCTTGGTCATCCTAAAACTGCTGGGTTATGGTTTTTCTAATAGCCTTATCTTCTCCCTTGCAACTCCAATTCTAAATATAGATTTATCATTATCTGATTTAGGTAAATGAAATAAAGCAAATTAATGTGCCTCAGGATTTAGTGGTTCATTGCAACCTGTTTACTAAGAGCCAACACTGAGTCACATATATTCTGCTTTCAGTAACTAAAGACACTGGTCGAGACAAGGTACATATATTAATAGTAAATAAATATATCCTTAGTAAGTATTTATTGCTATGTAATAGGTCATTAATACTGAATGTCTCCAGTGGAATATTTTTTTCTTTATTCAGACAAAGAGACAAAAAGTCTGATTCTGATTTTGTATGTAATCAGGTTAAAATCAGACCACAGGTGACAAGAATCAACATTTTTCTCCACTTACAGTAATGACTCCCATAAGCAGCTCACATAAAATGAATATCTCTCTCTATAGGGCAGAGGACAGCCATGCTTCCTCAAGGGCTCAAGTAGAGGGTGCAAACTACAAAAATTTAATCCTTAGTGAGGCTCTCCAGAATCCATACATTTTTTGAAAATTATTTATTCTCTCCCCACGCAAACCCCACTCCCCCAAAAATCCAATCAGTGAAGCAACTCTGAGAATGTCCACTTCAGACAATGTATGCCTGTCTTGGATTTTACTCCCTGAAAAGCATCAGGCCATTTTAATATGTTGAAGTAATTGTGGAGGTAATAAATACAGCATTATGCAGAATAATTTTAATGTCATTGTGCTGAGAATAACTTTTTCTGTCTTCACTGTTGGTTGAGTCAAATATTGACTTGGATGGAATATATATATCTCTATAAACAGTAGTTTTACAGAGATATATTCCATTCTATAAACAATAAACCTGAACACTTCAGTAATGAAATACTGTCTTCAAAACTTTAGGAATAAATTTGCTAATGATTTTACTGATCTCTCTCAAGCAACTATTTCTTTGGTCTAATGACTTTAAAGGTAAGTTACAGCTTTAGAACAGCTTTTGATTTCTTGCCTTTGAAAGAAACATTTTTGCATCTATTTTTTACTATATTTTTTTTGATTCTTTTCCTATGTACATATGTGTATTATAGTTGTTTGTAACTATACAACATGTAATGGAAATAACAAATCAAGACAGAAATCACAGACAGAGCTACACATCTCATTACTTTTTTCTCTGATAATGAGACTGTCTTGATTTCAGTTACTAATGTAGACTGGTACTCAGCATTGTCACATAAGTCACACATCATTTGCACTTTCCAAGTACTATGGATATTGAAATAATAATTCTTTACGGATGGATGAAACTACTATTCTACCACTGTATGAGGCAAGCCATGTGAACACACAGGAGCCAAAGCTTATGCGAAACATCACCCTATTACATTGAAAGTACCATAACTTAGAAACTAAAGGTAGTAAAAGAATCAGTAACTGGAGACAGCAAAGTGGGATCACTTAAGGTTACTGAAACTAGCACTACTCACGGATGAGATTAAAAGGAAGACATGGTGGACAGTTAAACAAACATAGGTAAGAAGCTTTAAGTCAGATTTGGTTTCACTAAGCCTTGGTCAGACTCACTAGAGACCAGTGATGTAGGTCAGCTGTGAGATATTATTCTGGAATGAGGGGAATTCAGTTTGCTTGGACCATGACAAGCAAAGTTATTTTGTAGCTCTGAGGCGCTCTAGAGGCACTTTTGCTGTTTGGTGTTTAAACTACATTTTACAAAGCACAAGGTGCTCTGAGTGTGCTTTCCTGACATTAGTATGTATTGCTCCTATACTAATTTTAAAATCTTAAATAATTTTGAAATTAGATACTTTTGTTTGATCTGTTTGAAAGAAACAAGAAAGGTCAGAAGTTTAGGAAGGGGAAGAAGAAAAACGAAACAAGGAAGATAGGGAAGCATTGCTATTGACAGTAATATAATAGGGAAGTTATCAAAACCAGAGATCATAGGAAAATTAATACCTTAAATCAACAAGGGTGTAAATAGGTTAAGTAGGTAGCACAGGTAGAACATGGAAGGAAACAAAAGTTTATGCAAATTATAGGTACTAGCTGAGAGTATCTGAGGTTTAAGAACACTAATTAACAAACTTACTGAGTCTGCAAATATATTTGAAAGATTAATGGAGAGCTGGACACTTAGGCAGGAATATGAGGAAAAGGAAGCAACAACTTGGAGTTAATATACTGCAACCTGAATAATCTGGTTTTCTTTTCATCCTTATTAGAAAACACAGCCAGCACTGTCAGTTAAAAATAGGCAGATATCCAGAGAACAACAAAATCTTAGAACTCAGAAAGCAAAACTTTAAAAACAAATAATAGCAACAGAGAAAGAGAATTATTTTTTGATGTAACAAGCAGAAGTGGAATTGGTGAGGGGAAACAGCCAAACTATGTCAAGACCTTAAACAGGCTTACAAAAAGGTCTCTGAGCAAGATCTACATTAGCTCAGTAAGCACTGTCATGTGAAGTAAGATTCCAAGCGGAATGCAAACAGAAGATGCTGATAAACAGCAATGTGTATAAACTCAGAGATAAGTAAGCAAGATGTCCCAGAGGAAGTATTCAGGTATTATCTTTTTCCACAACATAAAAGTATAATGAGCATTAGGAGCACTTAGATTACAGTACCACAATACTGACTGTTTTGGAAATGCACAAACATATTAAGCTCTAAGGAATAGTCATTGGGAGCAAAGTGGATATTTTTTTTATTCCACCAAAAGTGAATCAGAGTGTCATGCAAAAGAGGGACAGAGCCAGGATCGCAGTATGTTATAGTCTTGTTTCCATCTAGACACAAAAAATGAACTCTTGTAACTCTGAGCCAAGCTCTTCATGCAGTGCAAATGACACTGTTAGGTACAGAACATAAAACTTATGTTTATTTAAACTGTTCTGTGAAGACTCAACCCTAACCCAAAGCACAACCCTAACCCTAAGAGAAGCAGCAAAAGCAGCCTTTTGCTGAGGTGTCCAGCACACGGGTGGTGCCAGGCAGAAAGGTGTGGAGGCAGCAATGCTGGGGCAGTGCCGTGTCCCCCTTGGCAGGCCTTCTGTAATTGCAGCATCCCTGGAGCTCTGGGCTTTGTGAGTTTTTAAGCCTAACTCCAAAAGACATGCTAGACTACACCTGATAATTTCGTTCATAGTCACTGAGCCATACTGACAGGCATGAGGGAGAGCAGGCTGCACGATGTCCTTTGGGAAATGGTGACTGCTCTCACAGATCTCTGTAGCTTTTCAACTCCTTCTCATGACTTATAGCCCACAGAACTTCAAAATGCCTGTCTTCAAAGGGGAACCAAATATGTCCTATGAAAGCTTATTCAGCACAAGTAAAACAGTTTACAAAGGAATAGGAAAGAATGAAAAAACAGGACAAACAAGCAGAATTTTATTTCAAAAGGAAAATGAAGCAGAGGCTTAGGTTCTCCGTTCTACAGTGTCAGTAGACATGTATAATTTCAAATGCAAATTCAAAGTTTGACATAGTTGATCACTGTATTTATAATAGTCACACATGTGTGTTCATTGTGTTGTGTCGATCTATATCTCTAGGGGAAAAATACAATATACCATTCAATGAAAGGTGCTAATATAGAGATTTTAATTATTAAATAGAGACATGTATGAGGATAACAAGTTAAAAGTACAACCTGTCCACAGTTTACCTATAAAAATAAAAGACTCTCTACCAGCTTTGCTTGTCTAATTAGCTGAATACTTGTCAAGAATGATTAATGAGCAATTGATTATAGCTTGCTATAAACCTGGGATTAAAGATTAAGAAGCAAATCCTGAGTTAAATCTTCGTTCCTGAGAGGCACAGACTCTGCAACAGTGACTGTGCACAAGGACATACAAGATACCAAAGGAATTGTAATGAGGAGGTGACAGCAACACGACTCGGGGTGGGGCACCATTTTCTGTACGCAGTCGGTTTAATGCAGGTAACCTTTGCTTCACAAAAGGCTGAAGGTTTCCAGAAAGCTGGCAAAGTTTCTCTCACTGTTCTGCTCAAATATTCCATTGTTCAAAAGACTTACAACTGGCTTTGTCTGAATGACAAGAATAGTACTTGTCAGTATTTCAGGAAGCGGAAATGCAGAAAGACAGAGAAAAGAATGCTAAAGGATGTAAATGGTTCTCTCTATATATGTACTTTGTACTGGGAAGGAATCATACTGCAAATAATCCATAATTTCTTGCCTGGCATAATTTTTGAGTCTCAGAAGCAACAGACATAAAATAAAGTACAGTGTCCAGGATAAATATTTAGAAACTATACCATGATGACAATATCTATATTGGAATAGAGATAAGATAGAATATGCAAACTTTCTCGGTTTTGCTAATTTCAATGGTTTGATAGAGATACTTGGAGAATCCCTAGGCAATTTTTCTGTATAGTGCTAGGAAATTAAGCAACAATCTCCACTCAAGAGCTGGTTCCACTGTAATGAGACAGACATCATCCAAATTAGTGAAATAATTTTATTTCCATCATCAAGGGATCCAGATCTATTTCTTGACTCTTCCTCCTCTACAATTTTTGGTTCCATTTACACTGTGTTCTTTCAATAGTGGTAAAGAAATTATTTTCTTTTCTTCCACCTGCCAGGTAAAATTTTGAATTGGCTGAGTTTGCCAAAACAATACAGTCACAATTTTCTGGTATGGAAATGCATCTTGAAATTAAATATGTCCTGCAGCAGCAAAATGTTTCTCTGCCAAATTATATATACAGTTCAAATTTTAGAGATCAGTATCTCCTCTCCAATTGGGCTGTCAGGACTATGATTTTGGCCTTATTAAAACGGAAATTTGGTATTTTTAATTGTATTTTATTCTGCTACAAAACACCAGGATTTTCACAAAGCACCAGACAGAAACTGTACAGAGTCAGATACTGACAACTGAGAGAATGTGATCTGATGACATTATTCAGTGAGTGAGTCAGTGCATCTACTCAGGCATGAAAAAGAAAGGAACTGTGCTTTAATGTGGTAATATTACTGTCACAGGAATATCAAAGGAAATACAAGTGGGAGACAATGTGCAGCTACATTAAATCCCTTAGCATTTGAGTTCCTCAGTGCTGCGCCTTATAAGCAGAACATAAGAAACCTCTGGAGCAACAGCAGTGTGTGGCACAGCCTGCATAAACTAAAGCAAAAGCCTTTGTGAATGCAAATCTCCTGTGGCAAAAGTACAACTGTTCTGGCCCTGAAATTAGAGTCTAATGCAAAGTTGAAAGTCCACTTCATTCTAGGATTCAAACCTTTCTGCTGTTGAATGTTTAGTGATGTTGGGATTTTTGCTCAAGGACCCTCTTAATGAGTAGGATTTTTTTATGGCAGTAAGAAATATCAGCCTTTGGTTCCCATGTCTTGCAATATGTAACTAATTGTAACTAATCAAATGCTACAAAAATTTATAGTATATTAAATGTTGTATTTTTCTAAATGTATTGAAAAGAACACACTGAGAAATTAATTTTATGCCATATGGCAGACTTAAACACCCAACAAAGTAAGTTGCTATGTTTTAGAAGTCGGATGTGTGCTCAGGCACAGACAGCTCTTCCTTTAAAAGAAACCTTCTCTTGAAGATCCACAATAATAAACAAAAATAGTTCTAGAGACTATCAGAAAACATTCCATTTAAAAATACTGCTCTTTTTGCCCACTATGAGCTCCTTCTGTCATTAAACTTATTTAAGTAGACTGAAGAATATAACTCTTATAAATGTCTGCTGCATCCTCTCTTAATTTGAAAAAATAATTAAAAAAGGATATTAGCCAAGATGTCTGCCAGCAAAAACGACCCAAGATACTATGCCCCGGATATTTTTGGATATATTTAAACATATCAGCATAGCTGGGTTCTTGGTCCAATACCTCTAAATTCAAGACCTGAAAGAAGTTACACATTTATAGTAACACTGAAGTAAAAAGGAAATCTTAGAGTGCAGAAAAGGAAAAAAAAATTTAGTCTCCTGAAGTGCTTCAGACTCCACATGCATGTGTTGACAAAGAGTTAGCTATTTATAATTTAAAAATAATACTGTATCATTGTGCATTATTTAACTGCAACAAAGGGAAAATGATAATATTTCTTTTTTCCCTGGCAAATTCTGGAGGAGGAGGGCAAAGTTGTTATGTACTCGAATTATATGATATTTACTGACTTAAAATTACACTTTGCACACATTTTAAAGATTTTTGTATGCAAACAGTACAGTTACCAACCAGTAACTGCAAAGAACATAATAATTTAGTGGTATTAACATATTTTTTATATTTTTCAGCAAGTGAATTAATTGTAAGTTGTGTACTCTTTATTAATCATTGAATGCTTAGTCTGTAAGTGTTTAATTTGAAACATTACTGATTTGCAATATGTGTTTCAAGTTTAGTGTTTGACTACATTCACTTTCCTTTCTGTCATTATCTGCTGATTAGTTTACCTATAATTGAAGTCAATAAAATCTCCTTAATGTACTGTACTGCTGTGTATCATTAAATATTGGTTGCAATCATGGAATTACTTCAGTGCTTTGGAATTGCAATAACATGTAAAGGATGCTCTGATATTCTCTTTCTTACTGCATAAACACTTAAACATCCAAAACATGAATTAGTAGCAATTTTATTTTAAATCATAATCACAAGTTGTAATGGCACCCCATTACCTTAAATTCTGGTTTAGTTGTAAAATTAGTATGTAGTCAGCAACTGGAATAAACAAGGCATCTTTAAGCAACAATAACACACATTATAAGGAGATTCCTATTCAAATAAAATAGAGCAAATGTGGCAAAGCTTCATCCTCCAGATAATCTGACTCACGCATTTCTTTCTGTCATAGAAGTCTGTGAGGCAGCATAATGTCAGAGACATCTCCAAAACACCAAGCATCTCAAAAATTGTTCAGTAAAGCAAAATGTAAACCATGTGCTAAAGTGTTTTGCTCAATCAAGGTCTTAATTTATCCACATCAGTACAGCATAGTCCCAGAAACATTGTGAATGAAGGTCTCTACATCAGATACCTAAGCTTACTTTAGCAGGTCTCGGAAGGGGTAGGGTACCAGGAGTATGATTCAAAATGGCAGGCTGATCAGAGGGACTGTTCAACTAGCCAACTACAAGAAATGAAGCAGTCAAGGGAAGAGATAGTCACCTTCTGCTTTGCACTCACTAGACCTCATCTAGAATATTGCAACCAGTTTTGGAAACACACACAACCCCCCCACTACAACAAAGACAGGAGTTCAGGGGAAGGCTACCAGAATCAAGATTGTTGTTCACCCTGAAACACAGGCTGAAGGACCAGGTCTTGTTGAGTCTGGAGGAAAGCTGGCTTCAGGCAAACCTAAAAAACAATAAGGAACCACAATGAAAAGTTGGAGCCATGCCCTTGAAAGCACTGAGTGGGAAGAAGACAAGACAATAGTGAAAAGGTGGAAAAAATATCAGACTGGACATAGGGGAAACTTTTTTCTGTACAAGTACAGTGGAGTAGTTTGTCCTGGGAGATTGTGCACTCCATCCTTGAATGTTTCTAAATACCCGTCTGGATATGGCCCTGGGGAAACATGGTCTGATTCTGCAGCTGACCCTGCTTGAATGAGAGGTTGTATGAGAAACCTCCTTGTTGCCTTACAATATGAATTATTGTCTCGTTTGGTGACATGTTTTAAAATTGTGACATTTTAGAAAGAGACAATAAGTACCAACTACAAAAAATAAGTTCAAATTTGAGAATGTCCATAGAGACAGGTAGAGAAAAAATAAGTGCTTACTTTTCCACTGCTGTGAGCTGTCCTACCAGCTGACAAATCTGGGACAAACACTATTGCCATTACTGGACTAAAGCAGGTTTATGTTTGGCTAGCAGGGATTGCTGTCAAGGCATCTTTCATTCTTCTACCTTATTCCAGGTCATAGAATAGGACGGTTTGGGTAGGACACTTTCACATATTTAGTCAGACTTTCTTTAAAACTGCTAAAGTACCAAAAATGAACAGTACCAAAAATTGCATTTAAGCACTCCGTAAGTTATGAGAGTATCTAATGCATTTTAAATCTTTAACTATGAAATTGTTCAATTGATGCACCTGTATAAATATATTGCCACAGGCTATACATTAAATATAAGACCAATGAAGTGGAAAACTGATTTGTCAGTATGATGTGATTTACTGACAGGGTATTTTTCTTCCTCAGTGAAAAATAAAAATGGAAGATATATTCCACGTTATAGTCTGGTAAGGTATTTGAACAATTATTGATGAGCTTAACCCTTCCTGAGGGCTGCTGACATGTAAACTCTAAAAAAAAAAAATATTATCTAAAAAAGTGCTAAATTGGTACTTCTGAAAAGAATTATTTGTGTCTCTTAAATGTTTATAATTGCTCAGCTGAATTCACCTAGAAAATTTCTTCTTTGTTGCAGCCTTTTATTTGGTTTCAGTAGGTCTTCAACTAGCAGAGTAAACATTTTGGTCTGGCTTCATCACAGCTATTTTTGCACAAAATTATTGCTCATAAATTGCTATATTATCCAATAAATGAGAACTATTTCTCTGCTTCCATTCATCAGATAGAAACCAAGAAAAATGGAAAAGAAATCAGATTCTCAGTTATTAGCAGTTACCTTGTCAACTAGTCAACATTTTTTTTTGCCTTTCATGTAGAAGGTAATAATACATTCCAGTCACTCTTCCTCTCATCTGGAATTTTTCTTGACCTCCATGACCTTCCAAAAATGATGGAGTGACTTTGCAATGCCAACATTTTACCCCATTATCAGCCTTGGATGCATCCTATAAACTGCCAACAACATATATCTATAGATATAATTATAACTATTCTATTAGTGGTAGGCTTTATCTTTTCTTCCTGGCATAGATCTGGGCTGACCTTACTGTGAAGACTCAAGAGTGATGTTCTGTCCTTTTCTCTATCATTTTTGACTAATTTGCCAACCTTATTCTGCAGCAGTTACTCAAAAGCTCAAAGTTTCTTCATTATTTGCAAACGATCAGCTCAGCAGAGCATTTCTCCTTGTAAGCAGCACAGTAGTTGCAATTAGGACTCACAACACACTACAAAAATCTCACAAACTTCCTGTGTTCCACTGTGTTGCTTTCTGAGGTCCCCCACAAGAACCAGGACCTGCAGAGCTAATGATTTTCCAACTTGTTACTTCGCTCTGAAGAGTAAGTTAGAACATTCATTCTGACCAAAATAAATACTATAAAGCAGGAAAGTCTGTGAATGAAATTCTGAGCTGTGCACAATATAAATTCTGTCAAACGTAAAGTCAGTCTCAAAAGTGGAGGAAGATAAAAAGATAAAAAGATAAAAAAGGCACATCCTCCTTCCTTTTTCCCTACCTCTGAAATGGGACAGATATACTGAGGATTTCCCTACACCATCCTGAATGCTTTCACTGTACAAGTACTGAGACTATTTAAAGACTACACCTCTTTGAGCACTAATCTTTTTAAATCACTCTCCAATATTGTCAAAACCTAATGCCTGGTAAATATTCTGAAGTTTGTGTTTAAAGCAGAAAGAAACATATGAGACCAGCAACTCAAATAATCTGTCCTCCTTTAAGCAATACTCTGGTATCACCTGACTCCATATGACTGAAAGGGTAAGCAAATGGAACAGGTTTCCAGGGTGACTTATATTTGGAGTTTTAAGTGATGATTCTCACTTTAATTGAAGTTATAGAAACACAATATTTATGCAACCAACAATGACATTTGCAATTTCTAATTACTTAGAGTAAGAATACTAGTTTTAACTTCTAATAACTGGAATCACTTCTACATAGGAAAAGCCAGAGATTATTCTTGGAAAAAAAAATCATAAATCTGCATATGGTTAAAAAGTTTAAATTAAGATTTAACTATTTTAGTCTTTTGTTCAATTTTTCTTGAACAGATCACACTCCAGTTGCATTTTATCTTCTTTCTTTTTTTTATTATTTCACCCCTTTCTTTGTATAATTGCATTTCTATTAGGCAATGCTCTTTTAAAATTTTCTCCACTTAAATAATATCCCTTTCTAAGTCATCTAGTTTCTACTTCCAAATCTCCTGACTAATACATAATAGGAGATTACACCATCTCTTGAAGCCAACTTACAGGCTTACCAAAAATTGCTGGAAAAACTTAGCTTTCTTATTTTTATATGTTTCCCATCTGAAGGTCAATTAATTTTGGAAGCCTTCAGGATCTCATAATATAGATAGGAGATTCTTATGATTTATTTTTAGATGCAGAATTTTCAATTAGATGGTAAGGGTGAAAGAGTCACAGTTGAGGATGTGGGGGTTTCTGTTCTAGTTCCAGGCCTAAAATTATATGATGAATCACCAAAGCAGAAAACTCACTATTTTACTTTCTTATCAGAGCTGTATTCTTCTAAGATGGAAAATGTTACACTAAAAGATGCCAATATCCCTGCTTATTTTCCATGTATAAAACAAGAAAGCACTGTCCTATTCATTTGACTGACACAGGAAGTTTTAGAAAATATTTCAATGATATAAAGAATTATGATTCCACTTTGTTCTTCTGCTGTTTTTTATACCTCTAGACACTTCAAGACAGCATTCTAAGTATATACAACATAGCAGTGGCTCTTGCTCCATCTCTAGAAGGGAAAAATTTGTTGCAGCCCTCCATGATCTAATTGGCAGGGGCAAGGAAGTTGTCACAGGATCACTGAGCACGAATCTGAAGGAGGAAAAGGAAGATGGCTCAGAACAGCCCTGCCCCAGCTCCACGGGACCCCCTCTTTCAATCACCACTTTCCTGCCACAGCACTCAGAATGGCTGAAGCAGGGCGTGCTCATGCCTGACCCTCTGCACAATCAATACTATCTAGTTGCTCGATTTAGTAAATTATTCAGCTAAGATATACTTCATGAGTGAGAGCCACAGGTTAAAGTCTGCCCAAAGCAAAGGTCATTAAAGTGAGATCTTCACTACACTGCCTAGATTTAACTCCTTACACAACTGAAATGAAAATATAATGGTACACTTAATTTTAAGTAGTACCTCAGATTAAATCGGTAGTTAAATAACAGCATTTTTTGGTTCAACTACTGAAAACATATTCAGAAAAGCAAGATGCACAAAAAACATGGAAATGTTAAAACTAGAGGATTTATCAGACCATACATGAAACAAATGCTGCAAAGTAGATCTTCTTAAATTGAATGGAATCGTTGGAAGTAATTATCAAGGCATGTATAAGAGGCTGGGACATGAGATCACCAGGATTTGAATGAGACCTAGACAGCTGGTTGTAGCTGAACATGTAATTCACTTAAATTTCATTGCAGTTAATTGTCATAAGAAATAACCGAGAAAATTGCTTTGTTACCCCCTCTCTGAAAATTACAGTCTAGATGAAACAAATACTTTAAAGACAATGGCTTCTATGAAGGAAGTTATAATTTTAAATAAGGAACTTGCTTATGCAGCAGGACACAAACTACAGCAATTTGAAAAAAAATGGCTTTTGGCTTATGTAGTGATTCTGCCAAGCAAGTGATTTGTAAGGAAATGTAGTATACCTGCTGCAGTTTGTCACTGGCACCATTTGTTTGCAAAATCTATGTAATATAGATTCTACTATATTCTTGAATGGTTAACAGATCAGCACAGAATTTGAGGGAGAAAAAAATCAACTGCACTATGCATACTGCTGTTTTCCATGCAATAGAAAGTTTGGCAAAATATGTTAATATCAAAATCACCAAAAGAGAAGGAGGCACACAGATTTGACTGTATTCACTCTAAATCTGCCAGTTTCAGAAAACCTGCATCTCTATCTTTTCACTACTATCCCAGGGAAGATAATAATGTCAGGGTTTTAAGCCACTATGGTGAACATTAAATTTTAATGTTCTCATGGAGCTTTAAGTGCATTTTTTTTTCTCTAGTTAACAGCAACAACAGAGAGGAAGAAAGAAAACAATAAAAAAATCTGTCTTATCCATCAGTGTGTTCCAACAGGAAGCTTAATCTTTCATGCTCTCCTTAGCTTTTGAGAAGTCTCTTTAAGGAAGTCTTTTTGATCCATTTAAGTACAGCAAGAAATCATGAAGAGGCATTTAAAAATATTGCTCTGGAATTTCCTCTTTCTTTTCTTTTAAAGTTGAAAATGCATTTAGGTTAAAGATTTATTGTTCTACATTCCTGAGCATGCCAGATGGGTTTTAAAGGAAGTCTTGGATTGTTCCTACATGCTGAATTAGCTGAAGCTTGATGAGGCCCAACACTTGCAAGGGAGCACTTGAGGAGAGATTCTGAGGCAGAAAAAAAAATCTCCATGATGAGTAAACTTTAAAAAGCACACCTGTAGGCTGCAGAACCTGTGATTGGAAGATTTAATTTTTGTTTGTGGAGGGTTCTTTAAATTGACTAGATAAAGGTTTGCTAAATGACATTTATTACTGATTCAGTTCTACGTAGGCTAAGTGAGATAAGATCATTATTTCATCTTATCAGAAATCTTCACACCTTAATTTTTGTGAATAAATTAAAAACTTCCCTCACCCCTCTCCTCATCATCTTAATCTCACTCTCAATACCTAAGGATGATCATAATCTTCCCCTCCTGCTGATTTCAGACCCTGTCTACCCTATCTGTTCTTTATAGGATTGCAGTGAAATCTTCTTCTCCTGACCTAATGACGTTGTGTGATGAAATTTCACAGGTATCTTTCTCAAACTTCTATCTACTAATACGTTCTACCTTTCCTCCTACATTAGCCAACACTGCTTGTGTAGCATTCTTGTGAGCTCTTCAGGTCACAAGAAATAGGGAATCCCGAGGGTACTAGCTCTAGATTCTACTCTGACAGAAGGCACATAAATCTTTTCATAACTTCCTGATCACTTTTTGGTGATCACAGCCAGCAGATACAGATTTACTGATATATAAAAAGACTAAGATTTAAATCTAGTCAGCTCTGGCCAGGTGTCATGATTTAAGCCCAGCTGGAAATTAAGCCACACAGGGCCTCTCCTCTATCACTACCCCCTCTGTTGAAAAAGGGAGAAAAGGAAGAGATTATGGGGTGAGATAACAATTTACTGGAAACAGCAATGAGATAAGAAAGTGAGCAGTAAGAGCAGCAATATCAGTAACAGTATTAAAAGAGGGTGATGACATGCAAAATGTTCACTGATTCTGAGGCAACGTGACTGCAGCCAGCACCTCCCCACCACCCCTTCCACCACTTTTTTTTCCCCGACCAGAAAGGGCCATCCACCTCCTCAAAAACAAGAGAGAGTTCTTCCTCCCTCATCCCCAGCAAATGAAAAACAATGGCTGACAATGGGACCAGCGTTACTCCACCACTCCACTCTCTACTCATTACCATGGAAAGGGACCAAGTGCCAGCAGATGCTCCATACCCCACCTTTTTTCTCCATCGAAGACATGCCCTCTTCTTCTTCAAAGTGAGAATCACTTACTTCCCTAGAGATGGTGTGAATGGTATAGAATAACAACCTGTACACCCACATGGCTCCTAAAGTCCTTGGACAAAACTAGGGTATCAGGTCATACAGCATTCATCTAATATTCCTTAAGAATATGACTTTAGTACCCAAATGAGTTCTGCATCAGAATCCTCAACTCCCAGAATGAGAATCTTTCTGTAATTGAAAATTCCAGCCCATCCTGTTTTGACACTGTAGTCACTTAGTTCTAACTAAATCTCTACTATTTTCTTCCAGCATCTATGAAAAATAGATTCTTGGTTCGTCTGAGCATTTTTTACCAAGTGTGGCTCAAGAATTTGGTGACTAGGGCACCTTGGATGTTTTTTCCTTAATTGAAGGTTTTCCTCCAATTCAGTCTCTCTGGAGAATTGGACCAGTGTTTTCAGTGTCTGCCCTTTGTAATCCACACTTGTTCTCTCACTTCTCATTAACAATGTCTTTGTCCCAGCCACCAACCTGTACCTCATCTTCATTTATACTTCTTCTCCTAAAAGTAATTTAAATATCATGATTAGTGATTTCCTTCCAACACATATCTGAAAAGGATTATTTAATGCCTTTCTTTTCAACTGTGGAAGCTTCCCAGTGGTTCACTGTTGAAATATTCACATTTTTTATTCTTCTTTTTTTTTTTTTTCTCTAGGCAATCCCTTCCATGTCAGCCTGTTGAGTGCTTTCAGGTTTGCAGACAGAAGCAAACTTGCAAGACATGCAGACAGCTTGCGAGCTAAAACTCCTGAGCTTTGAGGGGCTTGTTTGCCTGCAGGGTGAACACAGTTCACTGCAGATCTACCAAAGTTCCATTCTGTTAATAAATGTACAGCATGTAGTGGCTAAATGAAAAATGAAATTCAGTAGTAATTCCTGAAGGACCTCAGGGATGAATTACACCAACAGAATGCCAATTTGTATCTTTAATAGGATATTATACTGGTGAAACATCAAAATCATTTTATATGGATGCATGTCACAACATGCTGAAGCATCCTTGTGGTTACAAGAGTAATGTACTCATAACAAAAATCCAAATTTTACCTTTTATCTTTCCAACTTGACTTTATATTTGATGGTACTAAAATACAGCATAGAAAAATCAGATTTTTAGTCAAAGAAAATTCAAGAAATTCTCAAACATAAGAACTCCTAAAAGACATTCCACTGACTCCATTATCAAGGTTTAGAGTTGCCCTATCTCCTGGAAGAATTACCATGACTACTTTAATGTGTATTGCTTCTGGTGGAGACATGTGGCTTTGCTAGGCTTTTTCTTATTTTATTTTCTTCAGCTGTTTTATGTATGCAGCCAGTTTTGAGGGAGATTTTGGTCACCTTTCAAGTAGTCATCCTACATAAGTTGGCAATATTAACAACTTCTCATACCCTGGGTACTGATACATTTGGATATAAGCTAACTTTAGGTGGCAGCAATGATGGATAATTGACTTAAAAATTAGTTTACCAGTGTGATGGGTAACCCCAGCCAGCAACCAAGCATCCACATTGTTGCTCTGTCCCACCCTATCCAGCAGGCTGGGAGAAGGAATACAAAGAGCAAAAGCAAGAAAACTCATGGGTCAAAATAAAGACAGATTAATCAGTGAAGAAAAAAAGGAGGGGAAAAAAACCCCATGCACAGGAAATCACTCACAACTCCAAAGCCCCAGCTTTTATTGCCACAAGCCAGATTACATGGTACAGAATACCCTTTTGACTTAGGTCAGTAGTCCTGGCAATGCCCTTCCCAGTCTCTTGCCCACCCCCAGCATACTCAATTAGGCAGAACAGAGAGAATAAAAAAAAAAGAATGCCTTGCCAATGTGCAAACCACTGCTCAGAGGTAGCTCAGAAATGTTTATCCACACTGGTTTAGCCACAAATCCAAAACACGGCAGCACACTGACTGCTATGAAGACAATTTAACTCTAACCCATCCAGACCCAGTACAATCTTCTAAACCAGCACCACTATTTGCAAAGATTGCAGGTACTGTACTGATTTTCTATCCACTGATCTTCTATCCTGTAATATCAGAAAAATTTAAGTTATAATTTATGCTGACACTTGAATATTTTTTTTTTTTTTTTTTTTTTTTTTTTTTGGATTGACACCATTTAAAAGGGAGCATAAACAAAAAGAAAAAGTTGCAGTTGTGGAAAACATGAAACAATTTTAGCACACTGAGATTTTGGGGGGAGGGGGGATTCTGCTCTGATTTGGACCACAGTTTTAAGATCAGTTTTGTCTACTCAGCATGAAAACAGTATCATTCTCTCAGAACCCACCAATTAAAGTTCATCAGGGACATTTTCTAGATTATTACATCAGCATTCCAGCACACTACAGCTGCAAGCACAGCTTCAGCAGCACTTTCCACAGATCTGCATTTACAGTCAACAGTCACATGAAGTTACTGCTAGATTTCAAAATCAAAAAATTCTCTTTAGTTGTTTTTTATCTAATAAGGAAAAATTTTCAGTTGTTTCCTCTTAACACTGAAATTTAGCTCCTGGAGGCTGTAAGTGAATGACTCATTAAGTTCATGCTTATAGTACTTACACTCTTACTTCAATCCATAACCCTGGAGGAGAAAGGAAGAAGAGGCACCCTCAAGGTTTATTTTGAATCCAGTCTAGATTAATAATATGCAGAGACCATTGCTATACCAACAGCTATTGAATAGTAACTGCAATTAAGTAGGTCTTTTCTTAGCAGGTATCTGTCCTTGCAATTAACTCTTACCCATATTGTAAGTCTCAGGTGAGTATATAAGAAATAGGGACAGGTTATGCCATTACCCTAGGGGCTTGTATGTCCTAAGATTATGAATTTGCCTTTTGAATGCATTACAGTTCAAATTCAAACTGCAGTCTGTTCTCTGATTAATCACTAGACTGGAAAATTTAAGTTGTGGACTTTTTGATTAAACAAAATGAATTAGATTTCCACTAAACCAAAACAGGACTAATTTTTACTACTTAGCTTCATCAGGGCTAAAAACAACTCCAGTCTTCCTCTAATGTGGACACTGTTTTAAAAATAATGAAACGAGTATTAAAGATTAGTATTTCAGATAAATAAGTAAATTTGGGTTATTTTACCCAATAAGTCTCTGGTGCAGACAAATTTTTACATTTAGACAAGTATGGCATTTTATGTAGCAAAGGAGAGATTAAACCTAAAAAAATTTAAGGTGTACTTTAGGATGAAAATCTAAGCATGGTTTTGACTGATTATGATTATATTATTTAGTTGTTCCCTTGCATAGAAAGGATATAATAATTAGTATATGGAACCTACCATTTGTGGGAGAAGGTAGGTAGCAGGCAGTATATGGTCAGCAGGGAATATTCTTACAGTTTCAAAACAAAGCAGAAATATTCTCTTTGTCATAACTTCCAGGGAATGCCTAGAGAGTACAGGCCACTGGCACCTCAGTTACCACCTTGTTTCTAATGGCTCTCTTAGAAATGTATTCCTTTGAGATGCAACAGAATACATTCACAGAACTATGGACTGGTTGGGGCTGGAGGGAAGCTCTGGACGTCATCTTATACAACATCCCTGCTCAAGCAGAGTCAAATTTTCAGACACTGTTTCGAGCAAGAGAAATAGTATTGCAAGAAAAGGACCATCAACACTTCTGCTTTCCTCTCCTACTTCTGAATTTCTCATAAAGAGGTGTAAAAAGCTAGACAGAACTAGAATAGGGAAGTTTTAAATATGAAAACATTATACAGTTTTTCTTCCACTTATTGTGCTGAAACAACTCCAGCTACTCTGGTACTTTTATCCATATCCTGGTTAAATGGGAAAAAAAAAAAAAAAAAAAAAAAAAAAAAAAAAAAAAAAGGTAAAAATAATTATTGTTATTGTTTACCATTATGAGAAGAGGGAAAAAAAAAGTTGACAAGAGAATGGAAATAAGATGGGCAAGATAAAGGCAGTTTCATAAAGCAAAGGCAAAGGTGATGTTTGAAAGCAGAGTAAAAGATTTATTCTTTACTTCCCATCAGTAGGCAATGCCCAGCCACTTGCCTAGAAGCCAGGCTTCAGTGCAAGTAGTAGTTACTCCAGAAGACAGAAGCCATAAGTAACTAATTCCCCTTGCTCTCCCCTTTCCTCCTTTCTTTCAGCTTTTATTGTTGAGCAGACACCATACGGTGTGGAATGCCCTTCAGTCAGTTTGGTCAGCTCTCCTAGTTGTGTCCCCTCCCAAGTTCTCCCCATGCCCAGCCTACAGATGGGGAGACAGGCTGATGCTGCACCAGCACTGCCCAGCAGCAGCCAGAGCACTGGGGTGTTAGCAGCACGTTTCCAGCTCCCAGGGCAAAGCACAGCACTGTGAGAGCTGCTGTGGGAAAATGAACTCCAGCTCAGCTAGACCCAATACACTTACACTTGTTTTCTTCCCTTTTCTGTGCCCAGCAGCCACTGAAGCATAAGTGAACACCAGTGATATTATTGTATTACACCTTTCTGAACATCACCAGGTTTATTCTAAGTGAAATTTTTAAGAAGTGAATTGAGGGGCATGAATATTTAGTATGCAAAGTGAATATTTTCTGGTTTGTTTTGTAAAGTATGTTCTGATTTCTTTAAATCTGGTTTATCATATTAGAAATCAAATTTGAGAATTTGTGTTGTTCCTGTGCTGCCATTTTTTCCTCTCCATGTGGCAGTAGAACTTATTTCCAGTTTAAAAAATAGTGTGACAAGCAATATTGAAAGCTAGTGTTTGTAACATTTGAAATTATCACAGCATAGAGTTCTACATTTTGTATCAAAAAATCTGCCATTGAACTTGGTAGTGTCCCTTAGACAACATCTATTTGAAGCCTTGAGATGTAGCAACAGCTACAGAATTAAAAATAAATTCTGAGGTCAACAGTATAGAAAACATTTTAATAACACCTAAAATAATGTATATTAATTCTTTACTAAACATTACATTTAGCCATTGCAGAAACTAGTAGGATAGCAATATGTCTTTCAAAGGTAAATAACCATACTATAATACAATGATATGTAAAACATTTTAAAGTATAGTTGTTGAGTCCTAGTATTTATGAGATAAAGAAAGCTAAAGCATTATGCTATAAGGGAAAAGAAGTAATTTAAAATATCAATACTTATTGAAATTCCTAAAATAGTAGGCTTCATATGAAGTGGTCTGAGCCTGTGATGTATTCGAAGTCTAATATAGCCACATTATTTTTTCTTTAGTAAACATAATTAAATATGTTGTGTTCCACACAGCGATCATAAAAATGCTTATTCCATGTTTTACATATTAATGCTGAAGACTTGTCATGGAAACCAACATGCTGTAGCAAACCAAACCTAAAGATAGTTTGGGTATTTTTTCAAATGACATTGGAAGATAGGGTCACTACAGATACACATATGTACTTTTAAATTACATTGAAGATAATTTTAAAGGCCTTTGACTATGACTACGGTCTGTTAATGCTATAACTTTTTAAAGGTCTCTCAGTTCCCATACCTCTTTGTGTTTCAAGTTGAAAATTCATCAGAAAAGAGGACAGAGAAAATGAAATGCTGAACAAATGCTTTGGTCATTAAATTGTCATTTTCCATGTATCCCTGTCTACAGCATTGTGTGATAGCCATTTCCCTGAAGGATTTCAAAATCACTCACAGTAAGGACAGCTGCTGACATTCGATAATGTAAACATGCAGAGAGTGGAATATTCTAATATTGCAACATATATTATTGTTCCTTGTGTTAGCATGGTAGCTAGAGACTGTGGCTGTGACTAATCACTCAGGAGACAGGTGTTCATTAATTTCAATCATAATTCACTAACAAGACTAATTATTAAAAAAAATTAAAAATTAAAAGGTGAGAAAGGTAGAGAGGCAAGGTAAGGATAGTTGTAAACAAAATAATTTGCTATCTCAAGACAGATAGTCTTAAGTTTAATATTTTGTATAAATGGACAATCTCAGAAAGACTAGCTTTTAAAAATAGCTCATTGAAATATTTCAGCTCTTTGATTCAACACTTGACAAATGGAACAGACATGATTAGTTCTGGTCTGCAAGTGTGATGTTTGCATCAATTTTCTTTTGCTATGTGTATCATTGCTGAATTTCAAAATGGAAACTGTCATTAACACTCCATTCCTTCATACTTCCCACCCTCAACCATAATTTCACCAATTGCCTTTTTTAATGAAGAAAAGTGATGAAAAATAGTGAGCTGTCAGCAGCTGTTTTTCCAGCTACAGATCTATGTATGCAACCACATATTTATTATTCATCTGTTCTTCTCTCCCAAAGTGTCTTTAAAAATAACAATTTATTTTTGAACTACTTGTAGCAATATTTAACCACTGAACCCTTTAATTACTTAAACTACTGACAAGAAGGGCTCACTCAAATGCTGAGATAATAGTTTTGTACACGCAAGCTGAATTAAAAAGGTAAATGAATGAACCTTTCAATTTTTAATAACCTGTCAGTTTTGAGTAGAAGCTGAATTTTCCTAAATGGAAAAGATGCCACATAAATATATACATAGGTGTGTGTGCAGGTATGTATATACATACAGAATTATCTATATCCTTCACCAAGTATTTTGTGTTCAGCTTTTTTTTCAGCTATGCCTCATCATATAAAAGCTTCACATCTAAACTAAGCTGGTCACCTACGTGGCTTCCTGGTACACTGAAAGAAACTGTCACCTGCAAAGGACATGTCACATGACTTGTAATCCTAATTTAGCACAGCATTGAATGCATACAAAAAGGGATTTAATTTTCCCCTTT
The DNA here is from genome assembly GCA_032173965.1 of Sitta carolinensis. NCBI lineage: Eukaryota > Metazoa > Chordata > Aves > Passeriformes > Sittidae > Sitta > Sitta carolinensis. Next base: position 30,489,182 of record CM063285.1, read on the forward strand.
AGCCAAAGATGAATCCTAGATTTCTTTTCTACAATAGACACTTTCTTTTAGAAGAATAAAATACTGGGAGAACCCCACAGCATTGCTCAGAAACATAGAGCCAAAAAGTGAATCTGTAATATGGTCAGGAACACTTCCCTAAATCTTTATACTTTTCTTGTCTCTTCAACCTAGTGTAAGTCTGTTTTGGATTTCATCAGTGTTGTATTATTTATAAGAGCCAAATACTCAGGATACCATGAAAACAAATGGAACTGAAAAGCAGGCATACCAATTTCTATTCCAAGTTGCAACTTGATGCAAAATTTCTTTATGAAGAAAGCAGATTTAAGATCCCTGTGCATGTCACATGGGACTCTTCAGAAACATCAAAGCAACAACCCCTCTGGACTAGGACTTGACAGAGAGAAAGGGAAGCCAACCATGCAGTCTGCCCTATGCAGTCCACAGCCCTCAGGCTACAAAGAATTCAGATCCACTTTGTTCCTTCTGTCTCGCAGGACAAGCATGTGTTCTTACTAGCTAAAACCCACATGATCTTCAAGCACCAGAAGCCCACAAAAACGACTTCTTTTTTTTCACAGAAATCACTTTTCACCCAAGTTTTCATGAGATTCAAACGTGTTCCATGCTAACACCCTATTTATTTACCATTTCTCTCTCTCTAGTGAGAAAATAATTCTAGTAATAGTAATAATAATGTCATGAGAGACATGAATGATTCTAGGGTCTTCTAAAGTATACTTTTCCTACTAGAAGTGATAATTTAGAATAGAAGTGATGATTTTTAAAATAGAATATAGAAAAGTGTGCCCTAGTTAATTTACAAGATAAAAAACAGAAAATATTTTATAGATAAGGAATAGTTTGTTCAGATTTAAGTACATAATGGAGACTGAACGTTATTTAGTTGTCTAAATTATAGATTACCCCATCTTTGACCTCACAGACACTTGAATTTCATCGAGGTCTGATGTCCTCACTGCTCAAATGTCTCATTTTGAACATGATGCTTTCCCTTACCTAACTAATTAACTGTAGCATTATGTTTGGCGTATTTCCTAAAACCATTCCTATGAAAGAAGACATCTTGTAAAACTCTTCCAAATAGAGAAAAGAAGGTGCAAGAAGGAAATGTGGTGTTGCCATTTCAATCAGCTGGGAACTAGGAAATTTCCCCGGAGCTGAAGAACTGGGCTTCAGCTACTTTCTTAACAAAGCATCCACTTCATGAGGACACGGCAAATTTCTTTCCTTTCTGCTCATTCCATCTGTCTTGGATGTTAAAAATGGGTTCAAATCTCCTCACCAGGAGAACAATCTCTTCCTTTCACCTTAGAAAAGATCTTTACAGTAATCTGCCAGAGAAAAGGCAGTCTTCCAGGTCAATAGAATTTTGTGAGAAAGGGATGAGTGATAACTAACTCCAAGATAATTTTACAGCTGTGAGCCAGAAATGGACAGAAGTACTTCTGTGAATTTTAAACTGTGCATCAGAGAATACCTTAAACACATCCTTCAGAATTCCCTACTGACTATTTACAGTATTTTATATTTAGATCGAGGTTCAGCTTCATAACTTTATGGTATGTATAAATGTCCAAGTAAGGAACAAAGTGACTCAGTATTCCTGTTATAGTACACACAGACAGACAGACTACACTATACAAGTAGATTAATTTTTGAGTGATCTGATTTACACCCCCATAGAACATGTATTTCTTCACTATCTACAGAGGGAGCCTACAAATCTAGGAGATTCCTTCTTTATATGCCTAATCTAATCTTCTGAAATACAATGAGTATGGATTTGGTTTTGCAAGATTTATGTTTATCTCTTTTCAATACCTAACTTATACAAAATTGAGTCAAGTCATTCGTGCCTGAGCTCTAGGTTACATCAGCCAATCTTTCAAACAGAAGTGCTGGTAGAACTAGCAATCATATTCTACTTTGCTGAGACTGGATCCAGCCTGTTAACTCAAAGACGGAAATGAGGATGAAATCAGAAACTATTTGTAAGTGAAAAATGCCAGCAAAATCTGCTAGGAATATTAATGATGAATATGTCAACCAGTTCTAATAAACATAATAAAGAAAAGCCTGGTAAAAACTGACTACACAACATGCAATTAAATATAAAACTATTAATGAATTTCAAGTTTTATGTTCCAGATGAGAGAACCCACCGTTACAGAAAAACAGCTAATGACACATTTGCATTGTTCTCCAAGGATATTTCTTCTAATTAAGCTTTAAAATTCAGTGTAATCAGAGAAAAAAAAAAAAACACTTGAGAAACAATTTTTTGAAAACAAGGTGTTCACAATGTAAATAGCTAGAAGATACATTAAAATAAGAAATAACCAATTATTTTTGCAATAAGAGACTGCTACTTATAGTTTACTTTTTGAACAGTCAAGTATCTCTCTAAAAAAATACAATTTTTTTTACATGAAAATTAAGGATATTTAAATTTTTATTGCACTAAAACAAGATCCCTCTTTCAACTGATATATCTACACGTTATGCTACCACAGTCATAATTTATCTTGATCTAAAACAAAGAAAAACATTCAGTCAGAAATACAGATTTTTTCTGGAAATGTGTGCAGCATCCTGTAACAGAGAAGAAAGCTTCAGTCCATTACTACAGAGAAACCAAAGAGCAGAAGCAAACAAAAGAAGCCAAATTCTAAGAAACATCAATTTTCAAAGAGGGTGCCTGCAGAGATATGCAATCCACAATGTGGTTTTATCTTACAGTGCGGCCTGAGGAGGGGACAGTTTCAGGGCGATAATATGGCTCCAAATTACCACAAATATATTCCAAAATCCACTGACTCCATCAAAATGGGTTTTGCATATATATTCATACTTGCACTAGAGAATAATTTTATGAGATTCCAGAGGAGACAAAAAGGAAACAAAGGAGACATAAGGAAGCAACATATGCATATGCATGTCCCGGTGACACAACCAGGCCACTTACTATCCAGTCAGAACTTTTTTAATAGTTTGTTCCAGAATAAAGTAGCACCTTCCTGGCAAAGGTTTGTGACCAATAACAATGATGGCACCATGTTTTAAGATTTGTAATACATTGTACAAGAATTCACTTATTTTTCAAGACAATATTTTACTAAATTCAGCATAGTTTTATCAACAGAGCTTTATGTATTCAATCACTGCCTAGTAAGTATCATGTAAGTCTTGCTTAAATCTCATACTGGACTTTTGCATAAGGCTGAACACAATTCTCTTAGATCTCGTTTTTCTATGAGATCTCTTTTTGGCTAGCACTCCAGAAAGCTTTAAGTGAGGTTTTCTAGTTCTCATTGTGCCTTAGTAGACTAACCTCTAGATGGGAGAAATCCTTGAGGGAAAACACAGATATGCATACACACATTCCTAATGCAGGTATCACCATTCCTTCTACAAAATGCAGTAACTGGTCACATACTGGCAGACACAGAATTCCCTAAATTAGACACCTCCTGGTTTTGCTATTAATAGCTTCAATATAAATGAAAGCATAATCCATATCTTCCCTATGTTCCAGCAAAAGTTCTCTCTACTTCACCTCTTCTCTGAGTCTTATTTAAGTTGTGAAGAATAGAACCTATTTTTCTGAGGATACAGCACTCAAAGACAGCTCTAACTAACAGAACAACCAGCCTTAAAAATAAGAATATATATATATATATATATATAAACCTGTTAGACATAGTATTTTACATTGCCCAGGACTATGCCTAGGTTTCTCATTAATAATTCAGAGTGTAGCTGACCTGAAAGTTGGCATGGCCACTGTGTATGTCTTCAAACCTTAGCAGTTCTGAAGACATAGCTTTACCTCATCATATTTGCTCACAATAGGCTAGTTGTACCTAGAGATCCACAGAGATTAAAACAAGTACAAATCTTCATTTTCTATACACCTGTAATGGGAAATCATTACCCTCATCAGGTACTTCTTCTCTTTTGTGTTTTAACTTGAAGCAAGGGAGGTGTCACATGAGAGACAAACTTGTGGATAATTATTCAATTAATTTACCCAGAATAGTAACAGATTGGTGCTAACTAGCTCTGTTGTATGTTCTATCTGTTCTCCACCAGCTCAAAGAAGACTTTTAAATTGAATGGGAAAACAAGGGTTCAACCATCTGTGTGTTTAGTGTTTTGTTTTCCCTTAGCTAATTTACCATCATGCATGTGGTATGCAAATGAACTTAACTGGACATTTACTATCAAGTTCATAATAAGGTGATTCTCTATGGTACATTTAACAGAATTAGTAGCTTAGAAATGCATATGGTTCCCTATTAGCTTCAACCTTCAGTAGGTAAAGGAAATTCAGGTTTTTAGACCATATCACCATAAAAGTAGATCACTTCTTTTCAATAAAATCTCTGTCTGAGAAGCTCACAGACAAGTAAATTACTTAAACTCACTGACATCAAAACTAATTGAAGAGTGATGGTATGGTGAAATCAGGAGCAATTAGGTAGCTGTGTAGACTTGAGGCAAAATTAAAAATTAAGGTTATCAATACAATTTATTAGTACTTTTTCAGCAAGCCAGTGCACTGCAGTAACATTTTCAGGTATCTAATTCAACAAATACATAATGTGTGTAATTTTTTCCTGAAATTATTGAAACTTTCAAACACTTAAATTGATGTTTAGCTTGGTAGAGTAGTATCACAAATTGCAGAAACATTTACACTAGATGAAATTAATGTTAATTTGAAAAATAACAAGTTTTTATTACTTAAGTTTAATATTTTAAATAATTACTAAGCCAAATAATGATAAGAGAATTGTGCTTTCAGACTAAAAAACAATTGGGGTAGGAATAAGATGAAACTACTTGCATTCCTGGTTTCTTCATATGCTTTTTATGTAGATAAGCAGTCTTCATTCATTGTACATTTGTGTCTAAAACGGCTGTCTCTGAGAGGCTGTGTGCTTCCACAGTCATTCTTGACTGTGAAGAAAAATATGCTTCAGTTTTTCTCCATATGACTTTGCCTGATGTGCAAACATAAGGCGTAATTCAGCTGCTCACTTCTCAGCTGTGAAGGGACTTTGCTGCCATTGCTGCAGGGAAAAATAAATTAGTCACAGATTATATAGCTGTTAATAAACAGCCATAACCAACTGGTTAAAGGGAATCTTCTGGGGGAAAAAAATCCTTTGAGAGTGTTTTTGCATAATGGATACAAACTGTACATGGCTACAAGGTAGCTTTCGGTGAGGGACCCTGGGTGTGAGAATCCCCTCTGCACCTTCATCAGCTGCTGAAGGCAGAGAACTGGGGCAATGAGAGGATGCTTAGGATGATTTGTTTGTTACTCTTGATCTGCTCTTTAAGACTTCTGCATATCTGGCATTTGCAGCCAGAATATCTTCTAGTCTGTGAGACCCTGAATTTGCTGTTGAAAGACAGTAGGTCATCCCTTCACTAAAATGTTTTTTAAAAGCCTCCTTTACTAACCCTCTCATATTGTCTAAGCATATGCATTTATACTAAAACATGAGGCGAGACCACCTTTTCTTAGATAGGGGCTAGTCTTTTATCCTTATTCCACCAACCATGTCCCTTAATCCTTCTGTCAGTCACACCAGGTAAGACATGTTCTAATGCAAAATGTGCAAATAAAAATTAAACAAATTAAAGTCTCTGTGAACTGTCTTGAGGAAAAATCCAAATATGTTTGAACTACTTCCTGCCCTCATTCACATTCTGAAAAAGAAAACTTCAGCAATGTGGCATAGCATTATTAAAATTCACATTGCCCTGCAATGATGTATGTGAAATATAGATATTATTATTTTTCCCTTTCATATTTGCTAAGACAAAATGTGGTGCTACATCTCCTATGTCTTAGCAATCTGTCATTTCCTGCATCCTCTCTGCCAGGTTCCCTTAACTGCTTGTGGGTTTCTTAAACTTTCCTTGCAACTTCTTCTACTCAGAAAACTTTCTAAGCAAGATAGAATAAAAGCCTTTTTGTGGTCCTTCCAAGACTCCTTTTGAATTGTTTTGTCTTTGGGTCCTACACAGCTCTGAAGATGAGATCACCATTACCACTCTAACCAGTATTAGCACCTTGGAGTCCCTCTCACTGTATCTACCTGTTCCTTCTCTCTAGTGAATATTACCTAAAAATTATCCTTTCACCATACTTGAAGACCACCTTATGGAGATGTGAAGTGTCATTGGCAGATTGTACCAAGAACCTAAACAAGTTAATGGGAAAAGTTAGTATTGGGAAAGGACATGAAAGAAAAGGAAAGCAAGTGCACAGATGATGCAAACAAAGTATGAGGAAAGGAACTGGAGTAAATATCTGAGCAAAGAAAACAATGTCCTAGGTTAAAACTGTGAAGACCATTTAGGCAGAACTGTGAGAACCTCCTGTGGGCTTCAGATTCCCCCTTTCTAACAGAGCTATTATTTGCAGGAACTCTGTGTCTGCTCCCAAAGACAACTTTTCTGGGCACAGCACCTACTAATTCCCTTTCAGCTGAGCAGAACTAGATTTTTTCCTTCAGAAAGTTGGTCTGAAGGAAGCATAAAGGCCCCAGAGGACGAAAAACTCCCCCAGATATTTCTGGATCAAGAAACTGGGGAAATAAATAACCCAATCCAAGTTGCAGTTTCCCCCTCCCACTTTTTTTACAGTTTGCAGTTGCTTTCCTCTCCAAAAGAAAGGTAATAGTCTTGGCATAAGAAACAGACTATAAAAAATGTATTCAACCCAAATTCTAAGCTTCCTCAGTGCCAAATCCTCATTTAAGGAAACATATGTGCAAGCTGGAATAAATTTTACTACAGTTAAATGGAGGGAAATCTTCTTAAGGCACACCAGTCAGGCTTGAGGCAACATTTTGGATTCACTGTGATGAACCCTGCTTCTGTGACTTGGAGGCAACGTTTACCTCCTGATTGGAAACAGCTTGGAAGTAATTTCAGACAATCTTCATGATACAAGCACCCTAGAACAAGAACTAGAACTGAGGCATCCAAAATCTTCAGGAAATTTTCTGAGTAGATTTCTAGATTCAAAACATGCATGTATAAAATCCTAAAGCTCCTAGCGGCAAAATCTAGAAATCTGATTTTCCAGCTGAGAATATCTATAGAATCATCACCTAAGAGCTACTGTTGACAAGGTGTTTGAGACAAAACTTTTTTATCAAGCTAGGTGTTTTCATTCACACCTTCTTTGCCAGTTTCACTCTCACAGATAACATATAAGTATCTCTTTTTGATAGGAGATCAATGAAGCACACAGTTCCAAGTACACTCAACATCCCAGTGATTAAAGTATTTTTGATTTTCTTCTCTAATTCTTCATTTTCAACTTCAATCCAGCACACCTTCACATAAGCTGAAGGACCTAACAACCAAGACATTGATGATCCCTCTAGAACGAATTTTTAGAGATGCTCTGCAGTCTACAAATAAATACATATTTATAGGCTAGAAGGGGAAGAGAGAGGTGATAGACTGACACAAAGGATTATGGAATTGGTCAGGATACTCCTGTGGGAGAGTTCAGTTCAAATCCCTGCTTCAATAAATATTTATTAATCTATACCATGGGAACAGATTGGAAAACAATGGGTGCTTGCTGCAGAATACCTTGACTGACAGTTATGACATTCCTCCAGACTTACTGTGAAGCAACATAAACTAATTCTTACTGTCTTAGGATGGGATGAAGATAGTATGGAAATGTGTTTTAAAGAGAATACTACATGAGAGCAGACTCCAGAGCTCAGTTGCTCTGGTGAAAGTAATTTCTTAACTGTCTTTGAGTAAATGGCCATAGGCCCTATTACTCCCTTCAGTGTTTCTTTCTGTCTAGTTTACGTTCTTCGGCTTTCAAATTTCTGTGTTTTTTCTCTTGGGCAACTAATTGTCTCCAGACAAGAAGATCTTACTGCAGATAAGGGTGCCCAACCTAAGGCTGTAGTATTTTCAATGTTACAACATCTAAATAATTTTCTCAATCTAACCATACCTGTTTTGGTTAGAATGGATATTATTGACGAGAGATTTGTTGTGTTCATCCAAAAATTTAAAAATGTAAAAATAGGTTTACACCAGATATTCAGAAATCTTCTTGTTTGCTATTTGGAATCCTGCACCATTCCTAGCAGAATTACATCCCTCCAGGAATTATTCAACCAGAAAAAAAGTAAAATCAGTTTTTGACTCCAAGCATGCATGAGGTGCTAGTCAGATTTTCAGTTCTTGTTTGTTTCAAGTTCTAAGGCTCTTGAGAAAAGAAAACTGAAAGGAAAACATGCAGACTAACATTACATAAAAATATTTTCTACAGGTTAAATTGAAGACAAGAAGATGCCTCCTTCACTCTTACAGTGTTGTGAGCTTTGTAGGCTCATATAGGCTTCATGTTACTACTAGATTCACAACCACACACACGTGTCTTATCTTTTTAAATAAGTAAGATTTCTTTTTGCAATTCACTGCATTCATAATTTCTCTGCCTTTACAGTGAAGGATCAGTGCCACCTACAGACGGGGATCAGAGTGGAGTCCAAATTAATGTGAAGGAAAGTAAGAAAGCATCTTAAATGTTAAATCCTGAACTTCTAGTTAAAACAATCCCTCAGTAAAGAGCAAAAGCTGACATCAAGATTCACAGAAATAAGCAGATCTTTTTTATCTGCTAATACTTACTGATCACAAGCATTTCCTTAACAAGTCACTACAAAAGATGAATTCTGGAAGCTGCATTTGGCTGTCTCACATTTCCAAATGCAAATCTCATGCATGTCTGAATAAAGCAGAATACACTGCTGTCAGCTCCTATTCTGTGCATCTAGCTAATTTTGGTTGGTTGTTATCTGAGTCAGTTCAAAGGGGAAGAAGTCTTCCCCCTCAATTATGAGTGCCAATTAGATTCTGGTTTAATGATCCAGATACAATTAAACCCAGCCAACTTCTCACCCTAAACTAGACTGTATTAAACCAAACCTAAAACTTCAGAAGAGATTACCGGAGGGGTGTCAGAGCAGAGCTCATTAATCAAGCTAGTTTAACTCTTGGCAGTGTCATGGTTTCTCTTCCTTCTGGAGAAAGGAAGATAGCAGCAAAGGGGACTATTCTAATCTCTTCAAACCCAAACCAGTTTGCTTACCCTTCTGCCTCTGTACATATATAAATCCATACAGGCATCCATGTGTAAACATGACTAACAGTGATGGAAAGGCATTAAATATTTACATATAAATAATTGTGTGTATGTGTGTGTGTGTGTGTAGGAGAGGCTAATCTAGCACCACTGATACAGCACAGAAAACACACAATTCACCCACCTCACCAAGAGACCTGTGGCCATTGTAGCACAGAGGCTTCAGTTCAGAGAGGAGTGGCTGCTGTAGATGTGGAGAAACAAATGATTGCTGCAGCCTTTGAAAGCCAGCACATGACTCATTGCTGGTGATGGATAGAAGAAACACAGCACAACTAAGGCTCATGAGAATAAGGAAATCAAGCCTTTTATTTCTTCTTTTGCTGTACACTTCCTGCATAACCTTGTTGCCAGTCTCTCAGAGACTAAGTTTTGCTATGTGTTAAAGAGGGTTAGTAGTACTTACTTACCTGACAGATATGAGATTAGGTTAAACCAGCTAAAGCCCAGAGACTCTCATAGGGAGAGTTCATTTGTGGAAGTAGTTATTAACTACCAGTGTTGTATTGGCATATTGCAGGCAAACTCAGCAGCTTTGGGGATTTTAAAAGAGGAGAGTAGGAAGTTATTGCTGACCTCCCCTTTTAAATCTTACTTCAAACTTTGACCTTCTGTTTCACTTAATAGGGCGAATATTGTTTTATGAGTTGCCAGGAATTTCTCCCAAATTATTTATTACCATCATTCATTTTACCCAGAAACAGTCTGAGCACAAAAAGAATGAAGAAAAACAGGCCCAAAGATCTGCTGTGTAATGTAACACAGCAAACTGCTAAAAAAGTGATGAGATTCTGCTGTAGCAACCATGTTTTATGCACTTCCTTTTTATTTTTAATCTTCTCTTTGAATAAAAAAAATCAAATAAATAATTAAGACATAGAAAACACTTTCTTAAAATGACATTTTATACTTTCTCAAAATGTTAAAAGTTTTAAGCAACTTTATTTTGAAAATCTGATTTTTTTTTTTTATCTATGCCTTTTTAGAGAGATGCTCAACTATTAGCTCCCATAATCTTAAAAAATAATTAAATTCCTTAAGTGACCTTTCACATTCTGTGGATCCATGTTATTTGCAGTAGCAAAATATATAAAATATAATTTAGCTATCTAAACCCCAATCAACATATCAGTAGATTACTCTGTGTAATTAAAATAGATGTTGTATATTTTCACAATTTAGTGAATTACAATTTCAAAGGTTATTAAGTATCTTCATAGCCATCTCACAAATAACAGTTAAAATAAGTTAAAGTGTCTTGTACTTTATAACTGGATCAAATTGATTTGAAATAGCAATTTCCAAAAGCTCTGCAGAACTGATGTAAATCAATTATTCCAGATGAATGAAACTCACAACCTGCTCATCTATCTTGCAGTAAGGGAAAGTTCTTCATTTATTATCACCAGTGTCTGCTCTTGAACTATGCACTCCAATTTTTCTACTTTTGGATGATACACTATTAGGAAAAAATTCAAAAAACAATCCAGGTCTTTAAAAAATATTTTACTTACGACAGCAGACATAATTGTTCCTCAGTAAAAAGAAATTGGTTACACTACAACTCCTACATTCTGATTTTTCCTGCCAGCACATTACAAGGTTTAGACCAAACAGCTATCCCACTGTCCCAGTTATTCCTCTATACAGTAGAAAACCTAGTCTTTAAATCAAAGAGAAATCATTATTTATTTATGTTGACCAAGTACTCTAGAAAGTGTAAGGTTTGTTATTCAGACCAAGTATCACCACAGTGATACTGTGCATTCAATATTTCCTTATCCTGAGCACTTTTGCATTTTTTGAACAATATATGCCATGGGAATTTGAGGGGGAGGGGGAAGAGGCATGGAGAGGGAGAAGGGCATACTTCAGAATTGAACTAAATCTAAGCTAAATAAGCTTTATTTAAATGTTATAGCTTAGAAACATTGCTAACACCAGAACCTTATTCTGCAGTGAGTGTTATATGACTGCTAGATGTTTATTTTACCCATTTTTTCATCTTCTACATCTCATTTACTTTTAGTCTGACATCCTCATTTAGAATTACATCTGCAGTTAGAACCTCTTTTGATGCAAGTCTTAATTACGTTAAGGTTTAGAAGTAGAAGTTTAAGTCCAGATTTTGGGTTCTTTAATGGATATGTTCGTTATTTATGGATATTTCTATACCTCTCATCAAAGTAGATTCTGTATGCCAGAAATTCAATCTGGACTATAACTCATTCCTACACACCCTCCCAGGTTCTACTAACAAATTCCTTTTGAATGTTAATCTCCTGTGAAGTTTTGTACATTTTGTTATAAAATTTTAACTAAAATAATGTTAGCCTGTTTTGCTTTCCATTAGTACGAAAAGAAGAAGGAAACATAGAAACGCCGCCCTGAAACAAATCTACCTTTTCCCTGTGGAGCGCAGCGGAGGCTCCTGCTCCGGCTGGGTCCCGCGGGCCCGGGGCCGGCTGCAGCACACTGAAACCCGACTCCCAAAATCGTTTGACCCATGTAAATATACGGCAACACGTTATTTCAGGACAGACCCATTCAATGCATAATGGGTCAGGCTGTTCAATGCATGTGTCTCTTCATCTGTAAAATCAGATGCTAATAATATTCTCTAATTAAACAGACACAGACTCTTTAAAAAGCTGCAGTTCACTAACATTCTTCAAAAGCAATCATCTTCACAGCTGAGGAATGAGAAAATGGAGTAGCAATTACAAGTTTTTCCCCGGTGCTCAACAGCAAATGAGTACAAGTACTGGATTTCATGAATGTTAAGCTAAATCTTCACAGGCATTTGACAGGAAGGACACGGGCACATTAGATCCTGCACTAGAACAGGGAGGTGGATTTAATAACAATTGAGGTTACTTCTAATCCTTGGATACAAAGCTGGGCTGTCCTGTCACTCTGAAACTTTTTAAACGTCCCCGTAGATGAGGGCAGGTAATGGACTAACTTGATATTATCTGCATCCACTGTAAATGGAGGCAGAAAACTGGATGCAAAAAAATGTTAATGAAAAAACAGCTATTGGCACTTTGAAAATATGATAGGCAGGCTCTGAATTGTTTATGAAAGAAAGAGTCCTTTCCTTTGACAAACATTTTTGTGGAGAATTTATATTGCCAAGCAAAATTTCAGTAGATCATAAGATCATAACATACTGTCTATCTGTTGGGTAATGTGACTGGCAATCTTCTTGATATGTACTGTGTGTGCCTAGGGCATTGAAAAGTTCTTTGAAAATTCAATTTTTTGATTATGAAATATTTCTTTTTGCTGAATTCTGCAAAACTGCTTTCAGGATTGAATAGTATAAGCCTAGAAAATGGTTTGTGTCCCTGGACTGACACATAATAGATGTTGATTCTTCATGAAGCAGACAACAAGCACTCTGTAGGACGGCACTATAAATACAAAAGAAGTTTGGCTTTTTTTTTTTTTTTTTTTAATACAGCACAGACATATCCATTTTATCTTTAATTCAGGAATAGAACAAAAAATCCTATACAATCAGTTCAGACAAAGTGTAAGTGACCTTCAGTTTGCTTTTCTGTTACATATATCTGATTGCTCTTAATGCTAGTATATTCCCTTTAATGAGTCAAACAATTTTGCCAGAGGGAATTATAGATCCCTATTAATATCTTTCTGTCTATCAACAGGCCTTGTACAAATATGAGACAGTTGTAACTGCAAAATTGTTGTCTCATCTAATTGCATGTCATATCAGTTACCAAAAATACAAAGAAAAAGCACCTGTACTTGCCTTTGGATCTAAATCAGTGCTTCTCAAATGGCTCTAAGACATCAGGACTCCTGCAAGACTTCCAACCTCAACAGGCAACGGTTATCTAATCATTCTAGAGCCCATTTGGAAAGGAGAATTTGGAAACAAATCAGTCTAACACTGTGCTCTGAAGTGTTGCTGAAAATTAGTGCAAATGTCAAATATCCTTAATTTTTTTTTTCCAAAATAATTTTTGGCTTTTTCTTTTTGTTTTTGGGGTTTTTTTTATATTTGCAGAAAGAAGACTGCAACCAACAACAGAGAAGGAAAGAGCATCTCAATGGAGCTTAATTTACTTATAAACTCCCAGGAAATCAAGAGTATTAACAGACATTTTTTCTTTTATTTTTAAAGTACAGAATAAAACTGATGAAATTATACTGCTGGGGTCACAGAAAATTTCAGTACAGCAAATATCAATAAGATATCCTCCAGTCTGAGGATACACCTGCTACAATGGAATCTATGCTGTTTTAGATGAATCTTGTAACATACTAGAGAGAAGAAAAAAGGTTGCATGGATTCTAGGAGAGATTAGGCAAATAATGTGAAGCAGTAAACAAGCTGTAATATATTCAAGAAATGAAGATGAAAACTTTTGGAGGCACAGACCATTGGGAAGAAGAGAGAGGCAGATAGAAGAAAGCACAAATGCTTTTCCTACTTTGTTTTTGTTTGGGTTTTTTATGGCCACCATTGAATTAAGAATGTTGTGCTCGAAAAAAATCCTTCAAGTGAATAGAATTACATTTTTATATTTTAATATGGAGAAAGACAGAAATCTTAGTCCAACTACTAATCAGCCAAATAAAATTAAGAGACCTCATTTTGTGAAACCTCTGTTAAAACTAAGAGTATGGAAAGAAAAAGAAATTTCCAACATTTCTTTCAAGGAGACCTTTTTTTGGCAATAATTACATAATTTAGCCCAAAATTACATAAAGAAGATTTGTTTTACTTGATAATTTTTTAAAGTTGGTTCACTGCAGTGAAATTACTGTCATTTTCTTTAAGGATAAACAAGAACAGAATATGAAAGATTCAGAAGGAAGATTTCTTAAATTTTAAGATCACATTTTCTTTTAAATACAATTAAATAAATCTTGGCATTAGGTAAAACATTCCAGATTTTTTGTGAACAATCATAAGAGGGTATGGAACAGAGTCCTGGGAGACATAGATCAAATTAAGTAATGGCATGCAAATGGAAAATCTGCTCATTGCTATTCTATATTCGGGATATGTGTGGAAGTAATTGTAAATTATTTGCAGATAGAAAGGTCTTGACACTTTTTTAAAAACAAGAATTTTTAAATGGAAATGCCATCAGGCATGAATCAGCTGTGACACTGTGACAATGATTTGAACACAAATCAATATAGTTGAAATTACCTGACTCTCTTGTAAATAGCATAATATTCCAAAATTCTTTTAATAAACCCTAAAATTATTTGGTTTGCTGTAGAATCTGCTTGTTTACTGTTGTGCATACAGGACTACATTGGTTCATTTCTCATGTGGAATGAACTTTCTATTGCCTTTTGTAGTTCTGCCTTCGGTGCTTTTTTATTCCCTCTGAAGTTCCCCTCTGTCACCTTGATGCAAATTTCAGAATACGTTTAATTCAAACTACTTTCAGATGATTAAAAATCTGTTCATCACGTTGATACGGCTAACAATCAGCAGAGATACTGTTATTAATTAAGTCAAATAAGATGGAGATGTGAAAGTTTGTGACCTGAAAGTTCTGCAGATTATATCAGTAATGTAAGAGATAAGGGGGATTGTGTGATTTTAAGCCTTATATTAAGAGAAATTAAAGATATTTGGCCACTCACTACAAGAAAAACATTGAGGTCCTGGAGTGTGCTAGTCTCTCCTCCCTGGTAATAAGCAATAGCATAAGAGGAAATTGCCCCAAGTTTTGCCAGGGGAGGTTTAGATTGGATATTAGGAAAAAATTCTTCATGGAAAGGGTTGTCAAGCACTGGAACAGGCTGCCCAGGGAGCTGGCTGAGTCACCATACCTGGAGGTATTTAAAACGTGTAGATGTGGCACTTAAGGACATGGTTCAGTGGTGGACTTGGCAGCAGGTTAATGGTTGGGCTCAATGGTCTTTTCTAGCCTAGATGATTCCATGATTCTTTATTTTATGGATATATACCTGCTTAATTAGACATAAATTGCTAAATGTTCTGTTGGTCCAAGGAATTCCTACACCATTTATTTCAATCCACAGGACCAAACATTCAGTCACTATATGAAGAGCTAAATGTCAAATTCAATCAGATTTGCTATAGAAAAGCAATTAGATGCTAAAAAGTTCTTGGACAGTAAGACCTGATTCACAGAGTACCAGAAAGTACTACTTCCATTCCTTTCTGTTGTAATAAGAGTGAGCAGAGCTTCAGCAAGGAGTATTTTGTCAAACAGAGCTCCACTCTTCTATCAGTAAAAATCAGTATAATTAGCATAATGGGGGAAAATTAATGAACAAAATACCCAATTCATACATAATGAAGTTTCTGGTATCTTCTATCTATTCTTTTAGGCTCATTTTAATGGACTAAAAGGGAAGCAGGGGCAGACGGAATGCAATGTTGCCTATATTATTAACATAGTTGAGATTACACAGAATAAGTTGCAGGTTTTGAAAAATAGGTCAGATGTTATCCAATGCACTGAGTACTTAGTAGCTGAAGCTTTGTAATTACTTCTAAATAGAAAACCTTATACATCACAAAATGTTCATGGTGTTAGGATAGCCAACAGCACAACCATTGAATTAAATCAACTCTCTGGTCCAAGGCTTTAGCAGCCACGTTGATGCAATACCCAGAGACCATTGCTAGAAATCTAGAAGTTGGAACCCATGTTCATAGAAAGACAGGCTTATAAAAAAATAGGTTCTCATTTAATTCAAACTTTTCCTAACAAAACAAAAATCATTCTGGCACTCTGAATTTCTCTAAGTGCTCAGGAATCCTTACAGTACTAAGACAGTTTGCCCATTGTTTATTCCTAGCACCCCTAGATGCTGTGCATTTTAAATATGAATAGTTAGGTCAGAGACATATTTTTCTTTAGGTTTCTTGGCTGTTTCCTATCTGTTCCTAGTATTATCAGCCTTATGATTTTTCTTAACTTACTGGTCACTTGTTCCAGGAAATCATTATGTTCTCCAGGATTATTTATTCTTCTTGTGAAGTGGTATATATTACTGGCATCTTTCCTAGAATTAATTTACTTTTAGCAATATCTCCCTATGGCATCAATACATTTTTTTTCTTTTCATTTTTAGAAGCTCTATTTTCTACTTCAGTGATTTCCTGCTTCTTTCTGATTCAGGAGCCTGTATATTTTTAAATATCTTGTACAATTTTTCTTTCATCTTTAACTTTTCTTTTTCTCACCAGTTTAGTAACATGGCCTAATAGATTCTGTGTCTTCTTCCAAGAAAAGGATTTCTATCTACAGTGATGATTTTCTTCCTGCTGTCCTACATCCCTTACAGTGAAAGTAATAGCAAGACCAGCTTCTTATCATGTTACATAAATGGTAGGGATTTTAGAGTAGATGAAGAAAAACAGTGTGAGACACTGTAAAAAAATAGAGACACTGTATCATGAATTAGAAAGAAAAGATTTAACCATGGTATCATAAAAAAAAAATCCATGGAAGTTTAGTTTTAGAGGACTATGAATCGTTAACTGTCTGATTAACCAGACAAAAGAACATGAGCAGCCATGCAGATATATCAGTCCAAGCAGTCTAATTCAAAATTCTGTATGTACAGTGGCTCGAAAGGAACTGTAGTCCCTTTTTTAGGCCACAGCTTAGCAGAATAAAACAAGATGTACGTAGAAATTCATTCTTCTACTGCCTTTCTTCCACTGAAAACAAATTACAATAGTGTGAACACTGTATCAGAAGACTGTTTGCAGATTTTTATCTTTATAAAATAAAATAAGAGCCAAAGTAACATAGCCATTCACTTTTTTTTTCCTTAGTTCTTTCTATGGGACATAATTCAGATCAAGAAATTGTCCACCACTGCTAAATGTGTGTTTTATCCTGTACCTAAGACCACTGCAAGAACAACACTGATTAAGACTTCCTGATAATTGCTTGCTGTGGCAAAAATGGCCTGTTTGCCCTGAAAGCCTTCTGAATTCCAAATATTTAAAGTATTAGTAGTAATGAAATGCATTTGCAACTCCTCCAAATCAGGCTCTGTTCAGAGTGAAATGACAATGTAATTGTGAGATACCATGATAATGCTGTGACAGTCCAGCTGTGCCAAGCAAAATATGCTGCAGCTGAAGAAACTTCTGTCCAAAGACAGCTTCTTCTTCATAAGCAATGCCATGCAGTAAATCAAGAAAAAAGAAATTAACCAAGACTAGTAGGAAACATTATGAAGGCATTTGACTTCAGACACAGAAGGCCAGTCTCTCACCTGTAGGAAGAGGACACTGCCCAGAAAACAAACACTCAGAAGGAAAATAAACAAACAGAAAAGTCTGAACAGGGCGCAGAGCCCATATTCCTTTCTCATTGCAAGCAACTCAAATATATACTCTGTGGGGTCTCTTGTAGTTACAGATTAAGTGTTTTCTCATTTCTTCAGTCAATCCTCCCAACCTAAAGTATCCTACTTGGTAAGAGAGACTTAGATATCCTTGAATTTCTCTGTGTGTTTATATCGAATTAGTCAGCAAGTCTTTGTATCAGTTATGAATATATCTAGCAGACAAGGAAAGAAATGGATGAAAGTACAAATAAACTACAGTCCCCTAATCTCTGGAGATAACACATTTCTAGGAAGAAGCACCAATGCAATTTGTTCCACATTCATACAATGAAAAAGTAAAACCATAAATGAAAAGTTCTAAGCCAGATCAGTTAAAAAGCATTTATAGAAAATGGGCTAGAGACAGGAAGGATTCAGAAACTGCAAAGTCATTCAAATTGCCAAGTGAGTCATTTATATATGTAGATTGATTGCCTAATGTATAATCTTGAAATATGCACTTATAACTCTAGCTTCACTGAAAAACTTGAAGTTGATATTAAAAATACATGGAGAAATTAATTCTAACCAGTACTCATAAACCCAATGTGCTATTGAAGGAAAAAAAATAGAAGTAGAGGCAGAAGTCAGACTTTTTTTCAAAAGTATTTATAACTGGATTTTAGTTAATGTGGAACAGCAGTACTTCTTAGGAGCATACAGGGATAAATTGGTGAGACACTAGTTCTGCCATATTTAATTTTTAAACAACTAGAAAATTAGGTACCCAGCAGCAGTATTTAAAGCATTCAACAAGCTAAATTTCAAATCACCATTTCCCTTCCATTTTCAGGAAGTAAAAATTCAAAAAAAAAAAAAAAAATCTCATCACCCAAATGTAATTAAAAAAATAAAACTCTTAAAGATTTTCAAGACTGAACTCTCTCCTAGGTTTATTCTCCTTAACCAGAACATCCTTTTCCAGGAAGAAAAACATAGCTCTAGAAACATGTTTTTAATATTTAAATAAGATTCCAATTACAGCAGCATGCATTTATAGGTGATAAGCCTGATAGCCTATTCCACTTGGTTTGTAATTAGATCGAAACCTGTAGTTCAGATGTTCTGACAATTAAATACTGTCAGTATTTAATGTTCTGTGCAAATGCCCTTTGCTTTTTACTCCTCTTTCCTAATCCTTCTTTTGTCTTTCTCTCATTATCCACTTAGAAGTTTACTGCTAATCCAAAATGAAACAGGAGACATGGAGAGACATGGTCTTCATGAGTGGCAATATTTTGTGTAGCAGTAGCACTACAGACACAATACTCAGGCTGCTGTATTCTGCCTCTACTTCTCTACATCGTGTTGAGTAAGGGCTATCCATACCCTTTGTAATTTTGCAGGAACTAGTGCTTGCCCCAAAACTGAATTGTGCATTCATTGAACACAATAAATAGTTAGGTAGCTATTTTTATTTTTGCTTTCCTTCAATCTAAAATTATTAGTGTGAAGTCTTTTTTCAAAGCTTGAATTAACATGTATAGGAGATTAAAATGGAAACTGTTTCCCTTGGAGCAGTTCTTGAATTTCGCTGGGTCGCTGTTGCTTCAACAGTAGAATGAAAGAACACTGTGCTTCTGATTTATGTGCTTTACACATTCTACAGACCAAAGCCTGAAGAAAATCGTCCCCCATTTCATTTCCTAGGAAATACACAGCCACAGCTTTGGCAACATTCTGATAATTATTATTACCATAACAGTGGTAAATATCAGTGGAAGCCATTGTCTGGCTGGTTAAATTATCATGGGAGTAAAACATTTCCAAAGTTAATTTTAACCCTACACTTCACAATAAACTTAGACCTTATTTTTGTTACTAGTAATTTCCAAACAATTTCTTTCAGAGAAGTACAACAAATGGTTTGGCTGCTTACTTTAAAGATTGAAGACTTAAAATATATTTTTGACATCTAGCACTGAATGAGGCAGTGTGAGTTATACATAGAAAAACCAAAACGTATTCTCTCAAATACAAGTATCTTTCTGCACTTAACACTTATTAACTTCTCTTGTGCACTGTCAAGCAGCTGTTGTCAACCACTTTGAATCAGACAGGATGCCTTATAAATTTTTGTCATCTTGGTTTCTACATAGTATGATTCTCATTTGAAGATGTGTCCATACACATGTACAGAGTTGTTCCTAGCACCCTGTGCTCAAAGGCATAAAATGCATAATGCAATACTTGAGGCAGACCAAAATCAAGGATGAGCAAATAACTCACAAATTAACTGTTTCTCAGAAAACCACTTCATGTTCCTTCCTTGTAAACACATTTCATTGCAATCTGTCTGTCTTTAATTCTTTAAGTATTTCTTAAGTTCTGACATACATAATGAAAAGTCGACACTAAAATGTGTGAGAAATGGAATAAATTTTAAAGTTAGAATGAATCACAGTGCTCAAATTAAATAGCATATGAAAGTAGTACATGATAATTAGAAAAGGCATCAAAAAATAATGGATGAGAGGGGAAATGCTGTTTACAGCCTCATCCAAAATTTAAAAACCTCCACATACACTGTTATCCTGAATCGGATCTCTAGTGAGATTTAATTACATCTTTCCCTTACAAGGTCTCTGTTGCCTGGCTACTGTGAACTGTAGACATTTGGGAACCAAAAATGACCCAGGGAACAATTTTTTCTTTCTGTTAATGTAGAACATTTTTATGGAAGAGACCTAAAATTTCATTAAGGCAGACCAGAAATATACATATGGGCTGACTGCTTTAAATTTGGACAAATACCTGAGTTCTGACCCTGTGTCAAGGACTAGTTACATGTTGTCTGTTTATCTGGCAACTATAGAATATAAAATGCATAAAAAGCCTCTGAAATATGAATTTACGCATAAGTTTTTGAATTCCATGTGACTGATTGTATTGACTGAGATACTGTCAAGTGCTTTCTCTTTCTCACTCCTAGTAAAACGTAATGCAAACTGGCACAGGGTCAACACAGCTGAGGGCTGACAGCAGCCAGTTGATTGGGGCTTTCTTTGGGACAGTAAGGCCTCCTACAGCCAAGACTGAGTGTTGTAGCTAGGAAGAGTCTGCTGTCACCTACTGAAAGGACTAATTCCTACACCATTTTCAGAGGAAAATACTTTGATGATAATCTCAGAGAGATTCTGTGATTTCCAGACCTGTTTGAAGTATACCCACTTACCCTATAGAAGTCCCTTAGGAAACTAGATGTTTTAGCTCTTCAGAAAAAGTTGCATATTTGATGCTGAACTGGGGTAGGGGGAAGACCTCAAAATCTTCCATACAGCTATGATTCTTCATCCTGAGTTAACTACTTACCTCATTAAAAAAAGTGGAAAGTGGCTTGTACTAATCACTCAGCAGTGTCATCTAACTAGCAAATGGTTCTTCCTGAGGCTTTGCTATCTTCTGTAAAAGACTGAATAGCAAGCCCACCAGAAAGTAAGAAAATCACTGCTAGCATGGTCAGGGAACTGTCAGGTTCCTTTTCCTACTGTAGGTAACTCAGTATATAAAAGCTGGGCATATGCCTCCTATGTGGTAGCAGTACTTTCAATTCTTCATTTTTAACTGTTTGATTTCTTTTCCAGACTACACAAAAAGGAAATAACTTCACAAAATTTTAATTATGCTTTATATATACTTTATGAAGTAATTTACTGATGGGTACCTGGTAGGACCTGCCAATGTGATTTACAGAAATCTTCAACAACCAGATCTGGGGAGCTGACTAAACTCCATATTTGGCTATAGGAACTTTTTTCAGGATATCAGAGAATAAGACAAATAACAAATATCAACCCAGTGCCCCACCTCACTAGTCCCCCTGAAAAACCCAAAATACACAATAAACCTCCAACACATCACAAACACCAAGGGGAAAAAACCTCAAGAAATGAAAAACCAGACACAATAAAAGCTGGAGATGTCTTCTTTCCCCTATGATATTTGCACTTGAAAAATCTAGACCTCAGCAGACTCACATACACCCAAGTTGTAACTTGTCTTCATAGTCATAGACTCCAAATATTACCTTTTGAAGGGCCATGACAGCTTTTCTAAGCCAATCCAAGACAGGTTTTTCAGTAAGGAGGATCAGCTGACATCTTAAATAATCTTGCTACAGCCATTGTAATCAAACAAGCATCTATCTTGCAAAGCAGGGGTGGAATAAGTTGGAAAGACTGGGAATCAGTAAGGTTAATCCTTCTACTTAGCACATCTGTTCCAGGGCTGTAAAGGATGCTCCATAGTATGACTGCTAAAATAGCAGAACTACTTCCTCTATGGGACTTGCAAGGTGGGGTGGGGGCAGGGATGTAGTTTGGTCTTAGGGAATTGCTTTTGGTTTTCATCTCCATCATATTAAATGGAAAGACCATTTATTCTAAAGGAGTTTGATTTTTTTTTTTTTTAATAGATTAGAATTTGTTAGCTAAATCACCCAGGAAATACATAACCAGAGGCCCAAAATAAAATTATTTAAACTGTGTCTAAATGAGTAACAAACTAGAAAGAGGCTGTTTCTATCAGCAACATTCTGATACTTCACAAATCCTTTACTTCAAAATGCAATAGGAAAGCATTTTGGAGGCCTAATCCTTTCCATGGGTTTTCAGTGACATGTCAAAGTCAGAAACCACTTTGGAAAGCTGGCCAAGCCACAACATTTGTATCCAGCCTGTCTGTAAATACATGAGTATTATTTTAATAATAAACAATAGGGAAACTAAAATACTGGCAGTAATACTTCCTAAAGGATGATAAAAATTGCAGCTCACTGTCCTCTGGCAGGGATTAGTTTCACAGCTTTGAGGAATTTATCTTATAATTGAGTAACATGTCTCCAAAGAGGAAAGCTGGCTATGATAGCAGGATGGAAGTTAGCATTAGAAACACCAGAAAAACGTAAATCCAAGTAAGCCATTTTAGGCACAGAGACAATTCCAGTAAAGGTTTGCACAGTATCAGTTTCTTTCCCAAGTCAACAGAAAAGTAAGGACATATAACATCTAAGTAGAATCTTGAAAGCAATTATGTTGAGCAATTTGATCTCTTTCTTGCAGTACAACCCTAACATAATTTCAGTCACTAACCATGACCCAGTAAAAAGAAAATCTTTCCTTCAGAACCTAATAGACTTACTATTATAGGATCCTGTGGTTTCTAAGCAAAACCATTTTAACTCTCTATAGAATACTAGGATGTATGATATCAATGTCTCTTCATTAAGCCAAAAGTGTAATAAGTATACAAAAATGCAACAGCCACTAGCTCTCTGTCCCAGCTCATATGTAATAACATTCTTCAAAGATAGCAAAATCTAATGTAAATTCACAGCAGCATTATGCTCCATAGTATTGTGTTCCTGTAACTGGAAATGTTAAAATATTTCTAGCAGAAAATGATTCATATTTGTTTACAGCTGTTAGCTGGTGTTATAGCCTCTGCTTTAACAGAAACTTTCATTTCTATACATTCTTTTTCTTCATTCCACCAATTAAAAATCCAGAATATTCTGAGCTTTCAGTGTCTTTTCATCATATGCAAACTCACTATGGGGGAAACCAGGTTTCATCACAGTTCACCTATAAACCTTCTAAAAACTCACTGTTACAAAAGATTTCAGAGATTTCAGTTGGCTCGTGTTATTATTGGCAAAAAAAGTCAGAGTGCAACAAAGATTTCTTATCAGGTAAAGTACAAAGTACACAGTGTTTTTTTCATTGTGGATGCTCAGCTGAAGTATATTG
Organism: Sitta carolinensis; assembly: GCA_032173965.1. NCBI lineage: Eukaryota > Metazoa > Chordata > Aves > Passeriformes > Sittidae > Sitta > Sitta carolinensis. Next base: position 30,512,534 of record CM063285.1, read on the forward strand.
GCCTAACTTGGCTGGTGCTTACTAATTTATATAGCAATGTAGGTTCTGCTGACTGCTGCTTAGAACCTCATAGGTATATTCCTGGTCCTTTTGGCGCCAAACTTCCCCATGCTTAGCAGTTTAAGCGAAGACATTTTTTAAAATAAGAGGAATCACCAATCTTCCATCTGTTAGCAGCCAGGAGATAATTAGAGGGGAATGTTCATATTTTTCCAATATGAAATTAAATGTGCCTAAAGTGGAGAGAAAGTGAGAGTTCTGATTAGGGACTTGTGTCAAGTCAGAAAAGCACATCATTTCCCCACCACACATGAAAAAAATCTTACAATTAATCTTGGTACTGTCTCCATAACTCTGAGCACAAGTATTTCCTTTAGATGTGTGTGCTGTAGCAAAAGCAGTGCTAAAAATACATAATGCATAATAATGTTCACAAAAACATGATATCAAGTTGTGAAGTATTATTTATCCCAAAGTTAAGAAAATATTTTTTTTTCCTTTAAGGATGAAAACTGAAAGCTTAATTTGCATAATTTTTTCTCATAATATAGTGTATGCACTTATTCAACAACCCACATACTGTCCTCACATTTGGTTGCTAAGTAAAATACATACAGAATTGTAGCTAGTAAACATTTTATTGCAAAAACACCTGGTTCAATCCCCTACATCATTGCATCTTTAAAAAAAGAAAAATTCATAGTTTTTATTCTGTCAAAAGGAACTGTATTTAACATTAACTCAATGTCCACAGATGTTTTGACTTAGATTTGAATTCAACTGTCCTGTAGTTATTCAAGAAGTTAATGGGATCATATCTACTTTTCTTATGATCTCAGATGTATGTTAATCAGTAGTTTTGAAGTAACTCTCTCCACTAACTCCAACTTGTCATACTTGTGGGACCACAGAAGCCTTCCAGATCAGATTCCTCCATGATGAAGATAAAGCAGAAGATGAGTAGAAGCAAAGCATCTAAAGCATTGCTACTGCTGAAGATGCTCAGTCTACTGATTCAGACAAAAGCTATCCAGAGTGACACAGACTGTGTGGACACCAGGACAACTATTCCCTCCATAGATCTCCTTCTACTATCTAATGTAGCTTTTACAATTAAATGGATGGTAAAACATTGCCTTAACCTATGTCTATGACCTTTTTTTTTTTTCTCAAAGCCATTTTTCCTTTGAATATATCAGAGTCTTTTTTAACATCCCAAGGAAGAGGTAATCCAAATAGTGAAAATACAGTTCAGAACCCTCCAGACTGACATGTGTCTGTCATTCACTCAGTAGCAAAATGTATTCTGGAGATGGTTTCTGAAGATCTCTACAGATCTGCTAACAATTTCTGCAGATATCACAAGTTATCATAGCAGAGCCTGCTGTCTGTCAATGGGAGACAGTCTTAGGCAGGTCTGGCCTCCTTTGTACTTCTAAAGGTAAATCATAAAGCAAAAGTTAAGGAGAAGGAGACAACATGCTGCAGAACAACCCAGCATTAAGCCAGTTCCAGGCCACTCAGAAATGTATCATTATATGCAAAGCAAGCTATGTTTGCGATCAGTTGCATAAACTGAGCTGGAAAATGCAGTTTCACTTTCTGTTAATGTGAATTTGGGAGTGAGCTAGAGCTCAATCCAGGGTATAGGCATACAGAGACTGCCTTGCATGAGGGGGATATCCTACACTGAGGTAATTTTGCAGCTTAACATTGCCTATAATGTGACATAAACCATATGTAACTTGGTCAAGAACTTAGCTTGGCAACATTAAGGCAGCACAATAAATGAGATAAGGAACATTAAAATGCAGCCCACATCCTTGCCCCCACACTTATCAGTCTTCACATTAGCTTCTTCACTTCAATGTGAAAAATCAAGTTTGTAAATCTCTATTTTGATAGCATCTTACTTTCAGGTCTATTATTCCTACCATGGCAATCAGGGATATTGTTGAAACTTTAAATGTTTTCTTGGCTTCATTTTGCTACAAGAAAACCTAAGGATAATTAAAAAGGACAGTACTGATTGGAAACTGCCAATCACAGAAAACAGCTAGGGTTTTTGTAAGCAATAAAAAAAAAATCTCTTCTGATATTTACATGATCCTAGATAATTCAGGATCATTTTTAACTTGAGGATGTCATTTGAGTTTTTAGAAGGTCCAATGTCATTACTTTGAATTCTATGGGAAAGCTGTTTTACAACACTGAATCTCTATTAAAGGTCAACTGACAACCCTAAAGTGTTGGTGAAAGAGAAATCATTACATGTAGCATTATTGACCAGTGTGTAATTGCCCCATTAAAATTTATGAAGCTACCAACAATTTACTAGCAATTGCTTTTCTCCAATAAAAATATTTTACTAGATGAGCATGCATTTATTATATAACCTTCTTGTTCTATTTCTTCTTATTTGGGTTGGGTTTTGGTTTGTTGGGGTTTTTTTGTGAGACAAGTGCGGTACTTCAGATTATCTAGTATTTCCATCTTTCCACATAATTTGCAAATAGCTTATAAGAATCGAAGAATGAGTATTCATTTTAACACTTATTTAGGAAACTCTTCTTACTAACAACCATGAAAGAAGCTAAGAAAATCAAGATCAGTCACCATCTGACATATTATAGCCACCATCATCAGAATACAGTCTCACGGTCCTTCCATTTCAGGTGCCAGAAATTAACTACATTTTATTCAATTATTTGACCTCTGGACTATGATTTCATCAATTATAAATGCTTTCCTCTTTGTCATTTTTAAGGAAACATCTGGGTAGGGATATTGAGCCTCTCTTGCTATTCCTCTTAGTCCTCAAGCAAAATCATAATTTTTGGAAAGGTAAAACATGATCAAATTCTCTCTAACTGCTTAAATAAGCAACTGGGGTGTAACATGTTTTGTTGGTCCAGCAACACAGATTAAGGCCCTAATGTGAAAATAAAGTCTATAAAGGTATCACAGGTATGTGTCCCACCAAAGTCTGATTTCCATGCAGAAGGTATGAGACTGGCACCAAGGTGGGTCTCTACCTGATAACAAACTGAGACATGGGCAAGATATACAGCCTAGAAGTGCTCAAAAGATCTCCAAAAGTGGATGCAGTGCTCTGCAGATCTTCACCTATTCTTCTTGAAAGCATCTTATGCAATTTTTCTTTTTCTTTTCAAATACTGCAATATTTTTCTGAAACTTCTTAGTTAATTTCTAATTTAGGAGGGACAAATAAAACATATTTCATTCAAGTCATGGATGAAGAAGAACTGTTACAAGTGTGGTAGTTTTATCTATATCAGCTGAAGCAGTAACACTTTTCAGGAACAGCCAACAGTGTTAGAAATTACTTTTAGACAGCATATTTTAAAAAATATTATCTGTATCTCCAGTCTGCTTTTTTTTTTAACAACCTGAAATCTGGTACATCATGGAGTACTATTTATTTCAGTCATTTTACTCATTCAGCATTCAACTGATGAAAGGTTTGACATGGGCAAGAAAGGAAGAGGAGCAGAGGTGTTCCAAAGCAGGCAGTTGCTACTAACAGGAAGCTATCCCCCCACAACACAGGCACTTTTCAAAACTCTGTACAATCCACTCCTCTCTTTCACAAATAGCAAAAGAGAATAAAGTATTTATTTTCCAGAAACTTTCTGTCTTCTCTAGTCAGGTAGAATTTGCACGTAGCATTGGATATCAAAAGGACATAAGGCAGAAACAGCAAAAAGATCTGTCTTCCAAAGAATACCTTTTCCTGTGCTTGTTCTATTTTTAATCAATCAGAATCATTGTATCATGCAACTTCCAGAACTAAAAATATATTTACTCCTATTCTCCCATTTAGATATGTTAAAAGACATCTCAAACCAGCCAGTCAAGTAAGAAAACACTACTAGAACATAGAGTAAAAAGCTTTGTGTTACATGAATAATTTTTGCATCAATATTCATTTAGTGTCAACTTGGAAATTCAGGCTTATTTCAAATGACAGTCTAAAATATACAAGCAGCATCAATCAGTCAAGCTTTATTGCATCTGCTTTTGTTGTGGCAGAATTATGTATCTTATTATAATATACAATAGGAAAACACAGTGGAAGCTTACAACACAAATACAAACTATAATGCCTAGCAAAATACAGCAAAAGATATGTCAATTTATAGTATAAGGTAATGTTAGCACAGCAATTGCTCTATAACAGCACTGCTGAGAATACTCTAGCTTCATGTTGCTATCCTCTCTCTAGACGTGTATCACACTGCTACCTCTCAGGAATTTATGTTTATTTAACCTTTCAAGTTCCCTTAACTGGGCTAATGCTAAAAAGGAGTCTTTTCTCTCCTCTCAACAAATATGTAAGTAAAATATTTATTTCCTTACTCTCTGTTTTAATATTAGAACTGGGTTCAATTCTCCTTTGCTGTAGAAAAGAAAATACTCATATCTGTATCTATCATCTGTATAGTGATTGTAGCATTAGTTGTTTAAGCAGTTGATTCATATTACAGTTCCTAGTGATGTAAGAAAATTGGTGATGTTCGACCAGTCCCTGTATTTTATCAACAATCTCAAAAGGAAAAAGTATCACAAGAAAGTATTTCTTCTTAAATTCTGTGATTGCCAGAACCTGGAAAACTATGTAGTTTAACTACTGAACAGCATGTTGTTTGTATTGCCTATTAAATGTATTAAAATATTGATTTTTTTTTTAACATTCTAGAACACTTTTAAATTATTTTCAATGCATTATTCATAATTTTTATTTTTCTTTCTTTTCTTCTCTATCTTGTAATAACCAGAAGGCATAACACACACAAGAGTTTAGAAAAAAATAATTAACATCCTGAAATTTTCCAACTGATTTTAAATCACTGTATTCTTAGAGCAAGTGTGTAAACTGCAGCCCTCATTATTAACTTCAGTATTATGGAGCATTTGGAGCTAAGAATCTGAATTTTGCACAAGGAGAAAATTAGACTAGGATTTGAATTAGGAGTCAGACCCACATTCAGGATTTATTCTTCATAGCCTTACAGCCTTTCTTGCAGTGATGTTAGACCATTTATTCAGGTGTAGGCAGATGTGCACACCTTCTGCCTGCACATCACTCAAACAAGCTCAGAAGCCACGCTACTGCAAGCCTGAGCTGCTTCCTCCTGCCTCCCCACAACAGAACAGACAGCCTGCTCAACAGCCAAGACAACAAGGTTACGACAGTTCCAAGGATATTTTTTTTATCTGAGTCACAAAATTAAATAGGCTACACCTTGGTGAATAGACACGTTCTATTTCTGAAATAATTATTTTTTCAAGGACAACACTAGGAAAATACATAACACAAGCAGCTGTTTTAAGTAACAGCCTTATACTAGCATTTGTTAGAAATTACCCACTATAGTGGCTTGTTTAAGAGGCCTTACAGTCTAAAGATGACTTTGAAGTAGGGTTAGGCTGCAGCTGTAGAAGATGAAGGATTGGAATTCAGGAGAGAGATTCAGTTCTTAGGGGCATTGCATGTTTTTTCACCTCAAGCAAGATTTAGCCCTGTTACACATCTCAGGTTGCACTGGCATCAAAACTTTTTTGCCTTCATGCCCACATGCTCATATACTTCTATCAGACATTTTATTTTATGTTGTCATTTACATTTAGAAGTCTAAAGCTCCTTGCACCTCTTAGATGACCCTGTACACATGCTCAGCTCATAAAACTGACATCCTTCACAACTCAGATTTGCATTTAAGTCCTATATCTTTCCCCTACTTTCAAGATTCCTCCACTGCTGTCCTTAAAGTCCTCATTTTCATTTTACATGATTTCTGTTATTCTAGCCAACATTCCTGAAGCAAAGTGTAGGCTTGAAGCAGACAGGAGCCTTGAACACCAGATGATAGCACTGATTCCTTCAGGTCTTGTCTTGGTTGACAAAAAACATTAAGAGTGAGAGACATGATTTAACAAGCACAGGATTTTTCCAGATGAGATTAGCATGAGATAGCATGGAGTGGGCTCTAAGGATAGGGATGGATGGCAAAAGTTGTAGGTGACTATGACTAAAAGGAAGGCTATAGATAGTTTTATGACAGAAAAGATGCAATAGTGATTTCTGATTTTAGTGGGGGCAGAACTGGAACAGGGAAATATGACAGTACTGTGGATTTCTATCCACAAGTGTAGCAAAAGATAAGAGATAGGCCTCTGAGGTAAGCCAATACACTAGTGAAGTACATCACCTAACAAGTTCTGGGAGAAAAGCAAAAACCTTCTACCAGCTCCAGCTTCCTAGACTTCACATATGAACACTGACATTTTTTTCTGTGATGCGCTCCTTACTGAAAATGTAAAAAGCCACTCATGTCTTTTTGAGGTGAAAAAGGATCAAAGTATTCTTTTGGTCTCAGTCCAGGTTGAATCTGTGACACAGTCTGGGTTATTTAAATGATATCTGGCTTCATTTTCTGGGCAATTCCTTTCACTAGATTACTATTCCATCCTCTTGCACCTAAGATGAACACAAGCCAATATGAACACATACCAAGACAGAGTGAAGCTCAAGAAAAAGAAAAGATTTAGTACAAAAGAAATATACAACATGTATACAGAGTTCAGAGTTGAGATCCAGGAATGTCAGGTGCTCATCGACTATCTTGTGGAGGTGTGGAAGTGTGGTGGAAGTGAGACGCATGCTGACTCCTCAGCTCTTAACTGAGGAGTCAGCGTGAGGCTTCTAGACATTTCTTGACATCTCAGCTCTGTGACCAAAGAGATGCCACTTTGTAGCATGAGTCCAGAATCCTCAGTTGAGTGGTTTTTTCCTGACTTTTTCACCAGGAGCTAATACTTAAAAAGTACAGAGAAGGATGTTACATACACAGTTAGGCATTGCTTGGTTATGTCAAAGCTTTTATGGCCACAGTTACACCCACCAAGTTCCAGGATCAGAGTATAAGTTCTTCAGCTTGTACTTTCTCTCAGGCTCAATATAGGCTATCTGGGAAAGCAGCTGAAAAAATCATGTGCAGAAGGTCCTCTTCCACTCTGTTCTTAAGGAACAAGTTCTGTTCCTTTTACTTTGTTCTTGAGGAAAAATTTTCTTACTTACCTACTACAACTGGATTCTAACAGAGATGATTTTTTAAGGGATTTTATTTTTCAGGCTCCTTGCTCTAAGAAAGATCAAACTATCTTTAAGTACTTAAAGTACTTGATTTCTTGCACATGCAATGGGGCTGGTCACTTTCTCCTGTATCTCCTTCACTCACCTCTCCTTGTGCCTGTCTCAGCTGTCTCTGAGCCAGCTTCTGCTGGCCCTGAAGAGCAGCTTGAATCCAGGCTCAATCAGTTGCAGAGTGCAAGAATCAGAAATGCCCAACAGAAGCTGGGAAGGCTGTAGTCACTAAGATTGTTTACATATTTAAATTGGCACCTATATATATAATTTTCAGTTATAACCTCTTCTAGGTGGCCTGGGGATGTTTCTGACCCTCACCATTCACAATCAGAGAGTGCAGAACTTACTGTCAAGTCTGAACAGACTACTGAATGACCCACCCACTTCCTCCAATGTCACTTCTGAAAAAGAAAAATCAGACTGCAAAGTTACTGTGACATGTTATGAATAGAGGCCCCACATGCACACTGTGACATTCAGTGGGACAGAAAACAAAGTCTCATTGCTGGTAGCGCCAGTTCTTTCATTTCTGTTCTGAGCTCCCTTATTTGATCACTGGGCCTTTATCTGGGGTGGTGGGGTTGCTTGAGTCTTTTAACAAAATACAGTTTTGACAGCTGTGATGAAGGTTTGCATCTGAATGCAGAAGCTGGTAAAAGGTAGAGTGTGTGGGGAGTGTAAAGATTTGTTGATATTCTGTAAATACCCTGCAGGCAGAACAATGCCTAAATGACAGGTAAACCTAAAAGGGTTGATAGATTTCCCTAAGAGTTGGGCGCTTTATCTTTGTTGTGTTCAAATTTCTCAGCTGTAAAATGGGGATAATTGTATTTTCTTCTCTCACCTGTTTTCTGTTTTCTTTATAAACAGAATTATTCCTTCTTGTTTATCCCTCCCTGACATTTCCATAGCAACACACAACCCATATAAGTATCTGTAAATATTTTTTTCCAAAAGCACATAGGGAAGAAAACCAGTATTTCCATGAAAACATTAAGATTTTATATATAAATTCTTATTATCAGCACTGCATTTCTCCATGTTCAAAAAACTACCCTTTAAAAATATCTCAGCTAGAAATCCAACTGAATTATGCTCTCTTCCTACTATAAAGATCAGACCTGTGCTCTTTATGAGCACATATCATCAGCATGTCCATTCTCAGCAAACTGCTAATGTATGATTTTAAGACTACTGACTGTTTTGTGGTGCAAGTGTACTTTATGTTAGGTATGGGTAAGTATCATAGTGTGAGTCCCACAGGCAGCAGTCCAAAGCAGAAGAAATGTCATTATAATCAGTTGAGTGCTGCTGGTACACTGTAAGTATGTGAAATCTAAATCAGTCCATTCTGTTGTTCACTAATTACAGTGATGATTGATTAAACACTTTTATTTGAATCCACATTTAATTGCTATGTGACATTGATGTGGCCAGCCTGAATCTCAATTCCATTTTTACCAAATTCTGAAAACTCTTCTTCTTTTAGTCCCCTGCTCTCATACTCCCTCAATAATTAACAGAAAAGTATCTAAACATTTTTTATGCTACAAAATTTCTATTTTATGCTATAAAATAGCTTTGAGGTTTTGTGTAGTTGTTACACAGGGATGGTCTACATCCTCAGGGTAACACAGGCCACGATATTCCATTGCACTGTCAGAGGAGATAACTGAGGCCTTAATATTTCTTCATGAGGCCCAGTGGTTACAATAGCTTGTCAGAAGGGTGACACGAGGCTATCATAATGCTACGTGTTGCTATATACACCCCAGAAATCCTTAGGAATTATCCTGGTTATAAAGTTTAATAAATGTTTAATTGCATGCATAAATGCTTATGCATGCAATTGAGAGCATTTCTACCACTTAACAGTGAAGTGATAGTATTTTTATTTGTTTTATCTTTCTTCTTTGTATGTCGGTTCAAGCAAACATGCAATATGCAAAACTTGAGATCACAGACTCCAGTTCCAGATATGATAAAGGTTGATTTTATTGTACCAGAAAAGCCACCTAATAAAGCAGGGCCCAAAAAAGTTTGATGGACCACAATTTGTAGTTTGGGCCTTATGACTTGACATAATAAACTTATTGCTTGGTACATAATTGCAGCTAGAAAATGCAATTTTCTAAAAGTTGACAGACACTAGACAGGTTTTATATCTACTTTTTCTTACTTTGACAGCTTAGAATTGTGATGTGAGGAAGCTGCCAAGGCTTTGTAGTGCAATTAAGTGACAAGAAAACTTTAAAGGGATTTGGAGTTAGGCTCTAAGTTGAAAACCAGGCTCGTGTCTGGATTTAGATTTGATTTCAATGGAATGCTTTCCTGTTTTCCTGCCCTTAAGCTTTGGCTCCTCCAGCAACAGACAGAAAATAAGTTACAAAACTGAGGCTGTGCAGAAAAGCACACTCACAAGTAAATGCTATTCACAAGGTTCTGGAAATCTTGTTTTCTTTTGTTCAGTGTAGACTTTCCATATTTCTCACTTTCTGCCATCTATTCCCTTTTCTCCATTTCAATAATAGTTCTATGGCACATTTCTGATAACTTCAGGATTTTTTAGTTCCCAAGTTTTATCTCTTGTAGATACAATTATTTTTTTCAATCTTTGCTTCTTTTTGTTTTGTTCTCTTTTTTACTTTTTCCTCATTCCTTCTATAAGATTTCAGTCATGTGCTAGTTAAACTTTGTTTCCCCACTACTTTTCATTTTCTCAACATGCATGTATTCTTCTCCTAGTCCCTTACCTTAGCACACAGTGATCTCTGCAAGACTTCAGCTATGCTCTAGGATGTTGCTTTTTTTCCCACTACTTTCTGTTTCCTCAACTGACGCAGAATTTTTTTTCCTAGTTCTTTAAGTTACAGAACCTGAGTTCTGTATAACATTCCAGGGCTGTTTCCAGATCACGTTAAGTTATTTTTTCATGGTTTAGCTATCTGCACACAACAGTGCAATCTCTTACATAGATGCTATCTTGTATTTAACTTACTTAGCTCAGGAATCAATTTCAGTGCATTAGTCCAAACAACTGAGTTGGGTTGTTGGTTGCAATTGATAATCAGTCCATGTATCAAGAGGTTTTGGCAGTCTCCTAAAGCCCATATTTTTGTTTTCATTGATACACAAGCTAGCTATATCAGTTTGAATACAGCCCATAAGTTAGACTAGCTATAAGCATATTCATGGCTGCAGTATCCCAAGTTTTCATTCAAAACATGCCTCTTACCATTCTGGCTTTCTTCTTTAGGCCCATTTAGCCTTGTTTTTCACTAGCATTGTGCAGTATCAATGACAGCATCTGGAATTAAGCATGTTCATAGGAGACCTCTAGTGCAAGTTATAGTCTTTTCATTGAGGAGTACTTCCCCAGTACCTGTCTCCAATCTTCCCACTTTTCACTTCTTTTAACTGCATGAGTACACCTTATTGAGTACATTAAATGAATCCATCCTATTAAAGAATTTAACACTTTTAGAAATTGAAAATGAGATGTGGTTTCAGTGATGTGACATTAACATCTCCACAAAGCTTTGCATGACAATATGGGACATTAAAGTCAGGCTATTGAGCTGCAGGTGTGTAATTGTTACACTGAAGACAATGGTAAAACTCATGATTAACACCAGTGGAGCCCAAATTCTTCCTAAGGAAACATGAGGTGTCATTCTAGGACTAGTTGGAAGTTTCACTCGATGAAGACAAAAGGAAACATAGGGCTTTTAAGGAACCATTCGAGCCCTGTAATTTGAAAACTCAACACCTGCTCTCCTAAACTGCAAAATATTAAGTATACATGTACCTACTTACAGAAATGTTCCTGAAGTCCCAAGTGTTTTCTTATGATTGAGTCTTTTACAAACAGTTCTATTCCACACTTTAGTCCTAGATCCTCTCCTTCAACATGGCATATCTCCAAAAGGTTTGGCTTTGACTCAAGCACTTCCCCATTTAAATAGAATAAGCTATAGACCTATAAGTAAACAGGAAAAAAACAAACATTTGTTACAAAAGCAAGTTTAGTCTTCACTGGTAAAAGTAAAGTATTTTGTAAATGATTTTTTAAAATTGGAAAAAGCAGCCCCTCTGCTAAAGAAAGGGACAATATGATTTACATTATACCACAAGACTGTCAGAATGATGAAAAATGCATCAAGCATTCTGAATGTCACCAATCAGCAAAGCAATGTAAAGTTCACATGGGATACAGCATGGCACTGTGCCTGTTGAACTTCGGGTTAGAGCACTGTGGAACAGCTTCAAAGAAATTTTCATGTTCTGCACATAACATGAATCTGTCCCTTTAGTTTATTAACCTGCTTTGAGAGCTAAGCTTTGTCAGAGTTACAACTATAACTGGGTCAGGGAACTCCAGTCCAACCTGCCGGTCCCCAGATACAATTACAAGATTGTTTCTAACTTGTCTGGGGAGCCTGGGTTAACTGCATTCCCCTAATGTGTCCTGGATACAGGGACGTGGCTCAGTCCTGTGCGCTGTGGGGCTCTTAAGCTGTGAGTAATTGCATCTTGGAGCTGGAAAGCTAGAATCCTTTACAGCTGCAGCGCAGGACTGACCAAAAGCAACCTAAAGGACCTATATTCAAGGGGAAGGCTATTTCTTTTCTTTCCCATGAGAGTTCCAAGGAGCTCCAACTTTTTATCTACTTAGTGTTTATGTAAGCCTGCTTTGAACTGTTCTTTCATACCTTAATTATCACTTCAAAAAATGCTTGTTTTCTACTTGCCCCTATATAGTAAACTAATCAGCGACTGGAGGAACTTCATCTTTATTTATTAGGCTCTTCTGATTTAAAGAGATTGTGAGTTCCATCACACATCTGGTAGATGAAAGCCTACCACAGAGACCAGGAGCATGGACAGCCTGATGCCATTCCCTCCAGCACATCTGTCAGATAGCAGCTCAGGACTGGAGTGACCAATGCAAGGCCACTAGCAGCCTCTGCCAAAAAAGCCCCTGCCAAATTCAGGATGCAGAGATGTTTATAGGCCACTTGAAGTGTTTCCTGATGCTGTAATTAAGACTTTGCACTGGGAATGTGAGGGCAATCATTGACTTGTGCAAAAACATCACACCGCCTTGAAAGAAGAAGCTAATTTGATTTGTATGCTTTAAGATAATGACTGTGAGAGACTGAAAGACTTTCAAAATAGAACATTAGGGTACAGAAACATCTCATTATGTACGTTAAGGATGCATTAAATGTGCATCACACCCTTTTGAACCACCAGCATAAAGACCCAGGTGTCAAAGGTAAACTTTACTCTCTGTATCTTTTTTCTTCATTTTACAGTAAGTTTGCGGTACATTTCCCCAAATGGGAAAAAAAAAAAAAATTCTAAGAAAGGAAATGCTTTTTTTTGCTTGCTGATTTGTTATAAAACTGACAGTTACAGAAGAAAACCAAAAAACAAATCATAGAATATTTCTCACAAATTAAATGTCTTATGTCACACATAATTAAAGATTCAGGTGTGTTTTAAGAAAACAATAGTCAGATTCCCTGAGGGCAGCCTCTGATTTCTGTTGTATGAGAAAGATAGGATACATCAGCCTTCTCCGCTAGCATCAACTCGTTTTGAAATGCTGCAGCCTAAGAAGGCAGCCAACAGCCAACTGTCCTGAGGGCAGATATCTGCTCTATGCAAAGTACATTTGTCCCTTTCCACAGATGAGGGGTAGAAATACAATGCCAAGCATGTGATTTCTACCTTCAAGGTTTCAGACACATCTTTCTTTTCACAGTAACCATCAAGACAGCATGATTTGAAGCCAACATGTTCCAAAGAGAATTTAACAACTCCTGTACAATGCAATGAAATTTTTCTGGGAAGCAGCAAAATATCAGAGTGCCACTTCCTTTTCCTGATGTTGAGCAAATAATGTTTCCTCATGTGAAATACTGACTCATTATAAGCAATGGTGTGTCAAGGTAAGAAAAGAAGATACATACAGCACTTCCCAGGCACTTTTTGCTATATGAGAGGTTCAGGTAGATCACTTTTAGAGTATACTAGTTTTATTTGTATGCTTATTCTATCAGAAAGCATGAGTTTCCATAGTTCTTTTCATAGTAGAAAGTGAGAAAATCAGTACCGGCAATCATGACAAAACAGATCCATGAAAAAATGCATTTAAGAAAGCTGTCTTTGAAAAAAAGAAATTTGCCAAGAGCATCAGTCCTTAAGAGGACCTTAATTAGGACAGTATTGATCCCCAGGAGAAAAATTATTTTAGGTGACAGACTGTATTGAAAATCATGCTGTTTTCAATTCCTTCTGTGCTCAGTCTTTTTCTCTTCTAGTGGGAGAGACTGCAAGATCTTGACATGCACAGAAAAGGGCAAGAAAATTAATCTTGCTGTTGTCAGGGAATCACAAAATCCTGGAAACTAAACTAGTCGCAATCTGGACCAAGTAGTTTCTCTCGTTGGCCTGTTGTTCTCCAGTCTCACTCCTGAAGTATCCTGCAGAATGAAGCAGGAGTCTAACAGCTGTTATGACAACTGATATTGAAATTTTTGTGACACACACAACATTTTTTGTGACACACCCAACATTTTTTGTGACACACAAAACATTTTTCCCCATCTACACTGTCTGGAATTGAAATCCTGCCTCAAGTAAACAGAAACGGCAGATTACCTGCAGACACTAACACCTGGTTTTCAACACATAACTACAGAAGCTGAAAAGGATGGAACATGCTCATGTGGAGGAATACACTCAGTGCTGGTAGCTCTGTGAGCAGCTGCAGTGCCAGCTCTGGGTTCATCTCTGGTGGTGAGAGCCCCAGACAAGAGGCCATGAACTGGAACCAACCTTTGCACAGCAAAGGGCACGGGCACCTGTGGTGCCAGCCAGGGGAGCGGACACTCAGAGACACGGCAGGGGCTGAGGACTGCCAGATTTTCCCATGCTTAGACTGGGAGGCTACAAAAGCCCAGAGATTCCTTTGTTCAGGGTCCCTCCTCAGGGGAACCAGCTCAAGTGCTTATTCTGTTGTTGCACCATGATTAAATTATTTAAAGGATCCTGATGTCAGAGACTCTGCTATGGGAACCCTGAGGTCAAGCCAGTGAGAAAACCTGGTCTGACTGTACAAGTGTGGGTTGTGTTGCTGTGAAAGGGCTTCAGTCCCAGATCAGATGGTTATGAGAGTGACTGACAGAGTTGCTCCTGGATGGTCAGACAGGGAAGTTTCTGGAACACTCAGTCTCTGACAAAGTCTGCTCCATTGCTACATTCTACACTGATGCTTCCCATCATTAAAGAGGCAATGATGAGTGCTGCAACCAGCATGCAGTGCTGCTGTAACTCAAAAAGAAAAGACCACATGACCTGAGTAAAACAAAAGAACAGTAAAACCAATTGCAGGAGGGGAAGTTCAAGTGCTGTCTATTTTTTCCACTGTCCTTTCAATCATAAATATATTCAGTTTTGTCTGAACCTGGTAGATGGCGAATCACATCTAATTGGGCCTGAAATTACTTTTTTCTACAATTGATTGAGAGTGCAAACCTGGGAACACAAACTTAAGAGCCAGACTGAAGGCCATTAAAAACTTGGCCCCATGGTGTTAGCTGTTCTGTTGGCTGCCTTTCAGAGTAATTTGAAACCAATCTGATCTTCAGCAGTACAATGGAGCAATTTTCTATCTGGTTGTCATAAACAGAACAAGTAAACAGCAGTGTCTAAGAGGGGTTAGAAGTCCATAGATACTCAAGGTCACAGTCTGGGAGAATGGCTTAGCTCAGCTCCAGCAAATTTTAAGAACCAGTGGCATAAAACCATGTAAGCTTTTGTGTACTGATGGCCAGGGATGAGCTGCACAGATGAAAAGAAGCCTCTGCAGCATCATCCAAATGCATATGTGTGTAGGACAGAGCATGCAGTCACCTTCCTTGAACCTTACTGAGAAATGCTTAACTATGGCAATAGGTCTCAGGATATTCCAAAGTTTTATGGTGTTGAGACAGCCATAAAATAATGAGTAGGTCCTTTACTACCTCATTTCAGGAAATAGCATTGTTTGGTTTATCCTAACTTCATCTGGGGTATTTGCAAAATCAAAATGGAACAATAAAAAGGACAACCATCCAAAAAAAGCTGGTTAAAAATGGTCTTGTTCATATTGATTTGAGCCAGCACAACATTCATGTTTAATTATGTGCGTCTTAATTATTTCCTAAAACATTGTCTAACAATGCTGTGCATTGTTAAACAGCTATTTTTTCCGTCCAAATTCCTGCCCTGAGAAAACTGCATTTCATAGAGTGTAAATCAAAGTCTAGACCTGTACTAGTTTCTACAGCACTTTCACATTCCTCAAAATGACAGGTGTTATACATGCATCACATTATCTTTTCCAACTCTGCTCCTCAAGTACTCAAACGAATAAGGTCTTTATGGTTCAGACACTTAAAATTGTCTCTAGTATTTGACTCTAACGTAGGGAACCATTACACTAAGGCATCATGTCAGGCCATCATCTCCCAGTATGTAAAAGCAAACACAACCTTTACCAGCCAGCAGAATAATTAATATAAACCTATGACAGGAGGTACATCTATTGGCAGAAAACATGAACAGAAACTGGACAGAGAAATCCAGCCAGCATCACAATTAAACCAGAGGGAGAGACTTAAGAAAAAAATTCTTACTACACCTTTCAAAACCAAATTATATTTCTGAACTACTCACTTGAACTAGAAATAATGGTCTCACTCATAGTGAAATCCATTTTTTGTTTTCAAAAGGAGTGAATTTTCTTTCAGTGACAGAGAAAACCTTTAATACCAGCAGATGGAACAGAAGTTTTATCTAAAGTTCAGATTATCTTTCCTTATACACACACCAAATGTAAGTTTTGCTCAGGTAAGAAAATATAGTGTTTGCTGTTAAATTTTAAAAGTTACCACTGGACAAATTTCATAATGACTACATATATATATATATATATATAAAAACACATTTTGGGCAAAAATATATTGTCTTTGTCTTCCTGATATGTTGTAAAGAAAAAAACACATTGTGAGCAAGGTAGAACAGAGAACAACAACAATAAGTACATTCATGTCCTCTATTACATTCAGAAGTCATAAATACCTCACAATGTGCAAAAGAAAATTATTTTCCAGTGACAACATATGAGACTTTTTATCTAGTTGAGATTTATAACTATACAAACATCTAGTAATATAAATTTCTATACCATGAAATGAGAAGGTTACCAAAGCCATAAGACAAAGCTCTTCCAATAAAAGTGTTGGGCATATGATGTTACTAATGTATTTATTTGGATACCTTGGGTAATTCTAAAGCATTTTGTCTACTCCTCTTTATCAGAAAACCTGTTTTACAGAAAAGCTAGGAACAATTAGTCCTCAACTGCTGAAGTTAAAGTTTGCCTTATTTGCAAAACATGTTTTATCTGCTTATAAGGCCGGTCACTGCAGACATTCTGATGGCATTTTATTGCAGATGTAACATAGTGGGAATGCAAGAAGAGAGCAAAGCTTAGCATTGCTGAAAGACTACAGTGTCTCCTGGAGCATGGGAATCATAAACATGATGCACAGAATTATGGGATGCTGGGAAGACCCCTAAACAAACAAAAAAGTCATCTAACATATCAACATTGACCAACAATGCTGCAGTCATAATAATTCTTGTAGTAGCTCTGCTCCATTCTTGGAGTGGGAGTTGTTTGTTCTTCCATTCTGTGAAGAAGAAAAGCTCTCTAGATCTAGGTGCATACTGAAATATATATGCCAGGCTGCATCTACTTACTCCCTGGAGCCAAGCTGTGTTGTCTACTCCCAACCATGTATCTCATATACAACTTTTAAGTCCTCAGAATATGTACTCAGACAAGGAAACATCAGAGTTCTTATGATGAAAGCAGTTTCCATATGAAATTAAGTGGCTTTACTACCAAAGGAACCCTTACATGTATATTGGAATAAATCCATTTGATGTACATTCACAGATTATTTCTTTTAAATGATAACTGCCTCCCAAGTTCCTTTTTGGAAACTGAAACACAAGTAACGTCCTGAATCCAGGACACGTGTTCATGCATGAAAATGTGACAGTTCCTAAGTAGAAACAGCTGGTACAAAATAGCCAATACACAGGAAAGACTTCTGCTATAAAGCCTCCTTCATCCAGAGGCTGCAGGATTATTGGTTAGGACAATATCATTTTTTTTCCTTTCCAAGGAAGGCAGTTATCTTAAATAAGCGACTGAGAAATTATAAACAGAAGGAAAATAAAGGTAATGCAAAGATTTTAAAACAAGAAAGTTCTTAAGTATCATGTTCTTGTACATCAGGACCCTCTAAGCCTCAGAGTCCTATCAACTTTCTGATAAAACCAAGACTTTTGCCTCAGTTACACTGCAAAGGGCTCCCAGAGTGGAATGAATTTTGCTGTGTTGAATTGCAGGTTTTTATTACTGGTGGTAATGTAAAAGGCACAAAAAGCAGCTCAATTCCTAGATCCCATGAGCAGTTAGGAGTGCAAGCAACTACAAAAATCATCCTCTGGATTGTAAACTGCACAATTTTGATAAGAAAGTCATTAGCAGTGAATGAAGAGGGCCCTTTACGATGACATTGTTATATAGCTGCCTCAGAAGCAGAGTTTAAGGTCAAAAAAGTACTTCACATCTTCCTGCAGCAGAGACAAAATGTCATGTTTTAGGAAATCTGGTACAATTTCCTTTACTCTGAAGCTTCATGGTTTCCTTTTTAGTTTCCAGGAGGTATTTCTTTTTTATGGGGCACTGACACTTTATTCCTGTGCATATGACATTTGTGCTTCTGTTTCTTTCTCCTGCCATAGTCTGGGCTCTTTGTAAAAAATCTCATAACTAACTCAGCAAAGAAACCTTATTAATAGCTAGCTAATAAAAAATGTTTCCATTTTAATATTTCTCTCTCTAAATCCAATTAACATCCAAATGAGGAGAAAAAATAAAATCTAAAAAATACCCAGTTAGAAGGCAAAATAACACTAATACAAGTGAAAAAGGCTGGCAAAACAAGCAGCAGAAGGAAGAAAAGAACGTTCAACATAATCCTGAGGTCCCTGGAGTATATAATGTAGTCTTAGGCAAAAAAAACCTTAAAGAAATGGAGCCACAGTGAGGCAGTTCAAGTGCAGCTCCTATGAGAAAAGTACCCCAAGCAAGCAGCAAAAGAGATGTAACAGTCTGAGGTTGTTAGACATGGCAAGAAAAAAGACAGTTCTGACTACAGAGGCAGACAGTTATTTGGATTTCCAAAACTGTCTAACTCAACATGGCACTAGACATAGGAAAAGAGGCATCTAATGTGCATGTGATAACATGTTTTTTACTAAAGACTTTTTAAGGACTAATTCATATCAAAATATACCACTAGAAGTCTGAAAACAAGTCAAAGTGCAGCCATTTAGCAGTAACTTTGTGCTGTGCTGAGCACATTAATCAGAGGTACACTGAGCACTTCAAAGTCTCTTTGACCAGGCACATTCAGCCAGATTGGTCTGGTACCAGAATTGGGGCTTTTGCCTCATTATCTGTCTAAAAAGGCAGAAACCACTGAACTGTGATATGGTAAACAGACAAATGTTTCCAAACTCTCAGTTGTTTCCTTTAATATAACAAGCAGGATGCCAAACTTAGTTCTTCACAAACCTCAAACAACAGGATTAGCTTATAATTTTTTGTTGACTGGATAACTACTGGGTTCATTAAAAATACACATTCAGTAACACACAAATTTTCACAGTAGGAATCATAGCTGTAGCTGATTCACTGGAAATTAAAAGTTGGCAGTAGTTTGCATCTCACATGCCAGTTAGGACATTCACACACAATTAAAGCTGTGTTATTTATATAGCTATAATTATCAATTTATCTATATTTCAGTCTTAAATTCTGAATTAGATTAGCATATCACAGTTCTGTATGTCTTGAACAGGGTTTTCCATGTAGAAATTTCCAGCCACAGTTCCCCAGGAGGCATATTAATTACAGACATAGGAAAATTTTACACAAATTTCAGCTTTAGGATCCTAATGTCAACATTCTAATTTGCTCTCCTCCTGGCTCAATAACATGCCTTAAGAATATGATTAGCTGTTTTGCACTTGCAGAACTGGAGTAGAGAACCAAAATTACTCCACTCCTATCTGGCCAGCCTGAATAAAACTGAGCATATTGGGCCACCGTTGTTTCTTTCCCCTCTTTCTAGAAGGTGGTCACCATTGCAGAGGCTGGAATAAACCCAGCACAAGTCAGTGGACACAGCTGTTCACCCATGATGCTGTGAGACATAGCTGTCTTTCTCTGTCCCATTGAAGCATCCAGAGGAACAAGCTGGTGGTACCTAAACACTGTCTGCTCTTGGCTGATTTCTGCTGTCATTATAAGTGGGCATCACAGCAGCAGGCAAGTGAATGGTCCTTTGTCTCTACAGCAGAATGCCACCAATAGTTGTGACAGCTGCAGGATAGTTAGAGCCAGGCACAGCATTTTTGATGAAAGCCACGGTACCTAAAAATGTGACTTCAATAATACAAATAATCATTTTATCTTAACTGCATTGTCAGTTTTTGGCTCAGATTTTTTTCTCCATGATCAGATTTCCAAAGTAGTGAAGAGGAGAGGCAGGATACTATGTAACCCAGCTGCATGGGAGAGACACAGGTCCCCAGTGCCTCCTTGGGAGTGGAGAGGATGCCAAAAAAATGCTCTAACCATTTTTGCTCCCTGTACAAATGCTGGAGATTAAACATTTCAAGCAAGCACAGTTACACTTTCTGTTCAATGTGAAAAATATCAATTGTGATCTTTCTTCATTTGAAAAAAACTACACTTTGGTTTAGACATACCCTGCTATTACTTTGCTTTTTCTGGCTTGTAGGAGGAGTAAAGTCAAAAATCAAGAAGCTGCACATTTGCTTTGAAAATACCTTTGACAGGTAATTGGTGTGTAACACTGCCAATGCCATGAGCAATAGCAGCAGACTACAGCTTATCATCATTTGAAAAGGGATTTCTGGAACTACAATGAACAGCAACCCATCACAGGCACACAGATTCCTGTTTGCTCCGGTACCTCCTTGTGAATTTTATATTCTGTAACTGAAGTAACCAAGGTTGTTATTTTCCAGGATGCCTTAGTCCCAAGAACTCCAGCTTAATCCCTTTCTTATTATATTTATTCAGAGCAGTTTGTTTTCAAATATTTCAGATTTGACACAGACCACAGGACAAATATTTTTTCTATTTCATTATTATGTATCTTTCAGTCTATCAGAGAATGCCTTCTTGATTAATCTCAGAATACACAAAACTGAAATATTTGCATGTCTGAAACCATTTCTTTTGCTGCTATTAGATAGAAAGGAATTGAAAGGAAAAAAGAAAGCCACACATTGATTGTCTTTGACCATAGGTCAACCAGACAGTATATCTGCACTGTGTTTACTTTTCACAGAAGCCTTCTTGCCTCTTTAGTAGCCTTTGAGTTTACAAAGAGTGAGGCTAGCTGTGAGCCTGAGCTGCAAAATCACACCAGCACTAGAGCCTTCAACTTCAAAGTTTAGTTATTTTCAACAAACATTTTGGCAAGACCACTAGACTTGTTTATATGTGTGTACTCCTGCTTTTCATCTGCCTCCAGAAGCCAGGCTTGGTTGGAAAAGGTACTGGGTAAAAGCTGTACAATGAATTAATTAATCTTTGAAACCAGGAGGGGAACGGGAGTTGGGGGATGGTGCTGGGGAGTGCATGGGGGAGGGGGTACAGAGATATCCTTATCTAAGGACGCTGATATCCCTGTCTTAACAAATTTCAGTATTAGATGAAGGCAACTTTCTATATCTTTGTCACATGGTTAAGAAGAGAGAGGAAAAATATTGCAGAAGACACATGATCTGTCAGATTGGTGCATTTAAACTTAATTCTTTGCCTCCTGATTTTTCTCACCCACACTCCACGTTTTTTTCCTACTGCTGTTATCATGTATCTGTTGTCATTCAGGTGTCTAACGTGGGATCCATCCAGATGTACTTCTCTTCCTGGTACTTATTTAATCATTCCAGTCTCATCTACTCTATAGACTTTGTGTGTGTGTGTGCTCTGTTGATGAAAGTCACATATACTCCTTTGTAAATCTGCAAAAGTCACAGTCTAATGAAGCTATCAGGAAAAAAAAAAAAAAAAAAAAAAGAAAAGAGTATTTTCTGGCAGAGAACTCAAAAGCAGCAAAGCTGTGCTTCACTCATCCCTAGGTTATCAAAAAGTCTAAGCAAATTCTATCTGGACCTCAAGCCCAGCAAAAGAACCCTCATAGATAGAATGATCTTAAAAACCAGAAGCCAGAGAATATTAAAAAAAAAAAAAAAAAAAGACTGATAATGTGTATGTATCAGATCGTCTTGTTAAGAAAAACCCTATCTGAATGCAGTTTATTAGAATCAACTCTCTATCTTAAAACACTCTAGTAGATTTTTTTCATTCTATCAAATCTAATAAAGTGAGAATTTTATTAGATTGATTGATTGATAAACTAAAATACATTTTTAACTATAAATATTAAACCTTATCAGTAAGCGCTTTTTATGATCAGTTCAGCATTTTATAGTTTGTATTTGCTGGGAAGACAAGTGATTGAGATTGTACTATACAGAGAATCCATCATACAACAATAATTTGGTCATGTTTGTAGAAGAAATTAGTATATCAAAGGCACAGCTAATACTTTCATTAGGATAAGAATCACCCTCTAAGGAATGCAATTGCAGGAGCATCAATTGTTTTGTGTAGCTACACCATAACAAAGCCTGTTTAATCACCTACCTGATATTTTCATTTGCATATGGGAACCCACCAGTGGCATGCAGCAGGAGTCAACCAGTAAAGGAATCCCAACTGCTAAGAATTTGTAAGTTGGGTATTTTTGCAGACATGCACTTACATTTTTATCCAAATGTCTTAACAGTTGAATCAGGTCTATCTTATTCACATAGAGTAATAATTCACTCAGACCCTCAGAAATCAGTAGAATTGCTCTGAAAATAAGTTGTTTTACTACATTTGACGTATGACATTCCTACCACATCTAGAATTTCAAAGGTGGTGCAATAATTTGGTAAATATTTTATGAACATAACCATAGGCAGTTATGAGTTGGCAGGGCTTCACTAATCCACTAAGTTTATTTCAACAAAACTTCAATTTACATGGGCTGAGAAGCAGAGCAAGAGTATTTAACCGAGTGTATAGAGCAATGAAAAAGAAAGCCTTTCTCTATGTCTTACAGAGAGAGCACGTGGTTTGCATTTAGCCTAGCATCCTATGGCATTAGGCATGCAAGCACATCACTGCACCAGTCCAAAAAAATGCTGTGATTTTCCAGTGACCAATATCAACTTGTGTCAGCTAAAGATAAGCAGTGAAACTCTGAAGCTAGCTTTGTAAGTTCTTGCTTTCCAGCAACATTCCAAAAGTACTGATTTTGGCCTTCTGAATAAAAAGAAATATGAATGAAATTGCAAGAGGACAAATGCACAGAATGTGTCCCTCACTTGACGTAATGACACAGAAAGATTTGTCTGACAGGACCAAACAATAATTTAATATTTATATTTTCTCTAGAAACCCTTTCTTCCTTGAGGGTCATTTTATCTCATTATAAAAAAAACCTGACCGTAAGTTTGTGTTTTAATACAGATGCTGAGAAACTGTTTTCTTTCATTCCACACATGCACAAGCAAACACACAGAGAGTAGATAACAAAGGTATTTTCAGTGTTATGACACATTTTAGAATTGTGAAATAGAAAAGGGGTCTTCTTGCCCAGTTAATAAGACCGTCTTTACAAGATCTGCAGCTCTCTCCCATGACCTGACAGTGTATAGACAGTGTATGTGCAGTGGTGAACAGTAGTCTGCTATTTCAGGGTTTGTTTCATTATTACAACAGAATATTATGCTTTTATATGTCATCTTGCTGGCAATTAGTATTTATATCAGCAATGCATGATGCTTATTTCTTTTTCATAGCATTAAAATCAGATTTAATTAACTTGTTTTTACTGAGATTTGACTTTACTGCACATTAGCCACGTTATATTGTAAACATGTAAATCATTATGAAAGCATTTATTTTTGCTATGGAGTATACTACTCACTTTATATTCCAGAATGCCTGCTGGTTTAGTCTTTGAGTTGAATGTGAAAATTTACTTAATAGTCCCAAATGCAGCTTAAGGGATCTGAATCTAAAATAAAAACATAACTGTCAAACTGTCAGGTTTTCCACTATCTGTTGTTTTGAGCCACATGGTATAAAAACCAAACAAACGCTGGATATGGCTCAGGGAAACTTTCCAAGCATGAATATTTAATGGATTGGTACAGCCCATCCCACATATCTCTGCCCCAAGGAGCCCAGACAGGTGCAGGAGAGAGCAAAATTTGGGAACAGTTTGTAACTTGCCAAGCAAAAAAGTGGACAGGACTTTGGTAGGTCACATTGT
The DNA here is from genome assembly GCA_032173965.1 of Sitta carolinensis. Lineage (NCBI taxonomy): Eukaryota > Metazoa > Chordata > Aves > Passeriformes > Sittidae > Sitta > Sitta carolinensis. The sequence goes on from CM063285.1 coordinate 30,536,264, forward strand.
CACACAGCAAAATTTTCTAAAAGCCCCTGCAAAACTCTCTTTCCAGAAATTTTATGTGCTCCTCTACCTGTATCTCTGCATAACATACTTCTTTAGAGGGGACTGTGAATTAAACTATGGTGGAACAGCATATTAGTAACTCCAGCACTGACATCAGAAGTGGTATAAACTCTCAGTTAGCAAAATCCAAAGCTCACAAATGCCCTTTATAAAGCTGATGTTGGCTGTCATTATCATTGTATGAATTGAACCTGGTAACAACCTATATAGATTGGTTGAAATATAGTCTAACTTCAATAAAAAGGAATAGAGGAAGTTGGTCCTTTATTTTCTAGGAGATTTTTTTTCTATTCCCAATAGGGATTTTTATTTCATATCTCACATACACAAGACTGGAATTGGTTGCTAAAAGAAACTCTTCTACCATTAATATTTTTTTTTTAATTTTATTTTCCAACAAGATCTACCTGAGTGTTCTCACCTTTGCCTATTAGGTTTTTTTCTTTTTGCTTGGCTTTTTCCTTTTGCAAACTCTTTGCACGTTGTATTCTTACTGAGAATACAGCTTTTCAGTGGGTGTGCTTACTTAATTACCTTGACTGAGTTATTCCTTCCATTTCATCAGATGTCTATGCAATGTATATGTGCTTTAAATTACTAACAAAATTCTCATAATACAACATAAATATTAATGCCCATAGTTTTTCTTCTCTTTGGAAAAAAAAATTATTCTGTTCAAGATACCTAATATATCCAAATCAAGACCCCTTTAACTATCCACCAAAAAATCTGTAGATCAACCCATAGCATTCCTCACAGGTCCTCCATGTGAAAACCTTAGCTGTACCTGCATACCAAAGCTCTAAATACCATTAATTCTGTCTCATTTTATCGTTAATGGAGAATGACAGTCACAAAAGAGTTAGGGTAGGCTGCATCTTCTGCTGGGATTGACCATGTGTTTCCATCAACTATTTAGACACTGGAGGCATTGTTTACAGAACCACACACTTGGTAAAGGACTTCAGAGATTATTTAGCTCACCTAATTACACTTTTAGCTGAAATGTTTTGGAGAATAAAATAAATCTATGATCCATCCTGTATTTTTTAATTTGTAGGAATAAAAAAAATAGTAAAAGTTTAACTGCTATTCATATTTTTATTTTTTCTAAGTTTACTAACGCTTTACAGGCTGAATTTGTATAGAGTTTGCTGCTATGCTACAAATATTACACTTACCAGCTTTTCATATTTTAAAGACTACAGGTTGATTGATCAACACAGCTTCTTGCCCTAATGCACAAATGACTGTACCAATGTCAGTGATGATAGATGCTTATCTAAGCTATTCTAAGCAATAAGGGCATGGCGATCCCTTACTGTCACCAGTGGTACTGGTGGACCACTCAAAACCATTTATTCTAAATGCTGAGAGTTTTATTCCAATTTATTTAACCTTAATATTGCTTGCTGAAATCCAGTTATCTTCTATTTATCAGTCAGTTAATTTATTTGTCGTTTGGGGTCTGTCTTAATAGAGCTGATATGCAAATTATCTAAGTATTCCTTCCCTTCTCCATTCAAGGGGACGACATTTTCCCTCTCCTCACTTTTTACTAATGTCACAAACCATTTGATTATTGTTGGTCTTTGTATAGAAAATTATGAGAAAACATTTAAATGTTTAGCTTTTCAGCATCATCTTACAGTAGGAACATAAAGAACATACTGAGCAGACCACAGCAGTCATGTGACTACAAGTGGCCAACAGCAACTACTTAGGAAAACAATAAGGCAAGCTGAAATCATATTTCTCTTAATATTGCTCCCTCTGCCTTTAAAAACCTACTCAGAAACATGCAGTGTCAAAAACTATATCTCTGCCTTTTTGTTTAATGATGTTTTCTGGATTATATTTCACGCCATTATACTAGGACGAGTTTCAGGATTTATATATACAGTGTAAAAAAATATTCCTTTTCCATCTAACAGTATTACTGCCCCAGTTGCTGTATTACAGAAAAAGTAATTTTAAATTGACCTGCCTAGTACATTCACAGGTTCAGAAATTTCCACCTCCCACCCCTCATTCATCTCTCAGTCTCTCTCCCCAGAAAGGAAGTGGCAGGTGAGCCTGGGTGCAGGGCTGTAGTCCCAGCAGAGGTGAGCTGAGGAAGCACCCTGGCCATGGCCCCACAGAGCTCAGCACAGAGTCCCTGGGGTGCAGGGAATCCTCAGGGGAGTCCCTCCAAGCTCTGTCTCAAGATGCAGCTATTTTCAGAAACAGAAATGCAGAAAATTACCTTGGTCTATTTATTGGAGTCAGGATTTTAGTAGGTAGATTATTAAAAATCAACTTTTTGTTTTGTTTTTGGGTTTTTTTAACAGTATCATAACACCTTTCCATAAATGTAAACCCTCACTAGTTTCAGAGCTTTAATAAATATTAAAATTTCTGATTTCTACCCTCTTCTTGCAAAATGCGTGCAGATTTCACAGAACTGGCAATGTAATTGTTTAAATAAAATTAACTAGTATTCAAGATTCCCTCTGCAGCACAAGGACTAAAATAACATGATTGCTTTTATGAGCCAATAAGAAATAGCTAAATCTTCATCAGTGCCATATATTCTCAGCTAGTAGTTCCTTAGCAACTAAAAAATATTCCCTGCAGGAAATGACAAAAATTTGAAAACTATATGTTTAGCTGGTATCTGCCTGAGGTCCAAACATAAATCAAATTTTCCAGGACTTTGACATTTTTATGGATTTATGCTATACTGAGCCAACAGCTTAACCCAGGTTTAGTTGTTTTTCACGATACATTTTATGAATAATGCAATATGTGGAAACCTTTTTGAAAAGGGAATACTGTCCAGTGTTAGCACAGTGAATTGGCATTTCATGGTAATTTACTGGGATAATGTACCACTAGGATCAACATTGCCAGTGACAAAACATAGATATAATTACATATCAGTGTTTTAATATCAACATAACTGGAAAATTATAAAGAATACTCATAATTTTGAAAAGTGAGATGTTTTTGGTACAGCTGTACTATGTTAAAATTTCCCAACAATTAAAAAATCATACCTATAAATGTGGTGCATGAGACAATGTTTCTTCTTTTTCCTTAACCAACTCCTCGCTCCACAAGCAGCAAGACAGAGCACTCAGCAAAATATTCTGCCCAGCTCCTATTCCAAAAGTCCTTCTCTCTCCCCAGAAGAATGACTGGATGGAATTAAAATCACATCAAGAAGGGGAAAAAAGGTCTGATATGTTGCAGCATCAGTTCTTTAGACTCCATATTGCCTGGTATTTCTAGGTACTCCAAATTGCACCAGGGCTTTAGGGATCAGGCAACAAAGCCAGAAAGCCACGCTCTGCCTTCTTGATGGATCCAGACACATTTGTCCTTCCTCAAGTAGACACAGAAGGGATAATTAATGATACATGTCTGTGCATGCTGAATGCAATAAGATTTTCAAAATCCTTCTATAAGAGCTGTAAAAAATGCCTGCAAATTTTGTAGACATTGCAGAGGACAAATATTTAATTGAAAATAATGATGCCTAATAAAAATTTTCTACTAACAAGAATTGGGGCAAAATCAATAATTATTTAAATTTCATTTCCATTACCTTTCTTTTGGCTGTTTCATCTTCATCCTTTTTTGAACTTTGCACACTAAAATCACATTACATGGCCATTATTTTTTTCAAAGTATCACTGAGTCAGTGTCATTTCCTTCAAATTGAGTACATCTTTAGAGATTTTCTCTTTAATCTTGAAACAGTCACAATATTTGCTCTTTTGTCAACAGTAAAAAAGAACTCCTATCATTCAGCTTTACTACTGCAAAGGTATATGTAGCCTTCTGTTTGAACACTCTGGACTTGATTGCTAACAAGAAATGAGACAGCCTGAGATGCTCCTTCACTTGCAGCTTTTACACTACCTAAATTGCTAGATTAATTGATAGAAGTTTTCCCATCATTGTGAATCAGCTTTAATATGTTAAGCTATGATTTAATTGTTTGACAGAGTGACTCCCTTGAAATGGGATTTTTCCTTGTAGCCAATTTTTTGACATGAAAACATGCTTAGTACTGAAAAGGCTGCTAATACCTTGCTTGTCTTTAGACACTTCTAGGTTTGTATTGCAATTTTCTTTTGACTGTGCACATCTAGGTTCCATTAAAATTAATTGAAAGACTGCACACTGAGTAAAAATATAAACATAAAAGCACATATTCAAAACAAAATTAAGCCGGTTATCCGAGAATATTAGGGAATAAGTTAAAACATCCCAAGAATTGGCAGGCAATTTCTGTAAAAATTCTGGGGTATTTTTCTCCTTCCTTCCCCAGGTCTAGCATTAATGGGCAAGGTCTACAATATGTTGAGATATGACATCCCCAACTTTGATACACTGAAGATTTCAGTTCAGCAGTTCACAAAGTTCCTCTCCCGGGATCTGAAAGTGGATTGTTACCAAAGGAGACAGAAAGCAGCCTCCTACTTCACACACACTGGGATTATTTTAGATAGAAATTTTACCTTGATCTACTATTATGAAATCAAAAAGAATTCCAGGTTCCCATGCAAATATTCTTCTATAATGAGTAGATTTTGACCTACAGCTATGTTTAGATAAACATGGATGCTCTTTTTTTAATATCAGGGATAAAAGCAAACAGTTTTTATGATGATGTACTACATATTAACTGGGGAGAAAGAGGGTAAATCCCACAACTATATATAACAGCTTAAGAAATTCATCATGTGAGATATGTCCATTAAGGATCTACATCATGTTAATTTCAAGCTTGAGGGAGTGAAGGAGGAAAAGGCACATTATCTGAGTCCAGCATGAGGGCAGCTGATGGGATCGCAGGTGACTCCAACCCAATCCAGGTGCACTGAAGGTGCTGCCAGCTTAATTGCTTTTGGATCCATCATCTAATCATCTGTATCTACTTTTTGACTCATATCTCATGTTATGAGAAGTTTTAATACTGCATTCATATTCATGTTAGAATCATGTTAGAAATCACACTTTATCTAAAATAGACCTGAACAGTGTGCACAGAGCAAAATATACCCCGACATAATTCTATTTCTTTAATGAAGGGATTTATTTAGTTCACAGGGTTAAAGTTCTGATCTAAGACACGTGCACTCAGGCATCAATGGAAAGATATCTGTGTATACTTCCTCCTGATTCTCAGATATAAAAGATTCCATGCAGGTACAAGAGCAGTTAAATAGGTGCTTTTTCTCCTCAATATGTGTTGGAACCCAGGACACAGAGAATTTCAGGCTTTCTGTGCTGACAGAAAATGTTCCACAAGGACATACGGCATTTGACCTGAGGCCTTGGGAAAGGCTTCCAAAACTGAGTGATAGGACTGAGTCTGTGAGTGTGTAGTTGTATAGAACTGTGTTATATCACAGGGTGAGTAATTTAGAATTTAAGGTGGTGGGTTAAAATAATATATATGTAATAAGATGGAGGGTTTAGGACATAGTTGTCTTCTTCTCCATCTTCATTACAAGTTCGGGTGATTTTGTGTGATTGGATTTTTGGTGACTGGATCAGTGCAGGACATGGGTAGCTGGTCATTGGATTAAAAATTAAAATAAATTTGTTGGCATCTCATAATTGAGTAGTTTAGGCTTAAAAAGACCTTGAAATTTTGCTCTGTACTCCACTTTTTCTTTGTTAACTTAGAATGCAGAAGCACTCACCATCAGTGACGCTGTAACTGAGATAAGAACCAATAAACATCCAAGTACAAGAACTATGCCTGCAAGTCCAACATCCAAGAATTCTGCCTCTCACACTTTTAATCCTGACCCTAAGAAGAGTCAGATAAAGCAAAGGGGTTCTCCATAAATATGTGTAAATTGGAGAGTGACAGATATAAATTGAAAGGAATGTTTCACATGTGTCTTGAAGATAAGTATTGCAATATGACAAACACTGAACTTGGGTTCAAAATCCCCACTCCTTCCTTTCCAAGATATTCTGCTGTTACTGGTTCCACATTACTTCTCAAAAACAGGCATTTCAGGCTGTTCCATTTTCAGGTATTATACCATCTTGCCTCAGATGGATGTTGATATTAGCAGCTCTAACAGACTTTTCATTAAAAGGAAATACCTAAAAATTTTAAACGCAATTAATATCTATATGGTGTGACCTCAGTTAGGGCTTTTACACTTTGCAAGATATTCATGGATTCAGTTAGGAACATATATTTCATATTTTACCTAATTGTTAAATCTTCCCTATGCATTTTTCAACAGTATTTTTTATTCACTACAGTGAAGATAAAAATTGTAAAATTAATATAATTTTCTAATTATTGAAATTTAAATTTTTCAGACAATTATGCCAAAGTTCAGTTTTCTTTTACATGCCTACCTATGCTCAATATATCAAGATTCTCTGGCTTACTTGCATGTTTGCATAATATCCCAATGATATTGAATAATAAGGTTAATCCAAAAATACATTTGCACGCCAAATAATTGCACATCTTCTGTTTTATTTCAAATGCATTAATTACTAATGGCTGTGGGCAAAAATTTCATTTGGATTATAATAACTACCATAACTCCTGCAATTACTACTCATTAAGTACTAATGTGGCCATATCCTTTCTTTTGAACCCAAACATCAGGCTTTCAAAATAAGTCTAAGAAATATAAAAACTACCATAATTCTGCTTCACTAACTTTTTCTCTATCTGACTTTGCAGTAGTGACATACACACCTAAAAATCCCAAAAGACATTGACTACTTCCTGAGAAGCAGATGGGTTTGTGGCTAGAGCTGCAAGTGAGCATTACCTATTTAGCGGTACCTTATCACAGATGGCTTTTTGGGTGAGGCTTTAGGAGCAAGAACTGTGTGAGACAGGAAGGATCAGTTTCAGCAGAAATGTGTAAGGTGGCAGTAATTATAACCTATCACATGCATCATGAATCTATATGAGACTGAAGAGCTCGTCTGTCAAATCTCAGATGCCAAACCCTGTCTACAGATCTCAGGTAATACAGAATCAGGGAGACTGGCAGCACATCCTGTACATTTCAACTATGATGAAAAAGAAGGAGAAAAGTCTCTACAGGAGTTTAATCCTTTGAAGAAAAGTAGGTAGGCAGGAGAAGCTCAGACAAATGTTTATATGACTCTTTTAAATAACTAGACAAAATAGCTGTTTGTTCCTACTTCAATTTTGTAAGTGGGCTCCTGAAAAATTCCATACAATAGGCCTATTGACAGCAAGAAGACAAAGGCTATGCATACAAGTATTTATTCATTTTACGCATATATGCCCCCAAAATTCCTCATCAGAGTTTATGGTCCCTTAAGCAGCTCAATGAAAGTTACAGCAATTAGTCCATGTGAGTTTAACTCTAAATCTGCCATAAAACATCATAGGACTCTCCCACTGAGGGGTCTCTTCATATCTAGACTCCTGCAGCTAAGTCAAGCATAAACCAGAGAAGCATCATCTTGGCTATACATGACATAGCCTGAAGTACAATGTGTTTCATCATTTCAGTTAAAGCTGAACCATTTTCTAACGCAACACTTTGTTTGCAAGCCTTCAGGCATTTGTTAAATCGACAGAAGACATCACTGTAGGGTTAAATACTTATCTGGACAGCTATAAATCCTAAAGCAAAATGTACACATACCCCAGAAAAACAGATTTGAACCTGCATATTTATCCCCAGACAGTAAGTAAACTACAGTCCCACTTCTGCTCCAGACCTCAGCAACAGTGTCCAATGTCCACCTTTGCCTCTACATTTGGCTATACAGGTCTTTAATTTATCTCATCTTACTTGTTACCTCTGCATATTACTCAGCCACTCTTTCTCACTCTGACTACACCCTTGATTATATCATGTTAATTCAGAATATTAGTAGCAGAGCAATTTGCTCATCCCAGTCATTCACAGGTATTTAGACAGGAGTAGCTAAGAGTTTTGGGGGGAGTCTGCCAACAGCTAGTCATCTCTTCTATGAGTTATCATTCAGCATCCTTTTTAAGCAAGCTTAATTTTGAGAAATGGATTGATCATGTCATTTCCTTCCTGTTAAAATATAATACAGTCCTATCCTCTGAATTAAAATTTTGTGTTCTATGGCACAACCTTTCCAATGTGCTTCCTTCTGATTTGATTACCACTCCATTAATCCTTATTCAAGCAGCAATTGATAGGTGTGTGACAATAAAGTGTCTATACAATGAAAAGCCATGATAGAAGCTAAAATGGCACACTGCACATAACATATTGGGTAGTTAAAATCTGGTCATTTATTCCTATCACAATTTGTAGTAGGGACACAAACTAACATGACATGAATCTGTACTCTTGACAAATCTTTTTTTCAGGGCAAAGAGCATAATGAAAATTGCAAAAGCTATTGCACTAGCTTAAATCAAACCCATGGCAGAATAATGTACTTAAACCTGTGGCCTTTTGAAATGCAGTAGGAACTGTAATTTAAGGTGCAATCAATTCCCCAGCTGAGACTTTTATATATATAGGAAATATATATGTTTCCCATATACTAGAAACATGATTATGCAACCACAGAACCACATAATCGTATAAAATTCAGCACTGAGAAGCCTTCTGTCACATATTTCATCATGAAATTCCCTTCAGTTTAGTTCCTGGCATTAAACTGATGTTCACCAAATGAATATACTATTAGCATTTTTTAAGAAAAACCATATTTGCCTAAAGCATACATGGGGATACAGTAACTGTTTAAGTTGAGACAATCATTGTTTCGACTGATTAGGTCCCATAATTAGAAAAGAACAATGCAGATTTCTCTGATGCATGAATTTAGTCCTCTTTTTGGGAACAGATCAAGAAATTCTTTCAGCTTTTAGTGTTTATACACCAAAACTTCCTAGTCAAGTAAATAAACCAGCCCATATCAGCCAGTGGTCATGAAACCTTGATCCAGATGATATTTTCCTTGTCAAATTCATATCAGCAGTCTCAAGTCCCATGAAAATAATCTGAAAATTCTTTGTGACTCCCTACACATCACAAAAGCAGGCAAAAGAGTCCCAAAACTGCAGTGTTATTCCTGGTCTTCTAAGAATTCATACCATGAAATATAGTACTGTTAAATCTGATGATGAGGTATGTTGTCTCATTACTGCATAGGTTCTTCAAATAAAAACATAATGAGAGATTTTTCAACAGTAAATTCCTAAGGATAAAATTTTATTGTGTAAAGGTGTAATGGGACCTTACAGGCAAAATATAGTAGATAATTAGTCCAAAGTTCACTCTTGCAACTTATGGGCAACTCTGAGCTGCAGTACAACTGTCACACACTTTTGACAGAATGGCACCTGCTCATGCTTCTCACTCTGAGTGAAGTCCTGAATTAAGGATTTGTCATAGTTAATCCCAGCCAGCAACTAAATACCATGCAGCTGCTTGCTCTCTCACCCCCCACCTTCCCTCTCCGGTGGGATGTGGAGGAGAATAGAAAAAATAGGTAAATCCCTGGGGTTGAGGTAAGAACAGATTAACAACTGAAACAAAGAAAAATGTAATAATACTAATTATGATAATAATAATAATCACAATGAGAAGAATTGGGTTGGTTTTGGCTGGGGTAGAGTTAATTTTCTTCACAGTAACTGGCATGGGGTTGTGTTTTGGATTTGTACTGAAGAGTGCTGATAATGAATGTTTTTGTTATAGCTGAGATGGGCTTGCACAGCGTCAAGGACTATTCTGCTCTTCACTCCACCCCACCATTAAGGAGGCTGGGGGTGCATAAGGATCTGGGAGGGGACACAGCTGGAACAGGTGACCCCAACTGACCACAGGAACATTCCAGATCACATGGCATCATGCACAGCGTATAAAGGAGAGGAAAGCAGAAGGAATGGGGGACGTTTGGAGTGATGGTCTTTGTCTTCTCAAGTCACCATTATGCTTGATGGAATCCTGCTTTCCTGGAGATGACTGAACACCTGTCAGCCCATGGGAAGAAGTGAATTAATTCCTCGTTTTGCTTTGTGAATGTGTATGGCTTTTGCTTTCACTGTTAAACTTCCTTTATCTCAGCCCCCGAGTTTTCTTGCTTTCACCCTTCCAAGTTGTTGGAGTGAGAAAGCCACTGTGTGGTGCTTGGTTGCTGACTGGGGTTAAGCCATGACAAGGAGAGAGAGATTAGAATGAAACCCAAGAGAAATAAATGATGCAAAATACAACTGCTCACCATCCACTGACCAATGACCAGCCTATCCCCTTGCAGTGATCATCAGCTCCCAACCAAACTCAATTTATACACACTGGGCATCCCATAGAGGCATGGAACATTGCCATGTCCAGTTGGAATCAGCTGCCCAGCTAGGGTCTCTTCCAGCTTCTTCTGCACATACCTGCTGGCAGAGCACAGGACACTGAAAATTCCTTGTCTTAGGACAAACACTACTTAGCAACACCCAAAGCATCAGTGTGCTATCAACATTATTCTCATCCTAAATTCAAAATACGGCCCTATACCAGCTGCTAAGGAAAAAATCCTAATTCTATCACAGCTGAAACCAGGACAGGTCTTTGTCAGCAAATGTTGAACATACTCTCTCAGCACATTGGAGTATCCTCATGCACAGTTGCTCTTCCATTTTTCTTCCCACTACACTGCAGTCCATTCATGCATTTTAGCATCCTATAAAGTGCATAAAGTATCTAATTAATGTTAACCAAAGGTGGGTGGAAAAGCTTAGTGCTTTCTCCGTCTGCTATATGGTAACTAATGATCCCAAAACTTGTTCAAGAAAATATTCAACTGACATTGGTCTAAGGGAGAGCTCATCAAGCTCTGTAGAATAAACAAAAACTCACAAACTCAAGAGAGATGCATGAAGTTTCAGACATCACAGAATGTAAAGCCATTTGCATTCATGAAGTGTCACATGCACTGCATTTTGTTATTAATCTGAAAACTTTAATCATTGACAAATGTATTCCCAAAGCACTTCTGGGGAGATCTGGAGGATCTTTTTCCCTCTTCAGAATACCTGTTTGATTTTATGAACACATTGGGTTTTTTATCTTAAAATAGTCTACTGTTAAATACTAGTTGGTTTGGGTTTTTTTTTTATTCTTTTATCTTTTTTTTTTTGTTTGTTTGTACTTATTAAATTAGATAGACCTTTCTCTGTAAAACCTAGTCGTCCTTTTTACTATCTTATACTCATTAGGGCATTTGAAGGTCATGGGATAAAATCAAACAGCTGTAGCTGCACAGCTGAAGTGACTCACTAGAGTAACTGGTCAGTGGCTACATACAAGACTAATGAACTGTCTGTAGTTCACAAAAAGACTAACTAATCTTACAGATTGCAGCTGTGGTATTGTACAATGAAGATATGTAGATCCAGAAGTGGTCAAACACAGCCTAAAATTGTATAGTAGGAAGCAATTATATGGTGCTGCTAATTGCAAGAATCTGGGAACATGCTTTAAATATGGATAAACTAATTAAGTGAAAATGAATGAAAAACACAAGGATAATCAATTAGAAGATGAAATCCAAAATATATTGTAGACTAATAGCTTTGGACCCTGCTTATTGAATAGCTGGAGTCCACCAACTGTTGCCAGATCACGAAGTGTCAGGTTTGCTGTTTTCTATATTTAAATGTGCCTGATAAACACAGCATCAGGTCAAGATGTGTGGAAAAGCTGAGCAAGTTTTGTCCCTGCAAGAGGTCAGACACAGAAAATATCCTCATGCACTCAGCTATGAACAGTGAGAAGCTACACCCTCAAATAAGGGTCAAAGTCCTAACAGAGCAAATATTCCCCAGATGTTGGCTAATACAGTAGTTCATGCAAGAGACAGACGTCAGAAGGAACAGACAGTAGTCAGAATTGCAAAACCTTTGCTTTGGGGTTTGAATCATCTGTGGCCAGGCTGCAGGTTATTAGAACTTAATTCAGTCACATGAAGGTACTCTTATTGCTGCTTGTGATTAGTGACATTTGGACAACACAACAGAAGACCTTAAGGTACGCAATCAAGAAGGCAAAAGTCATATGTGATATAACAACTGGGCAGAAACAGTCTTGGTTGTGACAGAAAGGAAATCAAGAACATCACAATTAGAACTACTTAAATCATATGTATGAAATTTTACCCAAAAAAGTGCCATTAAACATTCCTTTGAAATATGACAGGGATAAAGGTCTCTACAAAAGACATTAGCAGACACCTAGGCCAAAGATTGATGTAGCCTATTGTTCCTTCACTAATCCATAATGACTGAAAATGCTCTCAGTGAACTTTAATACCTCAAACAATTCAATGACTGTTAGTATTCTAGTGATACACTCAAGTGCAATGACAAGTTTGTTTCTGACATTGTAACCTAGGAGCCTTTAAATTTGGCTTGCAAACTGAAAAGTCTAGGGTTTAATCTGATGGAGAGTGGAAAAAAGACAAGATTTGACATAAACGCCTACTTGCAGGTCATTATATCACCAGTTTTACAACTATAAAGCTGTTGTGAAAATTAAACATGCCAGGAGTAAGATACCAAAGATCACACCTCCAAAAGAACTCACATTAAAAGAAATATATATTGGGTTTGTGTGCCCAGGGTAGTGTAGGGGAGTCTACAGGGGTAGCTTCTGTGAGAGGCTCCCAGAAGCTTTCCCCATGTCCAATAGACCCAATGCCAGACTGCTCCAAAACGGACCCACCGCTGGCCAAGGCTGAGCCCATTAGAGATGGTGGTAACACCTCTGTGATAATATATTTAAGAAAGAAAAAAAAAAAAAAAAAAACACAAAAACACCACAATTTGTTGTGCAGAAGTAATTCAGCATCCAGAGAAGGGAGGACTGAGAATACGCAAGAGGATCAACTTTGTAAACACCAAAGATAGTGAGGAAGGAGAGGAAGAAAGTTCTTCAGCCACCAGAGCTGAGATTATCCTGCAGATCATGGTGAAGCAGCCATGTCCCTGCAGCTCATGGAGGTCCACAGGGAACAAACCCACACTGGAGCAGGTGGATGCCCAAAAGAAGGCTGTGGTACCGTGGTAAGCCAGTACTGGAAAAAACTCCCATCAGAGACCTGCAGACCCTTGGAAAGAGGAGCCCATGCTGAAGCAGGTTTCCTGAGAGGACTTGTTACCCCTTGGGGGGCCTAGACTGGAGCAACCTGTCCTTGAAGAACTGCACACCATGGGAGGTACTGACATTGGAGTAGTTCACACTGGATACGTTCATGATGTTCTGTCTTTCTCCACTGCTGAGCAGAAGGAGGTAGAGCTAGGAAGGAGCAGGGGGTGAGGGAAAAGTGGTTTTAGATTTGGTTTACTTCTCATTATACTGCTCTGATTTTGATTGGTAATAAATTAAATTAACTTTCCCATGTCTAGACTGTTTTGCCCGTGAAGAAATCAGTTTGTGATCTCTTCCTGTCCTCAGCTCAACTCACTAGTCTTTCATTATATTTTTTTTCTTCTGTCCAGTTTGAGGAGGAGATTGATAGAGCAGCTTTGGTGGGCACTTGGGACCCAAACAGAGTGAATCCCTAACAAGATATTATGCAGTCTAATGTTGTATTTGAGATCCAAAATAGCTGTGTATCTTCCAGAATCAACTACATATTTTAAAATGGAATGGTAAATAGTAGAATAGAAAAAAGATTTCTTCCTCTGCTAAAAATGTCACAGCACAACAACAGCCACATTTGGGCACATGCAAAGTATTTATGAGATATAGACCATACTAATTAATAATTAAAATCCAGTGCTGCTAGCCTGAAGCATGTTAAACAGCTGGTTTCATACACAAAGGATCATAGAAACATCTAGGTAAAAGACCTCCAAGATCCTAAGGGCCAGATGTTGACCAACCACCACCTGTGGTACAGCACGAGGTACCACATCAGTCATTTCCGGAACACTTCCTGGGGTAGTGACTCCACTTCCCCGTGCAGCCCATTCCCGTGCTTCACCACTCTTTCTGTGAAGAAATTCCTCCTGATGCCCAACTTGAACCTCCCCTGACACAGCCTGAGGCCACTTCCTCTTGTCCTGTTGCTAGTGGCTAAGGAGGTTGGAGCAAGATATGCTGATCCCCATCTTACTGCTTTCAGGTAGTTAGAGAGAACGATAAGGTCACTCCTCCAGGCTAAACAATCACAGGACCCTCAGCTGTTCCTGACTCTCTAGATCCTTCACCAGCTCCACTGCCCTCCTCTGGACGTGCTCCAGCATCTCAATGTCTTTTTTGCAGTGAGTGTCACAGAACTGAACACAGCACTCGAGATGTGGCCTCACCAGTGACAAGAACAGAGGCAAAATCTGTTCTCTAGTCCTGCTGGCAACTTCGGTTTTGATACAGGCCACGATGCCATTGGCCTTCTTGGCCACCTGGGCTCAGCTGGCTCAAGTTCTGGTGTTGTCACCAGCACCCCCAGGTACTTTTCTGCTGGGCAGCTTTCCAGCCACTCTTCCCCCATCCTGTAGTGCTGCAGGGGCTTTTTGTGACCCAAGTGCAGGACCCAGCACTTTGCCTCACTGAAGTTCATACTGTTGTCTCAGCCCACAAATCCAACCTCTTCTCCTCATCTCCAGGAGATCAACACTCCCACCCCAGTTAGAGTTGTCTGCAAAGTGCAACTGGATAGGATATAATATTTTTAGAAAGAGGTCTAGGAATAAAATTAGGTCCCAGTGAAAGTCATCAACATCTATTAATGAAGATGAAGGTATCTCTTAAAATAGAACAGCTGGGGACACCAGCATGTGATTGCAATCAAATTGAGATAGCTCTCTGAAAACCCTGACGAGATACCCAGAGCTACATTGGTACAAGGAAGATCAGATTCTAGCTCACAATATTCATCCCCACAGCTTGAGGGGAAACAGCTGAACTACCTTGACTGTTTCTGGAATGTCTTTAATGCAAGATCAGGCATTTCTTCAATAGCTTTGCCACTGATAAGAAACACTGCTTTTACTGAAACTGTGTTATAACTTGAGAGCTTTTCCTTTAGGATTACACAGCAAGCAACCGGATTTGATTTTTTTGTTTGATATTACAGGCTTCATCACAAAAATGAAACTGTGCTTTCTACCTTGACACTTAAGCCAGCAATGACAACAAGGCACCAATGCTAGGTTTCTAACTACTATCTACATTTCTTTCTTAAAATCTTGAGTAGTAAATATTTCCTTCTTGTACTAAGAATCAAAGAAATAGCAACTTACATAACTAACTTCTAGTGAACTAAAAACGACTAATAGCACAGGACTTTTTGAAATAATACTGTTCGAGAATTTTTAATTTTTTTGTTTGGTTGGGTTTTTTTTGTTTGATTGGTTGTGGGGTTTTGTTTTGATTTTTTTTTTTTTTGGGGGGGGGGGGATTTTGCTTGTTTTGTCCCTGAATAACATACTTTACTTAAAGTCTGACCACATTTAATAACTGACAAACTGTCTTTAGGAGAGTACCGTAGAGGTCTAAAATTGAATGCTGATGGCATTCTCACCAGCATAAATTATCAATACCAGAAGAGGATCAAGGACATTGAAACTCCTAATTCACATTTATTGCCTGGCTATATAAACAAATCCCAGGCTCCTGTAATGGAAATGAGATACAAATACAATCTCAGCAACTTTCCTCACAAAAAAAGACAGGAAAGTATCAGTGATCATAGACCAAAATGCAGGGCATATTGTGAGATAGATAGCCCTATATCAAGATGGGCTTGATCAACAGCACAGCCATTTGCAGCGCTATGTTGTATACACAAATTTATAGCCACTGCATTACAGTTCACTTTCTCCAACTGAAAGTAAACATACACTTAGATTGTGTCAGTACAGCCTGAGCAAGGCTTTCAGCAATGTTAAAGTATTAACCATGTCTGGTTTTGTGACAAATCTACAACTGTTCAACAGTTTTTGGATGTAGAGATCTTGATGAAATGTTAGACAAGTCTGTGAGAGCACCACCCACATGCCACCTCCAGGGTGCCTTTTTTCTGCATGGCATTTGAAAGCTCAGGTGATCCTATCAACTTCAACTCACTTGCACCTTGGGGTTTGAGCAAAGTGGGATGAGACAACTATGCTGAAATTACACATTTATACCTTTAGGCTCTTAGTCTATCCGGGATCAAATGTAACACAGTTATACTTTTATTATCAGTCATATTTACTTAGGGAGTAGTAGTGTGAAAGTAGACATGCAACAGCACTGGAGAGGTACAGACAAAGATGGGAACAGTCCATGGCAGCAATCAAAATATGGGAGCAATTGGAACAAAGGACCAACGTTATTTCCTCATCTGGGTTCTGTATCTTTCAGACCCCTATGCTTCTATTAAGCAATATTTTCAACCATGAAGAATTAGCCTGAATAATAAAGAAAAATGTGTATCCAAATGAAAGTTTGGCTGTACAAATTCCATGCAATTTCAAAGGTAATTAGTATAGTAGACTTGTGAAAAGAATTGTCCAAGTTCCTGTTCCCCTGCCTATTTTCATCTTTATTTTTGTACCTAGTGAAGATACACTGTGGTGGAAAACTTTCAAAAGTATATACCCTTTTAGAATGGAAACTGGCTCCATTTTTTTCAAGATCCAGTCTTGTGGAATCATTTCTGGAATCCTGGCATGTGGATAAAGTGAAAATGTGATAACTGTTTGTAATCACAGTCCTTGAAATCTGCTGCAGCTGTAAGGTTAGCACTGTAAAGACAAAAGCTGCTATATGTTTGTATGTTATATTTTGGGAGAACGTATATCATAAAAATATATCATATAAAATGGCAATATTTTCAATTTAAAAAATAGCTTTCTACATAGAACTTTAGATAATATTTAGGTAGGACACATTTGATTGGAGAGCACATGAAAGGACATGTTTCTTTTTTTCATTTTTGTTTTCACATATTAAATTTTTCATCATATTGTGTATGCTTGCATATTGAAAAATACTGAAAGTCAGGACAAACCCAAAATTGGATAAGCAAATCATAAGTGACATAGAATTGCAGATCTGGATGGAAATTGCAGATTAGATGGAAATCAAAATATATCTATATTTTTTAGATGTGATGTGATGTGATGTTTTGTGATGATGTTAAAAAGTCAGTAATTGAATTAAAATTTGACTTGTCATTTATTCCCATCAAAATAACCAGAAAAAAAACCAAAATAAAAACAGCCAGAAAATGAGTGAGAAAATAGAAAGAGAACATTCATTAAGACAATTATTAAACAGCAGAATGAAGACCAAATCTAGCAGAAATCAATGAAATCAAAACAGAAAACAACATGGGAAATGCAAACAGAAAACAATAATTTTGTACACTACACAAACTACGTAGTAAGAGAAGGATTATAAGGGAACACAGGTTCAGTTTCTTTTTCAGATGACATTATGGAAAGCCCTTTGCTGAGTTCCTTTCCCATACACAGGCAACATTATGGAAACTACACACAAAACTAATGATAATCATTCCTGACACATTTGGTCAGAGCACATGTAAAAACCATACTTACCCTAGGCCTCAAAGAGAAACCAATTATTGAGTTAGTTGCACTTTTACAAGGAAATAGTCTGAAATGATAAAGCAGGAATTATCAGTGATTAATATATTCTGGAGAACATATATGTCTCCATACTACAGATTTTATTCAGCCTGTGATAAATGTTTTCCAAGCATCTGTAAATCAGCTCTGCATTTTTCCATTTCAAAGCCCTCTATCTTTTTCAGGTTTGTTTGAAAGATGCTTTGACGAGGAAGACTATTACTCTTTATGACCCATTGAAATGCCATATAAGATTTAAAGTGAAGTCTAAAATGGCCCCAAGTAGCAGCAAAATCTTGCAGTTTGACATGTGGATTCTGGAATTAACTCAGTGCCAATGGAAGACTAAATACCTACATTTCCACCATTACAATTAGTTCATTCATCACAAAATTTGGGGATCTATCAAATTATACCCGTTTGTGAACTAAGAAGCAGGGAAAAGAACAGCTGCTATTTCTGAAACTCATGATAACCTGTTCAAATTGACTGCTTGTACAGAAATTGAGGTTTATGTTGTGCCCCAGTTTTTCTGTAAGATTTACTATATTCATTAGACTAACTATGTAAGAAGACAAGTTTTTAAGGTCCCTTAAGATTCCATCAGGCAAATTAGTAACTACTTTTATGTAGCTTCCTTGCAAAGTGAATGTGTAAAATTAATCTTCATATCCAGCAAAGTAGATTTCTCTCATCAATAGTCCCACCACACAACAGAAAGACAAGGAAATCTTGTCTTCTGTGTAAACAGTTTTAGAAGAGAACACTAATTAATGAGACCCAAAGGAAGATATTTAGATTTTTCTTGCATATTGAGACACGTTGAAAGGTAGAAATATAATAAGAGTATTAGAGTTAAGAATTATTATACTAAAAAAAAAAAGAGAAAAGGTGGAAGTAACTCCAATAATCCTAAGTTTTGAATATAATAGAAGAAGACAGGGCAAATAGAGATTCAAAAAAGAATAAAGAAATGCTAGAGGTGAAAAACAAGGGATAAAAAATACAGTTATACTAAGAAAGTGAGCTGAAACAAGTATTCCAACTAATATGGATCAGTAATATCTCATAGTTTTGAAAGAAATGTGTATTTTTTCTATACAATGAAAAGATAATAACAAAATGGAAACATTACTGATGCCCAACAGCTAGCTAACTACGCAATGACAGCAAAAACACGAGAACTGGAATGGAGGTATATTGATTAGGAAGAAAAGGTACAGGAAACACTGAATGGAGCGCTTCAACTGGAAAGCAATAGAGCTAACATGTAAGATTCACTTATTTGCTTTACAAAACTTTATGAATATAAGAGACGGTCTCTCACAGCGGAGCTAGAGGTCTCCTACAGTCAACCAGCAGCAGATATTGTTATAACAGTGTTCGAGAAATGAATACTGCTAGGAACTGGATGGTTATGGAAGACATCATATATATATATATATATATATATAGATATATAAGAAACATCTATACCTTTGGTTCAGGCTTTCAGCTTGGTTCCAAAGCAACATAATGAATTCATCCAACACTGATCACAGATCTAAACTGTAAACCAGACATGAGCTTCTGTGACCTTCCTATTTCAGCTGACCACAGGCCAAGGATCACCTCATATCATTTCACAATGAAAGCCCAAGGCAAGAGAAATTAATTGATTACGTAACACTAAGTAGGTAAGCACCAGGAGCAGGAATTATTTCATCTGAGGACACAAACAGGTATAAACTATTATTTAATAACTGTGGGCTTGAAATTATTCATTAGGGAAGGTGGGGACAGTAGATGTTTTGGAGTAGTTTTCTGACATTGGCTAATTGCACACACCTCCCACCCCTCCACCCACCAATAGGTGATTTTTATAGGAGAATTTACGAGTTTATGATTATGAATTATGCAGTTGAGTGGAACCAGGTCCAGTAGATCAGCAGGTGTCTCTCTCTGTAGTCTGTAGGAGCTTTCAAAACTCTGAAATAATCCTTGGAAATATGAAGAGCAGCACCTGATGAGGTAGTAACAGAATGTTACCCACTTGTCCACCAGACAAGATTTCTGGATATTTTGATGACACTCACTGAGCAGCATGGGAGGTACCAAAGAACTTTCCCTATCCCTTTGACAGTCATTGTTTACTCTAGAAAATACTGACATCACAGAATGGAAGCTTGTTCAAACTCGGGTATCTGGCTAGCAACAATTCTAAGAGGAAATCGAGCTTAGTACCTAAAGATATCAAGTGAGTATCCAAAATAAATCAGACTCCAGACCAGCAAAAATAAAAATTCCATCTTTTTATGTAACACAAATCAGTGACATTCTTCCTTCATCTAGAAGAAGAATCTGCATAAACTTCACAAAGATCTCCAAAGTGTTTACAGCCTTTCCATACTATGGATGTAACAGGCTACTTGGACAGTAACTGTACCTGAAATAAGTGTGTCTCATTCAGGTCATACAGCTCACTGTAGTGTATTTAATTTTTTTTCCCTAAGCTAGACAGCAATACATTTTAAGACCTCCTTTACACCCAGTGGTGTCTCTATTTTTCTATGCAGCACACTGCTTACTTTGAATTCAGCAGGTGATACTCTTTTATTGTCAACATATTAGATATCATTATAACTTAGCACATGAGTGGTTTTATTAGTCTGTCACATCATGACAGATAGGAAAGTTTTGTCAAGGGGAGTCAAAATTTCCTACCGCAAAGTCAATCTCAGGCATTTTATGTGCACCAAATGCCTTCCAAAGGGAGTGTTAACTGAACACAACACAAACCTAAAGTAGACAAACAACCCAGCTTACTGCAGCAAAATGTTTGATACAGAGCAAAACACTAGCTGAAGATTAACAGCCTATTAAAAATGAAATCAAGCTATTAGAAGCCAACAAGCATGGGAAAGGTTCTTTTTGTCATTCAGCTATTATCGCGTTTGATGTCGCATTAAATTGCCCATTGGGCAAAGCACTGAAAAGCTAATATGGGAATGCCTTGTTTATAATGTTCACTTTCATCTGTGAATTAAAAAAGCAATTCATCAATAACAAAACCAGTTTAAATGATGTATGAAGTGAACACAGCATTCTGCAACAACTGCTTCTTCCAGATAAGACCCAAGGATAAACTGCATCCACAGGGGGATGAAAACAAGACACCATTGGGTTCCACAGGCAAAAAGCATTTCACTTAGCATGAAGGACTCTTTATCAAGTGCAGTCATTTAGATAAATTATAATCAGGCCAAAAGAAGTTCTGATCTGTACTTCACAATTTTCCCATTAGCACTAAGTAAGTCTGTAAAACACTGTAATTTGGTAACAAGTCCCTTAAATGCCATGCAACATGAACAATTTTCTCCATGAACAATGACATGATTCCCCTAAGATAGGTTTAATAAAGCCAAATGAATCAGTGGTTTCTGTTAGTTATTTATGAAACATTCAGGAACAGCTGCAAGAAATATACAACTTCCTAAATGGGTTCCGCCTCCAGCAGTTGTGTAGACCAGATGGGAGAGTGACAAGTTCCACTTAATGTGTCACAGCATCAGCTCAGTCATAAAATGGTACTAAACAAATCTCCTTGGAACAGCAGCCACCTGTTTACTATCAATACACCTTCTATTTCTCAAATGGCAACTCTAATTTGTGATGTGTAACCTAAAAGAAGCACTTCTTCAACCTCACGAAGCAACCCTCAGCAAATTGGTTTCCTTTGAAAAAAGGCAATGCCTCACTCTTTATAGTCAACCTCAGGCAGTTTTAAAGCCTTTTATTTCCAAAGCTTGCTCACACATTAGTCAGTGTACCATCATCCCACTGAGAATTTCCTGGGTTAATTATTCTAGTTTAAGTTTGGTTTGTCTTCAACTTTTACTCAGTAGTTATTAGAAACAGAAATCTGCAGTGCCTTCTGTTTTACCTCGGTGCCAGAGCCCCCATCTCAGATCTGGTTTCTGCCCACAGCCATTATTTTCCCTAATCTGAACAAGAATATATTATGTGGGGTCTGTCACAACTCACTCAGGAAGAGGTGTGAGGGGTCTCCAGATGTCTATAACAGCTTAGAAATAATGGTGTTGGTCTAGGGAGAGAGAGAGGATAATGTAATCAGGAAACATAACCTACATACAAACTTTCCAAATGTTTACTTCCATAACATAATGTTTGGAAGTGTTTCTATTTGTCAGGAAGTGTTCTGCATAGAGGGGGCACTTCCACAATCCCTTCATTCTAAAACATGGTGGTATAAACATGGAGACCTGAACCTATTCCAACTACCTCCTGGCTATTAGATTTGTCTAGGCTAAGATTTTCACAGCACAGACACTGTGATTTTGATGCTGGAGTTCTGCTTAGATCCATTATGTGAACATAAACTTCAGGGAGTTCCCCTTGCCAGAAGTGTTTGGGAATACACATCCTTGATTCTAACACATGATCCCAAGGAGGTCCAGATCCAGAGTGGTCACGTGCATGCCAAGGTTCTCTGACAATTAACAAGCTTTTATTCTTAAACATTTGCAAACAAGTCACCTCTGCAGACGTTTAACTTCCTAAACCTATCCAATCCTGCTGATGTTTTGCTTGGATGGCATTCATTTATAAGGCGTCAGATGCTCCCCATGTCAGCATCTGCTCATTCATGTGGTAACTATTCTATTAGGGGATCAGGATTTCAGCCATGTGAAATTAAAACTGGCATGACATTGACAACAGGAGTTGTTGTGATGGATGTCAGCCTGCTTCAAAGGGAGATGTTACTCTTAAAGGGAAACACCAAGAAAACAGAGCCTGAAAAGCCACAGGTCTTGCAGTATTAAAGGACAGGATCAATACTGGTTTAGAGGATTTTTCCAGCACATAATATTTTCTAGAAAATGATGAGGTGAAGAACTCTATCTAGCTTATGTCTCCATACAGCCACTGCAACTAGTTTTGAGCTCTGTGTACATGGTGTCTACTCTGCTGCAGAACTGCCTCCATTAAATGTTAATATAAGAAACTCCTGCAGGCCACCACACCATACTTCTAGAGAGGTACATTTGTTTGCTCTCACCTACACTGGCTGTCTTTCTTCAAAAATGCCTGTGACTCTGAATCTTAACTGATATTCATTGTAGCTCTCCAGATAAATGCAGAGGTAAACTGGCTCTATAATCCACACTTAGAGATTTTCTTAAAATAGCACTGAAAAAAAGAGACTTTATGTCAGGTTTATTCTTTAAGCACCTGAAGCCCCTACTGTGTCCCCAAGAGGCCCAGCCTGTCTCTGGCCTCTTTACCATGGCCTTGTCTTGCCACAGTGGCTGAGGCTGCCCTGAATGTCCCTCTATGCCTCAGCTGCCCTGTTCCTGCACAGGGGACAGCAGGATGGGCACCAGACCACAGGGAGTCAGTGGCACTAGCAGCATCCACTAAAATTGCTTTGTGACCTGTCCCATAGCACAAAAAGTAGAAATGTGTTAACAGTGGAAATTAGAAGCAGGGAACATTACCAGAGGCTCTTTATTTAACTTTTATATCAAGGCTGTCTTACAGAAATGATGCAGTTGAGCATCTTTGCTTAATGAATTAAGAAAAAAACATAAAATGTGAAATAGTTAGCAAAGCTTCAGTTTCTCCTAGGATGCATCCTGTGACCAAAGAAATGTCAGACTGCTTTGGAGCCAAATTCCTTCCGTGGTTTGCTTAAAAAGTTATGGTGTAAGCATTCAAATTTGTTCTGAATGACTTCTGTTAGAAGCTATGTAGGGATTCAGTCATATATATTACCCTGCCATAGTATTCCCTTTCCTAAAAAAAGCTGGTGACCGATAACACCACCGCATTATAAGCACAGAGTACAACAGCACCTCCTATTCACTGCTTGCTGAGTATTGTTAGTCTTGAGCCTGTAAGCTATGAAGAACATTGGCCAGTGTGGAAAAACCACTGCACAAGATGCTTAAAATTCTTCTCTTCAGCATTGCAGCAAGATACCTATGGCACTGGTTTTCCTGTCCTCAAATGCTGAAGCCTGCTACACGTCCTGGATATAACTAACTAATCCTGAGCTGCACCAACCACAACTTCTCCTATTTTCAGATATTCTCCTTTCTGTTACCCCTTCTCAGTAGTTCATCAAGCCTAAGGTATAATTACCCCCATAGCTCCACAGGAGTACAAGTTACAAGCATGCCTTAGAAAACTGTCATGTCCTCCAATAAACTTGCTGTATCAAAAATCTTAAAAAAGCCTATTAACTAGATCTAGCTCCCTGACTGCAAACCCATCTGCTGTCTGATACAAAATTTATTTTAAACAGTATTGCAGCTGAGAGTCATGATGCTAGCTGAAAAGTCTCTGTCCATGCCAAACTCTGCTGTGATGCCAATCATTTTTTGTGACTGATCTGCTATAAATGACAGAATATGGACAAACAGGCTTTTTAAAACAAGAATAAAAGAACTAAAAAAAAGGCACACAGGAAATTCTTTCAAGGACAAGGGACAGCATGACTGCAGCAATGGAGATGAGTTGAAAAACAGAGATAAGAAAAATTAGAGGATGCAAAACAGGATTCAGCTGCTGACAGGCACTCTGCTTTATTGCACTGAAAAATAACTGATTTGCTGTGAAATTAGTAACCATTACACTGGCAAATTTGAAAGCATTTAAAACAGTAAAAGCAAATATCAATAAAGATTCCCAGTTATCTACTATTTATGTGATGCCTGGGACAATCTCCCTCCAGAATCTTGAACACAAAGAGGTGTCTATATGGCACTATTGTTAGTAATTTATTATTAATTATTAATTGACTCTTCTGTACTGTATTGATTTAATAATGTAATTATTAACAATTTGCAGCATATTTGACAAATAGTCTGCCAATACTGCAGATACAACAAATTGGTTTGTATTTGGAATTCTCATATTTTTTTTTACTAAAACCTGTATGTTAATCAAGTGGACCTGTTGTTTTTCATAGAACAAAATTGAAAATGTGTGGTAATTAATATTCTTTTTCCATGCTGCTGACATTAGTTATCTAATAATTAAAAAAGATCCTTCTCCTGATGTTTTTTTAATTAAAAGTATTATAAATCTCTGCAGCTTCAACAGAGAATCTCATTTTTCAGTAACATACAGCTAGAGGTCCTTGAAGGTTTCCCTTGTAAAAGAGATGTCCATGTTCATCTGTTTTATCTTTCACATTAATTATTAAGCAAACTTAAACTCAATATTTGTTTGTTCCTCTTAAGAGAAATTTATTCAAAAGTTCTCTTTTGTTCTATATCACTTGCACTCTCTTTACTGACTGTTTCCATACCATAGAGAAGCTGTAGTTTAGATGCCTCATATTTCCATTCTCCCTAGATGAACTACATTTCCAAAGATAACTTGTAAGGACTCAAACTTGCATACAGAGATGTATACCAGTACTATGAATAGGTTTATGTTAAATGGAGACGTCTTATAATTTTTGTATATTTAATATGCATACTACATTTCACTAGGAAAATCCCAAAACATCCTAAACTATATTCTGACTCACCGTCTGCTGAAAAATACTTCTGAATTACTTTTTTTAGACAGAAATTTAATTGCAATAGTTACAACTAAATTTAGAGGAAATAAAGAGCTAATATAAAAATTATTATCAACTAACATTCTGGGACAGTTAACAATTAATGTCAGCATTAAGATATAATATTTTCTTCTATAATAGAAATGGCATAAAACTGAATAGGGTAGCTAAGCTCACCCCACACAATTTTTATAAAGTATTCTGTCTTCATTAACAGGACAAAATATTTCTTACACTTTATTTGCTACAGAGTACCTCCCTACAGTAGCTAAGTATACCTCTGTATTAGCTTTGGAAACCTTATTTATGAGTCAGACTTCCATTTTGCTAGACATCATCTAGCAAGATTTAGGCATCATTGTACTGAGCAGTAAGAGGAAAATTTAAGAAGATACAGCCAGTACTGTGAATTTCCCTTTAAGGTTTTTCCTATTGATGATGAATATTTCCTCCATAATTTCATAAGCCAAACATTTGTATCACTAACCCAAACAACTAACCATTTGCTGACTAGGTTGTTATTGGACTTGTCAGTATACAGCGACTTTATCATCTCTTGCTCCAATTGGTTAAAAAACTTGCTTAACTATTGACACATATTCAATCTGGCCCTGCAGTCTTACCCTTCCAATCAAAGATAATGCACAGTGTTTTGCTCTACTAATTTTCCTTCTTATTCTCCATTCTGCTAAGACCTCTCAGTCTTAGCTTTATAAAGTGACCTATAGCATCCTACATTTATAATATTCTGTTTAGTGTTTCCATAGAGATGTCAAAGCCATTAGATTTACTTTTGCCACAGCTCTGACATGTGTCTGTCAGGGCAGCTCATTTAAAGGTCTACATTGGTCCAACTTATAAAATAGACATTTACTTCAGCAGGTTGCCATCTACACACTGCAATAATCTGCCATCTGTAATTGCTCCCTGAGAGGGTGACTATGCTCCCACTCCCCTGCACAGAAGTGGAAGAGGTCCTGTTCTTGACCATAAGGTTTCAGACCATAAAAGTCTCTAAGTGAGCAGCAGAAGCTCAGGGGAGCACATGTACATGGCCAGAATAGCTTCAATTACAATTCTGGCCTGAAACTGGTATTATTTGTTGTTTGCTATGCGTCTTTATATCATGGCTTGGCTTCCCATCTAATTAATATTGGTGTAGAACTGGAGCCAACCAGTGGAAGTCCCACCAGACTCTCAGTAAAATGCCTGGCATATGTGAAACCCAAAACTTGAACTATGTTCATTTTTTTAAATGGTTAATCTGACTAATTCTGTAAGATATTTTCTCTATTTTCTCATAGAAAGTAGTCAAATGATACTATTTTTATAGCTGCAAAGACATAGGTCTTTGTCAGCCTATGTCACAGTCCTTATACACAGCAGGCATGAAAAGAGTAAGCATGAGCTTCTTGACAGAACACAGATTAATTTATCTTTGCCACCTCCTTAATTTGAGAGAACAATGTTGAAAACCTACTTTATTTACACCCACACTGTATCAGGCGCATGAACAGAACTTTAGTCTTTTTAAAACTAGAATAACAGATCATTTCATTACTCCTCCAGACACTTAGACACCACTCATAAAGCACACTGTACTACTGAAATTTTCTGCATGTGCCTACAAGTATGAATATATATGCATCTTAATGCCTGGCTTTTTTCCTCTTGGAACTATTTTTTTTTCTGTAAACAGGCCACTACCAATGAATCCACCACAGAATTCACTAAAAAAGCTTTCTGAAAGTCAAAGCATGTGAGTCATGCCAGGTTAAAGTAAATCCCACCAAGTGATTTCTGAATGACTGCCTTGTGTTAACCCATAGGTAGAAGTAGTGCTGGCAAGACCATGGTTTCAAAAGTATTCATAAAAGATTATGCAAGTGATAGTTTTGCCTTCAGATTAACATTTGGCAGGAGCCTGAAATGCATCATACAACTGCATTTCTTATGTCCATTATCAGTTTTCTTTTCCCTTTCAACAAATTAGAAAACTGGTTCCTTGGACCAGCTTCTCATATATCCTCAGAATTTCCTTTCTTTGTAATTTTTACTTGGTCTCCAATCTTGTTAATCTTAAACAAATAGCAGTAGTTCATATACCTGCATTGGAAACAAATGTGGAATAGCCTTTGAAGGGCCATTTCCTCTTGTTCAGCACCACGATCACTTCCAATCACACCACATGCAGATGTATTCATGTCCTCAGATGTGGACGTATTCATATCCACATCAGTCACCTTCCCTGTCAAACAAGAATCTCTGAGTCAGTTAATAAAACTAGAAAACAGTATGTAAAATATATTTTCCATTTCCATGCCAGGCTTCACACATTAACAATCTAACCTTAGCTATTTCCAAGGATTGATCAAGTTCTACCCCAGACTTTTTGGCTACCCTACCATTTCTGCTGTGCTGGAACTTCTGCCTGGAGTTTACCTGTCCCTCCTTAAATTGTTGTCCTCTCTTTAAAGTGTCCTAACCCAGTGACCTCCATTTCATAGCTGGTATGCAAGACATAAATTGCAATGTGAATTTAAATTGAAAGATGAGGTTGACAGGAAGAACAAAGTATAAAGTTATCTGAAATAGGTTATTTACCGAGATTCAGTGCTTATGGACTGTAGTAATTAGACATCAATGCCTTAAATGACTTGCATTCTTTAACGTGGAAATCAGGCTTGTGTATTATTTTCTACTGCACTTCTCTAGCTGTCAGGCTGAACTGTCCAATATTACCCTAGAAACAGACTGCCAAGTTCATTAGCAGAGGGTACAGTGGCAAGCTGCTCTGTAAGAATGCCAAGACTGCCTGCACTCCCAAATCTGAAACTGCTTCTGTGGATGCACCTCTTGAAAGCTGCTAAATGTTCCTCTTAATTCTCCAGAGTTGGTATAAATTATCTTTTTTATCTCTTTCTACATTAAGTAACCAGAGTTCAATTCTCACTTCCTGCTCATTACTCAAATTCTCACACAAAAAAGTTTGTAGCAGGGGGGATTTATTTGATTTAAAGTGTAGCAGATGATGTACACTGCTCTGCAACAGTGTCTTCCAGTAATTCAGAAAAAGAAAGGCCCTACTGTAAACCAGTTGCTTAGAGGGGTCATTTCCATACTTGTTTCATCTCCTCTGCACATCTCTATCAACATGCAACAGCAACAGCATACTCTTCATTCATTTTTGCAGACATTTTGAGATGGAGTACTTCTGTTTACACTGCTTCTTCCCCAATGCTTAAAGCATGCTAAAAATGTTTTCACATATTATTGTAACCTGAGCTTCTTTTGTACCCTTTCAAGACCATATAGTCAATAGCTTTCTCAAACTACAACCCAGCATAAACATTTAAGTTGTTCTTCAAAATGTACACTATGAATGAATTGGGCCAACTGCAGAGCATATAGGAAAGATACCCATCCAAGACTAATACGACCAGCACATTTTCTGTGTTCTCCTTTTTATTGTATTCCAGTAGGTTCTAATACAAATTTCTCATATTGTTTATGAAGGAGAGGGAATTGAGAGACAAATACATGGCTACATAGAAAAATGGTAAGCATGTAAAAATTAAAGTCATATCGAAGACCACAGCATAGCTCTTCATTATAGAGGCATAATGGTGATTTAGAAATAAAATATGCAGTATCTCCAAAGAGACTAGAAATAACTGTTTAACACTAACAAATACTGTTGGTGTATTCCCTCACTATGCTCTATTTTATTAGAAAACATGAAGAATTCAGAAAAGACAGGAAGATGTTGATAGTACAGTTCCAACTCACAATGGCCTGAAACAATAGCTGCAATGGTAACTTGGGCTCACAGACTTTTTCACTAATCAGATGAAGATACAGCATCAACTATATTACATATGTGTAATCATCAATGTAGACTTAGAATCCACTTGTTGACTGCTTTTGCTTACATAGGCACAACAAAACTGATACAGTACCTGCCACATCATGAACTTCATGGCCCAGTAGCAATTTTAACCTTATACATGTAAGGCATTCTTTTTGTCCTTTACTTCCCAAAATTCTTACTAAAGTTACAGACAGAAGCACCTAGAGAGAAAAGTTAACGTACTCCATCAGAATCTGTACCAAGTTGTATGGGCTTGGTAACAGACAGAATTATCCTGTAAGGTTCCAGGGTAGTACTGTTATCTTTCTTATAGCTAAACAAAATTCCCTTCTATTATAATACCCAATATTTCAGAGCACTAGTAACTACCTAAAGATTTTACTAGAATACTGGCTTTGAAATAAAGATTACTTTTTAAGAGCCTAGCATTTAATTCTGTAGCCAGAGAACTAAAAGCTCAATGATACATTGGACAACATATTCACTGTGCATTGTTCTGTCAACAGGACTGTACATTATCTGAAGACAATGTACATATCAGTACCATAAACTTGAATGAAAGAGCTGAAGGAGGAAAAAGGCCAAAATGTGGGTTTGACCTCTTCAAGGATCACATGGCTACGGCTGTAATAGATAGAACCAGAAATAATAGCATTTTTAGACCAGGAAAGAAAAATGCTACCCACAAAATGGATGGGAAGTCACAAGATGCTAACCAAATAATTTACATTGTTCTCCAAGTTCATCTACAAATGTAAATAGCAGAGGACAAAGAAATATCAACAAAACTGATTGTCAAAATGTATGAAAGAATACTTCAGTTATTTTTCTGTCGGTCTGTGTACAGTATCCACTTGTACTATATCCTTAGTGTTAAGAGGTGTGATTAAGATTTGCTTTTATAGACTCAGTCTAAGGCTCACTTAAGTTAATAAGAATATTTTCTTCAGTTACAATGCTTACAAATTTTGTCCTAGGTTAAGAAAGATATTTTCTGGATAGCTATGTTACTTCTACAACAGCAAGATATGACAAAGACTGTACAGAGTGTGAAAATGTGTGCATTTGTGTGTTATACAAGCAGTACTATTTTCCCAGCCCTGTAAGCCATGAAGCAGCATGAAATCTTTATAAACCAGGTACTGTAAAAAATTCAAATAAATAAATCTGTCAATCTATATTGAGGTTCATCTCATCTGTACGGAACATCTTCTTTTTAGTAAGCCTACTACCTTACCAAAAGTAGATTGAAATTATACTATCCATCTCTGTATTTGTACATCTGCATACAGAAATAACAGGGAGAAAGCAAGAATTACTGCTTCACAGCCATATCACTTCAAAGTATTGGGCAACAATTCTCTGCAAAGCAGCATGATTCAGGAAGAGTTAATGCAATAAAAAAATCCAACTGGCATGTAAAAGGTCAAAAGCTATTGGACTTGCTCAGATCTGTCAGAAAATAGCATATTGAACTCAAGCCACAGGAGAGCACTGACAGGAAAAACTTAGCACTCTCAGATCTAATTTGGTCAGAACATCAAGACCGTCATTCCATCACTTGTAAAACTTCTTTGGTGCAGTTAAAAGCTAAAAGTATGCTGCACTCAGTTGTTTATTTGCACGGCAATTGCAGTCTTATCAGAATTTTACAATATGCAGCATCAGTGTCCTTTTACTTCTGAAAACACTTCGATTTTTTTCTAAAATAGAAAGATGGTGTTAACCAAATATAACTCTACAAAAGCTTAAGTTCAAATACATACTAAGCAAAAAAAAAGTGGCAAAACCAGACATAAACTTTGCACCTTTTCCACAACATACATCAGTTAAACAGTTTCCATCTCATTGAATTTGCACTGAATCACAGCTTCACCGAATTCTATTTTGAATGAAAAATGCTTCCCTTTACACTACCTGTGTGACTTTTGAAAGAAAAGCCACACAATAGAACAGATTTCACCCAGGGGAGTGAAGAGAGCATAGAAGAAGGAAAGTGCTTTGTAATTATATCAAAGTGAGGATGTGCAAACAGCAGTCACTTGCCCGGCTGGCCACACATGCTTTTACAGAAAGCAGCAAGCAGTGGCACGAGCAGCACTGCAGGGGACTGTTCCAAGGCAGCAATGTAGGATGCAAAGCACCCTTACAGACTGCTTCTGCCTGGAAGAGGAAATGAGACAAATCTGTGGTTTCTGGCCACTCAATATAGCAGATTCCCCATAACAGATGTGAAAGATGTGGCACGATATATTTACTTTATGCAGAAGACACAGAAGAGGCAGTAGAGCAAAAACTATGATGAGTGTGGAAAATGACTGGATGTCAGAAACATAGTCCTCGAAGAGATAATAATATAACATTTATAGTAAATAAGGGAGTTTTGAAAACAAATGATCATTCGACTTGAATATTAACATAGCTATATATATAAATATACATATATGTACAGCTGTATTCATATAGATGAGTGCCATACTCCATCAGAAAATAAAGCTTTATGGTAACATGTCTTATGTTTAATAGACTTGTACTTCGAATATTCAGACAGACATATAAGTGTTTCCAGTCTTGGAATAAAACTACAATAACATTAAGAAGTATTAGAACAAGACACATGATTTATTTGAATACAAAAGGGTTTTGGCCACTAATTATTCTAGACAAAATTACATAGAACAGAACAACAAGCTGTATATATTTCAAAATAAAATGTTGCAAATGCACATACCAGCAGAGTGACATGAGTGTGGAATTCACAAAACAAAAAGTTGATATATTATACTTGTTTCCTCCCCATTTTAGATGTGTACAGAGTAAATCCCTTTAGGTAATATCAGTCAACAGAACTGATCACCTCCCTTGCATTCAACTCCATATTGACCCTGCCTCCTTCAGAAAGGATGTTTCAGAAGAGGAGCCCATTCTGCCTCCCTACTGGATGAGAGTCATCTAATGCTGACTCAAAAAAACCCACACTCAAGACCATTTCAAATAACATTGGAATTTTTCCATAAGATCTGCCAATATTTGTGTAGATAAGTTTGAATTAATATCACAGTGAAAAGTCTGCTATTATTATCATCGTTGTCATCACTGCTTTTAAATTCTCAACATAACAAAGTCACCTAAAAAATCCTGATTGGGAAATAATATCCATGAATGAAAATAAAAGTACCTGAGAATTCTTCAGTCATTCCCTATTATGGAGCAAGATATCCTGGATATCTTGCTGGCTATCTGGATCCCTGACAGTATTGTGAAGAGCTCTAACTTCTCAAAATTTTATCTATATTTTATGGAATGACTAGAGGAACTCAGAACACTCCATTCATTTTCTATCTTTCAAGCAATTTTCAAAATATGTTCAAGGTGTCTTAGATTATAAGGTTGAGGAAGAAGATTAAATACTTCAGGAAAAGACTCCAAGAAATCTAGAACCTGAGTCCACACCTAAAGAAAATACTACTCAGTGAGGATAGCTTCTCTACCACGGTCTATAAATCCCATCTGTGGGGTTTTTCTGAGTGGAGAGTAACAACAAGCAGATGTGAGAATGCTTGTATGAGGATAACTTAGTAAATCAGAGTCATTCAACACCATCTTTCTCCCAGCAATCTACTACTGTAACTACTGAGCAGGGTACTCCCTTTCATACAAGATTATGCCTGCTTCAATCTTCATGTACTTTGCAATGTCTATTCTGCTGGAACCCCTCTGGATGCTTAAACTTCCCTCAAAACCAGAGAACATTTGAAATCACCTTCCTATCTCCTCAATGGTTCTCTTGTCCCTCTCTTCACCTCCAGTCCCTTGCTGAACTTAAAATAGTGTATTTATTTAAAATAACAGCAACAAAACAACAACAATCATCATCATAATAACCACCACCATACACATTATTTTGAAACCTGCTTTTATGCTAGGAACATCACCATAATTTATTTACTCCACTTGAATAATAAACGAGAAAATATGACTTTATCATTCCATGATAACACATTTTGCTTTCAATTTTTCTTCTTTATTTTCTGGATCTAGTTTCTACCACATACTCCAATGTAAGAAGGCATACTCAAGACTGAAGAAACAATCAGAGCTACAAAAAAGGAAATGGGGTTTTTAAACAGCACGACTCCACCACGAGATCCAACAGTCGACAGCTTTGCCACATCTTCTTCAGTGACTTACAGTGGGAGCTTACTCAAGCCACTCAGCCTCTCAGTTGTCCTCAGTTGTCCTTTGGAAAGCACTATTTTACCCTAAAATAAAACCTGTTGCACATGCATGATAATTTCCAGTCTTTATTTTAACACAAAGCTCTCTTAAAGTCTTATACCTATGCATGACAGCACAGACTCCATTCATCTTGCAGAATAAAGGGCCCTTTACTGTGGAAATGCTGAGTTTGGTTTCTGATGATCCTATTTGAATGTTAGAAACATTATTACTTAACACTCAAAATAAAAGAGAAAAGGAACAAATTCCTCAGGGAGGAATCTCTACTGGTTTAGGAGGTTTTATTTAAGTCACATGTTCTCCTTTCCCTCAGACCTAATCAGCATGTCCTATATTAAAGACACAAAATGTAACTTTAGTCAAACAATTTAAATTAGTTATACAGAACTTAAAGCTATCAGTTTTGTTGAAGCCCCAGGTGAATGGCACTTCAGGTCTATCAAATTCAGCTCCAGTAGTGAGCACCAAATCTCTCAAGGTTATTTTCTTTCTGTAATGTAACCCAAATCCATCAATTATATAAACTCCTTTGGGTTAAAAAGTTGTAATAAATTGCTCTTGCTCTAAAAAGATGAGTTTGATGAACCTGTCAGTATTATTAGAAATAATAAGCTGTGAATATTCTGACACATCCTGATACTCAGAACACACTGCTAAAGGCTTGAGATTTAGCAATAAATGTGCAGTAACTATGGGATCTTTCACTGGGCACTCACAGCCAAGTCAAATGTTTAACTTCTTCATTATCTTTACTAGTGTGCAGACCAAAAAATAGCCCCGTTCTCCAACTCTGATATTTGGGAAGTAATGTACACATGTGTTGAAAAGACTGTGTTTTCATACAATCTTTTTAGAATCTTGCAATGTATTCAAACTTTTACAGTGCACTACTTTTTTCTCTAAAGCAATCCAGGCAACAGCCAAGGTCTTCTGTATCAGCCCTCCCTTCATGCCCTATTTAATAGCAGAGCAGAACTCAGATCAGAGGGTTGTTCTGGAGAATAAGGAATCTCTGACAAGGGAATTTGAGTATTAGAGCAGCTTGGCCAGAATTCTGAAAGGCTGTTTGGGAGGGTAATATGAAGAATCAAGTTCCTTTTTTGTGTTATTTTTTCCTAAGGGGAAAGAAAGAAATAAGGTCTCATCTTGCTGTATTGGCTTATGCCAGATAATGACCAGAGGGAAATCAGTCAACAGGACAGACATCCCCAGAAGAGCCTTCTGCACATTATTATGTAAACATTAATTTAGTCCAGTTTTGTAAGCTTCCTCACCCTTTGTTCCCCAACAATTTATGCACCCTTTCACCAATCCAAGTTAAGTTGAGATGAGGCTCCCAAATGTGTTAAAAACCCTGTAAATTTGGTAAAATGCAATAGCATGGAAGAGAAACGGAAGATTTCTGCTGGAAATGCTGGAGGATATCTATGCATGCTCAACTCTTTCATAATATTTGACTCTCTTACATAATTTCCCAGTGAGGTTCTTTGTCTCCTTGTCTCTGTTTCCTCTCCTTTAAATTCTTTACACTGCCTTCCTCACTTGAATTCCCTTTCCTCACACAATTAATTCCCTTCATTTGGGTATTTTGCTCCTTCCTAATATGGATTCTGCCTTCAAAGATAAGGGTAGTTAAATATAGATTATATGGAACAGATTTGTCCAGAACACATTACTCTTTAGAGGACAGGTGGAGGAGACATTTGTGCTTTAATATAATAGGAAATACACACGAGACAGTGCTCCCAGCAGCACAGCTACACATAACACCAGATTGCTGGCACATGACAGATAGACTTTATCCTGAATCCTCAGCAGGGAGCTCAAATCTGTATTTTTTAAACCCATCTGGAGTATTCAGTACCCTTGGTGCAATGAAGCCAACACAGGAAAAATGTGAAAAAATGTGAGAATATGGAGGCTTTTTCTCTTTGTCTCTCTTTCCTTTCTCTCTAACACTTCCAGGTCCTAATTAAGATGACTTCACCCCCTACACTAGAAACAGTTTGGCTTAATCAATTCTGACATTTCAGTCAGCACACTCTGAGCTCGCTCACAATTTTGAAGCATTTAAATAAATAAATAGTCTATCTCCCCAGCAGCTAACATAGTTTATTCATCTTCATGGAAGATCAGACGGACAGAATCTCTATTTATCATAAGACATCTCTCACCCCAACCCACACAAACATATTTTAAAAGAAGTACATTCATACCTTCATGTTCTTTCTCAGTAAGGAACCACATAAATTTAGAGGGAGGAAAGCAGATTGAGGCAAGAAACCAAATTAATGGCCCAGGTTTAAAAAAGAAACGAGAGAGATGTTCCACTGACCACTGTCAGCCCAGGAGGGCTGCTGAGCCCAGTGTGATGAAAGGTCTACAGTAAGTGAAAGGGACAGCGGTGAATTTGTGGTGGTTTGAGCAGCCATGGGATTGTGGAAATCAGCACTAAGAAATGTGGATAATGGCACAAGCAGCTGCCCAAGGGAGGCTCAGGGAAAAAGGATTAATGACTGTCGAGACCTGCTCCCCTTCCACTCCTTCCCTGAAATGCCAAACTGCTGAGCCAGTTATCAATCAAGAATGAGAAATACATTGGCAGATTGATTGGGTTTGATACAGTGGCAGCCAGCTATACTTTTGAACACTCCTTGAAAACAATTTTTACTGTGCAATGCTGGAGAAAGCCAACAAATAATAAACCTGTCAGAGTACTCACCGAGTGCTCGTAAATACTAAAGCTGCTGCAGTGCCTTGCAGCTGCAAATGGGAACCATTCCAAAGCCTGAAAAATTGTCAATACTTAATCGTTGCATCTGATATCAATTCTAATTTAAACTTCTACTTTCTCTTCCCCCATGTCTTATCTTCCCTCAGCAGAAAACACACGAGTCATAATAAAGAGCATGCTGGTATCTGCCTTTCCCTTTAGTGGGAAATGCACAGGCTTCTTTTCAGCCACTCTCCATTTCTCCAGTAATTTATTCTGTTCTTCTGAGCCCATTTCAGGCTCAAATGTTTTTAAATGAGAGAATGAGGCTATATAATAACCAAGGACAACTATGTAGCCTTTAGTCAGGCAAAACTAAGTCAGCAGGACTTTGCTTGACCAAAGGCAGATTAGAAGCTCAGCCACAGTATTTTATCTTGTCTTTGCCACAGAGAAAGGAGAAAGCAGTTTTCACTTTGTATCAATGATTGTCCTCCCATTCCCGAAATGGAGAAAGGATTACAATAAACATACCTTGATATCTTTAGAGACATGAGCATGTAAAGCAGATGTGTGTGATTTTTGCAGTATTTTTGGCTTTACGCCTTGTATACTGGGCCTAATGAAGTCCTGATCATTCAGTTTTAAAAACATAAATAAATCCTCATCAAACACTGAAGCTGTAGAAAAAACACAGCTTTTTACCATAGCTTATGGAAGTATCTTGAATGGTTTGCAGACAGAGCTGTACCCTTTTGTTTTAATGAAATCTCTCTCAATAATTATTCTTTCTCTTATCATCAGAGTGTACATCACAGCAGATTAATCCCTCTCTACACAGACCAAAAGGGCGCATTCTGGACTTGAATAAGTATCATGTAATTTCAAACAGTATTTTTGCATTTTTATAGTAGTTCCATTTACAAATTACTCTTCACAATCTTTAAAAATCACAGTTTATGATTCTGGAAAAAAATGCCAGTTTTTGTGAAAATATAGGGAACATATTGCTCAATAACATAAGACACACTGTCTCATAGGAAAGATGCAATCAAGCCAGTCTTCTGTCTCTACCAGTGTCAATAATAGAGACATGCAGGGGAGGAGCATGAAGTAAATGCAGCATGATCCTCCTCCTCTTACACGCTTCTGTCAATCAGCAATAAGTTTCTTAAAACATCTGGTCCTGTATGCTTTATTATAAATTCTGTGTCTATGTACAAGACAAGAAGAAACTTCCCTACCTTTTTGTGGTTTTATGATGTAATTTCCATACAAATGGGAAATATCACACACACAAAACGCACAAAAAGCAACAACGAAAAAGAAATTCAGGCTGTTAGCCAGCTATGCACTGAGGAAACATGATTTAAAATTCTTAGACAATATTTTCTAAAATTTGTCTCCCCTTTAATGTTCTTGTTTCTCTTGTTTGGATAGAGGTATGGTGTTCTCTCATGCTGTTACCATTCCTCCCCCTTTTTTTTCCAAGTTTTATCACACTGAAATATCTTGAGCCCTTTGGTGTATGTGGCACAAGGCCAGCAAAAAGTTAGTTCCTTATATATCACGGATCTGATTGGAAATATCAGATATCTCTGCTCCAAAGGCCCCATAGTACCACAGTCTGAATACACAAAAATACAAAGATGGCAGCAGTAGGGGAAAAAATGCTGTTAAGTGCATCAGAGCTGAACATCTTAACTTGGGACAGTGCTATAAGCATCTCCTTGACCTTGATATAACTGCCAAAATTCTTGACTGGCAAAGTCTCTCTAATGATCCCCAAGGTTCTCATATTCCATCTGTCTGCTGTTTACAGCTTCCTAAAGACCACCCTCCTTCCTCTTGTCTTGGTTTCCATGACTCCTTAAAGATATGTTCAAAGCACAGCTGGTAAGTTCAAGAAAACTGGCAAGAATAGGGAAAGAGAGCATTGATGGGCACCATTTTCCAAATTTGGATTAACATTTCTAATGAAAGATTAAAGGTCAGACAGAATTCAGAACTGCCAGGGCATAACAATGTATTCCAAACTGTAAATCTAAACATAAGCAGCAATGTTTTTAAAGTATAATGTTAGCTGTTAAGAAATAATTATTAAATGGGATATTCCTTCACTACATGCTCTAAATCTGGAATTTGTAGGAATAGGTATTGCTGTTGTTTCACTGTTAGATTTGAGAAAATTAAGATGGGAGAGAATTAACTGTTCTGTGCAATTTATTTACATTAAGAGACAAAATTAATTTCATTTAAAGATGATGACATCAAATTGAGACAGACTGTAAACAAATGACTGTAGGGCAGATTACAGCATAATCTGCAGAAAGTATAGATGGAGAGTGTGACTAATAGTGTCTGTATGACATGTACATGCACAAAGACATAAATGAATGTCCTGGTATTATGAAATCATAGAATATCCTGAGTTGGAAGGGACCCATCAGGATTATTGAATCCAACTCCTGATCCTGAACAGAACATTCCAAGAGTCACACCATGTGCCTGAGAGCATTGCCCAAATGCTTC
The DNA here is from genome assembly GCA_032173965.1 of Sitta carolinensis. Classification (NCBI taxonomy): domain Eukaryota; kingdom Metazoa; phylum Chordata; class Aves; order Passeriformes; family Sittidae; genus Sitta; species Sitta carolinensis. Next base: position 30,574,830 of record CM063285.1, read on the forward strand.
TTGGACTCTGCCAGGCTTGGTGCTGTGACCACTTCCCTGGGGAGGCTGTTCCAGTGCCTGAACACCCTTGGGTGAAAAATCTTTTCCCAATATGCAACCTAAACCTCCCCTGATAGAGATTCATGCCATTCCCTTGGGTCCTGTCACTGGTCACCACAGAGAAGAGATCAGTGCCTGCCCTCCTCTTCCCCTCACAAGGAAGTTGTACCTGCAATGAGGGTTCCCCTCAGTCTCCTGTTTTCCATGCTGAACAGACCAAGTGACCTCAGCCACTGCTCATATGACTTCCCCTCAAGGCCCTTCACCATCTTCTCAGTCCTTCTTTGAATGCTCTCTACTAGTTTATATCCTTATATTGCAGCACCCAGAACTGCACACACAGAATTTACCTGTTTTCATAAGAAAATCATGATGTTATTATCTTCCCCAATTTTATCTGCAAAGTTGACAGGTAATATTCTTCTTTCTATTACTCCAGATTTACTGGAAGACATCAGTTGAATGTGCTTCTTTATATCTTGTGCCTATGTTGTAAGTTTTCTTGTTAGTAGATTTCATGAACATGCCATGTAAGCATGGTCTCCTACTTTTGTCTCCAGGAGACATGAATTAAGCAGTGAAAATACTATTGTCTTATTATCCTTCATATGCAAATGTGAATAATTCACAAAATTACTCCATTTACTGGTTTGGAACTAGGCTTGATATTACAAATCAGTGCTATGTAGTTACTGAGACTGGCTATCAAGAGAGGTGTTTGATGTTTCAAGCCTGCCAGTGTTGAGGAGAGATTTGGACAACAGCCTTAATAATGTGCTTTAGATTTTTGCCTGAAGTGGTCAGGCAGTTGGACTAAATGATTTCTGTAGGTCTTTTCCAACAGGAACTACTCTGTGCTATGCTGTTCTACTCAAAACCTTATGAATTGTGTGCTGGCTGTACAGCTAGTCGAACTTCTCTGCTGTCTTTTAAGTTTCACCTTGCCTGGAAACTCCAGTGTTGAAACAGGGTTAGCAGCAAAGGACTATAAACCTAGATGACCCTCTCTCGAAATGGAGGCACTTCTGGCCTTTGGAAACACTGATTAAATTAAAGAGCATACTGAGAAATACTTACACTGAAAAGCTTAACAGGGAAAATATGAGGACTTGAAGCTGACCAGGATTTATTCCATAAAAAAGTTACTGGAAGTATTTCCAATAAATAACATGTAAAACTATGAAATTATGGCCTCTGGTTGTCCAGATATCAGAACACAAATGATAAATCACTGAAACCTCTTACTGTTTCAAAGATGCAACTTGTAGTGGGCATCTGGAGAGAGTTTTATGCATTTGAATATTTAGTCTTGTCAACATTGCTCTGTTGCAATTAATTCAATGCTAACTTGCTAAGACTATCTTCCTTTTCGATAAGATCACATCATGCTGTGTAGTCTGGTTTCAGGCCTGAAGTTTCTAGTTTTCTAAAGTTCTAGTTTTCTAATGCTTTGATTTTCTGAAATTTCTTCCCAGGGAAAGAACATAAATACCAAGATTGTTTTTGTAATGGTATCCATGTTGTGAATTCCTTCAGGAAGAGGGAAATCTCTCTTAATGTCCCTCTGGTTTGACCAATGTAGGTGAAGAAGTTTGTTTTTCTCTCATCAATCACATTGGTCTATGGAAAATGGTATATAAGGGGAGACACTCTCTAATAAAACAACTTTTACACAGCCTTGAGAAAAATCACAAAAGGAGTCCTTGTCATGTGTTATCTCACAGTGACAACATTGTTAACTCCTTCTCTCTTCTGCCATGTGAAATTTAAACTTCTAAATTTAAATGTCTTAGCTTTGCCATCAAGCCCAGAAAATCTGCAAAGCTTGAATCTCTCCAATTCTTTGAAAAAAAAAAAAAAATCCCATCTTCTCTGCTAAGTATCAAATACCTAAGACGTGAAGGAAGACAACAGTAGCTCAATCTTTCCACCCCTTCTCCATTCAACACTTTTAGCTAGTGCACATTCTCTATGCTTAACAATCAAACCATAAATAAATATTAACTAATTTACCACCAGGGGAGTACAGCTCAAACCAGGTACTGTACATCAGAGTTTATCCAACAGAGACAAGTACTCACAGAAAACTACAAAACTTGAAACTCATAACAATTCATACTATGAAAACATAATTACATTTATATAACTAGCTGATACCAATTTGATAGTACACATTTATTATAAATGACCAATTAATATATTGCCATACAGCAAATTCAAAGTGTGTAACTCATTACTGAAGTATACAGCTCTGCCTCAACAGACTGTTGGTTTTCTGCCATTTCAGTTAATATTTTCAACACAGCAGTCAATTAAAATTTGATACTCATTCTACCTCACTTCACTGAGTACAGTGGTAGTTACATGGGGTTTTGGAGGGAAGGCTGCCATTTAAGGTTTGTAGGCAAAAAGAAAAAGAGGTTTCTAATGAAAGGATATCATATCATATAAAAATATATTTGTAGGAGCTTTTTTTTTACCACCTTTGCTTGGACAGATAGTTATAGCATATGGTGATAAACTGCTAAGTAGTTATAATCCATCATAACTACTGCTCAGTATTTGCAAGGCATTAAATGCAAACAGGTACTTCTTTGGAGACAGCAGCATAATTTACCTCATAGGAGGGAGTTTGTGTGACCATAAACTTAGTGAATTCTCTGAACAGAAGAAGAAGAGGGCACAGTGGAAAGGCAGGCACTTCTGTGAAGGTGATATTGTCCCATCTTTAAATCTCAAGATTTACTGTTCTGCCTCCTTATCTCACTGAAGGTTTCTTTGCCCTGTCTTCTGCTTCTTCTTCTACATCATTTTGTCTGGGGGACCTGGGAACTCTCACAGGGTCTGGCATCATTGACATAACAAATCACTGCCATACAACATTAGGATGTCCTGAAGTCTCATACAACCCAACCACCCTAAGGAACCCTAAAAAGTCAGCTGTATTATTCCAGCCTATAGTAAATATTAATTAACTTTTTTAACCTATATGAAAGAAGTATCTGACCAGTAGACTAACTCTGGACATGTAGCAAAGATCAAATAAAAGGCATTGAAAAATTTATATAAATTCCTGTACCCACAGTGTCACGATCATATGATAAATTGTTCTACCATAAAAAAAATCACATAGAAACACAATTCTTTACACTTTACTCTTCAATAAAATGTACCTTGGTAAGATACACTTTTTTGAAAATTTCAGTATTATAGAATTACTATGATGAAACTTTATTTCACATAGAAAGAAACATTATTTCTTAGGAACCACTTATAAGGCTCCTGTATTTTAATATTGTTTGACAACATGAAGAAAGAACATTTTGAGTGTGGTATTTTCAGAAATAAATATCTAGACAATGTCATAAGAACAGAAATTTTAAAGACTTTCACCATATCCAAAGCACTCATAACTCAGAATGGAACACTGATCAAAAACCTTTCTATTCTTTATTTTCAAATTTTAATTCCTATATCAAACTGTAAGTTCAAAGCATTGAAAGAGCAGTAAAGTAAAGCAAGTTTTTTTCATGTCATATAGGAAAGGCTAAAACTCTGTTTTAGAAAAGAGAAATGTTCATTGCTTTGTCATTTTCATAATGTCTTTCATTTGCTTCACATAACTATGAACTACAATACTGCAGAGGATCCATTATAGAAAAAGCAATAGCCAATTGAACAGATGGGAAGAAGAAGTGGAACCACAAAGGGAGAGAGTCTAAGCTGTTTGTTCGGTAGTAGTTATGAGCTAATAAACTAGACCTTTATCAGAAATAAGAATCTAAGATTACCATTAACCTGTAAGACAGGAAAATGGCACTACAGACTCACCTTGTAAGTTCCCTCTGCCAATGTTTATTTCGCCCATTTTTCTTCATCTTTGTTGTGTGCTTAGACCATAGGCCTCCAGAAATCTTTTAACCTGCACATTGGAGGTCTTTTTAAGCACCCCTCCACTTAAACAGCACCACTTCCACCTGAGTTGCTTACACAGAAGAATCCAGCTGGAGTAGCCATGCTTTCTTTTTTCACTAATATAGAGCAGCCAGAGGTCTACACTTAAACAAAAAAGCATTTCAAGCTAGTGTTACTCCAAAACTACAAAACACAGACTTTTGTTGAGGCCCCATATGGTATACAAGTGATCACTTGATTTTCTGTGATGAAAAAACAAACTCTACTGCACCAGAGGGAAGGGAGCAAGTGAAGCTCTAACCTGGGGAGTACCCTCAGGGTTTTGACAAGAACAGTCTCACATTTTCAGGTTGCTACTTCTATCCACTAGCAATTCCTGAGCATGGGTAATAGTCCAATTTAAACTGCTATTCTTTGTTTTATCACAATCTAAGCATTATATATTACAGAATTACAGTTTCCCTTACAGTTTCCCATACAGTTCTGTAACAGCAAATCCTCTACAAAATTACCATTCTTACATGATTCTTGGGGATATCAGATTTTAAATCGGAAAATAAGAAAATGTATTTTCTTAAAGATGTTCTTTAATTATCATCTTCTTATCATATTAAAATACAGTATCTCTTTAATGAACTTGGCATTCAAACTTTAAAAAATGGCTGATGATTAGTAGGTGTACATGAATACTGCACTCACAGAAAGCATATAGAAGTTTGCACATTTTAATGAGGATTGATGATGGTTCTTCAATTTCTCATCCCTTTTACAATGACTGACAAGTGGGAAGGGCAAATGCATGTCATACTACCATGTTACAATCAAGGTTTAAGCGTTAAGTCTGTCCATTTAAAGAGCTGCTCCCTTCTGGTCTTCCTAATGTTCTGTAATTAGACAAGCTACCTATTTTTCTTCCACACTATTTGCAGTTTCACTCATTTATAGAAAAGGAGTAGAGCTGTTTATGACATATGAAATATAGAGCAGGTCATAAGTGTAGATTACATAGTAATGTTCCATATTTCTACATTTGGATTACTAAAATCTTATTTAATAACATATAGGAAAAGAAAGTATTGCTTGTAAATAAGAGTGAGGCACAACCGCAATTTCAGCCTTTGATGGTTTCCAATTTCACTTTTTGAACTATGATTTTATTTGTGCTGCCGTGATGTAAGGACCTGCTTCCATTCACTGAAGTCATCTTCTCTGAGACTACAGAGCACCTTTATCAAAAACCATATTGCTACCATGAGGACCTGATCTCCAAAACATTTGGAGACATGCAGGACACCCTAAAGGGAATAAGAAGCAGGCAAATAAATACTGCCTGGTTAAGGCAAGAACCAGAAGGTAAAAACATTGCATAAAGGATGAAGGAAAGAATGGCAGAATATGACTTTTCCAACATCTCTATTTAAATGAGAAATACGTGTCTGGTAGAAAAAAACAAAAATCAGGATACTAAAATAGATTAACTGCCAGCTTAATAATGTTATTTTTATACTCGTGGGCACCATTTCCCATTGACAAAAGTAAGAAGAAGATCCCTTCAGGAACAGTAACACATTTAGAATGCCAAGAATTAGCAACAGACCTTGCTGAAATCAGACCTGGTAGTGAAGAAATGCTAAGTATAATTTTTGCAGTTATATAAAGAGTTTTTTTGTAAATAAGGACTAACTCCCAATTAATGATATGTATTTTATCTCTAACACAGAACTGAGATTTTTATAGATATGTGGAGTTGATGATATAGAATTGTTACAATGTATGAATAAAATGGTAAACCTGTATCTTTAAAAATACTACTGTGTCCTGGTTTGACCAGCTCAGGGAAGTGAGCTGGCTGGTTTTGAGATTGGCATTTTATTGGGCCAATGGAAAGCATTTTCTGGTTGTTATTCCGTTTGGCAGCAGCCCGGGCAGGTCTCTCTCCCCCCGGCTGTCAGAGCACACACCTCTGCCCTCTCTGCCCTGGCTGAGTGTTGGGCAGGGGAGGCCCCGCGGGCCAGGCAGGCTCGGCTGATTGGGGAACATCTGCGGCACAGAGTCTGCTCTGCTGCTGGCCCAGCTGAACCTGCTCTGGGAGCCGGGGAGAGGGGGAGGCACCGTGAGGCACGATGGAACACCTGAGGAGACACAGGGGTGCAAAAGGGATTCTGGGAATCTGTCCAGCTCTTCCTCCTGGCTGCAGGTGACCAGCGAGCGGCTGCCTTTGGGTCTGGACCCTCTGAGAGCTGCAACACCCCCAGCACGGCTGTGAAATGGGACATCATGGACTGCCACAGCTGGACACTGTCTCTTGTTAACTCTTTCAGAGCATCAGTGCACAGATGGGACCTGGAAAGCCTCCATCCTCTCTCCAGTGAGAGAAAATTAGAATGCAGATGTGTAAAGACTACATGATGTATCAAAGTCAGTCAAGAAGGAGTAAAAGTCCAGGTGGAAGGAGTGCGGGAAGTTGCTTTTGAGCTGTAAAAAAACTCTTGTGAGCTATGGTCATTAGCTATAATATATTGAGATTTTTCCTTTAAACCATAAAGAAGTATGGGGGAGATAAAAGAGTTCAAATTGTAGACCTGAGCAAAAGAGTGAAATGTTGAGGGGACTGTTGATTTCATGAGAAGTTGAACACAGAGATGAAGTGATAAAGACTCTTTGCCCTTGAAGAAGAAGTAAATCTCTATTCCTTAGAAGTGAAGGTAATCCCAAAAATAAATAAAGAAAAATCTTTGTTTTGAACAGTTATCTTTAAAATAAGACCCCATACATCAATGTAGCCCAAAGATACAACTGTAAACATAAGAAGTGTTTCATAAATGCAGAAGATCCAAGCAATTGCTGTTCATAAAAAATGGATCTACAAGAGAACTGTTTTCTTGCAGAAAAATTGACCATAACAAACAAGAAGTCCTTCCCTCCCTAAGTGAACTAAAAAAATTGTTTTAGAAGTAAAAAAAGAACTAAAATTTTCTAAGTGTTATTTTCTTTACATTATCAGTTGAGGAAAAAGAAAGTGTAGGATGGGAGGAAAAGTTTTTTAAAAGATTCATCCTCATTCTTGTTGTTTTTCTTTCTTTCAGTGTTAGTTAATAAAGTTTTATTACTTTTAAGCTTAAGCCTACTTTGGTCTTAATTAAAAACTTTAAAATTGGCTAAATCAAACCAAAACAAAATTAGTATTTCTGCCCAGTTTCAAATTAAAACCACAACATACTGTTTCCATTATTATGTGGATGTTAAATATAAACATTACAGTTAGCTTTATTTGTTTGCTTAACCATGTATTTTTTTTTATGGAATGCACTTCTGCAAGACACTTTTTTTTTCCTAATATATTTCTTCTACCACCCAAAACATTAGATTTTTTTCAATCTCATTCTTGTTTTATGAGGTTGAAGATATCTTTTTAAGTCTAGGAAAAAAAAAAAAAAACAAACATAGTTTTCCATATTTTTATAAGATTAAAACATGGTTTACACTATGGGCCAAATATTGGTTCCTTGAAAATGAACTGCAGAAAAGTTCAGAACTATAGTCCATCTGGCACTCCAAATTCCAACTGTTCATATAAATACATGAAAACAGTAAGGACTAAAAATTGAACTGGAAATTTCACAAGCCTTTTGAGACATTTCATATTCTTCCTCCTATGTGATCTGAGATAGAAATTCTCTAGACATTTTTCAGCATCTATGAAAAGTCTTTACTAGAGATAGATTGCAAGCTCCATAAAACTGAAAAATATGATGAATGGGCCATTAATTGATTTTTTTAAAATAAATTTAAAATAATATAATAGTTCATGTTACAATTTCTTTTGTACAAATAAATTCACATAAATCACTAGCATTTTATTTGTTGGTACTATTATATAATATGCTTAAGAATTCTTTTTAAATTTACAGTTACTAATTTACTTTGAAACATTTAATTCACATGAAATAATAATAGAATAGAAAAAGGTACCTAGTCTGTTGTCAGTAGAAAATGGTGCTGCTCTTTTGAATGAGTGAGCAATGCCAGGAAATTGCATATATTCTCTGATCCAGCATGGACAAGCTTGTAGTTTCAGCAGTTTCTCAAGAGTTCTTGAGTTTTAATGTGATATGCATTAAGGGAATATGCTGAAACTTTCATCATCTGCTGCAGTGTCTGATCCTCCAATACAACATAGGAAATGTCAAATGGGTAGACAGATTTGACAGAGATGGACAAGTTAAGGCAAAGTAAAAGAAAATTAAGTGCAGGTCTTGTAGAAAAAAAATATTAAGTTCACAAGGCATGCCTGATGTACAGGTCATACATCCCAGCTGATTTCTTCTTGGTAATTTTATTTTTGGCAAAGTTTAAATGCAAGATGCATCAAAAAAATCTCAGCCTTCATTTCAGCTGGCACATTTCAGTTGGTTAGCTTGAGTAGTTCGAAATTGTCAACTTAAATCCAACAAAAATATTTTACAGTGATCAGAAATTGTCATTTTGAGTGCAACCATTTCTAAATTCACCTATTAGTTCTTCCAGTACCAGAGAGCAATAGCCGTACTTTATCTCCCCTATACTCTACTAGGTTGTCACTGCAGCGAGTAACAACACGACACGAATTCTTCTTTAAAACATGATCTGACTCCAGTTTTATTCAAACAACTGACCCTTTTTTATACCTTTTTGGACAGGCCACTCTCATTGGTAGGGAGAGTGATAGAACTCCACCACATTGGCCAAAGCCGAGAGACATCAAAGAAAGTCCATCCCACAGAAGGAATTCAAAACATTAAACATTCATTACAAAAAACAATGGTAATGTTTATGCCAATGTTTATGTGGAAACAGGCTTTCAGATCCAAAACATCACTTGGAAGTAAAACTTAGAAACTTAGAAACTGTAGGCCTGGGAAAGCCAGACTACACTAGGTTTTTTGCAAATTTATTTCTAATTAAGCAAGATGCCTATTTATTGTTTTATTGTTCAAGAAGGTTTTTCAAAAAAAATTAAGATGTTTCAAGAAGTTTAAAAAATATTAAATGTTGTTGGTGAGTCATTCTTTGGTGAGTCAGGTATGCCAGCTACCTTAAATCCATCCTACAAAAAAGGATAACAAGGTTAACAATTAAGTATAAATGGATGCAGATCCAATTTGGTCTGAATAAACAGTATAAAAGAGACAATTCTGCTGTAAACAAACGTTACTACAAGTCATCATCACCAAAAGAAAGTTCTTCTTTTCCTGGCTGTCACAAAAACAGCTTACAAGAGAACCCTTCTTACTTTGACCACTGGTTGGAGGGAATTAGAAATCATCTGTTTCAATTCCCAAATTAGGTCTTCTCTCCTACAAGTCTAACTTACTAATTCCCTTTACTGTTCAGTTTTCTCAAGTTTTCAAAAGGCTCTACTACATAAGCTGCACCGCCTGGTGTTTGAGAGTTTTAAAAATTACTTTGTTTTTCTGGACTGCAGAGCTCCCCACATGCCTACACTCAGACAATCCATTCATGAGTTTTTTTTTTTTCCCTCCTGCAGAGAAAACTCAGTGACTGATTTTCCTTCAAATTCCTCTTTGAAGAAGGGCCTAAGAGGTCTAAAACTTTCCTCAAACCCTGCTCACTAAACCAACAACTCCTCCTTTTTTATTTTCCTATTTTATTCTTAGTTAATAATTTCATGATCAGTCACATGCCTATAGAATGCTTACATTAACTGGGCTTCTTTATAAAGGTGATTACCTGCAATATCCAGGATGGACTGAAGTGTCACTAAGTACCCCCGTACAACTAGATGTGCTCATATTTCACCAGAGCTCTTTAATAATTATCAAAGCAATGGAACCCTTTCTCTACATCAGTTTTTTACTACTTCCTACCAGAGGCTAACTACAATTGCAAGTCAAGCCTTATACATATTATTTTGGGATTTCTGAAATTCATACAAATGAAGAATTACAGAAGACCAATAGCAATGGCTTGGTTTATAAGAAAAACAAAAAATACTTTCAAAATCCACAAAAAGCTCTTGATTGATGTATGGCAAGCACATGACAACTTGGTTTGGTTCCTGATTTAGCCTAACCAGACTCTGTCTTCAGTTTGGGTAAAACAAAAATGATTTCTGCTCACACTAGCAGATGCTTTTGTTAACCAGCCCAGCAGGAAGGCTACAAATTCAGTGCTTAGAAAGAAGTCTGATTTACTGGAAACCAATAACCCCCTAATATCCATGTTTTGTAGCATGTTCATCATTGTAGCATTCAAGGTTGCAACACACTCTCCAATTAAAGTGAACACAAAAAGAAGCCTGTATACTTCTGACATCATTCCCTGAACTGTGCTTTGACAATGATGATTTGAGAAAGCCAAGGTGAAGAAAATGTTTTTCTTTTTCACTGTAAAGGCCATAATGTTAGTACTCATTGATCTCACTGGAAGTAGACTGAATAACAACTTATAAGAAAGCCTTTGATCCTGAATTTGCTAATATGATTTCAGGCTTTATTTTACCGATAAACTTACCTATTGTATGTGTTCTTCAAGTGTGAAGAACTTGGAGCATAAAGGTAAAGTTTACAGTGCTTTAACATTAAGGATCAAAAGTATCTTTATGTTCTGTCACAAGAGTAACAAAACATGGTTCTAGCAGTCATTACCTGCCATACTGAAGTTCTTAATTCAAAACCTAATTGCTTTGTAAACACCAAAATTTTTACTTAGTATAATATATCACATATTATTTACCAAAACCTTCTGAGATTATCAAGATATTTTGGGAAAATCACTGATGATGTTTCTGCTATACTTCTTGTTATTTAATTGCAGTATGGCATTTGTAAAAGAAAAAATTGAAGCAGAAACAAATATAAAACTAAGAGCTGCTTGTGTACTTTTTCTCCTCTGTAACCTAAACAATAATCTACCCTGGCATCTTCTTGTTCTAAGACAGGAACAAAACCATCAATCTTGGGTTTTTCAAAAAGTCTGAAAACAACTTTGTGCTGTGTAGTGGAACAGTTCATGATTCAGACTGACATCATGATAACATCCATGCTTAATTAAATATCCTTTTGCTAAACCACTGGACTTGCTTTCTGCTGTGCTTCACAGAGGTATATTTTAGAAGAAAGGCTATGTGACTATGAAGTTAGTGCTTGCAGTAAGTTTTATATCATAATTCTGAATATACTTATGGTAAAAAAGCATGTTACCACAATGGTAACCCTATCTCTTCTATTCACTCCATCTGTTGGTATATGTGTCAGAAAAGATGAGCACTGGAACAACCATAATCTTACAAGCACTTAGAAAGAAGAAAGAGAGATGGAGTCAGGTAAGCAAAATACACATATGGTATTGATCGGAGGCTGTAGTGTTTTCTTAAATAGCAAAACTGAGTGAATGTCAACACATCTCATGAATAATGCTGATTTCTGCTCCTAAACAATCCTAAATTGATGATATTCAGCCATGCAAACTTTGGAACAGTAAATAGTTTTAAATTGTTAATACTGTTGTCTACAAAATCTTCAGGTAAGTTTTCATATGGGACTATACAAATTAACACAATTTTCCTTCCCATCCCTTCAGCATCTTCTCAGTACCGCAGATTTCATACAAGGTAGTGAAAGTCTTAAACAATGTCAAATCTGAACCCCTCTGTGGCAGTTCTTTCAGAGGCACTTCCAAATTCATTTGCCATAAGTTCTCATAGCTCTGCACTATTTACATATTGGAGGCTGCATTTTTAACACATTACCAGCTGTGAAAAAGCATGCTGTAACTGTCTTCAAATTTAGGGTTTTAATTTCTAGAGGAGGCCTATGCTGGCAAAAATAGTATTCTGAACAGAATATCCATAGTTGAACTAAATAGGATTTACAGATATTTAGCATCTGTAGTAATGAAATTATTTTAGAGTCGAAAAACAATCAAAAGAGATGGACTTCTTATTCTTTAAAATAAGCTACAGCCATACAACCGAATATGGGACTATCATGTTTTAGTCATCAGTGTCTACTGAAATATGCTCAAGTTATACCTAGGCATGGTTTTCAAGAAAACTCAAATATTTAATATGTTATTGTGCTGTTTTAGACAGAAAGAAAGCCAAATAATCTGTTTTAGGAAGTCAGACATTCCATGTGTAATTTTAAGAATCTCTCTTCAAATATGAAAATTGTGTCTGTCTGTAGTAGGACAGAGAAATACATAATACTACATATTGTTTCAGTCTTTTAAAATCACCACAGTTTAATAAATGCTGCCAAGAGATAACTGGCAGTAACTGGAGATAGTTTTCATGGAGAAAGCTGAGATAAGCTGTTTTGAAGCAGTATGTGGGGGAAGCTTGGATAACCCTGTATTAACAGAAACCTGTGTTGTCTTCAAAAATATGCTTCCCTTACACAAGGCATGTTCTGCATTCTGTTGGATTTGTGTGGCAAGGTTTTGGTAGAGAGGATGTTACAGGGCTGACTTCTCTGAGAAGCTGTCAGAAGTTTCCCCTATTTCTGATGGAGCCAAAGCCAGATTGCTCAAACACAGATCCACTGCTGGCCAGGGCTGAGCCCATCAGCAACAGTGGTAGCACCTCTGGGAAAATGCAGTTAACAAGAGAGGAAGAAAAAAAAATGTGAGCATCAGGCAGAGAAAGGAGTTAAAATACTGAGCAAAACACCTCTGCAGACACCAAGGTCTGTGCAGAAGGAGGAGGAGGAGGTTCTCCAGGCACCAGAGAAGAGATTTTCCTGAAGACCATGGTGCAGACCTTGGTGAGGCAGCTGTGTCCCTGCAGCCCATGGAAGAACTTCGGGATATAGAGATCCACATGCAGGATCCCATGCTGGAGCAGGTGGATGCCCAAAGGAAGCTGTGATCTCATGGGAAGCCAGTGCTGAAGTAGGCTCCTGGCAGGACCTGTGGAGAGAGGAGCCCACACTGGAGCAGATTTGCCAGCAGGACTTGTGACCCCACTGAAGGGACCCACACTGGAGCAGTTCATATAAGCTGCAGCCTGCGGGAAGAACTCAAGCTGGACAAATTCATGAAGGACTTGTCTCCCATGGGAGGGACCACATGACGGAGCAGGGGAATAGTGTGAAGAATCCTTCCCCTGAGAAGTAAGGAGCAGAAGACACAATGTATGATGAACTGACCAGAACCTCAATTCCCTGTCCACTTGTGCCACTGAAGTGGTGAACAAGTAGAGAATTTGTGAATAAAAATAAACCTAGGAAGCAGGAAGGGGTGGGGAAGATGTTTTCAAGGTGTGGGTTTATTTCTCATTATCCTGCTCTGATTGATTAAGAATAAATTAAACTCATTTCCCTGAGTCAAGTCTATTTTGTCCATGATGGTAATTGGTAAGTGATCTCTCCTTGTCTGGACAACCCACATGCTTTCATTTTATTTTCCCTTCCCTGTCCAGTTGAAGAGGGCAATGGCAGAGCAGCTTTAGTGGGCACCGGCATTGAGCCAGGGTCAACTCACCACAGACATTCAGATTCTTGTGTTCTGGAGATAATAAACATTTCAGATTGACACTTATTCAGACCATTAAAATGTCCAAGGCAACAGGATCCTTCAACAGAAATTCTAAAGGACAGCATTTAAAGAATGTGATTCTGCTTACTTTCTTGTGCTTGACTTATTACTGCTCTCAAAAGGAAGAATAGAAGCAGAAAGAAGATAGGGAGATGAGATATGAATCCTCACCTAATTTTGATGGATTTATGTATCCTCTCCTGGGTTGTAAAGTGTTATTTTGATGCTGGAACTTATCAGACAGTATGGTTGACATTAAAGGCTAAAATGGATTTTCCCCAGTATTTTATTTATTTATTCATTTACTTTACAGGAATTACATAAAATCTTAGCACCTTTTAACTCGTGAAGCTGAATAAAAGCAAGCACCACTGAAGAACGCCTTTTGACTTTTCCAGAAACCTTTGATTTCATATATCATGTATCCCTTTCTGTTTCACTTAATAATATGATACTTCCATATTTTCTTATTAGTATCACATTGCTAATGATTCTACAAAAGCATTAATAACTGCTTAAGTTAATCTATCATGAGCAAGCTTTGTGAGCCTACTGCTGTTAGAGCTCTGAAACTCAAGGTTATTAAATCACTGAACCTCTTTATGAGAGTGCAAAAAAGAAAATTACTGAAAGTGAATGCAACTGCTTACTTTTTACAATTTGTTACAGAATTATCTGCAGATGAAAAAGAAGAGGGCTCCCTACTTTGAGACACCATTCTGCTTCTTTGTCCCACAAGGCATTCAGGAGTGTTAAAATATGTTCACTGCAGGTATGCAGTTAAAGAGCACAAGCTAAAATGCATTACATCCTTCTCCTAGTGCTCTCAGAGAGAAATAAAGTGGCCTTGATTCTCTGCTGTTCAATCCTTCTTAGTTTAAGCCTTGGTAATTTCAAACTACTTTACCTCTCAAAAAAGAATCCACATTGGGGTTTAATGTACTTGGGTTCTGACATAACCATGACTTTGAAATCTCTGGCCAAAATACCTTACATAAGAGGTAATTAATTATTATGCCATTACTCACTTATTCAGACCATTAAAACGTCTAAGGCAACAGGGTCCTTCAATAGAAATTGTAAAGGACAGCAGCTTTTTGCAATGTGTTACAATGTTCAATAGAATTGACTTTTGACCTATACAAAAGACTAAGACTTTTTCTGCCAAAAATTTTTGGCAGCCTGTCCAGACTTACTCCCGCAGCAAGAACATTTTGTTTTCACATCTATTCATTAAGTCCTACTGTGAGATTGCTGTGTGTGAGGAAGCAAGAACAGACATTTTAAACCATTTTACTCACCATAACCAATTGTTGAAATAACCCAATTTTTTTCTCATTATTACAGTTCTCATTTTGAGTGAAACTCATTGGTGAAGACCAAGTGCAGCAGCTGAAAAAGCAGCTAAGTCAGTTAACTAGCTATTAGCATTTCAGCAGATCTCAACAACATCAGAAAAAGTCAGAAAAATTAGCAAGACCTAAAAGATGATTTGTGCCATTTTGTTATAAAAACAGTCACTCCAAGAACTGTTGGCTCTTTGAGAAAAAAATCTGTAGTTTTAAAGCTCAGCACAGAAACAACAAAATATTGGAAAGCAGCCACTCAAATGAAATAAAAAACATCCTGGTATTTACTTCTTTTAAAAAATACACTTTTTTGTTTTGGAGGGTTAACTTATTAGACTTGCAGACTACTGGCATTTGTGAAAACGGTTAATTAGCTTTTACTACACAGACACAGGGAAATCTTGCTCTACCAATACAAGACTGTCCTTGAAGCTGTTCAAATGAAACACCTTTGGTAAAGAAATATATCTCCATTTTTGTCTAAAAAAGGAGCAAATTACTAAGTTATATGGTGATGTGGACCATGATATATGGTAACATGAACATGTGAATGCAGAACTCAAATGCTGCTTGACACTACCCAGGGAGGGAAAAAAAGCAATCGCTCTTGAAATTAGTGTTTTGGGACCATGCAAAATGATGCAGCCTTTTCATATACTTCCTATTTGGCAACTAGCAGCAAAACTACCGTTTTCATTGCAGTAAAGCTTTTTGGAGATTCACTAATGACAAAAAAGTAAAGTTACCATCATCCACTGGCACCATTTAGATCAGTCTCTTTTAGATCAGGTAACTCACATTCAGTATTTTTTACTTTTTATGTTCACTAAGGACAAGAAAACACCTTATCACATAAAACTATTAAAAATCCTTAAAAATAACCATTGTTCTAAAGAATTCCCTACTGTACATTAAACAGAGGCAAGGAAGGTTGAAATATTTACTTGATGTTTCTCCATTTAGTTCCTGATTCAGAAACAGAATATCTTTCTTCAATGAAAGCAGAATTCCTTCCTAATTTAACGCCTTTGTTTTAAAAATGCACCATCAGGTTTACCCTTTCATCTCTTTTCTTTTAAGCACAATGCTAAGTGAAAGATAAAAAAAAAAAAAAAACCTGTTTTGGACCAAATTAGAAAGGTAGACTCCAGTTAGACAAAATTCTATCTGTAGCTTGAACAGAAACAGGCACAAAATTTCAGCATGCCTAGTTCCACAGACTTCATTGACCAGAGCTCACCTGCTAGGGCTTCACAACATCTGCGATTACACGTTGATCCGTACTGCTGTCCTATTCTGGCCTGATGCATGGCCCATGCTTTTGTGAGCTGATAGGTACTTCTGAACATCTATGACTTCTGTTTCTTTTGATACAGCTGTCTGATAAATAGCATGTATTGTGATTGATCTTTCATGTTCCTAATTCATGAACTTTAGAATTAGTTTACAAAGCAATATGCTATATAAACTAGAACATCAGATTTGCAAAGCAGAATCTCAGAAAATAGGAGATTCATTTTGAGAAATTTTTGTAATATCAGGATAGATTTTTTTCTTAAACAGTTAAAAGTGTACATGAACTTCAGCCCAGAAAATGTAGCACAAACTGGTTCAAAATCATTACAAAGTGTCACATTTATTAGCACACTTAACCCAAATAAAAATGAAGCAAAGAGAAGGAAGACAACTATTCCACTAGAAATACTAAATGTCCAAATGTGGTTATTATTTGTAAATAAAAAATATCATTCAACATATTTGAGCCTACGCTGTACAGTTTATACAGCTGAACATGCTGTATAGGGTATGTGCAAGGGTTACAGCCAAGTGAGGGCTTCAGTATCCAGCCTTGTCACCAGCTGTGATGTGTCAACCAGTGACACTCTGGAACTGAAACTAGAAGGATCTGTCCACTGAGGAATGTTTACTTCATGACAAGAATGTCACTGTAGGAGATGAGAGGGCACATCTAGGAGCCAACTGTGTGCTTTGCCAGGCAGTAGCAGCACACTACATGGTAGAGTGGATGAAATCAGATTAAATATGCCTTTTTGCAAAAATGAAATAGAAAATGTCAACTCCAACAACCCTGGAAAGTTGAAAATGAAACACTATCTGGGGTGGTGGCATTACTGATAAGTATAATCCCGGATGAGCCAAAGACTCATGAAAGTTCAGAAATATTGAACAGTGAGAGGAAAGTACCAGCAAGCAAGCATAAGTATTGATTGTTCTGCCTTCATCATGGTGTGCAAACCCTGTACTTTTTATTGAAATTGCCTTCCTGGAAGTGTTACTTGGAAACTACTAATACCAAGTGCCCCCTGCCTATCTGATACGCAATATTATATCAACAACATCAATAGAGTAGGAGTTGCTTATTAAAATCAGTAGGGAATAACAGGGGTTTTGCTGGTTTCACCAGAGGGTAAATCAGGTTAATTTAATGGGTGTAAATGAGCTTAGAAAGAGACCAGCTGTACATACAGTGAGAGGCTTATCATAACGTAAGTGAGGTGTTTATTCATAAAATTGTAAATGCTATCTCATTGCTTTGCTCCATTTTCTAAGTAGTTTCAAACATATACAGATGCTGACATCAGAATAACTCAGTAGATGATCTAGTGTGAATTTCTCTACATACTAGGCCTTTAAATTTTACCCAACTAGCTTATTTTAGTAAAAAATATTGTCCACAACTCACACTCGAATAAACATAACTTCTGTTGGGCTAAAATTTACCTCTCAGGTCAACATCCAATTTTGATTCAAGACATGAAAACTGAAAATTTATCAGTTTTCACAACATTTTGTTCCAGTAGTTACACCCTTCCTTTAAAGTTATTTCTCTAATGTTCATTGTTTTGCTTCAGCTCTCTGCAATGAACTTTCATTTCTCTGCTGTTTTAAAGACCTTTCTTATATTACACATTTTCTACCCCAAGATACATATTCAATGGTAGTCAGATTTTTTTACACAAAAGGCAAAAAAATCTTTAGCATCATAAAGTAAGAAAATGTAATTCTTCACATGTTTGCGTATACTAAAACAAATCTTTCTCAGTCTTAACCCAAGTAGTTTTCAATCACTGAACAACCCAAGTGAACTAGCAATAGCTAAAAGTGATGAAAAAAAGCTCAAATTTGCTTTAATTTCAGCTAGCAGCCTACTTTTTTTTTTTTCCCCAAACACATCTATAAATTTTAACACTTCTACTTTTAACTTTATTATCTATTCTGCTGATTTTGCTCAAGTTATCTAGCTCAGATTGGCTGACCCAAATTAAGAACAGTCCTTTTTCTTTACTCTCAGCATTGTACATTAAAGAAGTCTGAGAGAAGAGCAGGGCATAGCCCTTCGCTATCCTTTCTTCCAGCTACACTACTCTGAACTCTCTCTGATAGAGGCAGATGTGATTACACCTAAGCATGAGCAGGACACATCCCAGTCCAACAGTGCCCACAAGCAACGTGAAGTGCTGAACTGTAGTCTGGAGTGGTCAAAATACAGGCAAATGGCCCCTTCTCCCACTTCAAACAAGATAGGGGTGTCTGGCAGAAGGGCAGAGCAGACAACTGGGAACATTGCAGCTAAACCCCCAGCCTAATTGCTGACTACCCAGGGTGCCACACACTCCCCATAAAAGCTCAAAAGTATGATTTTTTTTTTTTTTTTCACTGATTAAATTGTCCAGTTCCCTCCAACTCACACTTTTCTCGTCAGGGAGAAATTTAATTAAAAGACAGTTGAAATATACACATCTGCAGAAACCATACTTTCAAAGAGAAAGATCTGCTGTTTTAAGTCAAGGTTTTAGGTGAAGGAAAGAATCATTATTAATTATGACTTCAATTAAATTTATAGAGTATCTCTGGGGAAACTTCAAGCCATATGTTGAAATCCCTTTAATGTTAATGGGTATTACTTGTTCTCCTATCAAGGCTAAAGAAGATGCCTATGCCTCATACTTTTCTGTTGGAGGACAGAATGTACTGAAAGTGTTGTGGGAGAGGGAATGAAAGGACAAAGAGATCATATTAGTTGCAATGATATATGATTTTCTGCTTTAGTTTTTAAAAGAGATGCCATGCAACAAAGAGAAAAAGAGAAAGAGTTTGACAATACGTGGTCAATGTTTACATGTTACCAATCAGCAGAAAAGCTATTGTAAGTGAAAGAGAAACTGTGCTGAAAATTCAGACTGTTAATTAAGCTCTTATCACCTTTGAAGCAATTGTATGGGCTGCACACAATGGAAAGGCTTACCCAACAGCTAAGTGTATTAGTTTGAGCAGAGTTATTTCAGGGACAGAGCCAGCCCATGTTGTCAGGAGACTCACAGCCATAATTTGCAGCAATGGACAGCATGTCCAAATACTCTGCATGGAGAACGGTGAGAAATGTTATGCCCCAGGATTCATCTTATCCAAACTGAACTCTGTATATTCTACAACAATTAAAGGAATAAATCAGCTAAATACATCTCCATTATTTTAGACCATAAACCCCATGCACCATATACCCAGATTCTTTACAATAACAGAACATCCTTCCTATTTTTAATTTTCTTTATACTTGAAAACCAAAAAGAGCAGACCTGTTGTATTTTTCCAAAAAAAAATCTTAGAAGCTCTCTCAGGACACTTAGGAAGATTTATCCAATTTACTTCTAAACAGCTTGTTTCTTTTCCCATGACAAAAAGATAGTTTCTCTTTCAAGTATTTCTATATATTTTTGCTTTGGCCTTCATTCTTGGTCAGTTGCATCTCTCACAAATCCTTTGGGCTGCCTTCACTGACAAGTACCATTAAGTTATAGTACCATTAACCCACAGTCAAGGGCACTTACAAGACTTTTTTCTAAATCAGACGCCTTTGATCTTAAGCAACAGTTATCAGCTAACATGTCAAGAAGAATGTAATGCATATTTTAAACATGTTCCACAGCAGATAGTCTCCCCCAGCAAATGCAGCCTAGAAAACTAGCTTTCCCTGAGTAGTATGGGATATGCAAATGAAAGGGGAGAAAAAGACAGAAAAGAAGGAAATTAAAAGGACAATACACTGCCAACATCAAACCATAAAATTAAACAGTTTTCAAAAGGAGATGTAAAAAAAAAAAAAATTGTCAAAAATGTATCAGTTTAGGTCATATCAAAATGAACTCTTTCAGGGGAATTCAAAACCAAATTATCTTGACAGGTAGTGGAAATAATGTAGGTTCCTTTTGTGGCTTTGAAAATCTTTTGTCATCAAATATAAGACATATTCCATTATCATTCTTAAGTGCAAACTGACCTAAAATTTGTCACTCAGTGGACATAGCTAATATGTATATGTGTGTGTGTCTGTGTCTGTGTCTCTGTGTGTGCGTGTGTGAGAGAGAGACAGGAATTAGACTGCTAGTATATTTCCAAAATATATGTTGCCTTCTATTCTACTTGCACACTTTATCAAAGCCTATCTGTATCCATTTTTTTGGAGGATGAAGCTTACTAGGTTTTAGAAAATGCCTTTTCTTATCTCCAGTGATATTCCTGATACCTATATCTGTGTTAATTTTTTTTTCCCTCACTTGCAAGACTAGAAAAAAATCTTAACAATCTATGACAACTATTTTAAAGACATGTTTGGTGTCTTCATTATTTATCCAGTTTTGTCACTGAGAACTACCTCTTCTGAAGACAAAAATCAAGAGGCAGTAGAGAAATTTGAACTCAAACTCCCAGACTAACAAGCTGCTCCCCATTCCCCTTCTTATACACTAATTGTCTGTCATTATCTCACAGCTGGGGATGAAGTTCAAGTGCATAGGACAAGTAGCTATTGTTCTGTACAGGAAGATATTATTTTATAAATAGCAGTGTAAAACTGCATGATGACTTTGCATCAAAAAAGAGGTTTAAACTGCAAAATGTTTTCTGCCAGATGATTTATGGTTGCCTGAATATACTGAACCTGGCCATCTCATCTGTATACACAATGACACAGTTTTTGAAAACAAGATGATAGTCTTCCTTATTCTTCCTTTTTTTTTTTTTTTTTTTTTTTTTTTAATCTCATGCATTCTCCATATGCAAAGGACACAGGAGGGAGCTGAATTGTTTTCCCTGGTATCATAAATGCTCATTTTTCTACCTTTGACATTCTTGACTTTATAACTTTCAAGTATAAGGATGCAAAAGAACAAACACAACTTTACAACCATGTCATATAATAATGGTAAACTCTGTTTTGAAGTTCAGTGTAATTGAGCATGGGTTTGATCTACAACTCTGATTGGGACACCTGAGTTTTCCAGAAGTAGAGTGTATTTCTACACAGGAATAATGTAGTTGCTCAAGTGCCAACACTATCATTTATCTTAAGTTTTTCTTCAGTTTTCCTGTTATTCAAAGTCTATCTATGTGCATACAGATAGATAAATAATTTTTCATCTCCCTTCATTTAAGGTTAATGCAGCCTCTTCAGCCTCTTTACTTATTGTGTGCTCTCCACTTTGTCCCAATATCCTTCCTCACTCCTGTCTCAGACTTAATCCATCTTTCTTGAACGCATGTAAATTCTTTCTATTGTCCTTCCCATAAAGGAAGGAGAGGTCTTTTTTTTTTTTTTTTTACAAAAAAAAAAAAAAAAAAAAAAAAAAAAAAAAAAAAAAAAGACACCCAAGGAATAGCTAAATTATTAGAAAATTATACCACCACTATATTGTCATTCCCTATAATACTGAGCACTGCTTTCTGAACAGCTAAGGAACTTCCTTCATCTCCCATCAAGAAGCTGAATGAATTATTCATCACAGATAAAAATTAAAAATTCTTGACAATATTTAGAAAGGAGAAAAGTAACAGTCAATGTGCAAATTTTCAAAAAGCTTTGTGTGGTTTTGGTACCATGGATAGCTGAAAAATGGGAGTCAGTTGAGCATTGGGTCTCAAATTGCTAGAGTTTAATAATTAAATATTTTGGTATTTTTCATGCTGTGTGTGATCATTATAGTGTGGTCTTGAAATTTACGCAAAGGACACATAGATTACCTGCTTTTTAGTTATATAACTTACATTAACACATGGTACTAAATATCAAAATTATAAATATGGCACACAAGCACTGGTTTCATATAGAATTGCTGTTTTAAAGTCAGTCATCTCAAGAAAGAACAGATGGATGTTTTCTAATAGACTTCAATAATCATCAACAGAGAGAATGGATCCATTGCTGCACTAAATGAAAAATAACATTCTTGCTGAAATCAAAAGTATTCCTGTTTTTTCACAGAGTGTTTTGGAATAGGATTAGAATTAAGAATTTTGGGGTCCTAAAGGCAAACAAAATTTGAAGAGAACAGCCTAATGTATGCCAATGACTAAACAATGCAACTACTACTCTGAAATGTACTTCAGCTACAAACACACACAATTTTCGAAGGAGGATGAAAGCTAGGTTTCTACATTCCCCTTTAAGACAAGTAGCAAAAAGTAAAGAGATTATGAAGTGACAAATTTCACTACTGACTTGAGGCTACTAGTGATAATTCAGACTCTAGTCCCATTCCAGCAGAACAGCTTCAAGGTAAGTGTATATAATTGTGTAATCCTGATCCCTTCCATCGGCCATGGAGAATGTGTGATGGATTAACATGGATTTATTAGCCAAAACTTTTGTAACTGAACTGGACAAGGTCTCCCAGAAACCCTGCAATTACATAAGAATTTAGTTTTTTGTGCACATGGACTTGGGAGAACAATTGGAAAGGCAGAATTCATGAGACAGTGACTAATGAGTCATACTGGAGGACAGTGACAGAGGACCACAGGGATCTGTTCTGGGATGTGCCATATTTTGTGACTTTATCAATAAATCTTTAAAAGAATGATGTTTTTCAGGCAGGCAGGCTTGTACAACTCTCTGGGCCTTTTGTTTTGACTGAAAGAGTAATTTCTGACAGATTATGGAGAGCATCTGAGAGCATCTGTGTGGTTTGGGCAGAACCAACAAAACAATGACTGCATTGCAATTTATAGGTGAGGAATTACAACAATACCCTATACCAAGACAGCACATCCAACACGACTGTAACTATGACAAGAAAGCTCTGTTTTGTATCACAGTACAAGCCCCATGTATCTGTGAAATTAACTCTCTTCTGTGGTTGTAACAACATTTATACTAACAGTTCCAGTTAGCCTCAGAGATTACACAATTTCAGAGTCTTAGCTGACATGATTATGCCAATAGATGTATTTACTGAGATGAACAGACTCTTATATAGAAAGAAAAAAAAATAGAAATGAGAGTGCGATGTAGAGTAATCCACACAAGAAAACCATGAAGAACACAAAAAGTTAGCGAATAAGTTGCCTAACATATCCAGCCAAAAAATGCTCACTGAGGTTCCAGTTCTGCAAGGTGTTGGACTCTTTGGAGGGCTGTCTTAAATCTCCTTCAGTTATGCAAGTCACATGGTCCAGCACCTTAAAGTATTAAACAAACATATTCAGAATTCTTACCTCAGAAGATATTATACCATTATCATTACATTTATTTTCCTTCAATAAGCACTTGAGAAGGTGTTCTGGAGAGGAAAATCATAAATACTGACTGAGTTATCAAGCTGTAAAAGCTGTCCTAAAAGCATGAACGCAAAGCTAATCATTTACTGGGTTTGATATAAATAATAATCAGATTAAGCATTGAAGTACATGAGGATAAAAACAACATAAAATCAGGCTATCAAAATTGTCACAGCCTTCCAAAGCTGCCTACTGGATTGGAATAAAGAAGTCAAAAGAATGAATAAATATAAGTGGGTTTAATCTTTGCTCAGGGCTTTAATCCAAACACAAGCTCCATACTTATAACAGAATGAGCCTTGGTATGAAGATTTACAGTAGCCTGGAAGTTTTTCATATATGAGGAGGGATCAATACAGCTGCAACTAATAATTTCATGTGAGGATAATTATGCAGAAGTCAAAAACAGCACAGATTGAAAATGAAAAGCCAAAACTAGGGAACGCCATCTATATTTAAAGGTTACTGAGAAAACATCCTGTAATGCCTTCAGGACTGGCACGATTCACAGCTACTTGGGCTGGTATGTCTTAAAATCAAAGTATAGAGGAGAAAAGCACACTGACTGATGAGCAAAATATATGTAGAATTCTATTTGAATGAACTTTACTCTGTAAGAACACAACCACCATTCTATAATTGTCCATGAAATATCTATTAAAAAAAATAAAAAAAAGAGAGAGAGAAATGTCATGTCT
This sequence comes from Sitta carolinensis, assembly GCA_032173965.1. NCBI lineage: Eukaryota > Metazoa > Chordata > Aves > Passeriformes > Sittidae > Sitta > Sitta carolinensis. The sequence goes on from CM063285.1 coordinate 30,598,942, forward strand.
GCAATTCTTAAAGAATACACAAAAAAAAAGGTGAATTCAGTATAAAGTCTCTTCAAGTTTTTACAAGTGTTTTCATCTCTTCATTTCCCCTTGCGTGTCCATAATCTGGAAAACCTGTATTGAAGAGATGATCTGAAGGAGCTGTCTTCAACTTCACTAGATGAACAGAAGGTAGCAAGTATCTATTGGAAATTAATCACATAATCCTCATCTGAAAGCTTTATGAGGAAAATTGACTTTCTTTGATAAGTCAACTCATATCCCATCAGAGATGGAGTAGAACTATCAATTAATTAATAATTAATAATTAAGCAGGAAGTCAAATACCTGCCAAGTCCAGAGAGAGGAGATTATTAATTAGATTAGATAATTAGCTTAGCAGGAAAACAGAGTGATTAATAGAATAATGAAGGGAGATGAATTGAAATTATTAAAATTGAGCTGAGAAATAGTGGTAAAATAAGATGTAGAAGAAGAATATAGCAGAATTATCAGGGTATCACTCCTAATTTCATAATTTCACTAATGTACTTGGAACAAAAAGGAATAAGAGAGAAATGTGCCAAGGAGATGTGGTCACCAACATTAGGGAGACTTTGCCTATGCAAAAAGATACCAAAAAGGCAAAAAGAAAGAACTGAACTACATTGAACACTAGAGAACGAAATATGGGAATACATACAACAGGAAAACATGCAAGGTTATGTTACTGTGACGCAGATAGAAACACACAGTAACACACACAACAGGTGTTCAGGTAGAGAAGAAGAAAGGAAGAAGATTCTAGTTTATTGTTGACCTCGTATATATAAGTTTCTGGACAGTGCAGAGATTGGACAGAGAAGTTACAACCTCTCCATCTTCACTGGTCACTTGAGAAGTCCATCAGGTGATATCTTTCACAAAGGAATGTAAACATGATCCTTGTTTATCTTATAATTCATGAGAACTGACTCCACTATACTAAAACAAATCAGAAGGCTTATTTTCAGGGACAACAAGGTTATACAGTTCAGAATTAATAAGAAATAATTATTAATTCAAAGCTGGTAAATCTTATATTTGAAACTACACAAGAAGGAAAAAGACCTGAGTATAATATTTAGTCATTGGAGGACTTTGAAACACAGGCATTATTTGGATATGACAACAGACAAATGTGGAATGTGTAAGAGGTATTTCCAAGAGAGAACTGGGTTAAAAATTAAGAGTTGCACTACTGTGTCAGGATCAATGACACTAACACCCATGGTCAAACCACTAATTAGTCTCAGGGAAGACAGTCTTTTTACCTTTAAGCATTGAGCTGACAACTTCCAAAAGCAAGAAGTAGGAGTAAACAAAATGTCTTTAGATACAATTAGATTGTATTAGTGCTGGAGAAGCAGAACACTGGATTCAATGACTTGGAGATACAAACCATTCCTGTGTTCCTACCCACTCTAGCAACATCATTAAATATTATTAAAGTTCAAGTATAAAAATCTACCAAAATAGCTGTGTCAACCTGTAGTAAAATATTCCAGCACTTGCCAGCATAGGGCTTGCATAGTTGGACACTGGATTGAAAAATGGAGCTGCTGAGCTGAGGACAGGGAGGAGACATTAACAGAGCAGTGCTTTATATTTCTGTATATGTGAAGAGATAAAAGGAATTGTATTTTACTGATTATCTGTCAAATGTACCTCCTGAGAAGCCCATCTGCCAAGTTCTTCTGCATGAGGATTCAAAACAATAAGTCACTATTTGCATGGACATTAATTCATACAACAAAATGAAACAGCAGCTCTCTAATAAGCATTGAATATTCTGTTGATTTCAACACACACAGCATTGAACCCTCGAGGTTAGTTGGTAGAAAAACAATGAATGTCTGATGGAATCAGAAAGCTAGGGATGTTTTTTCAGTCTTCCTGGCAAGAAATTAAGAGGCAAATACACTTGAAAACATTTCTCTCTTCTCTGGTGTTGATATTAAGTATATCAGGTCTATAGTGATAATGGATCCTTTTCAAGAGCCAGCCATTAATTGAAAAATATTGTGTTTCCAAATTAGTTTAGGGAAAATATTGTTTATCAGATTTTTTTTAAAAAAAAAAAAAGTTGTTGTTTGATTACAAATGTGAATATCCCTGTAATTTCCTTTAAGTTTCCCAGCACCTGGAACTCCAGTTTGACTCTCCAGAGGAGTATAGCTGGAGAATTGACAGCAGAACAACAAAGGGCATGCTATGTCTAAGGGAACAAATTAACCCAACTTAATTGATTTGCATTCATATTAAAGGTTAGTCTCTACCTCACCTGAAGCTTTAACTTCAAGAGTGTAAACTCTGACACTCATTAAATATTAGGCCAGTGACCTAGACCACAGTTCTGGCTCTCCAGGTTCACAAAGACTTAAGATTCATATTCTGAGACATACCATCTGAATAGACAATGTTGTAATACAAAAAGTAAGTTTAAAATTCTGCATATCTGTGTGGAGAGTTATTTGTAGACCATCAGAAAATGACTGGTGCTCAAGAAATCCTAGTGAATTTGTAACATATGTCTTAGAAGGGTGCTAGCATAAACTCAAGTCACCAGCATAAGGTACTTGTTTAGTAAGAGAAGACATTCCTTTCTGTCCTGTAGGTCTCCTGGTTTAAGAAGAAAGGCTGTAAATTAACTGTGGAAGAAAAATTGTAATTTAAGTTTAAATATAAAATCTTGACATTTTATGAGTGAGGATTTTTTTATCTTTTATTTTAGTTTTGTAAAACCTCTACCAGGAGATTAATTTAGGTAATAAGCTAATTTATTAAAAACATTGTCCTTATCTGAATGGCCCTTTTAACTGTGCTTAATTTTGCAACACTTCGAGGTTTGTTAGTTCAGTTCTGAGCAAGACCTTTTGAAAGTTTTTCATAAGTCCATGCAGGACTGAGAAGTGAATATGTTTGAGTTTGGTCTTTTTTTAATTCATATTCTTCTGGGGGCAATTATGGAATTTTTTGATCTGGCCTAGGATTCTTCTCTAGTGAAATCGGATGGGCTAACAACTACTGGAGACTTTTAAATGCCTTCATTCTAAACAGGCAACCTCAGCTCTATAAACTCTCTGTCTCACATGAAAAGAGACAATTTTCAAGATTTACCAGACTTGCAAACCATTTCTATGTGATTAAAATTACTAAGAAAACAATGATACTACAATTACGGACAAATTTAGTATTGCAAGAAATTCACTTCATTAGACACAACACAAATAGATTTTACAGTCTGCTGTGGGGTTTTTTGTTATACTGCTCACCAGAAAATTCTGTGGATTTTTTCCCAAACTCAAAATATTAAAATGCATACTCTGAGTCTTCTCATTCCCTTTTCCCATTCTGATTAATGTTCTTATATTTGTTAGACAGAAAATTAATGAAGAGTGAATAGGAAGGAAGACTACAAATCCACGAATAGTGCAGAGAAAGTGAATAGAGAACAACCTTTCATTCTTCAGCATAAGATACTGAGCACTCAAGGACAAGCAAATAAATGGAAATATGATTTCATCACCCATCACCCACACTCCATAGTGAAACTCATTGCCAAAGAACTTTGTAGAAAATTAATATTGACTACACATTATAAAAAAGGCAAGACAACTTTATGAATAGCATGCCTACTGGTGGCTATCCAAAAGAATGGAGTGCCTGCCGTCTCCCCCTGCTTGCCAGAAGTTGTTTGGCCAAAGCAAAGCCCCACTTGTCTTGCTTCTCATTTATTTTCCTTAGCATCCACTACTCACCACATCCAGGTACAAGTTTTTAGAGATGTTCATGAACAATTTGCTAGTTTTCTCTTTACACAATAGACACTAAGGAAAACGTTAAAAATAGAAATGCCAGAATTGATTTTCATACCTTGGAATAACTAATTTGCAGGAATCAGAAACTAATTCAATAAAAATTTAGAAAACCTTTTTACTGGCAGGAAATCACTTGTCCGAGAACTATTTTAGGGAGACAATTCTCATGTCCAACTACTTTTATATTAAAAACAAATGTTGTCTAGTATTGAAAGCATTTCATTACACAGCTCATGCACCTTATCTAGAGATAATTTCTAACAGATTCCCACTTGCTCTGCAACAGTAAGTTCCAAGGCACTCACTTACCACAGGAGGAATTTCATAAGCAAACTAAAATCAGTTTAAACGAAATGCATTTTTCTAATACTTGACACCCCAACCAACTGATACAGACTGTGATCAAGTTTAATAAGATTTGTTTACATGTTGTATCTCTTTTCCCATATATGCAAAATGAATAAATATCTCTTTTTTAAAGGAAAAAATGTAGTTTAAGATCCAAAGTTTATTAACTCCTTCTTTCAGTGAGTTATGCATAAGAAAAAAAAAATTAAGAATTGGTATGCTGTGGCATTTAGTACTCAGCTCTGGCATTTCTAAAAACAGGCTACTTCAGCAGCCAAGTGCATATTACTTCTAAAAATATGTACATATAGCCTAGTATTAACAAATGTAAAATGCTGAAGAAAAAACTAGAGCTGCCCTGCTGCAGTTTTGCTATAATTTGAAAGGCCAGTAGAAAGGTCCAAAAGTTTCTTGGGAAATTGAGCACCACAATATGTTCCCTGCATTTCTTCAGCACAGTGATTTGGCCAGGGCTATGGAAGTGAAAGCAACCTAAAATAAGCTCTCTTCACACCAAAGTAGCAGTTGAGAGATAAAGACCTGCTAAATCATAAGCTACTGCTTTTAAGAAATTATTTTAACACCTCGAAATGCATTGCTTGCAGTATCCCATATCCTTTTTTACACAAGGAAATAATTTCCTATTTCTTGCTAGCTCAAAACTGAGACTCATTTGGCTTAAACAGCTCATAACATCAAAACACACTGGTTTTCGAACAACCTCAGAGACTGAGTTACTCCCAAGAAGAAAGCATTTTGTGATCCTGCCCCCAGTATTAGCAGAAATGTTTTTATCAATAATCATATGGTAACATTTTACACCTGCACTTACACTGTTCAAAAAGAAATTTGTAATTTCACGGTTGAAAACAGCAAAAAAATAGGCTATATTGTTCTTAAGGGATATCTGACCTATCATCAGAAAACTACATTGCGGAGTGCATCTGGAAATTCTCAATACCCAACCATTTTCATTAGAGCTGATGATTTAGAAGATATTTTAAATCGAGAACAATGACTCAAGCTCATAAACATGGATTAACGAGCATGGTTTTGACCCCTAGTGGGAGGTTATCTTTGCGGTCAGAAAACTGAAAATGTTCCTTGTTTCTTTTTTTTTTTCTCCACATGCAATTAGACTTGAATTCTGCCTGAAACATGCAGCACATGACTTCGGGGTTCATCTTGCATCTGATCTATTCACAGCTGTTGCTGTTAATTCTCAAAGGGGTCTAACCCAAAAGGTTTGGCACTACAGGAGGACTTAATGTTTTAAAGACTTCCTGGACTGAATTCGCACAGACAGACAATAATGACAGCACATCTATGTTATGAAATGGGGTGCAGCATAGTGAACCCTAAACAAGCAGAGATCCAAGACACCAGTTCATGAAGAGGGGAAAGCACAGCACACAAGTACCTTAAACAGCAAATTTACCTGCATTATGAGCTTTGCATACTGCTGAAAGCAGTCACCGCACCAGGCCACTCAGCACTTTTCTGTCAGAATTAAAAAGAGACAGTTTTGTACCCACAAATGAAGCAAATGTGATTTAAGTCAAAAGATTGCAGCTCAGGTGTCCAGTTTCCCTACTGCTGGTGACATCTATGTCATGCACTTCAGCATTTCACACTACTCCAAGTTGTCCAATGCAACTGGTCATGTTTAGAGTGCAGAGATGTTTGGTTTCCTCTTTTTCCCTCACAGCAACTCAACAAAAGCCACTGAACTATGAGGCATTCAGTAAAAGAAGCTGCAGAGCATAAACAAAGAGGTAGAGCAAAGAAAGAGATGTATCTAAAAAAAAAAATATTCCTCCACATCAATTTAAATGAACTGCAGATTTGCACAGTTATCACATAAAACCATAAACAGAGACAAATTATGTATAAACAGCACAACTAAAGGTTGATTGAAGTGTTAAAGATCAGGACTGGTAATATGTAATTAGTCACGATTGAAACACTTAAGATTAACTGTTGGTGCATAGAGTCTCACAGGAATGGGCTGTAATTTTTTAGTTTATTGGTATTTATGCCACTAAACAGTTCCTTGAATTTCAATTTTCACTGTTTTTACCAGTAGCTACTGTTTCTGAAATAACACAATTTATCTCAAGCATTGTGTTTGGCCCAAACCCACAAAGTAGTGGCCCACTTTTAGGTAATGCAACCAAGACCTCAATTTAAAATTTACCATCTGGGTCCTCAAAATGTATCTAGTATTCAATTATCCATAAATAACCATTTATAAACATTAATAACTGATAATTATGTAACAAAAGATCAGTTCTAGATAAGCTTTTAGCATTTGTAATGTTATGGAACTCCCCTTAGTAAAACAAAAATATGTACTAGTTTTCTTTAGTTAAATTTGTTCTAGTCATCTGTGTTACTGCATTAGACAAACAAGTTTTTTTAAAAAAAAAAAAAATAGCCTTAGCATTCTTATTATTTATATCTTTACTTCTGAAGCATAATTTCAGTCCCTGAAGAAACTTGAGAAACAATTGTAGTCGAAACCAAGGAAAAGCAACATTTAAAACAGAAAAGAGAAATTGGACTTAAGGCAATGATTTTACACAGCAACTCATTATTTGGAGTGCTACATTTTTTTTCATTCCCAGTGTAAAACATTCAGTCTGTAAAAATCAGGTGGCTTAGGCATCAAAAGTGATATTTCCAAAACTGCAGGAAAAAAACTACTTTGTATTATTAGTCTCAAATGAAAGTCATAATAAAAACTGAACATAAGCAAGGAATGAAAGCTCTAATAGGGAATGAGAAACATATACATGCAGCAGACATCAACAGACAAATTCTGACAATCAGGTAAAATTTTCTTCTGAGCATAAAAAATATTTTCCTGAAAAATTGGTTTTCTATTTCAAATTTTTCATCATCCTTTTATTTTAAAGCTTTCAGTGCAAGCTGCTAAAGTGGATATTTATCTTAAAATATAATTGTATATACTCTTTTTTGCTATGTGATCAAATTTTTCAAAAACAATCCACCACAAAAACAGACGTTACACTATACACTTTCAACATACATTAACGGCCATTATTATATACAGAGAAATAGGTCTATTCTCTGTCAGAAGTACTGAGAGAAGCATTTACACATCTGAAAAATCACAAAGTATTCTGAGTGTAGACCATGGAACAAAGGGGACAATTCATGTAACTAGACTAGATATATCAACTTGCTAGTTGCTTTTTTTTCTGGCACACCCATAAACACTGAAATATTATTTTAGCATCCACTAAGACAGAAAATTTCCACTTGTTGACTGCATTCATTGTAAGATAACTGCAGAATTTGACATGCAGCCTAAAAACAGTCTTAATTTAATAAATAAATTTATAAAATAATTACTAAAATTAATAATTATTAATTAATTAAAATTATAAATAATATTTATATTATTAAAATACAAATTAATAAAATATACATTTATCAAAAAAGCAAATTACCTTAGATTCTGCAGAAGAGAAATGATGTGGCAGAAACCCATATTTCCATTAGCAAGGAGGATCAGCTTCCACCACTGGTCTCACAAGACCTAAGTTGGACCCACAGAACTTCCTCACCTGAAGAAGGGACTTACAGCTCTGCAGTTTAATACAAGACATTTAGCAGCTGAAGAGCTTTTAGTTTTTCATCTCAAATATTTAATTACAGAACTTCCTTTTCATGGAAGTGTCCTATTGGTACTTCTTATTTTAGGAGAATTTTCTTTCCTCTTTTTCATATTCAGTGCAAATGTGAGGGAAAATTATTAAAACCAACTAAGAACAGCACCAGAAATGCCTGTTTTCCATTCAGATAGAAAGAAATGTGACAATTTAAATTGCATTTTTCTGCTTAAACTATGTCTACGGCTCAAACTCAAAGTATGGGTTTATGCAATATTGAAAAGAACACAAGAATAGCCATATTCACAATGTGCTTCCTGGCACATTCACCCTCCAGCTCTTCCAGATGCCATCTCACAGCTCACAAGCAGTCTTCATGTGGGGGCTCTTCATGGTCTACATAGGCTTTCAGGATCACATGTGAGGCTTCACTAACCACAAGAAAAATAAATCTGATCCCAAAAAGCGCCTCAGAAAGGCAGGACTATCTTGCTGGTCCCTCAAAACAGTGTTTCAAAGAATCATGCCCACATAGGTAGGGACTCTATTAGGCAAGTTCTTCTCATAGTTACATTCAGAAAACATCCCCTCAAGGAGCTTTTGTCCTCTTCATCATTGTCCTTTTTGTACAATCTTTTCCAGAATACTACTACTCCTTATACAAATATTCCTTTTTCAAGTAACTACACAAATCTGAGCAGCTCTCAGTACTGCTTCCTGTCTGTAGCTACTTCTTTTACATGATTTCATTCACTTATGTCCAAAATTTAGTGAGATAATTAAATATATTTCATAGTAAAGTTGTATATTTAAGAGATTGTACTTTGTATGGCCCAATGACCAGTCAAAAGCTGTGGCATGTTTATTTACGTCCCAGTAGTCTGCCATTTTTTATGTTATTTTACATATGCATAAAGCCCCTTACAGATCCATATTCAAGGTTGCTGGATAGTGACTAGAATGTACCTTTTTTTTGTTGCTTGACATTCTCTGAGTCTTACTCACTGGATCTTCAGACTGGTTTTTGCTGTTCACTACTGTTCGCTGTTTATGTAAATGTCTTTCCAACATAATGTCCATCCCTATTTTTTATCTGCTTCGGACTGCTAGGCTTCTGCTATGTCTAAAAAAAACAAAGAGAGAGATAAAGTCAATGTTTTTGTCAGTACACATGGCATCTCAGTAAATGAATTGTAGCACTGCACATTATTAGATGTGCAGGTAATGATGTATTCCCTCTGCCAAACTCTTTACAGATAATAAAAATTACATGCTTATTGCAGACACACTAATTATGTGCAGTTATGGACAAAAAAAAAAATTTGAATGCCTTCCTGAGGTGTAGATTTATCTGTATTGAATGCTGCCTTTGGCAAGGCATTTGGGAATTTTATTTTAATTTTCTTAACAGCAAATTAGAAATATATTTGAAAACCATTAAATTTGAAATACAGCTAGTGAAGTTGATGAATTAAATTGATAGTGGAGTTTCTCCACCATCTATTCCTGACTGAAAGGAAGGAAATTATTTCTTTGGCTTGCACAATGTGATTTCAGTGTTTCATAAAGCAAGAGTATCTAGAGATGACAGACAAGACCAGGACTGTGCCAGCAGCTGCAGAAACATCTATAACTACATATATAACTACAGCTCCTTTTCAACAGCTCAATAAAAAGAGACTTTTCTTTACTAATAATAGCAAAGGAACATCCAGGGGGATAAAAAGCCTTGGTCCTACATCTGAATAGACTTCTAACAAGCTGAAATTTGCAAATGAGCCCTAAGAATTGTAGGCACACAGGTTGTCACAGGCTGTGAGTGAATTCTTGCTTGGCTTCAGCATTGCAAAGGACATTCTATCACAGTCCTCCAGACAGCCTGCTTCCTGCAAAAGTCTGGGTTTCCAGGCTTACACTTTATTACGTCAGCAGATTTGTTCTGCTACCAAAAGATATGTGTTTCTAAATGGTTTGGCCTAGAACTGGTATGTGGCATGGCACTGACAAAAATAAATCAGTTATAATCTGCAGAAAAATCTTTTTCAAGCTTTAAAAAAAGTTCAAAAAACAGACCAAACCACTGGGAACTGCCCTACCTTTTGAAAAGAAAGAACTGTGTCATGCATCTCAAAAATGCACAGCTTAATTGGGAAAAAAAAATGTGATGGACCTTTAATTCAAGAGAATGTCCTCTGTGAGTGTACTTATTAGTAACCGTAGCTGAAAGAACCAGTAAACAAATGGAGAAACATCATTAGTCCTAATCATCTTCTATCTGCTGCTGGAAGATTTGTACCTCACATGAGGTGAGGGAAAGACTCAGCCACCCAAATTCATGGAGGAGTGGTTTTGGCCTTTTCTTTGTGTCTGGCAGTAGCAGGGAGCCCCAGCCCCTGACTGAGGCTCTAGCCCTGCACAGCAGGCAAACGTGAAGTCAGCCGCTGCCTGGGTAGTCGGAAGCATTCCCAAACTCTAGAACTTCTGTACAACCACTCACTCTCCATGAAAGAGCATTGTTCCACATGTTTTCCTGGAAAAAGCTCTTTAACAAATGATTCAAGATCCAGCACATGGAATCCATACAAAAGCAGCAGATCTCCAACCAGGTAAGGAGGGACAGCAGGTGGAACAGGAAAGAAGAGGTGACAGTGCCTAAGTTTCAGCTTCATCTGGAGATGCATAAACCATTGAAGACCTTAAAAGTAACTCTGGGGCTCAGCGGGACAGTGTGCTACCTTGGAACCCTGTGTTCAGAAGCAAAATAGACACTGAGCTAAGACACCTTCTCCATATGACCCGGCTAGATGCCAGCCTACAGTATTTAAGCTACACCAGGCTGGAGTCATGGGGATTTTTATCTCTGAATTTGAGTCCCCAAGACTTCCCATTCTGCAGAGGCACAGAGAGAGCTCAGAACCATTTGCACTGCCAGCTACAGTTGTTCCTCTGTTAAGTGAACTCTCCTCTAGAAAGTAAAGATCAACTGTAGAAAACCAGGTGTAGCTACAGCAATGTGAAGCAAGACCTAGTTTCCATTTTTTCTGTTTTCAACAGAGCCGCTTCCAGCAGCAACATACTGGAGCAGTCAGCAGAGAACATTTCTCCTTGTGCTCACACACTCAGTTTAAAGAAAAAGAAACATCTGTTACTCCCATCTTTGTCTAGTGCATTTATGAAGGCTCATTATTTTATTCTTTTTGTTGCTACAACTTTCCTCTCTCCATAAAAAAATATTGCTGACAATGCCTATAAGCTAGATCAGTCATTTTGGGCACAAAGATTTCATTTTCAATTCCCATTTTCATACTCATTAAAAACAGCAACAAAATCCTTAAATATATATTCATTGCTAGTTATAATTATTCTATAAACAGATCGTCATTTTGTACATGTCACTTAGATTACAAGAAAAAACAATGAAAAAGTATATATATTCAATAAAGAAAAATATACTTTAGGCTCATTACTGCAAACTGCTTTTGTCTAATGGAAGAGCGTTACAGGAACTAGCAGCCCACCTTCCAGTCAATTTCCTAGCACGAATTAGACTTGGATACAATGAAGTTGTCCTGGGGGAGAGCACAATCACTGTTTTCTAAGATGCTTTATCACATAACCTGCTCTGAACTCCCTAGCTGCTTCGAACTTTCTTCCTTACAGGACTCAGGCATAAGGGGAATTTTCCATTACATGGAAGGGGCAATGGCATGATTATACTAAAAGCACTTACAAAAACACAAGGGGAAACATGTTAAAAAATAAAAAGAAAGAACAACAACTTCTCCGTATATTACTTTAGTATGTTCAAACTCTGCAGCCAGAATTACCTTTTGTTAATCAACTGTATCTCTGCAAACCTCCCCAGAGGTAAATACAATAAATGTGCTACAAAAATATCAATGTAGAAACACAGCAGAAGTTAATATTAAAATATATCTCAAGAAAGCTGGTTTGGATAAACATTTTTCATGTCTTTTTCTATTGGTACCTAGGTGAAAATTGTTCAAGCTTATCCAGGCAAAGAAACACTAAAAGGGACTTATAAGAAGTTACACTGAGAAATCATATATTACGAGATTATTAGCTACTAATTTGTTCCAGTTTTGGTTTTTTGGCATTTGAGTTGCCCAGCTTCACCTTGAATTTAACGATCTACCTATACAGCACTATTGTTTGGTCAGAAATCCTTCCCTCCCAGCCTTCTCTGTTTACGCGTAACATAAGGTAATTACCTGTATCAGAAATGTACTAATGAGAATAAATATTAACTTAATTCTCTTTAAAACTGGAAGAGAATATATCTAAAAAGATTTGCAGCATGACCTTGTAAACTAAGATATGAGACATGAATAGGGATCAAAAAATTGACAATGAAGGAGCTGCATTTTACAAACCACCTAAAAGACCTTTAGAGTTAAGTAAGCCAAACGATATAGTTCTGTTTTCCACATAATTTTGAGCCAAGATGAGAAAGTCCACAAGTTCCTCTAATTTGCCACAGATTTATGGACTACCAAGAAAGTAGGTGCTAAAAAGGATTAATTCCCAATTTACATATTCTACTAGTAAAGTGGCAAGGTCCTATGGAACAAACACAACAGCTGCAAATTACGTAATTACGTATCTGTATGCAAATTTGCAGACATCTCCTAAATGTTGGAATACTATTTGCAATGCTAATGAAGTGCTTTCTATTACCTCTGCATAATTCCTATATGTGATTGTGTGCCAGATGTCACTGTCACTTGGAAGGCCTTTATTGTCAGGTTAGCTGAGGCAGCAAGCATTAACGCTGCTCATAAAAATCCTATTTTTAATTAAATTTCCTGCCGTGTCTCAATAATTGCTCATTGTCTTCCTATCCAAATCAGGTTGTTGATTTCTTTTTTCAAATTGCACACCTGAATCATAACTTCCAACGCATGGAAGTCTTCCTTCTCCACCTCAGCAATATTAAACATATTAAAAAGGAAAGAAAGGCAGGAAAAGTAGCATTTTCAGATGCCAATATCAGTTCCTTATGCAAGTTTATGCTTGTCTTTCTCTTGTCTTCCAAGAGAAAGACAAATAAGGGATATTGATTTTGAAAAATCTTAAACTGTCTCTGCAGAAAGAAGTTATATGGAGATTGCAATCAACTAGTGGCATCAGTGAATCACTCCTTCACTTTGTAACTCATATTCAGAGTAAGTTGCAAGCCAAGACCATATTTCCTACTTAAGCCATTCTTATGAAAAGCCTGATTTGAACAATGTCTTCCACATAAATTTCTTGCTCTCAAGCCAAATGTCTGAGCAAGGATGCCAAGGAAAAAAACAATGGTGAGAAGAAACAAGTGAGAAAATTAACTATTTCTTCCTCTGAAAAAAGCAACTCTCAATTTGTTACTTCTAGTAGGCCAGGATCCAATAGAGTATAACTGGAGCAATAAAACAAGTACTTCGTTTCTAATGTCTTGTTACAAGCTTCATAAACAAGCTTAGTAAAAACTTTATGATACTCTTGATTTAGACCACTGTCCTACAACTCTTTAAGCCATGAAGTAATGGCGGACCTCTCCCAGGCAGTTATGGGATTGCAGTCATTTTAAAGACTTAGCTGGCCACCTGTTTCTGACTGAACTGCTCTGTTGTTTGCAGAAGCATGATACTCTTTTGTGTGTTCTCCCATCCTGGCTAGGCTTCTCAACACACTCATCAAAGACCTCAGCATAGAGTGAGTAATAAAGGACTCTACAGAAAGAATATTACCCACAGTTCAGAGTTAAACATTAAATCAAACTACTCCACAAAACAAATAAATATTACTACAGGCTAGCCATGAAGCTGAATATTCCAAAATATCTCATTATTTGGAGTTTACTACTATAGAAATTGCTGATGGAAGCACTTTTTGACAAGTATATAAAATAATACTTGGTACAAACCAGTAATCATACCCTACCTGGCTCAACTCAGAATAAATATGATACTAAGGTGGATTAAGCTCTAGCCTTTTTTTCCATCTTCCATTTCCATATCTATCAAAATGACTACCCCTGAGATTCAGGAGTATCAGTATCAAATCAGAAAGGCTGCTGGGGTGAGATTCAACTGTAGATTATAACATGATTCAATTGTACTTAACTGAAGGTTGGGTGGAGTCCTCTGTAAGTGGAAGAAAGATGCAGGAATTTTTTTTTTTTTTAAGGAGCTGATAGAAAAAAGAATCTGCAATAAACTGTTAGATCAAAAGTTGCCATAAATTAGGGCTGGCTAACTTGATCTAACAAGTCATCTATTGACAACATTAAGAAAATCTACATTACTATCATCTGACTGAGGACCAGCTTTATGCACAAGCCTTATCCAACCAATTGGTTTTATGGGTAAGCCTTATCCATTGCCAATTGGCTAGAAGCTTGGTGTCTGAACTGAAAAAGAGAAGAAACACCCTAGAATTTACATGATATGTGTGTCACTTGTCCACAGGATTGGTCCTTTAGAAGAATTCATGTATCTCTTGCTTGCATTTGGGAACTTTAGCCTTATACCACACATTTAACATGAGGATTAAAATACTCAAAACGTTAATGTGGATATCACTGCCACCTGTGCTTTTATTTCTTCCTGTTTCTTTGTCAGCCAAGCTTTCTTTCAAAATATTCTGAAAGATGGGTTCTGTACTGGCTAGAGTATATACAGAACATATAGAACTGTTAAGGTTGGAAAAAACCTCCAAGATCATCGAGTCCAACCTTTGACCAAATACGAATGAATAATAGTTCAATACCAGCCTATTCACTAATTCACTGCTGGTATTTACAATTAAACAAATGGTAGTCACCACTTAACTCCCCTAGGCTCCCCAGAGGACAGGAAAGAATTATTACTCTAGAATGTTTCAAATTCTGAAGAACAAAGTAGAAAAAGTTAGAAATGGTCTCTGAAATACTACTTCTACACCTACTGCTACTAAACATTATTAGAGCACTAGGTTAAAAAGTGGCATGAAATTCTAAAATAACAAATAAACTGTATGAGTTTAATCTGAGTTCTAAAAATGTTTGGCAACAGTGGCATAGTGGCATAGTTATATTTCAGAAGATCTAAAATGATGAAATGCGTAAATACCAAATGTAAACAGTAGAATGGTACAATCTTGTGTTCTTGAAATTTGAGACGCTCACTTTTTTCAAATCTTTTTGCAGTCTGTTATTTTTTCATCTTATTTAATTGCCTGGTTACTAAGTCTAACTAGCAATGGTTTGAGCTCCTCTAATCAGATGAAAATCATATAAAGAAAAATTAAAGGAACTTGAGACAATTTTTTTAAACTGTTCACAGTCCCTTCTTTTTTCTATTTTTTTTTCTTGTTGCTTTTATTCATTTTATAATTTCTAGGTAGCCATATTACAGATTTAGCATTTTAGTCTGTACTTTTCGAACTGCAAATTCGGTCTCTCTACAGATTTTCATTACAGATATGCTGCTACCAGTTTATATTAAGATGGACAGTATCTCAGCAGTTCCACTCTTTACTCTACTCTTTTTTAAGAGTTCTTTACTCTTTTTAAAGAGTTCTTTACTCTTTTTCAGTAACTATGCGCATTGACAGTTGCTTTCAAACAAGTGCAAATAGAGCATGTACAAGTGAAATATCAAGCTAAACCATTAGTAATAATAAACTATCGCAATTATAGTATCAACTTATGATTACAAAGCAGGGTCTAAATGACAGCTACTAGTCTGCATCCCAGAAAATCAAGTTACATATTTGAAAGTAACCAAAGTCCAGAAACTGGATTTATCTTATTTTAGGAAACCAAGTCCTAAGCCACTGGTCCAAATGTTGATCATTGCCTGATCTTGATTCACTTAGTTCAGTCCAATAAATTCTACCCCCTCTCTGCTGTATAATACATCGTATTGCAGATAACATTAATACAACACTTGTCACTGTCATCCATGTATTCATTATCTAAGGAAGGGCTTCAAATCACTGGTCTTCTCATCTTGCCAGAAATGTCATAGAGATTTTTGTACATGAACTGACTTTTCCATCAATTTGCTTCTGAAAAGTGAGGACAAAACCCAACCGAATTAAGTTAACAACATTCCTAATACAGTACCTTTGTTTTTGTTACACAGAAATCTTGTTTTCAATAAAAGCAGCTATTGCTGAACATTTGCAGAGTCTAAATGACTTGGGCACCCATTCTTTGAGCTATGTGAATAATTATTTTGGGGAGTTTCCTGGTAGACTCCATAAAATAAAACCAACCACTTTGAAACATTTGCAAAATTTAAAACAAAGATACTGGATTATATTATTGTGTTAGTTTGACCAGTCTATGGAAGTGAGATGATTTGTTTTGAAATTAGTATTTTATTAAAATTATCCATTGTGCTATTAAAAAAAATGTTTATGATTTTAAATTAAGATGAACTCTGAAAGCAAAGTAGATATGTCTCATTTTGACAAAACTGAGCTGAGATACACAGGTTTTCCCAATTCTTTTACTGAGCAAAAAAATAACAATTCAAGGGTCAATCTGCACAGTTTTAATAGTTTGTTTCCTGAAAAACTTCACTTGAATTCCCATAACTTCTATTAAAAATTAGAGAAGTTTATTTCTTTCACCACCTCTAAAAATGTCATCTGAAGTTGCTATAGGTGTGAAAAAGATAATAAATAGTAATCAAAGTAATCTTGAGTAGTAGTGAAATTCAGAGTAACAAATTATCTTGGCTACTGCTCAGCTGCTTCTCAGCAAGCTGGCTCCAGGAATTCTTTGCTCCTCTGAGATCACAGTGTTCTATTTATTTCTTTTCAGCAAGAAAAGTTTCCATTTAGTGATGTTTCTAAATCCATGAAAACTTATGAATTATTAATAGTTAAGCTTCATACAATCAAATGATAAAGCTAAGGGTCACTTAAACTTCTACGATTAGGACAAGTCAGCTGATAATATTTTGAGTCTAGTTTTTTCCCTGCAGCAAGATATTTGGACTTCTACCAAAAAGAGAAAAATTTATTTTTTTAATACTTCCAGAAAGACTTGCCGAGTATACTGGCCATGCATAAGAGTTTAGAAGCAGCACTGCAGAGGAAGGGAACTAGAATGGTAACTGTGAAGATTCAGAAACCTGATAGCCATGTTAACCAGAAGACATGAACATATCTTTTTTTTCTATGAACATTAAAAATAAAAATAGGCTACAGGTGACACAAGTATGGATGAGGTTGAAGAGCAGCTGAAAGAATGAACCTGAATTATAACACTCCAGAAAGAAAGGTGTTGTTGTAACATAGCCATTTACTTCTTTCCTGAAGGAAATCCTAAATGGACGTAGCAAAAATCATTTGGATTAGCACAGAATATTTTAAGGTGGACTTCTGTAGTCAAATACTTGCAAATTCAGGTAATCTTGCCCCAAAGACTTTCACAATAAAAACGCCTGAAGACTCAGAAATAAGCTAGTCATGGCATCATATTTTTTTTATGAAATATGGTACACAGTATGAGGATAAGGATACAATTTTAATTTTCCAGCTAAGCCATTAAAATTGTGAATTGAAAAAGGGAAGCTTAAGAGAAATTTGGATATGAACAAAGCTTTTTTTAAATTTATCAAATAGAGGTACCACTTGCCCATTTCTACCTTCCACAAAAAGTTGATAAGGTTAGGAACATAGATGTATTCATATGAAAGTCACATAAGGCCAGGGAGAGGCCTGGGATTTTTTTCAACTTTAAGACATGAAAAAGAAGACACAGTATATGACTAAAAGTGAAAGGTACTCCCAGCTGTTTTTTAAAAGCTTCCAGAAATAAACCTCAGACTCAGCCAGTGTTAATAGGGTCAGAATTTCCATGCCAAGCAGTGATACCAAGGGGACTCAAGAAAAGAGATGTAGTTCTAATGTACTAATAATGACTTGTCTCCTTAGATTTTTATAAAATGTCATGCATTCAGTTCTTCAGCCTTTCTGCCCCAATACTCACAGGAGTCCTCTGCTGTGAGCAGGACAACTGGTATCCCAGAAGCATGGGTAACACTTGCACATATGAACTCTAGGAGAATATATTATTTACCAGCCACCTAGCCTTTCTTCATATATATTTTCAACTGCACAGTACCTGAAGCTGTGGAACTGAGAGCCTTGTGCTGCAAGGCTTTGGAAAAATACATACATAATTAAAAAAAAAAAAAAAATTACATATACTTCCAACTTTATTGTAAGGAAGTTATTTGCATTGTTTCATAAATCTGGTGCATGGCCTAGTCTTTCTGTAAGTCTGACAGACAGCATAGCTTCATATTTCATGCCTCCTTTTTTTCTTTGCATATTCTGGTGTAGAAAGACTTGAAGTCTGTCAGCAGTTTTCTGAATATGTCGTGCTAATTTTAAGCTGCTTTTGTTCAAATAAAAGAACTAAGATGAAAGACACATACATAAATAATTTATCTTCAAGCTGGAACTACTGTTCAAATAATTCTTTATTGCACTTCATTCATCCTGTAAAGTAATTTTCTTCAGTTAGTTACATAGTCTACGATACAGGAATAGGCTTTCCATTTATGCTTCTAATGGTTTCCAAGGAGATCTAACCTGCCATTTTTACTGTTCAAGCTCATATAGCTTTGGTCCGAAAGTCATTTCATTCATTAATTGGTCATTATGTTGAAGTCAAATCCATTATGGGACCTAGACAGAGATGATTCTGTTGTGCCTTTCAGCTTTCTCGTAGCTTATTTTGTTCTTGAGAGGAGAAACCACTTTTGAACCATCTCTCCGTGTCAGTAATAATCTCAGTCAAAATAAGATTTGGGCTTTTTCAAATGCAGCTACCCTTATGTTTATTGAGTGCTGACATATCTTTACAATGATTATAACAGAAAACAAAAATTTTAGAATACAAACAGGTCGATTATGTCTCTGCAGTAGAGGTGACCTTAATCTTGTTACACGTGTGTCCTGAAGGGAGTCAGAGAGAACTTGCTGGTAAATCTGAGCTTCTTCCTACACACGTGACACAGCTCACCCAATTACAAACAGTCATCATCACTTCATGCATGGACTAAAAATCATCTTCTGCTTTTCTTTCTCAAACAGAATAGCATTCCACTAATAAGAATCAGTCAGTAGGTCCCCAAAGATTATGATGGCAAGGCAACATTCTTCTGGTCATTAAGATTTACCACAATAAGGTTAACACTGTCTCTTGCTTCACCTATACTGGTTTCAGCCCTGCACACAGATTCTGATGCAGAGGAGAATTAAGTAATGGAAGGTCACTCTGCCCATTACCATGCCATTTGAATGAACCCTTGGAGATTCAGACATGGTAGGAAGTGTGTGCATTCTTGAGAATCCTGAAAATGTTAAACCTCTCCCCAGACACTGCAACTGAACTCTTTCACATTTCCAAAAGCCGCTCTGTGTCTTAGTATAATTAGAGCAATCTTGGTATCCTTGCTTCCTACAGCTGTTCGTTACGACTGTAAGTAACCTGTCAGAAAATTCAGCTCCCTGGTAGGAGGAGAAGACTGACAGATGGTGAATAAATTCAAGGCTAGTTTATTTTTATAACTGGAAAATAACTTTCAGACATCCTGGTGGTCTACAGATTGTTTCCAGGTCTTTTCTATTTTTATGAAAGATAAAATATGACTTGGATTCATGATCAGGCAATTTAATTTTGGCCAAATTGCAGAGAAAAGTAAATGCCAGCTCTTATTCTAAACTTTAACCTTCTGAGCCACTGAGATGTTTATCTTATGTAAAAAATATTGCAATAATAATAATAATATTTTCTGGTTTACAACTGATTTACCAGGAAATTAATATTTGGTTTTATGAACGCATTAAGCAGATGGTACCTGTTGTTGAAATTATCCCATAAAAGTACGTATATTTAGACTTGGTTACAATGCAATACATTAGACTCTTTCAAATGACTGGTGGAAGGATTTTTTTTTTTAATAAGACATTTTAAATCTATGGCAAGCAACCTTGGAGTTAACTGTGGTGACTCCATAGATACATTAATTTTAAAATTATTGCCATAACCAATTTCCCTCAGAAGGAGGAAAAAAAAGGGCAATATTAATGTAAATAACTTGCACAGTTAGAATTCTGATCTCTCATTAGTTTCATCACAATCACTGATAAACTGAATAGCTGTTATAAAAGTTAAAGAATGGAGTAGAAACTCCTGACCTCATTGAAGTTACCATTAAACTTGCCTTTAGTTTCTGCAAAGCTTCAATATCCTTCAAATAGCTTCAACTCTTGAAGCAATCATGTTATCTGGAAGAAACTTGCAGAGAACTGCTGCCATTCTTCTACAATTTAAACATCCCATTCCACAAGAATTCCCTCTGAAATTCACTGTAAACTGCCCTTGACTAATAGGAATGATATAACAACTGCACATGTACTTCTGCCTGGTTTTAAGACAGACTTTTTCATACTCTATCATTAATTCAGACTCAATATCATTCAGTCACTGAAACTGTGTGTAGTTAGAAAAGAAAAACTTTAGGAGTTTCAATTCGATGCTATATTTCCTAAAATTGTAAATATTATTTAAGGGCATTGCAGAAGCATATTATACAGCATTATACATGCAGCCTACAGTCACAACAACAGTCCTCTTGTTGACTTTGTGCCATCTCCAAATTAATAGACACTGAAACTGGTCTAGGTACTCATGTAGGAAATAGCAACCCTGTCACTTTGCAGGTGAGCAGACTAGAGAGTAAAATTCATGTATTAGAAATATCTAAAAATCATCTTTTTATTTCCCTCACATCAAGTCAAGCAAAAGGTGAAATATTTTTAAGAACTTCACATGAAGAGAATACACACCTGTATGAAATCCGATCCTCCCTACACATACTAAATGCAACTTGATCAGAAATTTTCCAAGCTACATGACTATAGCTAAGGCTCTAAAACCTTTTAAAAACAGGTCAGTGGCCTGACATTCAAAAGTGGTGATTCTGCCTTCCATTCTATACAGCACGACTGAAGAAATATTAAAGCAACTAGATGAACATATTTATCCTATTGACAGAAAAGAAAAACAAAACCTCTATGAATCAATCACTGTGTGCTCAGTAGAGTCAAAAATCAAGTTAAAAAAGCAGATATCTAAATTTAAATGGAAGAACATGATTTTTGGCTCGGATCCGTGCCTCCTAACTTCTGGCAATCTCATTCCATTCTCCTCCGCTACGAGCAAAGGGATTCACATACAGAAGGCAATTCAGATGTTATCTGGACTGTGTCTATACTAAACTGAAAGGGAACTTAATGAGATAAATAGATGCTCCTAAATTAGGTGTCTCAATTAAATTCCTAAAGTTAAGTTGTATATATTTCAGCTAAGTTTAGAAGGTCATGGACACATTCTCAAAACTAGAAAAATAAATTCACTCAAAGGTGTTGTACTTAAGCAAATGTAGAAGGACTCCCAGCAGAATTCTAACAGCCAACCTTACCTATAATTCATTGAAAAAAAAAAAAAAAAAAAAAAAGTAATTTTTACTTTATTTCAAAAAAATATGCTTAAAGTACAAAATCCCAATTAAGCCAGTCTATAAATTTGTGGTAATTTATTACAACCTCTCAATATAAAGTGATGGCTAAACCACTGAGAACAACTGACCTGGAACCCTGGAATCCTGTGCTCCAAAGTGACTGCAGGCAGCCTGCTGAGGAGGTTGGTCAAGAGAAATGGTAGGAGTCCTGGCATGTTTCTGATTAAAAAGATCAGCTGGAATAGCATCAAAAATTGGGCCACCAACACACAAACAAATGCTGGGCTGGGAAGTTCCTTGGTGCATTCTAAGTTTATATTTACATGACCCAACATTGCTTTTGGCTTACTGATAATGGCATGCTACTTCAATTAGACAGGATGCATCACAAACCACAAACAGCAATCCATCAGAGAAGTGTTTTAATCAACCTGGCCTCTCAGGATATTTGTAGACATACTGTTGCAAAAAGTATTTTATCTGAGTGCATACAGGCTGACTTCACTAGAGGTAGTGGTATCTTCAAGTTTCTTACCAGTTACCGACAAAAATGGTAGACTGGCGGACACCTATACCCATCAGGGTACAGGCAGACTCCTGAAAAAGTTAAAAAAGGATAGATGTTCAGATATAAACATCCTGTGAAAGCAAGAATTGCAAACTGTACAGCAGTTGATAGTAGAAGAGTATTCTAGAGCCTCACAGAAAACCATACTGGCTCTGGAAAAAAAGTTACTCTGAAATCAAGATTCTAGGCACTTCACAGGACAGAAGACTCACATTCTGTTGTTATGAAAGCTTGGCTGTACACACGCTGCTTTCTTGTTTGTCCCTGAAGAAAAGCAGTGATTGTTTATCACCTAAAACGAGAAATACCTTTGAAGACACAAAATGTTTGTCACCCCACACTATGGAAGAGGCCTGGATCTTCTACAATCTATCAGGGAAAGCTTTGTCACTTGTTTAAGCAGCTCAGGAATTTTCCATCATATCCTTTTTTCTTCACTTTATACGCTGTAATAAATTGCACAAAGCACTGAGTGAATGAAACCCACTGAAATCAGCTCTGAAACTGTCAATGATTACACTGTAGTCTGGTTTTGACTTTTTAAACAACAATATGAAGCAAAGATTCAATCTCTCCTAGCCTCAAGTGAGCTAAGCCTAGACTAGAACAAGTACACCATAAAGTTGTATTCCCTATCAACTCCTGGAGGTTAGGCCCTTGAGCAAGGGTAATTTAGCACGGAAATTACATTGTCTTTTCTTGGAAATATCTGCGATCTTCACCATCTGTTTCATGCAATAAAATAAAGTTGTTGATTTGATGCTGTACTTTCTATGTCAGAATAAAGGCCAGTTCCTATTTTCATCAAGCAGGAAAGAAAAAAGTAATTACATATTATAATTAAAACAAGAACATGATTTTCCATATTTTAATGAAGCAAAGGTAGCTGCACTTGTTTACAGCTCCAATCAAATTCAGAGCACGTTAATTGGAATTTTCAGTTTCAGATGAGTAAGACTCTAGCAAGCAGGTAGAGAAAGAGCTCTAATGAGTTTCCTCACCACAAAAAAATTATCTGGCAAACAGTACAAAGATCACTCAAATGAAAACAAATACTCAATAAAGCAGATAATTGACTGCAATCTTAGTTAATAAGATGGTCCCAAACTGCCCTGAAAAATGCCAAAGCAACTAAATATAAATGTTTATCATTGTTATAGCAAAGGAACAAGAACTTCTATATTTTTCTGGGTAGCTTCTGTACAGTTTTATGGGAGTCTAAAGTATCTTAAAATCAATTAAGTATTTTATGTTGTTGTTTCTGGTTTGAAGTTTTATTTCAGTATTGAATCTGATGGTCTGCGATCTAGAGTCCTTCCCATCCTTTGAACCCATCAGCATCAGTATTTTTTTACAGTGCCAAAAGAGGATGCTAAAACAGAAGACTGACCACTAACCTTTTTCAAATGGTCTTTTAATTGTACTTGAGGATATTCTCAACATATATACACATGCATGTACACACATACATATATACACTACCACAATCTAATGACAACACAGCCATTTAATGCATTTTTTTCATTACAATCCACCTCCTTCAAACAGTGAAACTGATGATCAGGGAAACAAGCATTCCAACAACAAGATTTCCAGAATATCTGTGTTGCCTGAGAATTCCTACTTTTTTAAAAATAAATAAATAGAATAATCAAAGGTCCTTTCTACAATTCTGTCTTAATGTCATTCACCATGAAAAAGTCTAGAATAGCATGCAGACAACAGAAATGCTCTAGTCAGAAAGGTATTGCATATGTGGTGAGAATCCAGCCAATCCAGTATTACTGCCTGCATACCATTATATGCTGTCTGCATACCATTAAATAGCTGAAGTGTTTTTCTTAACCAAGACAGAAACAGCTGACTATTTATTCCTGTTCTCTTGGAGAACATGGTAGAGGAAGTATCCAATGTGCTTTTGCACATTGTGGGAACTGGTTACAAGGGAGAGAATATTTAGCATGTCTCCCTCATTATGTCCATCTTATGCCTCACCTTTCTGTTCATCCACCAATCTATATGATGAGTTAAAGACACCTATTTCTTGGAGTAATACCTGTATTCAAACTATGTCAGCTCCATCCAAAAAGCCATACAGAGTTAGTTTATAACAGATAGCTTTCTAAACTTTACATAAAGTAAGATGTCATTGTAAAGAATGAAGAAACAAATGGCCATTATATCCTTAGTCACATTTGATCACATAAAGATCTCATTTCTTTAAATTGCTTATTCCACACCCTCCCTGCTATTTCAGGGAGAATGCTATTGTACAAAGCTATTTTTAAATGGCTTTAAATTTAAAATTTAAATTAAAATCCTTCTAATGTCAGATTTTGGTGAATGGGTTACTAATAATGTAGCAGATCTTCCTGGAAGTCTCAAAGTAGGAAGTGAAATATTCTCTTCCCCAACTCTCCAACACAGCCAATTACCCTAAACACTTTCCCACAACTTCTTACCGGAGTGAATTTTCTCTCTTATGAATGCTCACAGGGTTTAGTGTGCCATCTTTGTTAATATAACTTCTGTCCATACCAATGAAAGGTGCTAGAAATATACTAATGCAGGTGGTGACAGATGACTTTCTAGTGAACTCAGCAAATTCAGAGAACTGAGCAAGTATATAAACTTTGATTTTAATCTAGACTTTGTGTTTCCTTCTTCCCCCCCAACAACAAACTTTCAATCTTCCTTTTTTCACAGTTACAAATCCCGGTTACCTTTTCATCCGCTGACCTGTATAATTTCCTCATTGATCTGCCACCCTAAAGAGAGAAGGCTGACAGTGAAGCAGCTATGAGGCAGACATTCCCACTTCAGCAGGCTTTTCACTCTCAAGGAAAATGTTCTGGTTCTTCCATTTCATCTCCTCTTCACCTGCTTCTCACAGGACATCATAAACCCTCTGCTACATTTGCTTAGGTTTTAAAACTAAACTTCTAACACTTTGAGTAGTAAATGATCCTTAAAACTGAAAAAGCAAAGGCATGCCAAGACCTAGAACAGATGAAAAGCAGGAGAGAAACAAAAACAAACCAACAAGCCTCCTCAACCTCCTCTGTAGCCTCCCCTCTGCTACCGGAAATGATTGTACTATTTCAAATCACAATTCAAGCCAATTTCTTCCACAAATCAAAAATCCACAGATTCATAGTGATAATGATGGTGAAGAATAATACTTATTTTTTTTGCCTATAGTATGCATCTAATATAACTGGTACTGTTTATACATCTAGAAAAAAAATGGCCTCTTTCTGAAATAACCTTTTCACATATGTAAGCAGAAGGAAGGCCATCAGTGTAATGGCAATGCAAAATACAGGAGTGTTATTTTCTCGTTGATGTCAATTTGAACTGAAGCAACTCACAAGCATGACCCTCATGCAGCTCCTGCTTTTTGCTGAGGGTGTGACAAGGAGGATCAAGATATGATATTACCTACAGACAGATTCCCAAATGGACACTCATATCAGGAAACTGCAATTTCTCCATGAATACAGAGTATACTTAAAATTAGTCTTCTTGTATTAGATCAAGGCACATATTAAAATTCCTTTCTTCTTTCTCTCACGAAGGTGCTAAACCAGCGATTACCTCTAAGCATTAAAAAATGTATGAGATTTCACTTCTTATACTATGGCAGATTTCCCCTGATAGGAATCCCAGTAACATAGAGGCAGACCTCTGTGTTGGATGGTTGGATGGTTGGATCTGCATTTACTTGTTATGATTGATTTACTCCGTCATCTTGAAGAAACAAGTTAAATGCTCTGCCTCAGTTCCCCCTTCTTCGAAATGGAGATACTAATCTTTAATTCCAGATAAGGTCTTTCACCAGCTGTTGCAATAAAAGTACTGTGTGATTAGATGATATTACTACCAGTCTTACTAAGTCTTTATATGTATTTTTATAATTTTAAATTGAATTTAGTAACTGCACAAAAAAAAAAAAAAAAAAAAAAAATAGAGGCCTATTTCCTTACCTAGTTCAACGTACGAGTAACTGGTTTATGTCTCACATATCTACCTACATTTGGAGTTTGAATTCAATGTAAAGTATCTCTGATGCAATTACACTTCCTTCATTAATAAAGGGTACAAGAAAATACATAAAAAATATTCATTTTGGAGATAAGGCTACCAAGTTTATAGCAAGATTTTATGTGATGGGAAACAAAGAATCTGCAAAAAGTTAACAAATACTAACAACTCTGATCTTCCCAAATCTGAACTCTAAGCTTATGCACAGAGGTTGGCAAACTCTGAAGTGAAGGATCCTTGTGGTTTATCTGGCTGGAACAAGAAGACAGCAGACTATAAAAGGCAATCTGCCCAAGTTTCCTCAGTTATTTCTGTTAATATGTAGTTTTCATCTGTGTCATTTGTAGTATTTCGACCAGGGCACAGATGGGATCTACTGGCATCTACAAAAGTGCATGTATCAACAAGAGAATTAAAATAACAAGAGATCTAGAGGCCATTTGGCATGCTGTTGGTCTATCCTGACATTCTGTAAGGAAAGAAAATTGAAAAATATTCCTTTGTAAAGGAATTAAAGGAATATGATACAAAGGTATGTTTTAAAAAAAGCAAAAGCACATGATATTCCAAAGGAAATAACATGACATTGTATCCACAGCTGTGATAATATTAGTATAATGACCCATGATTACATACCAAGCAAACGGGAATTATTATATTATATAGAAAAAGGTGCTGATCCATTAAAAACAAAGAGAGATGAAAAGAACGGGGGATAAAGCACTTTAAAGCAAATACAAACACAGTATCTATCAAGGCACCTGCTATTTGTTTCAGTCAGACCTGTCAGTCAGAGATTTTAGATGAGAGATTGGAAGCAACAGCATATGTGTCTGCTAGTGAAAGCTGCAAAATTATTATTACAGAAAGTAGTATCTTGTAGACAGTAGAGAATCAAGGGAAATATTGCTGAGAGATAAAACCAGAAATAAATGGGATGAGTTTCCATTACTCTGCATGCAATCTTCCAATACAAGAATGTTTGAGGCTGTTGTATACCTAAAAGGACATATTGTCATAGGGGCAAGGACTGTCCCAAAGTTGGTCCAAATCTCACATGTCTTTTGGAAACCATAATTTACACACATCACTTTCACATCAATCCATTATTAGAGGTACATACAGAATGGGGTTCAATGGAATGGAAATTTAATTTCAAATAGCATTGTGCTCCCTATATACCCTCTACTCTGTACCCAGTGTAATTTACAGCAGTTTCAAGAAATGATCTAATTTTTCCTTCCTGTAATTCCCTATCAAGCAGAAAATTTCCATGCCATAAACATATTTGAATAGGGACAACTAATATCAGAGCCTAGAAAAAAGTGTTCAATTCTTTTGACATCTTTCTCAGTGCCATATCACATAGGCAAATGTCTCAGGATCCTTGGAGACCTCACCAGTAAACCAATTAAAGGAATACTATTTAAACTTCTGAATTCAGCAAGTGAGAAGAACAGTACACTAACCATCTTCTCACTCACATCACCATATTAAAAAATATAACAGCATATATTTCTGATCCATATTTCTTTATACGAAGATGCATTACCACAAATCAGTCAAGGTATCAAGGCACTGGTACACTGATACACACTACTTCATAGGTATTTGGGTACAAACTTCCTTTGTCTAAATAAGAGAAAAATCTGTCCAGAGTAGAAAGCTGACCTGATGGAACTCAAAACTCTTCTATTATATAAATATTAAATTTTAAAATAATGTAAAAACAGCTTTATGCTTCCTTCCCCTTGCCCTTTTCCTATGCCAGGATTAAAAAAAATAAATGCTTTCCTTCTGTTCCCTTGTATACATAGAAAGAAATCCCAGAACTGTTCAATTCTGCAGACCTGACTTTTACAATAGAGTATTTCTACTCCAGTTCCACTGAGAGGTTTTGTGAAAGTCTGCAGTCAGGGGTACTACAATCTTGAAACTAAAAGTCAGATGTTTAATTTTCATATATTTGTTTTCTGAAATGCTTATCAAATATTGACATTAAGCATGGAAAAACAAACTTGATCCTTGTGCATACTATATCTAACCTTTAAGCAGCATATTGTGTCCTGAGCAGGAAAGATTTTCTGCTCTGAGAGAAATCCTGATAAAAGCAGTATTAACAATTACAAGCTAAATTATTATGTGATAAGTCATTTTTTTAATGATGTCATTCTTAAATCATTGTGAGGGCAAGATTTCCTCAAAGGAAAGGAGAGAGCAGATCAATTCCTGTCAAGGTGGAAAGGAAATCATGCATGACTCCAAGGCACAAAGGCAGAGGGAAGAGACGAGGAGTACACTTGATTCAGCAGCCAAGTGAGGGAACCAGCTAAGGGAGATCCTGCAGAAAGAAAGGACAAAGGATTTTTCTCAGGAACTCATATCACTGAAGAAAAATAATCATGGAAGCTTCCACAGGAGCCACATTAGACAGCTCAGTCATGTGCATAGAGGGTCCTATATATTACATACAAAGAAATGATCTAGGGTGCCTTGAAAGACTTGAAGTTTAGAGGGCCTGAAGGGCCTTTCTAGTGTTTATATCCCAAAGACAGGATCTAATGTCCATAGACCATTTGGCAACTTATTGAGAAAGACTGACTTCACATGTAGACTCACTGATTTCAGTGAGTTCATAACATCTTTTATCACAAACCCATCAATTACACAGACACAGTTGAGGGAACCAGATAGAAAGGATGTCTGCACTCCTGTACTTACAATCATAGGGCTGACCTGAATTCCTGTTTAAAGCAAAGGACTATATTTAGAAGGAAAAGAAACTCCTTCAGTCTAAGCTACTATATTCCCTCAAGAGATAACCTCATTAGTCCCATATGTATGACACTACTGTTGCTGTAAAAAATGTTTCACTATGAGCAAAACATACACAATTAACCTGAGGAAAAGAAAGCTTTTTAGTTTCATTATTATATACTTCATTGTTGCTTAATTCCTGGGTCAAGTTTATTTATTTTTAATAAAAGCACATGAGACAGAAGTCATTTTTATGCATTTACAATTACTCATATTCTTAAGGGCTAGAGGAACTTTCAGAGGTAATTAATGTTATGAGAATCAAGTGACAATGCTTAAGGGTGTAATAGAAAACATTGTAAAAAAACTGTCATGACATACAGCAAAAACAAAACTTCTTTATGGAATATGGTTTATTTGAAATCATGCAAGAGAACAGTTTTTTGTCTGCACTCCACACTAGGAAATGAATGTACCGGAAAAAAATAAGCAACTCCATTACCCTTAAAAAATACCTTTTCAACAAGCCTGTGTCCACCACCTGTTAAAAATATTTTTATTATTTTACAGTTATTTCTACCCAACTGCTTTAGGAATTAAAACATATTTCTAATCACACTGAAGATGGTCTCTTAACCATTTGCCTGTTTGCAGAAAATTAAAGTTTGGAGCTTCTAAAGCTGTTTAGCTGCCAACTGCATAAAGTAAATCAAATGAATTGACACTATTAGCATTTAAAGTATGTCTAACTAAAAACAAAGAAACTATTTTCCTGGAGGAGTAATTTTGACATCCTTTTGGCACTGTACTACTTTTAGTCAAGCTTTTTATCAGTTCAAGTTAAGAGAAAGTGTAGAAAAATGACCAATTTTATTAATAAAATTACCATATTATTAATAAATGTATAATCCTTTCCCCAGGTTATAGTTCTTCATATACCCTTGCAATTAACTTATTTGCCTGAGGGTCCCATCACCCAGGCAAACAAGAACAGAATGAGAAATGCTGGAGAATATACAGTACTCACACAACACTTTGCATTAAAATGTCTGAAGTGAAATGCAAAATCTTACTTTCAGTGGAAATACTTATGTCTTATTTCAGGACTCTTGGAGAAAATGCTGGCTTTTTGTTGCCACCACTGATAAGCCAGTCCTTCTTTGGAAGTTGAAGACCAAAGAAGGATAGAGAGATTCTTGCAAGTTCAGTGGAAAAACAGTCAAGGAAACAGATGCTTCAATCTTGTTCATAAAAAACAAGAACCAATAACCAATGGAGACTCATTCGCATGTTTTCCCTCATGGCCCCAGATATGCACCTTTGCCTTCGGGGAGAAACATCATCTGCTTCCCAGTTTGCTACCACAGACTTTAAACAGTCAATCTGCTTCACTGCTATTAAAACAAAGAAAGCAAGGCTAGAGATTTTCAGAGACACTGACAGGGGAAGAGTACATCTCAGAATGGTCTGCAAAAGAAAAAAAAAAAAAAAAAAAAGAATTCTTTGTCAAAAAAGAACGGGACAATGACTGAGAAAATCCAGATTTCCCTTTCTAGTTGGGTAAGAGATTTCCAGAGAAACCATGAAGAACAATGAGACACTTTAGGCTTTCTTCAGTAAAGTGGGGATAATACTTACTTTGTGTTCTCTGTAGAGGAAAATGTGTATTAGCATGTTTGCTATGCAGATGGCAGACAGGCTAGATCTTAGCTTGGGAGGTCATTGTACTCCAGTAATATAAAAATCAAGTGCAAAAGATGTGTGAAGTTCCAGATTAACAGAGAATAACTGAAATAACTCAGCAGCTCCAAGGCAGACCAGTTTCCTTTATTAATTTGATTTTCTGCATAACAATGTGAGTTGTCTGATACCACACAATCATTTTTCAAGTAGAATTGAGATACTGCACAATATATAGCAATTGTCGTATATATAGCTATATATATAGCAATATTCATGTTCTGTGAGTTCCTGCTATCCACATGAAGACAGTAACTCAGTTATTTCTGCAAATTCAGTAATCAGACCAAATGCATATGCAAAAGGTGAGGTCTGTTGGATTTGTGCTCTGCCTGAATTAATTTTCCAATACACTGATTAGCTACCTGAGTGCATAGTCAATCACATGATGATGAGTTTACTGTAAAATTGATGAAGAATAGACTTCAATATTTATTGCCTTTGTCATGGATATTGAGGGGGAAAAAGAGATTTTACATAAATCTATTTGGTAAAACTAGACCCCCTGAATATTATATGCATTTAAAATGAGTTCATTTTCCTATTTTCATGTAGAATTTAGTGGCTATTTGCCAAGAAAACCAGCTAAAGAAAAACAAAAGCAAAACAAAACTGCAGATTTTTAGGAGTACTTTTGTAGATCTCACAGTTAAGCAGTAGAAATAATGCTTATAATGGCTATAGAACTTTTCTTTTAGCAAAATATGTGCCGTTTCAGTGAAAAGCTGCCTGAGAAGTAAAGCAACCAGAGTAAGGGTTCTACCAAACTGGACACCTTTTTATCTACATGAAGCTTGCACTAGTCTGTGGCAGCTGGTTTTAAGCAGATGAAATAACAGCAAGTGTGAGATTGCTGGTTCACATTAGAAAGCAGACAAGGCAAGCCAAGCCCTGCTACCAGTAAACTTTTCAAAGAATGGAAGGGTTGGTTAATTTGGGAGTTTTTACCATGGTTTCTCATGAATAACCTAAAACAAAGGATAGCAGATCCTGATACATTAGATTTTGTTTGCTTAATATGTGCTGTTTTATGGCGACACATTGGTGCAACATCAAAAAGTCCACAGGCCTGTGAAAGGAAGGTATCCAGGTGTTTTTTTCTTGCAGCTATCTCCCATAGGTAAAGAATAAGACTGGCTGGCAGGGGACCTCTAGAACAACCTTTTAAGTTTAAGAGACTGAATTAATCCCTCTTGATTTCCTTTTGCTGTGTGAAGTTATGCAGTGGCAAGCAGATTCCAAATTTTATAATGCCCAGGATGTTAGTTAGCATTATTCTTATGCTACATTGTATTCTGGGGTTGAAAAAAGTGCCTCAATATAAAATTAAGAAAACTCTAATCTGTTTTCCAGGAACTGTGTAGTAAATTGCACTTGCATCACAAACTCTTTACTATTTCCTGCTCTTCTGTTGTAAGATTATTTCCTAAATGTGATACCTGAGACTTTAATGCAATTATTTTTTCTTTATGATAACTTTGATTCATTAGAGTAGCAACAATGGAGATAATTCTTTTTATTGCACAGTTATTTTAACTACTTGCTCATCATTTCCAGTCCTAGCTTCTCTAACTGAATCACAGCAGTACGAAGAAATGGGTTAACATTGCTTATAAAGTTCCAGAATCCTTTAAATACAACCCACTACTTTGGGGTCTGCTAGATATACAGGGCATGTTTCAACCTAAAAAATATAAGGGAGCAAAAAAGATCTCCCCACTGCTTGATTAATAAATGACTGGGATAAACTGCCTTCACAATTTATTTATTTTTTGTCTTTTTGCTTTAGCAGACAGGAAAATAGGAGAAAAGCAAATATTTCAACATCCCTTTGAGTTTCTGCAGTCTCATAAGCTTTCTTGCTCTCTTGGTCCTTTTACTTCTGAGTTTTCCCAACTGCAGCAAAGATGGTAGGAATAAGCTCCATGGGCTGATCAGCCATTCGCGCGGTATTAACCACACTGTGAACTTCCCTGGATACTCAGGAGGCTTGGAAGCCTTCTGGGAACTTTCTGACACCTCAGAGATTTCCCTGTTCTCTTCTTGCACAAAAATTTGGCAATTTGCATTTTCACTACAGAATATCAGAAACCACATCATAGATGCAAATTTGATACTCCAGACATTCACACAAAATACAAAGAACAGGGTTCATTGCTGATCTAGCATAGACAAGGTGAGGATTCAAACTTGTTCTCACATTCTCTGCAAGCATCCTGCCCATTTGGTAATAATTTTTCATTCTTGGATTATCATATGCATGGCAAAACTCTTCCCTTTGTGCCAACATGTACTTAGAACAGTAGAAATTATCACCAGTAAATATATTTGAAAATAAAAATTTAAATTCTTAAATAAATACACTGCAGAAAGGATTGCAATTCTCTTGTCTTGAAAGTAAAAAAAAAAAAAAAAAAAAAAGTTCAAAATATAACCACTGTATGACTGTAGTCTTCATTTACTACAAAACAGATTTCAAACACTAAAATAAAAAAAAAGTTAATGTGTTTTATTGGAAGCTGGAAGTAGAAGACCCGTGACCTACCTTTTAATAGAAACATAATTGTTCAAGCAGTAGTATTAGATACCATCAGAAAGCAATTAAGCAAAATTCACTGATAAAAACATGCTTATCTGTCCTTTGCATTTGCAGGTAAAAAATCAAATTTGTATCTGAATTTATATCTAGAGATTAAAAATCACAGACATCTGTTTTTCAAGTGTTAACTGTTTTAAATCTTATCTCTATCATTCTCCCTCTTCAACTAAGGAAAAACTCATAGTTTCACTGAAGAGGTTAGAGAATAACATTTGTATTTTAATCATTAATACTTTGCTTTGGAAGTTTTTATTCATGCATACAAAATTAATAACCTTTGTGGAATTACCAAAGAAAGACCCATATTTAAATTACACTACATTTATGAGCAAAATAGTCCTGCTGGTTTAAATCCTTGATTTAAACTAAAAAAGTAATAGGTCAACTACTGAGCACTGTAGGACATTGTTAGCTTAAAGCATGTTACATGGTGGAAAAAAAGTCTTGTTATACTAAAATTTGCATATGACTGTTCCAAATCTTAATTATTCAATAGGTGTAAGGACAGCAGCATCTGACACAGGACTGGGGTATTTACTGCATATGATATGTATCACTTTTTATCATTCTCAAAACCTTTCCCCACAGATTTAGGGAGAAATAAGGCATAGAAAGATCTGAGACAATGAAGCAACATCAGATCTGGAAGTACTCATTCTGTAGACACTTCTTAACCAAAGGCCCACCACTGTCAGTAAATTACAAACCACGAAACAGAATAAAACATGAAGTGAACATAATTATCTTTATACAGGCACTACAAGGTTTTTTAAAACTGGAAGAAAATGCTTTATATTTCTTTACATTTATATAAAGAAAATAATATTTCTGTTGATCATCAACAGAAGTCTGACAAATCTATCAAGTTTTAGCTATTCTAAATCTCATCTCTTTCCATCGCTCTCTCTCTTTAACTAAGTAACTCAACTGTTTCAAGTAAGGATTTAACAGAATGCAGCAATTGGATTTTAGACAGTCCTAAGCACTCCGTGCCATGACTGTCATTGGAGAGCAAAAATTAACTCATCATTCTTAGTTTATCCTTCTGTTGTTGAGATATCCTATATATAAACCATATGTTTCTGGTGTTTGCTCAGGAGACACCATTACACCCAGTGCTGTGCATCCTCTTACCACCTAAGGCAGAGTTTGGAAAGTCACCTTTTTATGACATTCCATACAATTCAGCCCTTAGTTTTTTTTCCTTAATATATATGGATGGGATTGATGTTTACAAACAGTGGACAATTATAAAAGAACATTTAACTTTTAAACACGCTAAGCCTACAAATAAGAACATTTAGCAGCATCTCATATTTAATCAAGAAGGGACTTCTAATAAAGACGATACTCCTGTTCTCAGGAAATTGTAGTATCTGTATCAGTTTTCTAAAGTAAGGATGATGATTCTTGCCTGCAACTACTGAAAGGATAATGGGATACTTAATAAAAATAAGCCCTTAATAAAAAATGGCATCGCTAGCTTGTGGAGAATTGCTTAAATACATAAAACCTTGAAAACTGTTAGTAATGGGATAAATTTTGTTCATTACAATTAACTAAATCGACTTTAACAATTACAATCGACTAAATCA
Source organism: Sitta carolinensis (assembly GCA_032173965.1). Taxonomy (NCBI): domain Eukaryota; kingdom Metazoa; phylum Chordata; class Aves; order Passeriformes; family Sittidae; genus Sitta; species Sitta carolinensis. Next base: position 30,633,602 of record CM063285.1, read on the forward strand.
GCTGAGCTGCATGTCCTTGTATGCACACACTGTATCAGAAGGAATTTCTAATGTCCACAGAGTATGTTTATAATATAGAAAAACTGTTTGATTCATTTCATTTTAATTTAACTAAATTAATAAAATCTACAGAAGCCATAAATCTGGTATCTATAAATCAGAACTTATTCTACTCCAGTCAGGGAGCTGGTACAAAATCAGAATAAGGTATGTGAGAATCAGGACCCTTAGATGCTAATTATCATTGAGAGGTTTATGACACACAGTCCAAACTAGTCTAAACTAATGCCAATCCCAAGCATTAGGCAGTGTTATAACTTTCTCATATTTATATATTTATTCTGACCTGGGCATAATTTTCAGACCAGTACTCAAATGAGGAACTGTATTTTAGTTAAAGAAAGCAAATTAAAATACATGTAATGTTAGCCACCTGGTAGTTGAGAAATTATAAGATTAGAACACTTAAAAATGAATTCCCTTACAGATGGTAACTTCTAAAAAATTAGTGGGAAAGTTGAGATCTTGAGGGTTTATGCTGAAAAGCAAAATTAAATAAACCCCCTTCATCTGTTTCTGTACTGTGATAGAAAATACAAAGGTATGTGTTTGGGATGGCAACATTGCCTTGTTAGAAATGTATTTTCCCCAACTGGGCAGACTTTTAATGCTATATGGTAAGGACATACTTTATTACAGGAGATGTTCTTTTCAGCTTTCTGAATCAACATTTCAGAGCATTTAATAAATTGAGCTGCACATACAATGTCATTTCAACCAGAAAGTATTCTCATTATTTCTGTGTCACAAATCTTCAGTGAATTTGTATTTTCATGAGTAAGGGAAAGCAGCCAACAATTGTCAGAGAAATTAGATAAAGATGTCTGAATAGGATATTTCCCAATTAAATCAATGCAGGAAACTTCTGCTGGCTGGAATTCTTCATGTAAAAGCAGGATGCAAACATCTTCCAACTGCATGAGTCCTGGAAAAATGGTATGATCCATTTACTTGTACAAATGTGAATATTCAACCTGCTGTTCCTAAAACTGACTATGAGATTCATGCAGAACAGAGTTTGCCAAGTGACCGCTTATGACATTAAACACTTCTTTGTAAATTAACATTGCTGCTATGTGTAGATAAAAGAAACAGCAAGCCTGCAATAGCATCAACCAGCAATCTTTCAGCCACTGCAAATTTCCATTACAGCATCACCAAAGCTCCTGATCAAAAACAAATAGACTAAAAATTACAGAAAATAGAAGAACAGTAAAATGCAACAATCTTGCTTCCATTTCAATCAATGAGAACAGATAACCTACTGATACTCAGTAATACAAAGCTTCAATTTCAGCTTCCTAATTGTAGTTTTTCACAGTAAAAGATGAAAAGAAAAACCTTAATGTAAATTAAATTTTCATGTTTAATCAAAACAACTGATGAGTCTTTTATTAAGTTTGAGTGGCTATTCCTGTACCTAATAAAGTCTTAGGTCCCTGCTTTCCTTCAGTGTGTATTCTATGTTGTCCAGCGAGGGCTCAATTACAGCCTTTCCCCAACTCAGCCAGCTGGTAGATCTTCTACCCAAGGTCACATTTGTACAAACTTGTAGGGACTTAGAAGGTTTGAAATACCTCCACTACTGTCAGATTAGACTGAAGCTGAGAAATGGGATCATAATTTTTAGGTCAGGAAGGAAGTTAAACAGTATGGCAAATAATTCCATAATAAAGTTTTGTACTGAGTATTGTTTAGCCTACTCCTTCACACTGCAAACACTAACTTCATCTCAGTAAAAGAAATACTTCTCAATATCCACAGAAACGCAGTTCCTTTGTTAACAGATTTCACTGCACACATCCCTTAAGAGAACTCACATCTGGCATCATCCTTCGATTTCTCCATTAAATGGGAATACATACACCCACAATACATGCTGCCAGCACCTGTAGTAAAAATACACTAGTCAAAGTGAATCTGAAACTATTACAGAAATAATTGTCTTGTAATTCTGAGCAAAATTTCATAATCTAAAAATCAAATGGCTATTTTTTTAATCTAACTTCTTAATCAATTATTTTGATCTTGAGACTTTACTTCCTCAGTCAAGAAACAGCTCAAATCAAGCCAACACTGAATATGTTTTGGTATCAGTTCCATGTGTATTTGCCTCTCTCTCCGTGTATCATACCCCTGTTTGTACAACAGAATGGTCTCAGAGAACACTGGATCCCTTCCAGTTGAACTAAATGAGGAGACAGAAGTCTGGGAGAACACATAATAAACTCTCACCTATGGAACAGGCCTAAGTTAATTCAATCTAAAACTTTTGAAATGTGAACAAATCAATTATTCTGCTCTATAGACCTGCTCCTATTGCATTGCTTTACTTGTTGTTGTAAGCCATTCCAGTCACATGGAGTAATACTCTTGACAGAATTATGGGCACAGAGTGTGTATTTGGGTACAGAAAACCTTCTGTACAAGCAGGAAAAAATCTTTACCGGGATCCATTGTCATAGGCACCTCTTCCAGGAACAGAGATTACAAGGAGCACTCTCAGTGTTCTCTTCAATCTCTGCAGAAGACTGGGAGGGCTCTTTTATTGAATACAATGGATTTGGGATCAAGGGTTTAAAAGCTGAGATCACAAGAATATACTCGTGCATACAAAGTTCTCTGTGGAACTGAAAACTCAACCATACAATCATGCTGATGATTTCTCTGACAGATTTGATGATTTTAATAGAGACCATTTTTTCTTAATGAGACTAGACATTAAACCCACAGATAAAAGGATTGATTACAATTAGACAGGGTGAATTATTAACATTTTGTTTTCTGAAAGCGGTCTTCATAAAGGCTGTTTTAGCTTTCAGTACAGTAATTTCCACAAATATGAAATACTGGAATTTTAATGCCTGATAAATTATGTGAAATATAGCAGTGCTCTGCAACATGCAAGCCTTAGCCAGTCCATCCATCTAGAAAAACTGGCCACTCCCCTGCATTTCCCATCCATCCAGCTAATCACACTGAAAAGGGAGATGAATAACAATAACTGAACACACTTCAAGTTTAACAACACTCTGCCAAATGTTCAGAACATCAACACAGTTTGATCAGTCTGCATTATATTGTGCATATCAACAGAACACAGTGGCCCCCCTGAGCAGTACAGTACAGTAAGAACCCACTGTTGAAGCAAAGACTGTTATGGGAGGACCTCAAGCCCCATACTGAGTTCACAGAATAATTAGGTTGGAAAATAACCTTGAGATCACTGAGTCCAACCTCAAACCTAACACTGCCAAGTTCACCACTAAACTACACTTTTAAATACTTTCGGGGATGGTGACTCAACCACTGGCCTGGGAAGGCTGTTACACTTTGATCAAATTAAAACATGATGTAAAATATATGAAAGTTTGCAAATCTATCTGAGGTGCAAATAAATTTAGGGCCTGGCCTTGGATACCTTATTTTTTTTTCAAATAATTGATCTTACATCTGTGTACTTATTTCTACTTACAGACAGGATGAATTTTTAATTCTACAATTAATCTATGCAAAAATCATCTTCCTTGGTCCGTGAATTCCGGAAAAATCCTTTACAACTCTCTACAACTTTGGTTCTATTGCTAAAACAAGATTGATGCTGTCTGCCTCCTTGCAAAAACAGCACCATCAGCTAAATATGCAAAAATGCTCACATATGGAAAATGCAACTAATTTTTAATGTCATTTCTAGCCATTATCAATTTCTTGTGCAGTCCCCAGTAATACAGAATATGAAGGCTTCTTGATGTTACTGCAGATCTGCTCTCACATAAACTTTTATCATCTGTCTCTGGTGAAAAACGCACAATCAGGAAAAGATAATGCAAATACTAAACCACTGTCAGTTAAAATGTTTGAGAGTGCGTGCTTTGGGATGATGAAAAAGCTCCCTTTGTATTGAAACTTAAGTGGTAATGTTCTAACTGAAACAAGAACACTATTTTTATCCGTGCTTGAAAGATCAAATTAAATCTGCTGCAGTCAGCCTTGGTAAGGGTGTATCTATCAGAGACGACCTCTTTTTTTATGAGAAAGTTGCAAGTCTAAGGCTACTGGATACTCATTTATCTGGTTTTCTGTAGACATTCAGGGAGCTAGGGCAATCATTTCTAGCTCAAAAGCACATCCCAAAATACTGGGAGATCAAGAGAAAAAATATCTCTTTATATACATTCCACTATTTTCTTGAACAGAGTCAGATTTCAACAACAGAATTTCAAAGACAAGCTAGTCATGAGTTCACTGCACTTTTAGGATAATGTATCAGTGCATTATCTCACATATTTCATTTATTCACAGCCTTGTCAGCAACATCACTGCAGTATTTCTGGCACCATGGTTGTTCCCACTACAAATTCTCTGTTATACAGATATTAAAAGTATGTGGAATCCCATAAGTTTGAAACTTATTCTACAAGCTGTCAACAAAAATGCAATACACATTTTTTTAATTGGTTTCACCATTTTTGGTTATAGGATCTAGAGAAGGGCATGAAATGAACATTTGACAGTTAATAAGAAAATACGTGTTCTCAGAGAACCCAAAGAAATCATAGCACTTAATTTATAGTCTGCTAGTTGTTTACAACAATTTGCTTTTAAATACACTAGCCAAACATTGAAATATAGATTATTTTTGCTTTTACATATCAATTACCAAACATTTATATTAAAAATCATTCAAATTTCATGATGTAGTAAAAAGGGAAACTTAAATTCTATAATTTTATGCATCTTAAATATATGTAAATTGCCTGCTGAATACATAACACAAAATGAGATGTGCACAGCAGCTTGGCATTCAAACTCCTCTGAATTAACTCACAACTCCCTTAAAATTCTCACCTAACAATATTGAGAAGTTCACATGAAAAGAAAAGGGCTGAAAAGACTGCCAGAATGGCAAAAAAAGAATGAACCATATAAGAACAATCAGAAATAAGGATCTGTTTCAAAAAGGGTGAGCTGGTCCCAGGAAGGATAGAGTGAATCCCAAAGAGGTCAAGGCCATCAATCTCTCAGTGACTTTGGAAGTTCCTCTCTATTCTTGTTAATCCTGAAGTTATAAAATCAGTATTTTCCTCATCAGTTCCAAGCAACGAAGATTATTCAAGCTATATATTTAAAGAAGCTGGGAATATGTAAGAAATGCCTGATCCATTGACCACTGCATTCAATAGGAAGACTTCCATTTGCGGTATAAAATTACTTGCTTTTTGGATGTGCAAGATTATTTTTTTCATATCTAGACAGATAATTGATTTTTTTAGATTACAGTTGTCATATGTTTTCATATTGTCCTGGGTTGATGCTGAATTGTATCCCCATTTGTCTGTTTAAATCAAAAATAAGTTCTGCACCTTTAAAACTGGATCTGAGAGTGAAGGAGAAGCAGTGGAATGTCTGAGGCGGGTGTTCTCAAAACATCAAGATCAGAGTTTTCAGCTTTCCTGGACACACGATGAGTGTTGTCTGCAGTGGGATGGCGGGAGAGAGCTCTCCTTTGCTTTTGGTTAGTTTGTGGCTAGCTGAAGCACAGAAGTTCTCCGGACTGTGAGTTTTTTCCTTTTTCCTTGGAACTGTTCTAACCTGCTCTGGACTAACCCCCAGCAGAGCACCCGGAGCTCACCCCTGTGTCCTCTGGCCTGGCATGTGCCCGGCATTCCCAGTGCCAGGGACTGACACGGACTGAGGGAGCCGAGCGGCACCCCCGGCACAGCCTGGCTGCATTGGGCATCTCTGCGGAGCGCCGGAGGGTCTGTCCTTTAGTATTCATTTGTTGTGCTTGGCCTGTTAAATAAACACATTTTTTCCACTTTCCTCTAAGGGAAATCTTTCCTGAACCAGCTGAGGGAGGGGAGGGCCGTTTGGATTTGCTTTCTGGAGGGACCCATTCGGAGGTTTCTTCCCAAATTTGCCTTAAACCAGGACACATTTTTACTATCTGCAACTATGAAAATCTGGACAGCATCATAATAAAAATACCCCTGCCTTACTCTTTTTTTAATTCCTGTAGCTCAAACAGAGAAATCCAGAAGTTCTTAGCATGCTCAGTACTTCATGAAAGGGACTTTAAATAAACAAATAAAATTTATTATGGCAACTTACCTCTTGATCGAGCCAAGTTATTCTCACTTCATTGAAAAGAAATTCTATAACTTAGACATTGTTTCTGTAATGGAAACCCATCAGTCATCCTTAACTCTGATTCTGCTATTTTTCCTAGCAAAACCTTTTTAACACAGACATTATTCCTCAGTTCTCTTAGGAGATAATAAAATAATTAAAATTCTCTTTCAAAATTCCAGTCTTATTACATTCATACATGATATTTGTCTCTTTGGACCATTTCTAAATCCAACATCATTAACATTGCAAACTGATGATTAGAATGTCTAAAAGCATGTGGGGAGTTATTTTTGAACCTTGAGGAATAGAGATACATTTCAGAAGAAAATTGCAGTATTTCACTGAAATACTGTTTGTCTTCATCAAAATAGGAAACTTCAATGAGAGCACGATGTACAAAGACCAGAGGAAAAAATGCTGGACTGAAAAATTAATGAAAGTGAAACAGATTGCCTTATTCCTAATTAGGAATTGTAGTTTACTAGGACAGGAATGTTTCACTGAAGATTCACTCCAGGGAATTGTGCTATATTGTTTTGCTTGAAATATGTCTGTGATCAAGGATGCAATACCCTGGATATTAATAGAACAAGAAAAGAGGAAAGAAAGGGGAGGTTTCAGTGGCTCTTCACACAAAAGCCCGACTTTAAAAAAATAAAACCAACAGGCCTGCTTGGTTATTAAATCATTATTTGGTGAAAATTTAGTATTATAAATACTATAAAGCATGGGGAGTGTAGTCAGTCAGCTCAGATTTAACTAATTTTCTTTGTATTCTGTGTGAAACAATGTTCGATACAGATTGTTAATGTGTTTTGTCAAAGATTTTGCCCTCGGACTTCCCCTAAGGACAAAAAAGGGATTCTAATTACTCTAGCCAAGACCTATAGATAAAAGAACTTTTCAAAAGAAAGCTACACCATCCAGGAGTAGGCTGGCTGAAGTAACCTAACTTTGCAGGCATACAATGTAGGTGACTACATCTCAGACAGTAATTCATGTCCCATGACTTGAAGAGGCACAATTCCTCAGACCAAAACATCCTAGGACAAGAATGAGATATGTGCTGTGCCAAGGAGTATAGTAGGTAGGTAAAATGTGAAAGTATTCATCAACATATGCAGATTAGTACCATCCTGGTGTCCAGAAAAAAAGAAATCAGATCACTCTGTATGCCACAAGAAGGCTTCCTGTAACAATTTTTACAAACAGCCCTGTACAGCATATCCATAACTGTTTCTTATTATGTACCTAGAGGGTCTGAAAAAAAAAAAAAGACAACAAAAGCTGCTACAAGCTCCCATTGCTTTCTGAAACTGTAGGACGCAGCTCTTAATCATCACCTCTGGAGCACGATGAAGGACAAGAACCTGCACACAGAGATATAACAGCTATCAGCTGGCATCTTCAATACAGAAAGAAACCTGTTTGCACTTATCTAGTTCTTTCAAGGATATCAGTGCATGAGTTTAAAAAGGACAAGTAAACTACAGACCAATGTTAAAATACAGGTACATAGAAAATCAATAGCAGAGTAGGAAATCTAACTCAAGAAATACCTCATTTCGTTTCCTGTGACCATTGATTTATATCACCGTTGGTAGTTGCAGAATAGTTTCTGAAGTTACACAGAAATACATTTTGGATGGGATGACTGGTAAGCTCACGGAATCTAGATATATGAATCAAAAAATCTTCTTGTCTTCTTACTTCTGCCCCTAACTATGAGCTACATTATATTGTCCCCTCCATAATTTTGTTTCTCCATGTGCAAACTGATGACATTCTCCCCCCACCATCTATAGCACTGCTTAATTTACAGCTGTAAAGTGCTTTGAGAACCTATCATAAAAGTACAGGGAAGCATAAAATACTCTTGTTTCTAAGCTTATCATTACTCTGAAACACAATAGCTATTTTGAAACCATACTGGGAATATATTATTTTAATTTGGATTGCCTTGACATTGTGTCGTGTTTCCATTTTAGAGTCTTTATGGGATTTATCATATTCATTCTTTATACAGTTTTATTTTCAGGTTAGGAGTAACATGAGATAACGGTTTTCTTACTATTATTGTGAAAGAAAATTATTAAATCTGGATGTTCGTTGTATATCTCAGCAACAATGGAGAAAAGGAAAAAAATAACTTGAAAGGGTCGTCCATTTGGAGAGATGCCACTTACAGAAAAGTACGGGGTTTGGGTGCTCATCCCTACTAAATTGAAGCCATGTAATTGCAACATTCATTCTAATTACAATTCCTAAGAAGGGCAAAATAAGAGAGAGGCTAGCAAAGTGAAAATTTAAACTTAGTAAATATTTCATCTGTTTTTGAGGCCAAGAAGTTTCTGAAGTTTATTTCTCTTTCTTTCACATAAGAGAATTTAGAACTCAGACACACTGACTGGAATGAAAGAGTAATCAGTAAGAAAAAACGAATAAATTTTGTGTCTGCCTCTGTTAGTGGGGAAAATAATTGAAAGCATGACTGCTTATGTGGTTCCTCTACAACTTCAAAAGTGTACAAAATCACAGAAAAGGGAATGCCATCTGTTTGCTGTTAGGTCATGTTTTTTATTTTCCTGCTTATACTCCCACTGAAAGCAATGAAAAGTTTTCAATCCTCCATAATGAAAATGACATAACTTTATTCTCTCTCCTATATTCACTTTAAAGTAGGCTTTATTATGCCTTTTCCTCTCCTCCTGAGTATGTTTAAGTCTTGTTAACTAGCACCTTTGAACATTATCTATAAAACAGAACAAAAGTAGCAAAAAAATGGTCACCACATTTTAAGAGAAGGATAGGAGAAATAGTGGACCTCCCTCAGGTCTGAATGTTTTCATCAAGAAGATTATTAAAAGCAAAGCCACTGCAATAACACAGAATGCACCTTGGCATAATGAAAACAAGATGTAAAAATGTGTTGGTGAGAAGGGCAGCTTTGAAGCAGCTGCAGCCCAAGATCTATAATAATGTCTGAAGGAGGATATGCTGGTAATGGAAGTGTGCCTCATCTAACTTCAACTATTCATCTCAGGGGGCGATTTACAAGGTGATAAAAGGTTCCAAGCTGCAAAAGGTACTTTAGACCATTAAAAAGCAGCATTTTATGATCGTTTCTTCTGTACAGTACACGTTGTTTTATTAATCAAATGCTTATTCTATTAAAACACCCACTCTTTTAGCTGGTGGGACAACAAGTTTTACTACCATGAAATGGCATTAAAAGCCGCAGACTTCCCAGCTAAGCCTTTGTAATGATTCTAACACAGCCCAAGTGTGGCTGTCTCCAGAGAGACAGCTGAATGGCATGTCTGCCCTGCTTCACTCCTTGGCAAGTGTCGTGGCATGCTTCAGTTCTCAAGGTCAAGTAACCCTTTCCAAGCAGGAAAGCAGGCAAAGCCCACATGTACTCCCTAAAACAGAGCTAAGCCAGCGGCTCACATCAAATCTGACTCTGCTGGTATTAAATCGCTTATTAAATGAGAATTAAATGCCAAGCATGGCTATGGCAAAGGGAAAGCTTATGCTCACAAAAACAACAATAGCAATGCCTCAAAAATATCAGGCTTTTGATCTCCTAGAGGCAAAAAATCCAATGCTAACAAGAAAAGTTAGATCTGAGGACCTGTGTATGAACCAAAATAAACACATAAACATTTAAAGAAACTTTTCACAAGTCTTGTTTTAGCCTTTGAAAAAGACTTCCCAAATCAAGAGTGCCACAGACCACCAGCTAGGACTTCTTTGCTTTTCTATTCCTTAAATCAACAAAAAAAGGAAAGTGATTCATTATATTGCAAGTCTAGATCCAAAATCAAAAGCATTTAAATTCCTACACGCTATTCTCCCAGGGAAACCCAAACAGGCAAATCTGCAGTACAGTCTCTCAATCATACATGTAACTTTTCAGTCCACATAGATACAAAAAATAACCTCTATTTAAAGCAGGAAAGTAGAATAAAACAACAGATATCTGGAGCCCACATAGTTGGGCTTGGAGAGCAGGAGAGACAAAGGGACAGGGAAAAGACACAGTTGTTTGTTTTGAGGGCTACCACAGTTACCAACAAGCAATTAAAACTCACATTTTAATAAATTTTATGTTCATTAAAATTTAACAAATGCTAAAAGAGTAACTATATTAATAAGGGAAAAAAATAAAACAACAATATAGTGGCTGACAGGGGCTTAGAAGTCTAAATTCACATGAAACCAACTTAAAATCAGTGCAGATGCAATATAAAATGCAAACTAGTAAAGTAATTAAAATTTATCAACAGTATGTTTGCATGAAACTGTATGTTTTATTTCAGCGTTAAAGTTCAGGCTGTTTTCCTAAAATGTATAATCAATATCCTATAAATGCTTGTGCAGGTTAAAAGTAACTGAAAATAAATGTTTCAGAAAGTGTATCATAGCAGCATTAATAAAATGCAAAGGAATGAACATCATGTATTTAAATATTCTGATACGTTAAATACAAAATAACATCCTAACACATGACAAACAGATTTTTTATTTATCTAAACAAAAACATTTTCTTGTTATTCTGTGTGGTTGTAGTTTCAGCATTAGTAAGGAACAATGATATCACAAATTAAAATCCAACCATTGCAAGTGGATTATCAACATTTCAATGAAAACTATGCAGGAAAGCTACACTTACTATTTCTTAGCTTGGTAGAATCCTTTTGAAATTTGTAAGCTACTATCTTGTAGTTCTTGTCTGTCTGGTAATATAGCAGGAATCCTGCTCTAAAACATGGCATTCATCACCCTGTGTAACCTATTTAATTTGTGTGTGAAACCAATCTGTGCCACAGTAAGAGGCAAGGTGTCATAACTGCTGCTCGAGATTCAAAAGTATTAACATACCACAGAGAAGTGTCTAGGAGAGAAATCATTCAAAAGCACAAGTAGTGAAAAAAAAGTTTATGCTGTGTTAATGTTCATACAACTCTAAAGGCAATTGGACAGATTAGGGTGCAGAGCCTGACATAGAGTGAACTAAGTGGCTACTGCATTATGGTACCCATCAAAATGACCAGGCAAAAGGTCAGTCATCCTGCCCACACCATTCAGCCTAAAAAATATCCTTTTTTAGTCAATGCACAGTCAAGCTATTATGAAAGGAAGCTCTGCCCTAAGCCCAGTCATCCCATGCAGTTATCTTTAAGGCTGGAGTCTTTTACTGCCAGCTGTACTTCCTCCTGATTTCTCCATAATGCACTACAGTGGAAATTCTCACCAACTCTCCCCATAGCCATGTACAGAACCTTAGACAACTGAGACACAGCACAGACTTTTTTCAAATTTTCCTTGAAACCCAAAAAATGACAGCCACACTCAGGAGCACAAGGAAGAATCTGTTCACTTCTGAACACGTTTGAAACCACAAGCCACTCTCAGTGTCCTGGAAAGTGGAATAGACAACACCAGTAGATCACTTTCACCTCTTTAAACACTAACAATTTCTTTAGGCAGGCTTTTCTCTTGCTACTCACATTTTTTCAAGGAATTCCAGAGGATTATCAAATTTTACACACCATGAGTCTTGAGTTAGCTGTCAAACATGCTAGCTAGATTTCTCCTAGACAAGGCTGATTACATGTTAAGAAACATGGAGAGAGTTTGAAGTCTGTCCTCACCTCTTAGATCACTAGCAACAAGGGTCTCCACTTTCCAAATCACTTTTGCAGAAGTACAACTGAAGTGATAAGCATAGCCAGCAAGACCTCCTGCAGAAGTCATCTCAAATAAAGTCCTAGGACCACAGCAAAGCTGTCTCATCTCTAATGGCTTTAGGGAATCAATGATTAGCTTAAATAAATAACATTCTTGGGAAAAAAATGGGAGAACTTCCAATCAAATACTAGCAGTATCTACTCTGCAAGGGCAAGAGAGCTAACTTAACTTCAAATATCTGGACACATTAGACATATTAGTCATATAGTGCTTTCAAAAATTTTGAATGCTGTAGCTGCTCCTTGAACTTCACATTTCAAAAAGTAGATGCCTATTTTGGAAATGTCACCCAAACTACTGCCTTTACCCAACATGTTTTATTCTTGTTAACAGTCTATGAGGTTGGGTTGCTATCTGAAAGCACCTGTTCTACCCTAGTTGTAAAAAAAAAAAATAAAAACAAATAAACCTTTCCAGTATTTTCTTCTTGTCCAGAGAAATATTTCATAATGACAATTTGGAAGTAAAATTTTTCACGCATGTCTTCTTGATAGATTATTAGGAAAGAAGACAGAGTCAAAAATCAATATTTAACCCAGCTGCTGCTAGCCCTTATCATATATGCTTTTGCCTACAGACAGTATGGGTTGCAGTGAAGAAGCTGATTGCTTATGGTTAAAATCAATTTTAGCATGAAATACATGAGATCAGCTAAAGAAAATATTTAGCAGGATTAAAACAATCATTCACATTTACATTTTGCCATTCTGTTGACAGCTGTACTAACTAAATGTTAAAACAGCCTCTTTTTTTCTGCAGTCAACAGCTCTCTGCTTTCTTAGAAACACATTAGAAGCACAAATTGTGTTTTGTTTTTGCCCAGGTACATAAATGGCAAAAGGCTTGTGCATAGCAAGTTACAGACTCATCACTGCTTTCAGCTTCTCTTATACTTTAATACAGCCAGTAACTCACAAGACCATCTTAGATCAAATCAAATATGACAGTGACTTCTAAGTGTAAGTTAAATTAATCCAACTGAATTACTCGTTGACTTAATTGTAATATAAAAGAAAATTTTAAGACTGCTTTACTATGCTTCCTGATTGGTTTTTGTAAATTAAATAAAAGCCAATATCCCCTATTTGTAGCAAATTTTAAAAATGCCATAGAGGGAACTACTGAATAGATCCTTCGTATCCAGTCATATCCAGAAGCTAAGGAGAGTATGTGAGACACAATTCAAAATTCACTCACAGTTACATCTGTTCTTGACCTTCTGCTCAAAATGGGAAGCTTGGTAAACCACAAGTGAAGTTGTACAGCTGACAATCCAGCAGGGTCAGGTGTTCTTTTTTCATTAATCATCAGGCTGGAACCCTTTTGACATACCTCCACAACCCTTCAATTTTTTTTTATTCGTTAAGGGATAACTCTTTAAATATTTGCCAATGGGTGTAACTATCTCTCCTACCTACATGTAATTCAACCAGGGAACAGAAGATCTAAGCAACTGCCAGAGGTCATACAGCAAGCCAAGAAGAAAATGTGATGTCTTTCATCTAAAGCAGCTGCTTAAATGTTACAAAATATACAAATTGAGAGACAAAGAAAAGAAAACTTCCAGGAGAAAGAAAAATGAGATACAGTGAGCAGAGTCATGAAATACAATTTGGCAGTAGTCAATCAATGACAGAAGCCTTGTCATTTTTACCATCCTGGCACTTGGATTAAATACAAAATAATTCAGTACCAGTCTCCTTGATAAATCAAGCACTAGAAGAGCCCTGAATACATTAACTAGGAAATTATACATTTGCTCTAAAAAATACAGCATCATTAAAAATCAGAAGTCCTATGAGTAAAGAAGTTCAACTTTTGTCCACACTTCCTACATCTAAACTTATAAGATTTTTAATCAGAAATTCTTATTGTGACATCAGTATGCAATTAAGCTCTGCTTTTCATTATATGAGATCCTCAAAAGCACAACAAATTCTTCTCTGGGAGCTAAAAGTCAGTTGTTTAATCTTGTGGTAAGCTTGCATTTCTTCTGAAAAACTCATGAATTAACTGAGCTGACTTTGGATTAGATGCCTTGAATTTATCAGCTATAATGATATATGCTAGGGGGTATGTATGCTACAGATATTTTATCATATATATTCTTAAGAACAGCTAACCAGACATTATACCTAAAAAGGCTTTTCTTATTTTAATAAACAATTGATACCAGGTCCTAACTTTTATCTTATTCTAGAAAACACCAGAAACAACGGAAATAACAGCATCATGACTAAGTATATTGCTCCTGCTAAATTATTAACTTCACAAAATTCAATAAAAGGACAAAGCAATGAGTATAGACATTCACTATCTGCACCTTAAGGTATCCCAGGACAGTATCACAAGCAATTAATAAAAATCAAAATACTTTCTGTATAAATATTGCCTACAAAGAAGAAAACAGCACTTGGGAAAACAGTGTCACTAGGCTGAGATAAAAATAGAACATATAGAACATATAGAACAACCTGCATGTAATATGACTGCTTTTAATCTAATGTACCTTGTCACTAGAGGACACAACAAGAATGATATTCATGCAGTCAAGTGTCAGAACACAAAGAGTGAGCATTTATTTCTGACCTCGGTTTATACAGATTCTGGACAACGACCAGGGATTGGAGAATGAGGTTGCCACCTCTCCGACCCCACTGGTCAAAGTAGAAGTCCATCAAATTGTCCCTTCCTCAGAAAGGAATGAGAAAACCATCACTTGTTTATGTTACAATCCATGAGGAACTGCATTACTGGAATCCAAACATCAAAAGGCTGAAAAAAATCAGGGCTACACTACCTCAGAGTTGTGGGGCCAGGACATGCTGTAGCTCACCCAGGTCTCTGGCCTCCTCCCCTATCACGGCTGGTAATCTTACGCCATCACTCCTTTTCTCCTTGAGACATCTGTGTTCACTCCTTATGGGTCCAAGGGAAATGGAGGAGGGGAGGGGGGCAAAGAAAATCCTTTGTTTTGACCCTCATAGACCAAGCACCCACAACCTTTCTAAAAAAGTAACAGGAAAAACCAAAAATGAACTTCTCTCCCCACAGCAGGCTGCTGCAGAGGGACAGTTCTGGTGCTCTTCAGAGCCTGCCTTCTTCATTGCACTGCCAACTCCTCAGCTTCCCAACACTTCAGGATATGCGTCAGGTTTTTAAAATTTTAGAAAAAATGTTTTATTGTTTTGCTTCTGTGCTTGGCTTTCACCTGACTTTGTCTCTGTCTCTGTGAAGGTTTTCTGTTTCTCCCAGCCCTTCGTCTGAAGAAGAGGTCGAGACCATCTGTTCTCATGTTCAGGGACTTGTTTATTCTTGTTATCTTACATGCTGTGGCTCTGGTTTGCTGATGTCATCCCTGCAGGTGAGAATCAGGCAGAGTCTCTGCACTTTGGGATGGTGCTATCTCTTATACTAAAAATTATGTGTGCTTTATTTACGACAACTCTCCAATACCCATCAACTACAGGGATAGTGTACCTTTACTTTAGACCAATGAAAATGTGTTACCGTCACCACAGAAGATGGAGAACAAGAGATGAAGAAGGAGTACAGGGACACACCCAATTTCCTCCATTTTCGTCCCCTGATCTCACATTATAAAACCCCAAAATTCTACTTTTTCACCCTGTGATATGTTAATTATCATTCTACCTAAATTCTTGTAACTTAGAAATCTTCCCAGGACAGTCAGAAGGATGTCCTGGTTCCCGCACACATGCATCTCCAAAACAATCATTCTTGTAACCTATTCCAAGTCACTGACAGCAGTCTCATTTTTAACAGAGTTTCAGAAGCTGGAAGTTTAACCCTGTATCAGAATGAAAAAAGACTTGAAGTAGAAAAGGTTTTCACAAAACGGAATGCCCTTTCTCTCCCTTGCTGCACTTGAGATGCAAGAAAAAGGCTCTCTTCAGAGAGGGAACAAGAAAGGATCAGTCCTAAAAAAAAAAAAAAAAAAAAAAAAATTCTACCCTTCGCCTCTGAGAACACACACCCATTTTAAAATTATTACAAAAGACACTAAATATTTTTCTCTACATCTAAATTTCACTATTAGTTTACTTTAATACATGTTTTGCTCTTTTTCTCTGATCTCATCTCACAGTCTTGTTTTATTTTCTCTTTTTTTCATTTAGAATTCGGTTCGATTTCCCGGTCAGGGAACCAAATGTCAAAGGTTTGACGTTGGCACAAGGCCAGTGCCCCTATGACGATATACTCTCCCTGGTATCTGCTGTGAGATGTGACCAAAAACAGAGCAAAACAGTTTCTAATTTAGGAAGCAAAAGAAAAAAAACTTTATTACTTATAATAGGCAAAGAAGACACATACAGAAGAACATGGAAACTTTAAAAAAAAAAAAACACTCTTCCTCCCCCCCCCCCACCAGTTCTCAACCTAACAAAACAAACTGAAAATTCCCCATCACGTTACCACCTTTTAGATAATTAATCTTTAGTCTATTACCACCCTTCCGATAATCAGTACTCAGTTCGTTGAGGAGAGATAGGAGTCCTTCTTGCACCACATCGTGGCCTCTTCCTCCATGTCCAGTGCTCTCACCACTGTGCATGGACCAGAGCTGTTCCTAGGGTTTTCTTTTTTGAAGATGCTTTGGTTAGTTCCAAGAAACGACAGCTTCTCAAATTTTGGGACACCAGTCCCCCCCAATATTACCCCCTGGGGCCGAGGGGCCTTGAGAACAGAGCTCTTCCTCTCATCTCTGTTCACACTACTGTCCACTCTTGGCTCCAAGCCAATGCCTCTCCCCAGATACAGCTTCTATGTTACAGGAAAAAAAAATGAGTCCGTCCATGGCTATACAAAAGAGTCCAGCCAAAGCCACTCCATCATCTCCTCCCACCTAGGATTCTTTTCAGCATTCTCTGACAATCTTCTACTTGCACAAACTTTCATCATCTTTGCTTAATTCTTTCTATCTTTCTTCTTCAAATTCGGGAGGATTAGCATTTATAAAGTTTCCATCATTTACGAAAAGGGTTAAAATCTTGGGCTTTGTTTCCCCAGAACTCTCACAGTATCTTTGCTGTTGGGCACTTTTCTCACGCCACCCCCCCATACTCCTTCAGCCGTGCCGTCCAGTTACTGATATCAAATTTCAAGGTGACGGAGATCACAGACACGGTTTCTCAGTCTCTCTCTCTCTCTCTCCGGGGGGGGAAGGGAAAAGAAGGCTGCCTGATGCCTCTCAAGGTTCTTGTATTCTCTCCACCCTTCCATCCTGCAGGATTTTTCCTCTCCCCCTCTCTGTCCAAGGTTCCAGGCCTACCTCGCCCAGGCCGCATGGCTTCCCCTCCCCCGCCCAGCCAGCCGCTGGGCAGGGGAGATCCGTCCGTCCTCAGGGACCGGAACCAAGAGAGAGCTTTCCGGGGAGCCCTCTGCTTTTAACCCCTTGTGTTCTCAGAGGCGGATCCTTGTCCTCAGTGGCCACACCAGGTGCCAGTCTTTAAACCTGAGCACTCATTGGTTTGACCACTGAAGTTCAGAAAAACTCATTTTTTCCAAACTACGACATGTCCAATGCTCTACAGATGCATGCAGCAGAGGAGACTCAGATTGGCACTGACCTTTTCAGCTGTTCCAGAAGGACACAAGAGTGAGATAGAGGTTCAGCGATTAAAAGACCACACATTCCTACAAGATGAATCAGATGACCAGATAACAAGAATTTTGGAAGTGGAGTCCAAGCTCTACACCTCTTCCAGGGGAAAATGTAATGGCTTAACAACCCTCTACAAGTAAAGGGTTGCTCAAGTAAAGTAAACAGTACAAGTATTATTCTGACCAAGCAATGCTGTAACCAAGTGGAACAGAACGTGTCTACCTTTCTCACTGTAACTTACTCAAAAGAAAGAAGCATGGTAATTATATTAAATAACTGAAAAAAATTATATTTTTCATTCATACCAAAGTAAGAATCAATTGAATTTTCTGTGAATTTAAGAAAGCTAAAACACCAAAAAGAAAAAAATCATCACTGCATTTGCGGCAATCAGATGGTATGGCATCATTTCCACTGACAAATATATTCTTATCCTTATCATGTACATCCTGGTTACAAAGTAAGCCTCACAATAATGAACATTTTCATTCTCCCTACACAGATATTGACAAAATTTGTGAAGAAAAGAAAGCTCAATAACCAAATATGTCTCCTTCTGCTCCCAGTGAGATATATTCCGGGTCTCATAATGAACATGTTCCTTAATGATTAGACTGTCACTTCTCCCAAAAGATTTGAGGTGCTTTTATTGAATTTAGTTCTCTAAGTTTGAAAAGGCAGTGCAAAATGACTTTATGGCTCATCAAGCTGTTTTGATAATGGCCAAGGTATTGACTTGACTTTAAGAAAATAGTTTGTGTCTACCAGTGATGGAGAGAATGGTAGAAGGCAGCAGAGCTCTAGGAATGTAGGTATTGTCAGAATGGATATAAGTATAGCCTCAGGTCCCATCTCTGGCAGTTCTTAGCCTTGGATATGTCCTTCATTTTTCTCTGAAACTCCATGAGAGACAGACAAAAAGTGAGCTGTCAAAGACAGAAATCTCACCCTACTGATTAAAACTGACTTAAAACTTTGAACACTGTTTTCTTAAGACTTACCTATCACTTTTTATACTTTACATAAACACTCACCCTCCTCCAAATTTATGACAACATTTTTTGATTAGGAGATTGTTGGGGTTCTTTTCATGGAAGCAATAATTTTCTCCCAGTGACACAACTACATCACTTCTTTTCACAAGAAAACTGAAACATTTCAACTAAAGCATTTTTTTAATTCCTTTTTTGGGTGAACTTTTATTATTTCATTTTGTGAACTGACACAAATGGGAAACTATCACAAGTTAATTTACACATTTGTTATATTATTCCACCTTTGTTTAGGCTATAAAGATTTTGTCTTCTAGTTTTCACTACTGGTTTCTGCCTTTTAACGCGTCCACAGCTATAGCAGGCTTTCTTGACCGTCAAAGAAAATTGCATCAAGACAATGTGTGTGTGATTCAGGACTTAGTCTGTGAGAAAACAAATTATGAATGCATGTCTCAACTGCAGCATATGGTGTTATGTGAAAAGAAAAATCAACACAAATCAACAATTACAGCAACACTTCAGAAAGCCTGTGAAAAGAGTGAGCACCTATACAGGGAAACCAAACAACTCACAATCTGATGAGGCTCAAGTTACTTCCCAGAGTCAAACTGAAGGGTAATCACATAGCACTGGCTCATTTCACAGTCAGAATGAGCAACAGACTGTTTCCTTCCTCATGATGGGAGTGTAGCATAGTACTTGCAGAAAGCTTTAAGATTCAATTTCAGGGGTGGATCAGTTGATAGTGAACCATGCTCTCATGAAGGAAACCTGAAACAGGAGCTGTCAAACATCAGAGCATTCACAGCCTGTTGCAAGTGTTCAGTCAAGTCTGATTTAGCAGAAAGGTGCCTGTGTGTCATGCAAGAAGTGCTCAAACTAACCATAAGAGTTGGGGTTTTTTTTCTTAATTCTGCTTAGCAAACTCTCTCTCATACCATCTTCCTATATGGCTTATTTCACTAAGAGAATGCAAGGTGAGGGAAAAACAGCTACACTGTGTTTCAAACACTTCAAGATGGAAGCAGCAACAACAATGCCCTATAAGACCAATGTCCAATTAAGGATAGAGTGTAATAAGCCAGAGTGTTCTGGTTTGATTTTGCCAATTTCAAAGTTTCCAATCAAAAGCAAAGCAGGCTTAAGCTTAAAAGTAATAAGACTTTATTAACTAACACTAAAAGAAAGAAAAAACAACAAGAACGAGGATGGAACCTTGAAAACACTCTTCCTCCCTCCCCACACCTTCTTTTTTCTTAACCAACAATGTAAAGACAACAACACTCAGAAATCTCAGTCAGTTTTTCACCTCTACAAATAGTCTTTCTTTAGTTCATTTAGAGAGAAAAGTATTCTTTGCTAATGCTATGGAAAGCTCCCCACAAGACAAGAACTCTTGTGGCTTCATTTTCTCACAAACCGCAGGTGCCCAGGATCTGCCTTTGTGAAATCTTTCCCATCTTTCACAGTTTTTCCCCACAACTGTGCTTTCGGTCCATGTCAGCTCATTGGGGTGCTATTTTAAGGATGAGCTGTTCCAGCATCCTTTCACCCATCTCTGGGAACAGAGGTCTTCCCCTTTTATCCCCAGGGCCGAGATTTCTCATCAAATTTCTAACACTGGTGCCTCTGTTCATGATTGTGGATAGAACACTACCACCCCCCCAAAGCATTCCATGAACTTACTGGGGAAAACCCAAAGTCTGATATATCAAGCGTATCTGTACCATAGCTTCACAAAAGAATTTTACAGCCTAAGCTTAAGACAAACTTTTCAAAATCCCTTCAATCTAAAATCTCTTTTCTTACCAACTTCGATTTCATGTGGTTGTTCTTACAAAGTTTCACCTCCCTTTTTTTGTTTCCTTCTTAGCCTAAGAGAGAATTAGTGTTCTTCGAGTACAAAGTCTTGTAATGCTGAAAAAAGTCAATTTAGTTCAAGTCTTGTATTAGAAACAAGCTCTCTCTGCTTCTTTCTGCTGGCCACGTGCTCTTTTGCCGACTCCATGTGAGCTGTGCCGGCTGCTCTCAGTCTGGAACGGGGCTCAGGGCTGCTCCTGGCTTCGGGGCCACCTTTAGCACAAACCACAGGGGCCACTGGTGCTGGTGCCATGCACAGCTCCTTTGGTGCCCATACAGGTGCTGTCCCCATGCTCAGCTCCTTTGGTGCCCATACAGGTGCTGTCCCCATGCTCAGCTCCTTTGGTGCCCATACAGGTGCTGTCCCCATGCTCAGCTCCTTTGGTGCCCGTACAGGTGCTGTCCCCATGCTCAGCTCCTTTGGTGCCCGTACAGGTGCTGTCCCCATGCTCAGCTCCTTTGGTGCCCATACAGGTGCTGTCCCCATGCTCAGCTCCTTTGGTGCCCATACAGGTGCTGGTGCCATGCACAGCTCCTTTGGTGCCCGTACAGGTGCTGTCCCCATGCTCAGCTCCTTTGGTGTCCATCCAGGTGCTGTCCCCATGCTCAGCTCCTTTGGTGCCCATACAGGTGCTGTCCCCATGCTCAGCCGCTCCCGATGCCGACAGAGCCTCAGGCCAGCGTGGTTTGGTGTTCAAGTGGAACAAAAGCTCTGCAGGCTCTGCCGGCTCCTTTGCCCGGTGGGTTCCTCGGTGAGGGCTCGGCAGCCATTCCCACCCCTCCAGGAGCGGAGAATCCCGGCCGGGCCGAGCGGGCCCAGCCACACCCGGCCCGCAGCTGCCTTCCCCCCACTCAGCCCAGGGCGAGAGAGGGCAGAGGTGTGTGCTCTGACAGCCACAAGGAAAGAGACCTGCCCAGGCTTCTTTCAAAGGGAATAACAACTAGAAAATGCTTTCCCATTGGCCCAATAAAATGCCAATCTCAAACCCAGCCAGCTCACTTCCCTGGGCTGGTCAAACTAGGACAAGGAGAAAAAGAAAACCCCAGATGGCGTTTGTGCCATATAGTAAAGCATCAAAGCAGAAATCTAAACACACTCCAGTCATATAAACAACAACCACTTACAAATGCTACCAACTAGTCTTCATATTTCACTGCATTTTGTTTGTGAGTTTTGTTTGGAGGGCTACAAAAAACAGGAGTAAATGGATAACCTTCTCTTCCAAAATTCTAGGATTTATTATTTTTCTAGGACTTACATGTCTGTAGATGTAGTCTGACAGCAAAAATGCATGAAATCTGATTTGAGAAATTAAGACTATAATATGGTCTTCTTATCAATGTGAGTGTGAAAAATAAAGCAATTAAGATTCAAAGAAAGGAAATTATGTAGTAGACCACAGCTGCAAGATCAGTAACATCTTATTAGGCCACTAATATGTTTAGCATATCCAGACTTACTAAACATATTTTTATGACATCTCTATGAAACTAAGAATTATCCCCCTATTAATATTGGCTTTTTAGACTTCAGGAATTCATTCAAAAGAAGCGAAGGTCCATATGTACCCAACTGCCTTTAGCTACCTCAGTGTCACACAATGCCTAATGCTACTTGCAGAAGTACCAAAATGATTCAAAGTTGGAGCCAACCTCTCTCATTTTTGTGTCAGAATATAGGCAAATACAGCAGTCTGAATGGCAGCATTCATGCACTTACTGATTTGAAAGTTAGCACAATGCTTGGGAATTGGAATTGTGACCCATCCTTGAGGCCTGTACACCAGCTCCAGATGAGTCAAAGTAAATATCTAAAACATTGCTCCAAATTAATGACCTCTCCAGCTTGCCATCATCTTCACTGACATTGGTTGTTCAACAGTAATTTCCCAGTAAGTGCATTGATGAATTGGCCATTTCAAAAAAGAACACGGAGAACTTGTGATCACACTAAATTTTCTCTCATAGAGTCAGTCTATTTCCCATTTCCAGCAATTGTATTACATAGCAGGTATTTAGAAGAGACATCTGAATCCTTTTCTATGTCTCTGTTACACTCAGCTTCTAGAGAAAGACATTGTTTCTGAACAATTACATACCCGAACTTGAAATTCTGTTTAAGCCATTTGGCTGTGTTAAAAAAGGACTAAAAGACAGTAAAAATGTCACTTTATGTATGTTGTAAATGTACAAACCACAGAATTTTTACACAAAGAAAACAGCTTTTCTGTAAAAAAAATAAATACCACTAACACTCAGATAGTGTAATTCTATCCAATGAAGATAAGAAAGCAGTTAATTCCTCATCTCATCTCTTTCAACAGCTTTTTTGTCTCATCACCAGAGGGTGTGTGGGTCAACATCACTTGAGTTATCTGAATTACTCAAGTAGCATTTGGTTACTCTGATTATAGTACGTCCCTTACTTTCCACATAAGATGCAGGATCATGTTGAGAAAATATGGTTTACAATGGAGTGTCAGTGAATAAATAGCAAACCACTATGATATTTCTGACTTTAAACTGGAAACCCAAAAATGTTCAGTGTTAACAAAGCTTTGCATTTCCTCACCAGTACATACCAACCCACAAATTACACAGGCAGCAAAGTCATCTCTAGACTCAGTATGGAACAGATCTTTGAATCTGTATAAACTTTCCACCCTACTCTTCATGGTCTCAATAAATCTTAGTAAAGCTGCCTTGTAAGAATGAAGTTAAGGGTATAAAACCATATTTCAAGCAACTTGCTTGAAAGCAAAAATGCGCTGTATTGCAAATCATTCAATGTCTAATCCAGCAAAATTAAACTGACATCTTCTTTTGCCATCTGTGTTTCTAAGTCATCAAGAATTAACATGAAACTGGAAACTGATTAGGCCTTTAAAATTATGCAAATGAAACCTACTTTGCCTTGTCTCACTCTTATTGCAACAATTGGACAGGTTGATACCACAGAAGTATCAATGCCTGAAAAGCTTACAGAATGGTATGTATGAGATATCAGAAGTTTTCAGTATTTTTGGTTGGTTTTAGAATTCAAATTTTAACATAATAAATAAAGTTTTTTGGTCTCTTCAGTATTCTGTATATTTTCAACTAAGTATACACCAATAAAACCAAGAGTACAGAGCTGGAAGGTTTGGGACTTTGTCTAAAATAACTTCATCAAAAGAAATTAATGAGTTTTAGTTCTTCTAACCAAAAAAGTCATAATAAATTAATATATCTAATTAGAACCAACCTCAGTGAGATTACATTAAAATCTCATTTTGTTCTGTTAAAAAATTCAATAAAACTATGCCAATTAAATTAGGCAATTAATAAGAACAAAGAACAAAGTGATTTTCTTTATGTTTCATCTACTTTGCTCAGCCATTAGAAGTCATTTTTAACAGCTTGTTGACAATTTTCCTTCCTTGACAGTGCTGCAGGTAGTATCAGATGTCATGTCCCAAATCTGCTTTGACAAATCATCCTTGCAATGCCATTTAGCACATCCGCCTCTGCAGGCAATTGAGTACTCCTAGGAAGCCCAGTACTTCAGTAGTGTGGGGCATAACAGTTTATAGAGTGGAAAAGTGAAAACAAAGGGAATACTGAATTTCAAGTTAAACTGATACAGAGTGTAAGACTATAAAAATGTAATTAGCAAGACACAACCTGTTGCAGAGGTTACACAGTTTTGGCTGTGGATGAAGCAGCTCAGGAGAACTAATGGTTTGTATAAGTATGCACTATTTCATTGGCTGCAAGCCTGAAGGGTGCAGCTTCGCTTTCTTTTATACTTTAATGCCTGTTGGTATTGCTTTCCCCTATTGATCTTCAGTAAAAATAGATTTGCCATACTGAGAAAGAAAAATCTACTAGCCAGTTTCCAGCAATTCTTACTCAGCACAAGGTGCCATTCGGTACAGACTGTGAAGAACTAGTGTAAAACATTATCACTTTCTATATTACTTAGGTTTGTTAAATTGCAAACTATTCTTACGTGTCTCTCTGTTCTACACGTCTAGCTTCTGTACATCTCAGCTTGTTACCTATGCCATCCAAAACATCTTTTCTTCAAGGCTGATCTCAAAAGCAGAATCAACATATTAATTAGTGGACTGATACAAAATGACAGAACTGATCTGACATTAAAAGAAAACTGTCACTCTGAGGAAAAAAAATTCAGCTCTAATACCAGAAGAAAGAAAAATTGAATTTTAACTTCTACATACAGAAAAGAAAACGGTTTTGCCTCAAAACAAGTAGTGTTCTGGTGCATTCCTCCACATTTTCTAAAAAGAAAGATTATTCTTTAAATTATTTGATCTTTCTGCATGGAAACATAGCAAATGACTACTGGGATGTGTCTCCCTGTACTGTTTGACTCCAGTAAGACTCAATCTCAGAGACTGAAATGCCATGGTTTATGACTTAAACGTTTTTATGAAGGACTTTTGCCAATTATAGCAAAACTGTATAACAAAAGCTGCATGGAAGACCACCACATCCTGAATGGGCCTCTTGACTGAGGCCCTGGACTGCAAGTTGATGGAGATAAGAGAAAGTAACTCAGGTCTGGGCTGGGGGGAGAGTACACTCACAGAAGCCTCACACCTTCAGGGTGGAGACCATAGTCCCAGGCTGTCTGCTGTCAGGCTCCCACAGACACACCAAACAGGGGAGGATGAGAGGTTTGGGATGTGTGGTGAAAAAGCCTCTGATGAAAGGCAGTGAACGTCCATCCTCCACTGTGCAGAGCAGCCCAGCTGCTGGGGCTCCCCACCCCAGGAAAGACTCATCTATGGGACATCCACATGAATGACAGCAGAGGGGGTGTCACAGCCCATCGGAGGCCCTCCTCACACCCAAAGGAGTCCCCAGACCCTGCGCCAAAGCATTGCATGTAATGCAAAATGACACAACAGATGCAGTCTTGCAAGGACAGTGTCAAACCTAGCCCCCTGCAGGGGAGGCACCTGGGCATTCCCACCTGCCTCAAGTATATTAATCCACTGGATTCTATACTTTTTGGCATGGGGGACCCTCACGACCAAGAAGACCAGATGGAGGCGAGCAATGAGGCGTCATTGGGACCCTCAGAAGGGTGGTATATTTTTACCTAACCCCTGTCACTCTCCCCATCCCCCCTCCTCCACACCTCTTTTTTCTATTTTTTTCTTTATTTTATCTTTCCTTCTCTTTTACTGTTAAATAAAATATATCAAATTTTTTGACATCAACATCTAACCTCATTTGGTTTTAATTGAGTTCTGGGGTATATTTCAAACCTTTCTGGGCTTGATCTGTTTTATTCACAGAGTTTTCTTTGCTCTTCAGTACTTAAATTTGTTCATAACACTCAACTGTACTGGAAAGATTTTAGAATGGAGCTCTACGGCCTCTGTTACTGTGATGCAGATAGAAACACACAGTAACACACACAACAGGTGTTCAGGTAGAGAAGAAGAAAGGAAGTCTTTAGTTTATTGTTGACTTTGTATATACAAGTTTCTGGACAGTGATCAGAGATTGGACAGAGAGGTTACCACCTCTCCATCTCCACTGGTCACTTGAGAAGTCCATCAGGTGATATCTTTTACAAAGGAATGTAAACATGATTCTTGTTTATCTTACAATTCATGAGAACTGACTCCACTATACTAAAACAAATCAGAAGGGTTATTTTCAGGGACAACAGGCCTCTTTAAGTTGAAGGGCTTTTATGCTTTCATATTTCATTCTACAGTGCCAAAAGGCTTCTGCTGCCTGTGCTTTCAGGTTCCCAGCTATATGATAGTTTGACTGAGAGAAGGTCCTCATGTCTCAGAATACACTATGACAACCTACAGTTTTCAGTAACTGAGTAATAATGCAACATCCGTTCAAACACAATTCCATTCTGGTAAACCACTTCTGCCACCCATCAATCTTTAGATGAAGCAGCACCTTGAGAATCCCTATTCAAATTAAGTTGCAGAGACTGATGACTGATTTAGGAATGACTTTCAACATATTAAATAGTTAGGCAGTTTAGTCTTTCATACTTCTCTGACAGACACATTTCAGGTTGTCTCCTTCTCTAGGTCATCTGTGTTTATTTTCCTTACTGCAGAATGAGGTCTAAGTGGCATTTAATATTAAATAATGGCCATTGTAACAATGCCAAAATATCCCACTTTGACATTTTAGAAATAAACATTAAGGAGACAATCCAAGGCAGCCTGCATGGCTTTACTAGGAGTAACAAACAGTGCCAGATCAATCTGCTGGCCTTCTATGGTGGCATGATGGTAATGGTTGACAAGAAAAGACTAAGAGATGTCATCTACCTAGACTTCTGCAGCACCTTCCATAAGATCCCACATGACATTCTTATCTTCAAATTGGAGATATATGGATTTGATGGATGGACTACTCAGTGGATAAGGAATTGGCTGGATGGATGCAGCTACACATTTGTAGCCAATGACTCTACGTCCAGTTGGAGGCCAGTGACAAGTGGTGTCCCTTTAGGGCTCTGTCTTAGGATTGATGCTCTTCAATATCTTCATTAATGACTTAGTGAGACCAAGTGCACTCTCAGCAAGTTTGCAGATGACACAAAGCTAAGCAACAGGACAGGATGCCATCCAGAGGGACCTGGACAAACGTGAGAGGTAGGCCCACGAGAATCTCATAGAGTTCAGGAAGTGCAGTGTGCTGCACCAGGGCAATCCCAGACATGAGTCCAGATGGGAAGAATAAGTCATGGAGAGCAGCCCTGCAGAGAAGGACTTGTGAATTCTTGAAGATGGTAAGCTGGACATGAGCCAACAGAGTGCATTTGCAGCCCAAGAGGTCAACAGTATCCTGAGCTGTATCAAAAGATGAGTGTCCAGTATGACAAGGAAGGTGATTCTGACCCTCTAGTGACCCCACCCAGATTACCGTGACCAGGTTGGGGTCCTCAACACAAGAAAGACAAAGATGTTAAAATGGGTCCAGAGAAGGCCATGAAAATGATCAAAGGGGTGGAGCACCTCTCTACAAAGACAGATTGAGAGAGATGAGATTGTTCCTCCTGGAGAAGAGATGCCTCCAGGAAGACCATCAGCATTTCAGTACCTGAAGGGAATTTATGAAGAGGAAGGAGAGGGACAGGCAGATAGTGATAGGACAATCGGCAGTGCTTTAAAGTTGAAAGAGGGCAGGTTTAGATGAAATATTAGGAAGAAATTCTTTACTCAGAGTGTGATGAAGTATTAGAACATGTTTCCCAGAGAAGCTGTGGATACCCCATCGCTGGAAGCGTTCAAGGCCAGGCTGGATGAAGCCCTGAGGAACCTGATGTAGTGAAAGGTGTCCTTACTCATAAAGCAAGGGGCTGGAACTGGATGATCTTTGTGATCCCTTCCAGCCCTTGCCATTCTACGATTATACTCTATTACAGTTGCCCAATTTTGTAGTGCATTTCCATTTGAAGTGACTTTGTAGAACATATAAAATTACTGTTTTGAAGAGGTGAAATTGAGATTATCAACATGAAATTATTTGCTCTCTTCTCATATTACTATTCAAAATTTTGCCATATTTTAATCTTATTTGCAATGAGGAAGAATGTGAAAAAAACTAAGTCCTTCACCAAACTGTTTCTCCCCAGCTACAGGACTTTTTCTATGAGCTGAATATGGAGTGGAAAGGAGACAGTTCCTGTGTTGTCTGTTATAATCTTCACTTTTAAATGCAAAATAGCCTTTGGGACAAGGCAGCTGTCACTTTTCAGCTACAGAATAATACAGACTGACTCACTACAATCCCTATCTCCCACTCTAACTCCTGAGTGATTTGCACTTGTTTAGTTCTTCAGGGTTTTGGGTTTTTTTGTCTTTACCTTAATCTGAAATTCAGTCATTTGTACCAAGAACTGCAGGGTATAAGAAAACTTAATGCTTCAGTGCTTTGCTTCAAAGTATGAGGTACACTACATGGTTCTTAAATCCTCAGAAGCTACCACCTTCTTTATCTGCCCAAGAGATCAGCAACCTTCAGACAAGCAAGAGGAATAGGACCTGTCTCACAAACATGCATTGGTACAACTTTTACAATGCAGTATTTAACAGAGACATAAGCCATTCCTCTTCCATTTATTATTCTTGTGCACATGCTACATATTATTAATTCAAGGCCTCTGGGACAGTCACATAAATCTGTATGGAGCTGGGGGTCTGGGGTGGGGAGGGGTGTTTGAGTTTTGTGGGATTTGGGAAGGGGGTTAGAAGCACTCTGTGATCCAACATGCCATTGTCACTCCTTTGGATCTTAACACACTTTATAATTTAAACATATTTTAACAATCTGCATGATAGAGCCACTGCTGCAGCATTTATCATTTAGAACATTAATATGGAAGCTGTTTTGAATTTTAAAAAATTAATAAAAGGGCTTTTTCTACACTAAGGACCTGTTTTATTGGGAAAAAAAGTTTTTTCCCAATAAAAAGACAAAGAAGTAAGGAAAGAAATTTGAAACAAGCAGAGATGATCTCTGGAATTCTTAAAACATGTATCAAATGAGTCTCTTATTTTCGGGACATCTCTGAGAAAACAGTAAAATCAATCCTATTTGTAAATATAAAATAAGCAGATCTTGTGAGTGTATTACATTTATTTTGTCTCTAAATAAAGCCATTGAAAAGTATGATTCACTTGCTAGGCTTCAACCCTCAATGTATTTCTACACACTTTTCTTTCACATAGGAGTTTAAAAGTCCAACTTCAGATAACTCTTTAACCCTTTCAGTAAAAACTACTTGTGACCTATTTCTGAGAGTATTTCCAGGAGTAAATCATTGTATGGGGTGCATGGCTTTCTTGTAATCTCACCTTCCTAGACTTCTACCTACTCTTTCTGTCCTTGTTCAATTGTACATTGTCATAAATCTGAAAAAAAAAAAAAAAAGCCCTGATGGCTAATTTACAGAAATCACCATCAAAGGAGATGCTATTTGGACTGAGCATGATTAGAAAGCTTTTCAAGTCTGTTCATGGAACAGATTCTGGCTACTGAAGAAGTGCTGCTGTTTGCGGTTCCTAAACTAGGTATATTTGTTACCGAACCAGCAGAAGTAATATGCCACATCTTAAATAGATTTATGCTTAATTGTTTCATGATGTTTTAACTGATTTATACAAAGTATGCAAAATGAAATCATCCTCTAAACATCGAGCTTACAATACTGTATCATTCTGGACAAAATGTCCAGCACACAGCTGGATAAATACACCTTGCAATGTGTGAGCAACTGGTTCACGGGTTGGGCACAAAGAATTTCAGTGAATGGGGTGACATCAGACTGGGGATCTGTCACTAGTAGATTCTGCAGGTCTCCATCCTCAGCCCCTTGCTCTTCAACATCTTCATCAATGACTTGGACACAGGACTGGAAGACATACTGAGTGAGTTCACAGATGATACAAACTGGGAAGAACTGTTTACTCTCTCCAAGGAAGGAAGGCCCTGAAAAGAGACTAAGCTGCTAAACTGAAATGCCACTCAAGTAGCCCAGGTTTTACACATATAAAAAGGATGGATATTCTCCTTTGCAAAATTATGATGTATTAAAATGACTCACTAATGGTATAGAAAATGTAACCTCATTTTTTTCAAGTCTGCAGTTGATGAGACATGAACTCATCTGAGGTTAGCTCAGCTAGTTAGAGCAGAGTACTAACACCAAGGTTGTGCTTTCAACCACTGTATAGGCTATTCACTTAAGAGTTAGACTTGATCCTCGTGAGTCCTTTCCAACTCAGAGTATTCTGTGATGTAGCCAAATAACACATATAAGCAAAACAATTATGTTGCACTGTTAATCCATTACTTTAATTATTTCAACTGGATTAGCTTTTGATAACGAATGATAAGCAAGCCTGACCAAGAAAAAAATTGCATCTTGATGATATTTTGAAGATTTGGAATATTGTCTGGAAATACCATATTAAGAAGCTATGGGCAACTGAAACAATTAAGGAGACTAGAATTAAAGAAAATGTAACTAAGCAATTTAGAAATACTTTCTGACCTGCCTAAAGAAAAAGAAGAAACTAAGCAAGATGGTGATGAACAAAGTCTTTGATTTTTGGATTTAAGAGTCTGGAAACAATTGCACAAAAGCATAGTTCTCTGAATAAAGCATGTTGACAGGAGACTTGAACCTGTAATGTCTCATACACAGAAAGGCAGAAATAAAAATCTATAAATGCACTTCAGCATTTTTAGGCAACTGGCTTTTCAGCACAGGCAAACAGATTGCTTAGACAGTAACGGTTTTTAATTTGTAAAGATTTTATGTAGTCTATTCTTCTACCTGACCACACTCAAAAGATAATTTCAGTAGATTATCATGCATTTCTGATTTCCTGTTTGCCTATTCTTTTCTTTCTTCCTAGAAAATACCTGCTCTGATGAAGATATGCCAGCATAAAAACCTGAGATAGATTTAAGAATCAACTCAAAATCACATATTCTAAGGCAAGAAGAAACCTATGCAATGATTCATTTAATCCTGCATAAAGCAAGAGGCAAGCTGCCTTAAATTTCTGTCCATTTAAAGTGTAGCAACTGTGTTTGAATTCAATATCAGGAAAAAAAATACAATTACTAAAGAAATCCTTTGATTTTGAAATTTGCATTGGCAGACAATGCATAGTAACTCCTGGCAAGGAATTCTAATCAAACTGCATTTAGTTTATTCTCAATTTTTCTGATTTTGAATTCTAGTCATATTACTTTCAATAACTTTCATTGCTAAACAAGAGTCTTCCACTACATCATATCTCATTTGAAAATTGGAAAACACTGCATTTGTGATTTCTTTACATCCTAGACAACAAATAAAATTCTTTCCATTTCTTTAATCCATGTCCTAACTTTTCTTTACACCACAACTATCTCTTTGATATGAGGTTTAAACATCATATGGTAATACAATAAGCTAAGAGATGTTACATCAAGCGCAATCATCAGACTTCAACTCAGAACTGCTCTTTTCATTATTTTAGAAACAATTATTTCTTATTAGCACCTTATTTCATTAAGGTTTGCTCACATCTAAAATGATGTCTTGTATTCTGTTTTTACTGTTTACAAATATTTCATCTAAAGAAAATGTATTTTGATAGAAGAAAGCATACATACAATTAGGTATGAAACCTAGGATGGATGTAGCTCTCATCTTTTAATCAAAAGAATACATTTTCTGTGTCATATATAAGACATTTTTGTAGACTTGCCAAATTCAGAAGTTATTCTCCAACTCTTCAGATGCCAAAGCCTGTCTCAAAAACCTATTTTACCCCTCCCTTCTCTCATTTATCTTCTCCTTTTCTTCAAGCACTTTTTAAAAGAGCTTGTCAAATCTGTTTTATAGCTTAGATAGGGGAACAAAGGGCAAGAAACATCATTAAGTATCAATCTCCTGGTTTTAACAGGCTGGGTGCAGGGATATTAGAATCCAGAATCCAAAACCATGATCTAACCTAACGGTTATGACTTCCCCTTTTAATTTTTTTAATGGGGTCTAAAATATATACATGTTCGAATGGGGTGGGGGAGGTGAAAGTTAATCCTGGTTGCCATGTCACTCTACAAATCAAAAGCAAGCAATCCATTACAGATAGTTTTGAAGGCAACAGTACTACAGTGGTATTCCTGATGGATTTAGAAATTATGGTCTGTGCAACTTCACAGGCATTAAGCATGAAAATAAAACCATTAGATCTTCTCAACAAATGGAGTCACTATTGAAGGATATATTTTTTTCCTGCTCACAGTTGGGTTTTTATTTTTCCAAATTGGAAACACACCACATAGAGGAAGTAATAACATTGCAGTAAAGTATTCAAAGCCAAATTTTTATTCACGTTGATTATCTTTTACATTTTGAAGTATTGCCTTTGTACATCCATCTGTAAATGTTTATCAGATAGGCATTCAAACCCTTTCCTTCATTAAACCATTCTATGGGAACACTACCATACTTTTGCTATATCTTTGAGCAAAGGTGAAAAGAAATATGACATGGATGGGTTTTTTATTCACCTTCCAAATTCAAAATCTGTATTCCTTTTTCTAATCCCCACAACTCAGAAAAATACAGATATTTTTTAGTTTCAATTTTACCACTATAATATTAAGTGCACATGAAAAAAGCTTCTTCCAATCAGAATGTGAATGGTTTCAGGAGTATTTGAGTCTGACGTTCTCCACTTTAATGCTATTTAAATTATTTCATGTCCTCAGATAAAAAAATAAACCACCATCTTTATATGGCTGGTAGATGACAGACTGCAATTAAAAAAAAAAAAAAAAAAGTGTGATCTTTCCAATCACAAAGTTAATTTGTTTATGCTTCAAATTAGTGTCCATCAACACACCTCACGTCAAACAAATAAATTGTGATGAAGGAGTAAGTAGGAGGAGATACCTGATTGAGTCTTTCTTAGGGGAGAAAAGTCTTCTCTTCAGGCATTCATTCCAGATCTAAAGTGCACATCTTTATTATTTGACCAGTAATATTTTTTTACATTATTTGGAGTGTGATCCAGGCAAACATTTCTTCTCAGTAAAGTTTTCTAAACAAACCATTGTATCATCTCTACAAAGATATTTCCACGTACACATCAGTTTCTATTGTTTGTGCTCTGCTTTAACAGCTAAGTGAAAGAAAGCTACTTACAGACTTGGGCATGCAAGAAAGGATACCTAGCATCTTTCATCACATAGTGTAAATCCCATTAAGAAAAGACTTCCTAAAGATAGGGGAAGCTGTACCCTTTTTTGTCAAGTAATTTATTGAGTTTGCATTTGCAGAGAACCTTACACAGACGTTTCTGCAAAGGATCATTAAGTCAAATGTACAGTGAAGAAAAGGTGCATTTATAATTTAACAGCTGAAAAGTTACACGTAGTACTTTAAGTTGCCAGTCTATTTCTCATACATTTCCTGCAGGAGTTCATGTGTTCCCTCCCTTGTTTACAGGATACTAAACTCAATGTTCTTATAGAGAAATAGGTCACTACCTTTTTAACTGTCCCCTGTTATAAATTAGGCTTCATTCTTCAGGGTGAAAAGTGCTTGCAGCTGCCATGAATTTCATAGTTATTGCAAACATGACTATTACACACAACAGATTTTATCTAGCTGGTGGAGATACCCATAAGGATTCTGCAACAAGTGCCAGCTGTATTTCTTAAAAAATATGCATCACAACAAGTTACTGCAAAGTACTAATGGGAAAATGAGGGCAAGTAAGAGTCTAGATAAAATACAATTAAGCAGTGCAACAGATCAATTAAATTAAAAATTATTAATGGTCACTGTAGTCTCTTAGGAATAAATTCATTTAAATTAGCACACATAAGTGGCTCGACAATTGACTATCTTATGAGCATTGGCTGCAGATATTATATTCCTTGGATTTATTTCAATCAACAAGTTGTTACATAGTAAATCACATCTAAGCAAGAAAGAACCTAAATGTACCTCTCAATTTGCTTGATCACTTTCACAGAAAAATGCCATACCATGACAACTATTCATTTACGAAATTTATATCAGTCTGTAGTATCAATTGATAATACAATAATAATTGTTGATAATGTTGCTCTAAAACAGAAAAGAAAGATGAGGTGACGAAGCAAAAGAAAAGTAGATTCCTTAAATAAAATTTGCTTAATAGTTCAATCATTGCAATTTAAATGCAAGATAATCTCCACAAAGGGCTAAATCCATTTTGGGGAAAAATGGACCAACAATTAGCATAGCTAATTCTGCAACATACAGAAATAGGCAATGAATACTTCATAAATCATACACAGAAAATTTCTAAAGGCTTGAAAGAAATTATAGGCAGACATTATCATACATAATGGAACTCTTGTTGCCATGCTGATACATGAACCATTTCTCTCTGAAAATGCTATTTTACTTCCATTTTTTACAAGATTTTCTGACATAGTTTAAGATATAACATTTATTTCCTAATAATGTTTAAAGAAATTATTATTAAAAGCATTTATATATATACAGACATATATACAAGTATGAAACAGGATTTCCCATTATGAATTAAACACAACTGTAAGAGTAGCTATAAGAAATCAACAGTTTTACAAATCAGTTTAATTTCCCTGCATTGCAGTCACTTAAAGCCTCCAACCACTGCACATTGGCATGTAACATATGAAAGTTAAGTTGTATAAGCAACATGTTGGATTTCAAAAAAAAAGGTTCACTAAGTACTTGCTCTGATTTCTGTTAATGTGTAGCAGCACTGTAGAGCTCTTAAAACAGTGATCATTGAAGAAACATTAAATAATGAGCTTTGTCTTTGTATTTTTTGTTAGCACTGTTTTCTGTTCCATGTTTCTTTTTGCCCATTTTTTACTGTCACCTATACATGAAATAATGATTACTTTCTTTCATGTCGTCATCAGAAAAAGTTCATAATTATTCAAAATCTGTTTGTCTACGCAATTGTGTTAACTAAATAGCTCTGCTGAAGTACTTAAATAAGGTGACAAGATCATGTTGTCTGAACAGCACGCACCACACAAGGGCTTTCATTCAATAATTTAAGTTACACCAAGACATAGCTTTACTCAAGTAAGAGACATGATTCCACCTTAGAACAGGACTGCCCATTAACACTATTCATATGAAAATAGAAGCAAAAAAGTTTATCGCCTCTTTTTTAAGTATCACAAATTATCTCACAGTGTAACGTGGCAGAGAGGCGACTTTACAATGGAGGAAGCATAAAGGAGGGCTATATGCACAGGATTAACTGTGATTATCTTGCAAAGGTAAGTGCACTGAAGGTAAACAGGTAGATCCAAAGGAGGGAACTCTGTAAAAAGCAGTCAGCAGTAATGATGGTTGATACCAAATAGCACCAGTTCTTGGGTGGGTTTTTTAACATATTCCAAGGACTACTGAGGTCATATCTGCACCAAAATTACCATCCAGACTAACCTATTTACATCAGACCTGCTTGTGGTTTCAAGCTATGTATTACTTGTAGACATATCCACATTATTTAGAACATAGGAAACACACTCAGCACATGATACAAGTAACACTTATCCCACTCTTAATATTTGAATTGCTGCCATGGCTGTAGGCCTACAACACACATGGTTTCTACACAGGAACTTTTCTAACAATTGGATACCTGTAACAGAAAATTCTAGCCTTAAAACTGTTGTCTTCCTGGATCAGCTTCTTTAACTATAAATAGATGCAATGAAAATTATGTGAAGGGAAAATGTAGGAGAAAGGAGTAATTAGGATGTTTACTGTATTTATTGCTGAATTACTTTGACAAAACAAAATCTAAGAATTTTTTCCTCTAACTGCTCAGATTTTAATGCCAAAACTTTAAAAAAGCACAACTGCAGCCATTTTACCTCAGTCCATCTTTTAAAAACAAAAATTTTTAAAATTAGGAAATCAGCATTTCCTTGCTGGAAAGTACATTTTTATTAAATGTTTCCTGTCATATGCATATATAGGTAGGTATATATATATATATATATATATATATATATATATATATATATATATATATATATATATATATATATATATATATATATATATATATGGATCTTACCTTAAAGCCAGCTGTTAATCACCCTGGCAATAATTTACCCATTTATTAAACCCCAGTAAAATATTGTAGGAGTGGGCACAGGAGCATGAAGAACAATGTAGTGGAAAAGTGCTGAAGTTCTAGCATGGCAATGAAACTAACAGGCAAAATACTTTCTACAGCAGGAACTGGTACAGAACCCCAGATGTCCAGGAAATCAATGTACCAACACACAAAATTAAATTTTAAGTGTGTGTGTGTGTGTGTGTATATATATATATATATATATATATATATATATATATAATATATATATAAATACCAAGTTGCATTTGGAATGTTATATAGACACCCTTGAAAAATAATATGCATGTTACTTTTGTGGCTCTATGAAGGGTGCACAACTAACTGAGAACAGAAACAGGACAAAAGGGGGAAAATCTATTTCAGTTACACATATATAATTGCATTTAGTGAACTGAATTCTGCCAAGTCAATTGTACAGCATGTGACATAAACCAGTTTAAAATTAGGCCATGAGAATCCATCTGAGTTACGATATTTCCAAAATGTGAATACATATTAAGAGTCTTTATTGCACATAACATCATACTAGCTCCATAATACTTCGGTCCTGCTTTACAAATGAAAAATGCTTTAAAACTCTAACATGTTGCAACACTAAACAGGACCAGCAACTCAAGAGACAGCAAACTGAACAGATTAAATATATATTTTTAATAACTGTAAAACTTCACAGTGAAACAGAAATCCTACAAATAAAATAACTGCAAAAGTGCACACTTTATGTACCCAGTGACTTTTCAAAGGCTTATATTGTGGGGGTGAGCAGAAATTTAATAACTCTTGTGATACTATCATGTGTTACAGCACAAATAAGATACAGAACATTTGGAGGAGTGTAACAGCAGACAGCTATAACCAGAGTTGCTTATAAATACTATCTATAGATTAAATAAGCTCTATGAAAAAGGACACATGGTTTGAACTTAATTTTGTTATTGTTTTCCTTTCTCATCTTAATACACTTAGTTACTGTAAATTACTAATAATGAGGTATTAGCTGGCTGCATTTACAGTAGTCTGATCTCTCTCCACATCTGGCTGGACCTATGTGCATATCCTGTAAGCTTACTACTATGAGAGAAGATGATTGCTGACATGCACTCAAGGCTGAAGGTGTATTATGACCTTAGCTGAAAGGTACTGGAGGAATACAATGCATCCTCGAATAGAAAGGCAGGAACAGACCAGTACATGACAGCAGTATTTTGCACACCTGGAAGCAAAACACACATATGGATCACAAACTTCAACACTAACAGCTTCTAAAACTTTTAAATGTGCACACAGGGCCCTCTGAGCCATTGGGTTAGTGCATAAACTACGACAGCTTTTTCTGAAACTATATAATGCCTGAACTTTGACTTTTGAAAGCACTCAATACTTGCAAGATGATATCTGTCAGAATATGTCTGGTCCAAACATCCTGGAATGCAGAATTGAGCTACCCCAGTTTGCTTGAAATGGGGTAGCTTTGGCAAGAGAAGCATCTAGTCAAAGCAATGCATTTTTAATGAAGTTCTAATATACAGCTGGACAAGGGAATATCCAGGGTGAGTTATTATAAAATATGATACCAAACTAGAGCAGAAGAAGGAGTGAGAAAAAAAATATACTGAGACTGAAAATGTATGCAACAGATTTATGCAGATCAAGGCATTCCTTCTTTGCTAGCTCAGTGGCCTGGCACATGATGTGAGCAGCATAATAATAATTTTATATATATGGTAAATATCTACCATCTGTTTTCTAACGCACAAACTGTAAAATGCAGTATAAAACAATTAAAATCAACAAAGTTCAGGGTACAGAAAGCTTTAATTCACAAAAATGGCAGATGTTATATTTGAGTGACCAAAGACCAAAAATATGAGTGAGAGCAAGTACAATTCAGATTTTAAAAGTACAACTCAATCCATGTGCCAGAGGGTTACTTGGCATGATTGTCATATTCCTAGTGAGACAGAGAAGAAGAAAAACAAAAAGAAAAGAAAAATAAAATTATTTTTTTATTTTAAAACTTTATTATTTTTATTTTTAAATTATTATCTTAAAACTTTAATTAAGTCACAAGCTAACAAAATTCAATAACTCTTTCTAATGGATTTCAATAGGTCTTTCCAAGTTCAAGTTAAGAAATTCATAAAAATTTACACTGTATTGATATGAAAGCACAGATTTTTTCCAGAGTTTTAGGCTTGCATACAGAGGCATTCATATCTCACTTTCTTACAAATATCCCTGAAGTACATATGTTCTGCAAAGTCTACGGCTTTTCATTCTTCGGGCAGCACAAGTAGCACACTTGTAAGGACAACACAGTAAACCATTTATATGTTGTCTTTTCTGTTGTTGTTTAATTGTTTAATGTAGCCTTCCCCCTGAATGCTTTCCAACTGCAGACCTCTTCAGTGAATCATGAGTCTAACAGCTTCTTTCAGCTACAGCTAGTGCTGATCTCATTCTCCCTTCAAAGTTTTCCTGTTGCTTCTGGTGTTGCTACTGCCTATTTATTTTTCACTTTTTGAACTCCTTCATTGCTACTCCAGCTCTACTCTACATTCCAACTCCAACAAAGCAAATAGAACAGGTTTTCCCTCATTTTGGGCCTGTTCCTCAGAATCCTCATCACCAGATGTTACGATGGAGAGAGCAGTTCAGATACTAAAAACCGCAAACTGCCACAAGCAGTGAAAACAAACGTGTTTCTGCACTTGAATGCACGCATGCATGGCATCTCCTATCATTAAGGAGATTATCATCAAAATCTTTACTATCCAGATGGGAACTGAAGCACTGCGAGATTAAAGCATTTCTCCAGGATGATGCCATTTAGTTGTGAATAACCAGGAATCAAAAATGTTCCTGTCAACAGTTCACATCCTTATCATGCTACATTAACTGTCTTCCTTAAATCATGCAACTTCTTTATGCAGGAAATTAGGTCAATCACAAATATACTCTGTGCTGGGTTTGGCTGTGATTTTCTTCACAGTGGCTGGTATGGGGCTGTGTTTTGGATTTGTGCTGAACACAAAGTTGACAATGCAGAGACATTTCTGCTGTGCAGGGCTTTCACAGAGCCTAGGAATTTTCTGCTTTCAGTACTGCCACACTGGCAAGGAAGTTGGGGGGGGCATAGGAGGCTGGGAGGAGACACAGCCCGGTCAGGTGTCCCCAGCTGACCAAAGGGATATTCCAGACCATATGGGATCATGCTTAGTGTATAAAGTGGGAGGGAAGAAGGAGGGAACGTCTGGAATGATGTTTTTTGTACTCTCAAGTCACCATTACACACGATGGGGCCCTGCTCTCTTGAAGATCGCTGAACACCTGCCTGCCCCTGGGAAGCAGTGAATGAATGTTCTGCTTTGCTTCCATGGATTGAGCTTTTCCTACTAAACTGTCTTTATCTCAACGCGAGTTTCATAGCTTCTACCCTCCCAATTCTCCCCCCAGTACTGCTGGTGGTGGACTGAGCGAGTGGATGGATGGGCCTTGGCTGCTGCCTGGGGTTAAACCATGAGAACTTTATACTCTAAAGAATTATACTTATAAATTATTTCTTCTTCATACAAATACTGAGGTTTGTACATCTCAAACATCAAAAAATGAAACAGTTATCAAAGCAAGAAAGTTTAATCAGACTGCTTGAAAATCATGTTTTTGCTTTTATTATAACTCACGATTATTTCCTGACTGAAAAAAAATTTGAGAAAAAATGTTTTTATGAAAAACCATAACTATTTTATGAAGATTCAGAAGCTTTCACATGAATAGCATTCCCGCCATATCAGTACCTAATACTGCAAACTTTTCTACAAAATCAGATAACAAAATCAAGCCCTGTCTTTTATCAAGGGAAAAGGAGAAGGTAAAAGCCTAGGAGGTCTGAAGAACAAAGATTATCAAAAAATAATAGGAGTATGAGACCTAAAGCAATGCTGATTCTTTACAAAAGTATAAAGATAATACTTCCCAAGGACACTGAAGTGGAGAATTGTGCTTAGCACAAAACATTTTAATGAAAGCGAGAAGGACACAGACAGTTCAATCCGCACATATCCAAAGAGAGCCTGCAGCCTGCCAGAATAGCCAAGCCTAAAGATATCCTGTCTAAGGAAGATCCATTATCTTCACTCAGGGAAAAGCTTAAATCTTTAAGGACCAATGAAAATGTATTTGTCTTCATTCAGTGGTTTGTTATTTCCAGAAGGCAAGGCAGCTGGGGAGGAAACTGGTTGTTTTAATTTGGTCTGAAAGAATTCAGCAAGACTTTTCATTGAAATTTGTGCTTCCTTTTGGTTTCAGCTATGATGGAAATGATGTTAGGAAATCCTTGGTGGACAGCCTAGTGTTTGTGGTTTGAGTCTCGTCTGGAGGCAGGGATCTGAAAGAAACACAAAACTGAAATGTAACAGACAAAACCTGATTTTTTCCAAAGATGCAGGAACAACAAGCCAAGTCCATCCAGCATCCTGTCTCTGACAGTGGTCAGTAGCAGATGGAAATGTAAGAACAGAAGCAGCATACAAAAGTAGTTCTCTAGAATATTTTCGTTTGATTCACATGATTTGTGGTTTCCAGACTTTCTGAGCCACAGGCAACAGTCTTCATAGATTTTTTTTTCATAAACATATCTAATAAATTTTTGAACCCTTTAATATATCCAAAATCCTTGGACAATAAGCTTTTACAGCTTTACATTGTACTGTGTGAAGTATCACTTTTTGCTTGCTGTGAACCTGTCACAGTTACTATTTCATCCCCTCCAGGTCCTATATAAAAGACAATAAGGCCTGTTCTCTGATCAAATATCTATGAAACTTGTGCTTTTCTACAGTTCTACAATCTTCAGATTCTTGGAAGACTGGAGTTTTTTTAGCGTATGTAGTAAAAAACAAACAGGCAAACTAGAAGGAGGAAGGCAGAAGAACACAACTGCTGATTTTATCTGAATGTTTCATCCACAGATCTACATTAGCATGCAGTTATTCATCCTGAAAAAGAAGCTGCATTCATTTCTCACATCACACACTGTTAATCTTCTGTAACTCTCTACAAACTCTAAACTACATTTTCATAATCAAATTTTCCACTACAGCTGGCTTTCTCACACTTTCCTCTGGCAGCAACTCTTTGAGGGGAGAGAAAAACAGAATCAGAAAAAAAAAGTGAGGGGGATTATAAGAAGAAAGGTATTCCTTTTGTAGGTGAACAAATGAAGAAGTCCTGCTACAGGGTTAATCACATCATCATTCTTTGCCAGAAGAGCAGTCTGTTACCTCTACCTAAAAGGATGGTTGCAAGCATACATCTCATAAGAAAGTATTATATATGCAAGTTAACTGTGACTAAGGTCCAGTTAGCACTTGTCAAACTTTTAGAGTAGTTTTTAAACTGTTAATTTGTTGAGGTACTTTATGTGGAAATGTGTATTAGAGAAGATTATAGTAAGATCAGACCTTTTTTTCTTTTTATCTATGAGTTCCTTGTTCAGTCCACTGTACCTGCACAAGAGAGACAATGGCAGAAAAATAAAAACCACTGATCATGAAAGACGGGAATTTGAGACTTCTTCTTTCAGCAGTGGTGCCAATTTATTGCTGGCTGTGAGAAATCATTGAACAATGGCTGCTGACTCCTGATGGGCTGAGGTACCTGACCAACATTTCTTTTCCATCTAGGCTGCACGATGTCTGGAGTAGACCTTTTTTTGTTCATTAATATAAACAACCAAAGGACACAATGGAATCCAAACCACATTTTGCTGGGTAT
The DNA here is from genome assembly GCA_032173965.1 of Sitta carolinensis. NCBI lineage: Eukaryota > Metazoa > Chordata > Aves > Passeriformes > Sittidae > Sitta > Sitta carolinensis. Next base: position 30,675,514 of record CM063285.1, read on the forward strand.
GATCAGCAAATATTGGAATCCTTAAACTCTGTGATACATTTCAGTCTTGTAATTTTCTGAACACGCAGCTCCAGGAGACCGCTAGAGGGCCCACAATTAAAGTTTTATTCTCCACTTTGCACTGCACATAAACAGTGAATGGGAACTTTCAATGGATATGCCACAGGCTAATGAAGATAGCAATAAACGATTTTCACAAAAGTCAGCCTCCAGGAAATGTAGTGCTTAAATGCTAAGACCCAGATTAGCTAAAAACCTGATCAGAACATGTTACTTTGTTGAGCCAAAACCATTTTGCTGAAACGTTTCAGGCTCAGCATCATTCTGAGTCATCTTCCACAGGACTCAAAATGAAGTATCAGCAGCCCACCGGAGATGAACTAAATGTTAGTGCTTCACGACTTCAAAAGCCAAGGACAATAGCACAGCTGGACTGCCACATGGCCAAGGAAAATGGAATCTTGGTGTCCATGGTTCCATGTGCTCAGACCCACCTTTATGAGTTTCTGCTGCAAAATTTGAAAAGTGATACAGTGGTCTACCTCTTAATGGACCCACTTGGTAGCTCCAGGGTCTAGCACAACTTTCCTCCTTATTTATTATTCAGAGGAAGTTTGGATTTTATATATAGATGATTATATATGCATATCCCCCCTAAAATTTGGATAAAATAAAAATATTGAGGGGAAAAAAAAACGATTTGGAAGACAGAAATACTGATTCTCAAAATACTGATTCTTTACTAGCAGTGTTATTATTATGCAATAAAATAAATTTAAAGAAGCTAGAAACAGTTAAAATCCCTCATCTTTTTCCATCTTCTTTCTTCCCTCCCTTTTATCTGTCCAGGTTTCTGCACTCAATCAACCTGTTAGGTTTACATATTTCTTCAGTTATGCACAAAATACCCTGTGTCTAAACCCCACTATTAAGCAGGCAAGAGAAGTGACAAGAAATATATTGTCCATAATGTACCAACATGAGGAAAATGTTTTCCTCCAAAGTTGTCACCATGTTGTATACAGAAGCATAGTTGTCTCTTTTCAAAGCTTAGTGGTTGGTCACCATCACCATTATTATTCAAAAAAATAGTGAGAATCACAGAAGTTAGTAAGAAAAAGAAGCAATCCATCCCCTTCCTCTTCTTCCCTGTGAGAATCACAGTTTCTGTAAGATACCTCACAGATGCTGTTGTGTGGGAAAATTACAATTGATATGAATTTTTTTTGAAAAACAGAATTAGACAGTCTTGTATAATATTATCCTCTCCCTATGGGTTTTAGTCAGAATGAAATATGAGATTCTCTCATCATCCTTGATTCTAACTTTCCTTTCATGAGAAAGAACAAATTATCTCAGTCACAGCAGCAAAGCCAATGCTGACAAGTATAGTAAATTGTTGTGAGGAAGTAAGGTGTACTGCTGTGGCCATGCACCTGGAATGAACAATATGAACATAAAGCATTTCTCTAGGGAAATCATAAAGGTTTGTCTGAATACGTTTCAGGAAAATAAAAGTGAATCCCTGGTTACAGACAGAGTTTTCTGTAGCTGAACAGCCAGCTACTTACAATAGCAGCTTTAAAAAGCAATTTAACAACAGCCAGGCTGGCTCCAAAACTGCCTTTTCAAAGTGCAACACAAATCAGTTTCAGCTGGCTGAGCATCTTTCCCACCAGGGCTACAGTACCTCGGATTCACACTCCTGTATAACATCATCCAGTAATTAAAAGAACATCAGTAAGCTCTGGCTTTTCAAAGGTCTGAAAGACATGCAATGCATACAAGTGTTTTCTCTTTATGCCAGAATCAAGATTTGAATTCCCTGAAGTCAGAAGCAGCAACAATCCCTAGAAAGTCTTCTGACAAAGTCAGTAGATGTTCCTGTCATTCACTTCAACACCATCAGGATTCTGTATTTTATGTTTGGCATTTAAAGACTACCACCTTGCATCGGTCGGCCAGAATGAAAGACTGCCAGGCCTCACTTGAACACTGCTCTAAAGTCAGCTGTAACGAGTCACAGAAGGAAGAGGGAAGCTTCCGCTAGCGGGAAGCCAGATCGAGAGCATTCAGCTCACAAATTGAAGCCATGAGTTCATATTCTCCAGCATTTGCCAAAACCAAATTTTGAACTTTGCTATTATCGCATCTGGGTTTAGTTCCATATTGCTCACTACTGAAGCAAAGTTGTCTTAAAGTCAGGTTTACAGAAAAGGTTCTGTGCATACCCAAGATAAATACTATGCCCTAGGGAGCAAACACCAAGAGCACAGGGACTAGCCAGAGGGAAGAAAAGTGAGGGAGGGAAGAAAAGGGAGGAAGGGAAGAAAAGGGAGGAAGGGATGGACAGATGGACGGACGGAAGAAAAGGGAGGGAGTCATACAGGGTGAAAAGAAACTAAGATTCTATAATCAAACAGATGAATACCAAAAGTCAAGTGAGGAAAAGAAATTGGTTGGTAGGAGCAAAGACATGCGTGAGATAAAGTAGTTACTGGGATACAAGGAAATTTAAGGGTTTGAAAGGAAAAGGAAGGGACAAAAATGGGTGAGAACTAGAATAAAAAGAGGCAGAAATTTTAATAAAAAAACCAAGAGCTTCTCATTGGAGTTCACAGGACATGAATGATTGCAGTAATATTCCTATTGAAATGTATTCCTGTTTATTCAAAGGTAGAGAGCACTCTTCTACTTCTTGCCTGTCTTCTGCAAATAAGCAGTCAAAATAAATGATTTTTCTAAATGGAGAAAGTAAAATTTTAATAAAGTCTGTGAATGTCATCGTGGAATAAAGCAGCCACTTTTATACTTAGGGCTTTAAAAAGAGCAAAACTATGTTTATCATCAGCAAATCAACTATAAATACCATTTTTTGTATTGTATAAATACAAGCTTTTTAAAGGCCCTGCATTAAAAAAAATTCTTAAAAAATAAAAATCAATCTAGGCTTAGTTAGGCAATCATTATTAATTATGGAAATCTACTGCACTGATGTATGGCATGATTTGGAGAACAAGAAAGAAGATTAGGGAACTTTATTTCAGCCAGAATATTCAAGATTTTGGAAAAACAACAAATAAAGAATTCCGACAAGCTAAACCACAACATGTCAGGGGTGAAAAGTGCCTCTTTTCACAATAGAAAGAAGTACCTACAATCTAGCAAGATTTCAATGATAAAAGGCAGTTCCTTATATATACAAGGAACAATCCCCTCAACCAAAGGTAGCCGCTAAACACCTGTTTGAAGTAGAACTGGAGATCATCGAAGGTTAGAAAAATAGGACTAATACTTCTCAACAATTTTAAGAACACAGTCAACTAGCAACTTCACTTTTGTGTTCAGAGACATCTGATTTTAAAACACTAATGATTTAATGCCTCACAGCCAAAAAAAAAAAAAAAAAAAAAAAAGATCCAGAGAGGTCGTGTTTCAAAGACATTCATAACTGCAGCATCAGCATAAAAATGAATGATGACAAACATAACGATGAAAAATTTTTCTTGTGGTATAATAATTGGCAAACTTGCGCAGCCAAGGAAAATAGCACGATTATCACAGGAAGATTCCTGGAGAAATGAAAAATACATGTGAGTGTTGCTCTCCAAGAGACACCAAACATGCATAAAAAACAGTGGCCTATGTGAGTGTTAACTTTCTGCATCATTTGGGGTCATGAAAGGTTTCACATGACTGCACTGAAAAATTCTTAATTTATCTACAAAGTAAGCTCAGGAGCAAAGCTGCACAAATAGTTCTGCCCAGTAGGCTGAGACGAAAAATCACTTCAAAACAACTACCCAGAGAAAGTGAAGTGAGAGTGTAATAATGCTCTATATGCCTTGCCCTAGGTCTGGGCAATTTGCTTTGTATCCAGCTGGAGGGTCAACCTGCACAGTAGGATATACTGCACAAAGGCTGTTTTCCAAATCCGTGGCACATGCCACAGGTGGAGCATGTACTGGAGGATTAGATTCAACAAAGCACTTGGCAGTCTGCAGAAAAGATGCAAAAACTCCCGATCAGGAGCTTCTTGATAAATAATCATTGTGGAATATGACCCAAAAACTCCATCTAGCACTGTCAGACTACAGTTAAAACAAATAAGACAGAAGTGGGGGGAGTCCAAAATCCCACATCTATCTGAAACTTAGTTAGCAATCTTCATAAATTTTGTACACAGAAGCCTGAATTCTAGGGGCCATGATATCTAGATGTATTTTAGCGAAGTGTCACAAGTATTCCACTTTTCCTTTAGTTTTGCTCTTTTTGTCCCTATATGAAAAGGTCACTTCCAACCCATTCAGCTTTCAGCTGAAGTGAAACAGTTGCCTGTTCAGTTCTAGATGTTTGGCTGATTTTAAAAAGTGTGTATAACCTGACATTCTCCAAATATACAAAATGTCTGCTTTATGAATCAATACCAGAATGTTAGCAGGTAAAAACTTCTAGCAGTTCTGTAGAAACTACTCAGTGAGCCTCTTTCATACCTTTGAACAATGCCAGCCCTCATTTTTATCCGTTCTGAAGAGACCACCATTATTTGTGATTAATTGTGTCCAGCCTGGTACACCATTATGCCTGATAGACAACGTGTGACAAGGAAGTGAACCCGCTGAAGGCAAATGACAGCCCTCATGACAGACTGCTGTCACAGATAAAACATCTGAGCACGGATTGATAAGAGAAGCCAAGCAAACCAAGTTTTATGAGTCACAGCTTGTCACTGACCTAACCAGTGCAAAACAGAGTTCATTTATCAGCATCCCTGAAAAAGCAGATTCTCCAGTAAGCAATCTCATAGCAGTAACCCAGCTTTAGCAAAATTCCAGGCAAGTTAAGAGGAGAAACTGTGAAAGAAATGTGACTTCTTATTCAATTATTAAGTTGTTTGATGTCATTTAACCACTCATTCTGTATGCACTGAAATGGAAACATTTATTTTTTAAGTACTATTTTCTACCCTTTCTCTTTTTAGATCACATCAACAGACATTTTTGTTCATCTCTCGGAACAGCAATATGGTGCTATTTTTCTGCTAAAAAGTTCACAATATGGAGAAGCATCAGGAACAATTAGCAAAAAATGCTGATGTGAACTCAGCAGAAGGTCCATATAGACTCTCCAAGGAAATATCTGGAAGCACAAGAAAAAAAGCAGCCACAAATCCCTCTGTCATTTTATGTACTTCTGACAGTACGCAATAATTTATGGAAAAACTGTGCCTATTGAAAAGTCTGTCAAGAGAGCTTCAAAGTAAGTGGGCTTTTTTTCCACTCAGTATTTCCATTATTTACATAAGCTTTTGCCACCTTGCAGCAAAATCTCCTGTGATGGGCTACATCTGTTGCTGCATGTTGCATGCTGCCTTCCTCCTTCCTTTTCCCCCTGCCTACTCAGGAATCACAAGCCAATATTCACTACTCTGTCCCCAGCCTTCTGCTCACCTGAAACACAAGAACACCAGGCAGTAGGCAGAGTGTGATAATATGCACCCTCTGCTAAAGCAAATGGACTTACATTAAGACAGTCTAATCAGCAGAATGTATTTCTTGGCAGAAGGCATTCTTTTTAACAGTTTGTAGCAAAGCCAGTTCCTGCAGGTCTTCCTGTTCTGTAACTTTCATTCAACACTGAAGGGGACTAGATACATTTATATTTAAACAACCAAATATCCCAGTTTGCAAAGTATGCTTAATAAATATGCATTAGGACAGGTCAGAAAGTAGATAAAAATTGTCAATGAATCAGCTGAATTTCTTAGAACTTTGATATATTTTCTGCCAGAGTTCATCACTTAAGAGCTTGCTTGCTCCACCACCAAATACTGCAATTTTTGAATAAGATAATACTAATTGGGAAATAAAAGAATTAGAATTCTTATTATTAAAATTAGAATTAGAATGCCAGTAGAATATGGCCATTTATATTAGAATAGAAGTATTAGAATATGGCCCCAAATGCAACATTAGAGCATCAAATTTGCTGGTTTATGTGTGTAGGAATTCTATATGCACAGATCTGGGTTTTTTATGATGACTGGAAATTTTTGAAGACTTTTGAAAACTCAGGATAACAGACCTGCTAAGTAAATTGCTAAGCAGTACAAATACAGCAATTAAGATCTAGCTGGCTCTGACAAAGGCCTAAAATGAACAGTCTGGATCTGCTGGATTACCTCTTCCCCTTCAGAAGGCCTACTGTCTATTCCTTTTAGAAAAAAATCACAGATGCCTTAAAAATTGAATGGCCCACAACAAGCAGGCCTCATTCCAACTGCATATATCTGTATATTAACCAGGGAGGACATCTGGAGGCAACCAGAGGGAAACTCTGAGAATGCCACCAGCTAAAATTTTGAAACCTTATTTTGCTATGGTATTAAGTAATTTCTACAAACAACAAGCTCACATTTGGTCTTATGGTAAACCTGTCAATTAAATGGATGAACAGCTGCAGGATTCAAAAATCGTCAACTACAGTGCAGTTGCTGCATAACTCCTGTGCAATCTTCCAGCTACTTCATAAAGTGTATAAGCTTAACCAAGTTAACTAGCAAGAAAATCAGACTATTCCCAAGAACCAAAGAATGGAATTAGCTCAGATTTTTTGTGAAAAATCATTCTAATGGTTTATTAAAAGAAATAGATCAGTCTTCTGCGCAGTTACCAGGGAATCTGCAAACTACACCTAGAGGTCAACTACAAATCATTTCAGATACAGTTCTAATTAAAACATTCATATTCAGTTTGCTAACATCCAAAAGCATAGAAACACAAAGTCATACTTTATTTACACTGCCTTTAACACTGGTGTACCCTCTGCTCTTTTGTTAGGTGCAAAACTACATATTACTTACGGAGGGACCTATAGCCAGATTTTATAGGGAAAAGATAGAAGGCTTAAAATGGTTATAATTTCCTCTACTTTCCTCTCATAGGGTAATACTACAGTCACAAAGTCCTCTTGTCCAGCTATATCTCAGCTACATTCAACCCTAAGCTGCTAGAATCATGACTAAGAGAAACAAAACTTTCAGCTCAGACGGTAGAAAGTTATTCTTTCAAACACAAAGATGTCCAGTCTTGCTGCAGATGCTTGGCACACATAAGCATGTATCAGGATCCCCAGATATTTTGGATTCACAGTCCACAGCTTATGACACTGTTCCTCATCTCCCCAAAAGCACACATATATGCATAGGGTTTATATTCTACTATTATTGTTGTTGCTATTGTTATTATCACTGTTGTTGCTATTATTGTTATTGTTTGGAGGGGTTCAGTTAGGTTATTTTTTCAGTTCATTCTCCAGTGATTGAAACTGGAGAAGTTATGGCCCCTAATCAAAATTTCTGCCTCATTCTTATGACCTCTCTAAACACTCAAAGGGTGTGTGACATAGTGCTGCCAAAGTACAGCAAGACCCTATCACACCAGCGATTACCAAATATTACAGTAATAAGACTATGATGAACTGGGTTTTCCTTCTTTTTTTTTACATCTGTAAGAAGTACTGCCCTATATTTTAAATTTTCAGTATTAGAAAACACTACCCCAGCTACAAAGCACATGGCTGTGAAGATATTAGTATTTCAGTATCTATCCAGGATACAAAAGTAATTTCAAAATTACAATTAAGGCTTTGAAGAGTATCCAATTAGCGTGGGAAAAGTCATTTGAACAAATGTAGAGCCTCTTTGTCTAAACGGAATTAATCTAACACCATTGAAAGTCTCAAATTTTGAAGCTTTGCTATCTATGTGAACACCAATATTTTTCAAAATATTTTATGTTGTCAGCACCATCTTCACCAATTACTGGCTTATGGCTACCTCAGGCTACCTGAGGAGTAGGAGGAAATACACCTAATTAGTTGACCGACAGTGGCAGATAATCAGCAGATGACATCTGTCACATGGGAGATAGGAAAGACGTCTTAATACTGGATACTGTCCAAGTAAGGGGGATCTTTAAGATGGACATTAGATGGCTTGTTCCACTATCCTTAGATCCTTCCCACATACATCCATAATCTTGTTGCAGTCAAAGAGCAGACTCCAAAGGTTGTTAAAGTTGGGAAGGTAAAATAAAGTCTATGAACAGCAGGCTATATTCTTTAAGGCAATACAAGCAGGAGTTAAAACTAGTGTTTTACAAATGGCAGGTTCAGGCCCTGACCAAGACTTTTCAAACTGGACAAGTTTGTGACTGACTTAGTTGTGCTGAGGAACCATTACTTAAAGGTGCAATATTAATGTAGTCAGTTGGACAATTCATAGAGTTACTGCCCATCACTATGAACTAAATGACCTCTAGTGAGCTAAGAATATATCAAAAAAGCAGCAATATCCTGCTCTAGAAACACAATGATCATATCAGCTATGAAAATTCTTATCTAAGCAGATTCTGCAATATGTATTATTTCTTCTCTGTTATAATTTATACCAGTCCAAAAGCCATGTAAGCTTGCCTTTCAGAGGTCCAACTTTCAAGGTTGTATTTTGACACACAACATATACTGAGTTATCCAGAAGTTACTTTGCTACTATTTGGCAACTCACGTTAGGATATTAAAAGGTACTTTACAAAGGAAAGGTTTTGTCCATTCTTCATTCAGTCAGAATTGGATAGAAATTCACAATTCTAGATTTGCATTCTCCCTGCTTCGTAAGTACTGGACATGGATAAAAACAAAACAATTCCCTTTTTAAGAGATCACCTGTGAACAGGCACAAAAATTACACATATTAAAATTGGAATGACCCATAATTTTCCCTCTAGACGATAACCACCTAATTAGTTTGTAAGTGCTGCTAATAGTTGCTCTGTCAGACGCTACGTTAAAAACAGCATGCCTACTTTAACTATTATGGTAAAAAAATATATATTTAAGAAATCAGCATAAAGTCATTAGTACACATGATTTCTGATTAATGCCAATACAGTCTGAGACAAAGTTTCAAACACTTCAAATAATTTCAAGCTCCTCCTTAATAAACTATGTGGTATCTGTGTTTATTCCTCACTGACATTTCTTTACACATATATGCAGTGGCCCACTTTCAAACACACCTAATAATAGGGTTGAAACTCTGCTCCTCAGAATGTTTTCTGAAGCTGTTAACTCCACACCAACTGCTTTTTAATAGTGCCTACTGTATAACTTTTACAACTACATTCATTCTGGACATGGATGTCTCTAAATGAAACATTTGTTTCAAGGTAAGGTGCTGAGATTGAGTACTGTGACTGAATTTCTTCCCATTTTTCCAGTTTCTCATATAATTAAACCTTTCAGTTCTGAGTTTGAAATTAACAGGAGTTCTTTCCTTGCATTTAATTCAACTGGAGGAAAAAAGGTACTGATGACACAAATTCCATGGCTTTCCAAGATGGTATCCTGTCAGCACAGAATGAGCAAAAGTGTACTGGAAATGGTTTAAGACAATTCTGAGGAGCAAACCAGCCCTGATCTACAGTCAGGACAGCATAACTGTAACTTGAAAGCCACCTTCCACCTCTCCAAATCTGTTCCTATCTGCAGTGAATGTTACTTGGCTAGTCAAGCTGAGCTGAACAGGATAAACAGTATGATTATAATTTCCACATCAGGCAGTGCTTCACAAGACCAAAGATAACCCTCTCAACAATTACCAAAAACAAATCTGAGTTTGTGTTCAGAACTAGATTTACACAGTGAGGAATTTTAGCAGAGAAACCATTAGACTACTGCACAACATTGGAGAAAAAAATAATAGATATGAGTAATTGTCGCACTGTGGGCTGCAATCTCAGGTCCAGTCTGGCTGGGCTGAGAGTGTCTAAGTAAGCTGGGATGGGTCCAATGTAGTAGCCAAAGATATATTCTAATGCATCAGAGTGGCCATGCGGTCAGAAGGCAGCATCCAAAAACCACATGACCTGAGAGCTGCCTCCAGAGACCACATGGTCTGAGGACTAGCTTCCAAAAGGCGCTGGGGCATGGTTAACCTAACAATACATAGGTTACCTGAGAACAGGTATCCAGTCCCGTACTCAGGACAGGAACCTGACCATATATGTCTTGAACCAACAGAGAGGTGGAACCAGAAACATGACCCACCCCTGGGTAATCTTCTTTAAGTACCCCACTTCCCACAGCCTCAGGTTAATGGTGTCTGAGAAAGGAGCCCAGGCCAAGCCAAGATCTATCCCATCTAATTCCGTTCCCACAAGTAGTAGTTGCATTGACTTACAAATAAAACTGAGATACACCAGTATATCATAAAAACAGAATTACAGATACTGTATTCTTCCCCTCACACCACTGTTGTCAGTGAGGCCTACTGAGCTGCTTTGCACAGTGGTCAAGTTAATTTTCCTCATAGTACCTTGTACATGGGTATGTTTTGGATTTTTTTGTGAAAACAGCCTTGATAACACAAGGTTATTTTTGTTATTGCTGAGTGTAGAGGACCAAACGGAAAAATAATTCAGCCCTGGAACGGAAAAATTCAATCTGGGAGAGACACTCCCCTGAGCCCAAAGGGGGAAGGGCCGTCTGCCATAAGGTCTCTGTAAGCATGAGTTCATATGTTGAACCTTACTGGTTGTTGTATTTGTTGCCACTCAAAGTGGCTTGGTTCAGCCCTGGTCGAACCCCTGTTGCCTTATATGTACCTCCCCTAGAATGTTCTCCCCTTCCCTGAGCCCCGTTGGTCCCAGTTTGCCCAGTACCCCACCCCTTTCTCTGCCCCTGCTAACCCTTTGGTCAGCCAGCTGGCTGCCCCTCCTCTGCACCAGTCTTACCTGCCCCCATTGGCCCTTGACCCTCAGGTACACCCCCACATTCCCATATAAAACCCCATGTGCTTCCCTCCCTCTTTTGTCTTCTTCCCTGGATTTCCACATGGCCAATAAAGTGCTCTTGGATTTCTATATTGAGACCCGTCCTTTCTGCCTTTATCGTTGGCCACCTTAAATGCGTCTGTTGAATTCTGCACCTGCGGGTCGCTCGCAAGGCTCACTGAAGCTGGCAGAGCTTCAGCTGAGTAGGGTGTACACCAAGCTAAGGTCTCTTCTGCTCCTCACACACCCCACCAGCAAGGAGGCTGTAGGTACACAAGTAGTTACGAGGGGACACAGCAGGGACAGGTGATCCCAGCTGACCAAAGGGATATTCCAGACCATATGGCAATTGTGCTCAGTGTATAAAACTGGGGGAAGTACGAGAAAGGGGGCACGTTTGGAGTGACGGTGTTTGGCTTCCAAGGTAAGGGTTGTATGTGATGGGGCCCTGCTCTCCTGAGGATGGCTGAATGCCTGCCTGCCTATGGGAAACAGTGAATTCATTCCTTGTTTTAGTTCTTTCGTGCACGTGGCTTTTGTTTTCCCTATTAAACTGTATTTATCTCAACCACTACTTTTCCTCACTTTTTTCCTTCAAGTTCTCTCCCCCATCCCAATGGGAGGTAGAGAGTGGCTGTGTGGTGCTTAGTTGCTGGCTGGGGTTAAACCACACCATCTACATAAACGAAACAGCATATATTTTTAGGGAAACTATAGTAAAAAACTGTCTTTAACAAAGGCTATTGATCACAGACATAGGGGGCCATTCCCTCCTATTGGGATCTTCTGGAAGTTTAGTGTCTCAAACCAGCAAAATCAGTCATGACAATGAGGATGTGCTCATGCTAATTATCCATAAGGAGCAGAAATCAATCTTCTCTAAAGGAAATGTGCATGTATCCACCATTTGTGCCTTTGAAAAATGCCTATTTTCATGTAGACAGAAGCCAGAGGATTTGAAAGTCATAATAACCAGAAAAAATCACAATGGTCATGAGAGGGAATAAAAAAGGATGAGATTACATTAGAAGGATTATAGTTTTTAGCAGTGATGCCTTGTCAAGTGAGTATGTCATATCATATATCCTATTGGGGATTTTAAATGGGGTGTCACTTTCCTTTGGGTTTTAATTGCCAAGAGCAAGAAAAGAGAGCTGGATTATATATTGCTTGTAATAATATTGACAAAGACAGTAAGTTGTAAAAAGAATGAGAGCAAGCTCAGCAAAAGACAATGTTTAAGATATGGAAAAGTGTGAAAAAGCACAGGGAAATATATGCAACATCCAAATAGACAAATACATTAGAAACACACAGTTAAAATGACTATTGAATCTTGAACAGTTAGAAAAACACAACACTGGATGCCCTTCAGAACAGGATACATCCTTCAGTAAGAAATTCCCACCTTCAACAGTCAAAAGGACAAAGCAGTGATATGCCTTCCTGATCATAAACACCATAGATTTTCTGAATCCAGTGCAATTAAAGGCTTAAATACTATTCCCACTGAAGTTAACAGGAATCTGTAACATCTAACACCTAGTTAATAGCTAGCACTGCCAATCACGATTAGCCCTTAAAAAAAGAATTTCTCTAATACAATGTGTTTAACCACACTGTTACTCTAGTTACTCTCACAAGAGGAAAAGGGCCTGCTATTCCCCCATTAGCTTTTCTCACATAATCTCAATCATAAAGTTACCCAGACAATGCCTAAAAGAGAAAAAAAGAAAAAAAAAAAAAAAGAGAGTAAAAACTGAAGTTCAGCCAACAACAACAACAACAAAAACTATAAAATATTCAGCAGAATTTCTGAGGCAGGAAACACAGCACATCATAGTTAACACAGTGCAGTGCAGATGAAAGATATTCAGGGCATAGATGTAGGCAGTAACTCCTCTGCTAGAAGAGCAGTATTTCCAAGGCTCCAGTACGTCACATACGTCATCCAACAATATTCTCACTTCACACTTGTTCAAACGTTATTCAGTCTGACAGCCTTTCAGGCCACTCTCTGCTGATTTCACTCATTCCTCACACTGTCGCGTTGCTGCCACTTTTCACACAGCAAGCTGACAATTCCACAGCAAGCCGATGATCCAGTGTTTCCTCTCATGTTAAGATTAATACACAAGCAATATAGTTTAAAACATTCATGTAAGCCCATGGCACTCCCATAACAATTCATTTGGATCCTTTGCTGTAAAACATTTCACACTGTGATTTGAATAATGATGAAACCAAACACTTCTGTAAAATACTTTATAAGTACTTCTGTTAAGTTAGATACTGTAAATGTTGTACAAGATACAGTGGCATGAATATCTCTTTTTGCTGATCAGTGAAAAAAAACCTTGTCTATTAACATAGGAAAGCAAATATGCAAATAAGAGAGCCATATAAATATTGTCAGATAATACAAGAATTAAAATGAAACACACATCTTTCAGTACACATTTACACACACGCCATTTATACTCACATCCTGTCTGTAAAATGGTGAATGATAAATAACCTAACAACAAATACACCATAAACACAATTGTCCAAAAAATATCACCGTCCATGAAATATATAACATAGCAATTAGCAAACAGCATACACAGTCAGGAGGAGTTGGCTCACCTGGATATCATTTGTCCCCAGAGCTTAATTAATTGACATGTTATATTTTATTTTTCACACATTATTTTTCTTACCAATATTCTAGGTGGCAATATATAGGTGAGGTTTCAAATTAAAAACTTAATTTGGAGGTACCTCAGGAAAAGTGTCTATGAAATAAATAGGTACCTTCAGAAAGACAAACAAGAAACCTACTATGCTATGCTTCCATCTGGTTCCTATCTAGAAAACTGTCTAGTTCCCTATCACTTAACACAGATAATTCATGTCTAGTTAGAAGAGTAGGAGATGCAGAATTAGAGATTCACAACCTTCAAAGACCCTGCCCAATTTCCTTTATTTTACAACCTAGAATAGGACAACAATATGCAACAAGTTAGAGAGGATACTAACAAATTAGCACAGTGCTAATTTTCATCGTTTTATCCTCAGCATAAAGTAGCTGAAAAATCCATCCCTAGAAGATCAGTTGTCATGAAGGGACAATTCCTTTAAGTGTTTTGGCAGAGATGACTTCTTCTTGTAGGACTGTATATCCATTGTACCCTGAACTCTTCCCTTACCTACAAGTTCTGCTCCTAAACCCTGTCTGAAAAGACAACACAGTATTTTAGAAGGGGCCAGCCCTGTTCTCTATCTGTCTAGGAATCCATCAGTTTTGGAGAGGTTGGTTGCATATTAAATGTAAAGTGGCTAATTAATCACTGGCATGGCTGCATCAGCGAATAATTTTCAGTTTATTTTTTGTTTATTAAGTTTCCCATTTCATTGTATAATCCCCAACAAAAAGGAATTGATATCATTCACTCTTCAAAAAACTAAAAGAGGTCACAGAAAACTTCACTTGGAGAAAAGAATTGAGGACAAAAACAAACAGTGAATAGGTAATAGGAAACAAAGAATGAGAATGCCAAAATCCTATCAGGATGTTAACATCCTGAACAACTGAGCCTAATACACTACTCACAACTTTAACAACTCTCTGATACAAAACAAAAAAATATTTTTTCATGGAAATGGTGTGTAAAAGAGGAGATGTATAATGTATGAAACAAAAGCAAATTATCTCAATTCCCTAAGGGAATAGCTTTTGTCTCAGATGTAGGTCAGACCAGCATTCATATTTTCAGTATTCTTTATATGCCCATTCAAGCATTATAGATTATTATGTCAAAATGGTACACTGGGATTTTTTAATTGCAATTAATATCCCTTGTAAGGACCTTTGCAGAATGAACTCAAATATCAGCAAAAGCAATTAAAATCTATTGGAGATGTAAAATTAAATGTTAAGCTAGCTAAAGGGAAAAATGGTGCAACATACTTTTCTAGGATATGAGAAACAAGAGAGAAAATTAACAGAAAGCATACCAGCAAGGCATGAACTTCAGAGACTATGAAAACAACAGGATAATAAAAATTGTTCTCTGGTGAGAATGAATACATCTGATGCAACCAGAGGCAAATCCAAAGCTTCTATTTTAGGATTATATATATAAAAAAAAAAATAAATTAAGTGAAATTTAAGGGAAGAAAAAGAATAATCAGGACTTTAATTAAGTAGAAATTAATCTTTACTCCAGTTTGAGACATCTTGGCGAAGTATACTTTTGATTCCTATCAAAGTCCACAATATATTTTTAATGCTTGAAATGGTTTTAGTGCTTGAAACTCCACGGGTTATTGTTTTGCATACTGTTTTAGTCTAAATAACATGAACTCCTACAGAAAACACGTAAGTAGCAAGATGCGATTAGTTTAGTCACACAGGTTCACGCTGCTTGAGTTACGTTTCAAACTCAGAAAAAAAACTTTACCTAAAATGCATATGTAATCGGCATAGATTTTAAAACTCCAACTTCAAAATAGATATGAATTACAGACAGAGTTCTAGGGACTGTTTAAATTGCAGTTCCAGTCAGAAATCATCCAACTGGTAATTTCTCAAAAAATGTGGATTTCCCAGCCTTTTCATATTATATTATCCAACAATATTTCTTCTGCATTTTTCATTACAGTTACTTTCTAAAATTACCACATTTAAATGACAAGTGTAGGACGCAACTTCCTAAAGCTTCAAATACCCAGAACCCTTTTTCTGTAGGCTTTAGCAGGATTCAAGTCACTAAACCTCATTGTAGGTCGAGAATTTCAGAGAGTTGTATCTAGCTCTGTATGTTTCTACACAATGCACATTCTAGCTAATAAGTAAGCATCAAGATCTTAGGAAGAGATTATGTACATAAATGCACCTGCAGCCTTCACTTTAACATTTTGTGACTTTTCAGATGTGGACTTCACCATAATAATACAATTCCTTTAATGCAGTTGTTCTGTAACACAAAAAATTATCCTTGATACTTTTAACAATATAAACTTCTACCCTATCGTAGGCATGAGATTGAATCTCTGATTAAAAGTGAAAAATGTATCTAACTCTAGATTACCAAGTTCCGTAGAAAGACTCCACAAAGATAATAAAACAGCAGTTCTTTATTGTCTCAGTTCATTAGGATACTCTTGAGCAGTAACATTTGCTAATGCCACTCTCTCATGAAGACAGATTTCATAACACCACTCATTCATCATCAATGCTCTTTCACCCTAAGAATCATTTTTAAAAGTACTTTGATGCCTCTTGCTCATCTTCTTATTTCAGCAGACTACAATCTATTTCTACGTATAAGATTACCAGTGAGATACTTTCCACAGAAAATATTTTTTTCCATGAAAAAAAGACATGTACCTCTACTCTTGCTAAAGTACTAAAATTATTTTGTACCACATTTAGTAGATTGATGAATTAGCTATAAATCTTGCACCTCTCTCTCCTCTAACTTCAGTATTTTATGACACTGCCTATTTTAAACTGGTAAACTGGTAAAGCCCACACTGTCCATCTTTTCTTTACAAATGCATGGGACTTCATGCAATAAAAAGTGATACTCACATGAGGAACGCTGTCACAGACAGCTTTATAAGCAAGCAAATTACAGCAAAGTACAAAAACACACAGCAGGCAACATCACAATAGAATTGCCAAACACCTTTCATTTTTAATTTAAGTAGAACAGTTCCACCTAATACATTTCATTCTGTGTGATAGTACAAACAAAAGGATAGTTCTGTGGCTGAAGAACTGAATTAAAGCAGGAAACAAAGTTAGTTTTGTGTTCAGCTTCATCATTTTCAGTGTGCTAAAACCATTCTGCAGTTTCATATGACTTCAAAGCAAATCAGGTCCGCACAGAAGCTCTGATAATTCAAGCATTAATTAAGGCACTTAGAAAGAGGTCTAGAACAAATGCTGTGCCCGAAAATCTGTTTTGAGAGTTCTATTCTCATTTTTGCTTTGCACTAAAATTTATTACATATGTTATATAACCTGGGTTTTGATATCATATGCAAATTCTGTAGGCAGAATGTTCAAAGAATATCCACATACATCTTTGTTGCAGTGTTCTGGAATGTAAGTATAAAAATAAAAACTCCCCTGGAAGTATGGTTTCATCTCACTGTCAGTGCCTTTTTTGTTCTGAGTTTCCCTTAAAAGATGTATTTCTGCCATTCACTGAAAATGAAATGAACACTAACATACTAAAGAATAAGAAAGCCAATTTTTAAAATTATTTGCATCATTATTATATATCAGCCAAGTGGATATGTTAATCCAAAAATAAAAGAGTGAATGAATGTACAAATGGGTACATAGTTTTCTTCTTTAGAGACAATCAATATTATCACTAAATTTTAAAATTTCCAAAAGATATTCAATCCAAGTTCCAATAATGACCTAAAAAGCACCCATTTAAATCTGAAATAATATAAGCCTATTGCAGGATTATTTTAAGAAAAGCAATTTTGCTGACTGTTCCCCTTATGTTAAAACTAACTGTATGACCAGAATGAGCATTGATTTGCACTTCTGAGTTCAAAAGAATTCTTTTGATAGCCTCATATTTATAATGGTGTAGCTGAGACTTGAATCTGTCTTGTTTACATGTTGAAAGACAGCCATAGGAGAAAGTGATCAGAAAACATGATTATATATTCCTGAAAAACAGCCAGCTGTCAGTTTTCTTGTTGCCAGTGTATCAGTTCAAGAATTTGCAACCAGGGTTTCACAAGACACAGTGCCAGCACTCTATAAAAACTGATTAACAAACAACACTGTAGTCAATGTAATGTATTTGGAGAGAGCAAAAAATAGAAGAGCATGTATTTCAGCAAGGATTCAGGCATAAAGAGCTGGCAAAGTCTGAGTGAGGATTACAATGAAACTTTCATTTCCATGAACACAACAGATTTTTAATTTTTTTTTTAACACTAACAAAGAGCAATAAAAGAATTGTCCAAAATATTTAAATAGGAGTTTGTATAAGACAAAGCACACAAATCCCTTAGGTCTCCAGCCTTTAAAAATGGTTGCTTCTTCTTGACGTTGCAGGAAATCTTGGAAACACAGGATACAAGCACAAGAGGTTTACACTGTCGGAGCACAGCAGCAAGCATGGTAGTCCAAGGAGGCTTTTATGCCATACTAGAACAAAATCTAGTCTAAAATGTAATTTTTAGATCCATATATGCTTTTCAAAACCTGTATCAGGACATCAGGAGACACTGAATTTATAGGGCTTCTCTGGCTGGCAAGACATCTGCATTAGTTATTCTTCCCTCATGTGCACAAGTTAGCATATCAACATCAGCTCAAGTATAAAGATGCAGTTGAGACACAAGAACTATGAGGGATGGTAGAGAAAACCTTTTAGCTAAATGCTAGGCCAGGTAATAATAAAGAGCTTAGCATTACTTTCAGAGGTTTGCTATATAAACTGTCACTTGAGTCAATCTTTAGGATAAGACTACATTTAGACTGGGTACTGTGCAACCACTGGGTACAGATGGGAACAGGATTAACTTACCAGTGTAACCTGTCTCTGCTCAGTCTCCTCTAGGCTTCAGGTGGTTAGCAGTACAATTTGTTCTAATTTAATAGGATCTTTACATCAGATTTTTCGCAATTTTACCAGAAAAGCAAAGCAAATTCAACAGCATTTAATAATTTTGCCTCATTTAAGACTTGTCCCATGGCACAAATGAATGCCCAGACTCTATAGAAATTATATTCTACACAGGAATCAAAACCAAAGTTGAATCTCCTTATCCAAAATACTCATTCTTTCCTTGCTATCCCTTTCTCCAATAAGTGAGAAAAATGAATTCATGATTCATGAAAACAAAATCTGCATTAGAATTAACATCAAAATCTACAAATTGAATTTTATTCTTACTGGTAACATAAGCAAGACTTGTGTGTGATACAATCATATTCATTAATTATTAAATAATACCTAGAACATCCCCAAATATTTCAGTGAGCATGGCAGCACACCCATTAGAAAACATACTCTTTAAAACACAAAGAACATATAAATAGTAGCAAATAATTTCAGGTAATTACCTAGGCTTCACTGCACTCAACACTCAAAAATCTATTGGGTGGAACAGATGGGGGAAAAGCAGAGACATCATTTTCATAGACATTGCTTTTGAAATTAATAGTCTAGAAGCTTTTAGGAAAGCAGAACATTCTAAATAGCACAATAAATTCTCTCCTTCAGAATTTCACAACCTCCTGAGAAGTTTGGGTTGTATTGCTTGATGACTGGCTGCATTATGGCTAATGAATCATGATGATACTGCTGAAGACAAAGTGTACCCAATACTCTGTGTGAGAGGCAAACAGTTGGGGACAGGGCATTCAAAAGAACTTTCTCTTGCTCTGCTGAAGCATGTTAACTTCAGTACTTCAATCTCGGCAGCTTATTTCCTACTTTAGGACCAAAAAGTGATCCTATCCAACACTTAACTGCATGTTGTTTAGTAATAAACACCTGTTAGTGTTTGCCATTAAAACTTTGAATTGCAATTAAATCCAGATTTGAGCAGGAGATTAGTGGCAAAGTTCACACTCCCAAGATTTTTTTTTCTTCTCTCCTGGTAGAGGATATTCTAATTTCAGTTTTTCATATGAATGTACACATGGAAAGCTCAAACCTGAATGATGACTAAACTGCATTAGCTTGAAAATTCAAGAAATCCATGTTACATGATTTTTAAGAAGTTGATGTTAGTGCACTAAATTTCTGAATCTGCTTTATTTGTTTTATCACACTTTTTGCTAACAAGGCCTATTAAATTTTTAATATAGAAGATGGTGTAGGAAAAGGTACACAAAACTGTGGGTAATCTGACACAATGGTATTTTCCTTTCTTAACAATGAACCACTGTTCTCTTTCTTCTATGGCCTGTAAATCCAGTACTAATCCTAAACACTGCAATGTCTCATAAAGTCCATTATATAATATCCCTAAGGCATCCAAATAGTCACAATTTTGTTTAAATAGACATTCAAATAAAATTTAATTTTAAAATGCTGCTTGCTTCCTTCCATTTTTCTCTTTTCCAATGGGTAAAAAGAGTTAAAAATTAACTAGTTAGCAAAATTGGATTTCAGTAATTACAGGTAGCAATTTTACTCTATTGCTTTTCTAAACACAAAGGTGATGCAAATTAAGTCATATAATTCTTTTATAACTAACTTTTATGTCTTCTGTATTGTTCTAACCAATGCTTCCTAATTCTGCCACACTATAAAACAGAGACAACCTTAACACATTGAAAGAGATTTAGTTTCAGTTTAGTGCTTGGTATGGTAATTAAGTAATGCTACTTTCATTCCTCTTAAACCTGTAATGAAGTACATATTAAATAAAGCAGAGAAAAGGTAAACTGCCAGAAGCTTTTGCTATATTGGGACTGTATTTTAGAAATAAAAGGAAAATAGTTTATTGGTAATGGATACCCCTCAAATTATTATATCAACAAATCTACATTCTCTGTTTCTTTGAGACTGAGAGCTTACACTGGAACTTGACAGACTGAATGAGAGCTTGTCCTTAGCATTCCTGAAAAGCACAGATTCACTGTTCACCGCACTGATTGCTAGGCCTGCTCTTGCTGCAGGACACAGAGAGAGAGAGAGAGTAGAGGGGGCAGAAATGCAACCAGAACCAAAAAGGAGAGAAGGAGAAAAGCAATCTCCAAGACAGTAGATGAGGCACAGGCAAACAGGATCAGTTTTAAAGACATTGACAAAGGTTAATAATTAACACACTGCAATTTTCCTGGGACCTGAAACATAATTCAAGTTTCATCACAAGTTTTCCTCACTCACAGAGCAAATACTTCTGAAATCCCAAGGAAAGAATGTGTCTATTACTTTTAATTTAAATAGCCTGACCCAAAAAGAATATTTAAATTGTTAGTCCATGAAGATGTTGAATCCAGTTCTTTCATGCTGTTGTGCTACTTGGTTCCACAGACCAGCGTGTGGTGAACACCATGCAGAGAACCATGGGGTTCTCATAGCTTGTTTTTGATCGCAGACACAAGGACAAAACACAACTCCCAGAAGCTGACGTGCAGCAATAAAGACAGCCAAAGCAATCTAAAATCAGTCTCTAGTCAATATTTCTTATAAATGGTCCTTAACTGCAACAACACAAACTATTTTCATTGCATGAATGAAAATTATCTCAATTAGAGATTTCTCTTTATCTCAGTTAGAGATTTCTTCAAGATATATATGCAATGGCATATATATATATATACACCTCTAAAAATACAATCTCACATGTTTACATTTCTCTTGAATAGATAGAACCGCATTCTCTATGTACTGTCATTCGCACAAGTTGCTACTCTTCTAATAAATAAAAAAGTGTGAAAAACAGCATAGGTGATATTCATACTAAAATAAAACAGTGTCCTAATGCCCAATTCTTTTTCCAGTGGCTTTAAAAGAAACATACACTTGCTATTATTTCCGGGCCTCACAGTGGCAGAGGGGTTTTATTTTATTCCCCCCCTCCCAGTGTGGCTGCTGGCCCGGCTGGCCCGG
The DNA here is from genome assembly GCA_032173965.1 of Sitta carolinensis. Classification (NCBI taxonomy): domain Eukaryota; kingdom Metazoa; phylum Chordata; class Aves; order Passeriformes; family Sittidae; genus Sitta; species Sitta carolinensis. Next base: position 30,696,938 of record CM063285.1, read on the forward strand.
CTGGCCCTGTCCCCCCGCTGCACAGCCGGGCGCAGCCGTTCTCAGGCTGCCAGCAGCCCTTGAGTGGTCGGAAGCAGAGGCTCTCTGCTCTCTGCGCTCCCGACCTCCCCGAGTCGGGCTTTGAAGTAAAAGTCTGAAAAGACACATTTGCACAGATGTTTATTCTTCTCAAGGCGGTGCAAAAGAGAGCAGAGGAACCCAAAGCTCAAGCTCTTAACCTGAGTCCTCCTGGGGGTGTTGCCATCTGGTACAATGGGACAGGGTGTGGCCAACCAAGCCCATTGGGGGGGTTAAGAGGGAGAGACCACTAGAGGAAAAACAGCTTAACCAACTCAATATTCATTACCAGACCCCAGCACCAATAACATAGATATTTTAAGAGATTTAGTGTATAATTACTGCGCTTTTGGCATATTTCCTCCTATGTGCTTCAAATTCCACTGAGCATTTCCAGTATAATACCACAGCACTCAATTTAATTATGCTGGAAACTATTTTTGCCTTTTTTATTTAAATCCATTAGGGTGCTCATAATAAGATATTCCATTGGATTCTTTTTATTTTTAAATTGCAAACATGAAATAGGTATGAATGTCACAGACTAAATGTATCCTTATAAACCTCTACAAATTGGAACAATTACTGAAATAGCATATATCTGTTTTACTAGTCTGTGCCAATTGATGGTTTTCTTGTTTCTCACTGGAAATTAATGCAGACAATTAAGACCAACCATAGTACCACCATACTCTTTCTGCTAAAATATTATCTCAGCAACTCATTCTAACGATATTAATATAAACATTTTGACAATAAGGACAGCCTCGAAAGTGCTGTTATATAATTTGAATAGCACAGAAAACACCTAAAAATGCTACCTGACTAGATCTAGTCTGTTAATCATAGTAAGGTCTGTAATAGCAGCCCTTAAATTTCACTGTTGCATGTGTTGTACAAATAATTGCTTTCAAAGCAGTGTACATCTACAGACTGCTTAATCAGGCAATAACTATTACAGATTTACCTCCATTTCAGGGCACAAATGTATCATCCCCTGAGCATTCTAGATAGCAAGTCACAAATGTACTTTCCACAAGTGCTCTAAGATGACAAAACTTGGACTTAACTTTAGGTTATTAATTGTACAAAAGATATTGCACTGGGACATAGCAAAGGTAATACTTTGGAGAATTACTGCTAGATTAGTGAGGTTTTTAAGAGCTGGTCTTTAGGCGAATAAGGCTAGGATTGTAAATATTACAAGGTATGTCATACACTGTTTATTTTCAGTTTAAAGAAAACGTGACTCAGCTATCAGTTTAGCATGTGAGCAGTGATAAAAGTAAAACCATGATTTTCTTTACACCCCCGAAAGGCCTCGGGGAGATCATTATTGTATCTATAACCCTTCTTCATTCCACTCTTTATTAGCGTTTATCCAACTCTAGAACTAGAGCAGCAAGCTGAACTATCACATGGGTTATAACCAGGTCACCTTGTCTACACTGGGAAGGCCCATTCTCATCCTCTAGAGAGCCCACTCCTTCATCAACTTTGCCACTTAATAAATGGATTAACACTGGCAGCAAAAATGAAGGGATTTTTTTTCCTAATTGGTTATCGTTCAGATAAAAAATGCAATCCTAAACATACAGTGATAGTCCAAAATTATTTGCTCTCCCTAAGCATGCTAGGAAGGAGTAGTACTAATATGGATTGCTTCTCAATATCAGTATCAAGAGGCAACAGAATAATTATACGGAGTAAAAAAGAAGACTGATCTACCATAATACATGATTAAAACAAAAATGGTAAGAAGAACAAAGTACTGAAGAACGTCTTTCTTCACAGACTTCACAATGAAACAAATGTCAACTATGTAAAATTATACCCAACTACTAGTACTGCCTAAAGGCATCAAAGACAACTATTATGTTGATTTTGTATGTGTCAGAATTTCTTCACATGTTGGTTAGGAAGGCTGCATGACCTTGACACTAGAACAACAAAAGACTTTGTGAAATCTGCAGACTCACTCTGAAAAGCCTGCCTTAGAGAAATGTCACTCACAGAAGCTGCACTGCTCTAGTAAAGACTGATGAATTTCAGCTGTTAAGCTTCTTTTTGAAACATAGCAATCCTGAAACCATGATTAAATATGGATGTCTTTCTCCTTAGCTACTCTTGTTAGCACTGTAGAAAATGCTGTAAAAGCAATGTTTTATCTTGCTTTTGAAAATTAACATTAAAATCAAATTATCAAGGAAAAGGACAATGTAGCTCTAGGAAGCTTACTATGAAAAGATCTCAAAGCAATTTATAGACATGGATTAAGTTAGCCTGAAATATACTGCAAATATATTTCTGACTTATATGAGGAAAACTGGACAATCAGAAAAATCAGCTGAAAGGAATTCTGAAGATATAAAAACACAGCATTACAGCTCAAATTTTCCAACCTCCTATCCCTAACATAGTTAAAAGGATATCCTTTATTCTATTAGGTAGCTAAATCATGCCCATTCAGAGGTATGCAGAAAATTAAAACATATTTTCCAAAGCACACAAAACTTACAATATTTCTAGAACCTGTAGGAACGCTCTCCTCCACTGCAAAGATCCTTCACCCTCCTTCAAGCACCCCAGTGAGTGCTGAGCAAAGCACAGAATAAACTCTGCTGCTAGTTCTGTATAGAGGGAAGGCTGCTTTCAGAGCTCAGAATGGTATAAAAACATTGATATCCCAATATTTGAATTCTTAATGGGTTTTTAAAAAGCAAGTAATAATTTATGTATATAACACAGGCGTACTATAATAGTATCCTGTGTTTCTTGTAACTGTAACTATCATAACCAGGGTGCAGAACTGTCAGGAGGTATTCATATCAGGTAAACATCACTGGGTGGTTTATTCATGAACCTGCAGTCACACTTATTGGGCAAAAACTTGAGTTAAGCTTCTGTTATAGCACAGTTAAAAATTTTATTGTCTCTCCTTCCAGGTGATACAGAAAACAGATTGAAGGAATGCTTTAGCAGCATAGTTGACATTTGCCCTAAGATTTTTTAGAAATAGCAATTCGAGAGACTGATGCCAATAGCACTCTGGTATTTCACCTATGATATTCAGATATCATATTTATAGCTCTCAAACTGAATAACTATTACTACTGACTGAAAACTTTGTATTTACTTTATCAAGTGTTAGGTTTTGCCCCATTCTCATAATTTGTTACTTGTTGATTAATTATTCTATTAGGACTAATTCTAACTAAAATTAAAGCGAAAATTTCCTCTTAGTTGGGAGTCTGGCTAAAGTCAGTAAAGGCCAGATTTCCAAGTTCTGGGAAAAATTCACTGAATTACTTGTAAAACGGTAGCTGTGCTGCTAAAATGTAAAACATGGTTTTGATTCTTTGGGAAAAGGGACCACAAATTACAGATTTTCATTCAAAGCTAGTAATTTCTTCAGTATTTTTATCAAATGTACGAGACTTTTATAGGCTGGCTAAATATACTTCCAGAATTTAAGACCCAGAACACTCAATCTCATATTCAGTCTGGTCTTTCCTCTGTAAAGAAGCCTAAAAATGAAGATCAAAGGAGACGGTTGTGACAGTGGGGTGTGCTACACTCACAGTATTTCTCATACTCTGCAGAGGAATCCAAAGCATTAAGTCTGTTTGAGCTTTGATATAAAGTTTGATGAAATTATACTTTTAAAATTATCCTGGTCTGAACAAATGGTGTTTGTCAAGCCAGCCAGATCTGTCTAAATGTCTTAGTTCTGCAGTCTAGCAGAATAGCCTAGAAATTGCTTCAGATTGTTTAGGAAAAAGCTGGAAGCAAGAGCTTGTGGTTGAGCACTATCACTGAAAGAATTAGTGAGCATTTCCAAAGACAGGTGTAAACAGTTGCTCTCACTCCACTTGAATGAAGGTTCTCTTCAACTGGGCACTGAGTTGATGCAGTTCAAAAGCTACTTATTGATGGTAACAAGATATTTGGCCTAAACTAACATATCCTATGCACAACAAAGCCTACTGCCACATCAAAATGAGTCACAGCAGATGAGCACAGTGAACTGACTCCCACCTACTGTTTCCATGGAGTTTCAGTGGCAAAAACACACCCATGAGGGTCCGTACATGGCAGATCATGGAATGTAACAGAAGATGATGAACTTTTTAATAATCATTGAATGAAAAGTCACATATAAATTGCAACAAAAAGGTAAAATATATTTGAATCAACACGGTTTTAGAAACTTTTGATAGTGAAAAGCAAAAAAAAAAAAAAAAAGGCAGAATGGGAATTATCTACATTATTATAATTAAGGAAGAGAGAGTCTACATCTTCATGCTAGAGAAAAGAAAACTTGAGTAAATGAAGCAGAGCTGAGTCATAAGTGGGTTACTGACAAATTAAAGCTGCTGAAATACACTTGCTGGAGAACAGGGAAGAGATTAAAAAACTAACTCCTGTGGAAAATCTGCTATCTTATTCCAGAGAAGCAGAACGAATTTTAAAGAAGGACTTTCAAATAAGAAGCAAATTGGCAACTTGCTAAGAAAGAACTGGATAAGCTATAAGCGGCTTGGTTATCAAATGGAAATTTGCTTTCAAAAGGGGTATGCTGAGACAAAAATAAAGAAAACAGGGAAGCTTGCCCAGAAGTGAGCCTTCAGCTTATTTGCAGGGAAAACACTGATCAAAGCTTGCCAAAACTGGAGAGTATTTAAGGTCTTGTTAACAAAACTGACAAAAATCAAACTCCATTTTCAGCTATTAATAGCAGCACAAGAGCTACAACAATCAAGATTTAATCTGAAAGAAAAAGACCTGTTTCAAGGAAGTTGATTTTAACTTTATATTTCATCTTGTTCTTGTCAATTAAAAAAAAAAAAAAAAAAAACAAAAACAAAAAGAAGCCTACATTGATTCCTGACATGATTGCAAAATGTCAACATAAAGTAATAGAGATCTACTCAGAAGGAGCATGGGCTTCAAATGCAATCTGATTTGAGTAGTTACACACCACTGTGAGTGTAAAAATGAAGGAAAAAAAATCTCAGCTGGGGAAGGGAGTATGCATACTGGGGCAACTAACATACAATTTGATGCAATCACTGCATGAGACACAGGTCAGTGAAACTATCCGCAGGGTGTTGTCAGGGAAATCACAAGACTGCACAGAGGAAACTACATGCACTACTTCTAATTTAGCAGGACTGCCCTGCTTACACTATCAAGGGTCCATGCAACAGCTAAGGTGTAGTTCAGTGCTACCTGAAAAGGGAACTACTGCATAGTATATATTTCTATAGTCCCAAACTTACAGAGCACTGGCCTCCAAGTGTCTTGGATTCAATGTCACAGATATAATGACTAATTGACATTCTCTGAAAAATTCAAAGAGTTACTACAAACAGGATTTTTTAAAGCTATTATTGAAGTCACATCATTTTCCTCTGTTTCAGTTAAGCTTAGATGATGATATTTTTACTGTTCCTGTGGTATTGCATGGAAAATTGAGAATACTTGACCAATGCCTGCACTTTTCTACAGGATTAAGCCTGTACAGAAATACTCTTCCTACTCTCTCTGCTAAAATATCTAGCCTCTGTTTTGTCATTAAACTCTGTGGATGTTTTCTTGATAGCCTCTGCAGTCGCTCCGCACTTTTCCTGCTGGAGCTCTTCAACTTTATATAATTTAATTCAATGCTCTTTTTGACCAAAATGAAGGAGATTGACTATAACAACATGAGAAACAAGAGTAATAACTCAAGACATATATAATTTTTATATATGTAGTGGAACAGTTCCAAACAGACAGTTAGAAAGAATCTACCTAGAATATAATAAAAAAAAAAAAAAAAAAAAAAAAAAAAAAAAAAATTCTGCTTATTGGACATTTGCTTGAGTTGTTAGAAATTGATGTTACATGAATCTAAGGTGACTTTATCCACTCTGAGCTGTTTAATCTATCTCTGGCTACCTACATTTTGCCTTGAAGTCTGTATCAAATATGCACAACTCATATTACTCTTCAAAAAGAACCTAAAATGCAAATGTTTTTTCAGATTCCAAATTAAGGAAGAAGCTCATTCAAATATATAAATCCACACGCTTCCTTTTAGCAATGTACAGAGAGGTTCTCTGAAAAATTTGTGAAGGAGGTAAATTACCTTTGTATGCACAACATCTGCTCATGTTAACCCTTTGAAGAACATTAGGGTCTTTAGGGAAAGCACTGCAGCAGTTTTAGCTACAGGTTTTTAAACTGATTTCTTGAGAAGACAGGTAATCTATTTGTGAGTGATAACCATTGGCTAAAATTGGATGACAAGTGCAAATAGCATGGCTGTTGCCATACTTGGAGAGAAACTAGCATATGCTGAGAAAAATTTAAAATGTTAAAGATGACCATTCACAGATTTTGCGCAGTAACAAAGTTGATACACACAAGTTTCTGAGGAAGAGAAGGGAAAATAATTTGGACTGAAGCACTCCAGTCACTTGGACTGAACAACACCAGAGAGCTTCAAACCAGCAACTAGTACCTCCATGACAGGGCCCTCAGTTTTAGCCTATCCTAATTTTAATGGACACTTTGCTACATGTAACTCTTCCAGGAATAGGACCAAAGCCAATCCTAGAAGAGAGACATTGGCTACGAAGCAATAAAACTAACTGGAGCACAGAATTGTCACCATCATCTGGCAAAAGCATCTGAAGTGCCTAGCTTTGAAACAGCTGTGACTACCAAATTTAATATCTTCATTTAGCTTCACACAATGCTTCCTGGTTTACAACAACAACCAGTTAACTTATATCTTCATCTCAGCAAGACTAAATGGCACATTAACAGCTTAAAGAAAAGGCTGAACCTAATTTTATAGTTACTCTCAACCAAATACATTTTATGCAGGAGCACTCATACATAAATACATACACATTCACAAAAGGGAACTAAACCAAGGAAACACAACCAACAATGTTCTTAATTCTGTTTTTCAGTCCTTGATTGAAAAAAAATGCACAAGTATCTTGTGTTAGTGTTCAGACACTTCTGCAACAGAAGATTCCTTTTGAGATTTCTACCAGTCAGTAAAGCGTATTACATGAAAGATTTTTGGCCAAAGAAAGATCTCATTATTCATAAAATTATTGATTAATCTTTGACAAATCTAACAAAACAGGAGGCTGTTCTAAGAAATGAATATTCACATTTGCAGACATGTATAGTAAGAAAACAACCTGTCAACTAAGCTGGCACTATTTTCAGTAAAAATAAGGCAAATGTTATAGACAGCAAAGACTTGAAGAAACTGGAGGAGTAACCATTCTCATCAAAATTTTGCTCTACTAACCTCAAAACTACCTTTTTAAGAATAAAGAGAAACTTCAACCATGTGGTATAACAGTGTTTTAACATCCAGGGGAGACTCCATGAGTCTTCTCACCAATTGAATATCCACCTGGCTTCGGAAAAACAGAAACCAAAACCAGGAGCATCAATCAAATAATCACACAATGCATAACTAAACTATGAAACTAACTAGCACAGAATGCTACAGAGAAAATTAAAGGGTTTAAAATAAAAAATTAATGAAAGAAAAATATACTAAGTGCCATTAATGGCTGCACTTTTCTGGTATGTTAGACTTACATTTCACTCTAGAAAAGGACTTCTTGTCATTACCACACAGTGTGGTTAACCACAGTATTGATTGGTTAAAATTGCTCACCTGATGGTGTTTCAGACTAACATGATTGCTGGTTCATTGACTCATTTATTTAATTTTATTTGCAAATCTGATTAATACTCAAAATACTTACATTTCTTTCTAGTTTAATGAAAATCAAAGTGACTTTAATTTAATTTTAACTTGCTTGTTACGAGTCACAGAAAGAATAGAGGTAATTTTTCCCCCTCATTTTCTTTCTGACAGCAATTTGTACCTGAATTGTGAATGTAAATAAAATTATCAAATTTATCTAGATGCCACATAGTTTTCAATAAAACAATTTGTTTTTTCTTTACACCCCTGAAAATGTCAATACAGCTCATGTCACATGCACATGAAATTAATGGCGATTAATGATCTCCCTTGGCACACAGTTTCCTGCTGTGCAATAAAACATCGCCCAGGCTGGTTGCTACTGCCTGAATCTCTGCTGTTTGCCTAATCTTACCTTTCTTCCCACCAAAAATAACAGAAAATGGAACATTAACAAAAATTTTCTAAAGTTAATTAAAATGGTCTTCATGTTACAGCTAGCATTACAAAACTTAAAAAAAAGGTGACATTAATAGAAGTCCCTTAACACTTTTAAAGGTCAGGTTATACAAACTACACGAAGATACTAGAGTTTTGATTTTGTGATACTGAAGACATTCTGTATGTGTCCTGAAGGATGAATAAACGGCCACGATACAAAATACCCCCTAACAAGTTCTTTCAATAACCATTTAATTTAGCAACATATGTCCCCATTGCACTTACTGCCAGAGATCAGGCTTTTAAAGACAAGCAGACTTCTCCATATTAATTGTTTATAGGTATTTATCCTGCCACAGTGAAAAGTACATAATTCCATTAATGGTAAACATAAAGTATTCACTTATTTGCATCCCACTATATTTTATTACATGAAAAAATATCATTCCCTGAAGCCATATCTAAACTTCATTTCATGTCATTAGCTTTTACTTATAGCAGCTAAAGATCAATTAAGCCATTATATTTTTATTACATTAAATAAACCAGAGAGGTTAAATTAATTTTTTTTCATCTCTCTCCACTGGTACAATTTGTTTCTATTAATAAGTTAAGATGATTGCTACCTTTGAAGCATGGTAGTTAACACTAATATACAAATACTGTTTAATTGTTGTTTATGTTTGCCATAAATTAATTTCCATCAAAATTAACCTCTTTCACTGACATGTGATAAATTACAAGGAAATTGATAGTCTTCTACAGGCTTCAGTAAGTTTCCATTCAGTAGAATAACAGATTAAAGAGTAAGGCAAATAAAAGAACAGATAGGGGTCAACAACATATCCCAAGAGAGGCTAATAAAGTAAACTAATGTGATATAAATCAAATGTGCAATGTAAAACATCAGTTCAAAGAAAACTGAGAAAAGCATCTGCTACTTAGGTTCTCCACCTATGCCAGGTGTAACATTCACCTAATGCTGCAGTCTGCATAGGGACCCAAAATTAGGGTACAGGGGTGGACAAGCATTTAGGCAATAAGCTGGAGTCAGAAGTATGGTGTCGCTGCATTTGTCTGGGTAACACAAAGGCAGGGACTTTATTGGAAATCAGACTACACAGGAAGGATGCAGCTAAACATTGAGACTCTCAGGTGGCTGTGACTTGGCAGTCCAGGTGATGGTGACTGGCACAAGCCTTCTCAACCACAAGAACTGAATAAAGCAGCAAGCGTAGGAGTCCTCTGTAACCAGACTAAACTTGCAGACACATAATATAAAAGCTGACCCATCCTCTTATAGCTGTTGCACAAAAAGAGAGTTAGCCCACTACTTGCAGACGGGTGTTGGTAGCTCACACAGCTGTTATCTCTCTGTAATAGACTTCAGGAAATAAATTCTGCCTTCAGGTGCCCAAAAGAAATCAGTAGAGCTGCTCAGATGTAAAAGAAAGAATAATTTATTCCAACCAATCTACCTCTGCTGATTTCAACTGATTTACACCTGGGATTAACTGTCTGTTGATGTTTGCATCCGAGCATACAGACCAGAGCATGACTTTACGGCAAAGGCCCCACTTAGCAAAGAAAGCAGAAATAATGCAACCTAGCCAGCACAGCTGAAGAGAAGTGTGATAAATGTACAATAGATCCTGAGTTCTGGGTGTCAGGGGGGCATGGGTAAGCCTTATGGAAGAGTCTTAGTAAGTTATATATATTCTACCTTTGTTGCTTCCCTGCTGAGTATGCAATCTTGAAGGATGCAAAGTGTTTTAATGAAGGGAGGATAACCCAGGAGGAATGTGAAACAGCATTTAAAACACACATCTCAGAGCTAGAAATCAAATTCTTTCTATTTTTGTGATAATAAACAGGCAATTCACCAACTGGAATGCAAGGGGATTTACTTTCTGCTGAATTTAACACAACAGAAACATTGTCCTTACTCTCAATGCAACAGAAAAAAAATGAGCTTTGGTCAGCTATATATTGAGCAAATATCTTAATCAAAAGGAAACCCACAGCTATATTTCATATATGTATGATCATTTTAAACTGTGGTAGATTTGCCTGCAACACTGAAGGACTTAAGCACTAGAAGACTACTGCATGTAAGATCAACAAAGTGGGCCTAAGCGATGGGCATTTTCCTTCCTAATTCCAAGAAACTATGCAGAGTAATTCAAGAGGTTTGAGTTGAACTGCTTTCTCTCGTTTCACTTTAATAGAACTGGACTCCCCCTAAAAAGTACCTTTCCTTAAAATTTCTATACAATAGTGTTTAAACAATAATGCACTCATAATTATCATGTGTGTCAAGACAGCTCTCAAGCTCTTGCCAATAAAGCTTTTTACACTTAACCCTTCACCTAGAAAAGCCTATAAAGAGTTTGTATATCACATAATGCAGCTTATTGCAGATTTTTTTTCCAAAACTCGTATAAAATCCCATATGTCCAGGCTCAGCTCTGAGCAGTTAGCTGGAAAAATATTTTCAGATCATTCTTACGTGGTCGTGTGTTTGAAAAATATATTCAGTATTTCAAGCAACTTGATATTTGATGTAGATTAACTCGTTGCATATTCAGATTCTCTCACACCTGCCATTGTAAAACAAGAGAATATGAATTTTAAGACCCTTAAGCAACATATGCAGAGGCTCAATCACATTGTAGTCAAACTGGGCACTGAATGTCACCATTGCTTCACACAAACACTATGCCATTAAAAGTGCAATTACTAGAATGTTGATAAAGTGAGCCATTAAAGGAGAAATCTCATCATATTTGACAGTGCATTGTGAAGCATTCCCCATTAAGGAATGAGAATAAAATGTTTATGAGCTAATTTATTCCAAACATGTTTGTAACTGTCTAGGGTAGCACTGTTTGATCCAAGAAAAGGTTATACTGATTTGAGTGAGAAAGACAAAAAATCTCAAACTCTGAGCATTTATACTAGGTCTGATTTTTTTTCAAACCAAGACTATATCAGAAATATTACTAGCAGTCAAATCACACAAATTCATTGCTCCCTGGTGGCTGAAGCAAACCAATTGTTTCTCTGCTTGTATTGTTCAATAACAGGTATGTGTGTATTATTTTATCTTTGTCCTTCCTGCTGTCATATTCAATATACTGCCAAGAAAATTGTTAGGTTTCTTCTTCCACACACCTACAAAAAAGAAAAATGGGGGTGGGGGGGTGGGGGGGGAGAGAATAAAGCAATATGGATGCAAAAAAAAGAAAAAGAAAAGCTCTTAATAATGAAAATGTGTAAAGCATTATCTTCTGCATTTGACAAAAGCTGTTAGAAAATATCAAGCTCATCAATATGAAGTAATTAAAAAATAATGATTTTAAAAAATCCAAAACATCTGCCAAAATTTAAAGACAAAATGCAAACTGAAGAATGTAAGTCTGAATAATAATGGTGTAATATAGAACTGAATATCCTCTAAAAACACCGCTGATCCTTCTGAAAAAATAAAATTGAAAGGCTAATAATCCAGTTTAAGTGATAGTCTATTATGTTTGAAAAAGCAATCTTCATTCCCTCAAGGTAATTAAAATTTCCTTCATCTGTCTCAGCTTGAGCAGTTGCCAGTATTTACACCCAATACAAAGAAGACAGAGCAAACTTTAAACCATAAAGGGTACTGAACTAAAGCTATCCACCAGCATGAAAAAGAGATTAATTTGGTAGATTAATAAATTAATTATAATCCATGATAATATAAGGACACTCAAAATCATCCTACTGTCACACTATTACAGAGGCGAAATCAGTGAAAGTGAGCTATGAAACAGGGACTCCTAAAAGTAGAGGGATTTGGTCCCTGAAAAAGGGTTGCAAAAAGCAACATAAAATTAGAACCTAATCTTGGCATTCATTAAAGTAGGTCACGCTGTCTTCTTTTGCATTTGCTCAGCATATTGTGCAATTACAGCCGAGTAAGGAGAGCCAGTGGTAAAGCTGGGACTACAACTTATAGGAAAAAAAAAAAGAGTGGGCATATTATTTTGATTAATTTGAGGAATCCTTTTACTCTGAAATTAAAGTGACAACCACTGTACTGTCTGAGTTCATGTGGTCCACCTATTTTAGAGTAGGTGACAATATTCCCATGTATGTAAAGACAGAAAAAAGTCAGTTGAAAATTTCTTTAGAGAATTATGTGGGTTTTTTTCAGACTCACAAACCTGTATGTTTGTTTGATGCCACATGCACGCCTCTGCTGAGACCACAACAAGCCATCATGAATATGTGTGTTCCCAGCTGAACTAACACTGACAGGCAGCTGGGATTCTGGCTGGGCCACAGCCCAGGAACACTGCAAGTGTGCTACACTTTCATCCCTTGCAGGCAGCTCTAAAAGGAAGGAAAAAAGAAAAGGGAAAGGAAAAGGAAAAGGAAAAGGAAAAGGAAAAGGAAAAGGAAAAGGAAAAGGAAAAAGAGACAATACTGTTAGTTTTTTTTTTTAAGGAGGACTTCTAAATTCCTATTCCTAAGGAAATCTTAAAAATACATTGTTCCTTCCCCTTACCAAAGGTTGTCTTTACCCCTCAGAACATGCCAGCCAGCTGTTGAACACCTAAACTCCCACTTGTTAAACTTCAGGCAAGAGGGGGTTCTCTTTCTGTTAAAAACAGAAGTTCTGCTATTCTGACTGTCGTAGTTTGGAAAAAATGAGTTTTTTCTGAACTTCAGTGGTCAAACCAATGAGTGCTCAGGTTTAAAGACTGGCACCTGGTGTGGCCACTGAGGACAAGGATCCGCCTCTGAGAACACAAGGGGTTAAAAGCAGAGGGCTCCCCGGAAAGCTCTCTCTTGGTTCCGGTCCCTGAGGACAGAGGGATCTCCCCTGCCCAGCGGCTGGCTGGGCGGGGAGGGGAAGCCATGCGGCCTGGGTGAGGTAGGGCCGGAACCTCGGGCACAGAGGGGGAGAGGAAAATCCTGCAGGATGGAAGGGTGGCAGACAGCCTTCTTTTCCCTTTCCCTCCCCCCCTTCCCCCCCCCCCCCCGGAGGGAGACTGAGAAACCGTGTGTGTGATCTTCATCACCTTGAAATTTGATATCAACAACTAAACAGCACGGCCGAAAGAGTATGGGGGGGTGGCGCAAGAAGAGTGCCCAACAGCAAAAATACCGTGAAAGTTCTGAGAAAACAAAGCCCAAGATTTTAACCCTTTTTGTAAATGATGGAAACTTTATAAATGCTAATCCTCCTGAATTTGAAGAAGACAGATAAAAAGAACTGAGCAAAGATGATGAAAGTTTGTGTAAGTAGAAAATTGTCAGAGAACGCTGAAAAGAATCCTAGGTGGGAGGAGATGATGGAGTGGCTTTGGCTGGACTCTTTTGTATAGCCATGAACAGACTCATTTTTTTCCTATAACATAGAAACTGTATCTGAAGAAAGGCATTGGCTTGGAGCCAAGAGTAGACAGTAGTGTGAACAGAGATGAGAAGTGTCCCCAAAATTTGAGAGGCTGTCGTTTCTTGGAACTAACCAAAACATCTTTAAAAAGAGAAACCCTAGAAACAGCTCTAGTCCATGCACAGTAGTGAGAGCACTGGACATGGAGGAAGAGGCCACGATGTAGTGCAAGAAAGACTCCTATCTCTCCTCAACGAACTGAGTACTGATTATCGGAAGGGTAGTAATAAACTGAAGATTAATTATCTAAAAAGTGGTAACGTGATAAGGAATTTTCAGTTTGTTTTGTTAAGTTGAAAACTGGTGGGGGGGGAGGAAGAGTTTTTTTTTAAAGTTTCCATGTTCTTCTGTATGTGTCTTCTTTACCTATTATAAGTAATAAAGTTTTTTTCCTTTTGCTTTCTAAATTAGACACTGTTTTGCTCTGTTTTTAGTCACATCTCACAAAAGATACCAGGGACAGTATATCATTATAGGGGCACTGGCCTTGTGCCAACGTCAAACCTTTGACACTGACTTCTTTCCACAGGTTGATTTTCACAAGGCATTGTTATAATTAGAAATTTTCACAGCAGATTGCTCATCCCTAGAACAATTTTGTCACTATTAGATCAGCCCAGAGACACTGAAAATTAGAGGATTATCCTGCTATATTATTATCTTGCTGTTTTATTACTTGCTCTAGAATGTACAGTAGCAGACCTATAAGCCTGATACGTGTTACTGCATTCTACTCAGAACATCCAATTCCGACTGAAGTGAATTATCAGGTGGAAGACAGGCTTCACTGGTGGAGACTGTTGCTTAAACAGACATACATTATCTATGGAGCAAAAGAGAGATTTCCCAAGATACCTAGTGAGAATTGTCGGACTGCATTATGTTCCCGCCCTAGGGACAGCCTCATTCACTTGGAAAAGTAGTAAATGTATGCTGTAAAGGTATATTGTTAACAGATCTGTGGCCCTGGAAGTGATAACCTGAAAGAGATTCAGGCATTTGAGGAAAAGAAACCATTACTTAGTGAAACTGAGAAGAGCTACAGCAAGCAGAAGAGGTTAGGACCTCTAAATATGAAAATAGAGGTAGATGAACTGAGATGATACCTACCTTCTGAGTGAAGGTGTTTTCATTGAAATTTTTAAAGGAATTTTTTCCTTGTCTTTTGTTAGTTTTTTATTCAGACCATTTGTTCTGTTTCCCAGAAGGTAGAGGGGGAAAAGACAAATATTCTAGGTTTTCTCTATTGCAATAATTTCTGTTCTGATGGAGAAAGGTATACCAGTTTTTCAAGCATACTACTGGATAATATTTATCTATCCACTTATACATCTTCTATGTAGCTCTTGAAATAATTGGCAGAATACTCTTCATTCTTTCAACGTGGAATTCCAGTTCTCTTTACTTAATCAGGTCCCTGAAGTATTCATTCTGAAGGCAAAATATTTCTAAGCTATTCAACATCTTCCTCTCAACAGAAGGAAAACCAATGCTTAGAAAAATGCAACGAGTTAATGTTATTTAATTCATTCCAGTACTACAAATGCCATAATGGGATGTGTTTACCCAGTACTAACTAATGTATGTTCGATAGCAATCTGTGGGCTCAGCTGTTCTCCAGAACCTCAGGTTAAACTGAAAACAAGTTATAAGTTTTCATTCTATTAGGCCTGACTATAGACAACTTATATTTGCTATAAAAACATGCTGTGAAAATCTAGTAAAAAAGGGGTTCTCAGGGTGGAGTTTGAAGATGAAGCTAATAACTACACATTTCTTGATTTAAGCTGTACCTAAGCTTTGCTTTCTGTCCCTTCTCCCTGTAATCTTCAGTGCTCAGATTATTAAGCATTCACAAAGTAATGCTGCCTCTTTAGACACATCCTGCACTGGGTGTGCTGGCAGCTTTGAGCATATGAGGTGATGCAATTCTTCTCAACAAGAAACTGAGGGGAATAAAAGTCTATGTAACTATTTGTTTGTATGCTCTTCACTTTTTGTGTTGGACAAGATGACGTCCAGTTTCTTACCAGGATAAGCAAAAGACAACATAAAGTTGAAAGCTTATCCTGAAGGTCTCACTGAGACTGAAAAAGATGCAGGTTTAGCCCATGTATCATGTAAGCAAAATAGAAAAAAAAAATACAGCTCCAAGGCTTCACCACACAAATAAAATCTGAAGTATGGTAAACTGACAGATAAAGGCAGGATAAGGCACATGGTTTAAATATTCTGCATACTATATCTGTACCTGCTTTTACTTCTGTGTAAAGATCATACTATACATTCTCCTAGATGTATACATTCTCCTAGATGTATAAAAATTACAAAGCCCAGCTATAATATGAAAAATCCTTTGGATAGTATGTAGCCTCATGTGGAATAAAGAACTCACATCAAAATAAGCAGTTTAAAGCAAGAATTCATAAATATTTAATGTCTTTTCCTCCCTTTTCTTCTTTGTTTTCTCTATGTTTAATCCATCTAGATATTGTACTAACAGTGTCTTTCCTTTTGCTCTTACCTCCAGTTTAAGGTGCAAGAATGAAGATGCAAAGTGACAGCTAATTGAAAGATGCTAGGCACAGTGCCACAGTGCATATAAACATACAGCACACAAAGGCACAAATACTTCACTACAAGCAAATCAGAGATGTGTCAAGACAAGTTAGGCTGACTTTTCTACAAAGAAACTTATTTTTTTCTCATAAGACAACAATGACAACCTCCACTGATGGCAGGAACAGCATGGGCAAAACCCATCAAAGCTGAACATTGCTAACACAAGTACAATACCTGTTGATACTGCTGGAGATCCTGCTGTTTACCATGGTCTCAGTTCTCCATCTGCCTTGCTGGATAGTTTTTCCCAAGTACATTTCCTATTCCTGACATTTTCTTCCTTACAAGGTAATGACCCAAATAAAAGTGCATGAACTAGAAAAAATCTGAATCTTCTTTCTGAATCCTTACACTGAATTATTTGTTTTGTTTCATCATCAGTGTCCACTGGCAAAACTACATCATGTCCGAGAAAATTTAGCCATTCTAACAGTGATGAATCCTAACAAACACAATCTTATGTAGCAATATCATCTTATCTTCAACAAAAAAATCCCTTTGACATTAAATATTTAGAAACAGTCGACCCCTACATCAATTTTATGGCATAAAGTTTTCCGAACAACAAGTTCAAGATGTCCAGCACTTTTTCACAGAAAGAAATCTCACAACACTTTTAAAGAAGAGCTTAAAAAAATTAACTGTAGTTGACAATGGCAGCCTAATAATGAAACTCAAGAATAGGAGAAACATTGGATTACTTGATTTATAAAATGGCAGCAAGCATAAAGAAAATTCATGATTCACCTAATTTAGAGTTGTCATTTTTGTGGACTCAGTTTGCACAGAGATAAGCACAAAAATTTAGGCTCCAAAAAGCACCTATTCGTAGTAAACAACTGTCACACTCATGCTCATATGCTTGGCTGACTCTGGGCTACAGTTATTTCTGCAGAGAAATCTATTGCAGCACATCTAAAATAACAAGAAAATAACTTACGTATTTCCCACTAAGCTAAACCCTTACCAGGCACGCGCCAAGAAGAAAGCCACCTAAAATAATTGATCACCAAAAGGAAGTTAAATTATACCATTCTACTTATAGAGCCCTTCTAACTCAGGACATAGGATAGTAGATACCACTTGCAAGAATGAATTTGAGGGAATTCTTTGCATCTGTAACCAATGAGGACCTTTTCCATCCTTTGTATTCCCTATAAAAAAAGAATTCCTGGCAACAGGAAAGGCGAGGGCATAATTTTCAGAGCTCTTCCAAGAGAATTCCATCCTACCGGCCCAAGGTATGGGAGTTGGAATTAGAGCATCCTTAGGGCCCCTTCCAACCCAAGTCATTCTATTATTCTATGATTTAACCTCCATTTTTCACCTTCTCCACTTCCCAAGTAGGAACTGCCCCAGCCAAAAGTTTTGTCTTTGGAGACAACACACTTCAAATTGGTTATCTTATTAAGGAGCCTTGAATGAGTTCTGCAATAAATCTAAAATTAATTGCAAACAACCCAAACCACACAGACACAAAAAAAAAAAAAACCAACCAACCAAACAAATAAACAAAAAGTAAACAAAACAGAACAGTACAAAACAAAAAAAAAACTCAGCAACACTTGCTGATTTAGCACAAGCTGGGAAATTAGGTGTGAATCCTATGTAAAGGCCAGGTAAATTAATTGATTTATTTAACATATACTGAGAAAAAGATACATTTTTATATTCCTGAATGCTGACAAATCCAGAGAAGTCATTATTTAAACCCAAGATTTTTTTTAGAGAAATTAAACACAGAATGTAAAGCAGGAAAAAATAGCTCCTATCTTATCAAAACTTAATTTGAGGTTTTTGATGGGAGAAAGTGGAAGATAGTTTTGAATCTATCACTTAATAACAGAGTTCATGGCTTTAAGCTTTCAAAAGCACCTTAATAACATTTCTCCGCAGCAAAATTTAAAGCAAAACCTGGGTTTGGTCCTTTGTAAGGACTGCATTAACTAGAGCGACAGGAACCAAAAACTCTGAAAGATGAAACATTAAAATTATATTTTCCATCAATTCAATAAGAAGAAAAATATATTACAACCATAATGATTACCTCGAGACCTTTTTAGGAACACCGAATCAAAAGTGTACTATGAATATAAAGCACAAACACACAGAACTGAAATAAAAAGGCTGAGACACCAATCAACTAACAAAGAAGCAGAAAAAGATCCTATAAATACACTAAAAGACAAAAACAGAAGAAAATACAGGTTGACTGTTTCACAGAGAAGCCAGGTGAGCTGACGGTAACAAAAAGGTTAATTTATAAAGCAGCTTTATTTTTTTACAAAGAAGGTGAACCAGATAATTTTTAAGGGGGCAGAAGAATTGGCTAAATTAGGAAACGTAGGTTAAGCAATATTCAGATAAATTGTATGTACACAGGTTTGCAAGGCTTGATTACATTCTCTCTTTAGGACCCAGTGAAACAGTCTCTCAAACTTCAATGGATTTTTCTAAAATTCACTGGATTCTCTCAGTGGACTGGAAAAGGATAATCTTGGTACCATCTTTAAGAAGGAGAGAAAGAAGGGACTGGGGAATTGGAGACAGCCTAACTGATTCCTGAAAAGATTCTGGAACATATTATTGAGCAATTTATAAGCACCTCAAGAATAATAAGATGATAAAAAACATATGACATGGATTTGTCAAGAAAAAAAGTTGTATCAAATTGACATAATTTATTTCTTTGACAGAGTTGCAAGCTAATGGATAACAGGGAAGCAATAGATGTGATAAACATAAGCATTACTTTTTTTTTTTTTAATTCTCTAAGGCATTCTCCAAAGTATTCTAAGAAAATCTGGTCTGCATTAATTCCCTGTAACATGGCAGAACCTCCTAAAAATCTCACAAGTACAGACTTCAGCAGTTCTATGTCAAAGTGAGAAAGGATTTCAAACAGACAACAATAACCAAAAAAAACCCTTACTTCTAGTCAATACTTTCACTGATGATCTGAATGACAGGCAACGTGGACACTGAAGAAATAGGAAAACAGAAAATGAAAAAACTTGCAGATAACAAAGCTTAACAAAGTTGAGAACATTTTCAAGTCAACTCTGTTTTCAGGATGGTTACAAACATTTACAGAAATTATTCAAAATCAGAAGGTGAAATTCATGATGACACTGTACTCAGGGTGAAGAAATCCACTGCCCAGTTACAATATTCGGAACATCTGCCTAAGTTAGGTACTATGAAGAAGATGCAAATCAACCATAAACTGAGGAAGGACATAACAATGGAAAATGCAGTGCAGACTATTGAAATTTGTCTTCAAATATACTAACTAGAATTTTATCCATAATACAGGAGTATTTTTTTTACTTTACTTACTGCTTTGAGCCCTAAGATAAAACGAATGTGCCTTGTCTTAGATAATGACTTTAACAGGAACACATGGTAATTTGAAAGAGTCCAAAAGAAAACCAGGAAAAATACAAACAAGTTTGGTAAAAATGTTATTTGGGATTAAATCTTGAAAGATATTTACATTCTTTCATTTCATCTAGAAAAAAGAAAAGGAAAATTAATTGTCAATACTTAGAAAGTGGTTGTAAAATAAATGACAGTTGACTGTTCTCTATGCTGACTCATAAAAAGAAGATATTTCCATTTGAAAAAAGATTAAGCTCAGATTCTAAGAAATATTTTTGTGACATGAGACATATCCAAATTGTCTTCACACCTTTCAAGGCAAGGGAAGGAATTGATCCAGTCTGACATGACAGGATCTAATCAATAAGAGCTTTAAACACTGAGCTACTCTGCAGAAAGAGGATGTTGCAAAACTTCTTCACTGTCTGCTCTAGTGATCCTAAGTAATAGAGCACATTCAGAGCACGTACCAAGAAAAGGAAAGCTTCTTCCAGGGACAAAAGGAGTACAGGGTATTACTGGGCACGCTAATGAGCAGAATTTCAGACTCATAGGAAACTTCAACACAAAAACTTAGTGAGCTTTTGTCCACGATTAGGTAAGAAAAACAAAAAGAGGTTTTGTAATGCAACTTTGTATTAGCCCATAAACCAGTACCAGGTGGGACTTA
Source organism: Sitta carolinensis (assembly GCA_032173965.1). Taxonomy (NCBI): domain Eukaryota; kingdom Metazoa; phylum Chordata; class Aves; order Passeriformes; family Sittidae; genus Sitta; species Sitta carolinensis. The sequence goes on from CM063285.1 coordinate 30,717,278, forward strand.
GGAGTTTGGTACCTTCTGCAAACATATAGTCCAAGCTCTTTAAACAGCCTATTGCACTTTGACATTATGAGCCCAATTCTGCAAAACTGCCATGTTTTTCAAACTGACACTACTTCATCCCTGGTTTAAATAGCCTTATCCATGCACTGAGAGAACAGATAAAGTAGTATCAGTATCAACAAGAATTTAAACCTCCAGCAAATGTATGAACGCATTTACTGGTAGTACATATAAAGATTACTGATGTACTTGGGAGAACAGTGAGTCAGACAGATGCTATGGATCCAGTGTAGGATGACAGACCTCTATTAATATTGTTCATTTACAGCAGGTCAGATTCTACTATAAAAGAAAAATTTGGTAAGGCAGAAAATAGCATGAAAAAGAAAAACCTAGTATGCAGTAAACCTGCTAAGTGGTGACGGACTGTTGTTTTTATCTTTCATTCTGAATATAAATGTTTTGCAGAGACTAAAGTAAATTGCTGTGAAATCTTTTGCCTAAATGAACACTGAGACCATGGTGATATAATGAAGAAGGAATACACTCCATACTACATTTTGTCCCCATCAACCCCACCTTGACAATCACTTTCTGTTAAAATTTCTTAAAGATATGTTTTATCTGCTGGGAAGAAATTACAGCACGCATCAGCCTCCCATTTCCCCTAGAAAGAGAGAAAAGGGTGGCAGTGCTCTCTGGCTGGGAAAGTTAACAATCCGTACAATTCTAATTCTTAATAAGTTCCTACTGAACAATAATTAACATTACCATATTTGCACTTTAACTTCCCTTGCCTGAAGCAACATAAGCGAAGACAGTTTTCACTGACCTATGCCGAAATCCTGGGCCTGAACTGAATACCCCAGTATTCTTTCTTGCTCGTGGACTTTTCCTGAAGTCATCAAGATTTATTCACTTCTCACTCATACATTAAACAGGTTATAATCAGTCGTGGTATCTACCAGAATGAAATAGTAGCATCAATGCAAGAGGCAAATTAGATATTTCAGGCTTTAGTGTCTCATGTTGCCAAACATCCATAGCTGCATGCTAAGGGTATGTCTTGGGAGACAAAGAAAGGACATATAGGTACTCTAAGTGGTATTTGTTACCCAGATCAGTATGGATCTATGTGAGAGTTCTTTTCTCCCACATGTCTCTCCCCTGATAAGGGGAGGCTTTTTTTGCATGAGTTTACATGAGGGTTTTTTGCATGAGTGTTAGGAAAGAAGCAGACTGGATTCTTGGTTTTTCTTGTTCTTCAGGTTGTTTTTATTTTCTTATCAGGAATCTCAGCACACCAGGCTTTACACCAGCCTAGTGTGCAGGAGAACAGACACCAAAAGCCCCGAACACACAGGATCAAAGTTCTTTTAAGGATAATTTACCCAATTAACACTAAGAAGGGACATTATTTTTACTTTCTTACCAATAACTAGCTAAATTTCTATTCATGTGACTCTAAACTGTGGCAAATCTCAGCCAATTGTCCTGTGTCCCAAACTGCAGAATATGGAGTAGATGAAGAAGGAGAAGGAAACCTAAAAACAACAAGGATCCACCATCTTGTGTCATCAACTTCCCATACTAACAAACCCAAAAATCTAAATTTCTCACCCTTACTTATGTGATAAATAACATACTATGCTACTATCTAATTTACACTCTCGAGAACTCTGTTTCATCCCAAAGCCTAGAAAGCCTTTTCCATGGACAAAGGTTAAAAGTAGTGTTTTTCAGGGGGTCCAGATGCTTCAAAACATGCAGAGAAATATTCTCTGTATTCTGGATTCCAACATATCTAGAGCTGAAAATCTCTCACTAAAGACTATAGTGCTTAATATCTTTAGGCAGAGATTCAATCCACCTTTTCTGTAATGCTCAAGCCTCTTTTTCTGCTATCCAATAGTTCAATGGTTTCCTAACTTACATACTTCATAAGGTTCTATAAAGTAACAGCATATACTCCATCTAAAATTAATACTGTTTAAAAGGGACAGTTTGGTGAGCAAGCGAATCTTTCTCAGGTTTTTTTCTATCACCAACACTACCTGCTTCCACAAGAGAAAATGTTCCTTCCATTCAAAAGGAAAATGTTCACACTTGCAATTTTAAATGTTTTTTAAAATTATCTCTCAGCATATATGTACAGACCAGTTAACAAAATTGCTGTGTCTGTCTCCCTTTAATCTCTGATTGAAGGAATATGACTAGCTCTACTTAATCATCTCTCATCCACTCCTTCCATTTAGTAACATTTCTTTCTGTCTTAACCTTCACTGTCTTCACTTTCTGTCTTCATTTTTTCAACCCCTACATACTGTCAGTTAAGTTTCTAGTAGTAAAAGAGATCCTGCAAAATCAAGAGAATATATTTCATTATAATGGTTGAAAAAGCAAGACTTTGCACATAAAGCTACAGTTAAATACCAAATTGATCTAACTTTAGAAACAGTTCCTTTATCTTCAGTCAGTTGTAATGTGACTGCTGCCTCTTATAACACTTGTGAATTACTGTCACATTCGTCATGACAGATGTGGATCATTAGAAATGAGGAATTAACTACATGCAGAAGGGATTGGGAGCAGACTGGTTTTGATGGAAAACCTAAAATCTACCAGAACTGGGAGGTCAGGTAATGCTTAAAAATTACTTTCTGCCAGTAAAAACAGAACTGTAGGAGGTAATTATCTGACTCTATAAAAACACTGTGCTTCTTGATTGGACTAACATATGGGCTCCACGATTCTCAGGACACAAAAAGCAGTAAAACTGTGACCCTGATAGAGGCTGACATCAGTCATCATAGGTGGCATGGAAAACATGCACCACATGGAAGAACAAATCCAGAGTTCTAATCCCGAAGGGTACCAGAAAATCTTTACTACCTGCAGAAATGCTTTCCAAAGTATATTCATGAGATTTCCTCTAGACAAAATGGTAAACATGATTTTTGGTCAATTATTTTATTAACAAGAAAAAAATCAAAGTAAATATTCATGAAAGACTGTGAGAAGTATTTTTCATGTAACAAACTTAGTAGTTTTCCAAAAGAAAATTACATGAGCAGTATATATGTTATAGGATAGATTTAAAATATTCCAATAAAGATAATTTATGGAAATCAAGGGTTCCAGTTAACCACATTGTTCAAAGGCTACTCTATAGTGAACATGCTGTTTTGCCACTGCAGTGCTTGCATATTTAACAGCAACTAAAGTGCATGGGCATCATTTTGTATCTCAAAAACTACCAAGTTTTTCTACTCACCATATATTCATGCAGAAAAAAAAAGGACATTGAGAATTACTAATTCTTCATAGCATTTAAATGAAAATAAAATTATCTTACAAAATTTTAAAAGAGAGCAGATTGATCAAAGCAGGAAAACACAGACTGATAAACAGAATGATGACATGCTAAACTCAGCATAAGAAAAATGATCAGTTACAGACTGTCATAGTCCCTTTTCCCTAGTCCTTTTTTGTTATTTTTGTAATTAAGTTTATAAGAGCCTTTTTTCTGAGATCACAATGAAATCTAAAGAACTTCATCTTAAAAAAATCCCAGGGATAAACTTCTCACCACTGTTTTGTTGCTAATTTAACAGATTCAGTATCATGAGAAAGGATATATCTTTGCCACTAATATGCTCAGTGCAGTCACAAAACACAAGCATTAACAAAAAATCCAGAGAATTTCACCTGTAAACACATGGGGAAAAAAGCCACAAGACCTGAATCTCACACACAGATAGGAATTTGGAATGAGGTATCTAGTTACATTTAAACTTCATCACAGAGAAATAATGGAAAATTAACCAATGGTGTCTGCTCCCCCTTGAAAGCCTCAGCTGCTAGAATGTTCATTCAGTGTTGCTTCAAACTGAGAAAAGAGTACAATTTTGATCTGATGGGCTTTTCATTTACAGGAAATCTGCCAGCCATCACAGTGTTGCAGTATTGCACCACATTCATAAAAGATAAGCAAGACACCACTTTGCATGCAAAACAAAAGTAATTATTAATTTAGGTCTTGTCAGAATATCACTTGATCCTAGCTGTTTACAGGAAAGGAGCAGGCAGGTGCTGGAGCTGTGTGCCTCTGTTTATGGTGGTAAGCAAAATGATGACTTGACAGCAACACTCATCATAATCACTCTTGCCCCTGCTGTCTCACACATATACACAACCTGCTAGAAACAAATCCTTATGCAACAGAAAACTGAATATAATGCAAGTTGTGACTTGTGGGGAATGTAAAGTGATTCTTTTGGGAGTTATTTGGTACTACTACCTAATATCTGACATTTAACAGATGTGTGCCCACATGGTGAGTCAGCCCGAAAAACCTCTTTGATCAAAATGAATACATCTAAGCACTAACTGCATTTTACAAATACCTTAGACCCCTGACCAGTTCCAACAGGACAATTCACAATCTCCTTTTACAGAAATCTTTCTATGGCATATTTTGAAAGAAGCATTGACTGGAAGACAGATGCCTTTTAGTGCAATAATAGATATGCTGTGTTATACATAGATCCAAAATATTTTGGGTTTCTGATGGAAGTAATATCTATTTCCTGAACTTACTGTATTTACCCAATGTCATGATAGATGTCTACAGCACACCTCTTCAATACTTAACTATTTCTGCACTAGTCACTGTGCTTGACATTAAGGAATCACACCACAACTCCAGTTGAATTTAAGTTGTTCAATATATTTCAGGTAAGTTGGTGATTTGCATTTTTACAGAACAAGATGTGTTCCTTTTAAAAAGGTATAGAAAACGAGAAGGTATATATAGAGCTGTGATCCTAACAAAGGCTACTTTCTCTTCCAAGCTAAAAGAAACAGAGGGGTTCTAGCAACCTAAATTTTCAATGGTTGAAGGCCATTTGTGAATAGATTAATAATTTTCCCTGGGTCTTGCTAAGCTCATATATTTATGAGTAAATTTTCTTCTGTTAATCAACTTTGAAAGCAGTCAAAAATAGTCATTATACTAACGACTCAAAAATGTTTTTACTTTGTGCCAAATGGAGAACAGGTGACAAACACGTTTTTCTATTCAGCTATCTCTGCCTCTAATACCTACAACTAGCTGCAGAAATGCGCTGCCAGAAGTGCAAGAGCCACAAGCCCAGCAGTCCTGCACTGCTTTGCATGTCTAGGACTTGACAGGCCAGGCTATTTCTGTGTTTTATTGCCTGTTATTACAGTGTCTTTACATTTGACCTGTAGCTTGCAACTATGAAATGTGGTACACATCAAGGTACACTAGGTTATTAAACTTTTAGTACAGTAGAAACAAATGTGACTTAATGCAGTAGTTTAATTGCCATCTAAAACAAGTGCCAATCCTTTAAGTGATTTAACTAACAATCACTTACAAGTAGCAGGTATTTTGCTTGCAGATGAAAGAAGATAGCAGCTAATTTCTCAAGAAGCTATAATGTCAACAGTAAAGCTATTTTAGGAAAAAGATATATGAATTTAATAGAATCTGTTATGTTTTATCATAAGAGAAAAGGAACTTGCATTACTCTGGTCCCATAAAGAGATATCTAAACTTTTCTGCATCCCTGTTATTCCTTAGCAATGGATCAAATTCAGCATTAACTAAGAGCTAAGTACTGACAGCAGCAGAATATTTACTCTACTCAGTAGGCTACATCATAGCCTTTGAAGGGATGCCAAATGGGCAAAAATGTCCTTGAACCTCAAGAGATAGCACTTGCACTGCAACTAACCAGAAGTTTGACCCGCAGGTTCAAAGCAGCAATGATGCCTGGAGAACGCCAAACTAAAGCATCAGGAGGCACTCTATACATCTTTATTTTTGTAAAACATTGCTCAAGGAGAGGGCATAGTCACCAGAAACATAGGTTTGATATAAGCTACAACAATGTATCTTAAAAGTACTTATATTTTTATGGCTAAATATCTGGTTTCAAGTACCAGTCTTACAATAGAGAGGACAGAGATTGTGGATTTTAATCAATAGGTGTCTGATTGCAAAGCAAATAGCATTTAAAATGTTAAGACTTTGCCATTCAGAGCAGAGAAGTGCCACTTAATCCCTCTTGCAAAAAAGGAACTCTTAAGAGTATTTTTTCCTATAGGTCCCATTAACATCCAAAGCTTCCTTTTCTCTTTCTGTAATGTACAGTTGCAGATTTATGAGCATTTAATAGTTGCAAGAGCTATGCATATTGATTGAATTCAAAGGCAGACAAACAAACAAAAAAAAAATCTACAGAGAAATAAAAAGGGACAGTACTAATTTCATAAAGGTTGCAGATCACAACAAGTTAGTGGCTTTGATATTTTTCTTACCTAAAAGTACATAAAGCATTCTCATCCTGATGTATGAGTTTGTGATCTTCCTGCATTGTAAGACAATTAGTGGAATCTGACATATTCTTAAAGGGTTAGCCACAAAACATTTCTTTAATAATTAACATGAACGATTTTATTTTATTTGCTTTATATAGCTGTTCTGCCATGTATTCCATTATTAATAATGTATTTATATTACATTAAAAAGAAACTGTAGCCAGCTTAGAATCACAAAAATGGGTGCCTATGTACTAGTCTAATGAATAAATCTAAATGCCTTCTGTGTAATATCTGAAGTACTTCCACTATTTGTCCCAAAACAGAAACATGGCTTTTATTTTGAGAAAGCAATGTGAGAGCAATATTTCTCCTCACTCCTTTTTCCTCGTCTCTTGCTCTTCCTTTTCTTACTGCTAACCTTTTTATGGTCTGTCTTCATTGTCTTAAGTTGTGCCCATGGGAGCGAAGTTGTTGTGAGTTTTATACTTTGCCTAGGAGACAGAGAGATTTGCGGTCATTCTCATCTACTCAGATAATAATTTCCAAAGCTTTGGCTGTGTTGCTGAGGAGGTCTTAGTCTTCTGCCCTCTCAGGCTTCACCCTTGAAGTTGACAGCTTCATAATTCCTGAGGAACACAGCTGTCAGGAGCGGTTGTATTCACAAAGAGATTTTCTCTGAGGTAACATGTACCAATTTTGTTAAGGACTTTGAAGATTAACCCCATGACCTTGAATTTAACATAGCATCCTGTGAGGAGTCAGAATTGTGAGGCAAGTATCAATATGATGTTCCCTAATGGGCTGGCACACTGAAAGAAGAGGGATGTTATATTCTGAAAAACTTGAAAACTCTTCCAAGTCTTCACCAGAGATACACACTCAGACAAAAGGTTGCATAATGCCAAAATACTCCAGGTCAAAGAATCACAAAGAATTTACCCACTCTCTAATGTAAGTATATGAAGAGCAATATCACCACCAAAGGCTTAAGCTGTGCCTGAAGAAAAGTATGCACTTAAAAGCATTGTTAGATTGGCAGAGCATCCTTCATTTTTGCTGATTCAAACAGGCAGTGGGAGTGAGAAGAGATTTCCTACTTGATAAACAATTTCTGATGAGCTATAGGTAAAACAAATATATTTCTCATTCTGTCATGAGGTCTGTGTGTAGCGGTTTGAAACTAAATGATTCAATTCCCAGTTTGCAGAGCAGTTTGACAAACAATAATAGATTCATTTTGCAGAGGACGTACTGGACCTTGTTTTACCAGTACTCTCTTTGACATGCTTGTGTTAAGCTCCAGGCAGATGACTTCCATGCAGAGACAGAAATCAGCAGGAAGCCGGAGAGTTGGCAGAAGCAAGCCACATGTACAACTGTTGTCCTGCTGAAAAGACAGCTGCTACACCAGTCATTTCACCACCTACATGTGATGACAGCTCCAGCCTCAGCATTTTGTGTAATCACAACAAAGTATAAGGAAAGAAGCAATACCATAGTAAAGGTAATAACACGGAAAGCACATAGAAAGCTCAAGAATTAAAAGCAAAACACAACAAAACAACTAAAAAATCCCCAAACACACCACTCCCTTTTCTGTGAATTCCATACTAGCAGTGCTGTCACTTAAAGCCACTGCAAAACCACAGCCAAGGTCTGACTTCAAAGCCAGTTTGAGAGCCACAAGTGTAACTAGTGCAGCAGGTTGTTCTGCATAGAGGCCAGTAGCACAAGCTACGGAAAAAAGCATAAAAAGAGAAAGTACAGAAGAAACCACGTTCCATTCCATGCTCCAGCAATCAAATTTTAGATTTTATTAGTTGAAAGTTTCATCAAAACATTGTTTTGCATTTTCTTCCATGAATTTTCTTCATGAAGTCCTATCTCAGTGCATTGAAAACGTAAATATGGATCCCGTGAAAAAGATTTAATAATTCATAAGTACCAAGTCTGCCCTTTGATATTGTCAACAGACTGTCCTTTACATCCTATATTGAGGGAAATAGGGTTGTTTTCCCTTTATTGACTTTCTGTATCTATCTCATTTATGATTTTGTATTAACATATTCTACTACCAACTCACCCTTTAGTGCATCTGGCTCATTTAAAAGGCAAATGCTTCAGAATATAGGTGAGCACTTGGGGTTTTCTGAACAGCTTTTCACATTATCTGATTAAAAATAGCATGTGCTTATTCAACAAGCTATTTTAAGGATAGACAGTATTTAACGGCTTAAAGGGGACTTTGTAGGGCAGGGGAGTGGATGCTGATGGGTTCATTTTTCGGATTTCTTTCTTTTAAAATCACAGGGGAAAATTCACAATACTAACCAGGATGGTCTGACCCTGGGTTGTGGGTTATGACTAGAGAGCTCCCAGTACTTTAGAAAGATTTAATGACAAAAGTCTGTTCTATTTAGTTCCACAAATTTACCCAAAAGTGTTAGGACAAAATGTGTTTGATGAGACAACTTGGAAAGAACATCTTAAATACTAATGATCTTGAAAAAGAAAGCCTGAAATATGTGTTTTGATCTCTTGTGCCCACTCCAGATGCAGGCTGTGCAATATTCTGTCTTGAAACTGTGGTACATATAACATCCATAAAATGCTATAATGTCTAATAATAATTTGTATCTGAAAAAAACTTCCCCTTAGCAAAGAATATATGATTTATATTGCTCTCAAGATCATAACAGATGTTGTTTTGTATAAATCTGTATAAACTTTTCCTAAACAAATATCTTAAAGTATAACATTTAATAACTGCTGAGTCATCTAAGAAAACTTCAAAATGTCTAATGCTAAATATTTAGATCTTTGTTTAATCTCAGTAATTTCAGGATGTATGTGTAAATCTATGGAATGCTATAAGTCTTCACTCTGTTACTGTATATACACATGAACAAATATCAAGACTCTAAATTTTTCATTTAGATAATGATAATGTCTGAACTATTGCTTTTTCCCCTCTGTTTTGTTAATTCTGTTAACAAGAGATTGCTACAAATTTTCTTAGTACAAAAAACATCTATTCTGCCAAACTAGAGATTACTATACCTTTTGACAAGAACTGAGAGAACTTAGTGACAAAAATTTCAGAGGGAAAACTGTTATTAAAAGAAACACTGAATACAAGAAAACCCATACTAATCATGGATGCCTTAGAAGATATAAAATAATTCTCATTTTATATACAGGAATATGACAGACTGGATTTCCAGATTTATATCATTAGAGGACAGAATTCTCTCTTTAATATACACTAGCTAGCTAGTTAAACCAAGTCACTGTTCTGAAAAGGAATGTCTACCAAGCATCTTATCCAAGAGATTGTCTCAAAATTTATAAATCAATTTACCTCCCAGTAGATCCTGGGATCAAGTCGACCTCACTTTACCAGGAGGCTCTATCCATTGCCCAACATAACCAATAGTTTACAAGAGTTAGGCCCTTTCTTCCCAACAGAACAATTTAGAAATGTTGTATACACAACTTCTCTGCTACTAACACGTTACACACTGTCTTCAACTACTCTATAAACTCACATCATTTCACAGTTTGAAGAAATCCTTAGTAAAACAGGAATCGGATCAATATGAAAGTAACAATATTATAAATGCTAAAATTGACAAAATATATGAACATATACACAAAATTGTATACACATAATATATACAAAATAATACATAATACACAAAACATATACGCATAATTTTATTCTTTGCTGCATATACACCCTATTTTAAAATCTTAACTAGACTTGAGGTAAAAGGAAAAAAAACCCTGCTATGACAATATTTCTTGAAATGTCATAACCTAGACTACTATGTTTCTCCACCCCACCAAATTCACTACCTCAGCCTTGTTTTCTAGGACATCAAAACCATTTTCTTTTTCAGAAAGACTAGCGAGCGATCTGTTTCTTTAAGGAAACTTCATCATCACTCCACTGTTCCTTTTCTCCCTGCTAAACCAACTGATCTCACTTCCATCTAAGTTCTGCATCAACATTTTTTCCCACCTTACTATGGGACACCTCTCCCAACACCTGCTATTCCAATGCCATTTGGAAAGGAAATGGGCAATTGAAAACAAGATTTTTGCACTGGAAGGTTTACCCATGCAAAAGAGGCAGGGTATTTGGCAGTCATACGTGGGACTTGCAGAGAAAATATGAGAGTTTTGTTTATACAAGCACTTTCACCTGCACTGTGGATAAATGGTTATTTTCTTACAGAAGTTTTGTGAAACATCCAGCAAATGTTTTGACAGGTAAGAAAGAGTGCTCATTTCCTTAGTCTTTCCAGTTTCTAACAAAACTGCTTAGCCAATTCATTTACAGATCATGCACTGCTCAGTTGCTTTCATCTTCTAATCTCCTGAAATCTGAATATTAATCTGAAAGCAAATTTGGAACAGATATAACATATTTTGAACTTCAGTCACCAAAAAGGATTTTTGCCTTGTTAATCTCAAAGGATTGGCGTAGAAATTTTACCACATTTTCTAAAAAAATCCATACAAATTTAAGGTCGAGTTCTGGATTTAATTGAAGTAACCTTTTGTACAATCTAGCTTTAATGAAGTGCAATGAAGTTAAACTCCATAGGGGCCATTAATCTGAAACACTCCATTAAAACAACTACAAGGGGAGTTTTTAATAAACAGTGTGAACTAATGCCCATGTGGAAAGGTAATTGAGAGGGAACTGGTGTCTGGGCCAGATTGTTATTAAATCCTTATCACAGGTAAAGCTGAAACCCCAAATGGCAAGCTGCCATGTGATTTATAGTGACCTTCTCTTACCAGCCTTAAAGAAAAGACTATGTTCAATAATAAAAAAATCCTGTGACTAAGCTATAAAATAACTGAGCAATTACTTAGAATAATTTATACAGTGCAATACACTGACCTTGCTCCAAGCAAAAAATCTACAAAATAACTTCAGTAATAAAACTGTGAGCTACTAAAAGGACTAAAGGTTTAACCATTTTTATTGTGCAGAACCTGAGGGTACTATAAATACATATCACACTCTTAATAGGAGAGCTTAAAATAATTCCTAATTTTTTAATCTTAAGAAAAGCCTCTTTAAAGTCTGGTAGGGTTTTGCCATATTGCAAGAATGCTTACTGTCTTATTTTAAAAATTTTACTGGGCTGCTGAAGTCCACACTTTCTAACATAGTATACACTCAGCAGCTGAGCCCTGTCTAAGTTGGGTCTCACAGGAAGCAATGCAACAAAGAGAAAACTGCATCACAGAACAGTTTGGTTTATAGCAGTATAAATTGTACTTCTAAGAAAGGAAAAAAAAAACTTTTATTATTCTCTTGAAAGGAATTATAAGAACAGACACTCTAACAAAATGAGAATAAAAATAGAATTTCTATATAAAAACAAACAATGTTTACTTTAAAACAATAGAAATAATTTTCTGTAAAAATTTGAATAGAGATTACTTCAAATCAAAATTATAAGAAGCATGGCTTCAGAGCAAAGTCAGTGTGACTAGTACATCACTGACTATACTGTATTCAATGCTTCAAATGTCTGAATTTCTTATCTAAATAACAGAAACAGGATGTGTTCTGGGACCAGATAGATAGTAAACGTAAAAGTGCTACAATGAAAGTTTGACAGGGTCAAGTGTAATCAACAGCAGATTACTTCAGCTAAAAAGAAAAATAACCACTTTTATTTTCAGTCTGGCAAAAATCCAGGTTATAGAAGATGCCATCCAGAAGGATACACATATATATGCACAGTATAACTGAAAGACAGAAATTGTCAACAGGCTTGTATCATGCAAGACAAAAAGCTCTTGTCTTGATTAACTGGAGCTTAGTTAATTTGGCAATGTGCCAAAGGTTAGGACACTCCATTATATACAACTTGTGTTGCCATCATCACTGGGCACCTCTTCACTGCAAAGTGCTATCTCTGATTTCAGAAAAGAGGAAAGAACCCCAATTAGACCACCTACAACATACTGGTAAAACCACTCTGAAAAAATATGCTTGTCAACTTACTTTCAGGTATTGATCTGTTTCCAGGGGGTTAACGTGTGCTATCTTTTTTGACTTTTGGCCAAAACACATCTTAACACTCTTATCATGAAAAGAAATAGCTTTATTAAATTTAGATCAGATATTTAGAAGAAATTCTTTCCTGTGAGGATGGTGAGCCATTGGAACGAGGTGCCCAGAGAAGGTGTGGATGCTCCATTCCTGGAATTGTTCAAAGCTAGGCTGGATGGACCTTCAAGCAAACTGGTCTAGTGGAAGGTGTCCCTGTACATGGCAGAGAGGGGATGGAACAAGATGATCTTTAAGGTCACTTCCAACCCAAACCATTCCATGATTCAAAGATTCTATGACTCTGTGATGGTTACTAGTGTGCATGTGCATTTTATAAACGCAAGCAAATCTGCACTTGTTTCTGTTTATTGGCACCTGAAACACGCAGCCAATAAATACAGTCAATGGAAACGCTGGGTTAGGAAGAAATTACTCCAGTGTTATTTTATGCTTCCTCAGAAGAAAGTGTGAGGTTCATATGTCTTTGTACCTCATTTTAAAAATAGAAATATAATTTAGCTACATATTGGCAAGTGGACAACTCTGTCATTTTAATATGAGCAAAAGTGAAAGCTCTGTTTAAAAGCCCTGGAAAGAAATGGACTTCAGCATGTGACTAAAGTTAAATACATTACTTAAGTACATTATTAAACAAGGATGAACTGAAGCATGTGTTTAAATGTTTCACTGAACTGTGTCTGAGAAAGGACTATTTTCAGTTTCTGCTTATGCTTTTTCCAATGCTAAATCTCAAGCAAAATGAAGCCATTCCAAACAATTAAATGTGCTTAACTGTACTGGTCTCTTTCCTCAGCCAGATGACTCTGGTATTTCAATGGAGCCACTCCACTTTATAACAGCTCACTACCTGCTTCAACATCTGACTGGCAAGATTTTTTACTTAAAAAAATCTAGGAAAAAAATCTGTTGAGGTCGATGAACATGACTGTACTACATTTCATAGGGAAATAGGATAGGGAGTCTTGGTCAAAAGAGTATATTCTTGGAAATGCTGTCTCTCCCAAAAAAGTTTTTATTTTCTTGCAATTTCAGAAAATAATCTTTGAATTTTTCAACTTAGAATAATTCAGTTACTTACAATTTTCAGGAGATTGGCATGAACAGGAAATATTTAATTTCTCATAAATTTAAGGAATTCAATGGTACATTTTAAGCTGCTTTTTATTAATTCTCTGATGGAAAATTGTTTCTTTCTCAGCTCTCAGTACTGTGCCCTCACAATGTATTTTTTTCCTACCTTATTTCTTTACCATGACTCTAAAGAACCCGTGCACCCCTGACACAGCTCTATTCAGTAACAGGGAGGGTCTTTGCATTACTAACTAGAGAAGGGATCTGAAGACAATCTGAGCTGTTTCTGCTTTGAAGAGTTGCAAGGCTTGTTTGGAAGAATGTCAGCAAATGTTAAGACTCAAACATTGTCAACCCAAATACTGGTTGGACATTGCTTTACTAATGGAACATCATCCATTTCAGCACCATTTGTTTGATTAAGAGTTATTGAATAAATCAGTATCTTCTGTCAGTTATCTTCTTCAAAAAGAGAAATCGAGCTCTTTTCCTATTTTTGCCCAAATTTCTCCAAAGATGTTTCCTCATGGGTATGTATAATACACTCTAGCCATATGGCAATATATATATACACACACAAGCCCACTACATCTGTATGTACAAAACACTCTTAAAAGTAAGTTTTATAATACTGGCCATGCGTGTTTTCATACAAATAAAGTATGTAAAACATTTCTGTCAGCTTTAAAAAGATATGTTATTTTCTGAGCTTAAAGCAAATAGTAGGAATTTCTGAGGAATAACAATGCCTAGTCACAAAGAAATATACTGAATATTCAGAAAAAATTTAGATATCCGCTGTTCTGCAATTACAGTTTCTTCCCACACACACAAAATTTTTTACCATATAAAATTCACTGCCCCTTAACACAAGCAAAATTACCTATGTTACAATACAAACCTGTCTGTCAGGATGCTCCCAAGACAATTGACTGGAAATTGTCTTCCTTTTGTAAAATACCACTGTTCTATTTCTGAAGGGAGCTTGGCCTCTTGAAATGGTTTAGACAAAACATGAAAACAGCACCTCATTTTTTTTGGCAATCTGCAAAATCATTCTTCTAACCCAATTCAGAACTCGACATTGTTTCGTTCTAAGGAGATACCCCAGTTGAAGCACAGGTGGCTCATGGAATTCATTACCTGCAATCTACTTTCATAAGTGATGGACACCTTCCAGTTCTGCACTGTCACATGAAGGAGTTAGACCATCAGTTAAATCCCAACACAGAATTTCAGTCACCTGATGGTATATTTCATCATAGATTCATTCCAGTTGGAGAGACCTTCAAGATCACTGAGTCCAACCTTTGACCAAACACCATCATTCCAACTAAACCCTAGCACTGAGTGCCATGTCCAGTCGCTTGAACATTTCTAGGGATGGTGACTCCACCACCTCCCTGGTCAGCCCATTCCAATGCTTAACCACACTTTCAGTGAAGAAATTCTTCCTGATGTCCAAAATGAACCTCCACTGGTGGAGCTTGAAATCATTTCCTCTTGTCCTGTCACTTGTTACCTGTGAGAAGAGGCCAACACACACCTGTCCACAACCTTCTTTCAGGAAGTTGTAGAGGGAAAAGGTCCCCTAAGCTTCCTCTTCTCCAGACTAAACAAATGCAGCAAAGCTCCAGAAATATGTGACACCTGCAAATTTGTGCTGTTTAGTAATGCACTTTCAGGATAAAGCATACACTGAAAACAAAAAAAAAAGCAAAGGAAATAAAGCTTTATCTTTACTGCCCTCTTCAGGCTGCAATGATTTTGGGTTTGTTATGCTTAACAAATGCACACTTCAGCATGTCTTTAGAGCCATACTGAAATATTTTGTTTAATCTGTGAAATTTACCTAAAAGAAGCTGTTTGATTCAGGCTGATAAAAGAGAGTGAATCTATGGGCATATGAAAATCAAAAAAACTTTTGGTAGCTTCATAAAAAATACACTATATGAAGGTGTCACCCTTGCAGTAATTGAGAACCTCACAGTGAAACAAGCTCTTAAGATTTTTCAGAACAGCAGAAACATAGTAGCATTCATTTCAAGAAGCTGTTCCATAATTTAGAAGTGTTTGTAAAGGACAGAAAGCTGGAATAAGGAATTCCATCAATGTACGATTTTTCAACCCTTACAAAGTTATATTTCAGATTAATTTTAACCATGTAGTAAAATTTCCTTTTACAAACAAAGACTTCTATATACTATTGTTTTCACTGCCTAAAGCACTCTATTTCTTTAAGATCTAATTAATACTCTTAACTTTTTCCAAATGTGGCATATCTTGTATTTCTTAAAGTATTGTTTATTATCTCATCCAGTATGTTGACAGAGACAGAAAACTATTGTTGTATTTGAACTTATTTCTGAACCATTAAGTCACCTAATTTCATTTTTTTAAAAAAAAAGGTGTTTTAATATTTAAAATATTTTATGTGCCAGGATTATTTTTACTAATTTCCTTGAAAACCATTAAAACTTTTACTTTTCTGTGGCATTTCAGAATTTGGTCTTATAATCCAAACATCAGCCATATAAAAATGTTACAGCAAACTAAATCTTGAGCATAGTTTGCTTCTATTTTGTATATAAGGCCTGGTGTAAAATCATGCGAGAATTGTCCATTAAATTCAGGATGACCATGATTAAAATCCAGCCCCCACTAACACAGCCACACCTGCTGAGATCTAACACTCCAATTCACATTATCGCAGTATTCTGGCACCGAGTTCCATACTTTAAGCAACAACGTGTCCCGTATTTTCTGTTTATCGTTCCTTAATTCACCCCACATTTATTCTGATTGTTTGACAGTATTTTGGGCTCACAGTTTTAGTTTCTTCTAAGATTTACTTTTATTCCACCTCACTTTTCCTAAAGCTGTCTTCCAACATTCTCCCTTTCCTTGCTCTTTGTTGCCCTTCTGTCATCATCCTTTTGACTGCTCTTCTCTGTGTTTTAAAAAAAATTGTCCTTGTTATCTTGATTAATCTCAACATGCAGAGTCTGAATCCACTGCTTCTGAAGTCAGTAATCTAAGAGGAGGATTTGGTCAGTATAAAATGGCCTTGCCCTCTTGAATTTTGTGAGTATAACATGAAATACCCATGTAAGATACCATATATTATCATTTTGTTTTCTAATATGTACATAATATGGAAACAGCAAAAGAACAGATGTTCTTCTAATAATCATAAATATAACTGCACTCTTAGCATAAACCCTGAATAGTTGTGTTTGCTCATAAGTAGTAAGGCCACAAGTGTGACTAGGATTTGACCTGCATTACACGTGACTTTGGCTTTTTGATTATGACACATTCTTATGGAAGCTGGATTTTTTTCTGACACAGTTTGGAAGAGGAAAGGGTTAAGAGGTCATAGAAAGCAAGGATTAAGAGAAAGCAAAGATATTTGGGAAAAAAACCTAACATTTTTTTTGTGTTTTCCAGTATTTCTGACTATTCAACCTGGTTACTTTAGGCACTAACCTGCAAGCATTTAATTTTAAGCATATAACCAGGTTTAATCACATGCTTAAAATTAAATACATGTTTTGGTTTCATATTGAACCAAGCCCTATGACCCTCTGACTTAAATGGATTAAAATATAATTGTATTTCCATCAAATACAGCTTGTGCAAATAATGACAGGCAATCAGGCTCCTCAAAGCAGATACTTTTTATTATTTATTTTTTCCTGAAGCATATTCATCACTTTGGTACATCAAATAAGAGAGACTGAGGAAGAAAATTGGCAGACAAGGCTGAATTAGTTAAAATGAAAACATAATAGTGCCTTATTATGTTTGCTAGCTAGCATGTGGCTATTTAGGGAAAAAAACTTATCACCCATTACATGTGCATGTATTTATACATATCTTATAGTTCCTGCATTTCTCTTTTGCTGTTTTAATTCAGTTTTTAAAACATGCCAAACAAGCAGATAGAAACAGGACCTTGTTTAATTAGATTAGGCTAGAATGGAGAGTTCGATTTCTTTTCAAACTTTTCCAATAGTTGGCCTGAAATGTATCAAAGCAACTTCCATCTCTTTTGTTTCTATCAAGTTGTCCCAATTTTCTAATTTTACCAGATCCCACAGTTGCCATGTCTTTGAAGTTCATTTGTTGTTCATGGTTATTTTCTTTCTAGTGATTAGTATAGCAGTCAGACTGAGAGTGATTTCATGTTTGTCTGTAATTTATTCTAGTTGAGAATCTACATGCTGAGGCAGAAACACTATATTCTATAATAGAAACATACAGAAATCAGGATGTTAATGTATTTGGCACTGAGTACTGCAACACTGTATCATAACATCATATTACTTGACATTTCTGCAATGTTATTAAATTGGAATGTGAACATGTACACAGAAAATTATGAAGACTTTAAGATACTTTGATTGTAGAGTAGTGCTAGACCTCATGTGCTGAAAGACTTTATAATCAAGATTATGAGATCCTGAACACATCCTTTCTAACAAATACTGTGCAATTTATCACTGTTACTGTTTCACACAATCAGTATTGGTTTAAGAAGAACCAAAGCAAAGTTCATACTAAATATGAAACCAGATGTAAATTACCTTTAATCCCTGTCACTATGGCTTAGCACAGTCATTAGCTTTGCCTCAAGGTAATGACATTCATATAAATATTGCAAAATATGTTTTCATAGCTTTGTATTTTTCTTAGGATATTTTTCCAAAATTGAGAGGACTGGTAAAGGGGAATTGGCAAAGAAATTATGCAGCAGCCATGAAGTATTTCTTTAGTATCAAAATTCAGGCTTTGCTGAACCTTCTTTTGAGACACCATTTTGTTTACTTACAAGACTAAGCAGGACACTGACAGGAAAATCCTTTTCTTCCAATCAAACATCAGGCTTGGCACATGGATGGTAAGGCAAATGTTTCCTGAGAACAGAATTTCTATTGAGACAAACCTTCAAAATGTAATTGCAATTCATGGGGTGCAGGACAACTGCCAGAATGGAGGGCTCTGTATTGGCCAACACACTCAGGCAGTGCCTTGCTGAAACATCCTCACCTCTCCTGAATCCAAAGGGCCACTGTAGAGCCACATTAATGCACAGCAATTGAGATCCTGTCCGAGCACAACAGGCCCAGGAAGATTTTCTTTCTGGCACTTGGAGCTACGCTAATCAGGAAATTTGGCACTGAGAGAGGAGTAGAAGGAATCCCACTTCATAAAACAAACTAAGTGAACACAAGGGAAAACTTCCCAAGCAGGAAAATCTTTGACAGCAAAGAAAAGTTTAGGGTATTTTTTAAGCAAGCAACTCAGGAAGAGATAATTTTTAAAATGCTATATACCAGTTCAAAACTGCCTGAAAAATTGTTAGTATTTTGAGGAGCATCATATAAAAAAATCATGACAGACTGTCAGGTTCTCAATGTGGCTTTCCTGTTACTGTTTGATGCAGAATTCAAAGCCATTAATCTATAAGGGTTATTGACATTAGTGGTTCACTAAACGACTGATACTAGAACATTTAATGAAGAAGAAGAATTGTTTTCAGAAGCAGACAGACATACTCTGACAATGGTCCATAACTCCTTGCTGACACAGACATAAACATGTCAAAAGCTCTAAGCTTTAAATTTTAACACTTCCCTGCTTCTAGGGCCATGTCTACATGGTGATATCTAGAGATACCTGATCTAGCTTCAAACACATTTATTAGCAGACAAGTGTTCAAAGACAAGTGTTCAAAGCCTAAATTTTTTAGCTGATCCTAAATATTCAGGACAAGTAGTTGCTTTTACTTTGTTTGCTCACCTCCTCTGATGGTGCCTCTGTCATTTCTGGTAACTTAGCATTATTCTAATGGCAATATTTAAAACTGAAAACACAAATGCAACAGAAGCAAATCTATATACAGATATTTTTCAAGTTTAAAGTAGTCTTTGGTGTCAAAACCTTCCAATTATTCAAATATAAGCTGTGTAATTTATTCCTCTGAGACTCATGTGCAGTCCAAAATAAAAAGTACAACATCCTTAATGTGACAAAGAAAGAATTTTCCCTACTTTGGTAGCAATGGCATTGCTGGTGAGCCTTTCACTTGCAATCATTGCACTATTGGCCACACCTCCTGGAGAGAAAAAGAGATGAGTGTTTGCCTTTGCCTTATGCAGAACATTTAAAGTCAGTAAAGCTGGGTATGGCAACAAACAGGTAATATCTATTATTTTTAATTTTGAAAGCACTCTTTGTTAATATCATAGACCATTGTAGAATCATCATTGTAGCCCACAATTTTTACCATTTTTATAAGTAACAGTTGTTTTGTACAAAAGGTTAAACTTGACACTTGTAGACGCCTCATTCTTAAGATGGGAAAACACAGTGAAGACATTACCGCCTCCTCTAATCTGCTGACATTCCTAGGCCCCTCTCGTACTGCCTTTCTTTTCACACTTCTCTTTCTTCAATGCAGCTTTTAGAGAGAACAAAAAAAGAAAATTTTCCATACTTTGACATTAACAAATCTCTCTTAACACCTCACACCTCTTCACTTTCCACTGCTGCTTTTTCCAACTAAGCTAAATGTCAGTGGGAACTTCCTTCACTGCTTACCAGATATGCCTTACTGCACTCTTTTCTGATGTCTTAAAGAACTGTCCTTGGCTCAAATGTTACTGATTTCCCACTCCTTTGAAATAATCAGTCATCATTCCTTCCAAGGACTGTCTTCTCAGGAATATTGTATTTCTTTGATCAAATGGTCTCTCTAACCTTCTGATTTTTTCTGCAACATTTCTTTATGGCTCCACTAGCAAGACCAACTATTCTGTTCATGAACAGTAACTCCCAGAGCTTTCTCTGGAATCTCACACTGTCCACATTCTAGTTTCCTGATTTGACTTGCAGAAATCTCAAAGTCCAGCTAGCTCCTGGCTGACTAACAAGTCTGATAGAGTCAAATTGACAGACACACAATTTTGACAGTATATTTTGCATTTGTGGAACAGAAAAGCTAATCTTTTTGTTGAAGACTCTTTTCAGCAGAGAAATTTCCCAACTCACCATACTGGGAGACATTCAACTGGTATAGGTTTACACACATGAGATTCTAAAGGACAGAAAACAGAATAAAGCTTACTGCTCTTGCTACCTCTTAGGTGGATACTTTGAGTCTCTTGGAAATGTAAGCATATATTCTAAATGTGTCCCCCTAAAGCAGGGGACACAGCACATGTAATCTAGTGAAGTATTCAGAACCAGCAGCAAAAGTTGGGAAGGATACAATCTAACTTATTCACATTTTAATTGAGCTGGCTATTCCAATCATTCAGCCTGCCAGTTTGACATCACACAGGCCATTCTGCAACACCCCAACATCCTAAGACAGAAACATCTGCTCTATTACTGGTGTCAAATTCCCTGTTGCTGATCCCATTTGCTGCTTTAAGTGATATTTCTGGCAAGCACTGTCCTAGATTAATCTCTTGTAAAAACCCATCTGCCTTTTCCCAAAAGAACACCAAGTGATTCCTGCTGCTACTCAGGGGAAAACATGGTAAGAAAAATGTCTGTCCTCCTCAGCTAAATGAGTGCTAAAATGATTTAGGCTCTTTTTTTACTCTTATACACCCTCAGTTTCCATCATGTCTGGATAGATGTTAAGATACACAATACTCCCAACTCAACTCATTTGTGTCTTGAGGTTCATCTTTGTCTTATCGTCTATATTAGATTTATGTATTCAGGCATCTCTAGACTTAAATAAAAGAAAAACCACCAGTGTTACCTAAGCCAACTTCACATCTATCTAATTTTGTTTCTAAGGTTCTTTGGAAGAAAGAGATCTTTCTCCAAACTTCCTAAAGGATTTCTCAATGCCAACTGATGTCAGTAACAATGAAACAGAAAATGAGCAATCAATTAACTATGTCACTACATTACTTTTATTTCTATGAAGGGACCAGAAGATTTGTGTTAAGCAGGAAAAGAGCTACTTTCCTTCAGCACAAGCAAAAACTAGCATTTGAAACTCTAACTGACTTTTAGAGATATCATATAAATCTTCTTATACAATGCCACCACCTAGCTCTTCCATTACCTTTAATTCAAAATAAAACTATCTATTTTTCAAAGCCTGACTAGCCTGAAAATGCACTTAATAGAGTTTGCTACAGTGCACACTGGCTTCCTGCTTTGCAGGGGACTATAGAGAACTATTCTCAGTCATACACATTTTATGTCTAGAAACCCAGTAATAGGATAATCCACTGAAATATGTGTATGTGTGTAGAATTACAATGTAAACAAAGGCAGAGAGAAATACCAAGCATACTTAAAAAGCTGTCAAGACCTTAATTTTTTAAAATTTATTATATGCAAAATCCCATTTGTATCTGCAAAACTAATTCCATACATCATTTTCAGCTATGGATATGACTCCTAAAACAGCAGCAAGAAAGGAGGCAAAAAAGATCTAATAGTCCTTGGCAATCTTGCTCTTCCTTTGTTTCTTGAAAAAAATAAAAACAATTAAAAAAGAAAATTTTCACAGCTTGTTCAAATTTAGGTGTACTTTTGATGTTAAATGAACAGAAAGGTTAAGCTCAGCAAAAGAAAAGCAAGATTCTCTGCTTGAATCAAATGCAACAATTTTCTAAAGATTCCTAGGTTGCCATTAGAAATACTCACCACCTCCTCACAGTTTTATATATATCTATACTCTAAGAAATATTTTGAGGATCTCAGTGACATATGCTTATATAAGCATATGAGAGAGAATTTGATGAGATATTTGAAGTGAGTCCAGACATGCAGACTGACCACTGCAGTTAAAGTCCTAGCACAGAAGAACCTTGGGTCAACTGTGTTGTTAACAATTCATACACACCAAAGTGGCATTGAAAGAACTCCTCCATCTTTCAAAAGACTAAAATACTGCTGATTGCATTTAAACCCTCAGGTTTCAACAGAAAAACAGAGGCTGGTGAACAAACAATTAAAACTCAAGCATCCCTTAATATTTAGGAGAAAAACTCCTACTATCTAGAAGGATTTGCAAAGCCGTATGCTCCAGAAAGATTTAAAATGAGAGGTTCCTGTTCTTGTACTATGTTCTTAATTCGTGCTAAGCATCATCCATAAACTGCTGGGCTTCCAAAATGAACCTGAAATCTCCTAGAGAAAACAGACTGCCTAACAACTCCTTAATATCAAGACTCTGGGAAAAAAAAATAAGCAGGCAGACATTGGCACACCTCTATCAGTAGCTACTTCTAATAGCTTTATACTTATATATAGTCTTCATGCATATGTGTGTTTGCATATATGCAAAAGATGTCACATTCTTAGTTGGTAGCTGTAGTTTTGTGACTGACATGAAATTAAAACCACAAATTCATCACTAATCTTCCTAAATATGTTGCTCTGAGATCATACTTAAAAAGCAAGTTTTAAATACAAATACCCACAACTTTTGATACTCCTCAGCTAAATTCTATTGATAGATTTTTAAACTCCTCTTTCTGAATTCTGTGCTCTTTGGTTAGTAGAATTCTATGTCAGAATAACATCAATTCTGCTTGAATAGGGAAAGCAGAGTAGTTCCAACTACACCAAGGGAGCATGAAAAGAACCATCAATAGAAACTCAAGAGATATCTCTTGAATTTACAGTCATCTCCACAGAATGCTTCTCTTCTACTAAAACATACTTTATTTCCCCACTTTTGATGCCACTTTTGTATTCTACAAAACACTGAGGGTAGCTTTTTTCTATGCTGAAAAATTCATGCAACTCCTGTTGTCCTGTTCAACATTATTTCCCCATATACTTCTACATGGTGTCTTTAAGATGAATATTTTAAAATGTACTGCAGGCTTATAAAAGGGACACTTGACAACTGAGTACTGTTATGATCTTTACCTTCCCTTGTGATCAATCACTCAGGAAACAAAAAGGTCCAAGGACATCTCAGCCATTAGGTACTCAATTGCCCTCTCTTGGAATAGTTGTATTCATAGTGAGTGACATGAATAGGGGCATCTTCATATTTTTATCCCTTGTATTTGCCTTCACAGGTAAAAATGCCAAGTGCCAGTTCACTTATTCAGCTTGTCCTACTTCGTGCTATGCTTTTGTATATTTCTATTGACAGGTAAAGCATGAAATAAAAATGGCTCCCAAAAGTTTTTTGGGGTTTATTTGGCTTTATTTTTAAAACAAGTCTTTGCCTGTTAGAAATGATAGTGGTAGAATGAAACAAGTATAAGGATGGCAGCAGCTTGACCAAAGATGAATAGATGAGGGCAAAAACTCCATTGGAAGTTTCATCTGAAGGAGCTCATCTGAGTGGAAACTTGCTTAAGGTTTGCCTTTGTTCCCTTTCTGAGGGTTGGTATTTTCTAGTCTTGTGCATAAATTGGAATAAAAACTCTAAGCAACTTCCCTAAAAAATTCAGCCATCACAATAATACTGAAAAATTTATTCCCAAGATTCACTCCAGTGCTGGGCCATAATTATTTCACTGTAATTTAACAGACTTTGACTGTGAAATGGTATGGTTTATAAAAGTGGAGCAAAAGTCACTTACATAAACTTGTTCCCAGGTTTCCTCAGATTCAGAGCCACAATCCACCAATAAGCATTAATTTCTCCAAGCAGTATGGGTGAGGTGAGTACTTTCAAGTGGTCCTTTTCCAGAAGATGAGGCTTAGTCAGCTACTAACAATGCATGACAAGTTTTGTCCTGTAGAAAGACATAAACAAAAGAAGCTTGCCTACATACTCATAAATAAGGTTTTTACAAAAGCCTGTAATAGTAGGGCAGATTTTCAGTTACTGAACAAATAATGTCTCTACTAAATTGACTCTGGTTTGGATTCTTCAGTGAGCAACTCTGAGCTTGAAATGTTATGCTAATGTTATATGTAAAGGTATCTTGGATGTCCCGTTATTTAAAGAAGCATAAAATGAATTCATGTGTTCTCAAAAGATGGGGCCAATGCTTTTGGGTAGTCATTCATCAAGCAAGTGCCCGTTGGGGGGCATTTGGAATTTCATATTTGATGATACTGCTCCAGTGTTTCATTAGTTCTGTTCACTTAATTATGTCTTGTCTAAATGATCACTTAAATTTTTTATAGAACCAGATTCCCTTCAAAGAAGCCAGCCATGCAATACTAAAGGCATGTGGTTTTATAGCTCCTAGCAGCCATTTAAAGGAGTGCAATCCCTCTGGAACTCCATGGAGATTTCAGTGGATGCAAATGCAATGAAATATTATCAATTTTGCATTACATTTATACATAACAAGTGTCTCACTATAAAATATTCCTACCCCGGTGCTGAGAGAAGATGAACCATCGAAAAAGGACAACAACTTCACTTTAAAACAATTGAATTAGGCAGTATAGACTCTGCCTGTGTCTTCATCTGGGTACGTTTTATGTCAGTGAAGAGCCACACTTACAAAACATAACCCTCCAGCAGATATGGCTTAAAGATATAGGACTTTATAATCACAAAACTCTTGAAATAATCACAGTATTATTCCTCCTCAGATGAAAACAGTTGTGAAGGGTGCAAGTGTTACATTCTACTTAAGCACTCAATCACAAAGGAAGATCTGTCACAGAACAATTTTTTTTCCACATATAAAAGGTTAAAAATGTAAATTCAAAGAGCCCAGATGAACAAGTAAAAATTCCAATCCAGCTAAATCGTTATTTTAACCACTGATTTCAGCAAAAGTTTTCACATGGCATTTACATAGCATCAGCCTGACCCACCTTCCTTTATAACACCTGCCATGGAGATTTGCAGACAAATTCATGCATCAACACCATAATCGTTATTCAGTCAAGTACCCAAGGGGGTGTGAGAGCAGAGGAAGAAAGGAAATAGATACTCAGCGAACCTCCACTGAGTATGCAATTCAGAGATGCTAATAAGCACAGCCGTGTGGAAAAGATCAGCAGACTTGCTCTGCCTCCTCCTCAGCAGTCAATGCTCTCTCTGTGGACCACAGGCTTTCCTCTTCTACCTTTCACTTCAATTGGAAGAGTTATTCTGAGCCAGTACTCTGGTGTGAAATGAGTGTTCAACTGAAAACAACGCTAGTCCTCTGGCTCACACAGGAAATCTCCCGGCACAACGTCCTGGATTGGCAAATTGCTTCAGTCTGTCATACAAATGTTTTAATTTTCACTTGTTTCAATCAAAGGTTTTTTTCCCAGTCAAAAAATCCACTATGGAAGGCTGTCTCTTTAAAAGAACTTTCAGGGTGTAGATACAAACTTCATCAGTGAGGATGAATAATGCCAGTATGTCAGTAACCAGTGCAACAAAATGCTCACCCCAAAACTGGATTATCTCTGCCTCTGTTTTCTTGACAAGATTTCTAGGGGAATTCAAATGCTTCAATTTTTGCAATTCCTTACTCCTTAAAAAAAGTTTGTCTTGTAATTGCAAAACAAATACTGTGTACTTTGTAGGTCTTTAATTTTCTTTAGTGCTTTGGCCCTCAAGATGGACTTAAAGTTATTTGAATTGCATTACTTTCATAATGAGGATGCATACCACAAGTAAACTTATTAATAACAATACTAGTTATATATATAAAATAAATAATATTAACTATATTTAACAAATGTTATCTTTCTCTACCTGCAATATGTACATCTGTTTCCTAAGATCACTATTTTCTGTTCTGCCAAAACATAAAAGATCTCTCGATTTAAAAAAAAAAAAAAAAAAAAAATTACAATCTGTGATTTCTGTCATTTTCTGTAAAGGGCTGTGGATGAGCTGGATAGTTTGCATATCCTACCTACTGTGTTCTTTTTCATACAGTTTTTATATCTCACCAACATATTTTTTCAGATAGGAAATTCTAAGCTGGGAAGCTTTTCTCAACAAGCAGAAAAAGAATACTGAAAGAGTGCTCTAATGTCTAAAAAATATTGTACTAAACTTCCACTTGTATTTTCATACTCCCCTGGAAATAATCTTCTCATTGGTGTGTGCATACATGAGCAAAAAGTACAGTACACTACAGAATCACTATTTGTGAAGAACTGTCATAGTCTACCTAGTGAAGACACCTTTGGTTATTTGACTTTCAAAAAGTATTACAAAAATCTTAGAACCAGCTTCAAAAGTGCAGTGGCTGCACTGTGCAGCTTTCTGATAATTTCTGCTCTAGCTCTGTTTTTACATAAAAGAAATTCAGAATAAAAAAAAGTGCTGTGGTTGGGAAAAATATCTCCAAACCACTGACACTTAGGTAGTTGCATTTAGCAGCTTTTCAAGGCTTTGATCCCCTGCCACTTGTCTGAAGGTGACATATAGTTAAACACTCCCAGCTAAAAGCAGTTTCTAGGAAGAAGATTATTATCACTGGAAGAGTAGCAAGGGATATTGATCATACTGCAGTACATTGAACTGTACCTCTCAGACTTCAGATTTTCTTCCTCAATACACGGACAACTGTAAGAATCCATCCTTATTGTTTTTAATGACTCTTGGCCGACCAAGATTTTTTTTTAAAAGGCCTTTTTTTGGTCAAGCTTTGGGTGTGCAGCAAGAGAATTATTTTTACAAGTAAAATTACTATTACATATAAATACTAGCAAAAACGTCAGAAAAATATCAAACCAATTACCACAAGAAGATGAATATCTACAAAGATATAAAGCTTCTAAAACTTGGGCTTCATTTTCAGAGCAACACGGGCTCACAGTAACATAGATATAAGTGTAAAATCTTGATCCAAAGCACACTAGTGTCAATGGAAAGATAATCAAGCTCTAATTTCCATGACAAAGATGAGACTGGGGACAGGTCAGTCTTCAGAGAATGGATGGAGAAAAAAATTACTGAAATGTCTGCTAAATCACAGACTGGACTCATCAGCTATTCGGCAGTAATCACTACAGTGGAAAGGATTTGGTCCCAATAAAAAATATAAAATAAATTGCCTGTGCTTGCTCCAATAATAAGCAATTTACTTACATTTGCCTTAGGTGTCTAAGAAAGGCATACAGATGCTTGCTGGATACAAAGGACAGGCTGCAAATTGACACCTAGTCTACCACACATCCACCTATTTAAACAGCCACACCTTTTCTTGCCATACTGTTTGTCCTCACTATCACAAGCAAAGGTGAGAATTCTAACAAAAAGTCAATAGCTGCCATGGGACTTACAAGGCAACCAGTGTAGCCATTCACACAGTAACCATCATTAGAGTATTAAGGGGGAAAACATATAAACTGAGAGTAGGATAAGCCTTGACCCAGAGATGGCTAGGCCAGATAGTCATGGGGGTAGTGCTGTCACTACCCATGGGACCCCAAGGGCTGGGCTTATGCCACCTCGCTGGTCAGGGGCCAGCCGGGGTGGCTGCTGTGTTCTGCTGCTATAAGGTTCTGCACTGGAGGCAACCCAGAAGGAATCAAGCAGGAGGAGCCATGTGCCAATAGCAGACCCTGATGTGGGCAATGACCAGGCACAGCCTCTTCCTTACCCAATTTGACCCTAAATCCTTTAACTGAATTGACGCTTAATTACCAGACATGATTTTAACATGGCAGGAGTCCCATTCATGGGAGCTTATCCATCTAAGAGGGTGGATGGGCCACCTCTGACCCACAGAAGGGACACATCTGTGCATGTGTTTGATAAACAGTTCTGATTCTCACTGGTTTTGTACTGATATCTGAAAGTGCATTTTTCCCTCTACCTAGGAAAGCCTAGCTGAAATACTGAGTATGCACTCGTCAGCAGGTGGGGAAGTTTGATCAACCAAGGGCTAGAGAAGAGCCTCACTTTTCTCCTTATGGACAGTTTTCTATAGTGTTCTGCCTCAGATTCAGAAAGGTAAAAATGGCCTTGGAATTTCCCTTAGCAGGCACCATCAGTTTTGTTCAGAGGGAGGTAGAGATACAAATCAGAGTGGAACTGAGTTTCAGGCTCCAGCGGTACCTCTCACTCAATGTTTGGGAACAAATCCCAACTTACTTGTGAGCAAAATAACTACACTCTATATATAGGCATACTGTCCCACTCTAAATCCCTGAAAATCAAGAAGTTCCTAAATATCACCTATGTACCAAAAATATCCACATAAGAGATAGTTGTATTTTATGATGATGAATCACAACAGTGACATAAAAAATCTGGAATCTTGCTATTCAAACTCAAGGAAATCATACACATCACAAAAGGAATGATAAACAGATTTCAAGACTCTATTAATATGCCATCCCAGCCTTGGATATTCAGCAAATTACTATGCTACCTCAATTTACCAAATAGTTTTCACTGAGAGAAAAGGAAAGTTTTACTACATATTCAATACCAACAGAGAAAAAGTGATTCCCTTTTGACTCTTGAAATGAATATCCCTGAAGAATCAGTACCGGCACTTATCAGTGTAGGGCTGAATCCAGGTCAGCAAATGTTTAGTACCTTTCCTGTGCAGATGTTGGTATTCCTGAAGTTATTTCCCTGGACTATGAAATGAGAAAAGAAATAAGGAAATGGGAGCACTCTTACAGAGAACCACAGAGCCCCTTGTACAATGTCAAAAGACTCTTCATCATAGCAAATTCTCATGTCACACTTTTCTGAAGATTACATTTCAGTATTTCTGCATGTAAGCTATATAGACACAAACCCACCAAACTATTGGATTACTAAAAATCAATTTACTATGGGATTACTTAAATACCATACTATGTATCCAGTGACTAACTGCACATAGTGTGTGTGATATTCTGACTTGAGTGAGCTCAGCTCAAAAGGCACCTGCACAAAGCTTTTCAAAGCAACTGCAATAAATTTTACTGGTTGTGGGAAACCTTATAAAAATTAAATAATGTCATGCTTTATAAGCATTTCATTCAATGTGACTAAACACATGGATAGCATTGAGGATGATATTTAACTTTTTCCATGTGCAGATTTAATACCACAAGAAAATTTGAGTCCCCTATTGCTAATTTTCCACCATGTGGTAACTATTTAGTTGTTTTTTAAACGTTACTGAATTACAGACTTAAGTTACAGAGCACAGCAACCACCAGTGGGCGTTGTATGTCCCTCTGGCTTAGCACAGGGTCACATATACCAGCATTAAATCATTACATTATTCCTACTGCAGTACTGGTTGTGTTAACACAGGCATGAACATGTGGCAAGAACACATGCTTATGTACTTCTAAAAATAGAGCACACTAATGTCATATTTGATTGATGGGTCTCCATCAGGTTCCTGTCATTTTCAGCACACCTGTGACAATAACACACTGTACAGAAGTACATATAATGCTGGTGGAAAGCCCTGTTAGCATACATACCTCAATTAAATGAAGTTAGACTAGTTTATACCGTTATGCAGGTCCAGATGTAAAATGAGAAGTGTCCATGAAAGCTGAGGCTAGAAACATTCACAACATGGAAAACATGGAAAAAGTATGGGGTTTAGCATTCTTCACAGGTTAGTTTATAACCTTAATCACTCTTTTTTGGAGAGAGAAGCATTTTAACAGACCCACTGCAAACTACCACAGGAGAAAATGAAACAGTAACCGCAAACATTTCATTCTTTCAGTTTCAGTGATGAAGATCACTTATTATTAGCGGATGAGTGCAACAGATCTTTGTTGCCTTTCAAAGTACAACATCTTTTAAAATTTAACTAAAGTTCAGAGATTTTTCTCTACTTTATATACTATAGGATCTACCAGATCCTATTCACCCCAAAATTGTGTATAAATATACAGTATTAAAAATATATTGCCTAAGCTTTATGGAGCATGACAAACGCTCCTGAAGCATCCAAATTCACAGTTCCTGAATTAGTTTATTTCTTTACTTACTACATCTTGGGGGTGTTTGAGACAACACTCACAACAGCACAACAGATCATAATCATAATCAGTATTGATAAAAATTGAACAGAGAGTCCAGTTCCTAGCAATGTAAGCACAAAAAAAGATTTTAGCTATTCTTTTTAGAAGAATCAATGGTGATTAATGTAGCTTTAGCCAGGTTTAATTAGTTCTCTCCTAGTCATTGTCTCTCAATATTGAGCCAAATAAAAATTTCTCTCGCAATTTCTACTACCCAATATTTGTAAAGACATACATAGAAAAAGATTGAGTAGTTGTTAAGAATAACTCCCAGTATCTGCCATTGTATTCTCTCTAGACATATTAGTTACCTAAGAGAGTAAAGAGAACAAGGTGGGCGTTTAGTACCTTGTACACTGCTGGTTCAAATTTATACCTGCTAAAACCCTCTGATTAATATTGTTATTAAGAATAGTAAAAGGCAGGGAAAAGGATGGAAGCAGACCCTTCCCTCAAAAATCATAAAAAAAAAAGATGAAATTGCAAAGAAGAAATGAAGAAAAAACACATGGGGGATACCCATACAGGGGAGCAGCAAAAAAGATACAAAGGGAGAAAGGGCAAAATAGCATCAAGTATCCGTTCTTATGATTCCCATTTAAAAAATCCTGTACGAGACATGTGTAAAGTGCTGAATCCACTTTCATTCATCTGTTCAGTAGGATCTGTATTCTGGAGAGTTTTAGGACAGAAAACCCATTACTTCTGTCACAGGGCTCAAAGGGGCTCAGTTTCAGAATACACATTAATTCTAAGAATACCCTTTCACCCAAGCTCATACTAAGGCCCTTGAATCATGTGCCTGTCCTTGTATTAGTAACTCCCCATGTATATTTGCCTGGAAAGGATAATGTATATTGACAGCCTTTTGATATACAATTCCACGTATTTTTAGATCTTGCTGTATTTAAATGTTTAAATGTATTTAAACAATTTAAATGTATTTAAATAATTTTACTTAGCAACTATTAAATTGCATATTAAACTACTGAAAAATTCAGACAGCTTCAGTCTCACCTTTATGCCTTTTTGTGCTCAATACCAGACAAACAGTACTTTCTCTAGCTAACTATTTTTTGGCTTGAGGCAAATACCCAAGACCAAAGTATTTTCTAAATATTAATTGGATATTACAACTACACAACTGCTGTGTGGACAACTGCAGTACTTGCTCTTCTTTCATTAATAATGCTAAACTTCCAGGAGCTCATTAATGACCTTCATCCAGACAATCATTTAAGCATCATGTGATGATAAACAGGTCAGTGAATTAGCAAGTAGTCTTTCACTGAGACATCACACCGCAGCTGTCAGGCCAAGTCGAAAATGAATGTACACAGGTCTTTGTTTGCCTCTTGCTCAAAACGCAAATTCTTCCATTTCTTATTTCCAGGATGGCACCATATCCTCCACTCTACTCCATCAGCCTCTAGTGCTTCAAAATTTCACAAAATATGGGAAAAAAAGACTACACAACTTGCATTTATTAAAAGTTTCTGTAGAGAAAGGCTTATTTTTCAATCCATACCTAAGATTGTTTCTAATAGGTCTTATCTGACTGTACTAGTTGAAAATCTTAAAATGGCTCTTACAAAAGAAAAAAACATCTTCATGTTACTTGCATTACAATACAAAAGCAGTTCATTAGTATCTAAAGAATTACATCTCTGTAGGAGATTAATACAATTCTCTTTCTGCTGTAGGCAGGATAATCTTTGCCAGAACTTCAAAGTCCCTCCTAGCATCCTGAAGAGGAAAAAGCTCCTTCTAGGTAAAGGGAACTGAGCATTTCTAGGTCATTCTATCATTTCCTTCGGAAATTTAAAAGACATTGCTTTAGAAAGTTATCTAACACATCTTTCATTTGTTACATTATGTTCTATATATATGGAATCTATCTTTCATTATGCAGAAGCTAAAAGGCCAAAAGTACAGATTTGTGTGTGCTCATCACCACAGAAGAAAAAAGAAGCACAACCAAGTTACTTCTTCCAGGGGAAAGAACATTGTCAGAGAACATTGTCATCTTCCTTAGAGAAAAGCCAAAGGATTTCAAAACCAATCCTAGAGATCAGTTCAGTGTGCAGACACTGTAGCAGATAACTCAGAGGAATTAAACATGCAAGTTTCTGTGAATACTTTATTACTATTTTCTGCATCCTGTAAATATTTGCTGGGTCAATCATTATTGTAACATTATTTGCATTGTAAGTGAAAAGGCAGACATATTCCCTGTTTCAAATTCCTGTGTCTTGAAGACTTCATTGATTGCAAGGGGTTTAGGGATTCTGAGCTCCAAGATAATACATAATGTCTTATTGCAACTGCAATTAAACTGCAAGATAGCAAATAAATGCTTTTGGAGACAACTTACCTCTGTTTGAGAAAAGTTCTTTTCTGTCTCTGAGCACATTACAAAACCAGATATCAATATTTATTTATGGGAAGAAGAAGCATGAGCACCTGCAATTGGACATAGTGCAGACAACAGATGCTGGGCTAACTAGGAAAAAATGCTGCTGATGCAGCCGGTGAAGACAGCCAGAGTTTTGATAGCCTCGCCATTGAGCACTGAGACAAAACACCCAACCATGCCAAGCAACAGGCTATTAAATAAAGCTTGGACTGATCCAGTGCAAAGGGAAAAAGATGGTGAAGTAGCTTCACAGTAACACTACGTTACTTATGGTCCTGTGGTCTTATTTCATCTGGTTGAGCTGTTATTTTTTTTCACCAAACATCTGTTTGTCATCTCTGGCTCTGCTTATGATCTACACTGGGATAGTGTTGATATGGGAATGCTCAGACCGAAATTAGATACTGAGTTCCTGGACATCCTTCTTAAATCATTTCCTGGCACTACTGCATGAGCTGCCTACAGTACAACCTAATGCCAAAAGTAGCTACTGCTTTCTGGTTTATATTGCTTTGATAGTTGTCAGGGAAGAGAGCAAGCGGATATTAAAGATGCAGGTAAACTATCTTAAATAACTTGCCAGGGAAATAGGATTAACCACAATTATCCTACAGTAAAATGACAAGAACCTTATACATACAAGCCTGCACATCAATACATGGAACGAAGATTAACCTAAATCGGAAACTTTCTTTGCTATTTCAGTCTTAGGATATATTCTGGCATTTGCTGGAGAGGGTAGAGTAAATAAAAGCCTTGGCCCTCCAAAATCATCTTCTACCAAAGGAAAAAAAGAAGATATTATAACTGTGGGAATAATTGATTTTGTCAACAAGGGTTCTCAGATAACAGCTTTTGACTTGTTTAAAGTACCAAAGATGAGAAATCTAGATGTTTGCACTGCTTTGAGGAAGAAAAAGAGGTAAAGAGAACTGTTTAAGCATCCCTGACATATAAAACTAAACTCTGCAGTTTAAAGACAGATTGCTTTGATTCCTCATGGCATCAGCCTGACACTTTTAAAGAACAGAGAAGCTTGTGAAGCTATTGGTTGTTGGCATATTCACTGCGTATAACAACTGACAATTAAACAAAAATAAAGGTGAACACTGATTTCTTGAGTATTACAGGAATACTGGACTGAAGACTGAGAATGGGGAAGTGAACAAAAAAAAAAGCTGTGATTTCTCATAATTCATATGTGATTTTTTTTCCTACATCCTGCTGGTCCTCTGTTTTTCAGCTTCTCATATGTTGCCAATCCTTATGCACTCAAAGTATTGAGAAACAGGTGAGAAGAGTAACAAAACATGGGACAGAATACAAGTCAGGGAGCAGCTAAGAAACCAATGGTAAAAATTGCTTTGCAAATGAAGATTACTACAGGGAAATAGAAGTTCTTGGATTTCTTCTTCTGCAACATCCCATTACCCTCTAACTGAAAGTAGATCTAGTGTTACATTTTTATATACTACTTTTACCATCAGATTTCTCAATTGTGTAAAAACACCCAGTGAAACCACTGGGTATCCAGTCATTATTTCCCTTTATCTTCACATGTTAGGAAGGAAAACGTTCATATGCTAGGAAATGTTTCCTTTCCAAGGATAATCAAACATTGCAACACACTTCCTAGAGAGGTGGTTGATACCCCAAACCTGTCAGTATTTGAGGCACATTTGGAAAACACACTTATCGATATGCTTTAACTTCTGCACATCCCTGAGGAGGTCAGACAGTTAGACCAGATGACTGTTGTCCCTTCTACTCCACTCATATTTCAAGGAGGAGACCACATCATACTTATTGTCTTTTCTAGCTTCCCCCTGTGCACCTTTTTCATTTGTAAATCAAGCACAGTCACTCTAGGCAAAGAAAATAACCCTTTTTTTTCCAGTTAAATAAATAAGTAAATATAGAAAACTGCCTCGCTCTACATGTTTCTCACACGTAATCTTAAATTGGTAAAGAGTTCACATCAAGTCATGCCTTGCACATATTTACAGGATGTGGATGTATGCATGCACTTACAGGTGCAGGCACATGGCTGTACTATACTCCAAAAGCAGTGCCTCAAACTAAATTTGAGAATTTGTCTTTTGCTTTCTGAGGCATAGAATTTTACAATGGGTTTGGGTTGGAAAGCACTTTTAAAAGTCATGTACTCCAACCCTCCTGCACTGGATAGGGACATCTTGCAGTAGAACAGACTGCTCAGAGCCAAGCCCAATCTGACCTTGAATGTTTCCAAGGATGGGACATCTACCACCTCTTTGGGCAACCCATTCCAGTGTTTCACCACCCTCATTGTAAAAGACTTCTTCCTCAGATCTAATCTAAATCAACCCTTCTTCTGTTTAAAACTATAACCTTTTTTCCTATTGCACCAAAAAGGCCTGCTAAACAGTTAGTCCTACCTTTCTTATAAGACCCCTTCAAACACTAAAAGGCTGCAATTAGATCCCTCCAAAGCCTTCTCTTCTTAGGTTGAACACACCCAACTCTTTTTTTATAGAAGAGGAGCTCCATCACTCTGATCATCTTCGTGGCCTTCCTCTGAACCCAGTCCAACAGGTCCACACCCTTCCCTTGCTGAGGGCTTCACAGCTGGACTCAGTACTCCCAGTGGCATCTCACGCAAGTAAAGAAGAGGGGCAGAATCCCCTCCCTCACTCTGCTGCCCACACTGCTTTGGATGCAGCCCAGAACATGTTCGGCTTCCTGGGCTGCAAGTGCATATGGCTGGGTCATGTCCAGCCTCTCATCCACCAGCACCCTCAGATCCCTCTCAGAAGGGCTCTTCATGATCCATTCATGCTCCAGAGTCAAGCAACAAATTATGCTTAAGAGAAAACTAAAAGTGTGTAGCAGCAGACTACTGTGAAAACTAATAAATCAGGAGCAACTACTGCTTTAGCTCAGTTTGTCAAGTATTGCTTTTTAAGTGACCTTTGAAAGACTTAGACAGGCTGAATGGCCTTTCTTTGATTGCAGGGGATGAAGCTCAATCTATTTTGCACAAAGTTTAAGTAGCAGAACACCTTCAATGAGGCAAAAGGAGGTGTGGAAGACTTGGGATAAAGAAAAGAGGGTCTTCACAGTGCTAGTTGTTATCAGATTGTGATTCATACCGTTATCCTTTATATAGGTACTGTTCATTCTCTAATTACCAAAGGATAAATTAGTGCACAGACTTAGAGTGGGCAACAGCAGCTATGCAGTACCTGTTCATTAACACATTTGTAACCCAAGATCTATGCTACACAGGTTATCACCTAGTGACAAAATAAAGTTGTCTTACACAAGATTCAAGGTCCAATATTAACAGCTTGTCTGTGTGCCTACACTTAGAAAATATTACCCCTTTACTTGTTTGTTTTCAGAGACAGTCAGATGTGGAAGCAGAGAGTCCAGAGCCCTCCTGTGGCCTATTGCATCTTCTATGCAGTTTCCTCAATATGTACCCTTGGGAGATTTTAACATCTATTAACTCAAATTGTTAATTGTTTACAAAATCCTGCTTGTATTACTAAAACAGTTTAGAATAATTGTTACTGAATAAATGGTGAGGGTGTGTTTTCCAGGCTCTTTTATGCCTGATTCACATCAATCACATCCAAAGACAAATGGACACAGGCCCCAGTAGCAGAATTGTGACTTGGCAATCAAGTTGCAGCAGTTCATGCATTCGACTTTGAAAACCCTTTTATCAGTTCCTATCTGTTGGCCCAGAGCTGATTATCTAACAAAGCAAGCAGGATTTGGCCCACTGTGTGCTTCATTTTTAAAGCACACAGCTGGGATTGCCTGTATAAGCAAATGTTGGCAGTGTTTAACTCTGACAGGAATGCTCTGTTACATATGCTATGGGACTGTCCAAATCCCTGGTAGAAAATAAAGTGACCAGTGTTTAAGTAACCAAATATTTAAAAAATCCACATTCGTTTGTTTTAGAAGCTCTAAGTATACTCCCAAGGATAGCTACAGCAGTAGAAGGCGGCTGTTCTGAGAATAACCCATTTCCAAAGGAAAAGTCTTATGAAACAAAAAGCAACAAGAGAATTTCTCACATTCCTTGCAAGAATTAGCTCTGAACTCAAAATTTTAGTCTTTAAAGGAAATCACCTAGAGTCCTGGATCACTTTTACTGAAGACTGTACCTTCCTCACTTTATCACCTTAGGTATCTTCTGGTACTGGCTGTAAATCATAAACTTGGAAGAGAAGCTGCATCTATATCATGTTTACTGTGGCTTGCTTGTCTCCATTTATTTAAATTGCCTCCTATCACAGATTGGTTGAAATTGGTCCAGGAATGCTGAAGCCTACATGTAAATACATGTATATTTGACAAAGTGGGCTGCAACTAGGTGGAAGTTATGAACAAAATTAAATTTATCATTTATCTTTCACAAGCTCACATAAATACCTGCCCTTCTTTCTGTACCTTACGACACTCTAGAACAGAAAAAAGTTACAACTGAACCAAACATCAAGACTAAAAAAGACATAAAAATCTAAAGTAAATCATAAAATTCTAAAGCAGTATCTGGTCAATTTCATTTTCAGTGTTTCTCAATATAACTCATTTATCCTCTCATCTACACTTTCTAATCACACAGTAAACATTTAAAGAAACTTTTTTGTCCTTGTTGCTAAAGCACTTCATACAGTGTTGGATTTCAACTACTAATATCAATAACCCATAACTAATGTTTACCTAAATGCAAGTACCCAAAAGACTGACTTGGAAATGGATGGTCTATTTACTTAACTTGTGATGAGTACAAACATTCAATCTTTAAAATTGATTTACTTCTAAACACTCATTCTTCCCCATTTGATTTTCTGACAGAAGTTACCTGTAGGTTAATAGAAAGGTAAAGCTGGAGTAGTCAGCTGCAGAATACTGAGCTGCAGGAATTTTACTGTAAATGCAATTTCTAAGACAAGTCTTGTACAAACTCCCTTTTTTTCCCTAACATTTATTTTTCTTGTCTCAAATTGCTTTCAGCAATATTCCAACATAATGAGTTTTTCTCAACTTATATTCAAGATTTAATACTCACTGAAGAAAAAAATCACTAAAAAGGCAGATAATGCACCTTCTCCAGTCCTGGACCCTAGCTCAGGAATCATCATGTGGCAGTATGTACAGCTGTAAGGCACATATTCATCTTACACAGAAGCAAAACACCCTTTCCCTTTTCAGGGATCTCTGCAGTGTTACAGAAACCCTTTCTTCTCTAGAGAGCTACAGTTTTAAACAGAAGACATGGCAAATTCTCTACCTTTGAAAAGGTGAGACTCAGCACTCAAAGGAGGACTGTGGTCCTCTGATATGGTCAGCAGCAATATCAATGCATGGAATTACCTTGGAACCAGGGACTAGAAGTCTTGAAGTTTCACTTAAAATTAAAGCTCTG
Source organism: Sitta carolinensis (assembly GCA_032173965.1). Classification (NCBI taxonomy): domain Eukaryota; kingdom Metazoa; phylum Chordata; class Aves; order Passeriformes; family Sittidae; genus Sitta; species Sitta carolinensis. Next base: position 30,755,552 of record CM063285.1, read on the forward strand.
ATTTCAATTACTCCTAAAGATGGAAATTTAGGAGAAATACCACACACGGTAACAGCTAGCAATGCCATGTCAGTCTCAAAAACTCTTTCTACCTCACCTCATCTCTCTGAGCACATGGGTGGCCTATGGCTGCCTGAAGAGATCAAGGGCTGACCTAGAGTGTGTGCTGACACAACCAACCGATTAAAAACTCAAGATAAAAGTACAATACCAGGGACTGATGACAGAATTTGCTCTAATCACTTCCACCTACCTTGATAAAAGAGAAAAGGAAATATCTCTGTCTCAATCATTCAGTTTGGAGAAACTGACTTGTTGGTAAGAGAAAACCTGCAAAATAATGCCTTAAAATATCCATTAAAAGCCTCTTAATATATTTATGTATGTCTTCAGCATTTTTACATGAAGGTCAGAAAGAAAAGTCACCAGTGAATTTTAGACTTTGTTTTCTTTTTTATAGTTCGGGTTCACAAATCATTCTGAAAAATAAACTGCTGCCCAAACATTTCAGTTTATTCCCATAACTGAAAAAACAGATGTGTTTCTCCTATGTTATGACATAGGTGAAAGCTTGAAGAACTTTTGGGGGTAATCCTTCTGAGAATACCAACTATTCCCTTTAGAGGACAATCTGTATACTTAGTATTACTGCATGTAAAGCAATTTTTAAACCAGAGTTTACTTTAAGTAGATAAGAGACCAAAGCCACGTTTCAGTGTCTTAGGACACATAAGTATGATAACTGCCTTGCCAAACAGAGCTTATCCAAACAACAATGTGAAATCCTCACTGTTTGCCTGTATTAGTTTTAAGTGCCTTCTAAGAACAACTGTCATCAAAACACATATTACCAAAAGGATGATTCTTTTTTTAATATGCAATATGCTTGGGAAAATACGTACGACATATTGTGTTTGTGGCCATACTTGCAGTGGTCTAAGCTATTTCCTGTCTACAAAATGATTACCAGGATGGGAATTTGGAACTTCATTTGCAAAGTAATAGCTTTCAAATTAAGAAAACTCAAGTCTTTCATCTTATTACTACTGCTATATGTTCAAGTGCCACAAACTCTAATAGCAGTAGAGAGAGAGAGAATATCCCGAACTTGAAGAGACTACAAATTGTGAAGAAATTTCTGAGAGTGTTACATAAAATAGGTCATCAAAGCTATTCCTGCATATGAAAATAAAATCACCTATTACTTTTGCCAGTCAAGAAACGAACTGAAACTGATTAATGCCAAAAACTGCAATAAGGACCAGAGAAAGCATTTAATTTCCTTATTTTTCTAGTAAAGTTCAGTAGTTCAGTGTATTGCCCTTTCAACAATTTTTTTCAGGCTATCATTCCAATTTGCTTTGGTTTTATTGCAGATGTCAGAGGGTTGAGGAGATGTTTGGTATTGGTTTCACATGGCAAGGGGTGTGAGGAGAAACCAGTGCCCGCTCCAAACTCACTGCAGGACATGGCTGAGGATATCAGGCAAGTTGGGGTACCTCTATGATAACTTATTTAAGAAACAATAAAAAAAACATTGCATATTAGTTATGAGACAGAGAAGTGAGAAAAAAAACCCCACAAACAAGGACAGTGGAGAAAGAAGGAAAGGTGCTCCAGGGCTGGACCAGAGATTCCCCAGCAGCCTGCCCAGAAGACCATATTAAAGTAGAAATTCCCTGCAAACCGTGAGAAGCACCAGAGTAAAGAAGGCAGACCCTACAGCACATGAAGGGCAACACTACAGTGGGTGGATGTGCCCTGAACAAAACTGCAGCCCATGGAGAACCCCTGCAGGAGCAAGTTACTCCTGGCAGGAACTGAGGCCCATGAAGGTGCCAGGTTAGAGCAATCTCTTACTGAAGAACTTAAGCCTATAGGACAGAAAAGTGTGAGGAGAAAGGAGCAGCAGAGACAAACTGTGTTGGACTGATTTTAACCCAAATCCCCATTGTCCTGCATCTGTAGGAGTTGGGAGGGGGTAGGAGCATGGAGTGAAGTTGACTCTGACAAAGAGAGGGGACAGGGAAAGGTGGTGTTATATTTGGGGTTTCTTTCAAGCTAAGTCTATTTTACCCATGACGGTAACAGGTAAGTGGACCCCCATCTTTATCTCAGCCACAAGATTTTCCATCTTTTTTAATTCCTCTGTAATGTTGAGAAGGTGGAGTGCAAGAGCAGCTGGGAGGGCATCTGGAAGTCTCCCAAGGTCACATTGTCACAGGTCTTCAAGTACTTTTACAGGCTAGATTTCTTTGGACACCTCACCATCATGGATCCTTCTTTTCATATTAGCAACAGAGAACAACCCCAGAAATTACATTTATTGCATATTCCTTAGACACACCATGTTATTTCCTTCACTAAATACTTTCATTTGGAACTTAGTCAGCATTTACCTTGATTCACATCATTTTATAAACAACTTTTCCCATGTAGCTTTACTTATAATTATATACATGCTACACAGGGCTGCATCATTGTGTTTGTTGCATTTACTGCTTACTTTGAGGAGATAAAACACTGAACATCTGAAATTGCATGCCGATCTTTCAGTAATTTTTGTAATTGCATACAGGCAATCTGTGAATACACAGCATTTTTTCTCATGAGCATCAAAAATTTTAGATGTTTTATTTGTACCAAATCCCCATTCCAAGTGTTTATGATTTGGTTATAACCAAGAAAAAAAATTAGAAAACCTCATCTTCCCATTGTCTATTCAAAATTTATTACACAGTAAGTCATTTTAGATACTAACTACTAGAGCTGGGACAACAGAATTCTTGCTATAGCTATTTCGCTTTCTGAAGAAGTCACATGTCATAACTTCTTTTAAATCATAGATGTAGCTGTTATCAGATCAAAATTATATTGTTGATTAAACTGTGAAAATTATAGAACAAAACTGTTCCTACTTGTCTACTGGTAGTGATTTGGAAAACAAAATGAGATATTTCTCTGCCAGTATTCTCATCAGAATCATATATGTGAACACAAATGGGTAAAGACTTACCCAGGGCAATTAAGTTCGTTTCCTTGATACCATAGGTGCCCCACTCAGGAATGCCTTTTACAAACTTGCTAAACTCCATCCTAAAAGATGTTAGCTTTTCTTCTGATTTCCACTTACATTAATTACATTTCATGCACATTTACAGGCACTGCTACTTAATTTCTAAATTCTATCCAAGGTGCTTCATCCAGCTAAATATCTATACATTCCCCTAAGTTTTCATTCAAGTTCCTGAGCTCTGGAGTTGTTTAGCCTGAACAAAAGGAGGCTCAGAAGAACCTTATTCTTCTCCACAACTACTTGAAAGAAGGTTCTAACAAGGTGGGCAACAGCCTCTTTTCCCAATATCAGGTGACAGGACAACAGAAAGTTCTGCTGGGAGGTTTAGATTGGATTAATGAAAAATTTCACTGAAAGTATTTTCACTGAAGTGAATTGAAATGGGCTGCCCATGGAAGTGGTTGTGTCACAATCCCCAGAGGTATTTAAAACAGGTATAGATGTGGTACTTGGGGTTTTGTAGGGAACTTGATAGAATTAGGTTTATGGTTTCTCTTGATGAGCTTAAGGGTCTTTTCCAACCTCAATGATTCTATGATTCTACAAATGAATGTACTATGTATTCTCTCCTGTAAATGATAAAATCACTATTACTTTATGATTGAATTTAAACTAAATTTACTCATAATAACCAGAGCTACTTTCTCTGGCCTCTTGTTCCTAGTCCAAGAATCATAAAATTCTGAAGGGATCTCCTGAGATCCAATCCCTTGAGTCCAACCTGCACACTCAAGAAGGGTGAGCTAGAGCAGGTTTCCAGGACCACAGCAAACTCTTACTCAATGAAAACGAGTTAAAATAAAACAATCTCTTTTTCTTGCATGCTAGCAGGCATTTTGCTAAATGATCCTAGAATGCAAGTATTAATTAAAGCTAATATAAAACTCATTTTTATTAATTATTAATCACAGCTAAAAAAAATTCCCAGATTCTGGAGCCTCTAGCCAAAAACTACTCTACCAACAGCACAGTGAAAAGCATCTGTGCTGTGTCTAAAAACCTATCTGTATGTTTAGGGCTTTATGAAAGCACAGTCACTGCAAGACATATCCAAACTAACTTACACTTAACTTACACTTAACTTACTCTCAATTTTATCAACTTCAGAGCATAAGGAGAGTAAGACAAAAGCAGACAAATACTCAGACAGTCAACCTATTAAAAGATGCAGTCATGGCAGTAAGCCTGCTACAGATAAACACAGCACAAAAACAGACAATGTAAATTCAATATTGTCTTAGTATGTATCTGCCTGCTGAGAGAGCAGAACTGATCAAATGGATGACTGCTGCTCAATCCAACATCACATTTGAAGCCTAAACTGCTTTTCAGATATTCCTTCAAAACACACAACTCAATCTAGTCTTTCTTATTTGTAAAGCAAGTCATACAGACAGGGTTATTGAAGATGGTGTCAGAGACTGGGTTTTGATTTTTATATTAGGAGTCAGAAATCACATGAAAAACAACACTTTTTTCATGTTGGTGTATTAGTTCACTAAACCTTAGTTAAAAATAAAGTTTTGATTTTTCTATTTGAAACAGAAGATGGCTTGTAGAGTTCATCTACATGCATGTATGTGCATAGAGATGACCACACCTTCCCTCCATGAAAGCCTAGCATCACAGAGAATACAAGAGAAACTAGTAGGGAAAAAGCCTAAAACTTTCTCCTGCTGCTGTGCTGGCATTGACAGGGTTAAATTGAGTTTTCCTTTGTACTGCCGGTTCAGAAAAATGGGTTTCATTTTATTGTTTACTTGTACTTGATAAGGTTCTCGGATTGATTCCGGTGGCTCACAATGCCTTCCAGGCACAGGATGTTATTCACACGACTGCATCCAATGCCCTTCGCAACACAGTGGTTTTCTACAAGACAGGGATTACAAAACTAAAATATCAGCAAAATCAGTTTCTCCATTTTTGTAAAATGAAGAAAATTCTGTGAAATGAAATCCATTTTGTCACAGTACAATAACCATGACAACCAGAAATATCAAGAGAGCTGGGAAAAAAAAAATCCCTCTTCCATCAGAATTGGACAATATTAAATCAGTGTGGAATCCATGATTCACCTAAGTAATCCACAGCCATAAAAGTATCTCAACATGTTTCAAATCATAGAAGCTCCTCTTACAGAGCAGGAAAATATTTTTAACTGAGTCAATTAGCAGCAGCAGCAACTCAGGTTCCTATAATTGAAAAAGTTTGTTTCTCTCCTCATTGATCTTCATCTCAGATACAGTTAATAATAATGTCCAATGAACCCCAAAAGGATTTGCATTACTTTGCACTGGGAAATACAGTGAACCTGATTACTTCACAGAAGACTAAATTCAAGACTTTTTGCATCACTGCCTCACCTTGTCACTGACTTGCATAGTCTTGAAATATCTGTACATCTCTGTATGTCTCCATTTCATATCTTGTCTGCAATAAGATGTACACTAACATCTAACTACCTAACAGAAATGCCATTAACATTCCTCACTAATAATAAACTATTTCAAGAACTTAATTTTTTCATTAATTCAAAGAAGCCAAAGAACTGATTTTTTTTTATCCCTCCAGTCTGAGATTGTATTGAACATCCAAGACTGGGCCCATCATTTTGGAGCGCACTGAAAATTTTTACTACAATAGCAATGGATAGTATTTTTGCTTATAATCTTATTAAGAAAATGCAGAGGTCATTAAAATAACTAATGTGTTAAGTATTTTCCTACTTTTCACATTCATTTGGAGAAATCTTTTACCAACATGAATTTGTCCTTACATAGCAGAACTAGAGAACCAGCTCTGGTTTTTATACATATACTCTGGTCAAAATCTTTTAGGATTATTTTAAACTTCTGACATTTTCTTGAATCTCATCCAGCTCCTTCCTCCATGTTAGCCTGATGTAAACTGGAGCTTTGGGACTGGCTGCACATAGGAACTCCAACATTGCAATAGCAATTGTGTTACAACACCTGTCTCACACATCCTGCCTTCCTAGGGAATCCTGCTCCATGGAAATCACCCAAATACTAACTGCAGAAGTGTTCGACACTGACAGCAGTACCTGTGAGTGGCAGCCCTTCACCTGCTACACGCTTACCAATTTTGTGGCTTAGGGAATGGAGCAAATCACATTATCTCCTCAGCTTTCCTAACTCAGTAGCCTGTACAGGATGTTAAGGAGACAGTTGTCAAAGTCAATAATCTCATCTTTGAGCCATCACTCGCAGCAACTGCTACAGGAGCACTACAGTAATCACAGCAAGTATGACACAGATCACAAATCAGAACCTTTACAAAGAGTAGTGTTTGCTAGGAGTAAACACACAGCCCACAGAACTTGTAACCTGGTGAGTAGGGAATGCCAGAGAAGGTATTTTCAATTCTGCCTTTCTTCAGAAGTTACATCCTCTTCCCCACAAGGTGCATAAAAACAACTAGATCAGATAAGAACTCACATCTCCATATCCTCAATATGTATATAGAATGGACAGTAGTAACTGGTGTTCCTCATATCAAATTGCTATTAGTTTTTATTGGAAATCTCAATAGCATCATATGGAAAACATTAAAGACCTGCTCAGAGCACTGTTCTCACTAGAACTCAAATCCTGGAACCTGAAGGTACATACTCAAAACCAGTCAGAGGCTATCGAAACTTGGTCTCTGACATACTGGATGATCACTTAAATGGTATGATAAAAAGGTGAAGGATGTTTGAGTCAAAGGATTTATGTCACATGTGCTAGTTTAGAAATATTTAAAGAATCTCTTTGCCTTACTGTAGAGCAATATGTTCAGTACCATCTTCTTACATTCAAGGCCAGTTCTCTTACACCCATGAGGATTTTCACACCTGTGCTTGAGCTTTCCTTTCAAATTAGCCACTCATCAACTCTATTACTAAACAAACATGAAGCAGCTGTAGCTCTCAGACTATGATTAAAATTAAACCCTTCAAATCCAGTCTAGCTTAGAGAACCTCTGTACAGTTGTTCTCCATTGATTAACTCCAACTGGCTCACTACTTAAACTAATAATAGATTAAGTCTGAAAAAAAGTTTCAAATAAAGCCTTTCCCATAAATGAGATCCAAATGATATTTCAAGTAAAACACAAAAAGATGGTGCTACTAAAATGTTTTTATAAAAATAAATAATTTATAGGTTTAAAATGCTTTTACTTTGCCTTAGAGCAGTTAAACTGTGGATTACTTTATTGATTCAGCATTCAATGTTTTGCTTTGCACAACACTGGAAAAACAGAATAATGCCCTTATTGGTCTTCGAAGGGAGGTAATGGAAGATGATAGAACTACAAACCAATCAGCCAGCTATCAGCTGCATGCACCACCTGTGGCGAAATACTGAGTGCTTACTAGAGGGCTGGGTTCCAAGCAGGCTATGGAATAGGTTTTCGATCTGAACTTCCAAGCATACATACCCCCTCTGTGCAGTCAATGAAATACAGGAAAAGACAAATAGGGTTGATCCACAGGTCTGCATTATCCCTTTAGTCATGATGTGATATATAGAATTAGAAGCTAGAAAGTTACCTACACAATAGGCAAAGGAGACTTCTGAATGAAGTCTCAAAACATTTCAGAAAATAGTTCTTTGCCTTTGCAACTTCTCCTTAAGAGAAAATACATCTAAGAGGATGTTACTAACTGAAACTCATAAAAATGAGCAATACTAACCCAATCACATAATTTACTTTCCCTTGTTTCTATTTTAGGTTGAAAACTTTTGCCTCAAGATCCATGTCATTTTTACTGGCTTGATTAAAGGGCTGAATCCTCTGTGTAATGTTCTAGTTAAATTACTGGTATTTCACTAGAACCTAAACAGCCCTATAAACATCAATTCATTAGTATTCTCATTCTTTTCTCCACTTGATTACTGACTTCAGCATCTAAAGTCTGCCAGTATATTCCCCTCAAGATGGAGCTGGCTGCTGATTCACTTTGACAGTGATTCCATCCCCACTTGTCCATCACACCCTATGCTACACACAACCTCTCAAAAGCTCATGATGCCATTTAACAATTTTGAGAAAATAGCCTGAGGTATTGTAGAGTCCCAGCACTAGGGATCTTTCTCTGAGATGCACACATCACAGTCTCCAGAAACTGGCACACAGTTGAGGAAATGCCTAATTCCATTCTCAGGTTTGTAACAGAATTAAAATATGTGCCAAATTAATGTTAAAGCAATTTTAAAAACAAACAAACAAAAAAAAATGTCTATAGTTTTATGGGGGATGGGAAGACACAGAAGGCAAAATATTTGCGCGTTTCACAGATGAATGAAGGCACCATAGAGTATGCAGCCTCTGTAGAGAACCTACCACACTTCAGGAAGAGGAAGAGAATGGAAACACCAGGGATCTGCCCTTCAGACATCAGCCTAGAGTATGACTACATTGCCTTTCTCATGCCAAGAACAGACCACAATACCAGCAGTAGCCAAAGCCATGTCATCAATCCAACCAGGATTATTCCCCAGCCTTTCTGTAGAATGATGCTTTGCAAAGGCATAGGACAGCACTATGCAGCCAGATAAAATGAGTGCTCTGTCACCAATATCAAAGGAGGCATTTGAAAAAACAGCCTCCTCCATCTGCACCTCCTTCTTCCATTAGCAAAGGACTCACAGGTAATCTTTAAGAAACCCCAGCACCTCCAGGTTACCTTCACATGAATTGCACTCCCACACTGACACGTCCTTCCATGAATATATCACTGCTACCAAGGCTTAAACATAATTTACTCTCAAGTTCATCAGCTCCAGAGAGGAGCAGAGTAAGGTGCAAAAGCAGGTGTCAACCTATTAGATGTTGTAGTCATTGCAGTAAGTCTGATACAGACAAATTCAGAATTAACACAGACAGTGTAAATTCGATAGCCAGCCTTGCTATATATCTACCTGTTGGGGAGAGCAGAACTAATAAAATGGTTGACTGCTGCTCAATCCAGCATCACATTTGAAGCCATTAATACTTTTTAGGTGCTCTTTTAAAAATACACATCACTGGCACCAAGCCAGGAGAGCTCTGTTGCATGCCTCCACATGCAGGAGAGGAAACAAGAGGGTGTCACCAGCAAGTATTCTTAGCATCTCTTATCAGCACCCACACCCTGAGAAGCAGAGGGAGATACAGACCTAGCACCTTCAGGTGAGAAAGGTGGGATAGTTGTTAGGTAAAGCAAGGAAGGGGGTTTCACACAGCAGATGACTTTACATTTTTATGTTTATAGAGTTGTCACTGTCAGTTAGTGGACAAAGCAGAACTGGGTAGGGATAAGCTGGGTCCTACAAGGCTACAAACCATTTTAATAAGTGTCATGCTTTGGACTCATTTTGATTCCACCGGGTGCTTTTGTTTCTCATTGCCTTTACCATGTCAGGTCACAATGTGATCAGTGTTTATGTTTGTTGTCTTCCTGTGTGTAATCTGTCTCAGGCCATAACCAAGCATGACATAGGAATACAGTAAGTCTGAACTGATATTGAAGCTTTCCAGACTGTTGCAGTAAACTGCATGAACAGTGTTTCAAACAATATTTGAAAATATTATGTGGTTGTGAATCTTGGCTATTATACACTCCTACGAAGGACAGTCCTTTACACACTCTGCAAGTCCCTGAAAAGACTGACCGAAACCTCCCCTCTTCTTTTTAATGCCCCAACACAGCGAAGAGCATTGAACAGTTATTATGTGGCCTGGCTTGAAGGACTCACTCCTTGTCGCCTACCCCAGGACTATGAATGTTTCTTTCAGGCTACAAACTTGCTCTAACTTTAACGTGACCATGTTCCCTAGATTCCATTTCATTGGGAGGGGTGGGGAAGGGCAGGCAAACGAACCATAGCTCTTTTCTGTTTTCACTCCATCTTCAACCAGATTGTTGTCCTCTTGGATCCTGTCCTCAGGTGAGGGGCCCTCTGCACTCACTGGGAAGAACTGTTTGCCTTGCTCAGGATAGAGAGAATCTGTCTTTCTCCCTGTGTCTAGGGGAAAATGAAGTGCAATGCTATGTTGTGCATAACCTACATCTCTGACCATAGATAAACAGATTTACTGTTGCTATGGCAGGGCAGTTAGGGTAATTTTTTTTTTTTAACTAGACTACTTGTGGCTTTCCACTAGATATTGGGGAAAAAAGCATGTCCCATTTATGGGTCTGGCAGAGCTAGACATTTTGTACCTCCTAGAAAAGGCAGTTTTGGGCACCTCAGGCAGTGATGAAACCTGAGCTAGATCTTGGCTATCTGCAACAAAGGCAACAGCATCAATGGACATTCGTAATGTTGAATTTTTCCCCTGGACCCCAATGTAACCAGAACTGAGACCAGTTTTGATCCATCACAGGACTAAACACCTCAACAGGAGAAGGAAATTTTCACATCTAGTGCTCTGGTCCAGTTACAGAAAATCCTCACTCCACCCCCCATCCCCCCTCCAAACAGGCCAAAGAACAGTTAGGATACAGCTCAATACTCTGTTAAGAAGTTAATTGAATAAATTACGCCTCATCTACTGCACATGCCAAAAATCCTTCCTGGATTATTCCCTAGTACTCTGGGATATACTGAAACACCTTAGCCAGTCTCACAGTTTTCACCTTTTAAGATCTAAACCTTGTCACAATATAGTTTCATGAAGCTGTGACAGCAAAAAGACTACTTTTATCTTTGCCAAATTAGAGTTGGGATTTCCAGAAGCAGTAGTCACCTCTTCAGCAAAATAAAGCTTAATTGAGAAAAAAATACCTTGTGCTGCACCTAGACTATAAGAAAAGCACTGATGTAAACCAATAGTATGCTGTGGGGAAAACAGCCTAAAAACAGGTGATGCATACTGAAATGTTCCCTTTCCTTTTCTCTCAGGATCAGAACATGGAAAGATCAGCACTTTCAACTCCTACTCATTTACCTATTGTGACAGGACAAAAGGCAACAGACGTTGCCAACACAAAGCCCTCAAAAATCATTAGTCAGGCTCCAAAACTCACAACAATGGCTTTAGTAGCAGAATTTAAAAGAAATATAGGTGTGCTCTTCTTTTGTTCTGCCTGTCAAGTTTTTAAACCTTTACAATCTGGTTTTATGTCTGTTCATATCTATGGGGGACAGGCATTCTAGTTTGCATTGTATTTTTTTCAGTGGAAGCTAAAAATTTTACATCATTCATTCCTTCAAGTTACTGAAGCTTTAAAAGAAAATGTCAAGCAGCATTAGTATGGTGAATGCTGCCATCTCTGGCTGCTGTATTTCAAAACAGTTTCCACACTGTGTTATGGGTTAAAAACCTTATTTACCTTATGTCAAAAAGGAGGTGATGACTGTAAACCTGTTTTGTCCTGCTTGTGCTGCTTTTAGAAAGTATAAGACAAAAAGCTGGGCAAACCAGACTTACTAGATATGTGATGGGCAAAATTTAAAAAAAAATTGCAAGATATTGGTGATCGTCCTGACAAGGGCAAGGACTAGTAAGTTCTGCATTTTCCTTTCATCTCTAACTGCCTCATAATCTAATAAATATTGTCAACATTTGGAGACTCTCTGGATGAATAAACAAGTAGAACAGTCTAAGTCAGACCACCAAAAATGAACAAGAGTTAAGTGTATTTATTTCCCTTTTATATTTGGTCCAGGATGGGGGGACTCCCAAGTGGATCCATCATAACCTAGATTTTACACACTTACAAGGAAATGAGTGTATAAGAATAACGAATAGTTCAGAATTCCCTCAAGACCAAAAAGCTTTTCTGTCTTTACCTAGACTATACCTATTCTATATGCAATGGTCTACAGATCTCCCTTTCACCTCCAAAATTCCTAAGTCCATACAAAAGTTTTTTTAACAAGATATTCATTGCAACTGCCTTAGTAAAAATTTCCTATTCCTGGAAAAGCATCTGCATTCAGGACAAACACAGAATCAGAAGCTATGAAGAAAATCACTTGTAATAGCTCTTCAAATTCAAATGGGCAATGCAAACAATCATAGCAGGTATATGCTCCAGTTCTGTTAGGGAAAAAAAATGCTGAAAGAAACTATATGGCAATCCTGAGGGAGAGGAAACCAAATTTACAGAAAGGGTACAATTTTACGGCCATAAGGACAGCAGCACTGAAAATGAACACCCTGCCAATCTATAGGTCCATCGAAATTTTAAAGGACACCCACGTAGTCTCAGAGGAAACAGAGTAAGAAAAATATATGTAACAGAGTAAGAAAAAAATATGCTCTGAAAGGAAGACACATTATTGTAGGGCTGGGAGGCTACCCTTGGTAAGTCCCTTCTCAGAAGAAATGCTGTGAAGGTGAGTACAACCTGCACAACTAGTCACAACTACCTGTTTATTTCCCACTAAATCACAGACAAAGTACAAAAAGGAAGAAAACATTTTTTAAACACTGTATTAAGTAAATTTTTAAAAAGGCCCAAATTAGAAATTGTATTTAAATTAAACCTGATTATAGGCTAACAAAGAATAACCACAACAGTGCTACATATACATGAAATAGAAAATCTTTCCCCATGGATCCTGTGGCTTTCCTAATGAGATACAAACTTAGCCACATATAACAAGGGAAGTAAGGCTCACTAGAGACAAGAAAAAAAATGTGTCCCAGAGAGGCAAAAGTCTGCATATGAACACATAGCACAAAGCAGGTAGCTTGCCACAAAAATTCTGTTGTGTTTAATTTATAGTCTGTATTTTCCTCTGTATTTTCCATACAGTATCAGTGAATAAGGAAAGGAGTTTTCAGCTACATTTGCATCAAACATGCCAGCTATTTGTCAGGAAATGTCAAAAATCACACACTCAACTTACAGAATCAAATTTCCTTCCCATAAAAAATGAAATTACAGTCCAGAGAAATAGGTTGCTATTTAAGCACTGGAAGTAACGCAGTTTGATTTTTCACTCATTAGTGCCCTAAATTTACCAGGAGTTTTTTTCTTATAGACTCATTTCTGCATGAGTGTTGTCTCCCATCTCTAGTAAGATAGGATTTATATTGCAACCCTTTACCTCGTCAGGGAAGTTACAGGTCTTATTCCTAACTTATTTAACAACAGTTAGAAACAACAGTTTCAGAACTCACCAGATTTCAATGATTGTTGTGATTGTGCCTGTTAAAAAGGTACGAATGTGGCCAGTTTAAAAAAAAAAACTGATAAAGAAACAGACTGACAGAGAAACAAAAGTGTTTACAAGCATATAAAAATTTTCCTTAGTACCTCAGGATGAAATGAAGAGCACTTAGTAGAAAAGAGTAACAGAATTTGAAGTACACATGCATTATTTGGGATGAAAAGCAGAAACCAGAAGGTCCGAGTTCAAGTAAACACCATAGAGAGTTGGCATCTGCATGAAACCACTATACATTTGCAGTTACTTTTTCATTTCTCTTTTGCAATCCCTCAGTGTCCAGCAGAAGGGGATTTTGGTGAGTGCTTACTGAAACTAGAGCAGGATCTCAATCAGGAGACACAGATATTGAGGATCTGGACAGCTAGAAAAACTTCACTACAAAACTTTACAGAGTTACAGCTGAGGAAAGTGAGGGAGTGATCAGGCAAAGCAGAAGCTGAGAAGCCAGAACCAACACAAAGTTTCTGTGTGTCAGATATGCTGAGTATTGGGGGATCTGAGCTGGGGCTCTATCCTACCCTGACAGGCTGAGAAACCCTATTTCCAAAATACTCCCAAATACAAAACCTGAGTAGGACAAATACAATTTTGAGAATACCTATTTACCTGTGCTAAAAAGCTAACACTGACATTTTTGGTTTTAAAAAAAATATATAATTTCTGGTCACATTTTAAATTTGGAAGTTACAATAAAAAAAAAATTCAACATGCAGTATTAAAAATGCTAAGAATCAAATTAACTTTTTATTTGCATCTGTCATGCCACTGTGGTATGCACCATCGTGTCCTGGAGATGCTTTAACACTGGCACAAATGCTGCTGAACATTATGACAAACCAGCACAACATTCCAGAGTATGTACTTTGTCCCACTGGGGAAAAATTAAAATATAGTTGGTCTGGTTCTAACTCACATCAGATTTCACTCCTGTAAATGAGTAAACAAAACTATATCGATCTTGGCTGTTAAAACAGTCAAGAGCTTTGATATTTCACAAGGGGCCCACACTTATAAACAAAAGAGAATAAAAAACATATAATCTGTCAACTTGGTTATCAAGAGAGCTAATTCAAGTCTCTCTGGTTTGGAGAGGTATTTTAGTATTTCCTAGCATAATTAAACATGATGGAAGGAAACTCCAAAGCACCCAAGTTTGGTTCAGGCTCTTATGACACTAGATTATGTCCACAGATGCTCAATCTCAGCCCTTCACTTCCATCAGTCCTGAGTTTCTATTACATTTCTGTAACGATCCCCAACAAACTCAAATGGTGAAGGAGCACATTTTGCAAATGACACCTCAGCCAATCTGCCCCATCTGCATGAAAGACAGCAAATGATTTCACTCTTTAGGCATTCAAAATAAAATGCACATGCGGCAAATTCCAAGCTGGCAGGAAAATCCAGTCATTAAAAATGTGATTTGTTTTCTAGAATTGCAAACACAAAGGCTCCATTTATTTCCAATGCCATAAAGAAAATGAACTGTTATATTTTTTTTAAACAACCACAGCCCAGACATATTGGAAATGTTTTAATTTCGAAAATACTAACTGGCAAATTAGAGTCTAAATAGCTTTTCTAAAGTGGTACCATTTTAGATACAGTTTTCAGATTGATTTCATCACTTTGCCCTTCAGGAAAAGATTCTAGCGTCTTCTGCATAAACTGTAATGATGCCTATTTGTTGCTGGTGTCACTAAACTTAAGAAGAAACCTAAGATACATGAATTTTAAATAAAATTATACTCATTAACAAGAAAATATATTTACATAATGGGAGCCTGAAAAAAACCGACATTTCTATTAAAATAAGATATTTATTGTCTCTGTCATTTTGTCTTTCCTACTTTCTCTTCATAAAACAGGGGAAACATTACAGCAAATTAAGAAAATAGCAAACGTAATTGATATAGCCCCATCCTAAGAAAGCTTGCAACCCTGATCAACTTTACATTAAATGAGCTGCTTAATTGGACTCACCAGGACTATTCCCTATACAAAATGTAAGCTATGCATGCATAATTCTTTCCAGGATCATGATTATATAAGGGTCATCTGTAATGAAAATAAAACTATCTCCTTTTTTAACCCACAAACTTCTTAGTCTGCATTTATTTTTGTGGCTATAGCAGCATCTGGTGGACAAATAGCAAAATGCACATCTAGCATATGATAAAATATATGTCCCTTAAAATATAAATTGCTTTAATTGCTCTTGCTTTTTTTAAAGTTAAAACGAAAAAAAAAAAAAACAAACCATAAAAATCCAGTTTAGATAATCTATCTTAGATAAGTCTAAATAACTTCAAAGTTATTACATCTCATATAAATGATTTTTATTCTTACCTTTTCCTCCCCATTTGACCTCTCAGGCAAGCGCTTGTGTATTTTGAAGTACTGGTCATAGTCTATCAGTGAATACAGGCCCACTTTGACAAAAATGTACAAACACCCCATAAATACTATGGTTGCACAGTTAAGCAGTCAAAAAATTATAACCTATCATAAATAAAGTTGTAAAGTTATAGTTACGAAAACAAAACCAACTCCTGCAGGTTTTCTCTTGACAGAATCAAAGCCTAAAAATATCTCAGATCTCCAAAGTAACCACTGAAGGGCAAGTTAGCAAGCTAGGGTGGTTGACAGACATTCTTTCCTGCTTCACTCATCTCCTCTATGCTTTGTTCTGCCTTTGATGTAAAGTCTCCTCTTTCATATCCCTTTTACTAAAAAATTTGCCTTACAGGAATATCTGTTTAGAACCAGCAAAAAAAGCATTTCATTATAAGAGTCAAATACAGCTGTAACTGTATTTGCTAAAATTGCTCACTGATGAAGTTGGCTTGAAGTGAATCCCAAAGTGCTGGAGACATGAATATATTGCCTAAAATGACAACTTCCTCCTCCAAGTAAGAGAGGAGCCAACAAGAAGAGGTGCTATGCTGGATCTTGTTCTCACCAACAACGAGGGGCTGCTGGGGAATGTGAAGCACAAGGGCAGCTTTGGCTGCAGTGACCATGAAATGGTGGAATCCAAGATTCTTAGGGCAGCCAGGAGGGTAAAAAACAAGCTGGCTTCCCCAGATATCAGGCAAGAGGATTTGCAGCTCTTCGTGGATCTGCTTGGGAGAGGTACCACAGGAAAAAGACCTGGAGGGAAGAGGCACCCAAGAAAGATGGTTAATGGTCAAGGATCACCTCCTTTAAGCTTAGGAGCAATGCATCCCAACAAAGAGGAAGTTGGGCAAAAATGTCGGGAGGCCTGCATGGATAAGCAGCTCCTGGACAAATTGAGACATAAAAGAGAACCCTGCAGAGGGTAGGTACTTTCCTACTTACTAGCAGGAAGGTAGTAT
This sequence comes from Sitta carolinensis, assembly GCA_032173965.1. Classification (NCBI taxonomy): domain Eukaryota; kingdom Metazoa; phylum Chordata; class Aves; order Passeriformes; family Sittidae; genus Sitta; species Sitta carolinensis. Next base: position 30,772,159 of record CM063285.1, read on the forward strand.
ATTCAACACACAGCCACACACAAAAAGTATTCTGAATTTACATGGACCAGCAGCTTGATTTCAGGTATTGTTTTTGCTGACAAACGCAACACCCCCAAAGCTCCAAAATGGGGGACTTGCTAAAACCTCCTTAAAGTTCATTACTGTTGTTTCATTTTACACAGCAAGTCTAACTTCTCCACCTTCACAAATGACTGTGTGGGGTAGTGTCATCTTATTCATCTTAGGCACACAGAGAGAAATTCAAAGCATTTTGGTGAGAAGAGGCAGGGATCTGGATCCAGCCAAAGTATCTGTGGAAGACACCTGCAGTCATCCACCAACTCCAGAGTCATTCACTGGGACACTGTACACATCAAGCTTTATAAACTGGTCATGCTTTCTGTGACTTTAAAAGCCTTGACACGAACATGTCCGAGACTCAGTTCTTACTTGCAGAAGATACCTCTGAGGTGCTGAAAACTTGCAAGCATAGATAGAAAATTCACTTGGAAACCAAAAAGAATTCCAATGTAAGCATATCTGTATCTGTACATAAGACATGTACAACAAGCCTGCATAGGGATAGTATTTTTCATTTTACCAGGTAATATTTCATTATTTTAACAGGCAAATTTTAATTTTTCATTTTAACAGGCAACTTTTTGGGAACAAAGATCCCCTCTCATGAGTGTTAAGTAGGAACAACACTTCTGAAGGCTAAACAAAATTTACTACTATAATTGGAATTTCAATCACACATGCTAATAAGGCTGTCCCCCAAGGAAAGCGTATCTGTACCCGTCTAGAAGGTGCTAGGTTAATATGTGAAAAAAGTTGTTATATGCCAAGGGGGAAGTCTGAGGTAGATTTTATTCTGTAGAATACCAAGTGGCTAACAGAATGGGAAAAAAATTGTCATACCTCCTTTCACCCCTAGCATGGTACACTTGGCTGACTGGCAAGCTGCATTTCCCCAACTGGTCTTCATAGGCATCCCTGGAAGATTTTACTCCTTTACCATCCAGGTGTCCAGCTCCCGTGTACCCCTGCCAGAGGCAAGGTCTGCTGCCCTTGGCCGTGCTGCCCTCGCGTCCGAGGGCTCTGCTGATGTCCATGGCATGTGTTTTACAATACACACGCCCTCACGGGCTATAAAAGCTGTGTGTTCTTCATTCCTCAGCGCTCTTTGCCTGCAGTCCGGCAAAGCGCAGAGACTACACCAAGGGAGCCAAGCCATTCTTAAAAGGGAAAAGTGCCAAAGACAGACTGTCTAAGTGTAATTTTAAACTCTTTTGGTTTCTTTTTCCGTTCAAATTCCCGCACCCTCCACGGTCGACGACGGAATCGCAGCTCCACCGCTCCCCGCCCACAGCCGGGCGGAGGAAGGGCCGCGGCCTCAGGGCTTCCGCCCGGCCGGGGCGGAGCCGGCCCCGTCCGCCCGCCCTCCCCGGTCCCGACATGGCGGAGTATTCCTGCGTCAAATCCACCAAGCTCGTTCTCAAAGGCTCCAAAGAGAAGAGGTAAGGAGTGGGCTGCCCGCCGCGCCGTCCCCTGCCCGCGCTGCGGCAGCCGCAGGGGCCGGCACCCCCGCAGGGCCGGGGCCGGCTGGACAGGGTAGGGCCGAGACCGGGCAGCCAGACCGGGGCCGGGCAGGCCGGACCGGGCAGCCAGGGCCGGGCAGCCGGGCCGGGCAGGGCCGGGCAGCCGGGACCGGGGCCGGGCAGCCGGGACCGGGGCCGGGCAGCCGGGGCCGGGCAGCCGGGGCCGGGCAGCCGGGCCGGGCAGCCAGGGCCGGGGCCGGGCAGCCGGGGCGGGCAGCCGGGGCCGGGCAGCCGGGGCCGGGCAGCCGGGCCGGGCAGCCGGGCCGGGGCCGGGCAGCCAGGGCCGGGGCCGGGCTGGCCCTGCCCCGTGGCCGGAGACCCCCCGGGCTCGCCGGCGGGGCAGCAGCCGGGCTGGAGCCGCGGGCCCCCGGCCGGGGTGGGTGACCCGCTCCCGCAGGGCCCGGGAGCGGGGCCGTGCGGGACAAGGGCCGGGGCGGCGGCTCGTTCTCACTTCCTTGCATCTTCCCTTGCAGCAAGAAAAAGCACAAGGAAAAGAAAAGGAAAAGGGAAGAGGATGCGGCAGAGCAGCTCGATATTGTTGGTGAGCTACTTTCCAGGAGTTACGCGACAGTGTGGAAACTGTAGGGGATGTGGCAGAAGCTCAATAGGTCGTTGTAGCAAGTGTAATTTCTATAGAGATATATAACTAATTCTCACAACATGTTATTTGTCTCTTGGGATCTTCCTAGATTCCAAACAGAACTTGTGACACCAATAGGATGGATTCAGATTTTTAATTTTAAAAGTAATTAATAAAAAAAAATGTTACGATCTTAGTGAGTTAGGAAATATTTGTAAGACAGTATACAAGGAGAAAATTTTACTGTCAAAAAAGTGTAAAAGTCTAATAATTCGAAGTTGTGCACATGGGAAGGGCTACCTTTAACTTTGGTAGAATTCATAGGAGTCAAATGTTCAAACCCAGATTGGTTTGAACAAGAGAGGTCTGAGGATTACAACTCACGTATTTAACAGCAAGATGAAATAGTTTCTCTGCTTCTCTTGTGCTGGAGAATCTAATAAATGGATATGACCCCAAAACTGCAGGAGACTGATCTAGAGAGAAGAAATATTTTCCTTGTGAGGCGTCTCTGCTGCATCAGCTGAATGAATCAGTTTGGTCTGTGGACTAAAACAAAGAAGAGATAAAGCACAGGAACTTGTAACTAGGGATGACAGCAGGTTGAAGACCAGGACTTCCTGAAGCAGCAGCAGCAACACCATTAAACTGGCTCTGGACTATAAAATAATGCACAGATTTTGAGATAGCTATAGCAATTTTATCTTTTTAATTTAAAATTTCAGAGGAGATAAGGAAATACAATCTCTTAAGCTACTGTAATCAGAAGTTGTGATTACTCTGTTAATAAACTGTCATGGTTTTGTATTACAGGAAATTGGTGGGCTGTCAGTAATTTTGGTGAAATTACAGGAACTATAGCTATAGAAATGGATAAAGGAGCTTACATCCATGCCCTCGACAATGGCTTGTTTACACTTGGAGCACCACATAAAGGTCTGTTCCAGGAAATTTGAAAATCATAGAGTTTTAATAATGAAGTGTCTAAAAGCATAGAACTAGCATCGCTTCAAGGCAAGCAATATTACAGGTAAAACCAGTTTACTACAAAAAATGCAGTAATTCTAGCCAAAGCATGCAGATGACTTAAATCTGATGACTACCAATCAGTTTCACTCATTGAGTTTCATGCTGGCTTATGTGTGCAGTAAACTGAACTGCATTGGAGATAATAACCTGTTAAAGGCCATACGACTTGCTGGATAAAAAAGCAGTATAATTTTTATTAAAACCTATAAAATGTTTATGGTGTCACTTGAAGAGTGAAATTCAAAGTAGATGAGTTTTAATGCTTATTGCTGCATCCTTATCTTAATATACTTGTTTTGTCACTGCACAAGAGGACAACTAATGTGCTGGAATAATTAACTTGTGCTTTGAATTTGAGAGCTGTGACTCTGACATGGACTGTTCCAGAACCCTGACAGTGTGTGTGTTTCATCTCCAGAGTGAGATCAGAGCAACAATGGCCATATTCTCTTCTTTTGGTTTTGAGGGAACCTAATGGCTTTTAGGATGCCGAGTCGAGTTACCATAGCTGAACCATAATGCGTTTTGTCATGCAAGAAGTAACATTACAAGGAGATTAAGGTTTTCAAAGCCACCAGGAGAATTACAAAACATTCTCAATTATAAATTTCTTTAAATGAGGATCATCTTTTTTTTGCGTCTTGTTTTAAGCACAGTAAATATATGAACATAAATGAGCACCTGCTTTGCTTTTTTAGAAGTGAATGCTAAAAAAGGAATTGTTAATGAAATAAATACTTTCCATAGTATTTGGAAATGATCAATGTTTAAATATTCTTCATACTGCAGTATTAATAGGCTAATATATTTTATGTTTATACTTCACACTTAACTAATGGAAAATCATTCCTCAGGTGATGAAGGCCCTAGTCCTCCTGAGCAGTTTACAGCAGTAAAGTTGTCTGATACAAGGTAATTACTTTAAAGTTTCAAGTTTTGGTACTTGTTATCTTTGGATTTAGTGAGAGGGATTTTAATACTCTTTTGAAATACATTGTCTACTACTAGAAGTGTCAGTGACGTGTTGAATATTGTGAATTGCATGAATTAAAACCATTCTCTATTGTTTTCCTACATTTTCTCTTTGAGGATTGCTCTCAAGTCTGGTTATGGCAAATATCTTGGTATAAATTCAGACGGACTTGTTGTTGGACGTTCCGATGCAATAGGATCAAGAGAGCAGTGGGAACCTGTCTTCCAAGATGTAAGCTGTTTGGAATAGCTTATTTGAGGATGCTAGTGTTTGACTGTATTTTGAGTTAATCTACATAGATGGTTTTTGCCTGTAAAGTAAAAGGCTTTGCAATCTCTTTCATATTATAACTTAAGATTTTGCAACTGCAGTACATTTACCGTAATTGAAAGTTTTTAAAATATTTCAATAGTTGCATTTTGGCAGCTATAAGCATCTTGAAAATGAAGCAGCCAGCAAGTCTGCTAGCTAGCTGTTGAAGTATCCATACATAAAAGAATTAGACCCATTTACAGAGACTTGTGGTGTATTGTAGAGGATAAATGTTACAAATCAAGGATTATATACAGCCTCCTTATACTTACAATGTGTGATATTGTTTCTGCAGAGGAAAATGGCATTACTAGCAGCGAACAGCCGTTTTATTAGATGTAATGAAGAGGGGGACATAGAAGCCAAAAGCAAAACTGCAGGGGAAGAAGAAATGATAAAGGTAATCTATAACTTCTACAATTAAGACAGAATTGGCAGGAATACTCAAACAAGCATGTGTCTGTGTGCTTTGATTTTTTTGCTAATACAGTTATAATTGCTTCCTATAAGCTGTCAAGTGATCTGGCCACAAGAAAAGTAAATGAGTTCCAGGGATGCATAAATTCTCAGTACTTCCTGTAGAGATAAGAAGATACTTTACCACTCAGGAGGACAAGAGTCTATGTGGTCTTTCGGGTCGTTCTAAAGAGCTTGGGACAGAATAGAGGAGTTGTGACCGAATCAGGGACAGAGAAGGGTTTACCATAATGATCCAGAAGGGGAGATCTTCTAAGAGAATCTAAGAAGACTATCTTGACTTTATCTGAACATGGAAAATATATGTGTCTCTCCAAACAGATATAGGTGTTTTAACTATTCAGTTCAGTAGTATTTGTAAGTTAATCTCTGACTTGTCCCTGCCAAAATTAAGAACTGTAATAGTGCTCCTTTGAGATGAAGGCAATTACGTCTTACCATAGTATCAAGGATTGCACTTAACATTTCCCATATTTCAGGCAACCCTTACTTCTACAGTTGTCTCTGTTAACCAGTTTGAAAACTATGAACTTGAAAAGTCACTGTGACTCTCATTCTGTTATGAAGGATATGTAGTCATCTTTAACCTGTAACTTACGGGTTTTTCAATGCAGCTGTTTTCTATTGCTTTTTCTTTTTTCTTTCAATTAGATTCGTACTTGTGCTGAAAGGGAAGCCAAGAAGAAAGATGAAGTTCCACAAGAAGACAAAGGAAACGTTAAACAGTGTGAAATCAATTATGTGTATGTACTTTACAGCTGGCTTCAGGCTCAAGTACCTTTATTTGCTTCTAATTGGGGCCATCTTCAGTGGAAGGGCCCAACTGGATGGGTCTAGCCTTTCACTCTCTCTTCATTAGCAGGACAAGGAAAGAAAACGGGATGAGAAAGCTTTTCGGTTGAGATAAAGGAGAGATGCTGTACCAGATACTGTCCCAGGGTTAACTGTGAAAAATTAGTTAAATTTATTTCCTTTTAAGTAGGTGTAGATACTGAGAGACAAAAATTAAAAACACCACCTTTCTTTCTCCCATCTCCCAAGCTCAGCTTCACTCCAGATTCTTCTGCCTGCTCCTCCACACCAGATGGGCAAACACTGTGTCAATACACAGTGGTTTCTTTCAGTCACTGCCTTCCTTTCACATGTTTCCTCTGGTATGGCCTTATTCATGGGCTGGAAGGTAATATTTGCTCCAGTGCCTAAAGCATTTCCTTCCTCTCCTTCTTTGTGCTTGATGTTCACACTGCCATTTTGCCCTTTTAAGGGTTTTTGGGGTTTTTCCTTCTCTGCCTGTATGGCATTTTGCCTTACCTTCAGTATATTTTCATAGGGGTGCCACCAGCTTTGCTGATGGATTTGTAGTGCTGTGTCCTGTAGTGGATGTCTTGAGAGCCAGCTCTGTCCAGCGCAGGGCAGCCCCTCACCTTTTCTCACAGAGCAAACCCCTGCAGCTTCCCTGCAGTCAGCACCTTGCAACTACATCCCGTACACTTTTGCTCCCTGGTTTCTTATGGTAGTAGTTGAAGAAGGGGCTCTTTAGAATTTGTAACCACTTCATGCTAGTCACATAGGGGCTTATTCCTACGTAGACTGCCAAAAAAATAAAACCGAATACAGTTTTGACCTACAGAAGCCTTAATGTAACCTTACTACTGAGATGGTTTGCTGGATTTTATTAGGTCGGTTATCTGCTGCTTAAATAGGAGCTAAGATTCTTAACACAGCTGCTGTTGTGTTGGAAAACAAAATTTTTTTAAAATTTCAGTTCTTTACTACTTTTCTTCCCTCTTACAGGAAAAAATTCCAAAGTTTTCAAGACAAAAAGCTTAAAATAAGCAAAGAAGATACAAAAGCCCTTAGAAAAGCCAGGAAAGAAGGCACTTTTCATGAAATGCTACTTGACAGGTACTTCAAAGTGCTAGAAATTACTGATTAAAAATCTACTGGGAGATGGAATTACAGTAAAATCTGGAGTACAAAAGAGGGCTAGATTTCAGGGAGACAGCTTCCTGAACATTTTTCCCCTGATGAGTGTTGTGCCCGAGTCCTGAGGGTTGCCACCTTTTTTTTTTTTTTTTTTTTTTTTTTTTTTTAATCTGGATTTTCACTTCTTTAGCTGAAGTTTGCAGGTTTGAATTTACCTGTATATTTGTTCTTTTGGAAGTCTTTAGGTTGTTCAATTTGTTTAGTATGGAGTTGTTGAGGGATTAATCTTTTTAATCATGAAAAATGAGCTAATTTAATATTTTTCAATACCTATGGTACCAGAACGTTTTGGAGGGGCAGAAGTTGTATTTTAAAGAGAAATAATGTTTCTTAAGGACAGTCTTCATGTTATCTAGTGGGAAAATTTTTTCCCCTGGGCTGAGACTAAAGAAACTGTCGTGACTTTTTAAAGCCTTTTATGTCAGTATATAGTATAAATATTAGATTAATTCAGTGGGCAGAATGCAGAAAACGATTTCTGGTAACTGTAGGTGATGTGAGAACACTCCTGGGCTCTCACAGGTGGTCAGCTTCAGATCACATTGAATCTCAATTCCATTCCTCTCAGGGAACAAAGCACAATTAGGAAGATTTGAAGGGAAAGTCAAGGTTAACTTTAGGTACTGCAGTTCTATCTCTTTAGGAAAACAAAGTTAATTAACAAATCCAAAGTGTTGTTAGGCCTTTTTTATGTACTTTGAAGCAAAGTTTCAGAAAAATTGCCTTCAGTGCATTCTTAACACTTTGAGTCAGATAAAACACCCAGGTGTAATTGCATTTGGTCTTAATCTAAATCTTGTTTCATTCACTCTTCCCATACAGGAGAGCTAAAGTGAAAGCAGATAGATACTGCAAGTGACATCCAGCTGGTCCATTTTCTTCAGCAACCTTGATGGCAGCATCAAATCGGAAGAGTAAAATATTTTATAATTGTTTTTTATTTAAGGCATTTTTTAAGCATCTTCAGAATTGTATTAAAATTTTCTCAAAAACTAATAACCCAGTTCTAAAATCTTGTTAACTGTATCGCTTGTGAATACTTGGCTTGTATTAAGGGAATGGTTCCAACAGAAATTTAAGGTATATCAATTAACAGTGGTAAGCTATTTGCCATGATACTTAAGGCCTGGGAGACAGACTGTACACTGATTTAGTCCAGAGAGAAAGCTCCCTGGCTTTTAGTTGCCTTAATGACAAAATCTAGAAATAAATAGATGATTGTTGGCAAATGTTCCTGGCCAGGGTCAGGAATTCTAGGATAGAAATGCAGCATAACTGTGAGATGTGCTGTGGAAGAGAGGGAGAGCTCCTTAGTTTGGTCTAGGACTGGGGATTAGGGCTCATTAACTAGTTGTAGGTACCATGTTACATGCCCCTCCCCAGAAATGTAAGTGACTGATGTACAACGAACCATTGGAATATCACAGTTCTGGAAGTGGCCTGCTGCCAAAACTACTCTCAAAAATACTGAGAAAAAGACAGCACTGCAAGGAGCAGGCTGCAGGCCAGAGTAACTATTTATTGGAAGTTCATTGCAGATGTCATTGATCCACAGTCACTGTGAATCTTAAATACATCTGAATGCTGATGGAGGAAGATACTGCAGCGTCTGTTTTTCTTTCAAGAATATATTATTTGAATAAAAACTTGCCTGGTAAAACCCACAAAAATGGTTACTCAAACACAGATACATCTGGAAGCAGAAATATATGCTCTGGTGGGGAATGGTGCTGACAGGACTGCTCAGCAGCAGAGTAAGAGCCTGAGAATTACCCCTGAAAGGGATTTTCCATTTCATATTGGTGTAAATAGGAGAATACAGTGTGTTGCAAGTAGCTATAAGCGATAGTAAGGGAAAAAGGGAACTGGAAGGCATGTTTATCACAGAGCAGTGAGTAAGTGAAGTGAAAAGTAATGGCAGAGGAAATTAAATGAGAGTGTCCCAAGTAGGAGAGGAGGTACTAGAATTGGCAGGTGACTGGCAGCCTTGCAGAGAATAAGGGTATTTTAGTAGCAATGGGGTTGCCCAGTGTGTTGGGACTAATTATACACTACAGTCTTGAGAAAATGTGTTATGAGATAGCACAGAAACAGGGATCTGGGGAATTCACTGGAAATCTAGTCCCAAGAAAATTAAATCAAAGGTATAAAAAAACCAGTGACAATCAATGTGTGTATTTAACTGTTGCTATGAGGAGTCTTTTTGTCTGTTTTTGCAGTGGAGACATCCATGGAGTAATTTTGAAGATACTACATCCAGACAGTAGTGTTAGCACAAGGAGATTTATTTAACTGAAACAGAAAAAAGGGGCAAGTAATTTGGGCAGCCTCTGCTTAGGGGGGAAGAAACAGAAAAGTGCTAAAGATCAGTGAGACCAGCTGTCAGTACAGTTAGCAAGCACACTGTACATCTTAAGAAGCATTTTCCTTCTTAGGATTTTGAAAACTGACAGAAGAAATGTAGACTAAATGGAGGGTGTGAGGTGCTGGTGTGGACCCTGAAGGCAAGGCATTGTGATAGGAACATGGCAGAATAGCCACAGTCAGGGAAGGTGACTGGTGCTGAAAAATAACTGTTTCTTAAACTGAGAATTTCTTTACCAGTAAAAGAATTAAATGAGAATCACAAAGAGGCTTCAAAAAACTACACTGTGTAATGTGACAATGATATAATTTTGTCTTCACAACATTTGGAAAGAGCTTTTAATTTTCCAAAGTCATTTTTTTTTCCTGTTAAAAATGTACTCAAGATGGTAAAGCATTTTGACAAAGATAATGAAGTCCATAACAGGTGTCTGCCCCAGATATAAAAGATGAGCAAAAAGGGTTGCAGACATTCAGAAAATAACAAGACCAACTTGATCAGACTCTTTCTTACCATAGCCTATAATAGTATATTCAGGTATCTGGGACTAAACATAGGATTATTGTCTTATATGTATTTGTTTTCAACTGAACATTTTTTCCAGACCCTGTAGAAACTGCCTGGTCTCCTGTTTTTAGAGAACACTCCCATTAAATTCGCAATTTAAATTCCTGTTACACTTTAATTTTCCTCAGTTTCTAAATCCACAAATCGGTTCTCTGTCTTCTTTCTCCAGTGCTTAATGTTTTTCTGCCTTTGTCTCTAAAGCTCCATACAATTCCCAGCTTCTGCTCTGAGCTGCCTCCTTCCTACACTGTATTGCATGCTCTCCTCCCAAGGTTTTCCCACACTGCAAAACATTTTTTATCCTTTCATGTTTCTTAATTTTTGCAGTTCCATGCAGCTTTCCAATCAACCTTCTGCCAAGCGGATCTGCCTTCTTTTTCTTGCCACTCCCACTTGGTTTTGCAAGAGAGTTAATTGCACAGGTAATTAAGTCATGATGTAAAGACTGCATCACTTCTTTTCTGTGTACCTAAAAACATGTGACATGTCTTAGGCATGGCACAGAGCACATGAGACAGTCTAAAACACAGGCATCCTGGAAGGTTTTGAGTACTCTTTCATGGTGCTTCCACCAACTGTTGCCCATGTACACGCTCCTGAAGCATTCCTTTGATCACACTAAAATGATAATGCTCATACTAAATTGACAGTATGCACCTAATTTGGATGTTGTGTTGTACTCGATATTACAACAGCCTGGTCTAGTGGAAAGTGGCCCTGCTCATATCAGGGGGCTTGGAACTAGATGATCTTTAAGGTCCCTTCCAACTCAAACCATTCTCCAATTCTGTGAAATAGATACCATTTAAATAATAACTATAAGTCAGGTGCTTACAGACAGATGCATCTCATGTCCTGTGTTGTTTCTCATTAGTCTGTCTCCCCAGCTGCCCACTTCCTGCAATTCTAAGCCTCAAGATGGAGAAAAATCCTTCCTCGAGAATGCACCTGCCTGGCATCTTTCATTACCACTGATGCTTGAAAGATAGGCTGGAAATAAATCCCCGTAGACTGATGTCTATAGAACAGGTATTTGTTTATTGCAGCACTGGTGGTGAGGGGGATATCTCCACCTAACTCACCCACCTTTGTCAAGTGCTGTGGTATATTTATATAGTAAGTGTTGTTTAGTGTCACTGTGTCACTGCAACATGATCACATACCCGCCAGAACTAATTTTACATAGGATGATCTCATGGTTATTAGTTCTTTTGCACTGCACTTGCACATCCCCAATTCGGGGGTTTTTAGGGTCTTTGATGAAGGCTTCCGAGATCTTCTTTGCATGTGAACTTTTCAACTTTGTCTTCAGAGCACAAACAGTTAACTGTGTTCCTTGGTCTGTTTGGTCCCAATCAGTCTAATTTTTATTTATTTTTTTTTTTGTGGCTAATTGGCTTTACATTTGCCAGTTTCTCATTTGTACTATACTAATCTGTCTCTAAAGCCATCCACCTGATGAGTTTTTTCTTTTTTTTTTTTTTTTGTCTATTCAGCATTAAGCAACTGGTTAACCATATACTAGCCATTACGTGGTATAGAAAGTTGTTTATATCAGATTATATAGGTATAAAAAGTTATGATTCGGGTCGTATTTATATCAGGTTATATAGATGTATCAGGTTATGTTGATATCTTTTAACTCAAACTATATAAGCACCTTGTAACTTTGACCTAAGTTATACAGGCATCACCACACAGCCTGCCTATAAAGTCTCCGCAGGACACAAGAGTAATTAAAACTCGCAGTACTGCCAAAGTGAAAACTGTTGCCACGGGTTTTCTCTTAGCGTTGCCAGAGAGAGGCGATTTTACTTGAGACTTCCTGTGCGGAAGTTGCCTTTTGCGGCAGGGCGAGTGAAAATGACCGGCTGCGCTTTCTCCCGGCTGCGCGGGCGGTGCCGCGCCGCCGCTCCCGCCCCCGGCGGGCGGGGCGCTGTCATGTGGCCGCCGCTGCGGGGAGCGCCGCTCGCAGCCGAGCCGGGCAGGACCATGGCGGGCCGGGGGCTGGCGCTGCTGCCGCTGCTCGCCCTGGCGCTGCCCGCCTGGGCGCCAGACCCGGTGAGCCTGGCGGGGGACGGGCAGGGGCGAGCGGGAGCGGATCGCCCCGGGGCTGGCGGGGGGATGCGGCCGACGCCGGTGCCTTTCCCGGTGCAGAGGCCGGGCGAGCCGGTGGATGGATCCCCGCGAACGGCTGCGCGGCAGCGCCCCGCTGCCCCCACGGGCTCCCTCGGTCGGGCAGGGCTCCTGGGCGAGCGGCGCGGCGGCGGCGGGAGGAGCTGTGCCGCGGCGGGCTTGGACAAGTCCCTGCTCGCTCCTGCTCGGCTTCCTGCGCCTCTGTAATGTCAGTGCTGCCCTGTTACACCGCAGCGGCGATTTCCAGACGCCGAGTTTAGAGGGGCCAGCTGAAAAAGCGCACGGTTCCGAATTTGCTTGGTGTGTTTGCTGTAGTTCGCCCGAGAGCAGGAGCGTAGAGCAGGTGGACTTGCTATGTCGTTTCTTGCGCTTTCGGCCGTTTGAGGTTTTTTAACTGAATAAGTGAAATATTTAACTTTTGGTGGAATTGGGAAGCTGGGAAGGCGAAGGTAGTCGTTTGGAGCAAGCTGGCTTCCATCTCCTGGGCGTGTAAACAGCTGCTCTTGCTTCCTGGTGTATTCCTGAAGCAGCGAAGCATTCTTTCATCTCTTGAAGTTCCTAAATCTTCTCGTCCTCTATGAAGAGGACAGGTTTTAAATATCTCTGGATTTCCAAATATTTTCTGTAATCTATTTTTAAATATTTTAGGAGCATACTACCACTTTTATTCTTTAGTTTGGTCCAAGTCTTTCAAGTCTTTTTTGGGTTTGTTTTTTGGTTGTTTTGTTGGGCTTTTTTTGGGGGTTTTTTTAGCAAATTACATTGATTTTGGGAAAATTCGTATGGGTTGTGTGAAAGGGGAGAGCTGCAGGAAATTACTCTGGACATCTGGATGGCCACTGTTCCCTTAGCATCTTCTCTCTCCCCTCCCCTCTCTTCTCTTCTTCCAGTCCCGTCCTACTAGCCAAGAGCAGCTTCTTAACATTATAAGATATCTCCAGCTTAAAACACCTTCAGAATTTTAGCCAAAAGTATCCTGGAGCGTGGAGTCGTAGGAGAATGTGCCAGCTGTCGGCAAAGTAGTAGCATTAGAGCTTGATTTGCATTTGATTTCACTTGGTACATCTTTGCGCTTGCATAATAGCCGCTGTGTATCCAGGTTCCGGGTTGTGCTACTGTGCAGCCAGCTATTAGGTTTGGATATTTTATTTTTGTTCAAGATGCAGGGATGCATCATTTGCTGAAGAATTCTTCCACAGTGCTGCTTAGTTCATCTCATTAACAAAGAACACAGTAGATAAATGTCTTGATGTACATCTCGGAGGTGCAGACTGTCAGTCCCTTTAGCTTTCGTTGAGGCCCCCTAATCCATACTGACCTATGTGTCCAAACTGTGATTTAAGATGTCTTTTCACTGTTTCTTCTGCAAGAAGTACTCTGCAAGAGTACTCTTAACCTCTGTGTTCAGAAAAGTGAACAGCACTGGACTCCTGCAGCACAACAGTGTTGCATTGGCATCATCCCATCAGGGAAGAGGAGCAGAGAGAAAAATGTGTTAGATCACAGAGTTCATAAACCAAAAGATGCTGAATATAACAGATTGACTGAAAATATGGAATTATATTTAAAAGCTCAAAGAGGTAATTTTCTATTTGATTTTGCATAAGAAGGTGAAAAATATAAAACCCATATATATTAAGGAGGGATGCCAGAGATGGTCTACCTCAAAAATAAAAAAAGTAAAGTGCTCCTTAGTAAAAGAAAGTAAAGAAAAAAAAAAAGTAAAAGAAAAAATAGAAAGTATTCCTTAGACTGCACAAACTATATTCAGTCTGTTTCATATTAATGAAATCAGACTAGGTATCAAAATATTTACATAGCAGTCATTAAACCATGCATTAATTTTCTGTACTGCAGTCAATAATAACTGTTACTACTCGATTTTTTTTTTACAGTTCACCCAATTCATCTCAACAGCTCGCTAGTTATTTGGTTTCTGTTCCTCTTTTTTTTAATACAGTCAAAATATAAATCTTCAGTGCTACTTCCACTTTTTATTTCCATCTTTCCCCATACCATGTTCTACTTCTCCTCTACTGTGTTATCTTCCCGTTAGTGTTTTGATCCTGTGCTGCCACACATCTGTTTTTGTGTCATTAAATACATCTCAGTTTGAACGTTTGCAGTATATAAGTTAATCAAGATATGCAACCTACTGTAGATTTTAAAAAGCAAAACAATGGGAGTATTAAATCACCGTTCAAGAATAACTGTATTGCTCTTCAGGGGTTCAATGCATATTTCAAAAGCACATTTATAGTGGTAACTTACTGTTTGGGTCCAGCTACCAATAGCTTTTTCTAGGGGACAACCTCTGACCTCTTCCAACATTGGAAACTCAAGGTAATTCTGTCATGCTGGAAGGATGTGCCTGCTTTTCTTGGACAGCATTTATTGTTCTTCTTCCAATGTCAGTCCTCTACAGAGAGGAGAGCCCTGCTGACCATAGTAGTGTCTTCATAGCTGCTTATTTTACTCTGGTTATAAAAAGTGCTTGATGGTTTTCCTGCTGCTGACAGAAAATTCTTTAGGTGTCTTTATTTTTTTTATCCTCAGAAAGCTTTGCAGTTAATCTTTAGCTGGTTGCAAAAGATAACAATTTTTTTGTTCCTTGTTAGAACTTTGTGTAAAAAAAACAAAACAACAAAGCACCCCACTTTTAGTTTTCTGATTGTCTTGACATCTTAGGTCGCTGCGTATGTGCCAGGGTAAGCCATACATGGAGCTGTTGCAGTCACTTGATTTGTTCTCATTGGAGAAGAGACTGAGGGGAGACCTCATTGCAGTCTGCAGCTACTCCCAAGGGGGAGCACAGGGCAAGATCTCTTCTTACTGCTGATCAAAAGGGAATGCTTGAAGCTGAGTGTGTGTGGCGGTTTAAATTGGATATTAGGGAAAGGTTTTTGACCAAGGGTGGTGGGGCACTGCCTGTCAGAGATACGACACATTTGGACGTGTTCTCAGGCACAGGGTGTGACTCTTGGACTTGTCCCATGCAGGGCCAGGAGTCGGACTTGATATTCCTTATGGGTACCCTCTAACTCAGGATATTCTGTGGTTCTATGATGTAATAGTTAACCTAAAAACAGTTAATAACCTCTAATTTCTTTAGATACCTCAATCAGTTTTGAAAGATGCAGAGGTTGTATTAGAAATTACTGTATTCTTTACCTTGCTTTATACATAGACAGGTTAGAAATCTAAAGACACCACATGTAAGGAAAGAACATTTTCTCTGTTCTCTCTTCCTTTAACTGTTGTTTTCCTCACCTTTTTGTGGCTTAGGATCCAAAGCACTAAGATAAAGATAAAAATAGCTGCAGATACAGGATTAAAATCTCAGGGGAGGGTGCCAGGAGTGACATAACGTTTAGCACCTTTAGCTTAAAATCCTCTAAAATCAGTTTTGCACAGGTGCCACTGTTTCCTCTGTGAGCATGGGCTCTACTGACAGAGCAACTGAATTCTAATCCACTTTGGATAACTTTTTTTGTTAGAAGCTTTATCTGTCAGGAAACATATTTTGATGGAGGTATTTTGTGAAGGTCCAAATCTGTACATCCATTGCAGTAGGACGTATATGTAGTGTCACTTTTTTCTGATGGACTTTTAGTATTGCTGGATGGAAAATTGCACAAGACAGTTACTCAATACTGTTAAGCATTTGTCTGGCTTCGCACAAAACCTCTGACTTTTGTTGCCTAATTAGTCATCTGATATCCCTCCTACCCTCCTTGTTTTGACGCTTCCTCAGTTTGAAAATTAAATGGCCTTTTGTGTTTGACTTTTTGTTCCAGCTGTGCAAAGGCTGTAACTGCACAGCAGTGAAATCTAGGAAACACAAAGCTGCTGGTCCAATACCTTCACCTCATGTGTTGGAAAACCAAAATTCATCTCATGTTTCTCCCACCAGCTGGAAACAGTAGAGATAACATTGTAACACAGAGAAATCAGTCTCAATTTAGAATTGCTGTTTCCAGTTGTAATAAATTAGGCCAGTATTTAAAGTCCATGGCATTGTGTAAGATATTGTGTTTTCTATATTAATGCATTAAAAACAGGTAATGAGATTAGCCCAAAGAGAACATTGACATTAGTTAACTTCTTTGTCCCAGTTACATAGGTGCTGGAGACATTGTCACAGTTTTCACTGGAACCAGAATGCATTATAAGGATACACTAGTAATCTAATTAATACAGCCTAATAAATACTAGAAATCAAGGGTGGGGGGAGGAAGGGAAGTGGTGCAAGGATCACTCCATATTTTGTTTGTGTTCTGTCTCCCAAACTATTATGCTTTGGGAGATTTTCTGCAGGCTCCCAGAACAGCACATATACCTTTCTTTTTCTTAGTGAGATACATTATACTCTAAGGAGCTTACTGAACTTCTCACATAGTTTCAGGACCAAATCTGTCCTGCTCTCAAGTGGCTTGAAGCACAAGTGTGGGTTGCCAATAGGCATTTGCTTGTATGTCACTGGGTAAAACATGGAGTTACAATTGTGGCATGTATATGCATATGTTTATGTATTTATATGCATGCTTTACATAATTGATAGAAAAACAACCTTGCATTCACTTTGAGTATGCCTAAAATAGTTCTCAAACTTTCATTTGTAACTTAGCCATGCTCCCAGCTATGAAGGTATAATTTTTAGTTACATTCCTGAATTGCACCCCACCTAATGTTTAGCACCACTTCAGCAGCACTTCTCCACTGAAGTGATTCACTTCACTGAAGCACTGAATCCAAAGTCGTGCCATATAGCTCATTTTACCAGTTGAGGGATTGCCCAAAGTTCATTATGCTTTCCCTGCCCCAGCTGCACAGTACAGTTAACACTAAACATACTTAGGAATGACACTATAAAATGAGATTATGGATTGGACAAACAGAACAGCCTGGTCCATACTGAGATCTAAGGTTCCTGAACTTGCATAAAGAATATGTTTTTGAAGTGCTCTTCATTAAATCACATGGAGTAAAAATATATACAGTTTGTGTGTTTATCATACCTTTGTGCTTGCCCTGGACTACATTAAACAAGTTGTCTAAAGGTGTATCAGACAGCATGGAGAAGTTGCTGATGATCCCTTCTATTTTCCTCATTCTAAAGTCCCAAGACTTTGAATTAACAAACTAGTCCAAAGGTTTAATTCAAAACTAAGTCTACTAAAATAATAGTGTTTTAACAAAGCTAAATAGTAATGTTTCATTGTCTTTGCAGTATGGAGAAGAGTGCAGGAGTAAAATGTACCCTCCTTCAGGACCAACGTAAGTAATCTGATTCAACTTGTCTAGCAAATTATAGAGAAGTTGTGATCTACAAGTCTGAACAGGGTTTTTTTCCTTGAAACTTGTTGCTGTTGCAGGTCTACAAAATGCTAGTTACAGGTGGGAAGCATCTGTTTTGTCAAATGTTTTTTCAAAACCTTCTTTAAATTTGATGTCTGGTGTTTATCTCTCAGGTTCAAAGGGAATATACCCACATATGTTATAAATCTCGATTTGCCTCCCAGCAAAAGGTGGGATGACTTGATGCGTGACAAAAAAACAGAGGTAAGAAATGCAGAGCTTGCTCTGAAGCTTAGCAGATATAAAACTAGCACATAGCCTTTTATTTTGAGGAAAGTTTTAAAAGGAATACATGTGCTAAAAGGGATAATATTTCCAGTTGACTTTTCTAATGTGATTCCAGTCCAAAATAATTGCTTGGATTTTTTTTCTGTTTCACACTTAAACTAGCAGCATCAAATGTTGAGACACTGGTGTTTGGAATGCAGAGGTGTAAAAACCAGTGTGCCATAAACAAGTGTGTGCCATTCCATTTATCAAATCTCCTTAGTTGCGAAGTGGTGAAGAATGAAGAGGGAGCAGAACACCAAAGGAATAGCCTTGGTAAACTGAAGTGAAACTGGAGAAACATCTCTTGTCTGCACCTCCCTACTTCTCTCAAAGTGCTGCATGAGATGATGAATTGGCAAGGAGGATATTAAGAATTTCCTGCCCTTTTCAGGAATGCTGGTTGTAGCACTGGTGTTTACATAGCACAAATAATTTTTTTAATATTTAAGCCTGTTTCAAACTACTTAAAAGAGCTGTTCTGAAGATGGCTGAAAATTCAGTTCAGTAATTTTTAATTTCTCAAACAAGGCAAGGGCTTTTTGCTATATCACTTGACTTTTGCCTTTCCACTGTGAAAGGCAGACAAATTCTACTTACATGCTAATATTTATTTTAAAAGTCTCATTTAAGCCAGTGGACGTTGGAAGTTTCAGGTTTCACCTTAAATTCTGAAGAGTTTTATCTCTTGTGTACTTTGGAGTTACATCACATGGAGTGGAACTCTTACTTGCAACATTTACATGTTATAAATCAAAGTCGTGTGCTTTAATAAGAAATGTACTGATTGTTTCTGTCTTCAGTAACATCAATGCTTAAGCAAAGAGCTTGAAATTAACATTCTGAAAAATAGAAGAGTGCAGAGTATTAACATGTGTTCAAAGGAGCAGAAGATGAGGATGGCTCTCCTGTAATTTATTATTTCTGGTAGAAGGACATATTGGAATAAATCAAGAGTTACTTGAACAAAGCTTGAGTGATTCTAGTGGGGAGTTGGGTGCATTTGTCTCACCGAGAATGTGACGTTTAGCACTTTATTTAAATATGTATTTTTCTCAACAAAGTGTTTTCTTCAAAAGTCTGTCAAGGAGTTCTGTTAGTATTCTAGCAGTTCTTATGCTTAAGATCTATTCAACAAAAACTCTTGCTCTTTTTAGCTGAAGACTGTGGTCCAGAATATTAAAGATATAGCAAATACCTTCTTCCCCAGTGGCAAAGTTGTTGACATAGTGGATAACAAAATAGTAAGTATTTTCAGCTTAATTATTTTATTACTGTATACTCTGACTACAGAATTAGAATCTTCTAAATCTGGCAATTAAGAACTTTCAAAGTTATTAATTTACAAGTTCTTAATTCCACTTCCAGAAAAGAACAAAAATGCTATTTCAAGCAGTCACTCTGAAATGTTGCCTTGTCTACTCTAAATGACTAAAATCATTAAACAAAAAATGCATGTCTCTTTTCCCCCTCAGATTTTTCCTAAGATCTTTTCAAGTTTGGATTAGTAACACTAGACAAATATGCAACCTAGTTACCAGAGCAAAACACCTGACTGAAATTTTTTACCGTGTTCCAATTCTTTTAAAACAGTAGAGTAAAATCAGGTTTTTCATACTGCAGTAAATGTCTGATTACAGGGAAAACTTTGAGCAGGCCTCACCTTAAAAATTAATTTGATTCTGATTAAAGTAAGCTTTGGCATGGAACAGAGGAAAGCAGTGTAGGGTTAGAGACAGCAAAAGGTCAGATCTCTATCCCATCTTTACTTAGAGCATATCCCTGTGTGCCTGAATGGTGTGGACATAAAGGCAGCTTTTACAGGTGCCATGGCAATGTGTGAAACTCAGGGATGCCCATAAACATTGACATTGAGTTCCATTGCATTTGAGCTTTTAATATATGTGAGTCCTACTTCACTTTTCAGTCTGTTGGTGCTAAGAGAGACTGTGCTTGTGTCCGTTGCTTGCGTCAGTGTTTTGATAAGTTAAGAGCTTTACTTCCCTTAAGTGTATACTTGTCCTCAAAGGGCTGTGCAAACATCCTCAAGTTCTACAGGCTGTAGAGAAATTAAACATTCAATAGTGGTGAGAAAAGTGTGCCTGTTGAGGAGACATTTATTATAAGTAACAAAATACTGTTAATTTAAACATTTTCATGAGAAACCTTTCCTTTCAGGCTCATCTGACTGCCACACTTCCTTACCCTTTCAATGAAGAGCTCCAAGGGATTGCAAATTCATCTGGGATTCCTTTAGGTAACCGTTTCCAACACTTTATTAACATAGTGGAAAGCTAGGAATACAGACCGTTTCAAAATTAGTGTGTTTACCAATATGCAGTTAGTTGTAATCATGTGACTTTAACAAATCATTAATTAAGTAGTTAAAGCAATAAATTGCATCTCACACTAAACAAAAACATTGTTTTAGAGGAGAGTGGAATAAATCACATAAGCCTTTTATCAGGCTGGGACTTCTCTGCAGAGCTGTAAGTTCTCACTCCTATGTTTTGGGAAGTGGGGCAAATCTCAGCTCCTGTGCACCAAAATTTGAGGGAATCCTTTATTCTTGTTGGTTTTGCAGTCTGTTTTGTGTCTGCTGTTGACATAGAAAGAAGTCAAGGCTCAGGTTCCTGCTATGCTTTCTTTCCCTTATGGTCCTTTGCCATGTCCTTCTGCCTTCCCTCTATACCTCCTGCGTAGGAATGCCATTCCACGTGAGGAGTAGACACAGAGTTCTTCCAGAACTGAGACAGAGATGGATCACTGCCTGTCAGCACTGCTTCTGTCATACAGGAGCAGTACACCTGCTGCCAGCAGCAGCTCTTATGTGGCAGGAGCAGTACATGGAGCAGCTTTCTTCTTTAAAGTGAATTTTATCACTTGTTTTGAAGTTTCCAGAGGAGGAAGTAGCAATGACTGTCAGCTTTGTGCATTGTAAGGCAGTAGGTCAGGGGATTCTGATCACTCTGTTTGCCTTTCAGGAAGCTCTTGATTTCGCTGAACCAGTCGTTTTAAAGAGCAAAGGAGATTTAAAATGAAATTTTAACAGAAATATTACAGAATACTGAACTTTGCACTATGCTTTTTTCTAACCTTTTTTTTTTCTCTTCATGGCAAATTTCAAACTATTGAACTTTGTTTCCCTTTTTTTTTTTTTCTAGGGGAAATCGTTATTTTTAACATTTTTTATGAAATTTTTACTGTATGTACATCAATAGTGGCAGAAGATAAAACAGGTAATGTAATTCAAAATAGTGTTAACAGTTTTCTTTTATGTAGAAGAGGGTCCGCCTCAGTTATGCAAATACAGTCCTCCTTAACTGCAGGCAATAAGGTCTATTAAAGAGACTAAAAGTTAAAAATAATGCCTAAGGACTGATAATAAAAGGTATTCCTTAAGAAAGGGAATAAGAGTTTATAAGTGTCTTAGGTTTAAAAAAAGGACAAAAATACTTTCAAAGATAGTTTGGGTTTGGTTTTGTGGGATGGTTGGGGTTTTTTTAATAGATGGTATTTGATTTTCTGGGGGAAAGAAACACCAGCAGCACACCCAAAGCTTTCTCAGTGCCATGCAGGATTTTGCATCTAGCTTATATATATTGCATGTGTATGCTGGTAGAGAAAATGGACAGTCTCTTCTAAGAAAAGAGACTCTTTCTTTCTCCCACTTAGTTCTGTAGCCCTTGTTTGCACCTGTTCCAACTTAGGAAGCTTCTAAGGGATTCTCAGAGGGCTTACAAACATATCACTTTTAAAGGAACCCCCAGGTGTTGCCATTGCATTAAGATAATGTGAAAAGATTAGAGGTGAGATGGACAGCAGTTTGCAAGATTACTTGATTTCAGTTATGGCAAAACACTTCTCTGACCAATAAAAACCCATCATTATATTGTGGTTATGAAAAGGGCAAGTAGAGAATGCTATTTTCCTTGCACACCTTCCCAGGTATTTGACTGCTTACTCATTTCTTGGGTTTCTAAGCTGAAATTTGTCTATTTCTTTGGAATATTGTATTTAATTATTTATTGTTGTATAGGGAAACTGTACCACGCCAGAAACTTGGATTTTGGACTCTTCCTAGGGTAAGTACTTAAACTTTTGACTTTTTTTTAAACCCAAAGAAAAAGCAAGCTGAACTTGAAATAGTTACATACATTCTTTGAGTTTTCTTTGAATGTCCATATGACTGTGACAAGTAATCCCCTGTTGTGTGTTGTGAAAAAAGACTAAAATTAAAAGATCAGGATGTTCTGCTGATCTTATGTCAAATGTCCCAAGTGCATCAAGAACAGTTGTGTTTTGCTACTTACTTTTTTTCTCAGCTCCAGTTCAAACTGTCTCAAACCAACGAATGGCCCATGTAACGTGATCTCTGAGGCACAGTGTATTTTGTTCTTTACATAATGGGATGAAGCATCAATTTTAATAATGCAGTGAAATGGGAATTGGATTGGGGCTTGGTGTTTTAATGATTTCCTCGCCCCCAGTTATTGTACTGTGCTCCACTGGCACTTCCCATCATTCTTTGTTTCCAAACAAACTCTGTAGTTTGTCACCCGGCACTCAT
Source organism: Sitta carolinensis (assembly GCA_032173965.1). Lineage (NCBI taxonomy): Eukaryota > Metazoa > Chordata > Aves > Passeriformes > Sittidae > Sitta > Sitta carolinensis. Next base: position 30,794,362 of record CM063285.1, read on the forward strand.
TAGTTCTCCTTTTATACCCCCATGATCAGGTAGGTCAGCATTTGCTTTTATTACCCCAGTATATTTTGTAACACCATTCATCCAGATGATGCACAATGTACAGTTGGAATTTAAATGTTCATCTTTATTAATATTCTTACCTATTAAAAGCTCACATGTTGTCTACTGTGACTCTACATGTCCCATGGTTTGGCTTGTCCAAATCCCTTGGTCAGACTTCTCTCACTTGTCAGAAATACTGTGAACATGCTCCCTAAAAATTAAGGAAACTTTCAAAGCTCCTGCCAGAGTCTGGATTATTTCCAAAGAGTATAATGGTCTGTTAAATGCTTTTTATCAACCTTCTGCCTACAAACTGGTCTGACTTATCTTACAAACTAGAATTGGTACTTCCCTTCATGTAGAGCAAATTCAGTAGTACATGGTTTCTTTTCTGCGTTTGAAAAACAAGAATTTTTCAATAAGAAGTTTGGTGTCACAGGCAGTACCTGTGGCTCCCTTTGCCAGCAGGTAGAGAGCAAAGTTATGTGTTCAAAACAAACCAGCTGTGATGGTGGTGCTGTTTAATCCTGAGCAATATATATGCTCTTGGTTCAAACAAAACTTAGTTTTTTTCGCTGCCTGCCTGTGCATTTAGAATTCTTAGGTGTTCCTTGCTGGTGCTGGTCAGGTAACTACTGAGCAGTGATGTTGGCTGACGTAAGATCAGAGGACAGGCATCACGCAGGGTGTCTGCATACTGTGAAGGGAAGCTTTGAAAACTACTGAGAGAGGGGAGTTTCAAATGCTGTGCTGTCTTCTGCAGGTGGGATGTTAAAAATAATTCCTGGACATTAACTCGGGAACTGAAGCCTTTAGTGGTACTCTTGGACTTTCAGAGAAACAACAAAACAGTATTCAAGTCCACAAATTTTGCAGGATACATAGGCATGGTGTCTGGAGTCAAACCAGTAAGTATGGGGATGGGACCTTCTCAATTTGTTACAAATGCTTAACTTTCCTTTAATATTTAAATTTGTCTGCTTTCATGTTCTGCCTTTGGATGTTTTCCAATAAATGATCTCTTAATCGTTCTGATGCACTGCATAGCTACTTGAAGACAGATAAAAGAAAACAGTGCTGCACCCTTCCTTGTGAAGTGAGATTGCCTAAATGAAATGTTTCTGTTTGGACAGTTCTTAAAAACAGCATTGACTTTCAAATATGAACAGGAGTGAATACAAAGTGCTGAAGTGGTTAGAGTTTCTTGCTGGTTAATAGCTAATGCTGTGATCCCAGAGGTGAAACAGCACACTTGTGCTATTTAATTCTTTCTCCAATCCTTCTTGGAAAAGGCAGTCTTGCATTTTAAGACTTTTTTGGGGGGTCTATTTAATAGGCACATGATATCTGGGGTTTATATATGTCTGAAAAACCAGCGGTACAGATATATATCAGGGTGTCCAACTTGCCACAACTTCTCCTTTTCTACATGCTCTGTTGTAGGTAGTCTTTCTTCTTGTAGAGCATTTCTGGCATAAATCCGTGCATTGTGTCCATTTATTTTTGTCTCCTGCTTAAATAAATTGGGAAGATTCCATTCTGAAAATGATTCAGTGTAGCTGAATTTAGTTTTTGTCTGAAACATTAGTTGGAGAAGACTGAGATTTGAGTTTGAATTGTGCGTTCCAAGTAGCATAGACTGCAGCGTGTGCAGCTTCATGCCCATGCAAATAGCAGTAACATATCAGGGTGTGCTTAGCACTGGTACTTAAAAATCTGTCTTCAAACTAGAATAGTACTCAGAGGTCTGAGAAAAAGGTGACATACAGCAGGGAAAGAAAAACTGCTAATTCAGAGATGGGACACAGACCAAGAGGAAAAAATGGTCACAGGCTTGACTTACCAGGTCAAAAAACTCATTTCTGCTTATTCAAGCTGTGATAAATTAGGTTCTTCTCTACAGGAGCTTGATCTTGCAGTTTGTCACTCAAAGGGGGAGAGCCTAACAAGCAAGAAGCTCAGTTGACATGTAAATTGCAATGCTGCCTCTTATTTGAATTACCGGTACTCGTGGGCTGGCAGTGGCTGAAGGTTGGCTTGTTTAATGCTTTTCAGAACTTGTTCACTCTGACAATGAATGAGCGTTTCAGTCTTGATGGTGGTTATGTGGGTGAGTAATGCTCATTTCTTTCATTATTTCTGCGCAAGTTTTCCAGACCTTGGGCAAACCAGTTAATTTAATAAACAGGCACACAAATAGTGAAAAGATTGAAAATGAGTAAGATAAAACACAGCTCATTTTGAAACAGCTATGAAAGTTAAATAGCATGAGTGAACCATCTGAAAACAAATTATTGTGATATTTTCCAGGAATCTTCGAATGGTTTCTTGGTAGAAGAGATGGCATGTGGATGGGCTTTCTTACAAGAACAGTATTAGAGAATGCTACAAGGTATTCCCTCTCCCTATAAATATTATGCTCCTTTAATCTGCTTTGCATTCAACTAGCATGAATACTGTAGATGTATGCATAATATCCAGTGATAGAGATACCTTCCTAGAGGCCTTAACTTTAAATACTTCTGGTTTTGCTGGTACTCTGGAGCAGGAGGCAAAGCACCACACATGAGCCCTCAAATATTTTTTTCTCATATTTCTTTTTTCCTGACGAGCCTGTTGGTAATCTGAATGCATAACAGTTTTCTTCATCAAAGCACATCCAACAGGTACTAGGACATTGTCGGAAGTAAGCAGAAGCAAAGCTGTTATGCAATAAATTGATTCAGTGGAATATGGCACAGTATGTCATCACTTTATTCATGTTTTAGGTGTAGAAAGAGTGCAAAGAGCACTTCTAAACAATCATACTTTAATGCAAAATGAGACAGGAAACCTGGCTTAAATGTGGTCCTTTATCATGATCCTGTCTTCTCATTTGTGCATGAAGGAGGAAGAAAGGCTTAACTACCCAGACTTTTCCTGGGTCTGTGAAACTTGCTCTTCAGTACTTGAACCATTTATAGCATTTAATAGTCCAACATTATTTTACCCACAGTTACCAGGATGCAAAAGACAGACTGGCAAAAACAAGACTACTGGCTCCAGCTTACTTTATTCTGGGTGGAAAAAATTCTGGAGAAGGGTGTGTGATAACTCGATCCAGGACTGCTGCTCTGGATATCTGGGAGTGAGTATGCTTGACCTGACACCTGACTCAGTTTTCCAGAAAAGGACACGTTCCATCAATAATTGCATGCTCTGTTTCTTGTGGCTGCTTTTGTACAAGAACTCACTTCTTTACCATCATTGAAAAACAACACAGCAAGCCTAAAAAACCAGTGCATCTATATACAGTATATACAGTCTATGTGCACTTACTATACACTTAGAGAAGCAAAACACAAACTTTGACCTCTTTTCCAGCCTTGATATCAAGAAGGGCACGTGGTATGTGTTAGAAACCAACTACGATCGCTGGAAGCCTCCCCTGGTGCTGGATAATCGTAGAGGACCTGCAATGAAATGCCTGAACCAGACAACACAAGAGGTAAACATCCTCCAAATACCTCATATCCTGCTGGTCTGAAACTCCCAAGTTGCAGTACTGACCTGACAGAGCCAGAAACATTCAGGTTCTTTTCAAGCACAGCTGTCATGACACAAGTGGCTGATGATTTTGTGATAACTTCTCTGCTTTTGGATTATATGAAGGTGGCTGTTTACATGAGGGAAGTTTGTGGGGTTTTTTGTTGATTTTTTTTGTTGATTTGCTTGGGTGTTTTGGGGATATTGTTTTGTTTTGGGGTTTGGGTTTTGGTGGTGGTTTTCAGGATTCTTTTTGGTTTAGTTTGTTGGGTTTTTAGTTGCTTGTTTTGTTTTGGGCTTTCTTTTCATCTAGGTGGGTTTCCTGAAAGTATTTTCAGCAGCTGCTTATGCAGGAGTGTACACCCAGAGATACTTTGAGAAAGACTTACGGTATTTTCAGGGTATTCAAACACACACACTCTCAGGCAGCAAACATATTTAAGTATGCCATGCTCTACTAAGATCTGGTCTGGTCAAATTTTTACAGCCCACATTCTTCAGATATCAAAGTGTTATGGGTATCTTTTACTCTTAAAGCTGTATCTTGTTACATAAGCGAGGTGTAAAAAATTTAGTTCTCAGCATTTACATTAACAGGTTAATGCCCCTTAATATCAGTGTATTATTTTCTTTCAGAATCTCTCCCTACCAGCAATTTATGATGTTCTTTCCACAAAACCTGTCCTCAATAAGGTAATGCTTCTATTTTTGTGAGAAGTTTAGGGTGGGGAGCAGACCATTAACTACCATACATCTAAGGAGGAGGCTTCAGTGGTACATTTAGGGTTTTTTAGGTGAAAATATGAATGTAAAAACAAATTTCACATTGCTTTGTAAAAGCAAAATATAATTGCTGGAATAGCTATTTTCCAAAGGCCGTAGAACTTTAAAATTCTTGGTAGCTTCATCTCTTTCCTCATAGCTGGCCCTGGTTTGAGGCAGCGGCTGCTCTGCAGATATCTTGAGCACCCTTCTAACCAGAATTAGTGTGGGATCTATGTCTTTGTAATTCACACAAAACAAGTTAATAAATGCCTCATTATTTAGGCATACTACAGGCACATTATTCTTGCAACACAAGAGGCTTTAGTCCAAACTTGAAATTTTGGTGTTTTGAATGATGAAGTTTAGTCCCTTTGTTAAGAGAAAGCAGCAATCTTTATTGAGAACACACAATTCATACTTGCATGTTGTTGACTAAAGAAGGTAAAATGCTCATTTTAGTAGAACTGTTCAGCTGTATAAGAGAGAGTTTTTCACTAATTCCTGTAATGTGGTTTATTTTTTTCCTTCTTCCTGCCCCCTGCCCATTAGCTGACTGTGTGCACAACGCTGATGGAGGTGTATAATGGCCATACAGAGACTTACCTGCGGGAATGCCCAGATCCCTGTAGTCCTTGGTAGCCTTGTACCTCTCCTGTGTTGGAAGCTGATTGTCCAAATTGGCAGACCTCCACAAGAAAAATGCTTCTGGAAAGAGATCACTCAGTCTAAATCCTTTCTTCAGAAATCTAATGGCTCTACAGAAATGGCAAAGTGCTTCTAACAGTGAAGGACCCTGTCTCACAGCAGACTTTCTTGCTTTGTAACCAGCAGTTCTGCTGACAAGAAATATATCCTCACGAGTGTCTGGTATGATTTCAGCCATTTCTGCCAAATGAATTCAGCAGCTAGTTCTAGATCTCTTCGGTCTTGGCAGTATTCTTGGTGTGTTGTTGGTTGGGGGTTTGTTAATTTTTGGTTTTCTGGTTTGGTTTATTTACATTTAAATCCTTCTAAAGAACACAAGTTATAATGGCACCTACCAAGCATCAAAAAGAATTGGGTATAAGAAGACCATCTGGGAAAATACAATTCTATTATTCTTCCATAAGCACTTAAAATGATTGCTGTTGTTCTTGTATAATATGAGGATATGTCTGATGTGCCCTTTTATAAAATAACCTGCCAAGTGTCATATTTAGTCACAGAAACAAGGTTTTGGGGAAATATCTGAAATGAGATCTGAGCCAAGAATGTTTTGCTACTGATTTATAGCTCTTTTGCTGAACCTCTTTCTTGGCCTGTTAACAAATGTGGATTTTTAATACAGGTTTTTCTGTTGTCTCAAAAAAATACTAATACAATAAAAATAAATGCTTTCTGTGACCACAGAACACATGTACTGATTTCGTACTTCAGTCTAAGACATCATGCATATTAGATACCACACGGCATAAACTGCTTTCATTTCCAAATAGACTGATTTCTTCTGCTTTTGTAAACTGGTAGTTATAAAGCTATTATCATAATAAGGTAATTGGGTTGTCTTGGGAGGATTTTGGTTGGTTGGCTTTTTTGAAAGAGGGGAAAGGAAGCCAAGTCAGATTACACCATTGTCTGGAATTCAAGAAAGAAAGGTCTTTTCAAGAGAAGTAGTAGCACCCTCATATCCTGGGAAGCAGATACCATAGGGGGCAGTAGTTTTATCTGTGACACTGGCTGCATTGCTGGGACTAGCCTAGAGTTCCAGCTCTAGTGTTTTCTGACACACTAAGAGAAGACACTGCAGAGTGAGTTTAGGGGCTGGTATGTATAGTGGTTCCTTTGTAATCTTTTCTTAATGCCCTAGGAAAAAGATGCTATTCATATTCCCATTGCACCAGGAATTCAAAGTTGTCAGGAGTGTAAGGGAAGTGTTTGCTCTCTCTTCAGTGTCTACAGAGACAGTATTGCATAAGGCATTCCAATTAAAACCTGCAAGTTCATGACATCCTGTCACAATGGGAGTCTGGATGGCCAGGAACATGCAGAACACTATTAGTGTAATGCAGAAGTTGAGAACACAGTATACTACAGCTTCCTGTTCCAAACACTGAAGGGTACTAAATTTTTTTCCCCCATAATTAGAAATTTAACACTAAGAATTCTACAGAAAGGGAATCAAGTAACTGCCCAAAACCTTCTCTTCAGGGAAGAAGTGGTGGATTCCCTAGCACTGGACATTTAAGAGTCAGCTGAACAATGTGCTGGGCCCTCTTGTCTAGATTGGGCTTTTGCCAAAAAGATTGGACCAGCTGATCCTTGAGATTCTTTTCAGCTCCATGTTTTATGGTTAGAAGATAACCTTTAATCATTCCTTGTTTCAGTAGCCAGGTTACTGTTTTACTGCAAACTCCTTCCAACAGCATTGGAAGAGGCAGGGACAACAGGAATGCTGTTTACCAAATAATTTTAGCAGCTGATAAAGAAACACGGCTTCTGGTGAAGAAGATGAAAGAAGAAAAGGAAGAAAAAGGGCCAGTCTAGATGTACATCTAATTTCTTTTTTAACTGAAGCATGCAAGCAAAAGTGTGTTAGCATGATGGTATTATCAGAGTCCATTTTTAATCTCAACCAACTACAAATATTAAATCTATGTTAACCAAATATAACAACACAAGTTAAATCAGTGAATAATGCATGTGTGAAATGAAGCTCCTGGGCCGTTTGATTCATAAAAGACAACTAAACCAAGTTAGATGTTGCAGTCTGTACTGCAAAGAGCCCATCACATATTTCTGAGTGTACACCTCAACCTGGTCGGGGATTGTTCAGATTTATGTGGAATGAAGTTGCGTAACAGCCATAATCAAATTACTTTGTGATTTAAAAATCAGTTTACTTGCTTAATTAGTCTTGTCCCACTTTACCATATGTAGAACAAGGCAGTGTAGACTATTTACAGTTATTAAGTAACGTACCTTGTGCAAGACAATCCACATTTCCACACTTGAAATTGCTTTACAATTGCAAAAGGACACTAAATTCCATGGATGTCTGTCCAAAGCTTAAATGCCTATGCTGCTATTGACTAAAATAACTAAGCTATTTAAAAACAAAACCCCCAACAACTGTCTTACTGTATCTGCCTTAATATACCAAAAGTGATTAATGTGATTAATTGCTTATTGATTTAACCTTCACCTGTCAAGTCTGAAAGTTTTCTCAAGCCAGACAAAAAGTTTTATTTGCTTTTGTTACAGATAGACATATTTATTTTTATTTTACTGCCTTTCCTCTGCTGCTGCTCTAGGCCCAGTATGGAAGCTAAGACCATTTCACTGAAATGTTTGCAGCTACTTGCAACGTTGGGATTTTGTTTAGCTGCCTTTTATTTTACATAGACACAATGACAATGGGTGTGGTTTTTTCATACTAATTTGCTGCACACATAGGTTAGGTACCTCACAAACACTGAAGAGGTGGTCTGATTACTTTTCCTTAGATTTGTTTTTTTCCCAGGTCAACTAACCAGCCATATATATTTTTCTCTTCAAGCTTACATAAGAGATTTATGCAGCTTTCCTATTTCTGTTGTGAAAATCAATCAAATTGTTACAAAAAACGTCTATGGGAGCAACAAGAAAAACATACTTAATTTTTTATTATTACTGCATAGACTAGTTCTAGAAAAACCAGCCTCAGTCAGCTTCTAGCAGATTTACTGTTTATGTAAATACAAAGAGTTAATCCAGTTTACTGTAAACTAGATTAAATAAGATGTTACAAAAGAGACCAAGCTGTTTGGGTGCAGGCATTTAAATGAAAGAAAAAAAAAAAAAAAAACAAAACAGAAGTTTACAAAAAACATTTTTCAGCTTTACAGTTTCAGGAACCCATGCAGTGAAGTCCTGTACCTTTTCAGAGGAAGAAAGAATGTCATCTCCCATGGAAAAAGAAAAATTTTGGCAGTTAATGAAGACAGGAGAAGGCAAGAAATTGAATCTTAGCAAAATCAAGCTGTAGTTCTGGGGCACATGTGCAAGTAGGTTTGCTTTAAAGTCAATTACAAGGCTTTGCTTAGAAGAGTTTTGCTTCTAAGCAAAGCCTTGACTTGTAATTGACTCTAAAGCAAACTCACTTGCTTTATGAGCAGGGCCCAAAGATATCCTGGCAAATACCTGCAAGGAAAGCAGCAAGAGTAAATAAAAGATTTTCAATGGATGTGAGCAGGCATGATGGAGTGGATGAACAAGAAGCAGGTGAGAGCTTCAGGCAGGCTCCACAACAACAAAATACTTCCTCCTAGAAGAAACACATTTCACTTTCACACAATCAGCTACAGGTGCAAGGAGAAAGAAATGCAAAGAAAAACTGGGATTTCACCTCAGTGGCTGGTAACAGCATCTTATGGCAAGATCCTGCTTATGGCATGGATCATCAGATGAACTCTTCTGCTTTTGGAGTACCAGAACTGTTGGTGAGAAGGTCACACCCAAGCTCTCTGAGCAGTAAAACCTCTCAGCCTTTGGACCAGAAGAACAAGATGAGCCAGGAGAAATGCTCAATCAAAGAAGTGGCACAAGCCACAGTTTGCCTTGGGAAGAGAACTGCAGATATTTATGCCTTTTGTAAGAAGCTGCCTTTGACAGTTAAGAGAGTCTGGAAAGTGAATGTACTAGTTGGCCAAAGGCTGTGATCTAGAACCAAGCAGACCATGCGGTTGTTCCCTAGAGCTCTGCCTACCAGTTTTTCAGACCATTGTAACTTGGCTGAATCACAAGATTTTAAAGGTCCTTTGTAAGTATGTCTGCTCCCACACAGTTACTTACAGGAGAGGACAATAATTAAAAAGGAACTAGCCTGTTTACATACCAAGAAGCACTATACTCAGGGCATTCTCTGATCTACAGTGAATCAGCTCTGAATTATATTAATTGTATATGGGACAATCTCAGTCTAATTTGTTTTGCAAAGTGTGTTCTCCTAGCTCAAAGGTACACATGAGCAATAGATGGATTCCAGTAGTGGACTGTCTCTGTTGAAGATTCTCCATTTAAAGTAACTCCAGTCTTTGCTTATTGTTTTGTACTATTAGCCTTGTCTTTCTTTTAAACTTTTTAAGTTTTCTCTGTCAGATACACAGAGTAGGGGAAAAAAATCCCTAGGATTTTTCCTCTTTATATTTCAGTGAAAACGGTTCATCTCAGTAAGAAAGATTTTTTTTTTTTTATTCATCTGCAGTAAAAAAAGCTAAGATTTCAAGCACTGAGTTGTAGCAAAGTTCTGCATTGCCATCCTGTTTTAAAAGGGGAACTTTAATTCAGGTACCTGGAGGTGTTTGGATTAGACGTAGTCTTTTCTCAGGCTACACCCACCATCTGAATTGCACCAGTATTTAAACCTTTGAGCAGTTACATATAATTTGCATCAACTTAGTTTACAAAATGCTACGTTTACATTCCTGCAAGAGGTGTACATGCACCATCCCCTGAGAGGTCATAACAGATCTCTTAAGACAGCCATATCCAGCTCCATAAACCTTCATGCCTTCTGTGTGAACCAGGTGGGAAAAAGAAGTAAAAGTAACTGGATTGAAAGGAGAAAACAGGGACGGGAAAAAAAAAGACAAAACAGAGTGAAAGAAGCGGGAACCAGTGTCAGGAAATGTCAGAGGAGAGGACATAAAACAGCACAAGACAGACTACAGTGGCAGGCTATGAAGATCTAGCAACTGCAATATGCTCCTCTACTTGACCCTTCCTTTAGTATCAGCTGAATCTCCAACCAAAACGTGCCTCCTCATCTGCAGCAACTGCTGTTAATGGTAACAGCATTTTCAAATTATGCTGAGAGACAGTAGATCTAAACTGATTCATTAAGGAAAGAATATTGAAATTAAATATACATATTATTAAGCAATTGTTCTTCAGATTTAAAATCAAGACAAGTTGCATTAGAAGTATACTCAGGCTGTGAAGTAGCCAGAAGCATAGAAGCCATTCATTTCCCTTTCTTTTTGAAACAGTTTCTTTGTATGATCCCAAAATTCCCTTTACAGAGACCCCTTGTTTCACTCACTGCACAGCTTGGGCTGCGTTCCTGTGAAGAATGGGAATGGCATAGCAAAGGAGAAACCTGTTCCGGTTTTCAAGATATCTCTCTTGCAAGAGTAGGGGTGGTGTTACAGACCAGACACATCCCAGCACCTACTGCAACCACTAAACTCACCCTAGTTCTGCCAGGTGCTGCACAGGTTGTGGTGTCTAGCTGGTACCCAGTCTGTGATACCAGGGGTTGTATTTTGGAAGTATTAATCACAAAGGCAATTAAGACAGTGGGAACTGTGCTGCAATCATATAAAGTACTGTAAAGTGAATCCTAATTTTTTTACATCTCAGTTCAGGCTCTCAAAACTATCCAGCAGTCTTGATTTCAAACTGTACATCAGAGCTCCATATGTAACACAGGCATAATATTCCCTTACTTTTCTCATTATCATGAAGATAAACTAATGCAAAAAGTCTAAGGCTGTCAAAATTGATTCAGTTTGATCCCAGCAAGCCTTCAAGGATCATGGAAGGGAAAGCACCATAGGGAAACTGATAAAAAATTGAGTCACTTCAGTGCAAGGTTTGGATGGTTCACAAAATAAGCAGGGCTCAGAGCCACACACTGCATGCTGGCTGAGGCATTGACTTTGTGAAAGCGCCAGCACAGGGAAAAAGAGGAGAGGTGACTATGTGATTAAGAGCCCTGTGAGCACAGACCAGCAGGTAACATACAGGTACTTACTATGATTCTGGCATTTTCTTATGTTGTAATGCTTGGGTGTCTGAGCTAGACAGGTCAAGATTTAATTTTTTTTTTAACTGAGGGCTGGTATTAATTGATGAGGAGAATTAAAGATACAGCAGATTGTGATTTCCATGTGCCTGTGCAAGAAAAAGCAAAAATAAAGGAACTTCACAGATCCCATTTACTCAAGGTGTGCATCAAAACCTCCCATCAGGCCATCTGCACCAGCCTGTGCTCTCCCTATGGGTCATGCACAACACATTTACTTTGTGAAGTTCTTCCCTATACCTCTGCCCCCCAAAGCAGCAACTCACTAATTTTATCCTCAACCACTGATCAGATTCTATATTTATTTCTTCCTCATGAGACTGCTCAGATGAGCATCTCCCTCCTTTCTATCAAGCAGCCTGCAAGTGCAGTGCATGCCCATACCATTCCAGATAAACATCCCAGCCACCCAGACAGGTTTGAAAGGAAGCCAAGTGATTTTGCCTATCCCCGTCTCAAGCTCCCACTTTTAATAATGTCTGTGTTACACAACATCACAACATACCAGCACAAATCCTGCTTCCCACAGCCCTTGGTGCCAGGGCTACCTGCAGTCTGAAATACCTTCTCAGGCCACACTTTATTTTTTTCCTTTTTTTTTTGGCTTGGCTCTGAGTGTGCAGAGCTGAGCCAGCACCTCTGTCTGCTACATGGGGGTTAGCTGTCCTTGCCAAAGGAGTTGTCAGCCACAGGTGACAACAGTTTCCTGTTTCTGAAAGCAGTGTTACCAGCCACACCATCCCTCTCCTTAATTTAGAAAACTTGTCATTTGGTTCTACACTTCCACATGCAGGCTGAGGGCTGTAACAGGAATAACAGCACTGAGGTTGCACAACACTTTCCCTGTTCAAAGCACTGGGCAAGGAAACCCACAGGAATTGTTTATTGTAAACATTTCCCACAGACTTAACCCAACAGGTAGTAGCAAGCAGTCTTGCTCCCCTCCATTTTCCAGTGTAATATGCCAACAAAGGAGCATGCTCAAGAACCACTATATGGAATGAGGTGCATCTCTCAAACTTTACCCTGTGGATATTATATGTTTGCAGTTGAAGATTTATGCCAAATATACTTATCAGCTCTGAGTATCTGCCAAGTAGATTCTTATTAATGGGAAAGAAAAAGAGAAATAGCAGAATTTTTCTCAGCATAAGGGATGAAACCAATCTCTGCTACTATAAATTACAAGCAAAACCAGAACTAATCTCAAGGATTTTTTTTTTTTTTTACAGTCACCTCTTCTTGCAGTTTCTAAAAAGCAGTCTTAAACCTCTGAAGTTTTTGAATCTAAATTCCTGCTTACAACTGTTAAAATATGAGGGGTTTTTTTTCTGGGATCCAATTCTCAGAGGCACTACCTTCTGTAGTGACATAACAGATGCAAGTGCCACAATCTGTCCTCTGCAGACAAACACCCTCACCTTGAGTCCTCAGTGGACCCACGTGCCTGTTAAGTCAGGGAGTCAGAAATCCAGCAACAAACAGCAGTAACAAAAGCACAATACATGCTGCAACACGTACAGTGGAGATGTAAGTCATGTCACTATAAAACACTAGCCTCCACTGTGCATATATAACCAAAAAATCTGAAAGAGGCACAGATTTGAGATGAAATGCAATGATTGCAATCCTAATAGAATTCAGCATTTTAACCCTGTACTGTACAATGTCTGGCAGCCTTATTTCAACATTGTTTTTAAACGGAAATGTCTAATTCATAAAATGGGATTCATAACTTTTTCTTCTAGAAATGTGCAGTGAAAAATTGCTCTTTCTTTCCTTTTGAAGACATAAACCACCTAAAACAATTAATAAGTAAAAATATGGGAACTAGTAAACATTTTAGTTTTTCTTTAATATATTAAAATTTCCAGTTTGGTTTGGTTCTGAAAGCTTCTAAACAAATTATGTAAATTACCTATCCTAAATACTTGGTTCACAACAGCAACAAAAGGAGTTAATGATGATGTTACTTTTAGTCTTCTAAAGTTATGCTAATGAAAACACTAATCAAAGATTGCAGTCACATTTTCAGTCCTTGCCTGTCGTAGGTGGATTTCATTAAGCAATAAGATTTATAGCTTCATCATGACACAACATATATAAGGCTGAACTCATTCAGTTGCTAATGAAATGTGATTTGGGGACTCTTGCACCAGCTGGGTGATGATTAGGTCTTATCACAGATAGGTCTAGGAAAAGGCTGGGAAATACTTAAGCTTGTTTTGCAGTTGCTTTGAGCTCTTAGGAAAGGAGCAATTTCTCTACAACGTCAGCCTGGAGTTTTCTGCCTGTACAGGAGAGGTAATGATAAGGTTTTTAATTGATTTGCAAGTGATAGGGTTGTGTGAAGTCTGACAAAATCCTATCATATATTTCTGGTTTAGTGCCTTTTAACCTGTTAAATGGGTACTTTGTCTTCTCAGTCAGTTCAAAAAAAATGTTAATTAGCAACTGGCTTCAGAGAAACCTTGCAGAACTTGCTCTATATGGTGCCTCTTGACTTGAAATTCTGATAGTTGCCTGCTGGCACAACAAGTAACTCTGTGTAGGTTCCCCACAGCAAAAAGGGAATCCTAAATGTAATTACTATTTATGGAAATGGCTCCATATAAGCTATAAGCAGAAGGGTCACTCAAACATTTAAGTTATTGAATAATTTTTTTAATAATCAGTTTTTAAATAATCAATAATAAGAAGGTAGCTCCTACCCTCATAAAAATAAATACTTTAAAAGCAGAGAACGCTCAAAATTAAACTCTGACTTCTAAAATATCTTGTCTGTACATGCTATCAGCAGGGGGAAAAAATCTATGTGAGAAATAGAATACCTGTCTCCTTAACACAAACTGTAGCTCAGCTGAAGAGCAAATTTCTGTTTAAAACCCTTCTCACTGTTGAGGACTACACAGTTCCTACTCCTCTCATTGGTAAGGGTAGTCTCCAGCTTGTCTCAAAAAGAGAACTGCTGCCTGTCAACTGAAAACTACATAATAGTGATTAAATGACTGAGAGGTTTTTCAGAGTGGATTGGAGAAATAAAATGTTAAATATAGCACAGCATGATAAAAAAGTTTCCCCGTTTTTATTTTAGAGTAATTTTTATTCTAAAATACATCCAATTTGGATTCTTTTGTAGTCTAAAGGAAGATTTCATGAGAGGGTTGTTTTTTTTTTTTTTTTTCCATGAATATCTCTTATTCAGGTCAAATTCAGTCATATTTGTAAAAGAAAGCTATTTCCACTTCTATTGAACGAAAGGCTTACATATTTAAAGTTCCCCTGCAAATGGACAGTAGGTTCTATGGATTTGTTTTTGAAAAAAGCTTATATCCCAGAATATGCTCATGATATTTCAAGTATGTGTTCAGGTATTGCAGGGGGGAAGGTTAGGCTCTGTTGTATGAATGTGGTAGGGTTTTGTGGGGTTTCTGTGTGTTTGGTTTTTCTTTTCCATGACTATTTTACATGGTTGTAAGACTGTACCTGATGAGCTTTCAACATCAAAGCGCTCACAAACACTTCAGAGTAGTGCTGGTTTAGAGATGCAAGTACGCAGTGCCAGTCTGAGATAAGGAGTCATCCAGAGAACTGATAGGTCAGCAAACCTCCCACTTACAGTTCAGGTCCTACTTCTTCCTTAATGATGTTACCTACACATCACCCTCCCTTTTCATTCTGGTTTTGACTTAGGGTAAGAAGAAACAGTCATGAGAGCTGTACCACATACAAGTCCTTTCAGTATCAGCATTCTGCTGACATACTAGCCAAGAATTAGATGAATAAAAAGTTTAGTTCTTTTGTTTAATACTGCTACAATCCAGCTGGAGGTCATACAACACTAACCCCCCCCCAGAGGGACCCCAGCCCTTTCTGAGATGTATCCCAGACCAAAGCATGTGAGCAGTATCATTTCCAATACAATGGAAATGCTGGGGCTGTCCTTGGTGTTCCTCAGTGGGACTTGACTGGGTTACAGAATTCCATGGTAGCTGCTAACCTTTGGGCCTGTACTGGAGGCTACAGTGCCTCTATTCTGTGGATTCTACCCAGTGTGGAAGGACAAGGCACAGTGCTCTCCACAGCACTTCCCTGAGGAAACTCAAAGCCACACTACTCTTCTCTGGAACTGGCTGAGGACATTGTCTATCCTTTCATTACAGCTAACTATAAAGCACTGAAAAGAAAAAAATTCAAAATTAGGCCAGAAAGAGAAGCATGTTAGCATATCATTTTGTGTATTAAATTTGTTAAGCCCCTTTTGAGGATGAGGGCAAAGGAGAAGCAAAAGACTAACATAAAAATAACAACAAAACCAACTTTTTTAAGTGCTCATTCATGAAGGCTGTTCTCAAAAAGCACAGAAATGCTGCTCTTAGTCTGAGAAGGATTGTCAAGGAACAGACATCACCAAAGCTTCACTCCTTATTGTTGTTGATAACTAACTCTCATGGAACAGAAGAATTTAGGTTAGGAGGAGGATCTGGAGGCCATCTGATCCCTTGCTCATTGCAAAACTACTCACAAAGCCAGGTCAGTCTGCTCCAGCTCTTGTCCTCTTGGAGTACAGAGACTCAACCCTTTCCTGGGCAACCCATTTTAGTGTTCCCTTACATTTCCTGTAGGAAATTTAGGTCAATGTGGTGCTATCACCTTCAGGGTTTCCAGACTCAGAGCAGCAGGTTTCCATTGCCTTTGTTTTCCATAAGGTACACTGTGTGAAGTGCAAATTTAATTATGGCCCAAGTACCAGGCTAGTGCAAGTGGTTTTGTTTGTTTAACTAGGAGTTCTGATAAGGTTCCCTGGAAGCTCTGATAGCAATATGAAGTTACCTGGGCTGGAGCTTTACCACCCTCCGCAGTGGGTGCCAGGGCTGGATGTAGTGTGCCATAACATGCCATCCTCTACCTTCCCAGTTCCTGACCCAGTGGCTACACCCAGCACTCTGGCTGCACATCGCATGGCTCACTGCAGAACAATCTGGCTAGAGGCAGCAGTGTCAAATACTACTGCAGGATTTTAACATGCCTCAGAGAAGGGAATTGGGAGGTAGCTTTGTTGAAATGTACCTTAATGTTTTTTCTTCTCCCTCCTTACAAATAAGAAATGGTTAGGACAGTTGGACTGATTAAAATTAGTTACATGTTCATTAATGAGATTAGGAATATGGCCAGAAGTTCTACTTCTAGAGAAGAGCACCAAGGCATAAAATGTGCTACCCCAAATACCTTGTGCTGAGTGATGGCCAGATAACTTGGAGCATCCTCTGCCCCAGCTTTGCAAAATCTCTGATCACAGCAGCCAGTGCTCAAATGCCTCTTGTGGTTCTGCCACTGAGACAGATAAAGTTTCAACTAAGATTTCTTGTCCTGAGCTTTATTTTGGAAGGCATTACTTTTACTTCTGCTCTTACCTGGCTGGCTGTGATTGCAAACAGGAAGACCTAGGCATGCAAGTTAAATGTGCTGTCTTCTGGGAGATGAATGAACATTCTGTAACAGGTTTTCCTAGATATCTTCTGTAGATTTTTACACAAGAGGATATTAGTATTTCAGGTGTAACCACTGTACTTCAAGAATAGATAATTTCTGATACCTATTAATACCTTCCCTATCCCCAATGCAGGTTTAGGATTTTACATTCCTCTATTCAGTGAAGACTCTTGCAGAAGTGCAGCACAGCACTTCTGACATGTTTTACACCTGCCTGTGTAGGGCTAAGAAGGGTTTTCTGCAGCTCACCTCCCTTCTCTTTGTTGTACAGCACTTCTGCACTGACAGTGGTTCAGCTCCAGATGGAAGAGCAAAATGTTCCCAGCGAGGTGCCAGCAGCCCTAAAGCGCCTGGCCAAATACATAGTGCATGGTTTCTATGGTGTGGAGTGTTTCCTGGCCCTGGATGTGCTGATCCGCTACCCCTGTGTGAAAGAGGATGACTTGTTACAGCTGCTCAAGTACGAGCGTAAGCAACTGCGCACGGTCCTCAACACGCTCAGGGCGGACAAGCTGGTGAAGCTGCGGATGCGAGTTGAAACGGGGCCGAACGGGAAGAACATGAGGCACAATTACTATTACATCAATTACAAGGTGCTGGTGGATGTGGTAAAATACAAACTGGATCATGTACGCCGGAAAATAGAAGCGGATGAGAGGGAGTCAACTACCAGATCCTCTTTTAAATGTCCATCTTGCTCTAGCACGTACACAGACCTTGAAGTCAATCAGCTCTTTGATGCATTTACAGGTGTGTTACTTATATTGCTTATTTGCAGTTATCTTAAAAAATAACACTGATAAAAATTTTCCTAAGCAAACTTTGCAATAAAAGCATGTTTGTTAGAATATGCTTCTTGTTTGCTGGTGGATGAGGGTGTGGAGCAGGGATTGCTGGGAGGTGAGGGTAAGAGAAGTTCTGCCTCTGTAGAACAGGCCAAACAAAAGGAAGATTAATCTCGAATGTATGATTAACTGCAGTTGAGAATCAGATTTCAGGCCTCAGCTTTGCTTTGAACCTGGTTGAGTAATCTTATCCAATTCTTGTGAGTCTCACTTCCTCATATGGAAATATGAACACAGTACTATCTTTACTTTGTCTTAGTTAATCCATTTGTGTGGTCAGTCCTTTGGATGGAAGAGTTGGACAAGATGCGTAAAACCGTTTGCAGTCACCTACTGTAACAAGCATCTTGCAGCTCAGTGGCACCAGAGCACAGCTTCTTCTATCACTCCTGGGCTGGGAAGTTCAGGCTCCTCAGGGGTCAACACAACACATCCACAGCAGAAGTGGTGTCAGTGCTCATGGATTTTTCGTCTCTAAAAATCAAAATAACTAAACAGAGTATTATTTCAAAATGAGTCAAAATGGCATCATAGTGCAACACATTACTCAGAGCACAGCTACTGTGCTGACATCTGGGTCATGGGATCTGCAAAGGATGCCAGAGTCAGGCAGAATGAGCTTTACAGATGACTAACGTGAAATGCCAATGGTGAATTGTGTTCTGCCAGTTAGCAGAATGATTCCTTTCTTCTAAATGGAGGAACTCTTGTCGAGTTACTGATATGCAAACATTGAGGCTGGTGATATATTTTCACAGAATAAGCTTGAAGTTTTGTTTGTTTTCTTGAAGACATCAATATGGGGTTGTAGTATATACCTTGACTCTGACTCTGGAACAAGTAAAACTAGATGCTACTTATGCCTGAAAATGTCTTTTTCCCTTACATTAACTGAGGAGACTGGAGAAGAAAAAAAACCAAAAAAACCTGATGATAGTACATGTCTATCCACCTTAAATTTCTCTCCTGACACACTTCTCACTTGTATAGCAAGTGTATAATACCAGTCTGTCTCAAGTTTGCCTGTAGAATTGAGTTTCCCTAGTTAATGTGAACAAATGGATAAAGCCAGAATGTCTGTGTAAATGTCCAAGCTGTGGACTGCTTAACAAGGTACTGCTGATCTTTTTGCATTCTATGAACATGAAAATTCCAACTTTGGAAAATGTTGCAGAGACTTTCCGTTGCACTTACTGCAGCACTGAGGTAGAGGAAGATGGCTCAGCGTATCCGAAGCATGAAGCTCGAACCTTGCTGGCAAAGTTCAACGAGCAGATCGAGCCTGTCTTTGTGCTGCTGCGTGAGACTGAAGATCTTGTGCTGCCCTATGACTTGCTGGAGCCTCAGCCAACAGAAATACCAGAATTATCAGAAAGGTATGATCACCCTAGAACTTCTGATCAATGCACATCCCCCCAACAACTTTGTTGTTGTAAAATCTTTGAAATACTGATCTTGCAGACTGTGTACTCCACTCTGCTTTGTTCAGTCCAGTCTGCTGTTTAATGAAGACTGCAATATCTAAGGCATCCTAAATTATTGCTATACCTTTTTACTTTTTTGATACATTTTTATAAGTAATTTATTTCCCAGATTACTCCTTCAGTTCATAACACTTTCTGTAAGAAGGTAATGTTTCTCTATCAGTGTGCTTCATCCGGAGATGCACTACTGAAGAGACCTTGCAACAGTCAATGGTTCAGAACCTCTGAGAGAGGTAAAAGGGAATGTACGTTATTAGAGCACTCTACACTAATAAGCTAGTCTGCTGACAAAATATTTTTGGGGGTTTAGTTGTGATTATTGTTCAGGTTTTTTGTAATGGGAACTGTGTGTGAGTGTTCTTGCCTGAATTATACCTCTTCAAAATGCAACACCTCATTCAGCTTTGATCCAAAGTTGGGCTCAAGTGTGCTGGAATCCTGCAGCCACCCTGAAAAATGGACACGCAGAAGCTCCGCTTTTGGCCTTACATACACCCAAAACTTAACTATTGATGTTCAAGACTCAAAGCACAAGAAGAAAAGAAGAGAAAAAGCAACTGTAAAGCAACCTATCTGGTTGTCACAGAGCACTGTGGAAGGAGCAGCAACAGCCACCAACGATAGTGTTGGTAAGTTTAGTGAATTCACAAATTCATTCAGCAGCCTTAGTACAGTTAAATACAGCTTTCCCACTGAAAATGCAGTGAGCTTGGTTTAGAAGATAATGTTCCAATTCTGTGTTAGTGTTGTCAGACCTTAGTTTCCAAAATCTGGTTTTAAGACTGATTGAGGTTATATTCTTAAAGCCAGAGTGCAGGTGGGTCCTGAAACTTCTGGCTTAAGCCATGCAGTAAATTTAGTAGTAATCTTTACAGTGGAAAGCTCCCAGAAATGCCTGTACTTTGAAGAGAATTCTATTGTGAGTAAAAAACATCCACAGTAGAAAAAAATTATCTATGTAGGATGCCTGTGGTAACTGTAAATGATTGATCTCTCTAACACTTAGTATTGGGTATTAGGAGTAAATGATCCTGAAGAAAATGTTAAAGAAACCGTCACTGATAATGAAATCATCAAGACTCTTCTGATCCATGAATCCAAGTCATCGTCTAGCACAGATCAGGCTCCTATTGTCAAAAGCAAACTCCATGGATCACACAGTGGTGAGTCTGAAGAGGATGCCAAGCACTCAAGAGCAGCAGGAATGAAAGGCAGCAACTTTGAACAAGAGGACGAACAGGAAACTCTGTGTCCTATGTTAATGGTGGCTGGCCAGCCCCGTTCCTATGGCGAAGTTAGTGAAAACCCAGAGCTCGTGTCTCTCATGACAAATGAAGAGAAAGATGCTTACATAAAAGTAGGACAAGAAATGTTCCAGTCTGTCTTTGAGTAACTACTACTGTAGGGATATCCAAATTTGTATAGAATGGATGAAAGCAGCTGATTTATGTTCTTCAAAGTTTACCACTGAAGGGTTTTGTTTGAACTTGCTCTTAATCAAGATGTTAATCCTGTAGTAGGTAACTACAGTTCAAATATTATCATTGCAGCCACAGCAAGTGTTGTTTTTTGTTGCAATGCATAGACATTGCAGATGATGTAATTAGTTTTGGAGCATGGATCATTTCAGGATACATTTGGATGTGATTAAAATAACATTTGAAAAGCAGTGATGCAATCTGTAATAAGAAATAAATTATTCCACCTTCACCACAGAAATAACAGTTATTTCCAGAAGTGAGATGAGTCCAAATCCAGTATGACTTGGTTTCGTTTCATACATGTTCCACTGGTTTGTTAGGCCACTCACTGTACAAAAGTAAAGGACAGGTGTCATACAGCAACCTCCTCCTACAGGAAGAGCTGTTACTAAATTGCATTAGCAATAGATGAGAAGCAACTCTGACCTCTGAACTTTCACCCTAAGAATAATTTTTCTGATTCTTTGTACTCAGGACACTACAGAACAGTCTTGAGTGCTGAACTGTGCGAAGGGCACTGGACAGTAAAATTAACATTTTTTTTTTTTTCCAGATCAGTAAGGGAGCAAGCAATGTTATCAAGCACAAGACTCTGCTTCTCCCATCTCACTCCCACATCCCCCAGTGTTCTTTTTAAGCACAAAACAAATTCTGTTTGGTATCAACTACAGGAGTAGAAGGACTGGAATTAGGCATAAGTGAGAGTTTAACTTCTTCAGCAGTTCTACTACTTGAGCAAGGGATAATGAAAGTAGACTAGAAGGGCACAAAGCAAAACACAAGAGCTTCCCTCTGAATGTTAGGGAACACTTTGACAGGTTGCCCAGAGAAGTGGTAGTCTCCCACCAGGAAGACACTCACAAGTCACCAGGGCAAACAGCTCTGAGTCACCTTCCTGGCTGGCACAAGATGACAGCTGAGAGGTCCCTGCTGACTATTCCATGATGAAATAGTAGAGAAAAGGTATGACCAAAGAAATACCATTTCAATGCATTTTTTGCATACATGTACTGTTGGTTTTGACAGATAATTTTCTTTTCAGTAGCTGGTATAGGGCTGTTTTGAATCTGTGCTGAAAATAAGTGTTGATAACAGAGATGTTTTCATTATTGCTGAGCAGCCTTTGTGGAGTCCAGACTTCCCTGCTCATCACCCCATGCCCCCAGCAAGAAGGCTAGGGGTGCAGAGTTAGGAGGGGACAGTGACAGGACAGGTGCCCCACACTGACCAAAGGGCTCTTCCATACCACAGGGCATCGTGCTGAGCACACAGCGCTCAGAGAAGGAACAGGGGACAGTTGGAGTAATGGCATTTGTCTGCCCACATCCTTGTTATGGATCATGGAGCCCTGTTTTTCTGCAGATGGCTAAACACCTGCTTGCCATTTTGCTTTACCTATTAATATTTCTTTCAACCATGAATTATTTTGTTTTCACTCTCTCACTCCTCTCTTTGATCCCACTGGCTGGGGAGTGAGCAACCAGCTGCTTAGTACTCAGTTGCTGGCTGGGGCTAAACCCACCATTCCAGGGCAAGAATTCAGGCATGGGGTGCGCTTAGGCTCTTTCTTGAGCTTAGAATTTAATGATTCAACATATAAACTAGCCTTATTTCAAATCTGCACACATAATCTCACTCTACTTTATAAAAAATGTACTCTTTTAGGTCTGAGTGATTCTTCAGCTAAATTAGTAATTACAGCTTGGATTGTTTCAGTTTCACAGGTTTAACTTTGTCAAATGTACTTCCTTGGTCCTCAAAATGGCAAAGTTTTAGTACTACCAGTTTAAAGTCTGCAGAGTAATTAAACTATCTTCAAACCTTTTGCTACTCTACTTTCATCCTGGGACATGAGAGGCATGTGGCCATAATCTGTCAATTTAAAATTAATTCATAAAACCTAGAGCCATTCCAAATAAACTAGAAAAAAAAATCACAGAAGAAATACATTCTCATTTTATTTAAACTTCAAGCATATTTAGGCTTCATCACTATACTGTCTCCCAGAGTATTTAGCCATATTATCATATTAACCTCAAAAACAACACAATCCTGAATTAAAGATGACCAGTGCTTTTTAACTACTTTCAGAAAAGCTTTGTGTTTAAGGTAAACAGGATCTTTATAACTCAGCAGGTCTGCTGACTAAACTTCTTCTATGAAAGATACTAAAATTTTAGACAGGTTTAATCCTTTGAACATCAAAAGAATTCAGCAAAAGCAGAAAAATACAGCTGGTTTCCACAGGTAACTACAAACCTGGGGTATTCAACTTCACCTCAGATAAATGTGCTGATAGAAAGGAATTCCACAAACAGGAAGGCCATGAACAGGAACTTTTTTGTTACAGACAAGCTATACTTTAGGCTATAAAGACAACACGTAGGTATGTACCCTGTCTATACCTTGTATTTTGAGAAGATGCAAGACACTGGGAGAATTTCTTGTCCCAGGAAAATTAGCAGTTTTTCTCGCAAAAGAAGAGCAAACTGCTACAAGCATGCCAACAAGTCAATTAACTTCTGGCAACAAAATCAGCAGAACAGTTTGTAAGCCAAAGAAAAGTTTTCAAAAGACAAAATTTACAGACAAGTCCAAACTTTATTTAAAACTACTGTTCTGAACAATTTTAAAATTACCAAACAAGTCACAATAAAAAATAAAAAATTAAGAAAGAAAAAGAACAGTGCAGCAAAACTGAACAGAAGTGGATTCAGTTCCAGCTGTTTAAACTGCCACAGGCAGAAGATCACATACCTATCCTAAGAGGCAGTGTGTTAAAAATTTTACATTTTTATACACTTCCAGAATTCTGGGAAATTAGTGCTGATCTTCCATATGCATTTGTATACATAGTTTATAAATGCAGACATCTTCGGGTTATTCTTATGCATTTTGAGCTCCAAAAGTTTCTGTAAAATAAGAATAAAATCATTGTCTAACATCTACGAGGCATCAAACAGCTCACGACCACATTTCAACTACTATTTCATCTTCACAAGCATTTTGAGCCACAGCTTACTTGAACAGCTACAGCCATCCCCCCCCCCAGCTTAAGAATGGCTTAGAGCTAGCTACAACTTTGGTGTGGCATGGCACTCTTGGTCAGACTGTTCCCACAGCATGCCTGGGCAATCGGGATCCACCAAATGGGCACAACAGGCTGGTGCTGGCAGAGCTGTGACAGTAGAATGCTGACAGGCAGTGGCAGCATGGAATGGAAGGAAAGAAGCACCTTCCCTCGCACTTAGTTCTGGAAAAAATCTGTGTTCCCACTGCAAATGCATTAAATATAAAAGCAGGATCGTCAGCTTATACTATTTGAGGAATTAGGAGGGACAATAGCAGAAAACTGCTACTATCAAAATACCCAGTTCATGCCTTTATATATGCCATTATTATACACTCCACCAGAGAATTACGAGTCTAACAATAAAACAGAAGTCTTTAATACTGTAATTTTGTCACATTATAGAAAAAAACCCAACATTTTCTCTAACCTGCGTTATCATTAAGGTCTTGTATCTGCATAAAAAATAATTCATGAAAAATTTTATTGCCATCATACACACTGGAACTTTTTTCTACCACATGGTATACTTCATATGAAAAATAATTTCTTTCCCCCTGAGGAGGTATTTCATTTTTCTGAAAAGTCTCTTGAATGTTTCTGTCACAAAAAACACTGAGCAGTCTGTCAGGAAATTATACTGAGTGTTATTAAGTCAGATAATAGCAATTATAATTTACAGTATTATTAAACCCAAGCTTGTGTAACAAGAAACAAAAATACTGCTCCATTTGAATAAGTTTCAAAATCATTACGTTGTGACATGCACTTTAAATATGTTAATTTTTATGACTATCAGCTGCAGAATCTAAAAAAGTATATTGAGGGAGATGGCCAGCAAGATAAAATTCCTTCATATCTATACAACATTTTCAAATGCATGATAACAAAACCCAGTATTTTTACAGCACCATAATAACTGCTTACTTCAATCAGCAATATTTAAATTCTAGCTTTCCAGAGTGTTTTCCCAATATGTGTGCAGAACATAGAAAATAATTACCAGGTTCTTTCAACGTCTGGGCATCTCCTACTAATTCCTGACCTTGCACTCCACCTCCATCCAGTAATTCATCAGACAAACTCTTAGTTTGGGCCTCTGTTTCCATTTTCTTCATTAAATCTGCCTTTGTAACAGAAAAAGCAAATCTCAAAATTCTGGATAATTCTTACTGTTGTCTGGGTAACGCAGACATTTAGGGTATGCACTCCTAAACAACATTCCCACAAATAATAGCAGAATACCTCTGAATACACAGCAAGTTTGAGGGCAAGTCTTCAACTTTCACAAAGTCATCTTCATCAGATTTTTGACTTACATTTCCAGAACCAGGTTCCTGTTAATAAAAATTGTGGTATTTAAGAAGTGCTATTTTGTTTTCTTTTCACTCCAAAACTATTAAAGTACATGAAAAAAATCCCCAATGTGCATATCAAATTTGCAGATGAAAAGAAAACAAGACTGCAAACCAGAAATAATACTGAAATAGAAAAAAGCTTATCATTTCTCTTGGAGGTATCAACTGAAATATACACACATATTCGTTCACTAGCACAGGTGACTCTGTATCAGGGCTGCCAGCCATGGAGCTTTCAGAACTTGCACCAGATTTGTTTTCTGCACACGTTGTATCCGGTGCTTGAGTTTCAACCACTGCTGAAGATGAGCTTGATCCTTCTGTTTTCACAGTGGCTGTTATAATGGATTCTGGGTATTGACTGTTAAAGCCGGTGTATTCTCCATGACACTGATGTAATGAGGCACAATTGTAGCCACATCTTGTTCACCTAAAACCACAGAATTATATTTTAACTAGGCAGGGATAGTAAAATATTCTGAACATACAAAAATGCCGTATTATTATTACTCCTTTAAAAATTGTGATCCAAAGCCATAAATGAACAATGAAAGTGAAATATAGTCTCTTAGACCAACACAAAGCTGATGGAAGTAAAACATCAGTTATCTGTACCCTTACACACTTCTTAAGTATAAGCAACTTATGACATGAGAATACGTGATTTGATTTCTGACTCAAAAAAGTTTTTAAAAAACCCACAAAAAAGAACTTCCAGAACTAAGTACCTACTATAAGATATTAATTCTAGGTATGAGGAGACACAATACAGAACAGTAAATTCCTCAATATTTTGCCACACTAATATTGATTTTTAGTCTACAAAAAAAGGCCAAGAACAGAACTAGTGTTTGCAACAGAAAAATACAGGGAGGGTAGTAGTAAAAACAGTTACACTAGAAATAACATTCATACAATCCAGTAATGCTCCCTTCTTTTGATGGAAAATAATTTCTTCACTCTTAATCAGTTACAGTGTTACTCACAGAAAAAAAAAAAAAAATGCAATGCAATAAACTAGTAAAATTGAAGTAGCAGACAAAACAAGTACAAGATAAATCTAAACATCAAAACACTGTAACACATATTAATTCTGATACAGTTGTGTGCTAAGACCTGCAAGAATCAACTAAAATTCTTGCTCATGTCAGGCATCAAAATGACATTACCTAAGTAAGATTATTCCATGCTTCCTCTTTAAAAGGTTTATTGTATCAATATCAACACAAGCACATCCAGGCAACTGATACAGTTCCATGAAAAAGACAGTCCAGTAAATTTGATCATCTTTCTCTTAATTACATGTATAACAGTCACTCTCCAAGACAATTCTCATCATATGCAAATTCAAATGGAAGCATTAGTCTCTCAGTTACTGCATAGAGGACTTACCTTTAACATTAATAGATTCTTGTTCTGATGACAAAATCTCATTGCTTCTTGCCTTACTCAATTCTTGGTTTGAAGTCTATTGGGGAAGGTAAAAATGAGTTAGAAAAAAATTTTACTCATCAGTTTCATAGCTGATTGGCTAATTTACTAATGAGAAACACACTGTACACTTGCTCTATAAATTTGTCTTTTCACTAGTTTGAAATAAAGGCAGCAAATTCCTATTTGCCAGCTAGTCAGCAACAGTTTACAAAATTATAAACACTGATAGGCATGTTTTTTCTGAACATTTCTTTTCGCTGCAGTAATTTCCAAGTAAACTCTTTGGTTCCGTTTAAAAGATCTACTGTTTCAGCCTCTAAAGCAAAGTGTTCCAGTTACATCACTGCCTAATGCTAATACCTGTTGAGGTGCATCTTACTTGATATGTAAAGAACTGACAATTCTCCAAAACCAGGTCATGCATATTTAAATGTTATTAAGAAAACTAACAGTGAAATGACAATCATACCCAAAAACATTTCACCATTGTCCCAGAAATAATTACCACAAAAGGGAGGAAAGACAAACAAAAGACATGCTAGAGTACAAGAGTGAATTACTCCCAATTAGAACTTGGTCTCAGCAAACACAGAGAAAGAACTACTTAAAGGTTTAAAATTATGCTTTTTTGAAAGTTTAACATCTCACTTGAAGCTTAAACATCTTTTCCTCTCTCACAGCAGATGTAAACATTGGTTTTGTCTCTGTCCGTCCATCCACTTTGGCATCAGCTGTACTAAACTCACATGAGGAATGCTACATTTCCCATGTAGCAGATACCATACATTTTCTTGTATTATTCTTTTACTTTCAATAGTATGAAAACAGTGCAACAAGAAAAAATGAGGTACACATAAATATGTACTGAAAAGCTGTGAACTGGCACAAGCTTGCTCTGCTTTTACAATGTTGACAGTACCTGCTCATTTTCAGTTGTTTCACTGCTGGCTTGTAGTGATGTTTGCACATCAACAGGTCCTTCCTCAAATTCCATTTCTTCATCTTCATTCTCATCTTCTCCACTGCCATAGTTAGTCAGAGCTTGGGTTTCTGCTTTTGATAAACCTAAAGGCAAATCAACCTAAAATCACCTTTGAACTGCCAAATCCTGTTGGAGAATTTAATGAAATGATACCACTTACTTCAAAACATTCTTTAAGATACAGTAACGACTTAACTTTCAAAGATCTGTATGATTCACATCAGCTATATTATGAACAAACGCTCCTGTGCTGCTGTGAAATGTCAAAGTTATTAAACAAGTGGGTGCAAAGAATGTCAACGGTAAAGGAATCCAAGCCAGAAGTAGCTGGTGTAAGACAAAGGACAATAAATAAATAAATAAACGCAAGGTTTAATTTAAAGTAAAAGCACATTTTAAAAAGCCACATTATTTAAATGAAAAACTGTATAAAATTTGCACAGCTGTCACATCATTCAGGTGAGAGACTAAGAAACTTGGAGTTAAGTTGAGACAGGATATATAACTTAATGAATCTGTTCCTAATATATTTTTACAGATATACTAATTATGAAAAAAAATGAGCTTCTCTAATTATATAATAATAAGGAATACTTAACCTTTGACATAATACTAGGAAACACATAACTGCAAAACTTCCACTGACAAAAGACTGACTATAAAATCTGTGAGAGAAGGTGTTACACAGGACTGCTTCATGCAAATCCTGCTGTAAAGTTAGCTAGTCAAAACTACAGTGGAAGCACTTAGTAATGAACTACATAAAAGGGCCTTACTTATTGCCACTGGACCGCTTTCACTTTCCTCATCTTCCTCTTGCTCAGATGCATCGGATCTAATTCTTTCACGCACTCCATTACCAGCACACACTTCTGAGTCCACTACTTGTTTAGCAGTTTCAGTTTCATCCTTGTCCTAGGAAAACATGGAATACTGAGCAATTTCATATTTCTCTAAAGACTATGCTAAGGTTTCTGCATAAAGGAGTTGTTTCTCAAAAAGTATCTACCAAAAATCTGCTTAAGAAGTCCTTATGGCCTTGAAATGAATACAGCAGAACAATACTCCTAAAACAGAGCATCAGAACTTCCTGTAAGAGATCACGGCACTGTTCAGAAACAGCTTTCAAGGACCTCATAACTACTGAGTATGTCATTATCTGAAAAGGTTGACATTGATCAGCATGCTAGGTTAAAAAAATTCCTTAAATTCAATTTATCATTATCAGGAAGACAGATACACCTGCATTATTACCTTCCAGCATCTTCCCTGCTCCTCCTAAATGAGGAGTGAAGATAGTCCTAACTCAGCTTCTCATTTCTTTAGCAATATCTCCTCAACACTCTCTCTGCTGAACAATTTGCTAAATATGCTGAATGAGAAAATTCTGCTCTTCCTATATGAACCTCAAGTAAAGCCCTGAACTTGGCTCCAAATCTTGAAAGGACTCTTCTATACTACAGCAACTGTAACAAGTGATGTACAACTTCCTACTTCC
The DNA here is from genome assembly GCA_032173965.1 of Sitta carolinensis. Taxonomy (NCBI): domain Eukaryota; kingdom Metazoa; phylum Chordata; class Aves; order Passeriformes; family Sittidae; genus Sitta; species Sitta carolinensis. Next base: position 30,823,162 of record CM063285.1, read on the forward strand.
AAAGCAGTGTGACAGAAGCTCTAAGTCCTGGAAGAAAGCACTGACTCCACTCCCACACATGCCTACTCCTATACCTACATCCATTTAGGAAAGCAATAAACAGTCTGTTTGGTATATATACCTATATCATTCCCTTGGCTGGAGAAACCTGAACATTCCAGCAGACTATTTAAAACTTCATACACAACACATTTCCCCAATGATAGCAGTGGTTTTCAAAAGAAACTTGAAAAGGGACAAATTCTGAGCACTAATATTTCATACTCAGAGCACAGACAGGCTTGGACTCTGAGACATCAAATACCACGTGTCTCAATTCAGAACATCTACCTTCTCCTAAAGAGGGGAAAGTAAAACTTATTCCAATCCAACATTAAAAGAGAAAATGTTAACTGCTAAAAATAGTTAAGCTGTCCTTATAAATGGAAATTATAATTTACTTTGTTACTTTGATAAATCACTGAAAATAACAGAAAGGAGATTAATAAATTTCTAAAGAAAATGGGCTGCTTACAGACACTTGATTCCTATGACAGAACAACAGTAAGACTAAGTGACCTATGAAATTATCCGAGGAATAAAGACAGTTGAAAGGCATACACATACTTTGTCCTCATCGACATCTTCAACAGAAGAACAAACATCCACCTGGAGACCTTTTTTTCCCTGGAAGAAACACAAACTATCTTCAATTCTAAACTGAAATAACTTGGAAATACTGAATCAAACTATGGCTTTGTGAAAGCCAGGCTGAAATGCTAATCTTACTAAGAACTGCTATATTAAAACAGCAGGAAGCTACAGGGGCTTTTGTACACACACACATCTTTGAAAATTCAGAGCTGCAAGCATTAAAAAAGTCTGTGCTAACTCTTACTTAAACAATTACATGTATATTGGGCTAATCCTACAGTCTGTGGTTGAATCTTGGTATAGAACTAGATACATCATGGCAGGGAGGTTGAAACTAGATGATCTTTAAGGTCCTTTCCAACTCAAGCCACTTCATGATTCTAACTCTGATCAAGACAAAGAGCTGAGTTTTCAGCAGTTACTTTACTGGACTCAAGAGAGCCAGAAAATTGAGCAAGATCAAGGTATGTCTGCATCAGGATTCCAGAGTTAAGGGCTGCAAGAAGACCATATAGAGACAATTGTGCAGGTCTGTACAAAGTATCCAGGACCTACCACTTCTGGCTCATCCCTGGCTTTGTTGAATCAGAACCTCTGCACAGCAATGAGGCAAACATTGACCTTAACCCTGGTTCTGTCTTCCAGGAGAGAAGAAATGCTGAATCCAAGCTGGCTCCATGCCTTCCCATAGCAGTTATAAAACCAACTCTTTATGTAACAAAGGCCCAACGGGCAACATCAGATAAAACAGGAAGTTATGTTATCCAGAAATCTTTCTGGATTCAGAGTGTTCACTCCACAGTCTCCCTCATACCAGCCATGTTATTGAGATATCTAAATTGATTATCTTGAAATACAGCTGGTGGTATACCTAAAAATACTTGCAGAACTTTATAACAGGTTCAAAAAATATCATCTGCTGACATTTAAAAATTAATTAAGGGTTTGCTTTGGTATTTGTGTTTCTAGAAGATGAAAAGCCACTGAAATCATAAATACATGATATGCTTATTGTTTGTTCTGTAAACAGATCATGTACCTTAAAAAAAGAAAGCAGCTACATGCCCAATAAAAGCAATACTAAAATTAATAATGTAAATGGTGTGAAACCTAGCCAAAGCTTGCTTTTTAGAGCTAGAGTATATCCTACAGTCTTAAATATTTCTGAAAACTTTGTATATATTTTTCACACCAAGTCCAGAAACTGATGCTTTCTAGATATGCCAACAAACCAACAGCATGACAGCTTCAGAGGATTTACTCCAATTTGTTAAAGATGATGCCTAACTAAGCTGTTGCAAGGAAACAAGCAGGCAAACCTAAAGAGATAATGAACTGGGACCTCCAACATGTCAAAATACTTAGCTGAGTGTAGTGGGGCCTTGCAAAACCAATACACGGGGATACAGTTAAACTTCTCCACAGTAGATAGTATGAGGCTGTTTCCAATTTGTGCTGAATGCAGGGTTAATAGCACAGGGATGTTTTTATTATTGCTAAACAGCATTCCACAGAGTCAAGAACTTCTCTGCTCCTCACCCCACCCCAAAAGCAAGAGGTCTGAGAGTCCACAGCACTTGGAAGAGGACAGAGCCCAAGAAGATGATTCTTACTAACCCAAGGACATTCCACACCACATGACATCATGCTCAGCATATAAAGCTGGGCAAAGAGTGAGGAAGCAGGGGAGACCAAAGTGATGGTGTTTGAGTGCCCAAGTCCCTGTTACATGTGATGGAGCCCTGCTCTCCTAGAGGTGGAACACTTGCCTGCCTATGACAAGAGGTGAATGAATTCCTTGTTCTACTCTGCTTGCATGTGTGTGTAGCTTTTGCTTTACCACAACCCACGAGCTTTCTCTCTTTTACCTTTCTGATTGTCTCCCATCCCACAGAGGGGACTGAGTGGCTGGCTGAGAGGCTCAGCTCTCTACTGGGTGAAACTACTCAATGGCCTCACGTTTTAAAACTATTTCGAGACTGGTTTATTCCTTCCTATGTTCACATATAACCATTAGAACATTTCCTCTGAATTATGAACAAAGTCTATATAATTAGATATCTGTAACAGATACTCATCTGTAACACAGGGCTTACTTACTGAGGAAAACCAGTTCATGCTCCTACACAAGCAATACTGCAATTACACATCAACCAGTAAAATAAATAAGCAAACATATATAAGGTATAAAATAAGGTAATCAAACTAGTTTAGAAAATACATATATTTACAAATCTCAGAAAAGCTACATTTTTCAAAAATAAAACAAACCTCTTTAGCATAAGACTGCATTACTTCAGTAGTTTCTATTTTTCGTTTACTTCTCTGCTTTACAGAAATGCTGTTGTTGTCCAAGTCTTGCATGAGTTTAAAAAAGGCTAATTCATTGAATAACACTTCAGAGATCTCCACAAGAAGATCCTCCCCACAATCTTTTAATTTTCTACCAGCAAATTTTGCCAGTGAATCCTGTGAAGAGAAACAATTCTTCAGTTTCGGAAACAGGCTTTCATGCTTTAAAGATTAAGTATTTTTCATATTTCTAATAACTCAAAGTTAGTTATGTATATATTAGCTCATTTTAAAAAAAAAATAATGTTTTAAACAGATTTTATATGGAATCTCTAGTAATATAACACTGAACTTAATAAGCTCATGATTTAAACTCCATGCTTGTAAAAAAAAAGAAGAATGAAAAACAGCAGACTACAGATTTTCAGGAATTTACACAAGATGTCCATGAAAAACATCACAGAGCTCTCCTTGAAGACAGCCACAGGCCAGAGATACACCTCTCACTACCTGGCTGTGACAGAAAACATGTTCTGTGCGCAGTAAATCATTAGCTTAGGAACAAAAGGTAATACTTTTTAATCACTGCATTAAAGCTGGGGGAGAACAGCAGCTATGCTATTCAAGGTGTAAAATACAACTTCAGAGAAGCTGGTTTATCTATCGTTTATTGGCCAACTTGAGTGTTGCAAAACAGCATTGAAAAATGACTAACCTGAAGTATACTGCCAAGCTGCTTATGAAAGAACTTCACAAATTCTTTACTTTCATCATTTTGTTGTGTAAGAGTCAAGACCATACGTCTTACTGATGTCAATAACTGAGAAGAGCATACTTCATCCATGTGTTCCTGCACAAGTATCACAGAATGAGCTTTGTTACCACTTCAAAAGAAAAACTAGCCATCAACCCAAATGCAAAAATTAATTTGTAAAAAATCCACCTGTCCACTGAAGGAACAGCACACCACAAAATCCTAATCAATCTCACAAACACCATACTTGATGAATGACTGATTGGTCACAACACACAAATATTTATCTCAGTTTTCCAGTACAGGAGTACTTGGCATCTTATAATGTTTGGCCAAATTAAGCTTCATATATTGTGGCTGTGTACACAAGTATATTAAAGTGTATATTAAGATATCTACTGTTATATGCAGTCTTAAAATTGCACATAAAATACAAGTCTTCAGGCACTCTGACTCTGGCATCTCAACAATATACAGGTTTTAAACTTAGTATCAACCAAATACCTTATGAGACAAAGCTAAGCTTATACACTGCATACTATAAAAGGGAACAGGGAGATGCCTTAAGCATCTTACAACTCAATCTGCTCTCCAACCTTGCAAAGGATGAACTGTGACTATTTCTCTTTCTTTAAAGAATAACATTTCTTCTCTGTAGTCACAGAAGTTAAAAAGCTCTCAACAACTTTAATGACATTTCTGAACAGGAGAAAATAATGCTAAAAATCAACTACTCAGAGATATTCTTCAAAAATACCGTATTACTGTATATGTAACAGTTTTCATTAGTAATCTCAGTTCTGTCTGCTAAAAGGCAAACATTTCAGAAGTACATTTTCAAACATTCCTATGTTTAATTTTGTCAGCTCCAAAGCGAGCAACCTCTGATCTTTTTGATGCCAAGTCCACCTGCCCTATGAAATCTAGAAACCTCACCATTTATTTCTGCTATTAAAAACTACTCAGACTCTTTCTGTGGGAACATCTAATTCTTACTTCATCTTTGGCAGTCACTGAACACATTATTTGGCAGCTCTTTCTATGGGGCGAGTTTTAGATTTTAAATAATTTTCTTCTGTGCAACTTTACAAATGCTTTTCTTATTCTTTTAATTCACACCATATTATAAAGACCCCTTACCTTCAGAAAAGGAATGACCTCTTTCATAATTGCTTTAATCTGCCGGTCAAGCTGCTGAGTATCTATACGAGGACATGGAACTGCAGAAACATCACCTGACTGTGGCACAGACTGACATTCACCAGTACCTGGACCTCATTTTAATTAAAAAAAAAAAAAAAAAAAAAAAGCAGTGCATTTAATACATTCACTATTACTATTAAAGAAATTCCACTTCCAAAAACTTATTTTCTATTAAAAAAATAAATCTTATTTCTTTAAATATGTAAATATCCTTTCAAACTTTGCTAAGTTTTTAATATAGGCAGAGGAAAACAATATAGCTTGATAGTTATTATAATTATTTTCTAAAACTAAGCAAAATATATGTATATGTTCATACCTTCTAATTTAGCAGTAGAAACACCCTGAAAATTACTAGAGCAGCCCTCAGAGCCAAGGGTACTTTCAGCTTCAACTTTCATACGCTCATATTCCCTCATCCAAGACAAAGCTTTATCTAAGTGAATCACTGTGTTGCCTATATTTAGAATAAAAACACTTTTTAATCTAAATAAAAAGTTTTCAATTGATAGACAAATAAACAATGATAAAAATTAAAGCCCCAAGTTTTGAAATCTACATATAACTAGTTGTAATATTTTATCACACACTTTGATAAACTCAGTGTTTCACAATTAGCTAGTTTAATTATGTTTTGTCTTACAAAACACGTGATTACTAAAAATCAAATAACAGTGCACTAAAGTGCAGGCAATTGCAGGCATTTAGGGAGGGAGGGAGTAACGCTTGAAACATTAAATCACATAATTCTCACCAAGGTCATCAGTGGCAAAGGGTTCAAAATTTGAAGAAGTAGACATAGTACTCCCATTGTCTGCATCAGGTTGTTCACAATCTTGGCATGCTTCAGTAGAAAAGTTCTTGCCAAAAGTCTCCTAAAAAAGAACAGACAACTGAACACAAAGAAGGAACACACCATACTCTCACAGATGTGTGAACAAGCCTGCAATTCTTTTCAATGACTTGTTGTGGTATCCAGGTTTGCCATCAGACTGCCTGATTGGAGAACAACCCTACTTTCAGGATATAAATCCATCAGGTGAATCTGCCACGCCTGCTTCAAATACTTCAAGTTCAAAACATGTAAGAAACTGTATAGAGGTGTAAGTGACTTCCTAAATACAAAAAGGCAAAAATTTTTGGAGAATCATATGATCAGTACTTGCCCTGACCTTACTCAGAAGAGGACTTTGGCTCTTTCTGAATTCATCAGTTTTCAATTTACATCCCTCTCCATGTTTCATTCATCCCTTACACATCACTCATCTGCAGTATCGAGAATCTTACCATTTTCTATCACTTTTGCATTGATTCTCTTGCCACTAGTTGTTTAGAAAAGTCTGTGTAAGTCAATACTAATTATAGTGAAATTCAATCCCTAGTATATTTCAGTAGACAAGCACATATGTGTGCAAACTGAAATACCAGAAAAGCTGTCAGCAGCCTCTGAATTTGAAAACTTACATCATCTGTAGAGGCAAGGCTTTCACTAGGAGTGAGTTCAGAATTTGATGCCACCCATGTTGTACAATTCAGTGATTTTGCACACTTCCCTTTTTCATTTTTCTCAGATAAATGTCTGGTCACTATATCCTGGAAAAGATAATCTCTGCTGTAAGAAAAGACCTAAGGTTTGCTTGATTCGTATACAAAATCAAAAATTAAGTGCATACCTGTAAAGCATATAGAGCCCTTTGCCTCAGATAATCTGTATTTAGCAGCTGAAGCTCAAGGAAAAGTTCAATAAGAAAGTGGGGACGAGACTCATTTTGAGAAATAAGAGTTGCCACTTCAGAATAAATTGTGTCTCGCAAAGCTTCAAACATAGAAAGATCACTACCAGTTTCTGTAGAAAAAAGAAAGGAACTTGTTAAGTCATTGACAGGCATCCATTTAACAGACAACTGCCTATCAGGTATGCAAGTTACAGGTATACAAACTGTGTCTCAACATTGCAGATTCCCTAATATAACTGCATTCATAAAGCTTATTAATTTTCTGAAGGGCAAACATTCTTAAATTTTACATTATGCAATCTTTAATATATTAAATACAATACAGAGCAATCATAAAAATTTTCTTTACACCTCTGAACAATACCTTTAGAAAGTATTCTTGATAAAAGAAAATATTGCACACACCACAATGATGCTTTCAGAACAGGTATTAAACACTGAAAATGGAGTTTTAAGACATTTCAAGAAAGACAGTGAAAGGTCTCAAGTTTATATAATACAAGCAGTCCACCCTTCTGCAACACAAGCAGCATTAAGAAAGCTTTAGACTGAACTCAAGAAAGCCAATCTTTCCCTACATAAATGCTACATTCTTATACATGTCTAGTATCACTCCCAAGTTGATAAAAAACCTCTCACCCTTAAACTCTATTACATATGTATGAGAAGACAATGTGTTCCCTAATAAATCTCCCATTCATTTGAAAATTAAGGATTATCCTTGCATCGCAACAATCAAATTATTACATATATTATTTGGAAAGTGCTGAATGGAAACATAGTTAAATTTGGAAAACTCAGTTTAACAGATGTGTAATTGTTAGTATTCAAGTTAGTGAAGTTTTTAGCAAACGTTACTGTGCAATTTGATTCTCTGCAAACAGTTTACCAATTTTTTAAGTACAGGCAAACCTTTTCAACCTTTGAAAAGTTACCACAATTTGCTTCCCTCCCCCATTACTAATATCTAATAGTAGGTTTTAAGCATACTAAAAATGCCTACAGAAATTATTTTTTTGATGTAGTATCTACCTCCATATTTTCAATTTGTAATTCTTACCAATCAAGAACATGGTAACCATGTTCTCCACAACTTTTATTCAAAGCAGTTTGTAACACTGCATTTCATGCAAGGTTACATCTCTCAGCTTGGTTATAGCGAAGGTGCTGCAATAGCATTAAGCTTGAACATCTGCTAAACAGTGAGTTACAGGATCAAAGGTAAGAGAAAAAAAAATAAAATAGGATATTGTTGAAGCTAAGCAGTGAATGCATTACCTGGCGCTTCAATGCATGCATTTCTGTTAGACTGCTGCAGAATTCTCCTAGCATGCGCTGTAGGAAAGTGGGGATAGACAGTGATAAACACAAAAATGCGCACCAGAAATAAAGACAGGGTCTATACAAAACAGCAGGAGGAAGACTGCTTAGTTATCCAAACCACATCAGAGCTGCTTATTGTGAGAATGAGAACTTGTCCAGGGAAGATTATTATGTACACTAATAAACAGCTCTTAGCGTGGACACAGCTACATTGGCAAAGCTTTATACTGTGCTACAATGACTAAAATTTCTGCATCTTTCAAACAAAACAGAAATACTGGCAGAACCAAAAAAGGCACAGAAGAATTTTTATGATCTAGATACAAGAAAAGCAGTGCAGATGGCAAAAATGTAAGGGTTTATGTGATGTTATAAGACTGAATTTGAATGATATTTGATGGAGCTCCTTTAAGCACAAATAGGAAGAAGACATATATGCAGTACAGGATGTAGTTTAAACAATAAGCAAAGTTTCTTTGCAGTTACTTTTAATAAAATCACCAATAAATGGGCGAGACTGGCTACATTTTTGCTTGTTGTACTGTAAAAGGTTTTTAAATTACTTTAATCAAATACTTAATATACAGAAAACACCCAAAAGCAATTAATATCCAACTTTTTACACATTTATTACAGCATCCTTAGAAATTAAAATGCAAAATCTACATGCTAAATACAGTCCCGTCTTCCTATCAAAATGCACTGCATTTAAATAACACACTACCAACTAGGGTTGCTTACTCACAGAAGTTGACAAAATAATTAGACATTTAGAAAAGAGTACCTGAAGACATTTCTGTAGATCTACTGTATTTAATTATTTTTTCCAATTGTTCTTGATTCCTTTTGCTGAACACCTTTGCATGAACCACATCATCAGAGTGTCTGCTTTTATTGTTCTTGCAGGGTTCACACACACTAGAAGCACTTGCACTTTCATAACCTAATGAGAGGAAATGAAAAGAAAGAAGTAAAGAAACAGCCTACAAAATGTCTTATTACTTGAAAAAATTTGTTCAAAGGCACTCTTAAAGAAGCAAAATACTAATGGTATTTCCTAGACTAAAATCTTCCTCTGTACACTGAAGCCATACAGTAGTACTAAATCCTCAGCAACCCCAACGGTACTACTATACTAATTAGTATTGTCCTTCTCATCTCAGAATTTTCATGAAGCACGTTTTTCAGCAAATAATCCTGTCCAAGCATGAAGACAATGAAGGAGAATCTCCTTGTTATTTCAAATCTGCACTTAACCATGATCCTTTTAAATCACAGTATCTCAACTGGTTATTTATTTTCTATTTACTGAAGTCCTAAAAATTTTTACGCAGTTGTATTATATAAAATTAAGTCACTTCGACAACTTACTTTCATTATTATAGGTACCATTTATGGAGACTAAATTGTCTGGAATGTAACGGCAACAGTCCAAGCCAAGTTTGTCACACTATCCAAGATTACTTTACAACCTACCAGTATTTTTAATTCTGCCTTTCAGCTGAGAAGAACTCTTCCTCTTATTCTTTGATTTGGGCGTTTTATCTTTTGATGCCAGACTTGCTTGCGCTGATGCTTTTCTAGATCTAAATGCCTTTGTCACAGTAGTTGGGTCTATTGGATCAGGCATGCTACTGAAACTCTCCAAAGACTCTTCATCAAACTCCCTTCTCCGGTTCATATCACACTGATTTTTATGACCAGAAGCAATGTTTTGTACTGAAACTGCAAAACCTGTTTTCAACTGAGACTGATCATCTTTTTTCACTTCTTGGCTATCATCAAGCCAAGTTGATCTTTTTTCCATTTCCTCTTCAGGTTGTCTATGATTCCTTCTGCCAGAAAAAAAAAAAGAGCCACAGATCAATCTCAATATACCATAACCTAATCTCTCAGACAGAAATATCATGTATTACCAGGCAAACAGTTTATCTGTAACGCAAATTATCTGCCCTTGTTACTTAGACATCTAATGAATATTAAAAAGTAAATAATTCTAAAGATCCCTTCCAAATGTAACACAGAAGAACTTCCCATCTACCACTGGTTTCAAAATGAATATATTTATGCAGCTACTGCTGTGCTCAAATAGTACCATAGGTCAAAACACTTCTTAAAGCAACATTGAATGCTACAGTAGCACAAAAAAATAAGCATTCACTGAAATTACTCTCTCAACAACTCAGTTTCAAAACAACCCAAAAGAAACAAAACCTTCTTCCACTTACAGAAAGGGTTACAAAACCACTCCAAGATTGCATTTCATTTTAAAATGCTCATTAAATGATATATTAATTAATATATAGAAAAGCAGAACACTACTGGAAAAAAGCGAAAAAAATAAACTAGAAGTTACAAAAGTAAAGCTCATGTTGTAATTCTATGACAATAAATTCCCTTAATGAATGATGAATTCCCACAAGCCCCAGAAAAGGGAGGAGAAAATATTAAAAGGAGAGTTGCACTTTGACATTAAATACCTTTGTTTTTCTGCTCCATTAGAGGAACTGCTTTCAAAGGGTTTGGGGAATGCCATATACTCAGTTTTCCCAGAAGTATTATGATCTAGAGGATGTTGCTGCTCCTGCTGCTCACTGCTGCGTGGAGAAATATTATGTGCAAAATCTCCAAAACCAGATGGGAACACTGGATTATAGTTAATACCTACAAAGTAAACAAGAGAGTCAGAAGATCCTACCTCATTTATTTGTGTAGTAAAATTCAAATTTGAGATACACTATGTGGCAGCATGAAATTATGAAACAAAAATACAGTGAGGAAGTAAGCAAGAACTGTTTTCATCCTGAAAGCACTGCAAATAATCAGAATTTCTCTTTCATGCAGGTTTCAAACACTACTGGATACTACAATTCCATCAGTAGAGATGAAGGTACTTCAAGAAACTCCAGTAAAGAGCTCCTAAAAGTGAAAGTAAAAATTACAACAGTTCCAAAAAAGGGCAGAATTTGTCTGCCTGAAGACCTTATCAATACTTCAACCACCACCAAACGGACAAGAAAATTCAAGTACTTAAAGAGCCAAAGAAGTGGATTCCTACCACTTCAATGTTAACATCAGAATCTTTATAGGAGTAGCAAATTGAATATAACTATTCTTTTGGGTAGGTTCCATTTCTCAAACAGAAAACAGACTCTGCAATTTGAAAGTTCTAATCTTGGTCTATGCTTATTTCCTGGTTTCCTAGTAAGACTGAAATAGATTAAGACAGTTTTGTTTACTTTGAATTATACAGTAAAACACCTACACCTGTTTTCCTCCAAATTCAACAGCAGAAGTAGGTTAGAGAAAGAGATCAGGAATACTGTACCCAAGTCAACAGTTATTGTATAACTGACAGGAACAAGAAACCGGTTAACATGCTCCATTTACAGGCATTTATAACAAACATGAGTGTTTGCAGTTCTAAGAAAACCAGAAATAATTACCAAGTGCCACCTTCCAATTACATGGTTAAACTAGAACACGATTTCAACTATGAAATGATTGCTGAAGGTATGTAAAAGCTTCAAACACTGCTTTTCATATGCTAGATGAAGAACATTTGTAACCTTACATGGAGCGAGCATTTTCAAGTATAACTAACGTCATACCGAGAAAGTCTTGTTCTTCATACTGAAGTAAAACTATACAATTATTCAGCAATAAATAGTAAACTTCTGCTTAAGATCATTTCAATAAAAAGGAAAATTGACAGAGTTTCATTAAGTTCACAATGCAATTTCAATTAAATGAGAAAATTTCAATTTTTGAAATTCACGTTACTTCTCACACCTACAGTAATATTCACCTGGAGCAAAGGAAGAAAAATTAGTAAATCCTGGAACACTAAAGAAGTTCACAGGTGGTGGAGGGAAATTGAATGGACAGAAAACGGGAGATGGAGGTGGTGGTGCACTACTGCCTCTCTCCTTTCTTGATGGTTTCTCTTGACACTGTTGTTCTTGCTGCTGCATAAGATCGCTTAACATTTGTTTCAACCTTGAAAATAAGAAAAAAAAAACAACTTGGAGAAAAAAAGAATATTATGGGAAACGGGTAAATTTATACTCAAGTAATTTGAGCTTCATATTATTTCACCTATATCATGTATGTAAAGAAGCACTCTATTTAGCTAATTAAAAAACCCTCAAGACAAAAACTACTTATATTTAATCCTGTGTAGTTTTAAAATCAACTAGTCTGTACTAGTGGTCATGTATACACCGGTTAAACATCCTTGCAAGAACAAAAAAATTGACTAAAGAAATAAGCAAGCTGAAATATTCAATAGAAACAATCAAATATATGAAATATTTACTGAACTGAGGTTAAAATTAATTTTAAAAATTGGGTAAGAGGACAGCACGTATATACCACCTATGAGATGCAAAATAGAGATGAAGAGCTTCAACTTTCATACAATGAATTAAAATGACTATTACATCTTTTTTCAAAAGAGATCATTGTTCAGAAGGCAAACATAATTTATGCTTCTTACATTCCAAATGGAGTGTAAGACGCATAAATTCTAACTGAAAACACTAAGAAAGGACAAAAAGCTTTTTTGCTTTATTACCATTAGAATCCAGAATCTTGCCAGGTAGTCTAGTGAGGACTAGAGACACAAAAGCATATTAAAAAATAACTACTGCAACAGATTTTTGCCAACTTTTGGTTCTCTTCAATAAAGATTACTAGAAAAGTACTTTTAAAGGTGTTAAAGAGGTGGTGGGGAAAAACAAAAGACAACCAGAAATGCTGCATACAATTTCAAAAGCTCATAATCAACTCCTAAGATCAAGAGCCTCATATTTAACTATTTTCTGTAATGTTTTATTCATATAACCATGTTCCTGTTACTGAAGCATTTCAAATTCCATAATAAAATACTAATGCAGTCAACAAACCTTTGGACATTATTCTGCTGCCAAGTCAGTTGAGTGTAACACTGGTTTAATTGATGCATAATAAGATGTATTTGTGAAGATGCAACATTACTGGGCATCATACTGTAGGGGCCTGTAAGCAAAGTCTGTAGAAGGCAGGAGAGTGTCTGTGGGAAGAAAATATGTAACAGTGACCAAATCACAAAATCAGAAGCTATTGCTCGAAAGACTTAGAAAGAGAATAAAAGACAAATAAGAACAGCAAAATAACCGTTCTTCATATCTACCTGCTGATCCTGCATCAAAGTCTGACAAATGCTGACACTAAATTCATGCTGTTTCTTTAACTGATTGATCTGCTCTTGCCATCGTTCCTTTTCTTGCACATAAGAAAGCTCAGACATCCACCGAAAATTTTCCTGACGGCGCATAGTTATGTTTTGCTGTTGCCTGGCCTTAGACACAGGACGATAATTTCCATCTACTGAAAGGGGACGGCAATTTTTCCACCTAGGTTGGGAAAATTTAAAGAATGAGGACAAAAGCAGACAATTCAAACAACTAATGACACTTCCATTATTCAAATCATGTGCAAGTTGTACATCAAAAACTCACATGGCACAGGCCAGCTAATCACACACGCCATTTTGTCAATACAACATCATCCTAAACAAGTGGAAAATAGGAGCCCCGCACCTGACTATGACTGTCAAAAAAGAAGGGCTAAGGATATGTCTGGGTCTTGTTTTTAGTACTTTCCATTACTGCTACATAATGTGTACTCGATGAGAATAGAAGCCACCAACATAATACATTGACAGATCCAGCCTGAATAGCCCACTGTCTACTAAAATCATTTTGGTATCCAAACCAGAAGAAATAACTGCAGATATAGACGTTATTTTTAACATGGCATTTTCATTTAATCACACAAAGGTTATGAAGGAAGTCAATCAGACAAACGAGAGTTAAAATTATTCACAATAGTTAAGAAATAGTTTTCGCAACTACAGAAGCCAGCAATTTAGAAGGAAAAATTTCAGTTAGTTTAATTCTTTGAACTACTATATTTGAAGAGAATGATCTATATCACAGCAAAACTTTCACACAGATTAGTTATCTTTTAAGCTGATTAAAAATAAAAGGGAAAATCAGGAGCCACTGCCACACAACTGGAGAGCTCAATGGCAGACTTTTAATAAGAATGAAAACAAAAATCACCAGATCAATTATATGCATTGCAGCCAAAAGACTCAGACAAATAACTGCCACCACACACAGCTCCCTAATAAGCAGAAAAAAATCTTCCTTTGCTGTGAGGATGCCTTGTAGTTAATGCAATGCTTCTTCCACCCTCTTCCAAATATATTCAGACAAGCATGAAATCAACGAATAATGCTACTAACCTATCTTTGTTTCCTTTAACAAAATATGCATGCTCTGGTATGTTGTTATTGGGATAAACAGAGAAACTGTCATTCAAACTCGATGCATCTTCTTCCTCTTCCTCTGCCTGACCAACTCCATCAGAGAGATAACCGTCTTCATCCCCATTTTCTTCCTCTAGGGCACACTGGGTAGAACCTCCCCAGGTAGCCATTGTCCTAGTGAACATTGCAAGGTCAGGGAGAAAAGGGGTGTTTGGAAAAAGAAGGGTTTTTTTCAAGTTTATGACAAATTATTAAAACAATCTGTTGACAACTGAAATCTATCTGCAATTAATCAAGCTGCATCAAAAAGAATTAAACCATCCTGAGCATGAGCCAGCAGTGTGCCCACATGGCCAAGAAGGCAAATAGCAACCTTGTCTAAATCAGGAATAGTATGGCCAGCAAGACCAGGGAAGTAATTCTTCCCATGTACTTGGCACAGGTTAGGCTGCACCTTGAGCAATGTGTCCAGATCTGGTCCCCTCAGTTTAGGAAGGACGCTGAGATGCTGGAGCATGTCCAGAAAAAGGCAACAAGGCCGGTGAAGGGTCTGGAACACAAGTCCTATGATGAGTGGCTGAGGGAGCTGGGGTTGTTTAGCCTGGAGGAGTATTAGGGGAGACTGCACTGCCCTCTACAACTGCCTGAAAGAAGGGGGTAGCCAGGTGGGGGTCAGCCTCATCTCCAGGCAACCAGTGACAGCATATGAGGACAACCTTAATCTGAGTCGGGGGGGTTTAGGCTGGACATTAAGAAGTTCTTCAGAGTGACTGGGCATTGGAATGGGTTGTCCAGGGATGTGGTGGAGTCACCATTCCTGGAGGCTTTTAAGAAAAGACTGGATGTGGTACTCAGTGCCATGGTCTCATTGGCAAGGTGGTGTCAGGTCATAGGTTAGACTAGATCTTTAAGGCCTTTTCCAAGCCAGTTGATTCTGTGATTCTCACCAATGCAAACCTGCATTCTGTTTCTAATACTGGGACAGATAAAAAAATTACTGTCTGTTTAGGAAATGCATTACTTTACTATGCTATAAAATGGATAAAGATGAAAAAAAAAATTACACTGATCATTTGGCATTTTCCATGCATTTTCTCCTTCTTACATGATTCTTTCCCCCACTGGTAGAACAGAAGAGACTAAATATGCTGGGAAAACCCACAAAATTGGCAAGTTCCTAAATAACAGTTACTTCACAAGTCAAGAAATTAATTTCCTGCTCTGTTAAATCATCATTCAGTGCTCAGATGAACACAGGAAACTGCCCCCAACACTGACATCCCACTACACAACAAAAGCACCCATTGATTAATACAGAATTACTTGCGGTCTTACTTTTCTGTCCTGCTCTGCTGTGGAGTACACTGAGCTTCTGATCCTTCACTTTTAACAGATGCAGCAACAGTAGATATTGTTTCTGCGAGCTCTCTCCTTCTCTGATCTTCAGCCATTAAAGCTTCAAGTTGCTTTCTTCTCTGTCGCAATTCTTCTCTTAAAATCTCATGTCTTCTCATCTCAGACCATAACTGCTTGCAGTAAAATGGAAGAATTAGAATATAATGCTAGCAGAATTTTCAGAAAGAATATCCAGGTCATTATTAAACACTATTTCAGGGGAAAAGGTGAAGGAAGACACAAGGATAAATCAGGTTCAAAACAAATACTTTCATCATTTTCTTCAAGGATGACCTGCTGACAGTATACATTATCAAGTGTTCACGGTAAAAATTAAAAATTAATTTAACTCTCGCATTATTATTTGGTAATGGGGGAAAATGTCTTGCCAGTTCAAGTCAGTACTTCCTTCTTTCCAGAAATGAAATAAAGAAGTTATACATGCCTTGTTAAAATAGCTACTACTCTACTCCCCAGGCCAGCTACTTAAAATGTCTGAGCCACCTGAAACTTCTCCTTTCTAAACCCTTTTAAAGTTACTGTATATCAAGTATGAAATACCTCATTGCCTACTGGTACAGATTCATCACACTCAAACAAAGGCTTGCCAGCTGTGTTACACTCATTCATGGCTGGAGTTGATGTTACTTGTGAAGTCTGTCTATTTGCTGGACAGTTACCCAGGCCAGCTGACAACTGAAAGAGAAAGCAAAATGGCAAAATGGAGTACAGTAGTTTTCTAAAACTTACCTGTAGTTAAAACCTAACACAGTTAAGGCTTTATGAGGCTAGAAAGTCAGTACCCTGGGAAAAGGATTTTTGAATCAAGGCTAAATATTAATTTCAAAACTTACCTAGGAATCAACAAAACTTAATTTATGTATTACTACATAATGTTCTAGATGCATGATATTGACAATTTACTGCTCACTTCACAAAAAGAAGTTAATCTTCAAAGAGCATGAAAAATAGTAAAGCCCTGTAGAGTTAAGTTAAAATGCAAAGGAGTGTTGATGACACTTACAAGACACAGCATTCTTCCAAAATACCAGCAAGTGACTACTAAGAGAAGTAAAGAAACAGTGACAGACCGGTAAGGACAGACAAATTTTAGGCTAAAAATAAGAAAGAAGGTTCTGTATCTTTGAAGACTCTATCAAAGCTTTTGAAGACAAACTACAGTGAAATTAAGATACACCAACTACTGAACAAGAACCACTGAAAAGTGAATGATGTAAGCAGAACTCTAGGTTTAAAAGTCCACCTGCTTACAGTATACAAATATTACCAATTTTAAGTTTTTTCCAATTTCCATAGGGAAAAAGTGGAGAGCAAGATTATTTTAAGTTTCTTTGCTCAACATCTTAAGGCAGCAAAGAAATACATTCTACCTACCTGAAGGTCAGGACAAGCTTTCTGTAACACTTGAATTTTTTCCTGGATTTCAATCAGTTTTCTTCTTTCTTCTTGTAACTGCTTAAGCTCCCGTTGCTGCTGCTGAAGTTTAGCTTCATAGAACTTCTCTCTGTGTAAGTAAGTTACCCACATGTTACTTGGCAAGAAGTTGCCCAGTACAGCTCTACCATCCTCTGACAAAGGCTTACCTTGCTTTATCATTTAGTCGCACATCTTTTTTTAACTTGTTGGAACTTGCTCGGACATTGTTTGGTTGTTGCTTTGTCTCTTCCATCTCACCCAACAAGTCACCAACATTAGACACATTCGCAATTGTTCCTTGAGGTTCTGGATCATCATCCTAAAAGGATGTCAGAAAGGAAGTTAGACTATTTTCAAGTTGATAAAAAAAAAAAGTAACAAATCTACTTTGTCAAGTTTGATTTTTTTCAAAACTAATCAGTCTGAATAGCTTTATCTTTAGTACAAGTGAAGAACTGAGAAGTCATTATCACCATGGCATCACGACTTTAAGATAAATTTAGTTAATGAGAGAATTTAAAGTTATTTAGCTTAACTTCAATTACTGAAACTTCCACTATAAATGCAAATAATTTGTCTCATTCTGGAACAAAAACCACTTGCCTGTGACTCAGTGGACAGAAACATACAAGCATATGAAGAAACAACAGGGGAGGTGGAAGGAGAAACAGAAGGAGACTGAGACTGCTTATTTACTGCAGTCAGTAAAGTTAAATACTATTATTAAAAAATAATTTTCTTATTAAGAAAACTACTCTTGAAAACTAAATCTAAAATATTTTGGAGAAAGTCCTAGTGGTTTCCTATTCTGCTTTTATTTTTTTCATAATTTTCATATTTTCAGCTCTCAAAATATTAAGCTGTAGCCATTGCTGCTTTTGTTTTCCAATGTGATCATGCTTCATAAAGACTCTGCTGAACAGGAGAGATCACTGATGACCAAGAATGACACAGCTCACAGACCTACTGTACCTTTGCTGAGTACGTACACATAACAAGCCTTGGAAATAGCGTGATTGTAGATATGCCATTAATTAGGTTATTTATTAAGGAAGCTGCTGAATCATCCCTAATTCCGATTTATACCACTGCACAGTTAGCATCTCTAAAGCGATGATAAAAACAACACTGATCTAGATGCTGAGAAATTTCTACAGGAGTATTACCTTGAAATAATACTGTGTTTATACTCTTGCTATTGTAAAACACAGGTTCCAACTGAGCTTGATTTTAAAGGTCTCACATAAAGCCTCTGCATTACTGATACACCTATATGTATTCAGTATGCAGACATTACATTAAAATGGTGCTCAAATGTGAGCATTCTGAAGGGACATTAGATCCATGACATTGTGCTGCTAACATCACTAAATTAGTATGAGATATTTTAAATTAAAACACTTCCGACTTAGAGCTGGCCCTCATTCTTGAAATAAACAAAACCACTGCCCCCAAACCAAAATAGTGCAAGTCAAACATGTTGCAACATCCAAAGATTTTAATGAAAAACGTTCTTCATTGATTGAACAACGTTGTAAAACCTAAGGTTCAAAACCCTAAACGTATTGAATGTTAACTATAATCTTAAAAATGTCTAACGCTTCAAAAAATAATACCAATCTATTTCTTGATTTGTATTTTGTAATCCAGTGCTAAGGTTAAATACTAAGGCCACTGTTCTTTAGGCTAGCATCCTCCAAGAAAATCCCTGAACTGAACTTCAGAAGTAGCACTGCTGAAATCAGAAAAATCAAACAGTATCTCTTTTTCCCTAGCCTAAAAATAAGCATTTTATATGTTGCATTAAGCAGTTTTTCCCTATCAGAAGTTACACATTACATGAAATAATGAATGTTAGATTTCTGTGCTTTTTTAAGTTTATATTTATAACACACCTGTACCATAGCAGCAAGGTTTTGTAACTGTCTAAGCTTCTGTTTCGCAGCTATAAGCCTATTGATCTTCTGCTCAAACTCAGCATCTCCGTGAACATCACCCAGGCTGCTTCTGTGACTAGATATGGAATCTTCACTAACTCGATCTTCTTCCACTTCATCATCTTCACCTTGGGGTAGATCGAGGTGTTTTTCATTCTCCCTATTATGACAGTCTGGGAACAGGGAGATAAGGAAACAAAACAATACCAAAGACACATTAACAAACTTCCAAAGTTCACTAATTACTGGACATTAGAAAAATATTTGCTTAATGATCAGGCTCTTGAATATTCTGCTCATCAAACAAGGATCTCCCAAACTCTGTGCAGCTATCAGAGTTATTAGCACTAAAAAGCAAAGTTATTGGAAGATTTTAGAACATACCTAAAGCAGAAGACATTTTTAGAGTCCTTATATTAGCAGCAGATCGGTTGTTTATTTCACAGTCTGTATTCAGATGTCTGTTATTAGTTCCACACTGTACATTTGCGTTGCTATTTATTTCACTCCAACTACTGATTCCTTGAGGGTTTCTAGGTTAAAATAAATTACTCACGTTAGCTTTTTAAAATGGGTATGGACACAATTTTACTTTAGTCTTTTTCTACCTAGTTTTTTGGGAATGGATATTCTGACCTCTCCCCCTAAAAGAACACAACAAAAACCCCAAACAAACAAATAAACAAATTCCAATGCCATATAAAATCAGTACAGACATTGGGAGTTTTTCCATATTCATCTCTCCAAAAGATTATTTTTTTAAAAATAATCAAAGCAGCTTTAAATTATACCCTGCTAGATCTGCAACAATACATTAGGCCTTACAGGTATATATCTACATTATAAAAGCTTTATAGGATGCATAGCTAAGTGACTGTTCATTCCTATCGAGAGAAGATCCTCATGCACACAGGTGCCAGACTAGAGCTGTAAAGGCCTCTGTAAACTGAAGGGTTTTTTTACTCCAATTTTCTAGTTTAAGACTGTAATCTTCTAGTGAAATTCCATACACATAATACAGTACTTGAATCTAAAGGAATTACAGATTCTTGCAGTCTTGTAGTGATTTTCTAAATGTTCAAGCTAATCTAAATAAAAAAGACACCATGGATTGGATAATTATTAAACATCAGTGTAACAGTTACCTCACATTAAAAAATTTGTAATTCTGTTATTTTAATAAGCACAAATTTAAAGTTACTTCTGGTTGACTCAAATAATGTATTGCAGGTTTCTTGAAGCAGTATCTCAGCTACAAAGACTCTGGATAACAAAAATACAACCTAATATTTGTAACAGGCTGTGGATCCCCATGTTCAGAATCACTTTCTGATTCTTCTGTTTCTTCCTCCTCCTTAGTGTTTTCATTCACGGCATCTGTCATCATATCAGATGTCTGCTCATAGTAGTGAACTAACTCCCGTAACTCATTCAGCCTCTTACGAACCTCATTTAGCTTCCTGAGGGGGGAAAGAAGAGCATTTAATCTGCTTTGCCATATTAAGCCAATCTATGTAGAGTTAAAAAGAATATATATACTTTAAAGCTCTTAGAGTTTACTGCCAGTTTCCAAGCTGTAAGAACTTTCCACTTGAAGCTCTGAATTCAGTTAACTGTACCAAGCAGTCTGTAATACTAAATTAGGTAGATCACAAAACTTATAAAAAAAGTAACACTCCAAATTACTAAAGCAAATGGTGAAAAAAAATTAAAGAACTGTTACTGAAGCTTTTCTGTTGGATTTAGATTTTCATCCTCTTCACTCTCATTTTGAGAAATCAGGGAATCAGGAGGATAGGGAGCAGATGCCAGACTATTTGATTCACCGTTGACAACAGTTACTATGCCTACAGGACCAGAAGCAGCTGAAGTTGTACTTCTTTGATCAACACTCCTTTGAGAAGAACCTGAAGCAGGAAAAACTACAGAAAAGAAATACAGCTTATGTGAACAACTGGTAATAAGGAATCTGCTTAACTAAATCACATTAAAACAATGTCAGAAAGTATTACCAATAGACAAAGCAGCAGTTAATAACATCTTTCTTTAGCAAAACAAAAGCTTTTTTCTTAAGTTTCACTGCATGTAATGTCAACAGGCAGTGAGTAATAAAGTAGCTTTTGTAAACAAGATTTGGTTTTCCCTTTTAGCTTTATCAAGTGTCAGAAGTAAAAGCTTTCATGCTGTGAATCTGCCCATAGTTTTTTTAAGGGTTTACTTAAGGCTGCATTGCTTTTTTATAAAAATTTAACATTTTAGAATTTTGGTTAAAACAAAAACCCTAGCAAATTTTTCACCTCTGCTAAGCTCTTTTCTCCGTTTGTTGTAAAACAAACTGGATGTTTGCTTCTTCCAGCTACATGAAATCATATCCAAATATGTTCACATAATATACATTAAATACATACAAAAAGATTGGGGTATAGTAACATAACTATTAAATCAACATGTCCTTTTCCAAGTGCATGCCTAAAGGCCTTATTTCTTAATGCTAACCACAATATGCTGTGATCACCTCTCAGAAGTTTCCAGCTACAGGACAAACTTCACCAGTACAAATGCACTGCTATGAACAGAGCGAGAGCAGCAAGAGGATAGGTCTGCATCAATAAGGAGAGCACAAAGCCATTAAAAGAAAAGGCCAAAGCTTTAGACCAGTCAGACAGGTAAGACCCTCTAGAATGGCCTGTGATTGAAGTCCCTGCACAAGTGCACATGAAAGTTTTTTGACAGAGAGGGAGCAAAGCCATATTGCCATAAAGATATTAGCATATGAAGCGCCGAGTACACAAATGTAGATGGTACTATGATAAAAACACACAAAGCTCAAGCTCATACGGCACTTTCACAAGTCTGTGTCACAGACAAGTCTTGAAGAAAAAACCCATCACATCCTCACATTAGTCAACTTCAATGTTATAAATCAAAGTGCTAATAGACACTCCTCATCATTACTTGCAGAGCTCTTCGTTGAGACAGAAACTTAGACAGCATTTACACTTATACTGCCCCAACACAGCTTTTATCACCAGCATTTCACTGATCAAGTGCAATCTGGAAGACAACATTACAAACATGCATATTAAAAACATTGTATTCATGAAAAAAATACAATTCTGTCTGTAGTGACTTACAGGAAGAGTTATTTAGATGTTGGTCACGAAGTGTATGAAGTTCTCCTAACAGTTTGTCCATTTTTTGCTTTTTACCCTGCAACATTCGCATCTTGTTAAAAAGCTGCACCTTCTCATCTGACTGGTGTTCAGACATTGAAGAATTTCTGCTTTGTGAAATCTCTCTGGTAAGCGAAAGGCTTTCTGCTTGCCTTCTATTGTCAGGCACAGACCGTGTCTAAAAAGAGTAATTCTATTTTATTCACAGTACTACGGAAAAAGGTAAATAAATTGTAAGAAACAAAAAGCTTTCTTACGGGCCTTCTACATGCAATACGAGAATCAACACCAAAACAAAGAATATTATAAAGGGCAATATACTGAAAACACTCTAATAACATCCCAATTATATACTGAGTTAATAATTACATTGCAATAAAGAAACTACTTCTCTAGACTTACATGGAAACCCATGAGACACAAAGCACAGATCGGTCAGCTAATAACCCTTAAGAATTTTCAAGTTTGCTGAGTTTTCAAGTTCTGGGGGAACTCAGATAACCTCAGTAGCAAATACATACAGATGAGCAAGACAAACATTCAACTGCATTGTTAAATAGAATAAAAACTGACAATGACAAAATCTATACAGTACAATCTCAGGACTGACCTGAGAATCATGAAGTTGGTTGTGAAAGCGTTGAATTAAGTCATTCAATTCTTCATTCAGTTCTGATGTAAGACTTACTCCTGAAACACTACCTGTAGTTTCGGTTACAACTGGGTGTATGGAAAAAGGGGAAAATATAAATATTTTTCCACATTGATGAAATAAAGCTGATTTAAATAAAAATGAATACAGCATGTGTTTTTAATTTTGTGTCCTTTCCACCAGGCTTTACTCTTGAAAGATGACTTGAGCTACGAAAATACTAATAAGACAACTCAGAGCTGCTTTGTAAAGGACCATACAAAAGGACTTAAGGCTTGTTCTGTGTTTTGCTAAAAGGTCAGAGCAAAATGAAAGCAACCAATTTGTCTATGGCTGACACAAATTTATTAGAACTAAAACTGCATTTATTTTATATAGCTAAACTAACAACAGTGCAAGTAATTGCACTTTCTCAAAATAATAAATTAACAGGATACCAAGCTTCCATATTGGTCTAAGTTGCAATATTTACATCTGCAAATGGAGACTTTGAGGTTTGTTCTTCAAAAGCTTTATGAGAAATAAACTTAAAAGAAAGCTTTTTTCCCCTGCCTCAAAGTTCATATTCAAACAATACCAAATAAGCAAGTGGCAGCTGAAAGACCCAAATAATTCTTCCTACTTCCCCCTGAATACAAACCAACAGTTCATAAGAAAAATCAAGCGCAAGTATTATTTATTTTCCCCAGAGATTATGACTTCATTACAAAGATTGTAAAATTTCACTGTTTTCAAATTTTGAAAACATTTATTTTGCCACAGGTTGAATTTGAATCATAACATTGGGAAGACCAATTATTAGGAGAAAAAACCAAGGTTTTAGAATTTTACCGGCAAAACGCAATAATAAGCTCTGAGTTTTTAAATGACACATCATTTCATAATGTTACATTGTCAACTCTTCAGAAACAGAGGCTTTGCAGTAAAAAAAGCCTTTTTAATGTGTACTTCACAATTCCAGCTTTAATCATTCAGTCAGCACACAAACATGATAAAAGAGACACCATCATTCCACATACCAGAATCATCCAGGACAGCAATTGCTTGCTCTGCTTTATGCTGCAAAGCAAGAAGAGCTGCCTGTCTTCCTTGAAGAGCCTTTAATTGCTCCTGCTGTAGTAGCATTCTTTTCAATAAATCATGCTGTTTCTTCAAGTTCTCCAACTCCTCTTTAGCTTCCTGTTGAGGATCTCTGGCCTGCAAGAGATGGAGCAACATTATTATACCTACAACCATTTATCTGTTGAGATCCAGTAAAATAAGTGTCAAAGCAAGCACAATTTGCATATAAATGAACAGCCTGGTTAATGGAAAGAATTAAAACTGAAACAGCTTCACCTTTCTGATAGTCCTTTATTTAAAAAAACCCTCAGACATCCAATAGGAAGAAGCCTGTCCCATCAAGATGTGCTTATAGCTCCTGAAAGTTTAAGTTTTCTTTATAAAGCCAGTGAGCTGCCCTAATGTGACCCAAAGACTAACCCAAGCCTCTGTCTGTCTTTTAAATCATAATAGAGGGTATTAACCTTTAAGACTGCTAAAGGTAAGCATGATAAGGCATACTATCATGGAACTATATAAAACACAAGATCTCAATTGATTTACTGGCCTAAAATCTCTGAATTTTCCAGCAGAATGTTTGAGACATTTTTAGGCAGTAACTCTTTACTAACCTATAATGAAAAGAATGAAAGCATGCTGAGCAGTTAAAAATATATTAAAATTCAGTAATTTTCCTCATTCTATGTTAATTAGGAGCTGGAGATTTGCCTCAAAACTTTAACTCAAATTAAGTATTTTAATGAGACATCCACAGTTAAGTCCTGATCCTCTCTGAAGTTGCATTATTGCACTTTGCAGATGAAATCATGAAAATTAACAAGCATTTACAAAGAAGATTACTAACTTGAAAGCATAATCTTCTATCCACATAGTATTAAGTTTCTAAAGCAGAAAAATCAGTCCAAATACTCTGCATCAAATGTCAGAACAGAAGGAAGAATCTTATTAACTAGTTCTGGGTAACGGTAAGGAATGCTCAACTTTCCAGCAGAGAAAGCTGAAAACATTCAGAATTCTAAACTCCTCAAAGTGTCACTAAAAGATGCAACTCACACTTGATGATGGCTGTTAAACTCTTAGCTTTCATATAAACGGCAGAGACAAGGCAAAATAAATCACACACTGAAACCAGCACAAGAAGGAAGAAAGGGAATAAAGGGAACAAGAATATGTGTTTCAGCCTCACTCACCTATTAAATAATCCAGGCTTTATCTAAAGTATCAGATTTGCTTGAGTTCATGAAAATTGTGTTAACAAATTTTTCAAACTTAGTTCTATATTTAGACTAGTAAGCTGGACAAAACATTTAAGTCTTCTATTTTACGGGAAAAAACAATTGAATGTAAGACTTTAAAAAAATTAAATCACAGGAAGGACAACGTTTCAGAAAATCTCATAATGGGAAAAAAAGACATTTTAAACACTGCGCCCCTTGAAAATCTTCCCCCTTCCAACCAAATATTTATATCAACAGCTATACAAAAACATTTGGGGAACAAGTTAAATTTGCTAGTTTCTAATTCATTTTCTGTATTTGGTATTAGTGTAAATGTGCATTAACAGAATATTATTGTAAGCATGACAAGTGTCTGAAAGTCACATTTACAATATGTTTTCCCAAGAAGTTAACAGCAAAGCTTAGAAGGATGATGTACATAAAATCACAACACCTGCTGTACAGAGTTGCATCAATAGTAACAATTCAGAAGAAAAAGTTGTGAAACATTTCTATTCAAAGAAAAAGTATTCTAGGCAAAGAAGATTAATTGAGTGAAAAGACTGCTGGATACAGATAAGCAATCCAGTGGGAACATTCACTGTAAGTAACAAGTACATTTGAAGCAATTAATAAGGGAGATGGGGGATGGAGAAGACTAGTCTGTATAAACCCTATTCGAGGCTAAAGTAACATTCTGAAGAATACCTTTGAAAGCAATCCATGATCCTGGCTATTAATCCCACAAGGCCAGATTTCCCTGCCATTCAGAGCAGCTCTCTTGCTTTTCCCTTTAGGGCTTGGTGTAACATCAATGTCTGTAACCTGTTCTCGTGAAGCTGAATTCCCTAGTTTGTCCTCAATGCGGGGCCGACAACTCAAACTAAAAGATACCTCCTATATTGAATAGTTTAGTATGTTAGATTTTGAAAATGTGCTCCAACTTAGCATGCATTTTTAAGTTACAAACCTACCTACTTTATCTTGTCAAAAAATGAAAACTATTATCTAATAACATCTACTAAAGAATGAAGACATTTTTAGTCATTCTCAGAATATGCATAATAAAGTTCCATATAGGAATCAACATTATATGACCAGAAGTATGCACTCTGCATGTAAAATATTCAAGCTACATGTAGAGAGCTTAGATGCAAAATTAAGAGCCAAACAACTAAAAATTTTGCAAATATTAAGACAAATGCAAGTTTACATGGATACGTCTTAAAAACCATACCTGCCTTCTTCTGAATTTTTCAAATTTAATTTTTTTAAAGTTAAAAGTGCATCTTCCAAGTCTATCATTTTACTTCTTTACAGGGATAGAAAGAGTTCTCATAAAGCTAAAAATAATTACAAAAGCTTCTTAATGTTTTAATTGTTTTATTTCCAAGCAGGTAAATTCTCCTTATCCTTAGGACATTCACTCTCCTAACTGCCCAGAAAGAGTACCTGTTCTCTGGTACTTTTCCTCAGTGAAATAGAATGGAAGACACAAAACTTAAGTTATTAAAATGCTTTCGCATCTACTACAAGATATGCTTACCATGTTAAAAAACCCAAACCTTTTATAAATAGAAAGGAAGATTGGACTGTTTATCTCAGCACTAAATTCAGAACGCATTTTCTAAAGAGGTGCCCATCTTTCCAAGAAAATAGAGAAACTTCTGTTAGGTTAATACTTCCACCATAGCACTAGAAAGATGCTTGGACAATGACCCACTGATGATATAGTTCTAGCCCTCCCCTCATCCAACACCCAAAAATTTTCCCCACTAATAGAAACAAACCTAGAGATGAAAAATTGTATAGAAAGGTATTTCTTCCTACATCAAGTCAGTGAATTCTCTGCCAAAGTACACATTATTTCTTCATTATACTTTGAAGAAAGAATAAATATTTAAAAGATTCTTTATATTGTGTTGTGACAGAATTGTTGCTTTTTTTCTCATATTAAAAAAAATAAATTAACACATGCATGGACACCTCCTGATTGGACTGCTTAGGGATTTACTAATTTTTAACTGAACTTCAGACTATGACACTATCATAAGACCCATGAAAAAAACAAAATAAAGCCCTCATTTCTACCTTAATTACTAAAAGGCAGCTTACCGTGGTATCTGAAGCCTCAGACTGCACATCAATGTTTAGCGATGTGCTCTCACCTACAGAACCAGATCCCACAGCTGAATCTATAGTCCGAACATCATCCTCCTCATTTTCTCTAGCCTGAAACATTTCATTGGCACAAATCAAAAGCTATATAAGGGGGCAGTAAAAATTAATTATGGAAGGTACTACATACCAAAATCAACACCCTCAGTAGCACCAGCAAAACAGACAACAGTCAACTCCTAAAAAAAGCTTACAGTGCATAAACAAACAAATTATGTTCTCAAACTTACAAGCATCTTTTGCAAAAATTTCAGATAGGATTTCTCCTGCTCTTTAAGGTCATCTATAAGATGTGATAAACGCTCAACATTGGCCGATCTTTCATTTTTCTCTACAAGATCATCCCGCATGGAGCTGGCCTTAGCAATATAGTCGCGAATCTGAACTAGTCTGCTCACAATCTGCAAAGACACTGAAGTTACTGAATGCATTCAGCTACAACTGCAACGTATTCAATGCACAAGACATAGCGATAGCAGCAGCAGGGGAGCAATGAAAGGGGGACACGTTAGTGCTTTCACTCCTACTCTTCCACAAGTGGTTAAACATCAATAGCCTTTTTAAGGCTAGAATTAAGCATGCGGGAAGTTGCAAGGCTGAAGCACAGCGCTTCTGGTCAACACAGGCTACAACACAACGGAGCTCATCAACATAGGTAAAAGAGCCAACTGTGAGAGCACTTTCTGAACCATATAAAAGGGAACCAACCGCTAAAATGAAATTATTATTACTTCTGCTACCAACAAGCAGATTTCTAATAAGTTTGGTTTCACATTTTCTTCAAGTTTCAGAAGAGTAGGAAGTTAAGTATTTCCAATAAAGATTTATACTGTGAAGAAATTTAGAAAGCAGCAATGACGATTAAGAGTCATTATTTTGTAGACCTTATAGGCTGTGTAAATACCTGGCTACTATCCATCGCTTGTTCTCCCTTTCCATCTTCTTGAGCAGACGCTTGACAATTTTGCAAGAAATCCTTGCTTAGAGCAGCTCCAAACAATTCTTTACATTGTGCTGACACCCCACTTTCCTTTTTTTGGGAACCTGAGGCAGGGTCTTTGCTTTTGTTAGTGTTAATCTGCAGTGACAGGAAGTTGAATGGTTTTTTGTTTTCATTAAGTTGACGTTTGTTATTAGCAGCCGTTGCCCTGCCTTGAGAATCACTTCCAATGCTTCTCTATATACAAACAAAAGAAAGAACAAATGCT
The DNA here is from genome assembly GCA_032173965.1 of Sitta carolinensis. Taxonomy (NCBI): domain Eukaryota; kingdom Metazoa; phylum Chordata; class Aves; order Passeriformes; family Sittidae; genus Sitta; species Sitta carolinensis. The sequence continues at coordinate 30,851,678 of CM063285.1, forward strand.
TTAATTTTTCATCCAATATGTTCTCAACACTGCTTAGCTTCCCTGCTTGTATTACTATTTCGACAGTATTATTAGGTAGATTTTAAAGTTACCTAATCAGTCACCAACTGCCCAAAAGTTAGCTGAAGTCAGTGACAATGATTTTTTGCCATAAAGTTTTCAGAAAGCAAATCCAATCTCCCAGAACAATGAGAAACAAAAATGTTTCTGTTCCTCAGAATTTAGTTCTTCATTTTTACTGTGACGCAGACCTTTACTGTAGCAAAAGGCATTTTACTTCTCCAGGTACATTTGAGAGAAGAACAATAGTAAAAGAGCAACATATTCCTGTGCAGAATATAATATCTCAGAAGTTCAGCTTTTCTTTAAAACCTTGTGAATAGCAATGTGTTGCCCCAACATGCATTTGAGGAGGAAGCTATGCCCAGCCTTTAAACTGTAAGTCAATACAATGAATTACACTGAGAAAGAATCTCCACAACCAAAGAAGTTAGCAACAACCTTTGGTAAAGATGAACTAGCCTCTGTTCTGAAATTGTTAACAAAAATTTATGTCTTGTCCCAAACAAATTAATCCATCACCTGTTTCCTTAGTTTTGGACAAGGCAAGGATGGATGTGCTGTATTTCCAAAAAAGTAGTTATGGCTCAAGAACTTGCGCCATAAAAATCCTCTACTCTACTGTGGAGCAGTTCTTAATGATAGTCCTGTTTAATCCACAAGGGTAACAATATTCAGGATCACAAACTGGCAGTTCAAGAACAAACCTTCAAAATAAGGTAACAGCTATTTTCAAGCAGCACACAAGTATGATGAGTAAGAAATACTGCTCTGAGGATACAGCAATTTATTAATCCCTGAGAGTAAGACATACAGCATACAAACAGAGGAAAGCCAAACTTTCCCTTATTTTCTGAAGTTCAAAACCAGAATTTTTATTTGTTTGTCATGGTGCTTATAAGGGTTTTTTTTTTTACCTTGATCACTTATGAAAGGATTCTTTACTCATCTGTCACTTTCTTAAGGGATAACTGAATAGTTTTGGAGTCCCACTTCTAGTGGGAGCTAGTATTCACACAAACCTGATCCAGATCACTGAAGTTTAGTCTTTGTTTAAGCCTTTCTAGTTCAGCCTGCTCTGGAACAGACATCTGAGTCATGTATCGAGCATGAGGAAAGCTATGAGAAGTTCTGGTCTTCCGTCGTTCCATTCCAGGTGAAGATTCTGGAGATATGTCATTAGTAAGTCTTGTTTCACCTTCCCCACTAAGCTTTTTCTTGTTTTTTTCTGAAGATCTGTTTGCTTTTTTCTGCTGACCTCCCCAGTCCTTAAGGGGAAGGAGAGAGAACAAAAAATCGTATTTGTTATCCACACAGACAAAAACCAAATGTTTGCATTCTGTGAGTTTACTTCCATTCTAAAAGTAAAAACAGCAAGCCACTTTGAAATATGCACTAAATCTTCCAGAGCAAACATCACTTTACACTTTATTTTACAAAATAAAATTTTCTCCACTGAATAATTAAAAATAGCTTGTCAGGAAATTTTAAATATATTTCATACTAAATGAACTAAATTAATTTCAAATGAAGGTCAAGTTGTGTTCTCCTTCTTTGCTGGGGACTCTTTTACTTTCAGGAGTTCAGAACTTTTTAAATTATAGCTTTTATTTTCATGTCACCTACAACACTTTTGTGTCTAGCTACTTTATTTACCTAAAACGTTTGCCATAATTACTTCTATAAGTGTCACAATCTCTGAATTATACCCATTTCTTGCTTACCCATTGTTCAAGTTTTCCAGGTAAAGCAGTACTGGATGCAAAGCCCTGGATGCATGATGAAGCTTAGGGGTTTGCATTGTTACCTGCCACTAACAAAATCTAGCTGGTAATTCTAATGCACAGCATCAAATGGCAACAGGAAGAATAATTTTACCGTGTTGTTCAGCCGGTCGTCAAGGCTCTCATTGCTCCAGCTGGGCAAGTCCTGATCATTCATGCCTTCTTCAAAGGGACCACCTCCTGTTGCCATGACAAGCAATCAATAAAAGCAGTCTAGAAGAAGTTGAAAGAAATGTGCTGTATTAAAATCAGTTTACACAGAAAATTTTAAAGATTCGTGATCTGAGAAGATAACTACATACTCATTATAAGACGCAAACATGAAGCTGTTAAGGAAACTAAACTCCCCATTTACTAGCCTGTGTTATATGCTGACAACAGAGTACTGAGTGACAAATCAGAAAAAGTATTCTTTTATGAGAGTAAAATTATATCAGCCGGTTGCAAAAGGTGGAGAATACATAATTATATTTATTAAGTGCAGCTGGCACAATTCCACTGCAGAAAGCAACAAACTTTACCTATGAAGAACTGTAACAGATGCAGAAGAAAAGCAGTCTTGCAGAGATTTACTTTTTCCAGATCGTTTCCACCACTATGTTAGGACATAATCCTAAGCTTAACTGAAAAAAAAAAAAAAAAAAATACAAGTCAATAGGAACCACTTTCTCAACATTTTACTGCAACTATCTACAATTAATTTTTGCAGAGTGCATGTGAAGAAATCACCCAAAACTAAAGATTAGGAACTAATCTTTATTGATTAAACTAACTAAACTGAGAAGTTTGTTGGGTTTTTTTTAATAACAGTTCTAGAAAGGAAAACAAATTAATCTAGTTTAAAAGCTGTCCCAGTACACCTATCTTGCTTAAGTATAGGATTCAATCAAAATCACACAGTACAGCCCTCTCAGTAGGCACACTTGCACAAAGCAGCATTCCTGTGCAAACACAAGCTATTATTAATCATAAAGGAAATGGGATCTACCAGGCATGCTCCTTACACCATAACCACATCTCCACTCGGCAGTGTGCCAGCCCAGGCCACAGAAAGGCAGTTAGGAGTCATTCTGCTTCTGCATCTCACAACCATGATCGTAACACATGCAGAACAGGTGTAAGTGCCTGCTACTTTGGGAACTTTGCCCTACTGTCCCTGCACAAGGACTCACACTCCCTTCTTCATCCCAAGAGTAGTGTCCATTAGGCCATACAACCAGACGGTACCCCCTGTGAACTAGATAACCAACAAATAATACCAGAATTAAAAAAAAAAAAAACAAAACCCACCCAGACACATTTAGAACTGGATAAACTTCATGATGTGCCTAATTTTATGAGTATACAAAAAATGTATGTTCCGTCTATGCAACTTTCAGGTAATCTGATTCAGTTAGAAAATTAGAACACAATGCCCTTTCACATTTTGTTTATTTTTGTGCAGAAACACAAGCATCCTATAAAAAGTTCACAGGGAAGCTCATGCTAAAATTTACAAGAGTCCAAAGCAAATGCATAGTGATCAGTTTAAAAACAGACATGATTCTAAAGAACTTTCTTCAGTTAAACTGTCTAGCTTTATAGATGTGCAAGACCAAACATTTCAACAGACACTGTATCCTGACCTATGTCAATGAGCATAATGAGGAAGATTAGAGGCCATCTGGGTTTACAGTCCAATTCTGTAAGCTGTTTCCTCATCATCACGTTATATAATTCTGCTAAAACCATAGCAAAGTAGTTTTTCCCTACCTTCCACTGTTAAGTGGCAGTATTCATCTTCACATAATACAAGAAGTAACTACTCACATTTGCTCCTTTTAAACTTTTACAAAACCTGTTCTCAACTATCTTTGCTGTAGGAAACTCTCATTACCTCTGAAGTAAATTCACTGCCCCGATGGAATATTATGAATAACAGGAGTCTCAAACAAGGACACTGGGCATACATCAACCTGCCCTGATAAATATGGCTCAAAAGTAACAGTATCTTCATTATTTCCAGCAAGCGGATTTTAAAGTGTTCTAACAGAACTGTGCCCTTTCCAAAAAGAAAGCTCCTAAACATTCCTACTATAGTCACTGATACCTCCAAATGAACTATAAAGAAGCAAGTTTTAAGATCAGACAGCTCTGATGGTATTTTACCACTTTAACTCAGTTGAAAAACTCAGAGATACAGCTAGTTTTTTTCTTCTTTCACATGAAGCTCTGCTTTCCACCTCCACATACACATTTCATCAATATGCATTTTGTTTTGTTTTCATTTAACAGTTATTTCTACAAAAAAATCCTCTTCTAAAAGCTTTGCTATCTTCCCATTATCTGCCTGTTTATTTATCTACAGCAACCCACTGCCAATTTCAGGTTCTTGTAAATCATAGGATCTGTATAAAAGCTTTTGAGCATGTGCCTACTGCCTTACAACATTTAACAGCGATTAGAGGAAAAAAAAGAAAACTTTCAAGTATACTTTCTACAGAAATAATAACTTCAGATAATATGTAGGATTATAGGAGAAACATGTAAGATTAGAGATATTCTGACCATGTAACAGCAATATGCAGATTGCACAGAAGAAATCAAGAAATCAATTACTGAACAAGCAAGCAAACAAAGGTATGTGCTTCAAAGGGCTTTTTTTTTCTACAGTAAAGATGCTCTTCAGAATTTTTTTCCTATAGCACTCATGTGAATGTAAGAGCTCTCTAGAGCATCTAATAACGGAAAGAGAAAACTTTAAACAATTAAGAAAAAATATAAACGGACAACAGAAAGTTGCAAAAAGCCATCATATTACCATCAAGGCTGAAAATGGGGCCAAACATTTCAAGACGTGCACGCTTCACTGGGCATTAACCCCTTAAAAGCAAACCATACAGTATCATCACACAGGAGCAGTCAAGAGAGCAAATCCTCTTCTGCCACACCGGACAGCATTCACACGAGCCGCACACTCACGCACCCTGACTAGGTGCGGTGTGCCCGGCACTTCCAGCGCCGGGGCCTTCCCAGCGCCCACAGGCTCGGCCGTCCCGACCTACTCCTATGTCACGGCGGGCGCCGAGCCCAGGCCCGGAGGGTCTCGGCGCCGCCAACGGGGCCGGCGTAGCGAGCGATGGCCCGGCCTGAGGCGGGCGAAGCGCTCCCGGCCCGGGGGCCGCGGTTGGAGATCCCGCTCCTTCCTGGCGCCAAACCCCGGGCGCCCCGGGGTGCGTGGGTAGGCGCGCTCTGCTCAAGGCGCCTCTACTGCCGCGACCGCGGCGGCGTCTCCTTGGAGAGCGGATAACGCGCCCTCCCTGTGCGAGGGGCGCGGCCCGCACAGCCCGCCGCCACCGCACGGTTTCCCCGCCGCCCCGCGCCTGCCTCCAAACCCCCTGCCTGCTCCTCGCCCCCACCTCGCGGGCCGCCGCCCTGCCCCCGCACCAGCACGACCCCGCCGCCGCCAGGGAGAAGGGCCGGGGAAGGGGCAGCGCGACGCGCGAGGGGCGGGAGAAGGTGGCTCACCCCGCTCCGGAGGGGAGGTCACCCGGTCTGGCTCCTCCTCCACCGCCGGCCGCCACTTGCGGGGCCCGGGCTGCCCGGACGAACGTTTCGCCTTCGGGCAGCGGAGGAGCGGCGCGGCCTCGCTTGGCCCGACGCGGCGGGACGGGGCTGGCGGAGGCGCTCACGGCGATCCTTCCTCAGCCGCAGCCGCCATCTTGGCCGCCACTCCGCCGGGGGTGCGGGGGGCGGGCCCTGGCGGAAGGATACAGGCACAGACAGACAGACAGACACTCACAGTTCCCCGGAAACCTCCGCCCGCCCAGGCCCTTCCGCAAGGCGCGCGCCCCGCCAGCTCCGAACCGAGGATCCCTCGCGCGACCGCCGGAGCCGTTGGGAGAAGAGCGGTGGGCGAAGGAACTCCAGTTCCCAGTGTGCATTGTGCAGGGGGCGCGGCGCCTGATTGGAAGACGAGTAAAATCACGTCGAAATCCTAAGAGTGGACAACGATCAGCTCTTGCTCTCGTTTGGAGCAGTATCGACTACTCTGTTCCTGTCAGCCTTCAGCATGTTTGCTCCTTGATTTGTGGCATGGAGTTTATGCATCTAGGTTCCTTATACTTTCCTTTGGGGGAAAAAAATATAAATAGAGGGCCCGGCGTTTAAAAAGCAATAGTTGTGCGTAAAAGCCAGCATGCCGTGCTTGGTATTTAACCGAAGTTGTTATTAGAATATGCTGAGTAGGAAGCGAGCCCTGCACAGGACACCCCAGGAGTCACACCGACCATATTCCTGAGAATGCCGTCCAAACACTTCTGGAACTCTGACAGGTTTGGTGCTGTGGCCACTTCTCTGGGGAGCTGTTCCAGTGCCACATAACTCTCTGGGTGAGACACTTTCCTAATATCCAACCTAAGCCTTACCTGATGTAACTTCAGGCCATACCCTCGGGTCCAGTCGCTGATCACAATAGGGAAGAGATCAGTGCCTGCCCCTACTCTTCCCCTCACGAGGAAGCTGTTAGTCCTTCAGGGGACTGGACTTGGATAACACACTCAGTATTTCTATTTCAGTGAAGTTGGTATCGTTTATATGACTTTCATTTGGGGGGGGGATGGTCCCATGTTAAACTGGAGCAACCCAGCATTTTTCAGCATTTCCATTACACTGAGTTTCTAAAGCAAAAGTATTTAGCATTCACATAGGCCTTATAATCGATCCTGCTAGAGAAATGTTGTATTGGTTCAACATAGAAATGTAGTTAGTCCCCATGTCTCCCATTAGGACATATACTAATGTATTTTGCTAAAGAAAAAGGGATACGTGATTCCTTTTCAATGACACAATGATACAATCTATCTGTAATCTAGAAAAGGAACTAAATAATTGGAAAAGTGTCAAAATAAAGGTATTTCGATAAAAGTAATTTTGTTATCTCTAGCACATTCCCCCATGTCAAAGAAACAGTTCTGGACAAAACTGAGTGAGTGAAAGAGGTGAGTATAAGACTGCTCATTAGAGCAGAATCTTTTTCACATTCCTACCACAAGCTACTTGACTGTATAGCCACAAATGAAATCACTTTGAAAACAATCTACAACAGTTTGATGTGTGATGAATCTATCAATCTCTACTGCAATTCTGCAGCTAATAAAGAAATTTGTTTATCAGCTTTTTTATTATACTTATAAATAATGTCCTATTTTTCTGAACTCAGGTGTCATGTCTGGATATTCATCACAATATTGGCAGTGTTGCTGTTCACAAGATGCTTTCTATTGTTGCAGTGACAAATCTCCCACAGCATGGCAGGGGAGGCAGAACTTGAGAGAAAAAACTGACCTTCATACAATGACTGTAATTTTTTTTCCTGTGCCTTATTCTTAAAATACAGCTCCCTCATTCCTATTGTTTCCTGCAGGAAAAACAAAACAAAACAAAACAAACCCCAAAAACTAAAAAACAAACAAACAAAAAAACCAACAAAAACAAAAAAAACAAACAAAAAACTTACATAAAAATGTAATACTTTGTTAAGGAAGAAAAAAAAATCAAATCGACTGTAGTATTTTTCAGTAACAATGGAGTATTTAATATAGTCCCTTATATGTCATAACTGCATGTTTTCATTAGCACATTATGAGCTTATAGAATCATTACTCTGATTCCTGCTTGACATTTGGAGGATGTTTTTTCTCTTCTTATTTTCTACCCCTATTCTAGATTTGGATGCAAACTTGTTCATGTAGGGATTTGGGGATTTTTTGTTTGTTTATTTTAGAAATAACTCCTCAGAGCAATTTTTCATTTGGGACGGAGGGTTTGAAAAGATACAACAGGCACGACGAAACTGTGGATTGCACTGCAAGAAGCATTATTTCCAGTAGGTGGTTCTCCACTACTGTTGTAAAATAGCATCTCAGGATTTGGGAATGGTTATGAGGCAAAGCTCGCACAGTTTAAAGAATGTCTTGTTAATGAAATAAAAGAAAATTTTCTTTTTTGGGGGGAAGGAAGTCCTATATCAATGCTAATGAATTTCTAGACAGACAGCAGCTAAACCCTCCTACAAAGATCTCTCTTGTAAGTACTTCCCTCAGCAGACATGCTAATGAGTGCATCCTCACAGAAACTGAATGTGTTGTCTTTGAGACAGCCTAATTTAATTAGGATTGAAAGCCATGTTAGAGTTATAATTATATTTTCATTACACAACTGATGCCTGTACCTTGTTAATTTTGCTTTATCATTCCAAAGTGAAAGAAAGCAAACAAAATACGGTCATGTAAGGACTGGAGACAAGAAGAAGTGAAAGATTAATGTTTTACTGATAGAGAGGAGATGTGAGAAGCATCTTTTAAGACTCAATGAGTTTCAAGTTGATTTATATAGGAAGATGAAGAGTCCACTTATCCCTATGAGGTCTGATAAGAAGTTAAGCAGGTGTAAGGGGAGAGGCATAGGTATTTAAGACCACAAAGCTAAGCTTTAGGCTGGTCACCTAATACTGAAGAAACTAGGACAAAAAAGAAACCATTTTTGGTGATCTTCTCAAGCAAAACAGTCATCAGAAACAATAAAGGAAAGAGAAATAATTGGAAGATAGGTATTAGTTAACTTAGTCAGATCCCAGGAAAAATCTCAGATGAAGAATGGATGGGATCCCCCTTGTAAACCTTTTCCACATCCCTAAGGGTGCAGATAGTAGTCCTCTTGGTGCTGCTATTATCTCACCAATCTGTAACATTTGCTGTTATGTGTACTCTAGGTATTACATTCTAGTAAAATATTAGTGACTGGAGTCAGACCAAGTGCTAAAGTGATGGATGGACCCACAAGACATTACCAGTTTTCTTTTATTAAACACACTTATTTCACACACAACCAGAGCACATTGGGATCACCAATGCTGCCCTGCCTAGAAGGCCTAAGACCACATTTTTCTCGTTATCCTCTTTGAAGTCAGACTCCATTAAAACCTATTTTTAAAACTATTTTAAAAGAGTTCTATATAGCACAGAAGTTGGAAAGGTTATGAGTATTATTTCACCCTTTAGAAATTAAATAAAGTTTCACAAGCAACATACAAATATGGGGTTTAATCTGGATGTCCCACTATGATGTTTAATTCAACATTATATTTGATACATTTTACTCTTCATTACATAGTATAATTTTTTCCCCTATTTGTAGTCTCTTAGCATCTTCACTTTCTTCCTTGGCCAACAAAGATAATCCAAGAAGAAACGAAATATTTCAGTTGTTCTGAAATGAGAGATTTGACTTAACCAGGTGTATCTGCAGATTCTTCAGAAAAGTGAGTAGGAACAACCTTTAATTCACAGTATCTTGACTGGTTGTTTTATATGACAATATTGTCTAGCCGCTTCGACATTACCTAGATTTCTGGAGTCAAAACATAAATATGTGCAACATTGGACAAATAAGGAAATTAAAAAGTGAGCAGGAAAAAAAGAAAATTATTATATAGTTTAAAAATACCACAGAAATTTTTATTTTTGAACTGATTCAAAGAGCAAGGATATGAAAGAAATGTGACCCCATCATACATAGAGAAATGATCAGAACCAAGAGTTCTCATTTGCAAATTAGAACTCTAAGAGTAAAAGGTCATAGATTCTTCCTATGTTTTTGCTTTGTAGCTGGCAATCTACAATGTATCTGATATCAATCAATCCTGTATATTCGTAACTAAGTACTTTCTCTACACTGTATAGCTTCAGTTATGTTGAAGAATTACCATCATTAAAATAGTTAGCATATAAAAGCTACAGTGAATTTTTCAAAGCCACCTAAATTTTTTTCATATGTGTTTATATTTCTTTAAATGGGAAGAAATCTGCTGAAGTCGTGGGTCATTTTACAGGCACTAAGCAGTTTAATAGTGAATATCCAATCCACAAAAAAAAAAAAAAAAAAAAAAAAAAAAAAAAAATCCAAATAATTATGTGGCCTTTTGTTCGTAATCAAATGTGCTGACTTCTAATAAAAAAAGTTTTTTAAGGAGTTCCACTGTAGCTACACAGAGTTGATTAATTTTATGATGTTCTGCATTTTATCCTCTAGCAGTAATATTTTTGAAATAGGTACTTGTTTTTGTAATACCTGTTTTTCAAGTATAGAAGTAGCCAAATATGATGGCCTTGCATGTCCAATGGCTGTATACACACATACCTATATATATGCAAGGATTTAAATTAGACTAATTTTGAAAGGTTTTAAATAACTTTTTTAATCTAAATCTTTCTGTCACATTTCTAATTAAAATATGTTCCTGATTCCTTTATTTTTCTGGTGGTAGAGATTAAGTTCTATGTGGTTCCAATTACACTGTAGATTAGGGCTGATACAGATGGAAAACGGCACTAAATTGATTGATACCAAGGAAGAGGGATTAGTTGGTGCACCTCTCCAAAGACATTCCATACTTTTCAAAAAGTAGAACATAGGAGAAGGATGTCTTTGAAGAGGGCCAAAGGAAAACTCAGGCCAGCAGGAAGCTTCCTGTGTAAAGAAGGCAGGAGAAGGCAGGATATGTAATCTGTTCTTCTAAATAAGGCAGAAGATTATGGGCCATGTTCTTTTCTTGGCACTCACACTGAGATCTTGAGCAGGTCACTTTGCCAGATACATTTCCTCACAGCATAGTTTAATTTGTATTTTTATTATTTTGAGGGTGATGAATAGAAGACAAACACCAGCAATGGAATTTACTGTGATAAGTTGTTTTTTTTTAGAATTACTCTGGGCCTTCTCTGAGTCCACTGTGTTTCTATATTCTGCAAAGATGTGTACAGACCTAGATGTTTGTTAGGTCTTCAAATCTGTGGCATGTTCCATCTATGCTAGTTACACTGTCTTTGCTACTGCCTATTGAAAAAAGATGGGAGGGACTGCTTATTTTATATTTCTAATAAGAACTGGGGATTTTTCCCCATATTTGGTGTGTGATAAAATAATGTCTAAATATGTTGAATTTACTGGTCTTATTATCCATGATAATGATATGTTGCTAATTTCTGTATTATTTATTTGAAATTACAGATTATGAACTTAATAAATTATGCACCTATTTCTTAGAACACTGCACAAAAATGAGCTTAACTATTTAAAAACTGGGATTTATTTTTATATATTTTATCTGTATATCAAAAAATAAGGTGCTTTCATTCTGTTTCTTCAGAATAGGTAAGAACTTTTTTTTCTGCTTATCTCTTGGTCTCATTAGAGAATTGCATTTATTGATGTAACATATCAAACTGATCATGTGATTATGTAACTTGTAGAGATCATATACTTTAGAGAACACATACACAGGGTGCAGTAATAGGCCCTGGCTGGTCAGTATGTGCAATATATTTGGTGAATTTACAAATATGGCAAAATCTTCATAGGTTTATAGATGGATTGCTGTATTTTTGGTGCAACCTATTTCTACCACTGCTTTCATTAGGATTGTGGCAAGCATTTTGAAGACAGCAAACTAAAAAATTAAGACCTTAAAAATATTATGAAGCTTCTTATTTGTCCAAAAGTAAGCAAAATAGTGAGTTGTAGTACTCTGACTCAACTGATGTCGAAAAAGTGAAATATTACTAATAATCAAAACAATGAAAGAAGCAGAAGCTGAAATACAGGAAGAAGGCAACAATGTCCCAGACCAAGACAAAAAAAATCAGTATCAACAAATAGTAGCAACTAAATGGAGAATCGGAATAGTAGATAATGATCCTGCTTTCTTCTGTTGATTCTTGGTGCGTTTGGTACAACAGAACTTCTTCATGTACTTAATATACTTCCCCATGAATAAATGGAATTACCTCGAGGAGGTCAGTCATCAACATCTCATGAACTTTAGGGATTTGTACTGCCAAGAGCATGTCATTTTAAATTTGATCTTGTTTTGTAGCTATTTTAATAATCTGGAACAAGATTATTGTATATAAATGAGACAGTAAACAAAAGAAAGTTGCCTTCACTTGACTAAGTAGGACTCAGGTTAAGTGATATAGATTGCTCCAAAGAAATACTGAAATTCCAAATTGCTTTAGTAAGAAGAAATCCACAGAATCTATTCATGCAGAAGTAAATATGATAGGCTCTGGGTTTTGTTAGGAGTCTCCAAAGAAACATAAACTATTAACAGCTACTAACTATATTTAACTTTTAAAAGCTTAGTGGATAAAATTTTTTACAGCAGTCCAAATTGTTGATTAAATCCAGTGTAGCTTTTTATAATTTTATCTTGGATATGTGGATCACCTCTTATGTAAATATAGTTGAAGTGAACTGTTGAACAATCTTAAGTAACTTAGGCAGATAGCATTGTATTCACTTTCATCAGTAGCCTGCTGTTGGAAGACATTTAACATCCGTCAGCTGTGCAAACCTCCCCAGTATTATGTGTGAGAATCTCATACACAATGCTTTTATTTGTAGAAGACACTCAGAAAGGGAAGATATAATAGTATCTGGTAAACTGGCACATCATAAATTATGATAACTACTTAACTGGATTTCCTTGCAAAAACAACATGCAGTTCTTAAGTCAGTCTATATAAAAATATACACTTTTGGAAAGAAGACTGCCCTTAAAAACACTAACATGCAGAGTTTTTTAGTCATAAAGCTGAGTTTGGCTTATCTTTTATTAATAGCTTTGGTCTGTTTCGGAAACAAAATATTGGTATGGGAGTACCACATAATTACTATTTCATATTAAAAAAAAAAAACAACAAATTTAAGTTTACTCAGACGTCCTGATTTTGAAACAGCTGGTCAGTTTATTCGTTTGTTTACCTGCTTTTACTCCTCAGAAATCTCCTTTCCCCACACAGGAGCCTGAAATGTTTCAAGCCAGCTGTGTCCTCCAGTCTCTCACAAACATTTGCCAGTTTTAACTATTGAAGTATTCAACATGTCTAAAAAGACATTTCTCTCTTCCTTTTGTGCCTATGTGAAGTCCATTTGTATATTCTTTGAAAGTCTTGTATTTAGTATGTTTAATTTTACAAAACCATTCTGATGATGGGTAGCATAAAGACTTCTTGAATAACACAAATCTCTGACTTGACACTGTATATAATTCTTGTTTAACTGAACCATAGTTATGTATTTTAAAGCCCTCAAGTGATGGGCAATCTACTTAAAACCCTCAATAAATTTTTTATTTTATTTTCTTCTTTTAATTTAATTTATTTATTGTTAAAAAATCCAACTGTAAAATGCCATGCCTTTTTTCCACTTTCTAAATGCAAAGCCCACCCACTGAGTAACTATTGGTTAGGAGTCACTCTATGAACAGGTATGTCCCTCCTTGAAACAGTCATTAGTTATAGTAAGGTTCTCAATAAAAATTATTTGCTGAATGATTTTGAATTTTTGATTGATTCTTATTGTAGGTTACTCAGGAGTAATTTACTGTAATTAATAAAGATTTGAAATTCAGAATATGAATTTAATTAGTGGATGTAATGTAATGTAATAATGCCAGGCAACCAGATTCCAAATAATGCACCAGAAATTATTCTGAGGAAGTTCACAACAAGTATTAGTCTTCAAATAGGTGGTATGTGAAGGGACAAGCCCCTGAGATTGGCTCAGCTGGTCTGAGTGTGGGTGCTAATAATGCCATGGTTGCAGTTGATCCCTCTATGGGCCACTCATTTAAGAGCTGGACTCCATGATCCTTGTGGGTCCCTTCCAACTCAGAACATTCTGTAATTCTGAAAAAAAATGGAGAGAGACCACTTGCAAGGGCATGTAGTGACAGGACGAGGAGTAAGGACTTTAAACTGAGAGAGAGTAGGTTTAGATTAGATATTAAAAAGAAATTGTTTACTGTGAGGGTGGTGGAACAGAGAAATTGTAGATGCCACATCCCTGGGAGTGTTTGAGGCCAGGCTGGACATAGCTTTGAGCAACCTGGTCTAGTAGAGGGTGTCCCTGCCCACAGCAGGGCATTTGGAGCTAGGTGGTAACCTTTAAGGTCTCCTCCAACTCAGGAATTTTATGATTTTTGTATTTATATTGTGGAATGTAAAGCTCATTTTATTGCTATTGTTCAGTATTTCCTTAAGACTTCTTTTCTTCCAGCATTCCTTTAAGCATACCATTTATTGAACTCATTGGGAAGAGCCAGCATAGAAGAAGGCCAAACACTCAAAACAGATTATATTTTAAAACATTCTTTGATGTACCTGGCTCTAAAAAGCTTGTCTAGAAAATGATTTTGTCTGATGAAGTCACTGAGATGCTGTGATTCTCAGTGCCTTGACTAAAAAACACATCAGACAAGATTTTTTGGTACTTTTTTCTTGTTCCCTTCAGCTTTATCTGTACTATGTTTGTTACTTTGGGTTAGGTTTTATTTAGCATATTTCTTTTTTTGTTACATCTCTGACATGTAACTTCTAGTCTGAGTGATTATTGGCCTTTTTCTTAAATCCATTGAATCTGTTAACGCTCTCTATGTACCTCTGAAGCCTAAGAGATTTAGGCTGTGACTATGGAAAGAACTGGAGTATAAAGCTGAGTATGATACAGAGAGCAATTTCCTGAATCACAACAGTGAAAGGGAATAGATGATCCTTTGTTTTTTTTGGTTTATTTTTGTTTCAGAAGTGTTGTGTTAGGCACAGAATTACCGTCATCGCCTTCGTATGTTGCAATTTAGTCTTGATAACTGCAACTCCTCAGCAGCATTCCAGCTCGGTGACTCATAGCAGATGTAAGCCTCAACTCTGCAGAATTTAATAGCAAAAACAATCGCAGCTTGGGAAGGGGTCTGGAATTTTTTGCATCAGCTTAGGAAGATTTAACAACTTTGAGTTCTGTCCAGAAGTTAAAGGTAAACATTTAAGGTACCTATGAGGGAAGAAGTTTGGCTGATTTCTATAGTTACGGTTTAAAAGTAATTTTTTTGAAGGCCATATAACTGATGCCGTGTCGATAATGATGTATGAATGTTTTACCAAGATCTAGCTGTTTCCCTGCATTTCTAGGTTGCTAATAAATCCAGTATTTGAATCTGCAGTTTCTAAATTCGTATTGCTATATGGCTATATGAACAAGGCTGCTTTTAGAACCTGAAAGTAAATGAATCATGAATTGTTTTTCAGATGAGGAAAACAGGGCACCAAAAACAAAGCAAAATCTGTGCATGAGGTTAATAATTTGAATTTTAAGAAATCAAACAAAAAACTTTCCAGTCTATCCTTTTCTATCCTTTTGGCAGATTGTCTCTTACTATTATTGTATTTATTAGCAATGCAAGTCTTATTGACACTGTGCCAACAGACACAGGCATCTGTATTCTATCTAGTTTTCTGTTGCATAAATTCAAAAATATTATATATTTTGAACACTGTAATGGTTCAAAATTTTCATAGCATAGAACTTCTTTAATGTCATCAAATCTATTTAGTAATTTGCTATTTAAAGACTTGGAAAAAACATCAAATTCAGGGGAATACAGGATAGGTTGTCTGTGTATCGTTTAAAGAAAGCCTATGCACGGAGAAGAAAAAAGATGTCTTTCTAGAATTTTGATTCCATAGTTTTGGAGAAAAATTTCTGCGTAACTGTAAAATGCGTACTTCAGGTGTAATCTTGGAATAGTAACTGAGTAACCTCTGGGATAAAATTTCAAGGTTTCACGAGAATTGCATTTTAAATTTATTTTTTTTAACACCAAAGGTGATTTTTTTTTCCCAGCTAACTATTAAGGGCTTTTGTTTCAACTTGAAAATATAACACCAAGTTTTTCTCACTCTAGCATGATGTGTGATAATTAATCCACATATCTACTGTCTGAGATTAAGATTTTCCTGGAAAGGGATGTCCCCTGTACAAATTTGTGGGTTTTTTCTTTTTGCTAAATCAAGACAGATGTTCTAAAGAAAGACTTGGAAGTCTCTCAACTCTTATTAGACTCTTCAGGTTCCTCTGAGACAAATTAAAATTTGTCATTTTTTGCAGTTTTTTTTTGAGTGAAGGATTTTATTCAATTGTGTATTGTCAGAAAATAGCTATATAACAAGGGTTAATATTTAAAAGACTGAAGAAATTAGTTTAAGAAACTGACTTTCAAAGGAATCTTCCTAAAGCAAGATGCTAAGCTTTCCTTGAACAGAAATTTAGGTTTCCATATTACTGAAGACCATGGATGTGCACCTTCAGAGAACAGTTACTAACACAACCTCTACTGAAACTTTTTTTCAGAAATGTGGTAACTAAGTAAAATGTTGCCTGCATTAATTCCATGTCTGAACCTGATGATACAGGTAGTGTGTCAAAGTGCTTTGAACATGTAAGGGGCTTGACCCTATTTACGGCTTTTCTTGTCACTGTAAAGTTGCCCACTCAGTGACTCTCGTGAATCTCACTGCAACTGTGAGATAGACAAACTACAGGAGTTTATGACTGCTAAGAAACTGGCTTAAAGGTGCAAGGTCCAGGACAAGCACTGCTGATTGTCCTCTGCCTCATCTGGGTCTACCTGCTGGGCAGTGACAGAAGCAGAAAAATGCTTTTAAGTCACCCATTTCCTTTCAGAGTGTGTTTTCAGGTCTCTTCCTAGTCTTTTTGACATCCTCCCTTTCTTTGGAGGACAGCAGCAAAAAGATTTTGGTATCCCCTACCCTACTAGAGGTCCCTCTGTGGGTTTTTTTACCCTGTGTCCACTCTGTTTCAGTATTCCCTGTTTCTGACTGGTAGATCTGCCAAATGGAGCTCTCAAATTCCCCCTCTTTATAAGCCTCTTGCCTTATTGTGACTTTATATTGTGAGTGGCTACAGGATCAATACTCTCTCTTGAGCTTACTGTCCAGCTTGCTTTCTTAAAAATGAAACTCCAGGATTAAAACATCTTCACCAATTTATTTAAATTGTCAAATTTATAAATTTATGAGACTATTATATTTTGATATGTCTTTTGATCATGTTTTAGTTCAGCACTAAGGCTGACATGCTAAGTTGTTCCCCAAGTGCAGCCTTTATGAAGTTTCTCACAGAGGAACATTACATAGGAAGAGGCATCCTTAAATAGAAAGATGACTTCATCTACAGATGACAAACTAAACCAACTGCATGCACTCTACACTCCTCAGCTATTCATTTTTTTTGTGCAGCTTGCTCATAGCAGCCCATACATGCTGTAAGGAACTTACCTGCATTTATTGTGCCTCATAGTGTTCTGTTTTTTTTTTTCCCTTAACTAGCATAAATTTCTCTGACCAGTACGCAAGATTTACTTGATAGTCTTTTTTTTTTTTTTTTTTTTTAAATAAGAATACTGTGGTTGTAAAGTTGTGCAATCCACTTAAGAATGTTTTTTTTTTTTTTAAGACTGATTGTGGTATTCAGGCATTCACAGTCAGTGAAATCATGATAGAACAGTTCAAATACTAAGACTAATGTGAGGGAGGATACTGTGGTTTCATAACTAAAATAACAGGGATGAAGTTGAGTATATGAAATATGAATCTTCCAATGAAGAAAATAGAGTCCCTTCTCTCTTACAAAACATATTTAAAGTATTCAAGGAGTCAGGACAGTTAGCAGAGGCAGATCATTTGCAGGCTGTCCAGAAAGCTAATGTACCCTTTGGTCACTCCTGTCACAGACTGTGTTATCCCAACAGATGGCAACAGCTACTTTCAAAACAGAAGTGACTGTAATAACTATAATTACTAATGTTGTAAGGTGAAAGTGCATGTTTTATCATGGCAGAAACCTCTGACATTTAAATAACTTATTAATTGCCAGGCAATTCTTGCACATTCCTCACACACACAACACCACTACCAATTTTTTAAAGTCTGTAGTCCATAGTATTTACCTCTTTGAAGAAAATCAGAACTTGTTCTGAATTCTAGTTAAGTTTCTAATTCAAATGGTGTAGCATTTATTTGGTTAGCATGAAGAACAACAACTTACAATTTTAAATTCAGAAAGTTTATGGCATAGAATTAACTTAGCCTAAGAGTTTCAGTTCACATCTTCACTCAATAAACATTTTATAGGTAATCTTTAATTAATTCCTTTGGAATCTTCAGAGATAGATATCAACTTAGTATAGTGCTTTGCAGCTTAATGATAGATGTATATCCAAAACACTTAAAAAGATATCTGAGCTGCTGTAACATGGTCAGTGGGTATAGAGTACCCTCAACACTTTGTCAGTCCTGTGCAGGAAGTGGGATGAGCTTTATACAGATACATTTGGGCCTCAAAATGCTATGCTTTCAGATATGATGCTTTCAAAAAACCTCAGCAAGCCTCAGCAGATGCTTTCAGCAAACCTCAGAGGTAAAAAACACCAAACCAATGTTACTTAAATAACCATAACTTTAAAAAGCAGAGTAAGAATTTTACAGATAAGTGTTGAAATCTGATATTTGTCTAGGCTGTAATATCTGGTCTTGCATGAAGTTTCCAGAAATTGGTGAAAATACAGTTGGATGTGTCCAATTCTGCCTGAACTTAAAAGCATACTTCTCATAAGCACTTTGCTTATCTTTGTATTGTAAAAAGCACAGTCTGTCAAAGTTCCACTCATGTTTTATATTAATTCCTGTAGAAACATGAGTGGAAATTTTTTTAAAGTCGGTGTTTCAATAAATACATGCTGTTATTGAATCATTAATCTCTATTATAAGTCTTACACTTTATCTAACCACAAATGCTTTAACATGTCACCATCCCCGGAAGCATTCAAAAAATGTAGATGTGGTGCTTAGGGACATGCTTTAGTGGTGGACCTGTCAGTATTAATGGTTAATGGTTCAACCTGATGATCTTGGAGATCTTTTCTTTAATAACTCTATGGCAGGAAAAGCAGAGTAGACACATATTCTGGTTTAATTAGGTGTTAGCATATGCTAAATGAAAATATTCATAGTTATAAAAGAAAAAAAGATTCCTCAGTTAATAGGTTGCAGAAGTTTAAGTAATTAATTCAGAATAGTTCATGTATAATCTATGTAAATATTTTACTGATTGGAGGCCTTGGTTTCTCCTCTGTGAAAAGCACACATCTGTCTTACAAAGCAATTTTGAAGTTCTATCAGCTAATATTTGGAAGGCAGTGAGATACAGTGGTGATTTGTTTGGCCTATAAAATAATTTTCATCTGAAAAAAAAGGGGTTTAAAAAGCTGTGGGTCATACACTACAAAGTATCCATAGCTATGAGTTTAAAGATGCCATCCTTCTCACCATTAGACTAAAAGCTGGTAACTATTTTTGAGTTTTCCCCCAAATTTCTCTATGACAGTAAAATTATCTTGATCCTCTCCTGGTGCACAAAATTTGCACAAATCTTTAGATCAAGGACAACTAGCCCAATTCAGATTTTAATTACTTTTCTTTGACAGAGAGCTTTGTCACAAATTTAAAGGACCAACAAGTAATAAATATTACCCTGTTTTTCAGCTTGTTTAAAATGTTTTTGCTTTTGTCTTGAAAACAAAATGTGGGAGTTTGAATATTGAATAGCTGTCCTAAAATACATGGAGAGCTCTAATACAAAGTGGCCTAAAGGGATAAATTCTCATTTTACTGGATTTTTGGATTGTATTTTATCAGGCTATTTTAGGCACTTTTAATGAATCCTACCTGTACATTATATTTACAATTTGCAAGAAAATAAATTATAGGTTAATTAGACTCTTTTGAATAAGATTTAAGATGTCAAGTGTAAATTTTAGTTTTTTATGTTTATGTTGCCTTTGTTTCTCTACTTCACAGCTTCCAAAATGAAGATTTTGATAATGATTGGTTTTGTCCTTGCAGCTAGCTTGATGGATGTCATCGGCAGCTCTGTAAGTTCTAGTAATTAAATTTTTCTATAGTTTCTTCTAAATACTGCATACCTTATCCTCTGTAGTGCTCACAATGCACATCCTCTCCATAGTGCTCACAATCTCTACACACAATGGCAGAACCTTTGAGGGAAAAGATTAAAATTCATAAAAAAATGAAAGAACTAGAGAATACTTTCAATGGGGACACGTTTCTAATAAGGAAAGAGGAAACAAATGCATAAATTTACAATGGAAGATAAATCATTAGGCAATGGCACCAAAGAAAGAAATCCATTTAGTTTGTGACTGGATCTGATACAAAAGAGAAGATAATACATCTTTCCTAAAATAGATATTGTGTGGTGCATGGAGACACATTGGACAGAAGGCACACAAGATGGTTGTACTACCCTTCAGGGGTGATGCTAACTCGGAAAAACACCTGTAGTTTTGGGCAGCATACTTACAGAAAGGCGAAATGCAGGAACTCCTAAAGCAGTGGCTGCAGCAGTGGTATTTCTGGTCACTGACACCTGGTATGCAGAATGTTTCTGTCCTTTTCCACCTTGTCCACTTGCCATACAACTTTTTCTTAAACAAGATGCATAACTTCACATTCTTACTTGTTTCCATGTAACTACATTATAGTTCACAATCAGAAACAATGGTCAAAGCTTCATAACTTCATGCTCCCCAAACCCTCTCCTATGAAAACAAACAAACAAAAAAAAACCCTAGTAAAATCACACTTACTCCACAGTTTAAAATACCTCTAGCCTCACCAACTCTGCACTGCATGTCATGGCTGACCTTTCTAGTTTTATATTCAGGTCCTAAATACCAGAGTCCTAAGGGGATTGAATTCTTGATTCATAATTGCCTCGGTGGAAGTGGTTGCTAAATTTACAGTTATTGTTTGTGGCTTACATTGCCTTATAGAAAACTTTATTCAGAGGCAGAATGGGAAGCACCTGACTCTAATCACTTCTGCTCAGTGGAGAAAAATATTACTAATTTCTGCAGAGGCCTACTGAGAAAAGAGGTGTGACAGTTAAATACATTTACTTATTTTTTAATTATTATTTTTCATTTAGAATGTTATGGACTTTAGCTGACCTTCTGAGTAAAAACTGGGAGTATTCCAAACTTCATCTCAGTTTTCAACTTTTGATCTCATTCAAACATTAATCTCAATATAGAGATATTTTGGAGCTAATTTATATTCTACAAATATAGGAAATAGCACCGCAGGTAAAAAAACTATGTATTTTTATAGTTTTCATGAAGTATTCTGAGTCTAATTTATAGCAATAATTTTAATGGAAGGTCACTGGCTGCTAAATAATTCACACAATAATGAAAGTGAATGTACATTAATTGCAGCAGCTGGTTAAATGTGGGACTGTGTGCCCAAGAACAGAGCTGTCAGCAGTTGTTAGATAATTGCTTCTCAATGTGTAGTGCAGTCACTTCACTGAAACTGTGTTCAGTCTGGTTTCAGTCAGTGGGCACCACGGAGCGCTGGAGACAGCCACAGTAAAATCCACATTTTGTTGAGTATTTCAACATTGAAATGGTTTAACTTTGGTCCTTATCTAACAAATGGAATAGCATTATGTTATAGCCCCTGACTTAGAACCCTAATTTACATTTTGCTTCTTTGTTACTCCAGATGTGCACTGGTTTAACTCCAATGGTTTTTATAGGATTATTCTGTGAAAAAGAAGTGTAGCAACACATTGAAAAAACAGTCTGTTAAACTGAAGATCTAAAAGCCACATCGATCCAATTGAAGTTACAGTTACCTTGTGATTGTCCCATGGAAAAAACAGACATGGAATTCCAAATATGAGAACTGTGGTTTTGCTATTCAGCAGCAAAGTCTAATGGGATCTGTCTGGAGTTGACAGAGAGAGATATCAATAAGAAGGCTGAAGTCAGGGAGAGAAAAGAAAGTATCAAATAGCAGTACGTTTCATATGTAGGTTACTTTCAAAATTTTATTTCTGCTCAAGCATTTTTTTTTTTTATGCTGTAATTATTCAGTATGGCTAGTCATGTCTTGATTGTCACTTCTAATTTAATGTCACTTCATAAGCTTAAAACCTTTTAAATCAGGAAATTGCTATGTGTACTGTCAATATATCACTGTTCACCCCATCATGAGTGTATTGTCTTTAAAGCAGATGAGAATCAGCTCAGTTAGTTTTTTAATTTTTATGAATTAATTCATAATTTTTAAGTAAACAATAACAAAAGATGGATTTTAAATGCAAGTTTATGAATAATATTTAGAAACACAGCCTGGTGCAGACTTGTGTTTAATTCGGTTTAAAGGAAAGGATATTTTATTGTGGTATATGAAGTAGTGTCATACTGAATTTAGATACTAAGTTTTCTAAGGTAAGATAATATTTTTTCAGAAGTTCTATACTTGTACTGTATAATTTAATCACAACAGGAGAGTGGCTTTTAGCAGTATGAAAGGGGAACTGATAGAGGCATGTCTTTCACCTGAAAGAAACACACAGAGCTGCCTGTAGCAGCCTCTCCTCAAATGCACTGTCCCTTGCTCTTTCTGGAATGGAAGGTAGCCCTTTGTGGCTCAGACCTTGCCACATGTCAGAGAGGTTACCTGAAGTCTTGGCTATGAAATTGCAAGAGCCTGGCAATGTGGGCTGCCATTTCTATGTCTCTCCTATTGCATTTTGCCATGTTCTCACAACCCATGTACCAGGGTTCAGACTGATACACACTAACCTTCTCAGTAAAACTGGTAATTGTGGCAGGATGGCTTCTTTATCACTCTTATTATTCTTATGATTAGAATAAATATTTGGTCTGACTGGGAATATCGGATTTTTGGACAGCTTTTCTTTTATAGTTAGCATTAGCTCATCAGGCTGAGCCTGGAAATATTTTTTCGATACTTTTAAATTTATTCACTCTTTCTCAATCCACCTGTGTATCTCTCTCTCTAAAGCTCTGCAGTCCTCTGTAATTTTCTGTAGTCACACAGGAGTAGACTGACAATTTGCAGACATCTGTCAAGGAAGCATTTTCCAAATCTCCCAATGAATTCATTCCTGTTGAATAGAAAATTCAGCTTTTGTGAAGGGTTTGTATGGCGCTGCAGATACAATTGAGAAAACCACCCTGGAAAGGCTGCACAATAAACAGTGCATCTTTTCTTTGTAATATGCAACATGTCCCACATTAACCAGTGCATACAGTCAAATAAAATCCCTCTAAGCCTCTGTAGCACCTTTGCCTCAGTAGGTCCATATATTTTAACTATTTTCTTCTCTTGTTTCTTGCTAAAAGAAAAGGACAATATGCTAGGCGTCTCGTACAGCTATCAACAACTGGAAAAAGATTTTTCAAGCGAAGGTTGTTAAATAAGCCAGGACTTAGATCATTGGCTGCTGTGTCCCTCTGGAAAAGGTGTTTGGGAAATGTGCCTCTGGCCTTGTAGTGTCCCCTGTGGCCAGCATCGCCGTGGTGCCCCGGCAGCTCCTCAGCCAGCACAAGGCTCAGCGCTGGGTGCGCAGCACACCGGGCTGCCCAACATGGGCAGCCCAAGCACAGGCTGCTGAACCTCTCGAGCAGGTCACTGACAAACTGCCTGGCTATGCCACATATGTGTATATATATTTTTTTCCCATTCTTTTATTTCACCGTTTTATTTAGATTGCAGGTAAGTATGAATTAAAGCAAGTCTCTGATATGCTTCGGTAATACTTAAGGCAGAAGTCTGTCTTCAGGATTGTTCTGCACAGTCTTATGATCAGATTTTTCAGTGTAATTAAATATTGTAGACAAATGGAACAATTTGTTGGAAGTTTTCATGGACAATGGGTGAAGCCTGAGCTTGGTGCAAATGGAAGCATGCAGACACCACTGAGGTGTAACTCATTATGCACAGCAGTATGGTGTTGCAGATATTTCTATAGTTTGGTGTGATAGGGAAAAGTTCTTAGATATCAGTTCTTCCATGTGGATTGCAAATATTGCAGGTCTACATGTAAATAATGTCCCCTATGAATAAGGTAGCACCAATTTAGAACTACTGCAAATTTGATCTTACATGTCAGATTTCCAGAAGGTCACTCTTAGATTTTGCCTTTACAGTGCTAGTTGTGCTCTTCTACAAGCTACTAAACTCTGCTAATATAAAATTTCAGTGTAACTGATTCAAAACCCTCATCATGTTTCAAAAGGCTTTTCTCCCTCACACTGAAATCAAATTTATTAATATATATATATTAAACCATGCAGACTGTTTTAATTAAAGTTCTTCAGATAAGGTTCTGTTCACTTTGGCTATTTTACCATAGTCTTTAATCTAAAACCAATTATTTATTGCTCAACATGCATTCAGCATGTCAGAATTTGGAACAGCTATTCCAGCTCTTGAGGGTCAAGTGAGTGCTAGGTAACTGTATCAGAATTGCCACATCTCTCACCCACTCTGCATGGCAAAATTAAGTACACGGCATGACTTGACTTTAACTTTTGTTTTAACTTTTACTTTTCATGTATATTCACAGCTTCTTAGGACTATTTTAGTGTGCCAAAAATGAGCTTAAAACTTAACAATATTTATGTTGGCAATGTTAGGATTCATATCATAAGAAGTGTGTAATTTAAAATAATCCAAAAATGCACTGTGAAGTGGAAAACATATCCATGTGGATTGCATTTCTTTAAAACTCTTTAGAACCCTCACAATGTAAGTAGCAGGCTTCACTAGATAGAAAATCTCTGTATGTGAAGACGAGAGATAGGGCCTCCTTATGATAGGGCCTGTATTACAGTGTTTTTTCCCCAAAGTCCCTGATGCATTGCAGTTAGAGCTGGTAGCACTAAAGGGAAGAAGGTCTCTTTTCAAAGCATTCATAATATATATATTTTATGTATTGCACGCAGTAACATGAAATAACTTTAAACAACATAGCAACAGAGATGGAAATCAACATAGTGTCTGCGGGAAATTGTGACCAAAATGTTTTGTTTAAGTTAAATTTTATTTACGGTTTGGTTGGTTGGCTCTTTGTGTCACATGTAAAATACCACGAAAAAAATGTTGATTTTACAATAAGATATGTTTTCCTCTCTAGGATTTACAGAAATGTTTTCAAGAGCAGATACGACTTCAGGGCCAGGTGAGGCTTCTGGAACATCGTGTGAAACAGCAGCAGTTAAAAATTATACAGCTCTTAGAGAAGAAAGAGCTTCAGTACAGTGACAGAGAAGATGAAAACAGTGTCATTGACTTGGGAGGAAAAAGACAGTATTCAGGTTAGAAATGAAGCTATTCTTTTCATTTCCATTCATTGTGATGATACCCAGAAACTTTAGCACAATTGGGCCTATTGAGTTATTGTTTTAAAAACTCATTGTAGAATGTTTGTTTAAAGCACAGTGCTCAGACCTAGACCTTTTACCTAGACCTGCTGTGAAGGGAAAAATTGTTAGTGTCAGATTGTAGAAATCAAATCAGGATTTAAGAAGTTTACTGGTTTATTAATAGTGCATAATTAAAAAACAATCAGTGGACAATGAATGAAGCATACATATCAGCAATACAACAGATAAAAGCCAATAAGAGACATTTACAAAATGTTAATCAGGAGTTACAGATTTCTAAACACCATTTCTTGACTAATGTCACAACTTCTTACAATCTCAACAAGAACTGACAGGTTTAGTTCATATTCATACATTCAAATGGTTGCCTAGGTTACAAGCAACTGACTTTGTTCCAAGCTGTACAGTCCCTGAGACATCCATATTTACACACATAAGCCTGGCATAATGACATCTGCATCTCACTTTAATAACAATTTCACTGAGTTGGATTCAGCTCATGACATCACAGCTTTTAAAATACTGGTTTAAAATTGTTTTTCTAATTTCACCAGCATTCTGGTGGTGATCCACTCCTACAGTGGAAGGCTTGTAGAAGCTGCAGTCAGGCCCAAACACTTGTCATAATAAAACACCGTCCAAAACAATAGTTGGATTGAGAATACAGTTTAGGAGTCTGACTTCTAGGTGGTGCTTGTTTAGAGCTGTCCCGTGCTAGAAAGTCTTAACTGCTATTATTTTTAATAGCCTTGCTTGAATATGCTTGTAGTGCTTATGCTGCTGGAAGAAATACCAATATATATATAACATTTGATCCCATGGCATAAAATATAATAAAACACCATTAAAATGAAATTAAAAGCAGTTGTAAATCTGACTTTAAATTTTAGCTGTGTATTTATGTACTCAGCATCCTGGAACACTTTGTTTTTATTATTAGGGTTGACTCATTTGTTACTGGAAAAGATTATTAAAGTCACATTTCTCTGAAAGGTATTTGTCTTAGCATATGCCTCAATTTAGTCTTTTACAATGTTATTCTAAAAAACAGATCTAACTTGTTCCCATTTCTGATTACTTTTTCCCCCATTATTTTTTCACTTTCTTTACAGCTTGGAAAATGCCTTTCCCTGTTCATACTGCATTATTTTCTCAAATGGCTGTAGCATTTTAATATCAACAGAGCTAGATAATTTGAGTTAGATAGTGAGGGGGAAATTCCACACCATATACACCTGCTAAAAATTAAGATATGCTTGTGTTTTGTTAACCTACTAAGAAATTAATGGACAAGAAAAGCTATTTTCTCTAAACCATCCCACATTCTCTATAACGACAACTTAGCTGTTTATTTAAATCATGTTTTCTATTAGAGTTTATTCAAATTCTGGCATAGCTATTTGTTTTCAGTATAAAGTGTTTATTTTCTATGTCTAATCTTCACTGACACTTTCACTGAAAAGAAATATAATAGTTCATAAAGTTCCAATCAGGCCTGGAAGTTTAGCCAACTCAGAGAATTCCTTAAAGTTAATCAGCTCTACCTTAGCCAGAAAAAACAGAAATGCTGAAAATTATATGTCTTTTCTGTATGACTGCCTGATGGTAGATTACATATAAACAAAGAACTCCTTTCATTTCTTAATTCCTATAGGAAAAAATTTAAGATTATACAATTACATTGCTGTAATACTTCCATGAGCTCTGAATTTTGTTATTGTTGTAAATTATATTCATCAAAAGCAATGCAGACCAGATTGTGAATGGTACCAAGTCAAAGTAGTATCATTTTACACATACACTGCACTTTTTGGGCATAGTCTGTATATTTTTGCACCTATTTGGTAGAAGGGACAGGGGAATCAGGCCTCACAATTGTTTTTGTTTTTAACACTGGAGATTACAAACTTTTTTTTTTTTTGGCACTTCTGCGAACTTTCTGGACATTGAAGTACATGTTTGTTTTTAAAGGTTACTGTAATTTTATGGTTGTAACAGGATTCTAATGTGGATGATACCACTGTAAATTAAAAGTGACACCACTTAAACAGAGGAATTATTTTGCTAATCAAGTAGAAACAAAAAATATAATATTTAATGGTGGGAAGATATTATTTCAAAGATATATCAAAATAATTACAGCCCAGCAAAGCTTTAAAGCAACACAAGTACAAAAAAATACCCCAAAGTCAAATAAATGTGTTTGCAGAGACATTTCATTTTATTAGTGTCGTTCATATGTGACTTCTACATAACATGACTTGATTACTGTTATTGATTTGATTTCTGATTTTGCCAGTAAGTACAGGACTAAAAACATGTCCAAATAATGTTGTGTGAACAGATTGTGCAGAAATCTACAATGAAGGCCATAAGAAAAATGGATTTTATAAAATAAAACCAATCCAGAGTCCTAGAGAATTTCTTGCATTCTGTGACATGTCTGAAGGAGGTGGCTGGACTGTGTTTCAGAGGCGTTCTGATGGCAGCCAGAATTTTGATAGGTAGGTACTAGACTTGCTATTAAAACTGGTAATAAAGTGAAGAAACATTAAACCAGATGGAGCGAAGTTAAATCTGAACTTTAGAAGTATATGAGTGAGCTGTTATCCCAGATAAAAGGGAGGAATGGTTATTCTGTGGGACAGCCTCCAGATGAGATACCACTTCTGGTTCTGGCTATCTTCTGTGAGACATCTGTTCTAATCTTTTTCTGACAACTTGTGCATTTGACATGAGGACCCTTCAATGTCAAATTCATTAACATCTGTTGGAGCAAGGACTCAATGATGAGGTAAGAACTAGACTGTCTTCTGCAATTAGTAAAAATCTAAAAAATAAAAAATGCAAGAAATCTGAGAACTCTGAGTAAAAATGTTCTTCACAGACATGTCTAGTGGGAGGATGAGAAATAAAATAACTAAGTTGAAATAAGAGAGATTCAGACTAGATATAAGGAGAAATTTTTTCACCTTGAAAAGAGTCAGCAGCTTGCCCAAAGGGAATGTGCAGTCTCCATCCTTGAAAGTTTTCAAGATCTGAACGGACAAGCCCTGAACAACATGATCTGATCTCATGGCTGATTCTGGCTTGAGACTGACACTGGACTAGCTTGCCTTCTGAGGTTCCTTCCAGTTTGAGTTATTCTGTGATCTAAAATTGTATAAAACATCCAAACAAACTTGCTTTTTTGAAAAATTAGAAATTTATACCCTTTTCAGAGTCTGGGCTGACTATGAAGAAGGCTTTGGAAATTTTGTTTCGAAAAATGGTGAATTTTGGCTTGGAAACAAAAATCTTCATTATTTAACTAATCAAGGTAAGATTTGTATTGCAACAATAATCTTATTGTTTCTGTTTCTTTGCTCTTTCCGGGCCATTTTTTTGTTTCCCCTTTTTGTTACCATTAATCCCGAGTTCTGTTTTCAGTCTGCATGGACTTCTCTAAGTTTCAGAAAAAAACACATTTGAATATATGTTTTCTAACAAAAGGTTCAAAACTGTCCTTAGACCACTGGCATACTAAGAGCCCCTGTGAAAAAGGGAATGGGAGAAAGGAGTCTACCTTAAAAGAATTGTCTTTATCCATTTTCCATCAGCATCACTAACAGTCCAGAGATAGGTATATGCTGTATCAAAACACTTTAATCAGGGCTTTTTAGCTGTGTGGGCTATTACATGAAAGTAATTCCAGTCCAAGCCAGTAGTAGAAAGTTATTTCTACCTTTCTAACAGTCACTCAATGTAAGCTAACTTCTGCTTTGTTGTAGAATGCTGCAGATACAAACTTATCCACTGGCTTAGCCAGCTAAATCATACGGAAATCAGTGCCTAGTATTATTCTTTTATTTTCAGACTGTAAAAATCTAATTTTCATAGGTGAAGATTTATTGATCAGTTTTCACTATGCTTTCATTACCACCTTAAATATCATACTAAAATGTAAAACCTGTAAGGCCATCTTTTTTTACAATTTTTTTCCTACTAATTGGAATAATTTTGTATTGAAATAATTCTAAAATTTTCTAAGCTGACTCAGGTAAGTAGAAGCAAAGAATAACAATATATGCTTTAGTATGTATAGAGAAAGAAGAAAAAAACCCCATAAAACATGCTGAGGTGATAGAGATTCATGATAAAAACATGTTCTTTTATTCTTCTACTGTAATGACCATTTCTGAAAAGTAGTGAGATAGGCTAGTTTAATTAAAATAATTTCTATTGGTTTTTTTTAAAAGGGAACTATACTTTGAGAATTGATCTAACTGATTTTGAAGGAGAACGGCGTTTTGCACAGTATGAAATATTCAGAGTTGCAGGAGAAGAGGTAATAAATATTAAGTGACTAAAGTTTTAAAGAAAATGTGAATTCTGTAGGCAAACAATAAACATACAGGTTCCCTAATTTCCATAAAGATTTTGTGTAGAAACTTAATATCATATTTTCTTCCTTATATATACTTATAATTTTCAAATACCTAAAACAAGTAGCTTACTCTGATACATTAATTTCACACTTTCTACAAGAGATATGAATCATTTGGTTTAGCAGACATGGATAAAATCAGTTTTTCTAGTTTTGTTGATATTACCAACAATAATGCTACAAGATTTTCTGATTTGCTAATGTATACTGCAAACTAGCTCTAATGTTTTTATAAGGTCATTGATACATAAGGTTAATGACAATTTTTATTCCTATTAAGCATCTTTACAGCCTTTCAGTATTAAGTACATTGTGTTTAAATGGCATGACATTTTTTATCATAAAAATAGCAGCAAATGGAACAAATTAGGTTCTTTGTGTTTTCACTCTCTGACATGCTAGGGGCTAAAGACATTGGAATTTTTTTTTTCTTCACATTTTTTATTAGCATTCTTATGAGATGAGTTGTGGTGAATACTCTGGTACAGCTGGTGATTCCCTTACTGGTGGATTTCATCCTGAAGTAAAATGGTGGGCTGATCATCGAGGAATGAAATTCAGTACTAGAGACAGGGATAATGACAACTATGAAGGGAACTGTGCTGAAGAGGAAAAGGCTGGCTGGTGGTTTAACAGGTATTTTGATTTTATATGGGTACTGTCAACTATTCTGCTCCATCTATATTTATAAAATAATAACATATGGTAGAAGATAGATTGGGATAGTTAACTTATTTCCAATGTGCCCTTGTCCCATAGGAGAGATCTCAGTGCTGGTAAGACTGAGGCTTACCTTAGAATGGACAGCACCTACTGGGCAGCTCAGGCTGGTCTGCAGGAATGGCATTTGTCTCAGGTGGTCTTTGTTATCAGGCAGTGAGGAGGAGATAATTCTGCCCCTCTGAGGTAACTAGTTTTTACAGAAGTAGGTCACGTAAAGTTTGCAGATACATCTCTGCCGTATTTCAATCTTGCATTTCTCTTGTGTTGCACTAGACCAGATGTGGCAGCACTGCAAATATCTGACAAGCTAAACTAGTGCCAGGTTATCAAGACTTATTTTTTTCACCTCGCTTCACAGCATCTCACTCTTGTTATTCTTTCCAAATGGAGATGGTAATGTGTCCACTCAGTTTCTGTCAGTGTGCATGTCTGGACTGAGTGAAAGATTTTTTTAAACAGAGTTCAATAAGAGAATTTAAAAATTCTACTTACATGCAATATACCAAATAAAAAAGAAAAGATAAAACTAGTAACCTTAGCCTGTACAGATCAGCTATTTTCTTTCCTGTAATTAAATAGATAAATATAGCCATGAAGAGAAACTGCAATCTATCTGTGTAATAACGAGGCTTAAAATACAGCTCAGAGAGGCATACTACTCTCTCACTGTGATCTCAGTTCATTTGGCAAGAGGTGCCAGGCTGGATCAACTCCATTGTTTCTGTTGTGTCATCCTTTGTTTCTCTTTTTAACTCCTCAGTTGCCAAATTCTGTTTTCATAAGTAGTCTGTGATCACCTCAGTTGGTATGATGTAGCTATTAACTCAGTGTTTCATAATTAACTACATATTTTAATACATTTTAATTTATTTACCTGGATAGCCAGTCAGCAGAATGTGTGAGACTTGGAAAAAGTCACATGTAGACAAAGTTTTTTGCATTTTTAAGGAAAGCTAAGACATAAAAGAGAAAGGCAACTTTGTTGGAGCTTCTTTTCCCATGAAATCAGAACTTTTGTAGATGTAAAGGAATATCTTGACCTCAAATCACCTAAAACTGGTATCTGATGTCCTGCTATGGATTTCGTTAAGACTGAATTACTAATCACTTTTAGACCATTGGATATATTTTTTGCCTTTTAAAAACTTCTTCTTTGATATTGGATTGATCTGGACAGAAGAATGACCACTTTGCAAAAGTAGCTGCGCAGCAGAACTTGACAGTTATTTATACCTTGTAGTTGGTACTACATAACTTCTAAAGATAGCTGACTCCTACTAGGCTAGTTCTTATTATGGTTGTGTAGCTCATGCTCTTAAAGTGACAGTCTAGCTTGATAATGAAAACCAGTTACTGATAGTGTTATTTCACTGCTTTGTTATTGACTTTTTAATGTTAACCCTAACATAAAACTGAAAATTGCAAAATACTAGAAAACGTCAGTATCATTAAGTCCTATTCAAAAGAACAGTACTGACAGAGAAAGGAAAGCACTCGGCAACACAAATTTGTCATGCACAGATTAGCAAATATAGAAGGAATTAGTGCTCTTGGCTGGTTTGCATAAGAGCTCCCAGCTATGAAGGAATTGTTTATAGCTAGTACTATGCTACCAGGACTAATGAAATACAGAAAAGCCCAGATAATATGAAAACCAAGGGATATATAAAAATATATATGAAAACCTCACACAAGTGAGGCCACATGGAAGATGCTCAGAGCTAGTTTAAAGCCAGCAGTCTTGGTCCAGCTCAGCATTTGTTATTTGTATTACGAAATGACCCCTTTTGTAAGCAAAGCTCTAGCAGAGATTTTTATCTTGAATGCAAATCCACAGAACTGGATTCACTCTAGTACTACCTGAGGGTCATAAGCTTTCCAGGGCATTGCAAAGTTCAGTAGGTTCCTAAGTAGTGAGAGTGAACAATTTCTGCTGGACATCAGCTTATTCTCTCCCAGCACTCCCATTTTTAGTTATGCCATGTATGGATGGTAACAGGGATCTGCTAGGCAACAACTTGGGGCCAGATATCTAACTCAAGCTTCCTGCTCACCAATCATCCCAGAGACTGCATAACTACGTTCATGTGTAGTCAGTAGAGTCAGTAAATCCAGACAGAATTCAAAGGGTTCTTCAGGAAACCAACTCCCATCTCTCCACATCTGTCACACAGTTAATACATAATTCAGTTAAAATATCCCTGGACAGTTGAGAGTTGGCTGTACTTTTGAAACTATTGCAGTGTAGTTTTTAAGTTTATTGAAAAAAAACTTGAAATAAGCCTATTGAAAAGACAGGAGGAACACAGGCTAATTTAAAGTATTTATTGATTCATGAATAATGAATGTTTTTTCGCAATATCGTATCAATAATCACATGCCAGTTGTTAATTTAGTATGTTCAGTTACTTCAGGCAGCATCTAGTTGGATACTGAATACTGTAATTTTCACTATTCATGCTTCCCAGCACTAATTAAGATTTTTTACTGGATCACGTTGCTGTTGGCAAAATTATGTTGTGCCTTCTTATGATTCTTTTAATGAAATCTGTGTTTTGATTCAAAGTAGGCAGAGTGCCTGCTCATTGCAGAATTTGTATTATTAGAAAGATTATGTCAGCTCTAATGCAAGTCTGTCATTCTCAAAAACAAACTCACTTTTGATGTCCACAATTTATAAGCTAACACATTATCAAAACTGACTTTAAAAATTTTAAGCAATAAATAAGGATATACAGATGAAAATTTTCCTCCTATGGAATTTTTTTCATAGTTTTTATCTCAGTTCTCAAAAACTTTGTTAATGAAGCATAAACGAACCAAAAAGACTAAGATTTGCCAGAAACAAAACTCATAAAGTTTATTTGGAATGTTTTCTGTTTGCGTATTTCTGAAGTCTGCTTTTGGAATCCATCATGGTGTTCAATAGCTAGATATTGATAGCATTTATCATGAAATACTGATTTGGCAGATAAAAAAAGCTGATTCATCACAATGTGCTGCAAAAGGAACAGCCAGTTTGCTCTCCATATGGTCACATAAAGATCAAAACTTGTTTCTCGTAGAAACCAGAGTAGTATCAAGGTTTTGCTGTTTCCTTTTCAAGCCTTTTGGGTTTTGCTAGGGTTTTTTGTTTGTTTCAACCACTATATTTAATAAACTATAACTGCATTTCTGTCTCAG
The DNA here is from genome assembly GCA_032173965.1 of Sitta carolinensis. NCBI lineage: Eukaryota > Metazoa > Chordata > Aves > Passeriformes > Sittidae > Sitta > Sitta carolinensis. Next base: position 30,885,033 of record CM063285.1, read on the forward strand.
TCTGTTGAAAAACAACAAAACCTCCTCAACTTTGTATAGTCAAATAAAATACCAGCTCTGGTGATCCAGTGAAATGGTACACGTGTAATTAGATGTCAGAATTCATCTATTTGTAAATAGAAGTCCACAGGTGGATAGGCAAAGTGATGGTGGTATTCAGGTTTTGTCACACAAAATACTATGTAGTGTAACTAGAAAATGTAAGGGGGGCAACACTTGGACAACAGAAAAATACAACAGTGTTTCTTTCCCAGAGTATGGTGTATGCCATGCTGTCATCCATGCTGAACAAATCTGGAAGAATCTTCCATTGAAACAAATTAGAAGGAAAAACTCCAAGAGCTAGTAATGTCAGAAAACGGAAATAACAAGAAACACTTTTGGTTAATAGAAGCAAAAAACATTTGCAGTTCTTCCCTAATTAAACCACTGTTGTTTGTGCGCACAGAATCACAAATGCAAACTTATGCAGCTGTCAAACTAGGCTGGCATCTTCATGGCAAAATTTTTGACTTGCAGAGAGATAAATAACAAATGCTTGAGACTTTTCAGCAGGAGGCCTTATTGCTGTTTCCTGTTACTTTCCCACCAGGTGTCACTCTGCCAATCTGAATGGTTTGTACTACAGAGGTCCCTACACTGCCAAGACAGACAACGGGATTGTTTGGTACACCTGGCATGGGTGGTGGTATTCCCTAAAATCTGTCGTCATGAAGATCAGACCTGCAGACTTTGAACGTAATATTTTTTAAATATTCTATTAACATGATTTACCCAATTAATCTTTTAGGAAATTAGTTCCAAATTAAAATGAGCAGATTTTTAATTTTCAATCAATGCATGTATAAATTTGGTATCATTCCTTTGCAACCAGTAGTTTTAAGAGATGTAAGTGAAAAGACAAGCTAGCCTATGAACCTTTAGATACAGATATTAATGCTAATTGGTCCAGCTTTTTTTAAAAAAGGCTAGTGTTCACCTAGGAATAAGGACATCTTCATTAAGATGGAGAACTTTTGGCTATACAGTAACTCCAAATCCTTTCACCCTTAAAAACAGAAGTATTGTTACTGTGCTGTCTCAAAAATGAAAATTAATTGTACTCACCCAATAAAAAAAACCCTCCTCAAACAGAAGCATAAGGTTTACTTAGTGGAGGGAATATACCTGCTCTTGAAAGGTTCAAGACTTTAGAAATGAGTTTCCTGTAAATCCCTCTGATGTAATGGCTGCATATGTTGTGTACGTAGAAATATAAAAGGTTTAAAGAATGAGGCAGGGAACTGAAGAAAGAGAAGGGATGCTACTAGGGTACAATCAATTAAATCCAGCATAGACAAGCGGATTCTCTGTTGTTTGCTGTAGCATTTTTAGGACTGGCCACCACATTTCAATCTAACATTTTTACATGGTTGGTAGTTATGCTTTTCTCCTTCTTGTTCACTGTAATGCCTTTCTTTTTCAATTTTTCTTTTTTTCTTTTTCTTTTTTTCCCTTTCTTTTTCTTTTCTTTTTTTTTTTTTTTTTGTTCTTTCTCATTTCTTTTTTTCTTTTTTTTTTTTTTTTAAAGGACTTTAATATACTGACATTTTGAGTCTTAACAAAAGCTGTGATTAATTTTAATGTGAGCTAGGCTTTGAACAGAAAGCATGTATAGAGGAAAGTGTATTTTATGTGCAGCAACAATCTGTCATTTTAGAAGTTCTTAGTGCTTGACACTATAAATCTACTTTCGCTTTGTATCTGTTAGACTTTACAATTCTCTAAATTTGAAGGTCCTATTCAGTTGCTTTCTCTCTTTTTCCTATATACTCATCTGGGCTCTCTGGGGTTTTTCCACCTCCAGCTGCATGTACATATTTTCCTTGTACAAGAGAAATGGTAAGAGAGACTTTGCCTACCCCTGGTTTTAGTGTCTGGCACTACAATAGACTCTAATAGCCAGTAAAAACAAGAGTTGCTGATTAGTGCTTGCTGCCATGGAGAAGATAGGAATACTCTAGAAAGCTATCTAATGAAATGTAGTCCATTTCTGCTGGGCAGATGCAAATGAAGACTTCAAAGAAAATATGGACCTAAGCTTGCTTTCCTAAAATAATTTTGCTTTTGTGGTTGAACTGCCACTCTCTCTCCACCTGTCCAAATATAGTTTTGAACGTGGCAGCCACTTTCAATCACACTTAACATAATTAAAAATAAGCTTTGATAAAAGTCAGCTTATAACTACATTGCTCTGAATACAGGACAGCTGAAAAGTAACTCTGCATGGAAATTTTTCCTTCCATTTTCATCGTCCCAAAGCAAAAGTTTGTAGAGGATCCTTGAGAGAATTGCGTGGGATGAGGGAGGGACGATGTTTGGAACAACTGGGGGAGGAAAGAGAGTTCTTATGAAACAATCTCACTCAATAAGATAAATCATGTTACATCTAAATGGGAAAAAAAAAAAAAAAGGTGGAGAAAAAGCAGGGTTCAAGCAGCTAAAATCATTTTATAATGTAAAAATTGTGTCAATGAAAATCTGCAGTATAGAGGTTTTAAGCTCTCTTATTTTTGTGGTAAAAGCAGGTATTCTAGATAATCCAGTTTTTTCTGGACTTCTAGCATACCCCTGTACCTGTGCATGAGTGGACCAATGAACAGCTCTACAAATGCTTATTGTGTGCTTTGTTTAATTACAGTTGGTATCTGAGAGGAAGGCCCATCACACTTTCTGTGTGTGGGTAAGGGGGGGTAAAGGGGAGGGAGGGAAGTAAAGAGAGAGAGAAAGTGAGAGAAATTCAACATTAAAACAGAAAATCTGATAAAATATTTTTATTCAACTTTACTACAGAACTTAAATTTGGTTCCTATGTAACGATGCATATACCTCTAGATATGGGTTATTAATAATGTGATTGAAATTTTGGAGTAGTTTTTAAAAATGTTGTCAGTACAGTATTTCCCATAATGATTTTCAAATTCTTTTTCCAATCTATGAGTGGAGAAAGCTTTAATTATTTGGAAAAAACCCAGAATTCCATTATGTAGAAATTGTAAAAACATCTTTAGTTTTTCTCAAAAATGGAAAGATTAACTCATGAATTTGGAGAGTATCAAGGCAGATCATATTCCACCAAAATAAAAGACAAGGAGGATTTACGTATAGGAAAGTTGGATCTTTAGCACACACACAAAAAAGATTTTCAAAATGTACAGACTGTGCTCATAAAATCTATGATTTTTTTTTTATGTACTGCAGCATTAATCTATCTTCTTTATTTATAAGAATTCTAATGAAATCTTTTGGCTGAGTTAGGCTGCTTTAGACATATTCTGATATAAAATCTGACTCCTTTTCTATATGGTAAATCACAAAATGAAGAAGAATCAAATCTTTCTTTGTACATCTTCTAATGCACTTATATCTTTATTTGGACTGAATGCTGTTCAGAACAAGGAGGCATCTAGCATACTTTCAGCAATATGCAGATATTGTATTTAATTTCCACCACTTTTCTATGGTCTTTCTTTGTGCAATAAATCTTTCTGGCCACATGAAAAGCATGTGAAAGTATTGTAATTCAAAATGGTCATATAATTGTTCTTAAATAAACAAACCATTTATTTTCAAAAAGAAAGTTTGAATAGCTACCAGACAAGACACAAAGTTGGAAGAGAATTCTTTCCTCTGTCAGGCTTGCCTGTTCACATTAATTTATTTCTTCAACAGGTACAAACATGTTCTAAATAGTTTTTATTATTACAAGATAGCAGAACACAGTCCAGTTTATTTGTTCAGGTCTTAGACAGAACATTGTTCCCAAATAGCTGAAAATGAACACATACTATTTCATTGAAATCATGTAACCCAAAAGAAGAACAATAAAAATTGAAGAAATAACAATGAAAATGTTTTATCAGTCACATTAATAAAAAACATAATGACATCTACCAGTAATGTGGAATCAAAAATATGTCTTTTTGTGGTACCTGTTCAAGGGAAACACTCTTGTATTTTATTTATATTTTATTTCTATGTCTGTGTTCTTGCATTTGCTCAACATATTGGAGAGTAAAAGAATGGAAATCACAATCCCAGGTGAATTACACGAGCAATAACAGAGCATTTGATGTTACAGCATTTGTTTTCTGTAGAATATCTAGAATGCTTTGATAGAGCTGAGGTACTGCAGCCTGTCCTACTGCTTTCCATCATAGATTCTTCTCTTCAGCTCTACTGGAGAGAGCTACAATCTACCTCTTCTCACCATTCCCAAAACTGTTACTCCTCACACCAATTCCTGAATGCCTTTTTTAAGTATAACATTTTGTTCTGTCAGAGCTACTTCTTGATCTTGAAATGATACATGCAGAAAGAGGATTTGAACCACAGGTTGATAGCACTGTGAACATTCCCGTCATGTTCCTTTAGTTCACTCCTCATTAGCTCAAAAAGAACGGGATAATTTTTTGCTCATTTTCCTTCAGCAGTAGGTTCCTCTTTGGCAGCTGTAAAAAGAAAGAGCAGAAGTATCCAGGGAAGTATTCTGTATCTAAATTTTGAAAAATTTGCACTTATTTATGTTTTTTTTTTATAATTATTTATTAAGTGGTCAACTTAGGAAGCAAAAATGGAGCCTTCAAAATCAGGAAGTGCTTTCAAATGAGGATGAGTATGCTTGCTCAGAGCAGGTCTGAGAATTGGGAATCTGGTAAGGCTTCAAACATTCAGCTAAATACACAAAGGATGCTCAGAGGGAACATGAATTTTTGCTAGTACTTCTTCAAAGAGGCTAGAAAACTTTACAATGATAGCTCTTTTGATGCTAAATTAAGCTTTTTTATTGAATACACAGTGTTCATCAAAAATTCTTCTTTTCCACGTACCTGAGGGCCATTTCAATCCTTGTTTAGCACAGGATGAAATCCAGTTTATTATTACTACATCTTCCGTTAACTAAGACACTTCCTCTTAATCCCATCCTAATGCTAAATAGATTGTATCAGAAATATAATGTTGATACACAACACTGATTAAACAACCTTGGGGCCAAATTCATGTTTGTTTGCTTGCAGAAGAAGCAAAATATGGCCTTTGCATAAAAACTTCAAGCAAACCATCTTGTAGCTCATTTTTCTGTCCTTCCTCAGCAAGCCATAAACACCTGCATATAAGTTCCTTTTACCTATCTCTCATACAGAATTAAGCTGCTTTTTCTTTTCTTCCTGTCTTAATGACAGTCAGATTAAAGACCTGTTTATTGTGCTTTGCATACCTTTGACTATCTGTCTCAAGAACCTGGGTAGTTCTGAGGTTCTGCAGAGCTTGAGCAAAGGCTCCAAGCAGCTAAAAGATGCTTTTAAGGCACCTAAAATGGCAGTTGTGAGAACAGACTGGATTGAATTATTTAATGAATATGTCACCCAACACTTCGGGCAGAAAGATATAGATTCCTCTTACAGGTAAATGGTTCTCACAAGTGATTACCTGAATTTCAGTGCATCCAGTTTTGTTGTCCTTGCAAAAGGTCACAATTTTCAATCTGCGGTCTGTCATGTAATTGCAACATCATATTGCCATGGGAGCCCCTGGTCTGGCACTTTATGAAACATGATAGCTCATATTAAATTAGTTGAACACAGGCAGGTGGCATATGAGCCAAAATGCTTTTATGTTAGTGATATCCTGCACTAGATGGTGCTCTGTACATGGGTTTTCTTAGGCAATACCACATTTGTAAACTAGTACAACATTTCTCCTGCTTAAATTAATTAATAAATTATAAAAAATAAGTGAAAAATATTTAAGTGAACTTTGTCCTTAACTAATTTTTGAAATAATACATGAGTATCTAAGGCTACCTAAATGGTAGAAATCCACAGCATCTAATTCACTTGAGGTACAGCTCATTTCAGTAGTTAAATTGTGTTTTCTTTTTTTTTAAGTCCTGCATTACAACAGTAGTTTGTATCTTCTGATAATTAAGAAGCAGAAACAAACTGTGCAAGTTCCAAACACTGCTTGAACTAATCTGCACTACTGCATTCCTGCTGTGATTCCTCTACTGGTCTTCTCTGGTGAGATATCTTCTATTTTTCACATCTCAACTACCTGGAAATTCAAAGAAACTTCACTGTAGTGAGGCCCACCTTTATATCATAACACAAATAATACAGCATTTGAATGCTTCTTTTGATCAAGAAACTGAGATTATGTGAATACTTGTGGCACAAGCAGATGAAGTAAGTGCTTGACCCGTACTGAATTCACTGTAGGGAGAACAGGAAATCCATCTGACAAAATGCCATACCCATCTGAGAAAAGCTTCCTTACAGAAATCAGTGGGTTATTCATGTGGCACTCAGCAAATATAAAATTCATGCTGCATGTCACTGCTAGATGTCTTGCAAGTCTTACTCTATAGGGTAGTATCTAAGTTTGAATTGTTAATGCTTGCAAGATACGCAGTCACTTTGCCTCGTGATAAAAGGGTATGATTGCAATGTACCTCTTTTTTTTTTTTTTAATTTTCTAATAGCTCTGAGTATTTAATTTTAAATATCTCATTGAAGTTTTTGAAATAAGGCTATTTTGAATTGTTCCAGTCCTCTGTCACTGAATTCTATCTCTGCTACACAGCATGCTTAACTAAAAATCTCAGCATAGTTCTCATATATTTCTCTGAGTGACTTTTCCTAACAAGGGGTCAAACACCTTATGAATTGGTTTCACTAATCCTCTGACTCAATATAGGAGAAAAAGAAAACAGAAAAAATCATACCCATCTGGAAGAACACAAACCTCTCAAGCTAAAATTTCTAAGTAAAAAGCTCTAGGATACTGAAGGAAGGGAAGGTCTTCCTTCTTATGTTTACACAATCTGAATAAAACAAGTCATTAATAATACAACTTGGAAAAATAGTCATTAAATATTTGCAATCCATGATAATAATTTTAAATTCTACTTTCTATTTCCCTTTAACTTCCCAATATTAAATTAAAGCACTTTAGCTACTAAATCTGACATAAAAGTTTCATATATAAGAAAATAACTGGACACCTTTCCTGCTATGTAATTCTCAACTTTTTTTTTCTCTCCTCGAAAGAATTAAGCAAATTAATCGCATGCAAATCAATGGAGTCCAGTAAACTTACACTGGGATTAATTAGGTATGTCATCTGCTTCTCAAGCAGCTCATTTATATTGTATCTCAAAGAAAACACAGCTTTAACAACAGATCTCTTCTGTTATTCTACTTTCTCATTAAAAAGGTATCAACCACATTCATTATTTAGTATTCTATAGTAAGTTAGTCTGTATGTGCTCTGTAATTCATCATATACTAATGATCAACCAGCTTCTGTCATGTTACCAGAACAATAAAAATATCTGTATCTGTCCAGGAAGAGCTGGGAAGAGCTACAGCCAGGAAGGCAAGGGAGAAATGGCCCAAAACATGTCAGATGTACTTGCTGGTGCATGTGATAAGAGGCCATATATTCTCCAGAGAGGTCACATGGTGTCTGTCATTTGTACACTGATTAACCCTCAACCCGAAAATTCAAGTGAAATTAAGACATCCTACAGTTTTCACAGAACACCATCAGTAACCAGCTGTGCAACACAGGAAGAATTCCTGACAGAAATGAGTGTTACGAAATTCAGTGTTGAGATATTCTGGTACATCAAACAGTGACTGTAGGGAAATAGTACAGACTTCCTTAGAGAACAGCACCACCATATTATTTCAGCAGGTGAAATATAATTTAAATGAACATTTACTTTTGGTTCTTACTTGATGGGCAGCCTCTTCATGTAAGACAGTTTTAAAGAAAATACTCAACTCTGTATCCTAGACTTCTCTCATGAAAAGCTCTTACCAGAAAATACAAAAGCCTGTCTGTTTCACAAGGCCAGATGCCACATTTTGGTTCTGTATAATATCAGTGAGGATACGATATTTTCGAAGTACATAGTGGAAGCTGATGTCTGGCAGCTGCCTTGTCTCTGTTGTCTCTGTTATTCACCTCCATTTTTTTTAACAGGATCTCCTTTCAGATGAATAGCATTGGAACCAAAACGTAAAATGAGACCTGGGAGACGTCAGCTGCTAATAAAAGGTTCCACTGTCCTTTCTTGCTGACCCACTAATTTAGATGCAAGCAAGTCTGATGTGATATCAGAGAAAGCCTTAACTGAGTGTACTTATGCTTAGTCATTAAAAACAAGTTAATTTCAGCAGACTACTTCTTGAAAATGCTGTGATCTACATCCTCAGATACAAATTATTTTCTTACATTATTTTAAGCAAAGCCTGTATTATTCTCTGAAAGAAAAAAAGTACTGCAGTAGTGTTTATTTCACTGCCTATTTTACCATCCAATCATCTTGGTAAGAAAACAAGTGACCAAAATGAAAATCCCTCCTTTGGGACACAGAGTTTTTGAAAGCAAGGAAAATCTGGAACCTTCTGACTCATGGATCTCATTTTTTAAAATAAGAAGAATAAGCCCCAAATACATATTTTTTCAGTATAAGTGAAACCTAGAATTTGAAGATGTAAAAGTGAACATTAACATTTTTCCCCATGACTTCTTTTATTTTCTGAATCATGTAGCAAGTCATTTATTTTTTTCATATTATCCTCACATATAGGAAATATGTTTTAAACATTTTACAGACCACACTGAAACCTCTCTAGGAAACATGCAATTCAAGAATTATTTTTTTTTTTATTCTACTAATAGCCTAGGCTGATAGTTCTGTCTGATCCCCATTTATAAGCAGAAATCTTCATGTTTTGCACGTAGAATAAAACCTTATTAACAGCACTTCCTAAAATATTCCCAAGATAAGAAGAGAGGTTAAGGCTTTTGTTTACTCTTTGCATACAGGTTTATGGTAGGAGAACAGTTCCTTTTCAGAAGCATTTTACACAATGATTAATTCAGTCCCTGGAAAAGATTTATTGCAAACGTGTTCCAGGATACATTTAAAATGCCCACCGTTCTCCCAGAAAAATTACCTTTGCTAGCCTGCATCCAAGCTGTGTATGTAAAAGAAAGAAGTGCTGACTATACCAAAAGGCTCTCCTATACTTAGCCTTTATTGTCTTCAGTTTCTGGACTGGCAGGATTAATTAAAGAATTCTGCAGTCTCAACTTCCAGGGAGACAGCAGCACTGAAGAGGAAGAAGTCATCAGTTCTAGTTGGCACCATCATCCATTATACCAATATTCACAGAGACAGGATAAGTAACTCTTAATAAGAGCACTGCATGTTACACCCATTTTAAACACTGCAAGCTGCTCATTGTAAATGGCAAATGAAATCCAGAAGTACAAATTAGTGTGCATAGTATGATATTTCAGTCAATTTTCTATGATACATAAAAAGTAGGGAAAAAAACCCCAAGCATACAGGGATTCCTTGGGGAATTCTAACCATTCTAGGCTTAGAAAATGCCGTTACCACAGTTTCCATTTCAGACTGTGGAAAATTATAAAAACTGACAAATGCCCATGAATAGGAGGTTCAGCAAGAAATTGTGGTTAAGGAGGGCGCCATGTGGGACAGCACAGATGAGTATTCTTCTGCTGCACATTCCAGCTCTGACTCAGAAGCTCATCACAACAGAAAACATATTTTTTATAACTCCTTGTGCAAATTAACTGACATCTGCCTTCAAAACACTCCAACATTGCATCTTGGTGGCTTATGTGTGTTATATCCTTAAGTTCAGCTGTAAGAAAGCAAGTAGATAGTCACAAAAAAAAATGAATATGTTTGTTCCTATACCAATTTAACTTTTCTTCCTACTGGTCAGAACTACTGACGTGTCAGAAAAAGGAACTGAAGTTAAATCAACAAAAGAAATAGATTGCCCAGACGCTGTTAATGCTATTAATTTTGTAACTGTATGCTTGGATTTTCCTTTTTTCTTACAATTCATTATACTTCCAATTAACACTTAAGACTGCACGATAGCCAAAATAACACATCTAAAATATTAATTCAACATTTATGTTTTATTAATATTTGCATTGTCATTACAGTATGAAATACCAGTAACACATAATTTCACAGATAAATTGTGTGAAGAGTGCTGTAGTCACATAGTACATGCCTGATTTGTCTCATTCACCTGCAGTTTTCCAATAAAACAATGCTGTTCTTATTTCAGATACACCTGATTCAACAGTAATCTTGTCCATTTTGTAAAAGTGAGTGGCTTGAACCCTAGACAGAGCTAAATTTTCCTATGTAAGGTCTGTCCAACCATTAATACTTTACCAAGAACAACAGAGTGAGGGTTTTTTCCCTAGCACAGCTTCCTTGGTCAGTTACAACAAGTATTGGGGGAAACAAAATTAATACATGAGGCCTGTTCTAAGGAAAATAAGGATTAGCTCAGAAATGAGTACATGTTAAGATGTGTAAGTGATGTAGGCTGCTATAGAAAACATGGGCTGAAACACGTCAAGTGCAAATAAGAAACTTTTTCTCTTCCCGGCGATTATTTTTACTCTAAATTCCCTCTGTATTTCCTTACCTTTTTCCTTGTGTCTTGGTTTACCACCCAGAAGGGAAAAAAAACCACTCGTTTTAATTTCTTGCTTCCAGTGGATTAACAACATTTCTTTAAAATGACAGAAAAACTTGTGTTTTCCTGTTTTTCCCTGACCTCTTACTGTCCACTCAGTAGCCTTTCATGCATAGAGAATATAATTCAATTTCAATAACCAAATCAAAAGCACATGCTATCCTTGCATTGATGTTTGAATTCATCTTTCTGTGTTAGAGGGGATGAGAAAGAGAAGAGGAAAGGGTTTAATTCCCCAGTTATCTTAGAGCAATCAGTGCTAAATCCTGTCATAGTCTGCTGCAGCATAGCTTCCCACTGCATTTTGTTCTCTCCTGTCTCAGTAAGGCTCAGGAGGTGACATGTGGCTACTGGTCCCGCTGGCCCGGCTGGCCCTGTCCCCCCGCTGCACAGCCGGGCGCAGCCGTTCTCAGGCTGCCAGCAGCCCTTGAGCGGTCGGAAACAGAGGCTCTCTGCTCTCTGCGCTCCCGACCTCCCCGAGTCGGGCTTTGAAGCGATGGTCTGAAAAGGCACACTTGCACAGACGTTTATTCTTCTTAAGGGAGTGCAAAAGAGGAAGCAGGACCCCAAAGCCCAAGTTTTTATCCTCGGTCCTCCTGGGGGTGTTACCAGCTGAAGGGGGGAAAGATACAATGGGACAGGGAGTGGCTCGCCAGGGACAGAGCAAACCCATTGGGGTGGGTGTGTGTTTGTGTGCACCAGAATAGACCACTTGGGAAAACCCAAATTTAACATCCACCACCACAAGGACATCTTGTCACCACATAGAACTGGTTTCAAGCTTTTCCTCTCTATTTTGTTGGTGCAAGCTTCTGCTAGTGTGTTTAGTACACACTACCTTTATAACAATTTCTCCCATTTTTCTGTTTTTGTCCTGTTACCTTTATCTTACTTACTTCTAATTAGGACTACTTCAGCCCGTGTGAACAATGGCATAATTTGTAATATTAAGGTGCTGTGTGTCTAATGAAATACACATTCACATACAAAGAGATCTGAAACCCATAGAAGCCATTACTAATAGAACAGGATCTAAGCAAAAGTGTGGTACATATTACATAGTCTTGAGAGCTCAGAAGCACCATCAGCTTAGCACATATTAACAACTTAGTGTGCATCAGCTGGTCTGCAGAAATTGTCAGCATGTATTACACTGTATTTGCTGCTGGAAGACCCTGTGCAAGTTCTCAGCTTCCTCTCCTGTCAGAGCAAGTCACTTCATCATGTATTTGCTGCTGGCTAAGACCCTATTCATCCCCATGTCCACATTTGCCACAGTGCAAATGATACTTGCTAAACCCTGCTAACTTAATCTCACATCCAAGCTTCACACTGGGAAGATGCTGTAACAGTGATATTATTTATGTGTTCTGTAATCACAGAAAAGTGACAGAAGCAGTAATATTCAGCACGATTTAAGCAGCTGACTTGTTAAAGATAAAAATAAAATTGCTTTGACTTCAGCAAAATTTTTTTTTAAGACATTAGGTCTATAGTGTGCTAGTGATGAAACCACTGAAAAATGGAACTGCCGGTATGATCTTTTCCTTTATTTCCCTCAAATAAATCTTAGTGCTAATTATTATTATTCTACAGCCCCCTGTTAACCACTGTTATATAGCTCAAGGCTTGGAGATGTTGCACAGATACAGCTTCTGAAGGCTCATAACCACTTGTTTTCCAGCAAGACGCACTTTTGGATAAGTCTGTGGAAACAGTCACTTGGAACTATATCTTCACCTTAATTTCTCTACCACAAATGGTTCCTCTAACAGAAAGATCTTAAGGAGGACTTTTAGAAAATAAAGTTTTCCTTTAAATAAACAAACAAAATAAAAACCCAAACAAAAAAATCCACCCAAACCTGAAAAAAACAACCAAAAGAATGTATTGTGCTGTCTCTAACAGCTAGATTATCTCCCACTTCTCTAGTTTTCTGACTCATCTGCCAGCATCTTGCTTGGAGAAACCCTCCACTGTCCCCTCTTATTTGTTATCAGGTGCCACAGAAATTTATTGTCAACCATTGTCTCTTTATCTCATCAAATAACCCCATCAGCTAGCACCTCTTGAGTCTCTAGAGACTTTTTTACAGGTCTCTTCCTCTCTCCTTTGACCAAATCACTCATCACATTAGTGTTCTTTTGGTTATTTAAGTATCAGCTCCAGTTCAGCATGACTGAAAACCAGGATTCCAAATGTTCTTTCTGTTCAGTCACTTCTTGCCACCTACAAAGAACACCACTACTCTCTTAGGAAGTGGGCAGGTTTGACTGGAAATATTGACATTGTGGCAATATGTGACTCTCAAACATCTTCCCATGACCTGTGATTTAACCTTTCCTAGCAGCCATCCTCCCAGCCAGTATACTTCTGCAAGGTTTACCCATCTTCCTTGCAGTAATATCCCTTCCCATGAACTTGACAAAGGCAATTAAATTCTACTGTACTCACATGGACTGAAGCTGTTACTTTGAGGATAACTTTGCTGGTTCATCGTGTTCACTATACAACCTTTTCCCCCCCTTTCCTCTCAGAATAAACAAATAGCCATATTTGGTTTTGTTTGTTTGGTTTAGTTTGGATTTTTGTTTGTTTGGTTTTTTTTTTTTTTTTTTTTTTTTTTTTTTGTTTTTGTTTTTTTTGTCATAAATCTGCTTATGTGAAAGTGTGTTTGCTTAGGAGGCAGTGTTTGTAGAAAACACCAAAGTGTAACATTCGGCACAAAACAGTACAGTTGCCATTCTGCATATGGCAATGTAAACTCATTGAAATGACACTACAGAAGGGGGAAAAATGAGCCCATTTCTTATCTAACTGAAATAAAATTAAAATAAAATAAAAAAAAAAAGGAATTAAAATCCTCTAGAAGAATATCACACATTTTAAATCACTAATATCAGAAAGAAAAAAACCTATACTGATTTCTTGACATATTAATAGGAATAAACTAGTTCAAGACGTATTTTAACTCCACAGAAGATGAAACTTATGCTATTTGCCTTAAGAAAATGCTTCCTAAAATTATTGAATAGATTAGTTGTTATGACTTGTGCTAGAAACCATGAGCCAATTCTTAAATATCCATCTATAATGGAAGGAATAAATAATTAATAATACATACAATGTATTGTATGTTGTACAACAGAGGTTTATCCCACAAATAATGGCCTGTGAAGGAAAGAGTTTATTACATTAGGAAATCAAGTAAACTATAATTAGTTTAATTGTTAAAGCATTCAGAGTATTTTCTAGTTCTTCACCAGACCTGCCTGTAAGTAGGTCTGGACATTGCTTTACTGGAAAGCATATGGAAGAAAAATTACACATGTAACTAATTTAGCTGAGAGATCAGTACTGTTCACCAGTACTTTTTGTGAAGATCTACACAGTCTGATTCTCTTCTAAGCTGTGGACGAAGAATACCAAGGATTCTTATAATGATGTTACTTTTAGCTATTACAGGGAAAATCAAAATTTTATGATCAAACCCAAATTACTATCCAAAGACATCTACATACAGCCTTCTTGGTATCTAAAGCATTTAATTCTTGAGTTAGGCTTCAGTGGGGTTTGCACTTAGATTTTGGCATTTTTTAAAAACATGACAGGAGGAAGGAAAGATTCTCTCAGCAGCTACACAGGCAGATGTAAGACCTGGAGAGTCATGAGGACAACTGTGAAGTCCTATCTGACAATTCCCAGAAAATTCCCTTCATCATCAGGCTAGAGGCAAGTTGGGAGCAATGTCTTTCATTGTGCCTTCTGAAAGTCTGTTATTCTGAACAAACTAATCCACATTCATTGGACCAGAGAAGCAAGGCATCACTTTGCAATGCAACAATTAAGGTCCCCAGTTGGGAGTAGGGAAATTTAAATTTCAATCCCTATTACAACATTGCTTTTCTAGGCAATTACCATATAATATTAAAGTACATAAGCAACCATTAAGAGTCAGGAACAGAAACTGAGTTCCCTAATAATCTATTCAAAACCATCCATTACCCTGGATACCAGCAGGACACAGACTTGGCCATCCTGTGCTGCTGCATTTTTATTGTTATTGATACTCAAGTTACCTGGTATTATTTCAAATTATTTATATCTGCTGCAATCATATCTATTATTAAAGACAGACATACATTCATCTTGGAGTATGAAAGCATCTGAAAAGTGTCTTTCAGAGCCATTTGTGGAGCCTGCTCCTACTGACAAGAAACAGAAAGAATATAAAAAAGCTCTGTTAGTCCATTTATTTCCTTTCTCATCTATTCTGATATTCACCTCTTGCTTTGATGTCTTCAACTCTTTCCTATGCTTTATTCTACTTTGGACTCCAGGCTACTTTCCCCTTACTATCCTTTGTCTTTTATTTCTCTTCCTTATTTAAGTGATTTTTGTTTTTCTTACCCCTTTTTTTCCTCATTTCCTTACCTTCAATTTCAACATTCAGTGACATGATCCTGAAGTATTCCTACATTCCTCCTATATTTATAAAATTCGAAAATGCATGGACCAGAAGAAGAAAGAAAAAAAAAAAAAAGGCAGAAAGCAAAAGTAATTTTCTTTTCTAAAAAATCTATGTATCTGGTATTCAATTTGATTTTTTTTCTTTGATTACTGCTGTATGAAAGGCCTAGACAAACAACAAAATCAAGAAAAATTAAAGAGCTGTCAGTGTGGAATGGTTGCAGCAAAGGCTGAATGAACCATGATTTTGGCAGGATAAAGATCAACACCACAAGCTTTCAGCTGTAGCAATCAGTCGATACTTTCCAGGCCAGCCCCACGGTGACACGGACAGAGGCATTTTTAAGTTGTAATTGAGATTAGCCTTGATACATACAGTTGGAGCCATGCCTGTGAACTCTGCTAAAAGGCTGGGTATGTAAACTATCTATCACTCAGTTTCACATGAGCAATAACCTAATGACATCACAAAAATCTCACGATGTCCCTTGCTCCACAAATTCAGCCACAGCAGGGGACTCATACCAGGGTGCCTCAGCTGTGCTACTGAAGTGTTTCCCTCCCAAGGTCTGGAGCACCATATAGACTCTCCTGGGGTGTCCAAGTTTTGAAAAATGCTCAGCATTGTAGCCCAAAAGCACTCTTGCTCTGATCCAGCTTACTAGATTTGCAGTCACGTGCTAACTGAAAACCCATACATAATAGTATTGGCTCCAGCACACTTTGGATGGAAGCCCATAAAGACACACGAGATTGCTTTTCATGGATGGGAATAAAATATTTTGTTTGTTACTACTAATTTAACCACAATAAATAGTTCTCTTTCATGTGGTGATGAAACAAAGCATACATGCTGTATTCCTTTTTTAATTATTAGGTTGAAAAAAGCAGTGTCTTCCTGGCATGTCTAATTCTGAATCATACTCATTACATACATAAATAGCCAGCAACTGTATAAAGTAGAGGAGGGCAGAGAGGAAGGTCAGGGAATTAGCTTGATGTCAAGAAAGCATTTCCTGTGGAGTCACCAAATCTGTCCTGGATACAGACTCCTAAATTGGCATACGGGGAGCCTTGAAGGCTGCTGTGCCCTCATGCACCAGACGTGCCAGGTAAGCATCTCCAACCCTGCTGGCATTTGGAAGCTTCTCCTCTCCAGAAATCATATAGGCATAATTTACTTCTTGGGGCTTTGTAATGATGAGTAAAAGATTTTTCCTCTCTGCCTCACCTTAAGGGCAGTGTCACCACTGTGAAGACAAAACTTTAGTGCTGAATCCCCAGCAGCTACTCCACTGAGTCAGGGAGACTACCATGACATGAAACTCCTCCATTGAAATCCGAGCGGACAGATCCTGGAGGGAAATGCTGGCTCTACTACCACTGAAATCCAGGATGTTGAGCCCAAGGAAGTGGCAACAAATAATACCATGGACAGAGTGCCAACAAGAGTTATGACAGAGTTAAAAGTTGTGGCCAGTCGCTAAACTTACACACTTTCTATCTGATTTGCGTTTATAAACCACTCTGCATAAACACAAACTTAGCCCAAGACTGTCATTGCACAGCTTAGGCCATCAAGAAAATGACGCCTGAACCTCCTGAGACTTTTTGTTGCAACCTGGACATTGCCTTAGTGTTGCTAAGCACTGTTTCGTTCACCTCAGACCCACGGCAGCTCTCAGCTGACTTCACAGAATCCTCGAGGTTGGAAGAGACCTTTAACATCATCAAGTCCAACTGTCAACCCAGCACGGACACTGTAACCACTAAACCCTATCACCAGGCACCGGATTCAGACGCCTCTAATCATCTCCAGGAACGACGACTCCACTACGTCCCTGTGCATCACAACAAGGTGGAGGAACTTCTCAGGAACAAACTTCTTTTCCATGCTTCCTCATCGGGACGGCAGCAGTAGGCGCGCGAGCGAGCCCGCCGCCTCCCGCAGCAGCCCGGGGCGGGAGGGATGGCAGCGCGGCACGGCGGGGGCAGGGCGCTGCCGGGGGAATGCGGCCCGGCCGGCCCAGGCGCTGCCCCGGGCGGGTGATTTAGCCCGGCTCTCCAGCACCGGGGCATCCCACGGCTTCTCACGCTGCGCGCCGGCCGGGAAGCCACACGCGGTTTAGGAACTGAAACGAGACCAGGCAGGTTTTGTCACCGTCGGTTGTGAGTTTGAACCAATGCACTTTGCCCGGCTGGAGCAAGGTCACTGCCTGCCCCGGCTCGGCCAGGGCCCACCGTTCGCCGAGCCCCGCGCCCCACGGTCCCGCCGACAGCCCCTCAGGAGGAGCGGCCGCCTCCCCGGTTGCGGCGGCCGGATCCTCCTCCATCCCGTGTGGTATTTTTAGCGGCTGACCCAGTTCCCCCGCTCGGCTACCTGCGCCTCTCACCGCCCAGGGCCGGGCGCCCCCGCCGACCAACGCACCGCCCAGGGCCGGCCCGGTCCCGCGGCCCGGCCAGCGCCAGGTGACGGGGGCTGCTGCGGGGCAGGTGCGGCCCGAACGGGGCGGTGCTGCCTCGCACAGGGCGGCCCGGAGAGGGCGCGGGGCTGCTGGCGGGGTGCACCCGGGGCGAGAGAGCCGCGAACGCCAACCCGGCGGCGCTGGAGAGGAGCGGCGGGCTGGTGCGGGCGCGGCGCTGCCGGGGCCTCCGCGGGGGCGGAGGGGGGGCGGTGCCGGCGGCCAGAGCGGCCGCGGAGCAATTTTTCTACAGCGGCGCCGATCTACAAGTGAGGGGTAGAGTGTGCATGCCACTGTAAGTGCTGACTTACTGTCTTTTACAGAACTGTGAGTGCTCCCCTTTCTCCCCTTCCTTTTCCTTCTCGCTCTCTCAGCGAGGGCTTCCCGGGTGGCCGGATAACGGGGCAAGGGAGCGGAGCGCGACCGGGGCTGCCCGGGTGCCGGACTGCCGGCGGGGGAAGCAGGTCAGTGCCGCCGCTCCGTCCTGCTCCAGCTTACTTTCCGTCTTTTCTCTTTGGCGATTTCCTCCCGCCGCGCTTCGGTGGCCCCGGCGAGGTGGGGCTGAGCGGCGGCCTCGGGGCGCAGCGCAGGTGCGGCTGCAGCGGGCCCCCCCGAGGCGCCTTTCCCCTGGGCTCAGGGGTCGCAACTTCGGCGGGCCCGAGCTGTGTGTCTGGAGTTTTCGATATTGAGAGATACGGAAATTGTATATTGCTGCCGCTGCTTTTTTATTATCTAGAGGAACACTGACACCGTGTCTGATATGTGTAGAATGTGCTACAGCTTGCTCTCGTGCACCCGGAGTGCTTTGCTCCTGCACTACAAGCAGGAACACTCCTGAGATTTTTAAAGGAGTATTTTTAATGCTCTCTCCTCTTCATGCTGCTATTTATACCATGCAAGGTTGGCAAGGAGAGGAGAGCCAGAGTTTGTAAAGGACATTGAGCTTTAACTTGATACCATTGTTCCAAGGCCAAGGCAAGAGAGTGCAGATATTTAAAATAAAACAAAACAAAGAAATACCCAGAAAATAACCCTGTGAAAACACCCTACCTCTCTGTTTTTCTACTGCATGGTCAAAGCAGAGAACTGAGCATCCCCTTCTGGTTAGGTTATGTAGGTGATGTTCTGCCATGAGTCTAAGCCTGTGCTTTGGATTTATTATTTGTTTGCTTTATGCTTGTGATGTGATGGACAGTACAGCTGGTTAAACCCCACACTGGGAGATTATCTGAAAGATGAAGTCTCACACTGTGGCAGATGCATGACTTTCACTTAGGTAAAATAAATCATTACTGGTCACTGCCTATGCATTGTAAGGTTAAAGTAGCTATAATGTAAAATATTGTTAGCACTAAGTCTTAACATCTTGGATAATACCTGGACTCTTGAGTATATATTCATGGGTAATCAATTTCTTTCTTATTTTTCTGAATTAATTCAATATACAGTAACACCTCTCTCTAAAGTGAGGAGAGATAGAAGCTTTTCATATAGTGAAACTTAAATTTTGGGAATAGAATAGCTTTAACCTTCATCACTTATATCACTAGGATTTTCAGAGTGGTTGGTGATGACTAATATGATGGATCTCCCTTTCGGATTGTTAAATGAGATTGGTATTAAAAATTGTTTATTCCTCGTGACACGCAGCGTGCTCTGGTGCTGCAGAGCAGGATTGTAGCGGCTGGCTCGCGTGACTGCAGAGCAGTCACTGGGGTTAACTTAGTTCTCCTAGTGCTAATTATCATGGGTGAGCAATAGATTGTATTTGAACTCTGTTTTTATGGAGTAATTGTACATGTGGTAACAAGGCTCTGCTAAAAAATTGTGTAGTCACTTTTAAAATATTGCAGAGCTTTGACTTCTGGCTGAGATCAGTCTGCTTCAGAACTGTGGCTAAAGCAGAGATCATAATCTGGCAAATCTGATGCTAAAACTTTACTTAGTATGATTTTCCATTCAGAGTAAGCATGATTCTGTATGTAAAGATTCCGTAAGTTGAAAATATTTGGACAAATATCAAATTTTTAGTAGCTAGCCCCTTAACTAGGTTTCATGATATTTTTGAGCAGTTGTGGTTCAGTAGATAGGGAGCCTTAATGCTGGATGTATAATTATTCATAATTATTCCTTATTCTTGTGTGTTTTACTTACGGCTGAAATCAATATCTGAGAATTCACTAACTGCAGAAGTGCAGTGTCAAGGCCTTGAAAAATCAAGATTTGACAGAGTAAGGACACTCTAAATGCATTTGGAGCTTCTGTTTCTAACTTTTGTGTTTTCAAACTTTTGTCTGCAACCACATATGTAAGAAGAGGGTTTCTGTTTTAGGCAGAGCCAAGATTCTTGTACAAAAATGTAAACTCTAAGGAGGCTTTTTTAAAAAAAATCTTGTAGGATTTACTGTTGAGCTGAGATTTAACATTTTGGGTAGCTAAGGGTCTCAACAATCTAGCAAAATAATTGCTAAGATTTGTAATAGGAACTGTGGAATGCAGATTAGCCAGTTGATAATGTGATACTGATTTTTTTGATCTACAGAAACAAAAATGCGCTTATATTTTTGTACATATATGCCATGTACATGTATAAATATATATGTTTTGTACAGAAATGTGGTATATTACGTATTTATATAAGATGCTAAAGTGTACCACTGCTGTATTTTGATTGTTTGATGATGAGAGGTAATTATGTGATCAGAAGTGCCACTTGTGGAAAGTGATTCAACAGAAGCTGCTGAAGTGATTGCCTGCTTGAAGTCCCTATTTCTGTTCAAGTAATTTTGTTCTGTTTCATGATGTGTTCTGATTTACTGTTTAATTGGGAAAATCAAACGTTTTTAGTTGCCTTTATTCCACTAATTTAGAGGATTACCTGTTAAGTTTGTGAAATGCTCTTTCTATGGAGTAGTTTGGAGTTAAAGCTGGAGAAGTTAATGCTCTTTATTCTGCTTTACTTGATTGCAAGAATTAGTGCTTCTTCAGTGTTTGTGCTGTGGAAATGGCTGTTGTACAGTTTGCTCTATGCAAACATTAAAGTGAGAATGATAACAGCCTACTTCTTTTTAAGGGAGCGCTTGCACTATGGAGTTTTTTGCTTTTCGTGATTTATGTACAAAGATGTTTTTAGACTCAGTAGTTGCCCTGATGGAGACATGAAAATAATTGTTTTCTGCTTTCCTGTTTTCTCTGTTGTTGCAGAGATGATTCCACAGAGTATGCTATGCATAAGTATGCTTTATTACCTGATAGAAAAGTCAGTGCTAGTTAATAATTTTGTGTTCTCCAAGTAAAAAAATAATATTAATTATGTCTTAGTTTTCTATGTGAGTGGGCTTTTTCAGTACAAGAAAGTTATGTCAGGATTTAAATTATACTGTTCAGTGGGAAATTTCCTTTTTCCCATTCTTAGCACCTGTGTTAACTTCAGTTTTATTTCATGGACTTCTCCTTCCCTTGAATGAATTGCATTAATTCTTTTACACTAAGTTAACTCAAGCTGCTTTAATTACTCCTCTGTTTAGATTTTGCTTCAGGAAAATAATAAGCTGTTCTTAGTGGATGACTTTGGTGTGATCTGTGAATTGCCCACTTGTATCGACTCCCCAGTCTCTGTTGTCGTTCCTCTTTAGATGGTTTCCTTACATCTGTCATTTTGTTTGGCTTTACCATAGAATTCTTTGAGCCCCTCCAACTTGGCTAAGTTGCCAGTGTGCTCTCAGCAGTCTTGAAGTACTTAAACATTTCATGATTATTTTTCTTCTGCAATCTTAGATAACTATTTTTTAAAAATGCAAACTAGCTCATTTTTGCATTTAATGTAAATGTGGATTTATGTATTGCAATGAAACTAGTGCACTTAAGGCACTGGGAGTTGAGATATTGTAACCCACACTGGGTTTTGATTAACTAGTTATAGTGCAGACTCCTGTGAATGTGCATATAGAGGTTGTCTGTGTGCTCAGAGTGGCAGAGGTCATCAGCTGAACAGCAGATTTCCTGAGGTGGAGTAAATGGTTGGAATGTGTGTGGTGTAGCACTTCATTCTAGTGGCTAGTATTTCTAGTATCTCTAATATCTTTTACTCTGTACTCACTATACTGTGTCTAGCAGGAAGAAATAGGACAAGCTTTCTTCCGGAGTCAGTTTCCCTCCTGTATTTGCTCCATTCATGTCAGTGAAGAAAGCCTTCTTCAAGCAAAACAGAGTATTGAAGTCATTACTATGAAAACTGTGGTTGTAGTCACATTCTGTGTTTTTTTCCCTGATCTCTTGTCAATGTATGAGGTCCATATAGAGTGTTCCAGACTTGTTAGTTTGATGGCATTAGCTGACACCACTGAGGTCTGGATGGAATGATCTGTGAAGTGGTTCTCCTTTTTTCTTTGTGAGATCAGCTGTAAACCTATGCGACTGGCCAAAAAAGAAATTATTTACATCACTGGGCTCCTAAAAGAGTGTGATTGTACTCTTGGATGAGTGAGTAGTTGGTGCAGCAAGTGTTAAAGATTGCATTTTTCATCTGTTCTTCCCCTGTTGCAGTTGTAGTTGAGGTTGCTGCCTTGTCATATCTCTAGTGTTGAATTGCAGCAGACTAAATAATCTTGACTGAAGAATTTAAAAAATAGGAGGACTTTGCTGCACAGTCATTGCAGGAGAGTTTGGGAACTAGGGATCTGTATGCCATTGGGCAGTCTGAGAGCATTTTGGTAAAGACTATGGGCTGATGAATCAACTGCTGTTAAACAAGCAAGACTATGACTTGTCCATTAGCTATGGTTTGTGTGCCCATTCTCACAACTAACATGATCTGACTTTCTTATTTTACTTGGTTATTTTATTTTACTTTCTTACTTTGCTTGGTTTACCTGTATGCTTCTGGTGAGTTGAGATTACTCTTACCTGAGGATGTTAAAGGTAAGGTAGTTGGACTATTTCAAGACCATGGTGTGAGACCATTTTTTAATTGGAGGTATAAATGGAAGATGCTGCTGTGCTGGCTTATGTACAGCACACATCCTGTTAATGCATCGTCTACAAGAATCATCAGTTCTTGGACAGAGTCTGAGTTGCTTGCCCTTAATATCTGATTCAGATGTTTTGATGGCAGTGAAATATATTTTTTGTGGTGCTTATTAGAGGTATTTGAAATACCAGTGATGTGACTTTAAAAGGGAAGTCAGGAAGTGCTTTCATAATATTTTCGTTGGGTTTGTATTTTTCTTTAAAAAATGTTTTAATTTACAGAATTACAATTTGCCTGGGAAGTACATTTTTCCAACCTCCAAATTGAAGTAGGACTACAGCCTGTGCTAGATTAGGTCAGACATGGCAGGGTGCAGCTGAGTCTTGCAAACCTGTAGTTGGAGGTTTTGTAATCTGTTTTGGGTAATCTAGCAAATAACTTCATTTAAGGAAGGAATTAACTTGAACTAAAATGGTTGATGAGCCATTTACAGGATTATAGGCAAGTGTTGTTATAGAGGTTAGTTGGCAATGGTACCCAGTTTCGGTACTGAACTCTTTCAGATGAAACACTGAGACCTTCAAGGAAATTGATCTAAAGGAAGCTGTTGGTGGCCCTTACCTCTGAAATGATGCGGATTAAGTGATTCATTCTATCCCTGAGCATGACCATCTTTATTGCAGCTTCTAGTTGCAAGATTGTTCTGCAATTTTCTGCCTGCTGCCTCCTGCTATAAGAAATTCTCACGTGCTCCCCTGTGAGTCTGTCCTTTCATTCAGTTGAATGAAGTTTTGATGTTTCAGATGTCCTTAGCACTGCTTTTAATTTGAGGGAAAAAAAATCTCTGTTTTCTGGGCAAAATTAGCATCAAACTTGACTATTTTTAGTGGTATTTGCTAAATGGTGAATAATTGGAAGACTGCTTATGGATATAAGTAATAGCTTGATAAAAATTATTCTGTAGAAAAGTGGCATATATACAGTACGTAAAACTGGAAGTCTGTCTTTGCAAGCTTTATTTAAAATTTTTCGAGTTCTGGTAACCTGTGTTACGCAGTGGTCGGTACAACTTCCACTCTGGAGCAAAAGCAACAATACACATCTGTTGTTACTTTTAAACTGGGTGCCCAGTTTTAGAGGCCTATAAAGGATTGTTTGATTGGAAATTGTTAAAATTGGATATATTTTTCACTTTGAGTTGTTTTATTTTCTTCTCCTGCTTATTTTATTACTTTTGATGCCTTGAATTCTGTGTTATTTAATGCCGCTTCTCAGTAGTGGCAGTATGTCATATGGGTAGTTTTCATGTGTTTATCTTGATCGTTAAGTTGCTCAATTAAAAAGAGAGCTTATGGCAAACTCATTCAGCATGAACATTTGGAAATAACTGGGGTAGGTGTTCATTTTGAGAGATGCTGGTTGAGACAGAAAAAAAAAATATGCAGCGTGAATCCCAATATTAGTATTATTTATTTCAGCATTAATTCACCATTAAATAACAAAGCAACATTAAACTTTAACAGTGTCAGGATGCTGTCCTCTTGAATCTTTGTGATGTTCCTTTGGGAAAAACTGAAGAATAACTTGAAATTTGGTTTGAAAGGCTTTTAACACTCCTCTCTGCCACAGGCAGTGCTTTTTGGATTGTCATGTCATCTGCAATGATTTCACTTGGAGATTAAACTCTTCTGGTACTCCTTCTGCAAAGCATGAACCTCCCTGACATCTTCATTACTAGGCTTTATGTGAACATTTGTTAAAACTTCTACTGATTTGCATTGGTTTTGTTCATACTTAAATTGTGCTCTTTGAGGTTAGCAAACCTAAATGTAACAGTTTTCAGGAAATGCAACTTTTAATGAGTCCCATTATTAAATCAGTGTATAACTTTCTCAGAAACTGGAGAATTAAATGTAATAAAAAGTGAACCACTGCGTCTTGATCTGCTGCCCACATTTGTCTGAAAGCTGATGTTTGTTGGTGAAGGAGCTGATGACTAAACACATCAAAACTCAAATAAACCCAAAACCCACTAGAATGAAAGGATGGGTTGTTTGAAGAACTAATTCTTGCAGCAAGGTGTATGCAGTATTAGGGTTGTCACTTTGAGGTATTTAAGAAGTAACTTCTCTTAGTAATCATCTGTCTTAGTTCCTGGGAGTATACATTATGCTCAGCATTGTGGACTGAAAGAGGGGGCTTGTTTAGCTTGTCTCTGAAATTAACACTGAAACTGTCTTCCCATACTGTTTTTCAGTACAGACATCTAACCTGGCTCATAAGAAAATTTTCTGTGGAGATGGGACAACTGTACTTAGTGTGTTTGAGAAAGCCTCTGCTGTTGTCTTTTACCATGTACAGGTTCTCTGTGTAAAGCTCAGTGCAGTTTGCTACAGGTGATCCTGTCCTGATTTTTGTTGTTTTGGTTTGGGTTTTTTTTCTGTAAAAGCATTAGTTGAAACTAGATGGTGCTTTGTCCATTATTGCACGTGGACTTTGCGATTTCCTTTAAGAGGATTGACAGCTTTTAGTTTTGGAAATTGTGCTGGTGTTCAAACCATTACTGAATTATCGTATGGCTCTCTTTGACTCCCACCTCTTTCTGGTTATTTCTTTGAGAACAAAAAAAAAAGAAGAAAAGGAATGCTTGTATTGAACTGCTCCTTTCCACCTTTTGGACATTAGTCTTTCAGTTTTGCGTGTATGTGATTATTTCTGACTCCTGGCTGAAGCTCTTAATGGTCCCTGTGGCTTCTTTGTTGATGCTGTCTAAGCATGTGAAGCATTGATGCTGCCTCCACTGTGTCTGTGTCAAGTTGCAGGACAGCTCACCTTTGATGCTGCTGGTTGATAGCTGTGTGATGGAGACCATTTCTGGATGTACTGGCCTTGCAGTTCTTGGCAGCATAAGCAGGCTCTGTCTGTTGCAGCGTGCTCTCCTCTGATGTGTGCATTGGTTACTGCTTTCTCCCATTGGTCATCAAGGATCTTAAAACCATTACTCAGTGGCTGACTGTTATCTAATCTTGGGAAGCCTATTGATTGCTATTCTGCTGTTGCAATCTTACCTAATTGCATGGCTTGTCTGCCAGTTTCACCTCGGCAAGACGCCCTCAGTGCTGACTTGACCATTTTATTACATTGTAGATATCTAGAAGGTATCTACAAAAATTTGCAGAAATTTGGTGTTTCTTTATGTTAGTACTATCTGAACAACTCCCTGTTTCAGGTCTGCTTTCTACCAGATATTTTAAGTGAGCAGCCTGTATGGTGCTGTATCATGTCAGTAATACTTCAGGTGTAAATTTGCAGGAGCTGAACTCTACTGCAGATTTCCACCAGAGAATGCTATCTTTTATGCTTTATTTGCTCCTCATTTAGTGTTACAAGCCAATCTTATGGAACTTTCTTCTTACTCCTTTATCTTTCAAGAAGCATTGAAGGAACATGTACTGTTTTCATTGTCTGTGAAATCTCATCCTTTTCTGGTCTCTGTTAGCAGCAGCTGCCATCAGCAGCCTGAAGGTGCTGAAAAAAAATCTCTTGGTAAGATTTGTAGTTCATATGTGTTATAACATGTGACTCAATTTAATGAATTTGTTGGTGGAATTGTCTGAGAATTATTTTTATATCACATAGTAGATTACTTACTTACCATCTACTTTTTTTGATGCTGTAAGAGTAATTTTATTTGTTGCTGAGTTTCAGGTAATAAAATTTTTGTATCTACAGGTAGATTGCTGGAGTTGTACCTTTGCAAGCTTTCGCTAAATGAAAGGAATTCCTCAGATATTTTACTCTGTTTGCATCCTTGATTGTGTCTCAGTATAGAAACATCTCAAAACTATAGATGTTCTCTGTAGTGCATCTGTGTTTCCTCTGCTTTGTTTCATTGTCATAAACAATTCACAGGACCTCTTGAGGAATTGTTATAGTTGAGTATTATGAAACTGAACTGTCTGGGTGTTGTCTCCCGACACATTATTATAATCAGCCAGAGCCTTGATTCCAGGAGATAATAATGGCTGGTTCTGCAATCAGCATAGGTTGGTGGCCTTGGGCAGTTGGATGCCTTTAGGTGTTTGCACTCTCAGTATCTGCCTGGAAGGACGCAGAGGCTTGCCCAGCAGCTGGGAAGGTCACCTACTTTAGTGTACTTGAATATGTAGTAACAGACTGAATGTTCTTGCTGTGCTCTCACATAAGGAATGGCTTCTGTTTTGGAGTTGTGCAGACCACTGCTTCACCTAAGGATTCTTTGTGCTCTGTAGATCCTTGATTTTCTAGTAGCAGATAATACAAACCTTGTGGGCTTGGGAGTTTTCTCAGGAGATTGGATATCCTTTTGGTCATCCACTTCATTATGTATACTGCTTGTGGTAAAAGCTTCCTTCTACCTTATTGCACAAGCACACAGATCAGGATATCTGAGCAGTTTCTGTATGTGGTTAAGGATGCATCTTTACCTTTCTTTCCTTGCCCTGAACTTGTTTGTGTGCTGTAGATTTTGTGTAATAAAATGTCCTACCATTCAGCAAGAGGTCTGCAAAGTCAAATACCATAAAGCCAGTCATCTGTGTTATAGATTTCTCATAGGTTTCATAATAGTTGTATTGGGCATAACTAGCATTTATTCATGCTTCTCTGCTTTAATCAAGCTGCATCTCAACACTTAAGAAAGTCTGGTTCCAAATTTCAGCCAGCTTGAGCTGGTAGTTCATTTAATACTTTAATTGCAAGGCGATAATTGAATAGGAGGTGTCTTCAGTTTCCTACATGCAGAGGCTGTATCATTAGATCTTCTGAAGTCTTGCTAAAAGCTGCCTCTACTGAAAGATGCATTGCAGCTTTAGCTATTACTTTAACCAGAAAAGTATTGAGCATTTTTTTGTTGTTGTTGTATTGGACTAGTAGCTTCCCTGCTTGCCTAGGTGACTGTTGGCCAAGTGCTTCAAGCACGAGGTGGTGGTGCATGCCGTGTTAGTTAAGGTCTCTGAATGTTTTTCAGCATTCCTCTTTTTCCACTTGTCCCAGCCTAGTGGCAGTCAGGACTGTAATTCTTCCCCTTGGTGCCCAGCTATCGTTATTGCAGTGTCTCTGTAAGCTGAACTGCCAGCATCACACAGATCACAGCACTATTGTGCTGGTGTGTAAGCCTTACTCTACAACAAGGTGTAGTCACAAACATGTATTTGTAAAAAATGCACTTTTTAGACAAAATAAGCACTGTAGAGCCTTGAAAGGAACAACTGTAATGTACTCAAAACTGAGAAGAGTGAAGGTAAGAAACTGCAGTGGTTAGAGCAGCCCTCCAAGCAGAACATTTGACACTTCAGTGGTGTTGCTTGGCATGTGGGCATGCCTCCAGCCTTTACTCTCCTAGGGGCTACCCTACTGGTAAGGTGTCACCTAAATATAGTAAGCCTGTGTGGTGGGAATATTTTTTCCCCTACTAAGGGCTATTTTCAGTGTAAAATAAGCAGAAAAGCTTTGTCTTCTGCAAGGTCACTCCATCACAGGCTTTCTGATACTTCCAGTTGTTTAGCTTTGTTATTGAAGGCCGTGTAGAAACTGTGTGGCAAACCTTGAGATCAATATTTCTGTTCTCTAATCTGTAATGGGGTGCATATAATTGATAAAAGATGTCTGGTTCTGTAGAGGTCATTCCATAGTATCTACATAACTTATATTTAGTACATGTCTTTATCTGATTTGTGTCAGAATGAAGCGGCTGTTACAAACTGCTTACTTATTTATAAAGACAGAGAATGCAAGCTTCCGGTAGAGGGGCAACCTAGAATTTTGCTCTTAAAAAAACTGTGATGGAAGAGGTTTCTAGGAAACAAAAAAAAGAGTTGCAGTATGTTCTTGATGGGTGGTTGATGGTGGGTTTTTTTTGCCAACCAATGGCTTCATATAAAAGTTCGTTTGTGGTTTTCAAATATTAATACAGTTAGATGCTATAGAGAATTAAGTTTCTCAAACTCCAGGACTATTTCTGGTCTGTAGGTAGCAGAAGTAGGCTTACAACACAGTTGCGAAGTGGTGGGCTGGCTTCTTCCCTGAACTTTCTGGGATAATCTTCTGTCTCCTACCCTCCCCCCCTAAAAAAAAAAAAAAAAAAAAAAAAAAAAAAAAAATTAAAATGCAGTATTCCTGTGGTCATGAATTTTCTATTCATATACCATATCTATTTACTCATGAGTGAGCACTTGCAACAATTTACAAACAGGCAGATCCTTGAGTCTCTTGACTGTTAATAGTCTGTCAGCATATATGTTTTGTTTTCTGTTTTTGTTGTAGAGAAGTCTTAGATGGCAAATTCCTTTTTGTGCCTCAGAATAACAATGTATAACTGGGTAGTCATACAGTCAAAATACATTAAGAGTAACTGTAGCAACCCTGTGTTTTTTCTTTGAGCAAGAGTAGCATTTTTCAACACAGAAGATGAATGTAGTGTTGGAAAGGGAGAATGTCAAATAACATGCCTCTGTTCATGCTTGGGAAGAGGTCTGACATTGAAGCAATTATAAGTGCTGTAGTATCTTTTCCATGCTCTTCAGGTCTTCCAGAAATCACTTTCAGAAAGAGGAAGAATGGCCTTTGTACTCAATGATACTGCCTGGAGAAAAATTTAATCTCTCTGGACTAACGGCTGCCTTTCTACAAACCACTGACTTTGAGGTTAATGTTTAAATATTTAAATGGATTTGGAATGTTGCCATTTAAGTGGAACAGAATGTGCTTAACCTGAAACTCAAACAGTTCCATGAGTAGCCAAAAAAATAAATAAATTACTCAATAGTGCAGTGATCTGGTAAATTGAAAGATACAGTTTAACGCTAATCCTGAACAGGGTTATTCCAAAGGAGGAAAATCTATCTGATTTTTTCCATTTAGTTGAGGGCAATTTTTGCGGATGTTTTTGGAACTTTTTACAGAAGTTCTTAGGCTAAATGGTAGCACTCATCTGTGGGCCAAAGTCCAATATAAACAAGTTGTAATGTGGGGTAGTAAAAATAGTCCTAAAGGACACTGATCTGCATGAAGGAATTTTAAACTTGTTGAAAACTGAGTAACTTGCTGAATTTAATGTTTTTATTTTTAATTCTCTTTCTTTGGGTGGGAATGTAAGGGTTAAGCAAAGATTTGATGCGTGTAAAACTTAGTTTGGGAGTCTCGATGCTTACAACTGGAAATGGAAGAAGTTAAAGAAGAAAGGCAAGTGCACCTGGCATTCTCCACATCTCTAGGGCTCTCTACCTTAATCCAGAGGACTGGGTTACCAGTGCCTGGAAGAAATGTGGGAGCTTTGTCCTTGAGAATGCATCTCTAATCCAGTCAGATTCTGACAAACTTTGCTAAAAGCATCCCACTCAGGACCATTTCCTGTCTCTTGTGCCAAATGAGTCAAACCCAGGTTTTCTGCCAAGGATCCCAAGGATTTTCTCATTTTCTTCACATTCTACACTGGTGACTGCATCCTCTCTGTAGCTGAGAGAATGAAGCAGTGTTCAAGGCATGCTAAGATAAGCTGGGCTGAACAGGGGAGACAATTTTGTTTCCCCATCATGTCATCATGCTTTCTTGTAGAAATCTCATTTTCAAGTTACTCAAGTATGCGAATTTTTCAACATGTATAAGTGTGAAACTTCACACTTTAGAACTCTTAATGAAAATACCTATAAATCTTATAACTCCAAGCCTATGAAAGAAGTATTTGAGGTTACAACAACTTCCCAGACAAATTAGTATTTTGCTTCACTCTGACTGTGTGGTATTTGTACTACAGCACAGAAGTGAAATTGTCTGGGCCAGTGTTAGGTATTTGCTTGAGCTCATGTTTGCATCGTAGAGAAAGGAATGATACTGCAGATGTCCAGCAAAGAATTCATACATCACATACTATGATGTTATTTAAGTGAACCAAAGGGTCGTCCCCTCATGAATGGTTAGGAAACCTGCACAGTATCAAAAAGCATCCTCCACATAAGTGCTACTACTTTAAAACTGGTATGAACTACTTACTCTTCTACATCATGTGTGTCAGTACTTGGAGAAAATTTTACCACAGTGTAATGTATTTGGCGATTTCCTTATAAATGAAAAAGAAATTTCTACTTCATTTTTTCATGGGCCATTTCAGGAAAGGAGGACAGACTGCTTTTCACAGACCAGCCTCTTCCTTCTTCTTGAAGAAAGAAGGTCCTTGAGGACTGGTCTTTGTAGGCCAGCCTTCCTTCCTTCTTGCTGGTGGTTCAGAGGTAAAGGGAAGATCAAGAAAGAAAAAGTTTAGTTTCAAGTACTTTATAGATGGGTAATAAAAGGACAATCTGTGTTTCATTCAAAAAATAACATTAAATACCTTGGCTAGAAAACTTTCAATAGGAGCTGTTAAGATGAAATTTTAAAATCTTTCTTCTGAAGAAAAAGGCTCTTTTCTATCCCTTGCATGTTAAATTAGATGAAGAACAATGCGTTCAAACTGTCACCTTAACTCTCAGAAGATTACAGTGATCTGTGCTGGGTGCTGCCATGTGTAGTCACCTTGCTCCCTCAGCACTTTTTAGCATCCTTAGTCTAGGAACGCTTTTACTTTGGGGAAAAGACTGTAGCAGTCGAAAGTGGTAGGCAAGAAATTTGAAAAACCTGTTCAGGAAAGCATGCAGATTGCAGAATTAATCAGTAGAATGAATGGATCAAACAGAAGATAATTTTGGATCTGTTCTGAAGGGGAGAGGAGAAGGATGGCAGGTGATTGGTGATCACTTTTTTTACTGGGATTTTTGTGCTGTATTTGAATAGAGTGAAAGTATGTTAATCTCCATGAGAGAGACTGTTACGGGCAAAATGGGGAGTAATGAAGTAGAAACATCAGTCCGGAGCTCAGTATTGACTAACCTTAAAGAGCAGCTTTTAAGAAATCCCTTAATTCATAATCAAGCCATAACAAGTTCAACTAGGGGCCAAGGAAAGTCAGGTCATGGTGAGATGAGGCAGGCTTGGCACAGCAGGGGAAGAAGGGTGTGTTGTGTGCAAACTTCGTTGGTGCTGCTTTTATTTTGGGGGTGGTCTTAGCACATGGCTGTTAGATGACCATGGTTAACATACCCTGCCTGCCTTGTCCTTTGTGCCAACTGAGCAGCAGCAGGGTTCACCACCCAGTGATTCTGAATGCAGAATGCTTGTGGTGCTGAGGTTCTTCAGCCTAAGTATCCTCCCAGTCAATAGATATATACTTACTGCATTAGTTCTTTCTGATTTCTGCATCTTTGTGTGTTTCTGTTTTTTCTGAGATCACAGAGTCATGGAATGGCCCAGGTTGGAAGGGGCCTTAAATGTCATCCAGTTCCAAGCCCCCTAGCATGAGCAGGCATATGTTCTGTTAGGCCAGGTTGCTCAAAGCTTAACCTAACCTAGCCTTAGACACTTCCAGGGATGAGGCATCCACATAGCTGTTCCACCTGTTCCTGTGCATCACCACCCTCACAATAAATAATCTCTTCCTGATGTCTAATCTAAACCTACTGTCTGCCAGTTTGTAACCATTCCCCCTTGTCCTGTCACTACATGATCTTGTAGTTTCCATCTTTCTGGTAGGCTTCCTTTAGGTAATGGAAGGTTGCAGTTAGGTCACCCTGAAGCCTTCTCTTTTCCGGGCTGAATATTCCCAATTCTCTTAGCCTTGGTGATTATAGCTTGCAGATAGCAGGTGATAAGCTCTCTGCTTCCTGTTCTGCAGGTGGTCAGCTCTCTACTTTTCTTTTAAATTTCTGATGTAGTGTTTTTCTGATGTTAAGTGCAATGAACTGTTAGTCAGTATTTGAGACCATGAGATAGGATCTCAACGACAAACTGTGTAGTGCCGAAGTCTTGGCTCTTCCAGTATCATATTCTTCCACTGGTAACTCTATGGAGCTGTAGTATGCAGTGTGTTAGATGGGGTTTGAAGCCTATTACCATCCACTTAAGTTTTGCAAGGCAGAAAGAAATGTGGATTTGCCAAATTAGTTTGACACCTTGAAGAACTTAAATGCTACAAAGCTCATCGGTATAGAGAGATTATCATCCAAGAACATGGGATATCTGAAAGAGTTGCTTCCTCTTCAAAGAGCAATCATTTTATTCATTTAGCCTCTATTGCTAAAAGGATGTCTTAGTAATGGAACAGTTGTCACATATTTCTCTGTAGACAAAAGAGTGAGTTGATGCTCTATGACTTCTTCCATAATGCTGCATTATCAATTCTCACTTATAATTAAAGATAACTGCATAATTTTTTTCATAATGCTTCTGTATCACCAACTGGATACACGTTAACCACTGGATACCATAGATTCATAACTTTGTTTCTGAAATATTGGAGGGTGTTGTTTTAAAAGAATGTTTTATTTTTGTGATCTCTTAAGAGATTTCAGTTGTCTTCATTCCTTATAGCTTGAAAACCCAGACAGTGAACTGAATAAATTAAATGAATGCAGAGAAAGTTCTTACTCAAAAAGAAAATTATTCTGAAAGTTTAACTCTTAAACTCTAAATTTGTGTTCCCAAATGTAGTTTGTGTTTAAAAGTGTCAGTGAGCACATACCACTCAAATGGCTTAATTTAAATTATGAACATGTTACAAGGAAGTTTAATTAGCTATGATAATTTTACATTTACCTTTTACATTTGCACTTATACTTTATTAAAATGTACTTGTTTGTATTTATTGCAATGCTTTTATACCCTAAGAAAAGAAATACTTTCAGAGGGTGAAAGTAACTTTAACACTGTGTCTCATAACTAGTGTATTCTAGTTTTCTTTTTTCTTTTCTCTTCCTACTTTTCCTGCAATGCTGAATTAATTTAGATGCCTGGAGTAAATAGGTTTAGCAGAAAGTTATACACTTCCAGGTTAATTGTATGATGTGGTTAGTTTAGTAAATTAAATCTATGATGTGGTTAGTTAATTTAGTAAAGGAAAGTCTTCAGTTTTTCGGAAGCACCATTTTCACCTTTACTTGCCTGTAGCCACAGGAGTTAAGAGACTACAGTTTGTATCACTTAAAAAAAGTGAGAGAGAGCTGTTAGTTCCGTAAGGCAAAAGCGAATAATTGTTTGATGTGTTGCAATATGACTTTTCCTAACAACTGTTCTTTCTTCAGGCTGTCTGAAGGTAGGCTAAGATTACATTTAACCAAGATGCTCTGCAGACTTTTCAGTATAAAATTTTGTTCCAGGGAACTGTATGTTATAATTTGTGATGCATGGGGAAAGAACAGTGACAGTGGGGGAAACACCTGCTAGTGTGTGTGTTTCTCTGTGACCTGGAGCACAGGGTCAGTGTTTTGCCATTGCATGCTCTCGGCACCCAGTGCCTTGTGGAGCCTTGTGCAGACAGCGCAAATGGCACTGGGCTGCGGGAACTCCTGGCCGGAGCAATCACTCTGAAGTAACTTTGTAGCCTGACTGTGTCTTAGTTGTGGTAACCCACAGCTTTATGAAAACAGTGGTTTGTGGTTTTAAAGTCTTCTGAGTTCCTCGTTGCAAAAAAGTGAGTTAAGTCCATCTTCCTCTTACTTCAGATCTGGCCAGGCAAAGGTGTGATTATTTTGTTAACTAGAGGTTTTATCCTTCAGTGTGAATATGATCTGAAGTGTTACAGAAAAGACCTCTCTGCAAATAGTATTTGTCAACTTTGTGAAGTCCTTGTCGAACGTGCTCTCTGGATGTGTTCGTAGCATGCATGGAGGTTTTGATGCAGTGCTGGCAGAGTGTCTAAGGAAAATTCCTCAGCCTGAGTCTTTTATTGCTGCATGGCTGAACTGATGTTTGAAAGCTGAAGTCTCATGAGAGGACTCTGTAATCTGGCTTTTATAGTTTTGTTTTGGTTTGTTTTTTTCTTCCCTTTCTCTCACTGATCACTTGTACTCTGCTGTATGCCACCGAGGAGAGCTTTTGATGACTAATCTAACTCAGCCTTGACTTGTCTCTTTTGAAAGGCTTGTGCTTTGAATATCATAAATAGTTTGCAAGGTATATTTCATTCTACTGTGCCCTAAGTTGCTGTTATACACCAAATAACTTCCCAGGTTTTTTTACTTGGAGTTGTATGTTCCATAAACATAGAAACATGCATTTATATGTGGTGCTTACAGTTTATTCTTTACTGCTTAGAGGCTGAAAAGATTATTAGCATTTTCTGAAGCTGTTTGCTTAAAAGTGGTTCAAAATAAATATTTTAGCTGTAAAAATTACATAGACGGTGGTAGTATTTGTGAGTGAGATTTGGTGGCTTATATTGAATTATAAGCATGCACTGTCATTGATTTCATGTTCTCTGGTGTTTTAAATTTTACAGCTAGAACAGAAGTGTTAGTGGCTTCCACAATTAAGGCTAAAAACAGGTTGAGAGACAAATGCCTAAAACCGCCCTTCAAGTAGTTTCATTTGTTGCTGACATGCTATTTCCTGGAAGGCTGGTTGATGTGTTGGCAAAACTAGTATAATATGCCATTTTCTATTAGAAGCTTAGAAAGTGCCATTAAGTTCTGGTTCTTAAAATGGAGAGTTGTGGATGATAAAGGGCCTCTACTTAGGGTTTTTTTTTGCTATTCTCAGTATTTGAAGTGATCTTTGATCATTGATCTTTGCATACTAAGATATTGCTTTTCTTGTCTGATCGTTTCTGATCCTGCTATCTTTAGCGAAGTTAAAATACTGAAACAGGATCTGACAGTATTTGATTTCTAAATTAAGAGGAAATAGCAAACCTTTAAAGGTGATAAAGGATATATAATTTGTTTCTTTATAGAAGGGGGAAGATCTAAAACTAGAATGGGAAAAAAAAAAGAGGAAATTACTCCTGCAAAATGTATTCAAGCCAACACAGTTACTGACTTGAATGTTTTATTGAATTGTAATAAATACTCTGTGTGTAGGCAGGACAACTTGACCTACAAACAAGCACAATCCCTTGCTCAAGCATAGAGTTCAACATCAGGGACAAGCAAATCAGTGACTGTAAAAGTTCATAGTTTGAGTGACAGTGGGCTGGCTGCCTCTTACTACCTCAGTCTTTTGGTGATTCAGGGATTTCTCCAAACAAGCAAATAGCCACAGCTTCCCCTTAACTTTTAGCTCCACTGTTGTTGTTTCAGGAAGAAAGGTAAAAAACCCCAAACTGCAGGAGGAAGTACCGGATACAGCAGTCTGCATATGGGTCTCTGTTACATAAAAGTAGTAATTATTTCTAAAGAAATCCTGGAAGTAGCTTTTGAAGGATTGTAGTGTAGTGACAATATCTTAAATTTATGATTCTCTTTTTTACATTATTTAACAACCTTTTAAGAATAGTATCCATTTTCATCGTTCTCCCATTCTATCCCTGAAATGGTATAGGAAGAATTAGTTTTGTACCTGCATTTCTATACCTCACGTCTTCACTTGTGGCTTTCTGTTGTCATCAAGTAGGACTGGTAGCAATGTATTTTCAAAACAGCTGAAGATTTTTCTTAATAAAATGTCTTTATCTTACTGATGCTGAAAAGTGAAGAGTGCACATAAGAAAGTATGTACATGTGAGGAATAGTGTCTTAAACGTTCAAACACTCCAAGTGGAAGCTGTTGCTTGGTATCAAGGTGTCCTTCACAGCCAGGCAGATTTCACCTGTAGCATAATGGGCTAACATCTCCAGCCAAAACGTCTGGAAAAGTGCATTAAGCTGAATCTGCTTAAATGTTTTAACAAAACCACTGTGGACTCTGACCTGTACCTCTTTCTGTGTGTAAGCACAGATACGTTTTTCAAACTGAGAAAGGGAAGCCATTGTCACAGTCCACTAATGTGCTACTTTTCCTTTATCTCCGAAACTGGTCATTTCCTCAGCAGGTGGACTGAAGGGTGTACAGGCTGTGGATGGAGACAGTAGTGGGGTCCACAAACTTTGTTTCCCTTACTATGATCTACGGGAGTGTGGGATCTGAGGTACCAATTGTTGCCCAGAATTGTATGAGTCTTTTACATCGTGTCTTGTTCCTGGGCACTCTGCTGTACATGAGGTGGTCTGTGA
The DNA here is from genome assembly GCA_032173965.1 of Sitta carolinensis. Classification (NCBI taxonomy): domain Eukaryota; kingdom Metazoa; phylum Chordata; class Aves; order Passeriformes; family Sittidae; genus Sitta; species Sitta carolinensis. The sequence goes on from CM063285.1 coordinate 30,921,574, forward strand.
CAACTCATTCATGTGCTTTTAAAGCAGATGGGCCCACCTGTCTTTCAAGTGAGGCCTCCTGACTTTCAGCTTTCAACTTGACTCTGATTTACAGCAAGAGGCTTTAGTTAGTGTAAGCAGGTGATTTGTATTTGCATAAGTATAGCAGCTGAATTTGTTCTGTGTAAGAAATAAACTGTTGCCACTAAAGCACTTAACCAATACCTGAAAGTCTGCAAATACCTTCTGTCAGAAGCAGCTGGTATTTCTCTGTATATGTTCTTTCTAAGTAAGCGTGACAGTACTTGCATCTTGTTTCTTTCTGAATATGGTAGGTCATTAAGCAAAATGCGTTCTTGTGATTCTCCCTCACCTCTAACTCTTCCCCCCCCCCTTCCCAGGCCCCCCCAAGTCAGTAGTCTAAAAGCCAGCTTTGCCATTCTGCTCTGAGTGGAGACTTTTATTCAGACACCCTTTGCCAAAAGGGGCCTTTCCTTTTCTTCCTATATTGACTAGAACTTTTGTTTTTTTCCCAAGCATCTAAAGTGTGTGAACTTGTTGGGGTTTATTCTAATTGTGGGGAAGATGTTGCAGCCTACAGTCAGGTGAGTCTGGTATTGGGGTGTCCTGTTCTCCTGATGATACTTTTTGTAGTTGTTATTGTTCAAGTGAGAGTGCAGTTGTGATTGCTGCAGCTGCATCTGCTTGGTTTTAAAATCTGCTTAGGTTGTTCCCCTTGTATTGGGGAAGCTGTCAGCTTTCCTGGACCTCAGCTGACTGTGCATCTTGGCAAAGAGGTGGGATGTCATGCCGGGGCTGTCAGACTTGTGTAGTTCATGTATATGAGAGACATGAAATTTGGCACCTTCACTTTTAAAGAATTGGTGGTGAGACCACAGGAATGTTCTCTAAGTTGGTATTTACTTTCTCCTTCCATAGTTAATGTTTTGAATGTAGTGACCTTCTAGGTACATGCAAAATGGATCTGTCCATGCCATGGGGTGAGTCTATGCAAATATTGACTTCTGCTTATGATTCTGGTGCTGTAATTTCAGTTAGCAGAGCCTGACTTTGGCTTATTACATAGTTCGATTCATAGTAGAATCAATTTACCTGTGGTTGTTTTGGAATCCAAATTATTTGCTGATCTAACTGTTGATTTACAAATATATATTTGAAGTTGAAAACTTAACAGGGATCTTAGTAAATACATTTTCTGTTATTTAAAAAGTGAGCATTTTATACTTAAATCCTAGAATCGTATTTTGTCCTTGTAAACTATAAATGAGTTACTCCTTATATCTAAGAGTAAGGTAGAGATAAGCATCTAATTCATCAAGTTAACCTAACTCCGAGCTCCAGTGTATTATTGCTCTGAATCAGTGGTTGTGATAAGACTTGTGATTGTTTTGTCAAATAGCTTTTAAAATGTATTTTTCCATTGTGTGGTCATATAAGCAAACAAACAGGTGCTGACATACAAATAGACCTGAATACTGAGGTTTATTTCATTTTATTTCTGCATGTGGAATCTAATGCTGAGCAGCAAGTAAGCACAGTGTAATACTGGTGTTTCTTGTGTTCAGTCCATTCTGTGCAGGATAATTGAACCACGTGATAGGATGAAGATGTAAAAATTGTCTGCTAAGCTGGAACACAGAACTAAACAGGAGAAGGCACTGATGGCAGCTGTGTTCTTGTGTTAGTAAAGATTACTCTGCTTAAACCAAAACATGCTCTCTGGGTTGTTGGTATGTGAATGCCAGTGTGCTTTTTATGTGTAAGGCTCTTTGGTCTTTCATTGAAGTCTGTGGGAATCTCTCAAGTGTATTGGATAGAGAAAGCATTCTTACAGAGTTTGCAGCCTCTCTGCTATAGCATGTGATTGGCTTGGATTTAGTTTGTATTACTACCTGCTATGTGAAATTACAATTCCTTTATAGTAGATGGAGTTGCAGGTTTGTATACCTAAATAATTTTTAGGAATAAATGTAGCTTGTCCACAGCACTTAAATTTGTTACTAGCCAACTTTCAATTTGAAGTCTGGATGGGGATAATTGAAAACCCAAATTCTCAGTCTCATTATGCAGACTTGAAATTCAGGGACAGGGCTGGGAGAAACACACACCACTTTTGGTGCAACTACTAAGACAGAGATGGGTGGTAAACTGGTAGGACTTAAAACTTTTAGAAACTGGAAGTTTAAGCAGGCAGTTACCCTTGCTTCTGCCTTGGGGTGGGGAGAGAAAGAATTTGTGGAACAGTTCAGAAGACTTTGGTACAGTTTACTAGTATGAAAACAGTTGCTACAATTTACTGCAGTGAAAGGTAGTAACCTTTCACACCTGCTTTTCTCTGTATTGCACTGATTAGTGAAGAAAACAGTCAGAGGACTCAGTCTAACAGCTTCTGCTGTGGAAGGCTTGATTGTCTGACACACAACTTGATTTTGAGACCAGTATGTATGCCTCAGTAGAGGTTGTTTATCTGTCAGGAGATTATTTAAGAATGTACATTTTCCTCCTTTCTAATTAAAAAAAAATATTTTTCTTGAAAATGCTTATCAGGGGTCAGAAATTAAGTACTCAGGGCACCAGTCAATCTGTTATGTGCAAGATCAGAAGAGCAGGACTAATGTGAGCACTTAGTACTTGCCCACAGATTGAACTTTGGCCTCCTGCATTATTGTTCTAGCTCCTGGGTGCTGTCCTCCCTTCTGACTTCTGGCATACCTCGTTTTGACTAGGAACTTCCTTATGCATGGAAGAAATGCAGCCCAAGGAACTTTATTGTCATCACCCTATTCCTAGAACTATTTTTTGCAGACTATTGTTCCTTGTTACTCTTTCAGCAAACTTTTGAACAATTTTAAGTCTAACCACCAAATACTGCTTTGAAATCCTGAAGGCTTTGCTGTAGCTGGACTTTTCAGAGGACAGAAGCAAATGGTTTCCAGGTGCCTTTCTACCCTGGTTCTTGTGAGGTAGTTTCCTCTGCAGAAAGTTCCTAATGCAGCATTAATGGCTTGTAGTTGATGTTTCAGAACAGTATACTACCCAAATGGCTTGTGAAAACACCTCTGGTATGTTTAATTTGGCTGTGAGAGAGCAGAACCCCAGTGGTGGATTTGAAATAAAAAACATCAAGGTAGAAACAGCCTTCTCTTCCAGGAATATCCTGCAATACTTGATGAAGGAGGGAGAAAACACTCTTAAATAGTCTATAAAAATAGAGAAACTGAAATGAGAGATCCGGTGGATCTTGTGGATTCTACTGGATGTTCTGCTCAGCTCACCTGTTTTTTCCTCAGCTTTTGGCAGTTAGGGTTATGTATTTTCCTAGCAGGAGAAGCTTAGTGACTTTTCCCCCTATTTATTTTCTAAGATTACTCAGCACTGGGTGTGTGTTGTGGTTTGGATTTATTTTGTTGCGGTTTTTTTTTTTTTTTCCCCCTGTGCCTACATAGGCAACCCTTCTGTATTCAGCCTACTCCAGAATTCTGGGATTTCATTTACCAGAGTTGTTTTCAACAAGCTGTGCATGCAGTCCTCATTGACCAGGACATGAGGGTCCTTGTTTGTGCACTGTAAATTGGTGCATGTCTAGATGGAAATTTAGAAACTACAGCGTTGTTGACAAGCTTTATTGAACTTGCTGCTGGTAGAGGAAGTAATTCTGTCATGCAAAGTTAAACTGAGATTAACTTTCAAAAGGAAGTTGGTTACCCTTCACAGGACAGTATTTAATAGTGCAAGTTTGTTTAACTTTTACTAGGTACCTGAGCATTACTTTTTTGTTTATTTTTTTCTAACAGTGTTTCTTCCTCGTTCCCTAATGTGCCCCCCCCCCCCCACCCCCCCCCACCCCTGCAATGTGCAGCCCAAATACATGGCCAAGTATGAGAATTATTTTCTTGCTTCTTTAAGCTAAAATGCAGGAGTTCCTTATCTGTGTTCCAAACTAATTTCAGCTGTATGAAGTTAGTCAAGTATGCTTTGTGTTAGCCCTGTGTAGGAGCTTTCCACCTGCACTGCAGAGTAGTGAAATACTTGCCTTATCAAAGTGTTTTTGACTTGCCTTTGATATGGATGGTAGTTCCACAGGTTTCTCTACTGTTAAAGTAACTGTTTAACCCAGAAGTTGACATTTGGTGCTGGTACTTAGCAGAACTAAATAATGAAGGCCTGTGACCAACATAAATCCAAGAAGTAATATTCTGTCTCAGTTAATGAGGGGTATGTATTATGTCCTTGGATGAACTGCCTGAAAAGCACAGCATGTGCATACTGATGCATTAAAATCTGCTGTTCTCTACAGTTTTGAGCCAGGGAAACTTTGAGTTTTGAGTGTAAGAATATAAAGGTATCATGTAAATAGACTCTTTGTCTGTCCTTGTGCAGAATCTATAGAATTTGCAGTAATTTTTTTTCCTCCTAAGATTTTTTTTTTTAGATAGCATTAGTGAGAAGCTCCTTTATCTGTGTTTTCCAGTTATTTACTGCCACAGATTTGCATGTCTTAAGTGTGTTATAGCTGAATAAATGGTATTGTGTAAGTTGCTGCTAAGAAGACTGGATGTCTGGTTGCAGAATGACTGCTTGAAAACGTACCAGATCAGAGTGATGACCTCTAAATCACTATGCTGCTATCATCCCCTGTATGCAATTTCACTCCATCAGGCTTATAAAGCCAGTGAAGGCAAAGCCAGAAGGGTTAAATATGAGAGGAGCTGTATTGCAGATTGAGCAGTTTATACATGGCAGCAAGTCCTAAAGACTGCAGATGACCAATCCATGTATATAAGTGAATTGCCTGACTGAGGGTGCTGTATGGCATAAGTTAGTGTTTGATCAGTCTTTGCAAAAACGACAAAGCTGACTCTGAAAACGCCAAGCAGAGAAAGAGAGAGGCAGTTTTTGCCTGTTAATCATGAGACTCTCTTAGGTTGTCAGTTATTAGAGGGTTATGTTCTAATTTACTGTAAAGTCAGAGGGTTGCTTTCTCACGTTAGCATGGAGACAGTGCCAGAGCATGCAGTGTCCTCTAGCTGTGTATGTCTCTCATCTAATGGAAGTCTGTACAGAAGCTGAAACTCACTGGGGAGCATCAAGTATGAATGTGGCACTGGGTGTGTAGCACTTCTGTCACTGTGTGTGGCATTTAGTCAGTCTTGAGTTGAAATCAAAGCTGATGTTTCCATTAACATATAACTGTAGTTCCAGGGTCTTTGCTATGATGTGTTGATGTATATACACTTCACTCTTGTGGGAAGTTGTCAAGTAAGGTATTAGTTGAATGGGGAGAACTTTTTGAAGAGTTTACATATGAAGTTACAACATCCTTCACCTCTCTGAATATAATTTTAGGAGAGGCTTGGCTATACTGTAAACAACATGTAGTCTATAAGAAGTACCATTTGGATTTTGTGCTTGACTTTAAGCAAATTGGTTAAAGAAAAAATAGTAAAAAATGAATTTGTACCACTTGAGTTTTAAGGAAGGAATTTGTAATTCTTTGCTAGACTACAACATTCTTGTGAGATCTCAGATGGACTGACAGGATGATTTCTGTACAGGAGCTCTGAGTCCTGCTGTTGCCCTGCAAATGCAGAACTCTGTGTTCTTGGGGTAATGCTGCTCAGGGCTCAAATGGAGCCCCATCCCAAGAGCCAAGGAGAAACTGCAGGGCACAACCAGCAAACCTGCATGTCTGGATCCCTCTCTAGGATTGCCCTGGCAGCCCTTCCAGCAACATGTGCCCAGCTTTCCCTTCTCTCTGGTCCTTCACCCTCAAGGTCCTGGTGGAATTTCAGCCCTTGCAGAGCTGCAAGCAGTCTGTAGTCAGCTGTCAAGCAGCACGGTGAGCTCATGCTTTCCAGAAAGCATCAACCACAGTCTGCTACCCAATAGTGATAGTGTGGCTTAAATCAAGCTGTTGCATGTTTTTTTTTTTGTTGTTTTTGTTTGTTTTTTTTAACCAGCGCAACAAGACTGCCACAGCGTATTTCTTGCCATTGGTCTGCTGCAAAGGTGCAGTGCTATTGTTTAGCTTTGCAGACGTGGTCCCTCTTGAATTTGGAGACTTGTCTGTTGGGTCCAAAGGGAAACAACCAAAAATATAGAAGGTATACAACTCTTGGATCAGGACTGATACACATCAGGACTCACTGTGATAAATAGTTTCTTTTGCAGGAAAAATGAGATTATGTTTTGAATGTAAACCCAATGTTTTTTATTTGGCTTATTTTGGCCTGAGACTACAACATTTAAAACAATGGTTGTGAATTGCCCCCTTGCTCCCAGTCGTGTAACACTGCAGGTGAAATAGTGGCAAAACTGTTGGGATTTAAACTACTATCCAGAAATACTGCTGAAAATCCTCAAGAACCATTAAACCTTTAGGACTTCTAATCATTGGGTTGGTGCTGCTTCCTATTTGACTACCAAAATATTGTTTCCTGTAACCAGTTTATTGCAGTTTTGTTATTTATTTTTCACTATATAGAATTAAAAGCCTAAGTATTTTTTTAAGTCTAAAAGCACTATTTTTTAATTGGCAAATGCAGCATCTTTAGAATTAAATTCTGATGTGATGATGTTGCTGTGCAAAAGTGCAGTCTTAACTCAGTGGTAGAACTTCTTGATGTGTCAGTGGAAATTTTTCTTGGCTAGATGTAGTCTTTACTAAATAAGTGACCTCTTCTGCACTGCAAACAGCTTTTGAGTCTGTAAAAACTGCAAGCTGGTTAAATTTCTGAGTTGGTTAATGTGAGAAATCCTAAGCATATTGATTAATTCTTCAATTTCTACTGCAAAGCAATATCATGGCAAAAATGCTGCTCTTTCAGTCATTAGTTACCATTTTGGTCTGCATTTTCATAGAAATTAAACAAGCTATAGATGCATTGCACAGAATATTCCCCCTAGAACTAAATAATACTGCTGTACTTACAGTATCTTGCTTCACTACAGGTTGAGAGTACTCCAAATGCTACATACACTAGTTCATATCGTATGTCTGTGTTAAATATAGCCAAATGCTGAAAGGCTTCTCAGTTGTAGGTGAAGATCTGAAGGACATGCAATGCATGGGAGCAAATGAGTCTTTCTGTGTCTTTAACTGTCTGATTCCATTGATACAGTCCAAAGAGTATTGCTAATGTGAGCTCCAAGTTGTATAGTACTCACACTAGGGCTGTGAGCATAGATGCTTCATAAAAAGTTCAGGAACATGAAAAGTTTCGAGTTAGCGCATAAACTTAAGAACTCTCAATGTATCCTTCCTGGCACATTGTGGTAAGGCTTAAAGCCATTTCTACTCTGACCTGAGTGACCTGCGGCTCATATTTAGGAAACAACAAATTTTTTTTTTCCCCTCGGTTACAACTGGCATTTTAGCCACAACTTGCCGTGTTGTGCTGCTTCTGCAGAGTATTTCTGCTTGTTGTACTTGCTGTTTTGTGAAAGCTTTGTACTTGTCAGACAAGAGGAGAATTGCAGCAGACGGTCTTCACTCAAATATTATATATTAAATAATCAGGATATTTAAACCACAAATTTTAAAAATCACACAACCCTTCCCCAGCAAACAAACAAAAAAAAAAACCAAATCAAAACCAAACCACCATAAAGCCACTGGCAAAAACACTTTACCATTTCTCTTGATAATCCAGGGTGTAATGACTGTTCTGCACTGCATCCCTGTGTATCTGCTTCTCTACTAGATTTGACTTAGCTAGGATGAGAAGAATGTGGGGCAAGTTAAGAGGATTGACAGGTCTGAAAAAGAAGAGAAACATATAATGTGGAGTGCAAAGGTTGGTGGGTAGAATGACTGCTGGTTTGGAACACGTTCTATTTTGACTGTTTTAAGTTGATTTAAAGGTAAATGGGCATCAAGGGTGCTGATGGATGGAATTTTGTCAGAGAATGAGAAATTATGATCAAGAACACATGATGAGTGGCATCAGGAAAATTGCTGGATATCTGAAGACTAGCTTGAAACTTGAGGACACTCCTGAAGAGCTGAGGACACTCCTTATTTGGTGTGTGTGAGCAGATGACAGAGCTAGCAGGACTTCACAGAGTATTTTTGTTCCTCATAATACATTACTGTCTTTCTTCCTATACTGATAATATTTCAATCAGTAGGGATTAATATTTTGATCAGAGGGAAAATTTCTGTGACTAATCCTGGCCCATTGTTTCATAGCTTCAAGATACCAAAATGTATGAAGGTACCTTTTAAATGGTATCAGTGGACAAAACCAGTTCAGCAGAATTCTAGGAAACAGAAGGTGGTCTGAGTTATAATCCCTATCTGGTCAGATGACTTGGACACTGATGAGGATTGTTGAACTCTGAGCTCTGACAGTCCCAGGCTTGTTTCAATCAAGTCTTTTAAAAAGAAGGACCTGAACCTTGACCTTGCAAGGAAATGCCATAATAAATGTAGTGTTTGTTGAGAACTTAATGTAATGCACTTTTAGGAGTAGATTGTTCTTGTGATGTTATAAATGTTTGTGTAAAGTTGTTATAGGAGCTTAATTTATCCTCTCTAGAACAGTTTGAATTAGCTTGGCAATAAGCTAGTTTACATTAGAATGTGACATTACTGAGGCAGCACAGAGAACTCTGAAATTTGCAATTCTGTGTAAATGCAGCATTATCTGAACATTTTGTGTTTTCCTAGTGCTTTTTTATGGTGCATATTCAAGCAACACTAAACAGCACGTTGAGAGAGATGCTGTGGATGATCCTTCCCTGCCTTCCCATGTATATGCTGAAAAAGTCATACTTTGGTGACTGTGTTGTGTTCCAGGGCATGGTTTAGTAAACTGGTTGTAGTGTAATGCATTAACATATGAAATGCTCTGTATGGTGTTTAATTTCAGGGACTGTGGTAATTGTGACCATATAATACAGTTTTCTGTGGGAATGCTGATGCTGCATTTTGTCTGGTATCAAAGCATGTTCATTTAATTGGAGCACTTCAGGCTGCCTCCCTGCATGTCTGGGCACAACTTCTCCCTTCAGATTTATTCCCCACCCCATGTCCCCCTTCATACAGGCTTCTCAAACATAGCTGATGGGTTTGAATAAGTGGGTTTGAACGATGAATCAAACTTGATTTGAAAGAATCAAGTTCCAGATGGAGTACCAGGAAAAGCAAAAATTATTACTTTCTGCATTGTGACACTAACACAAATTGACTTGAATTCTTGTAGTAAGTTGTAATTTAAGTCAAATTATGTATTGTAATTATCTGGTTTTGATTTCTGTTTACCTCACACTGAATGAGTGACTGTCCCCCTGCCCTTTAACAGCACACCCCTGGACACCTCTAGTTGGTTAGTAGAATTGACATGACCTTGCTCTAAGATCAGTTCTGTATGTTGTAGTGTATTTCTCCTCAATCTGGGGCTGTTTTTAGTAGAATCTGCTTGCCAAGCTTCTTTTGTTTGGTTTGATTTTTTTTGTTTGTTTTTTGGTTTTTTTGGTTGGTTTTTTTTTTTTCTCTAAGTGGTACTACTGTTACCCAAGCTCTTATTTCAGTCGAGGAAGGGGAAAACTTAGAGCTCAGGTTGTGAAGACTTTTTCTGCTCTGTGTAAGCACTTGAGGTACACAACTGAAGTTTGGTAAGCTGAGTTTTACTGAAGGCAAAACCAGCTGAACTGTTTAGCACTGCACTGTAGTGTGTTGTGGGGGCAAGGCATTCATAATGGTTGATGTAAGACCAAGTCAAAGCAAATTTATTGGTATTTAGTTTAGAGAATTCCTCAAGTCACTAGTTGCCAGGAACAGTGTGTTCTTAGTGAGGGCAACTGTTCTGTCTGTGTGTCTGCTACTGAACCACCCCCCATGGAGGAGATGCTGGGCTGAGGTTAATTTTTCATTCAGTTTTCTATGGCAAATCTAAAAATAATGAATTTCTCATAACCAAGAAGTGTTTTCATAAGCTTAATGAACATCTTATTATATGGAGAGTTACAGAATGTAATTCTTTAAGGAATAATGTTCATCTTGGTTACAGATATACCTAGAAATACCATAGCTGATCCTTAGGAATACCTCTCTTTTTATGCAAGATGCTTTCAGGACTGTAAATGTGGATGTGAAGCTATATTTGAAGCTGGTCTACTTGTTCATGAAGTATTGATTACTATAGTGAAGATTTGCTTTAAAAATAGTCAAGTTAGTAATTTATTTCTACATGTTCTCTGGTTATGTGAAACTCCAGAGCACTGAGTAAACACTTATATGTGTATATGCACACCTGGGTATGTGCTTCCTGATTTCTGTACTCTGTATAAAAACTGCTTTTATTTTTTTGGGGCTTCTTCAGCATCAGTTGAACCAAACTTTACTTAGCTACCTGTGTTATTTCAAATTTTGGCATTCTTAGCTACAAATACTGTAAGGTAATGCACCATTCTTGAAATCCTTGGGATTTTATTCTTGCTAAGTCTTGGTATATTGAAGTTGCCTGTTTGCTGCAGAAAGAAAGCTCTTGAAAGAGGTTAAGACTTCTGGTTTGATCTGCCCTACTGCTGAATCAAAATGGAATCTTTTGTTGCATGACTAGGTGAGTAAGCTGTGTTAAGGGCTAGTATACAGACAAGTAGAAACAAGTTTTAATGTGTCAAAACAACAGTAAAAGCAGAGTTTGCAAATATTTCTCAGCAGTTGATTTTGCGACTGACTTAAAGTTATGGAAAATTATTCAGAACAGATTCTTGCCCTGCCTTCAGGGAAGACTTTTTTTGAAGAACTTTTCAATCTGCCTTAAGTTTCCTAATTGAAGGTGAAAGTAAGGGTACTACAGTTGTTTAGGCATCTTTAGGGATTGAATAATAGTGGGTAAGCAGATCTAGATCAGCCTTGAGGAACCAGGAGATGTTTTAGCTAGACAAGCCATTTCATCTTGGGGGTGGGAGGTGGCAGAAGAAGGTGTGCTGTCTGATCTCAGTAGCTTTTGTTTCCTTGTTTCACAGTATTTTACCTTCAGTCTGAGTCAGATGTTCAAAGTATCACAAGACTGTGAGCCAAAATCCGCTCTGTGTTTGGTTCATAGTGAGCAGACAAATTCTTGAAGTTCTACAATAGTCTTACTTTGGGTGCTGCTTTTTTGTACTCAAAACTGTTTATGAGCCCTGAAGCTTTATATTTTTCATTAGTATGATAAAGGCTTTATTTTGAATGTTATTCAAGCTGTGTTTTCAGCTGAAGAAAGTAAGGTTTAAGGAAAAAAGTAAATTTTGGATAATACAAGAAGTAACTTACCTTTCTCTGCTTAGTGTACTGGCTTCATTTTATGCTTTCTAAAGTATTTGTGCATAAGATTTTGTTTTCTTTCCCCTGCTGTGGTTTCCAGAATGGCTTATATGATTTCTGTGAGGATTTAAACTTCTTTGTTAAAGAACAAATCAGGAGTTGCTTCTCTTCTCAGAACAAACTTGTTTCCCAAAGCAGTCTTTGATTCCTCTACAAAAATATGATTACAGAATTATTCTTCAATGTGCCTAATCAACATTGGTATACCAGCAATCTATTATTAGTATTATTAATATTATTATCATCTTTTCTGATCTCGTTACAGCTGTCTTGTATTGCCTCCAGTATTGTCACTGTAGTTGAAACAGTGAAATAATTTCAGAGTTTAATACAATTCTTATGTGAATTACAAGTTATTCTGACCACCATCCATACTTAATCCTGATGTACATGTCCTGCTGCACCAAATTTCAAATATGTCATTATATCAGTATCCTTGGTTGAGGACACCACACTCTGATGTCTTCATTTCTGTTTAAACACCACAGACCTGTTTGCTCATTGTTTTTGATGACGTGTCCTCCTTCATGCTCTTTGATTGGAGAGTATCTGTAATTCCAGGCAGGTGAAGGTGTTCAATAGATGTTAATTTTCTTCAGTTGGGAAGCTGACCTTTGTCCATGAATGCATCTTCAGTGAGATTTTCTTGACAGATCCAGTGAACTTCTTCCCACCTATTCATGTTTTATTGCTCTGAAAGTGAGCCTCCTTCTGGCAAAATCCCCACCCACTGCAACCATATGTTATAAATCTGAAGTTCCTCCTACCTCTGCTCTCATTTCTGGTGCTAGGGGCCTTTCATATGGAGTGCTACAGAGGTCATCCAGCTGCTTTGAACAGTTTGATCTTCTCTTTCATTCATGTCCTTGTGGTTTTAGTACTTGGGCGCAGTCCAAGTGCCTGTTAGGAGCATGTCACTATATGCTGTAAGGGCTCTGTGCTGTTTTTCGTTTGTGCATCTCCACCCCACATATGGTCAGTTGTCCTCCATCATCTATCCATGTCAATTCCGCCCCTTCGCCTTTCCATAGGGTTTTTGAGTGAGGATATATGGCTCTGCTCTGCTGGAGAGAACACTGGAATTGTTTTGTCATTTGGCTAATCTCGTGTCACCTTTATAGATGATGGAGGCCGTTAACTGGTATGGAATTGCTTTCCAGTGACTCTGAAGGGGTCCCATGTGCACCTACAGTTGGCTGCCCCACCAGCATGGGGGCAGTGTGCTGCTGTAGCCTCAGAGATTATCACAAACTTCCCCCTCCTCTCTTTATTTCGACTCAGATGTCTTAAATAACCCTTTGAAAATCTTCAGCTGCCTCTGCTATGCATTCCTACCTCGGAGGGCAGGAGAAAGGCCTTCAGTGCAGAGAAAAAAACAGTTTCTGGGGATGTTACTGCTCTGCATCAAGGGATGAGGGCTGAAGATTTTCTTCACTGGGATTTTAAGTGTTGCTTCTATGTTGCTGCTCTGATGTCTGAAGACTAGGAAGTTAGGAATGCTTACTGTCTTAAAATCCTGGTTTGGCTAACTTTTAAATATTTCATTTTAATTCCAGAACATTTGAATCTTCTTGGGAGACATGAAAACAAAGAACTGCTTTTTAAATGTCTTTCAGGAAACTGACACATTCCAGTGAAAAGCAGTTGGGTTTTTTTTTTCTGCAAAGTTCAGAAGAATCTACATTCTCTGGGATTTTAAAGAATTATAAAATGAAAACGGTTTAAAATTTAGCCTTCAAAATGAATGTTGGGCAGTCCGATGACAAAGCAAGGAATGGCTTGAAGTGTACCTTACTTATAAGAGATGAAAATGGAAATAGCTACGCATGTGATGGAGGTACACCTTCCTCAGACCATTGTGCCGCCAAGATACATGGTAATTCATCTGCCCAAAATAGAGTGGCTGAACATGAGGGTGATACCATTTTTGAAAATAAGGGTGACTTCAGGTGTCTTTTAAAACAGCAGTGTATTGAAGTACTTGATCTGCAGAAGACACCTGGTAAATACAGCTGCATAGGAGCTCCATTGGAAGATACAGATGCTGCACGCAAGTCTTGTGTGACAAAACAGACTTGTATGTGTCCTTTGGACTGTGGCTTAGAAGCATCGACAAGCTTAGTGAAAGGTGATTTTGCTCTGGCAAAAATGCAAAATCAGAGTATCAAACACTCAGTGCCTTGCAGTCAGACTGACTCTAAGTCTGTACTAACTCTTCCTGCTTCAGAGCAGAACATGCAGTCCCTGAAATATGACAGGGCATGCTGCCAGCTGAGCACATTGGATGTTACTAAAGTTACAGGTGAAAATCTGAGAACTGATGAAAATGATGACATGCATCTGGGGGAAACATTGTTCTCTTCTGAAGTATGTATCAGAGAGAAATTTGATAGAACCAGCTCAGAAAAAACATCTAATTTCACTTCTGCAGATGTTGAACACTATCAAAAAAACACTATCAAGACTGATAAAGAATCAGAGGAAATAGAGGCTGAGGCTGTAGAACTATCAGCTGGATGTATAAATCCTTATAAGCAAAATGCATTATCACCATGCATTAATATTAATGAGGATGACCAAGTGAATTCCTTGCAGATTACTCCTTACCATGATGAAACTGGGAATTCCAATGCTGAAATGTGCATGGATAGTCTTGTAAATAGTGTGCACCTTCTCCCAGTAGATCAAATGGATGGAGAACAAGTATCAAACAAAACTAGTGAACCTTTAACCAAAGAACAAAGCATCTCTGGAAATGCTGCTCTTCAGAATATGTACAACATTCCTTCTGTATCCTGCAGTGTTCCAACATTAAAGAAGACAGTTATACCTGAACTGAAATGCGAAGCAACTTTTGTGGTGTTCAGTCCAACAGCTGATGAAAGCAGTTCATCTCTATGTACTTCAACTCCTAAAGAACGATCAAAAAATAGGACTTTTTCTCTTTCAGTTTTGGAAGAACTTGGAGACAAGTCTTCTAGACTAAGACCAGGTGAAACATTTGTAGGAGGACGTAACAGAAGGTCTGGGCTTAAGGCTAGTTCAGATCAATCTGCAAGAAAACCAATGGGCAGGTCTCCTATTGCATCAACCAAAGCAAAGAAATCAGAGATAGTTAGTTTTCCCAAACCTAATTTTAAAAATGTTAAGCCAAAGGTTGTGTCTAGACCTGTGCTACAGCCAAGAGACAGTGCAGCATTAAAACAGTCTCCCCAGTCCCCTCAACTATCATCTGTCTCCGCACCTTCAAGGGTTGGTTCCCCAAGGCAATTGTCCTCCTCTATAAAAATGCTGAAAAAAACAGTAGATCTAGGTAAAGATGCTAAGGTGGAACTGGCTCTAAATAAGCCCCATAAACTACATGTTAACAAACACTTTTTCACTAGCCAAGTCGGACATGCCACAACACATCCCAAAAATGCTTCCCACACGGTTTCAAAAACACCTGCATTAAAGCAAAGTCCACAAGACATTGACAAAGCAAGCACTACCCATCCGGCATGCTCCTTGGCTTCTGCTGTGCTTCCAGCATCTGGAGAGAACTCGAAAGAGATGCTAAATGATAAAATGGAAATGATGCCTTGTACTCAAAACATCGACCTCACCAAAGGTAAAAAAGAGCAAAGCAGCAACATGGCAGTGCTTCTGGAAGCAACATTGGAAAAAGATACAGCAAATGAAACGTTCCATGTGCACTCTGTTCCTCTGGTAAGTTTTTTTGCTTTCCTACTTTGTGCATTTGCAAAAAAAGGAAATTCAGTACTGCACAGTGTAGAAATTGTGGAATGGGTTTGGTGTCTACAAATGTAACTGTAGCATACTCCCTAGTAAAGACAAGTATTGTTTTACAGATTGGTTGCAGTTGGCCTCAACTGCAATTTAGTGTCTCCACCTTCATCTTATTCCATAAGATGAAGGTGGAGGCACTAATATTTTTAGTAAAGTCCTTTAAAGACAATGCAGTTTGTAAGATGTCTAATAAAAGCAAACAAGTTTTAATTCAGTCAACCTTGTAAAATTGCCTAGCATGACTTGGTGAGGTTTTCTAAATACAGCTTTTAATGTATGTTTTTTGAAGACTATTCTAGTGGTGCTGTAACTTCAAATAGACATTAGAGATAAATTGCTGGCTTTGGTGTTTTCTTTCAAAATGTGCTTTAGAACTGAAATAGACTTTTTAGCTATGTAAATGTTGTGCATATATTAACACATATTAACAGTAACATTAAGTCACACAAAACCCAGAAAACAATAAATTGGTAAAACATTTTATTTTTAAAATCTTAATTTCACTGTCTCCATTGTATAACTGGGAGTTTATTTGTTTGAAGTAGAGCTGAGACTCATTAGAATAGTTGGGAGTAGTCAGGAAATATTTCTCATGCAGAGGGCATATACCTGGTTTTGGGCAGTCAGCCAGCTGGAAGGTGCAAACTTCCTGGCCGGGAGGTATGCATGTGCTGGTTGGTTGGGAAATATTTTGGGATGAGTCAGCTACCTGCCAGGAGAAACATGCTGCTTTCAAGTGCACTGAACAAAGGTTAAAAGAAAAGGATCAGGGGAAGAGAAGGGAAGAGTGCTGGTATTGGGTTGACCAGGATTTCAGGAGGTGCGCTAGGGACGCAGAATTGAAGTTTTGGTGCTTTTCGGAGTCTCTCCTCTTGCTGGTTTGTGGGCTCAACAGCTTATGTTAAATTGGTGAAATGGAGGCAGCAGCTGTTACTGGTGAAACTGTCATTGTCTGACTTTTTGACAGGCCTTACTAATTTGCCAGAAAAATTCCAGTGAAGCTCAGGATATGGGGGAAGCTACTTAGAACGTTTTTGAAACATTGCACAAGAAATTATTAAGTACTATTATTTATTAGAGTAATACTTAAACTTGAAAACCTAAGTAAGCATGAAAGCAAGGATGTTCTGTTTTAATTCTATGGTATTTAAGAGTTTGCATTCTTTGTCAGTCCTTACTTTTGGTCTGAACAGCTGGAGTTAATTAATTCCAAATTAATGCCAAAAAGGAAAACTTCGTGATTTTAATTGTTCTGCTTGTACCTGGAGAAGCAATAGAGAAATTTCTATAAAATGTGCAATAGACAAATCAGCCGTATTAAATTTAAGATGTGGTCTTATTAAGTGGAAAAGTACAGATTAACATCTGAAAATGAAGATGGGGATTGTAGTGAAAAATGGAAAGTTCAGTACTCTGACTGAATTGCTGCAATCAGCTTGAGTTACAGAAAAGCTCATGAAGAGCTGAACTGTAAAGTGTCTTTATAGGCTTGACAGGAGTGGCCGTGATGTAAAGGCTCTATAAACTGGAGCAAGAATTCTGTGTGAAACATGGATGCTTCACACATATAAACCAGTTATTTTAAACCCATCCTGGCTCTACTCCTGCACTTATGTTTTGTCAATGGCACCTCAATGTGAAGGATTTTAAACTGATGTGGCATAAGACCTAGACCAGAAAACTATTACAAGGGCTGTGACATTTCAAGTAGTACAGACAACTAACTTTTCAGGGCATTAACATGTGTAGCTTGTTGGTTAAGATCTTGAGATTAGGTGTAGTCATGTAATTGAGTGGCTTAATTAGGGTTTAGGGAGGAAGAGGAAGAAATTCTGATGTAAAATGACCTCTGTAACCTCTTTTTAGTGTGTTGGTCATTACTAGTGATTAACTTCAAACTAATAGGTTTGCATTGCTGAAAGCCATTCAGGAGATTGTTCTTGAGGTTCTGAACTACAGATGTGGACAATGGGATAAAGACTAAGCATGTTTCCTACTTGGGTGGTCAGTATTTCATTACAGATGCCGCAGATGGAGATCTTTAGTTTCTCACAGTGGTGACGTGTGGGTTGAATTGTTTTTGGCTTTTTTTCCTGTTTTTTTTCTTAAAACAGATGCCTTCTGTAAAAGATGGGACAACACAAGGGAGAAACATACCAAAGAAAGACCAAATCACAACACGAAGTGTATTAACTCCCAAGGTTAAAATGGTGCCATCTGTGTTGACCTTGAAGAGAGGATGTGAAAATAAAACTATCAGCACTATTAAAACACCTTCTCACAAAGAAGCTCTTCTGTCATCAAGCTCTGGTAAGAGAATTTTTAACTGGAATATTACCACTTAACCAGTTTCTTAAAATTAAGGTATACATCATGTACTTTCTGATACAGCTTTTAGAGTGGTACAGAGCTATATGTCAGTGTTAAATACAATACTGTCTAAATTGTAAATTGCTAATACAGGGGCAAAAAAAAAAATGTCAGGTTACAACTCATAGTTGTAAAATCTCATCTTGTAAGAAGTGTGTTTAGGAGGGTGTGGTGCTATTATAAAAATCAATATTAAATATTATTTAAATTTGTTTATATTGTAGTATTTCGTGAAATTACAACTAAAATTGTAGGTACAGTGCTCTCGTGATAAGCAACTGCATGCTATCCCAATGGGAATGAGGAGTCCTTATTCAGGACATCACATATTTTGTTCAATCTAATTTTAGTACAGCTCTGTAGTTTCTAGAAAGGGGAGAACATAATTGAAGGTGAGACTACTGCTTGAGCTGCTAATTAAACTCAGACTGATTAATAGCAAGGGCAGTAGACTGTAGGCTGCTGTTCAAATCTCATGACTAGAAACTACATTCTGTAACTGTATTATAGGTATTCAGAAGTGCTCTGGTAGGTTATGTGCTGGGTTTTTTTAACCAAGTGTGGCAATCTAACTAGTTGCAAAGGTAGCCTGTCTATGAATGACTACACTACTATGCACTGTAATTTGGAAAGTACACACCCAGCTATACCCAGTAAAACCCGTTCCATTTTTTTTCTCTTTTTTAACCTACTCAATCTAAGATTATAAAACAGTAAAAAATAGTCCTCTTAATTATATACAGGTGGTGAAGTATGATAAAATCTGTATATGTATTCCTTTATGGGATGAGTCTCTCAAAGAAAATGGGTATAGGCTATTCTCCAACTTGAGAGTTGCTCATGTGAGGCACTTGCTCAGTAGACCAGGCACCAACCTGTAGGCTGGCAGTTTCTTGGAGAACTCATCACCCCTCTGAATACCAACCTAGAGCTTTTCTGTCTGTAATTATGGCCTTTGAAGAAGAGACATGGATATAGATATAAATCTTATCTGGATTAATAACGTAAAGGAAAACTCTATGTTACTGTCACTAGAAATAAATGTAAGCATAGGTGAGTTATAGGACTAATTTCTTCCATTCAGAAAAAAAAAAAAATCAGACTTACTTTTAGAGGAGACAGAAGTCATTTCCTGTTGAAAATAAAAACATTTACTCCCTAAATATTTTTAAAGAGAAACCTGTCACTCCTTAGCTAATTGATATATGTTGAAATTATGGTAGTCAGTAGAATATTTTCCAAATTTTTCTGACTGGAAAAAGGCTGCTTAAACTAAAAGCATGAAGCAGCACTTTAATTTCAAACTCATGGTGTGGCAGACCACAATACTGGAATATAATAATAATAATGCTGGAACTTTAATGCTGCACCTGAGAAGAAATCTGTTTTCTCCATGCCCTTTCCCCATTCCCCTGTTCCTAGCTCACTGTTTGTAGCACATACTACCCTTCATCTTGCTTGTGCAGTGTTTTGGTGTTACAGAGGAGGATTTGTTGCATTCAGCTGCATCAGTTAACTTCCCCATCCTTACAAAGGGAGTTTTTAAACATGTGTCCTTGCTCCCTGGTAAACCTTGTACTGATGCAAATCAGAGGATAGGATTATTGGGTGGCATATGGGGCAAAGTAGGAGTTATTGGGGATTGCTGCTAACCACCCACAGTATTATGTGACCACACCTTTCAGGTAAAACCATATCTACTGCTCCCTACCCCTTCTGTTTTTAACATTTTTGAAGTAAAACTATACATACACTCTTTGGGATGAAGTGTCAGTTTGTAAACCAAACCCAGTTACCTGTTTAGGATAGGCATTCCTGAAGGGACTAACTATATTTTCCTATGGAGTAATTTGAACACTTGGGTATTAAACTTCAGTCCCCAGATAAATCATTCAGTAGCTGTAAAGTTTGCTGTCAGGATTTCATCAGACTGCAAACTGACTAGCTAAATCCAGAAAAAAAAGGACTTCTGAAGGTTGCCTAGTCCAGCCCCTGCTGCCTGTAACTGGGTCAGTACTGAATTCAGACTAGGTTGTTCAGTCATTTGTCAAATTGAGTTTTAAAAATGTCCAAATCCTAACGAACTTGCATATACTATACTAGCATATATGCAGCTCTTTCTTAACCAGTTACTGATAGTATTTGGATCATTGGGCAACAAGAGAAGTTTGTGTAGTTGAATCCATTAAATACTTTGAACAAGAGAAATGATAATATAGCTCTATGTCAATTCTCATATGTGTATGGTGAGGGACAGAAGTGGTGCATCTGTCCAAAATGTACTAGTGTGTGTATTATTCCAATAATAATAAAGAGCTTGTGAGGATTATGTTCACATAATGTCTGTTCAAGAAATGAAAGAAAAAACTGCCAGGTATAAAACACCAGTCAAAAGACCATTGGAACTTGTTAGGAGTGGAAATTTTGATAATTTCTTTTCTGCTTGTAAAACTTAAGTAGTAAGTGGTAACATATTAACCCAATAGAAAGCATTTCTTCTCAGGAAGCTTCCCAAGTCTCACCTGAACAGAAGATAGATGGAGAGCAGAACTTATATCCCAAACACTGTGTTTTTGTGAGGTTATTTGCAGAGCATATTAGGCTAGAAAAGCAGGTTTTGTTCATTTCAGAATGGTTGTTGAGCATTGTTCTCCAGTATTGGTGTATGTTAGCTGGAACTTCAAGTTTTTGCTGAACTAGAAATAGGTTCTCTAGAAGACAAGCCCACCTTGATCCACTGTACCACAGTGATTTGGGAAATGGTGAAGCCCCATTTCTGCAACTGTGACCAGATTTCCAGATTTGCTGCAAGCTAGATGCCTCAACATTATTTCTGTAACTATTTATCTCTTTCTTTGTAAGAGGGGATGACACTCACTCCAAGCAAAATCTTTATTCGCTACAGGTAACTTTTCCATGTGATGTGTGTAGGTTTCTGTAGTACTGGATGGTAGGCTGTATGTCTTTATCTGTGTTTGTTTTCTGTCAATGAAAACATTAGAATTCAAGACACAGAATAACATGTTTGACTTACCCATTTTTACTAGAAGGGATACATAATTTTGGAGCCCTAGTAGTGGACTTTGAACTAGTTTCAAAATCAAAGTGACTCTTTTTTCTATTCCCATGAAACACACAGAGCCTTCTAGTTTGAATGTACCATAGCCAGTGTGAAGGAGTAATAGCCTGGTAACAGTTGAGGTGTTATGGTTTGTGAAGAGTCATGTCTTTCCTCACTTGAAGGGAGGAGTTGAAAGGGATTGGAGAAGCCAAGGAGCGTTGGTGTTCCCATGGAACATCACTCCAAGATTTTCTGCAATCACACCTGCCCCAGCAACTGTATATTACCACCTGTGCATTTGAACAAAAGCACTGTGACAGTTGGAGCCACAGGAAATTATTTGAACAGCATCAAATAGAAAACTAAATGATTTACAGTAAATTTAAAAATTTATAGGCCCACAAATGCCTTTTTTACCTTTTACTGTTGACTACAACCTACCAGAAATTATGTAAAAGAGAGGAGGTTTACCAGCAAATAAGACTTCTGCTATGCTATAACTTCATCTCCACTTCTGCCTTAAAATCACACCATTACTTTAAATCATTTCTCACTGTAAGAAACTTCAAAATTTTGATGATGTCTTAGCTCTGTCAAGATGAGAGCTCTATCAAGCCTTGTATGTAATTGAAACTCTTTGGGAATCTGAAAGTATCAGTAATACTAATCCTCTGCTTTCTGTTAAATACTTGCAGAAGGAAGCCATGTAAATCATCTGTGTAACAAAAATGTGTCTTGCTGCCTGGAGGGGGTGTTTTGATACTTCTGGTACACTTTTGTACCAGATTTTTTTTTTTTTTTATTTAAGTCACTGGTATCTCTTCAGAACTGTGGTGGCCCTGCGCTTTACTTACAATTTCCATGAATCTAATCCAGTGGTCACTCCCTTTTTATCTTGAGGGTATTTTTTGTAGCATTTAACAAGACCAATGAAAGCTTGGGTACAGAGAAGCTTTAAAGTATGAATTCTGTGTTTCCTTGAAGGTGTTTTTGAACAAGTGAGACCTTTCTCTTAAGACAAGTTGATCATACTGAAGGACTTATGTTCTGCAACTACCAGAAACGTGGGAAAAATAATTCCCCAGATGCTATAGAAAATATGTGTATATAGGTTTAGTGATACTTTGAAATATTGATTTTTGGTTAATAATTGCTAAATTCCTGCATTTTGGTTTGATCATACATTAAATGTGTGACTGAGAGAAGCTTCTATAGTTAAAGCTGGAATAGGCAGTGACAGATTAGGACTCAGTTTGTTATTGAGTGTTGTTGCTGTTTATTGCACAAAGAAAGGCTTCTCAGATGGAAAATTCAAACCAAATGGCTTCAGTCAATTTTCATACAACTGGAGACATATATAAACTTAGTAATTCAGGACTTCTTGGTACAGCCTTTCACAATACTAGTGAAGCAGGACCAAAGCAATTTAGTTCCACTAAGCTTTCTCACAGTCCTTGAGTCTTTGTTCTGACACTGAACTAGGAGCCAACCCAAATATAGTTACTGAAAATAATTTTTCCGCTTGTATCATTCCTGTTATCTACCATGTGACTCTTTAAAGCTGGATTGACACATTGCCAAGAGGAAACAAAATATTTAAAAAGACAGACATTATTTCCAGGTTCTCTGGATTAAAACAGTCATGACTTTACTCAAAATCCTAGAATATACTTGTAAAGGTGTTCATATACTTTCTCATAAACAAGTCTGGAATGCACCAGGGTCTACAAATAAGGCTTAAAATTTATTTTCAGCCAGTCTTTTTATGCTTTTCTTTAACAGAGCAGCCAGCTTCTTTTTTGGATCCTAAAAGCAGGTTCCTCATACACTAATTTATCCAAGATGACTATTTGTCCTTCTTAGTCCAGATTACTGGGTTACAGTTTCCTTTTCAGTCTCCTTTTTTTTTTTGATATATCTTTATTAATTAAAGCCTGTGTTAAAAGTGAACTTAAAACTTGCATGTTCCCCTTCAGAGATAGAGGAAGGAGGAAACTAATACATGGGTCTCTACAGAACATAGGATCTGTAGTCCATAGTATGACACAAAGCTTGTCTATGATCATTCTTCGGTCATCTTAATCCAGACATCTCCACTACATAGTGACTCTGTATCTCATAACTAATCTCATAACTAGTTCTCTAAACTGAGGAAGAACTTCAGTATATCCAAAAAAGACTTTTGTCCGGTTGATGCAAGACTTCAGAAAACAGTGTTAATTGTGAAGGCCTAGGAGCCTTGCTGTTTATTGTTTCTCCAATCACCTCAGTTGGACTTGCCTGTTAATGTTTCCAGTCTACTCTGCCCTCACTTCCTGGCCATCCTCAACAGGAATGGTTTGCTGGAATCTGCCTGGAGCAATATATTTTCTTTTGCTGAGTACTGACTGCTAAACTCCTGTCCCAGGTGTTGATTATTCAGCTACAAAATGGTCAATTCACAATTTGAAGCCAGAAAGGAGCCATAAAATGATGTAATCTGTATGTAGCTTTGTCAATTTGCTTTTAGCTTTGACTATGTACATTATCACAAAAGCTTACCATAACTTTGACACCTATTTTCTTTTGTTACTTTTCATTAACCTGTGAGATACATTCCTCTTGTGTTTTTGCAAGCCTTTCATAGAGTTAATCATAAAAACATATTTTGGAATAAAGTACTTCATATTTATCTTGGTAAGTCAAGTTGACCATGAGAATCAAGTAAAAGCATAAGGGTTTTTGTTTGTGAAGTAGTATGGGATCTGTTCCTATGAATTACTTCAAAGCAAGCTGGTTGATTTATCTCTAGGTAATTTGGATGTGGTTCTCTGAGTTTTGAGGAGATGGGGGAGAAGAGGCAGAGGGGGTTGGAGATATTTGAGTTTTAATATTTGAGATAATTTCTTTGCTTTCAGAAGGGGATATTTCATCCTGTCAGGTTTGTTTAAGGTGTAATAAGTGACCATAGTTAGGAAAATAAAATTTTCACATATGTTCCCAGACTTTTTACAGGCAATTTTGTGACTAGCCCCATTGAAGTTTTACTATGTTGTACCTGTACCAAGAAGCGTGATTGTACTTGCAGAAACTGATTCTAACAGTCAGCATATTGATGCTGTCAGAAATGTGGATGTATCTATAAGAATATTCTCCTTTAGGAGAGAGGTGTGCACTACTTCCCTGCAGGGGAATTTCTTAGTGCCTAGTCATTTACTTGCAAGGACATGCTGGTGTGTCTTCAAATAACTCCTTACCTATACTACTTCGTTCTGAATTCTCTCAGGATAGGGCAAAGGAGGAGGGAAATACAGATAATTGTCTTCCAGAAGAAATTTGTATTTCGTTTTGCTGCAGTGAACTTCCCCTTTCATTAAAGGAACACATGAAGTCCCTCAAACAGAAAGCTTAGAAGATTTGTAGATAACATGAGTTTTAAAGCTGCAGTCTAAGTCAAACAAAATTTGTGCCTAACATGAAGGTTGTATGGTATGGAGAGCTGGACAATAATGAAAATCATGATTAGATGGAGTTGGTGGTTTTCTTTTGACTCATCTTACCTTGCAGGTCATTGATTTGACTTCTTGTGCCCAGTACTCCTAGACAGACAGAACTTTACCGTAGCTGTCTTATAGTGGTTGGGATTGGATTGTTTAAGTTAGCATGCAGCGTACAACAGTCTCCTGGCAAAACCGCAGTGGGCAAGCTTTGCCATGACCGTGCCTGGGAAGCTGGTGTAAAACTATCTGCTGTCCAGAGACAGGCTTTGCCTGTCATAGGGGTCATAGGAGGTGGCAGCATGACTGTGCAGACACGGGCTCTCAGGGGGCTTCTCTAGTTCAGTCTACAGAACGAAAAACTTAAAATGGACTAAATCCAGCAGGTATCATTATGGGCAGACAAGATGTGAGAGAGAAGATGAGAGCTCAAACTTGAGGCCAGGGAAGAGAAGGGCTGTTTCTAGGTGCTGGAGAGGTAACAGTGTAAGGGGTTGAAGGGAAGATGATGAAGAAGTTTCTGCTTGTGGAAGGATTTAACTGAGAGGAAATCTACCACATTTCATAACTGGACCAGATAGGAAGGGTGGAAAGTGAAATTGAATTGTAGGCATATGAGAGACACTACTCTTCCTCTTTCTTCTCCTGACTGAAAACACCTCACTCTTCTGATGGTAGGATCATTTGAGGGAAGAAATTGTTTGGTTCTTTTGGTTGTTGGTAACTGCTGATAAATGTTTTGTACTAGTGATGATCCGTTCTCCAGTTTTAATCCAAGAATGTTTAGCTGCGAGGGGAAAAACACGTGAACACATGCCTGCATGGCTACTGGCACCCTAGTTTTATTTTTGGCACTAGCTTACTGCTGGTTCCTTGCTACCTGTCTGAGGATTGTAGGGGAATGGGAAAAATGCTGTGGAAGTCTGTATCAATGGAGAATTGAATCTTTCCTTAGTATATAAACTGTTCTCTGACCAGCTGTTATCTGTTAAACAAGTAAATTTCTCTCCCATAAATATTTTAAGACCCCAAAATAACTTGACATTCCCTGTTTTTGTCCATGTCTATGTTGAACATTTGAGCATTCATAGCAACATAATGTAATTGTGTCCTGCCTTTTTGGTAATTTTGATAGTAATTTTAGACTTTAAAAGGGAGAGATAATTAATAATAGAAAGGCATTGCCTTAGAATTATGAAACATACTGTAACTACTCTTCCTTTAAGGAACATTGATACATGTATAACATAATAGATAGTATAATTAATAATGCTGAATGGCTAAATAGGTAAACTGGGGAGCTTGCAGCTGTCAGAAAACTGTTAATACTGCTACTGCTTTACCCTGTGTAAAATGGCAACCATAAGCACTCACATATATGTTAAGATTGGTCTGTTGGAAACAATACCAAAGTCCAGTTTGTTTTTCCATTATTTGCTTGCACTTTTCAATATATGCCAAAAAATAGCATGTTTTCTTGAAGGTTTATTCCCTGTGCTTTATCAAGACCTTGTACTGTAGGCTTAGTCAAGGCTTTTTCACCAGCTAGGAAGTTTAGCATTTTTTAAAAAAGAGCCCTTTGGATTTTTAAACTTGCAGGGAAAATCAGAAATGCGTAAAGCAAAAATCCAAAATTCAACATTTTCAGGAGACTAGCCATTGAAGGGACAAACTAACTATTAGTATTAGCTTTAGGTTTAAACAAAAGCAGCAACAACAACAAACAGTATCCTTCAAAAAACTCCTTTTGCACTCAGTGTGCCCAAAGTTTGCTTGAAAACGCTTCCAATCACTTATTTCCAGGTGTCATGTAGCTTTGTGAATGCCAGTTGGTCAGTGTTCAGCTCTAGATGTAAAATGTGTTAATGTGTTTTGAAATGGTAGACATGAAATTTCAGAATTTGTGAATATGTATTTGGCTTTACAGTCTGCCTCATATCAACATTCTGTCAGAGTGTGGTTTTTTTTAGGCTCCAGTGCTGTTTAAAGGAAGCCTTAACTTTTTCTTGACAATAACCACCTATGTTGGATTGATATGAAAGGATGATTATTTGAGTAAGGATATGAAAGCTGACTTCAGAGCTTCTTGAAGAATGAGCTTTGTTCTTTGCTTATTTCCATTCCAATACAAGAGAGACTTTAACATAGTTCAAGTAACATGGTTGTTGCATGGAGACTTTTTTCTAAAGAATTGCCAACCCATTAGTTCACTGTAGAGGAATGTGGTATTTCTGGTATCCCACTTCAGTGACTAGATTAAATCACTGATGAAAGCCTGTTACTTTGATGCTACTGCTTGTTGTCTTTGTTATAATGGTTGACTAAATTTCCTGCTTTTATGCTCATTTCCAATACTTTTGTTTGTATTCTATATCTTCCTGCTTCTGTCTTCAGAACATTTGCATTTAATTCTGTGTATTTCCCTTTCTTAGGGAATGGTATTTATGAAAAAATCTTTTAAACTATTAGTTGAAGTAATACCTAGAGTAGTTTCTTAATGATCTTGTGTCATGACTTAAATTCTCCCTCGAGCTTGGCTTTTGAAAAATGTATTTGAGTGCTTGAGTAATTACTCTAATAAAAGCATTATAGGAAAGTACCAATCAGCAGCAGAAAAACTAAGAGAAAAAGTTATCTGTTTGACATGCTTTTGAAACTGGATATCCTAGAGATTGCTGTGCTCACTGGATGGGTGTGAGTTCAGGCACTGCCACACCAGCTTCTGCAGAGAAGTTGGGCTTGCTGCAGATCACATATAGGGAGTATGCTGTTCTAGACAAGACTGAGATTTTCACATGCTTACTTTGACCTCTCTTGAGTGAAAATCATAGTGAAGAAAACAGGATTTTGTTCCTGTGTGTTTTGGACTGGATGAACGAGTCCAACACAATTGCAATCAAACAGTACTTTAAGTAATCAAATGCAGCTGATAAAATGCATTTGTTCCTCTAGCTCCCTTTTGTAATGTAGAACTTTAACTCACTAAGTCATACAAACTTAACACACAGTGTTTGTACAGTGACGCTTTTTTTCTGTTTGTTTCTTGGGGAAGTTTGGGTTTGTAGCTTGTTTTGCTGGGAGGCTATTTAGAAAAGGAATTCCTGACTGGTTTGGATTAGTTATTTTCCTGGTATGTTGACCCATTAATGAAACAAGATTTTAGAAAACATTGTGGAAAGTTTTATAAAGCTGTCAGGTTTGTTCTATGACATGCAAATGTGACAGAAACTTTTTTAGTCAAACACCTAAAATTATTTCTGTTACGTTGTCTGGAGTGCTGTTTCAGAGGTGTTTTTAAAAAGTGTGAATTTGTGGTTTGTGGTGTTCTCATAGCACAACAAAGCTTGTATGCTCTTCAGCATGTTCCATATATTCAATTGTCCCTTTGAGTAACTTTCAAAAAATTCTAAAATATGGCTGATAATTTTGTCTCAGAGATTTAGTGCCAGGCTACAGTAAAGCTATATACAGAATCAGAGTTTTGCATAGTAATGGCAAGTAGAAAAGTGCACCTGTGAAGAGAGATCTGATTCAAAGATTGTTTAATTGCTTGTCGAAGCTTGTGTGTAATGTTCTGTGACCAGAAGTATATTAGAAATATATTAGTGCAGGTTTAGTATATATTGTGAGGTTTCTCTTCTGTTTCTGAATTGATCTGAGCTGAGGGAAGTAGCTTGGACATACCTTCCTTTACTGGTCCTGTTCCTGGGTTTACGTACTTGATACAGGATGCTTTGAGACAAGTTACCTAATCCTGTCACACCACCTACTGTTGAAAGGCAGACATTGGGCGTGTTTTTCTTGTCTCAAATTTAGTGCAATCCCTTTAATGTCATGATTTCCTGGGTTTGGTGCAAATTGAAGGTTTAATCTTCGTTATTATTTAAGAGTAGAAATCCCGTAGTAAAACCAGTGTTGCTTAAGGTGAAATTACTAGCTAATTTTGTCATATTTCAGCAGTTTTCTAGCTTAAGCGGAGTTGAAATCTTGTTTATAGTGACAAGAATAAAAGGGAATGTATTCCCTTTAAATAGAAATTCGCTTGTTCTAAGGCAAATCTGAGACACTGTAGTTGCTTCTTTTCCATTAAGATAAACTGTCAGCCTTGAAAATGGCAGTTATGTGAGAAATTAACATATTTTAGATAGTTTTTTTAAAAAATAAATAACAAAACATTTTCTAAAAAAAAGTATATCTGTCTTCCATATCTCTATTTGTGTACAAAAATGAAAACTTCTTATCTCCATATTCAGAAGGCTCTATTAAGGTCTTGATACTAGGGCTAATAGGAGTCAACTCAGAGCTGACAAGAGAAGTCTGTGTGTACATAACTCATCTGGGACACTGAAATTTTAATCTAGGTGCACACTTTTCAGGAAATAAACTAAAAGCTTAATTTGTCTAAACTCAGATTTTCTTGTGGAAAGTGTATTTGCTTTGTTAGTAATGCAAGAGCAAGCTCCTCCTAACACCTACCTCCTGTATAGGTGCTTTTCCTATTTGATCAACTTAGCTGTTTGGTGTTCGTATTCAATCAAAACTCAAATGAAAACTGGACTTAATACAAAAATGGTTCTGCACCAGTTGGCCATTAAGAACTTGGTTTTGGAAGTGCTGTTAAACTGGTTCTGTAGAACTAGTCAAATTTCGGGATATTATGAGTACAATGCCATTTGATACTCTCATGCTGTCTTATTTCTTGAAAGGATATTGTCCTTTAGAGTGTTTTGTCAAAGGGGAGTGGTATTGTGAATCTGTTTTGGGGAGGAAGAAAGAGAAGAATCCTTTTTAAAATTGTCTTTGTAATGGAAGTTATATTTTCGTGGGATTGCCAGTACTGTGAATCATAATGTGAAGTAGGAAAATGCAGAAAATGGGGTTTTTTATGTGTGCAGATGTCTGCACTGAAGGCAACTCTATTAAGCTCTTGACTTGTTTCTAAGACTTTAAGTCCTTGGAACTGTTTTTCTGCATTTACAGCAATTTTTTACCATGTCAGTAGGAAGTAGAGTAAGCTATTTTATATGGATTTTTGCTGCGTAAATATTTTTATTTGTAGCATACGTGTAAAAGAAGCAATCATTTAAGTTTCTTTCCTACTCCTTCTGTTCTTTCCCCCCAATTGACAGGTGTAGGATCTTTGCCAGGAGTGAAGCATGCCTCAGTGAAAAATTCTCCAGCCACATGGACTAGCTATGGTAAATCCCTTGCCAAATCCAAAGTGCCTGTCAAAAGACCAGTGCTTGAAAAAACGCCTAGCCTCTCATCAGTCAGCAGTGCTCAGAGTGAGCAGAGTCTTTTCAGCACTAATTGTAAGTATGTACGAGGGTTTTGTGTTTTAACTGCTTGTTAGCCAACACCAGTTGCTTGTTGGTAAAAATCTTCTTGGGAGTCCCATGTGACAAGCAACTCTGTTAATTCTGATTGTACTACTTATTCATTCTAGGTCTTACTCCTTTTGCCTCTTTACTTAGAACTTTCCTTTTTGAGACTAGTGCCTGAAGGAGCATTTAGCCCCTGATTTTGGGTTGATGAATGGAGATTTTCAACTCTCCAACTCAACAACTCAACTCTCAACAACTTCTCTTCAGTCCTGAAACATTACATAACCAGCATGTCTTCTTAAGCAAGAGTTTCCTAGTGTTTACATGTAGTCTGAGTCTCCTAGGCCTGAAGTTTCTGAGTTTCTAAACTCAGTTTCTTCGTGATGTTTTGGTTTGGGAAGACCTGGTTCTCACAAGCTTGACATAAACATTGCAAGTGTTGTAACAAGTGTAATGTGCCTAGGAGACTCAGACTACATCTACATGTAGTATAATATGTCTGAACAGAATGGTTTACTTGTCATAATATTTGGAACAGCATGTTACAGATTTTTTGATGCTAGATGTTTTCTTGAATTGGTTTATATCTGCTTGCAGAGTTTTAGGACAAAATACCTAGATGAAATTACAGGCACGAGTGAAACTTGTTTTAGAAGATAAATCTTTGCATGGGTAGACTTCTGTAATTTCTAAGATAGCTGTAAACATTGATGTATGACCTAACCAAATCAATCTTGATTAAAATTAGTGAGAAAAATATCAGGACTTGCTTTGTTTTGAAGTTCTACAGCAGTTCTTAAGAGTTCTGAGGGGAAAAAATAGGAAGGAAATAACATACAGCTGACTATCAGACATATTAGTATTCCAGCTATGCATACTCAAATAAATGAATTCAAATATTCTGCTACTGTCATATCATCTGTTGTATCCTGAAGACTGGGCAAAGGCCTTTTATTTGTGCCAGATGTCACTTAAATCTGTCTTCAATGGACTGAAAAAGAGAACTGTGATTTAACATGCGCACACGCATACACACATAACTAGATTTTCTCTTATTCTTCCCCCCCACCCTGTACTGCCTTCGTTAAACTAAAACCTAACATATTCCTCAAATAAATAAGAGTATGTGTAATCAAATATGCATGTGCTTTTTGCTGTGTAATGAGATCGGGTCTGATACTGTGACAGCCATGTTGACTTTTGCTGTTCAGGTTTAGAACTGTCTCTGGAATTGCTAAGCAGCTTTGTCCTCTCTTTGTTTTGCTCCCTCATGTAACAAAGGAAGGGGTCATCGCTTCATAACAAAGGAGTGTATTCAGATTAAGTATCCAAACAGATGACTCCTTATTTAGCCTGATTTGCTAGCTGCTGTAATCTGTTTTGTCCATTGCCTTCAAGCTTACAATTTTTTCCACTCCGATTCACGAAGACCAAGCCAGAGCAATATGAGAGGTTGAACATGGCTGCAGTCTCATAGACTTTAAGCTTGCTTAGATATTTTTTAAATGACTATACCAGGAGGACTCCGCAGTTGCACAGAAACTAATTTTTCTCCTATTATTTTCTTCAACTCTACCCTAACACCACCGACTGACTCAGGAAGCCACTATGATATTACTTTACTGACATTGCTGGTAGTGGGGTCTTACAGCTTTTGTATTGTTCCTTTGTTAGCCACGTTTACTGGGAAGAGAAGTAGGTCGTGTTCCTTTTATTTCTATTCTAAAGCATGTATTTTGTTTTGTGGAGGTTGGTAAATATATGCAATGTTTTGATCTGCTGATTTTCTGTGTGATTATTTTTCTTTAGATAATTTTTTACACTTGTTGAGAATTATTTATATCTAATAATAAGGTTTTGTGAGTATAATGACTTAAGATTATGTGTAAATTATATGTTAGTGAAATTTTTATGGCTTTGAATCAAATTGGAAAGAAATAAGGAATTTACTTTGTATTCTAATGCTAAGTACAGTGTAGTTCTTTGTTTTTATTCTTTCATTTAGTCTGCTATGTAATAATCTCAAAAAAAAATTTGTAAAGCTAAATATTTTTATTAGATTGGTGGGACACACAAAGATCAGAATGGGAGGCTTATGCTGTGTGTGTCATGTAATGTATGACAAACTACTGTGTTCCTGTCAATAGTATTAAATCAAAAAGGTGCTTGGGTTGTTCAGAGTTTGTCTTCTGTTAACAGAGAAAAAAAATTACAAGAGAATTTCTCCTGCATTGTCAGCTCAGCC
Organism: Sitta carolinensis; assembly: GCA_032173965.1. Classification (NCBI taxonomy): domain Eukaryota; kingdom Metazoa; phylum Chordata; class Aves; order Passeriformes; family Sittidae; genus Sitta; species Sitta carolinensis. The sequence goes on from CM063285.1 coordinate 30,953,153, forward strand.
CTTTGTTGTGGGATGTCCTTGGATTGGTAATTCCATGTGGCAGCCTTAGGTTTTTTGTTTTTTGTTTTGTTTAATGAGCAGTTGAACTTTATTATTCTTTTCTCTGAAATATCTTCCTATTTGAGAAGTTCAGAACCATAAGGGTTGAAATGCTGTTGTTCCTAAAAGCGTATTTTGTATGCAGTCAGCTTTAGCATTGAAAACCGGACTTTTTTAACAGTAATGTCAGTTTTAGTGATGAGCTGAAAATACTATACTTTGAATATACTGAATGTTTTACTCGAGTTAAGAATCCAGATTTTAATTGCATTAGAATAATTAAATACATAGTAAATAGTGTTTCAGAAGTTAAGAAGCTGATCCTAGCAGTTGACCTGCATCTGCATTTTGTACAGTCAGTATTTCATTAAAATTCTTTAATGAGTTGAGTTTTCAGATCTTTACTGTGCTGAGATCACTTCATACCTGTCCATTTTTATTCAGCATTGCAGTAGCTGCTCCGAATTCTATGAATAAAGACCCTTGAATCCAAAAGTGATCAAACTCTGTGTATTTGTGAGGTCACTTGGATTTATTTTTTTTTTCCTGCACACAGCCTGGTTAGCTGACTCCAGAGTTTTTAATAGGACAGAACAGTGCCCTAACTAGTCCTGCACCAGCAGGCTGCTTGCAAACCGAAAGTGTTGCTTCCATGGTGTGCTGCTAATTTAGAAGAGGAAGTAGCACACTAGTGTGCAGGCAATTGTTATCTGCTTGCAGTGAGCTCTGAGCAAACATCCTTAATTTAGTGATTCACAAAAAAAGTTAAGGACTGCTTCATGCCCTGTGCTTTACTAAAACAAATCGGTTTTAATTATCTAATGTTGATCAAGGTCAGGTTCCCACAGAATACCTGTGTTACTGATGTGTCATGCCAATTGCTCCTCGTGTATAGATTGTTTTTTGCAAATATTTTGCTTTCGTGAGTTTAGAGAGGCTCCAACTTCCTTTTTTTAAAAAAAGATGATAGCTTCAGTTGTGTGAGTTTCTTAAAGGGAAATCCTCTTTCTGTGGTAGAAAATATTTAGTGGCCAAAAATTATCTTTTTGAAGTAGTTAACTTAAATGGTTTATGCTAGTCTATTTAATGACAATAAAATCATCTCAAGACAGTATGTTCCATCTTTTGATGAACAGTATTAGACATGTAGTAAAGACACATTGCCTTTAAAAAAACCCCAGTCTTATTAAAACACTAATCTGAGGCAAACCTGATAATATATGACAAAAGCTTTCCCCTACTCACCTGCCTCCTTTTTTTCCAATGACTAGGGATGAAAGCAGCACTGTGACAAACAATTCCACAGTGATTTAATTTTTGCTAGTCTTTGGTAAACACCATGTGAATTCTTACTCTCTAATATGTTAGTATATGTAATTTTTTATGCCCACACCAAAGTCTACTCAATCTGTACTTGCTTTAGAAATGTTTTCATATTTTTTTCTGGACAACTGAAACAATGTTTTGGGAAAACTTCATTTTTTTGCTTTTTAAGGAAAAATTTCCATTGTGGCCATAAGCTCAAACCTCTTGCAAGGTCCTTTAGTCTCTGGTAAAACTGACTTGTCTTATGATTTAATCTTTTATAAACTGTATATGCCTAGAGCAAATTCTTTATGATTCTGTTTTGCAGCTGCAAGTGTCACAGTCATCAGGAATGGAGAATGGCCTCCAAAACCAGCCTGCCAGAATGGCACTTTAGGGTCTGTCCCCTTGAAAGCATTACCAAGACCAAGATTGCACTCGTCAAGGTCAACTCCAAAAGGTATGTGAGTTTGTCTGTAGACAGAGGAGGTAAAATCACATCAGTGGTGCTTCAGGTGTTGTAAGACTTCATAGGAGGCTAAAGTATTCTTTGTGTTGCCATAATTGATGGAGGTATTTCAGGGAAATGAAGAGGTCTGGCTGTGGTACGGCTCAGGTTTGTAAGGTACAGAGACTAAAAGCACCTTGCTACATGGCAGGTATCATCGCATGGGTTTCTGTTGTTTTAAAGAGTTCTTTTCTTTCAGAAAACTCAGGGCACAGACTCTGTCACTGCTGGTCATCTGCAGAATAGATATACCTTGAATTTATCCTGAGTGTGTGGTTCTTTTCTTTATGAAGACTTTGTGTTATCTTCACCCCTTTCAGGACTGAAAGGGCCTTGGGGGATGGGGATATATTTTTGAATAAGATATTGTTCGAATGGATCTTATTCTGTAGATCAATGACATTGTCCCGTCTTTTGAAAGGAAGAGTCACAGAAATTTAGCTTTTCATATTGCTTTTTCTTGATACTCTTCTTATCAGCTAAATTAGAAGCTTTAATGGAGACAAGAAAACTAATTGTGTTTTATCATCTTGTTCTAAAAGAAACATTAAATGTACTTCCTGACTTTGTATTAAACATTGTTCAGGTTCCTGTTTTGGTTTGAGTTAGGAACTCTTGATTGGCCAACAGTGCGTCTTCCACTCAAGCCACAAACACCAGTTGACAAGTCATCTCTGACCAAAATTGAAGACATAATGGAAGCAGATAAATAAGCTTGCCGTGTCTCTTTCCTAAGTCCTAGCTATAATCAGCTTGCTTCTGACCATCGTTGTGGTGAACTGGATATTGTAATTGGATAAACCTAATTAAATGCTGTACTCCTGCATTAGACTTAAATTTTAAGCTGATATCTGACATAATTGAGAATAAATAAGAGGTGCCTGCCAATTGTCTCACTGTAATGACATGCTTTAAAAGAGTAAACAGTGAAAAGAAACAGAATTTGCCACAAGTTATAAGTCACTTTGAAACAAACACAAATTGTATAGCTTTCTGACAAGCTGATGGTTTTTGTTGGGGTCCAGCACATGCGGCACAACTATGCATAGCTTAGCATCTTCAGTGACCTGGCAGTGTGCCTTCAGCACCTGCAGGAGCAATGTGGCCAAGGCAAGCTGGTATTCCTCTTCAGAACAGTGTTACCTGGACTATGGTGTTGTGTTTTGGGTCCTTCCCAGACCAAGAGGGTTGTTCTGGAACTGGAAAGATCCAATGTAAACTTAGGAAGATGGTTGGGGTCTCTGTCTAGTGAGAAGAGGTTGAGGGAGTTGAGCCTGTGTAGTCAATAACTTGAAAAGGACATCTGTAAAGGTCGTGGTGCCAAAGTCTTCTCAGTGGCACCAGATCATACAGAAATCAGAAATGCTTGCAAATTGTAGAGTGGGAGATGCATCCTTGCCCAGTGGTGCTGTAGAACCACCCTTCCTGGAGGTTTGCAAGGCTCATCTAGGCAAAAGCATGGTCAGCTGATCTTGTCTGACCCTGCTCTGAGTGGGAATGTGGATGTCTGGCCTCTGGAGGTCTCTTTCAGCCGGAATTTCCGTAGCTGCATTATATTTGCTGCTGTTTTGAGACTTAAGTAACTTGATCTTAGTGCTAAAATGAAATCTTTACTAATGTTTTCTCCTGCTTAGAAGGCTTTTAAAACTATCTTTTTATATCTTCCTAGGTGAGTTCTGGCAAAGCAGAGCTAAGTTTAAATATAGCTTAAATGTTCTAGAAGTTTTCTCTTTTTGTGTTTGAATAGATTTGTGGATCTTGTACTTAACTGTAAAAATGTAAGATATGTCTTTAATTGCTGACATAATTCTACTTTAAAGTTCATCTAAGGTTTTACTTTTAGGTGCCAAGACCAGGTCTGCTTCACTGAACCAGTGCACACCAAAATCGTCTGGGCCTCTTCACTTAGCAAGGAAAGTCAGTGAGACTAGAGGTAATCAGTTCTTGGGTAGTCAAATTTTCACTTTTTTCTTGCATCCCTCTGTCTTGAGAAGGAGCAGCTATGCTTTATGATTTCAGAATAACTGAGGTAGTTGACTCATTTTTTTTGCAGTTCACCATATTGGACACTGGCTCTGCTAAGTTCTGTTCCTTACCTTTTTGCTATAGGGACATTCATTGTCTACTGTCTGCTTGAAACTTGCTTCCCATAAGGACTAAAAATACAGGATAATTAATCTGTCTGTTAAATGATGTTCTGTCACCTGCTTATAAGGGTGTATGCTTGCAAGACACAGCGTAGACTAGGTTTTGCCAAGTTTGTGTTCAATTTAAGCAAGATTCTTGTGAGAGCATGCTGATCAGCTCTGGCTGTTGAGGATATTTACTCCACTTTGTTTCTGTACCAGATACTTGTTTTATCTTTAGGTCTGAATTAAAATTAGTCCTTTCTGCCAGAGTGAATCAAAAGAACAGATACAAACCTTTGGACAAGCTTTGTAAGACCAATTTTCACTTTGGGAGCAAAGCTCTATTTGCTAGGCAAGGTGGGAGGAAACACGTACAATGGTGGTACGAAGCAGCTTGTTTCCTGATGAAGCCTGTTGGCATAGGATCCACACTATTCCTCAAGCCTGCAGAAAGGTGTTGTCAAAAGACCTCTTAAGAACTTCTGCACATGAATTTTGCAGTTAAACCCGGCAGTCTAAGATTGCTTTCACTCAATATCCTTCAAAATAATAAAGTTCATAGCTCAATTTTCACACAACTTTTAAGCAAGGATGGGTTAACTTTCTCAGTGCTTTCTAACTTGGTTGTTAGCACATTTGAGAATGTTGTTAATTTACTGCTCCTCTGTTCAATTAAAATAACGGTAGTGTAAGGAAAAAAATTGCTATAATGCTGGTATAGAAGATACTTTTTTCATTGTCTGTGTTCCTCTTTGAATGAGTAAAGTGAAACAGTGCTACCTGACTTAAATTAAATATAATACTTGTAATTGTAATTGGGAATGCATTGTGCATTTTCCAAACAGTTTCTTAGCATGCTAAACTTGCTATAGATCATGCCATCAGTCATCACAAGAAAGAAACTGAAGTTGCAAAGTTTGAGGGGCTTATGTGGAAAGAAACTTTAATCTTAAAAAGAGGCAGTCCTACTGCCAGTAATTGGCTTAAAGTATAATTTTTTTTTTTTTGTTCGTTTCCTTTCTGAAGGTACTCCTGGAAGAAATGTACACCAAAGCCTGTCTTGTTTGGGTCCTGGTGAGTTTTCTGAGTGCATTTTATATTTTATATGGTGCAACTCAAATTAAGTTTATACATTATATTAGTATATTGGTTCTTTTCTGGGAAGAACAGATGTGCAGTGAATAATTCTGCAAACTATCACTGATTTTAGTTTGAAGGAATATGGGAAAAAGTCTATTTTTGTGGGGTTTATCTGCTTCCTGTCTTCTGGCTACCCAATTCTTAGGCTATGCAGTCCATTCTGTTCTTCTGTTTCCAGTGAAACCTAAGGAGGTTTAAACTGTATGTAAAAAAAAAAAAAAAAAAAAAAAAAAAAAAAAAAAAAGTGAGGAAATGAATCTTGGGTGTAATTTTTGCTTTTTGGCCAAAGTAAGTAATGAATGAACTCATATGTTGCAGCTTAAAAAAAAAAACAAACAAACGAATAGAAGAAACCCACATAGCCTTCCTTTTCTGGAGTGTCCATTGTAGATAACCTGTTGGTGTGAGCTCTCTTTATGTATCACTGTAGACTACATTAGTATAAGAAGTTGAAATTATCAGAGCATGTTGATGTATGTGTCTGCTCATATGGCAGAGGGAGAAATAGTAGCTGATTAAGTGGCAGATGGTGTTTCAAGATCTGGCAGAGTTTTAAGGACTTCATATTGGGTTTGTTTTGGGTATTTGCGCCAGTCAGGACACCTGGTGCTAATTTCTATCTGCCAGGGAACTGAAAAGTCTTCAGATTATGCTTCTACTTGCAGCAGTTTCCAGGTCTTTTCAAGAGACTTGGCAGTCTAAATTAGTTTCCTGAGAATCATCGTGTATTTGTTGAATTAAAAGCTACTTCTAATTAATTACTCATTGAAAAGCCCTTTTTGAAAGACACTGAAGATCACCGGAAGGCCCTGTATCCCTGAGTGAATAGCAGATGTCTTTCTGAAAGAGGTGCTGTAGCCAAGCAGATGTTGTAAATTTGAGTCTGAAATTACTGGGCAAATCAGTTCTGACCTGTAACTCTGGTACTGTGTCAGTGTTTTTTAAATTTCCTGTAGTCACAACATGTATTTAATATTTTTGTCTTTTACTCTTGGGTGTCAAATGTCTATGTATTGATTGTGGCAGAGTACTTTGATATCTTCTGTTAAGAGTCAGGACTTCTGTCAGATTTTTCCCCAAAGTGCTTCTTTGGTTTGTTGCTTTTATTAATACTTGGCTCAACTAATGTTAGTTTAGGTAAAGCCTGACATTGAGTTTCAAGAGCTCAAACTGAGTCTGTTGCATAAGCATGTAGGGGATGATTCAGCCAGCCACATAATGTCTTGATCAGCTCAATCAAGAAAACTCATAATAAGCAATAAAATTCATTTCTGGACTAGAAACTAGAAAAGTAAATTTCTCTTACGCTTGCATACAGTAGTCTCAAAATATAACTGTATTTCCCCCTAAATTTCATGTGCACATTCTTTCTACTTTCCAGAAAAGTAGTGTTCCCTCCCCTTTTTACTGGTTTAGTAGAATTTCCTTTATGATTCATCTTTTTTGACCTAATAAAGCATGTAGCTACATAACTTTAAAGTGTTGGATTTGATGCCGTAAAAACAGCCATAAACTCCAAATTGGCTGTAATATTTAGCAATATTTTAGTAAATGCTCTTTACTCATACTTTTGCCAGTAAAATGGCTGTATTTCAGTGTTCGTTTTAATAAACCTGAACTACTTAGCGTACTGAGTCAGTTTCCAAAACTGGAGATGTCAGACATTCAGTGTAATACATTTCTTAATACAGAGAATCAGTGTAATTTCCCATTTATGAATGCAGAGCTATCTTGTGGAGTGTTTTGCAGTTTTAAGAAGGTTTTTTTCAATCCTTACAGTTGCAGATAGTTCTTACAGAATAAAAATACTGCGTGACTGCTTGGATATTCTGAAGTACAATGTCTTACATTTTAAGAAAAGACAAATGATCTTTTTTGAAATGAACTGAAATAATGCCAGCCAGTACCATGTAGAATAAGGCCCTCTATATTTTTTGGTTTTTTTTTTTTTTGCTTTGATATTATAGTGAAGCTTTGTTCTAATGACTGCAGCTAGTATAAAGCTTTTATTCTTTTATTTCAGTGCTGAAGTTAAGTCTAAGTTTTTAGCCTTATCCAGTCAGAAGTTCCAACCTCACTTCTATTTTCCACCCTTGTGCCCAGGACTAATTTGTTACAGAAGGACTCTGATAATTGATTATAACATTAAGGTATTAACTAAATGTCTAGCTCAGTTGTTCGTGCTATCTTTCACATTTCTTCAAGGATGAAAAAATAGCAGGCTTTTTTAGATATGCTGTCTGTTCCCTTAATGTTGGTGCTGTTTCTCCATTTTCCATTCATTTACAGCAGTGATGCACAGCCAGAATCTGCTTGATGAAGCAAGCCACAACATACTTTGTGGGCCTGCAAAACTGGACAGACTTGCCTGTTTGCAGCTGTTCATTTCTTGCTTGTGTTAAAACATTCACAAGGCTTCTGTTTCTGAATTCTGTTATTTTCATGGGTGGTGTTCAGTGCATCAAATAAATTCTACAAGTTCTGTGGTAGATTTCTTCAGCACTGGCTTTAAAGCTATGGCAGAATTAACTTCTTGGGAATAATGTTTTATTTTGCTTCTTAACTTGCTAACTTCAAGTAAGGATGTTCATGTGCACTTACTGTAATGTCTTAATGTAAATATGAATAAAAATGTTTCCTTATGAGATGCTTATGAGATGGAATTTTGAACTAGATGCAAAACTGCCTCTAAAAGTGCATAAAGTTAGTGCTGTTCCCTTTTTTCTTCAGCCCCCCCGTAGAAAGCTGGCTGTGTCTAATCCCTCTATAGTATATTACAGTGCAGTGTGTATGGATGTGCAGTGGGTATTCACTTCTCAGGTCTCTGTTATTGACCCAGCTTTAAGTTACCACACAGTAATCTCTGAATCTTTGTGTAAGTAAAGCAAAAGCAAATATCCTGTTTGGCAGTTCCAAACGTAAAGTAATCATTTTGGAAATAAAGCATGTGAATATTTGGCTTATCCTGTTGTTCCATGACCCTGAATGGGATCTGTGGTGCATTATGGGTAACAAGTTACACTTAAATGTACAGCATAAGACTGTTGTCAGGACAACAGCAAGGACAACTGATGGATACACCTGTAAAGTGTTACTAAGTAATATGAACAGTGTGATTTGTGTTGTATCTTTTAGCACTGTGATGGAGTATGCAGCATGGAATCGGTTACTAAGGGTTGTAAAATCCATGAAAACCAAAGAAGCTTTATCAAAAAATGGTGCATGCTCCATCATGGTGTTTTGTTTTCTTACTCATAAAAAAAAGATGTTTCTTTTAGTTCATCCTTTTGTGAGAAAATATAACGCTGGGAGAGGGAAGTTATTCAGTCAGGGGGCTTATTACAAAAGTGAGTAATAATGCTGACCAAGCTCAAATGGGAAAATAAGGCAAAAATATAACAGTCCATGAAGTTGTCCCTTGGAACAGGTTTTTAAAGGAGTGTCTGGCTCTTCACTCAAACCCTTATACTAGGATAAGATGCTTTTGCTCAGAAAATACTCTTGTTCAAGCCAAAGTTGGAGGCATACTTTAAGATTTAGTTTACACGCCTTTCTTTCATGCTCTTAGTCATCCCTGTTGAAACTTGAGAGGAAACAGTTCTTACGTTGTAGATTCTTTGATAGAATATGTTACTCTCAAAATACTTGCACTCTCCACATCTGAAAAACAAGGATTAATGTTTATCACACTCCGATTGTGCTTTGACAACAACAAAAAAGACTTAATGTTTTAAAATTGTTATACTGTGTCAAAATGTGTATTTTCTTTAAAAATTGGGAAGACTATTCTTAGATCTGATGCAAATCGTTATCAATGCTAAATACTTAGATCTTCAGTTGACTGCCTGTGGTATTCAACAGTGTACGGCAAATTACCCCAAAAGATGAGGTCTGTCTGCTCAAGTAACTCATTAGGGCTTTGATTCTCCTTTTGTATCTGATTAGAAGATCTTTTGGGGTTTGTCATTGATTGAGGAGTGGTGTGTATTTGCATGGAAAACTTTTTGCAAGTGTAGAAGAAACTGTGCAGGCAGTGGTGTTGCTTGGAGACTTGAAAAGGCCTTGATATGTATGTGGATATATATGCCCTGGCAGCTAAGAGGTCCAGGTCTTCCACATTGCAGAAGTGGGACTTCTGGCTAGCTCCAACTGGGAATTTCAATGCAGGTGTATTGGATAGAGTAAATTCTCAGTCTCTGCTGTTAAGAGCTTTAGCATTTGTAAATAAGTAGGATTCATCAGTTTTTCTGTCCCTATCTCCAAAAGAAAAGCCAGGAAATCCTGCAGAAGAACTTGAAACAGTTCTGTGTGCTCTGGAGTGACACAGATTAGATCCTGTATTCATTGAATGTAGTTAATGTTTTAAACACTTCAAATTCTGGGAGTTGAACAATGTAAATTATTATTTTCCCTTTATCCCTTGAAAAGCAGCAGACATCAGACTTAAACCTCTTTTTGCAGATATTTTACTGTGGCTGGACTATTTTGTTGCTGGTTTTTTGCATCTTTTTTTTAGATTTTTTTTTCATTCATGTGAACTATGAGGACTATCTGAATGATTCAATGGTCTCGTGATCTAACCTTAGAATACCTTCAGGCTAATGCTCTTATAAACAGACAGCAGAGCTACTAAGTAGACTAGCTACTGCATGTGAGCTAGCTATGCAAGCCTGCATTTGTGTTGCCATTTATATATAAATATATGCATATTATCTAAATATATGAATTGGAGTTTCTTAATAAATGTATTCATTGGGGACATATAATGATATTTATTTTGAAGAGTTAAAGGAATATCTATAAACCTGAAATAATCATTGAAATACAATAGCTGTTGCCTTCTTCACTGGATTTTTCCCACTGTTACTAAATAAAGTACAGCAATTGGATCTAAGGATTTAATTTCTTGGGTGAGAACTGGAATGCTCCAGAACTCTTCAAAGTGAAATGGCTGGTGCTGATATTCAGAGAATGCCACTCTAAACTCCAGTCACTTGCTCTTAGTGTTTGTTTTTGGGTTTTTTTTTCTGTTTGGTTGCTTTTATTTAAACAAATGGTGTTTTCCTTATGTAGTATTTTTCTTAAAATAGGCAATAGGATGCAAAAAACAGAGGTACATGACAATACAGATATTTCAGATTTGGTCCCTTCAGCTAAGTCTATCAGTGTATTTGCATTCACGTTCCTTGTCTTCTTCTCAAATTTGATCTTCTAAAAGTTAACAATTTGGGAAGGTTGTCTGTTGTTCTGTGCTCTTCAGCACTGTTCCCGGTGCCTTCAACAGATATTTTTTAAAAAAACAAGGAATTCCAAAACCTTAAGGCTTGCTATGGAGTAACGTATGAGACATCTAATTCAAGTCACAGTGGTATTCTGTGGGCAGTTTCTCAAATTGATGGACTGAAAATGTTTGGATTATATTTAAAATCCCAGCAATGAGGACTTACCAAGAGTTTTATCTGTTTTGCTATCATGACAGACAATAGTTCATTAAGGCCTTTTCTAGCCCATCCAAAATGGTTTTCACACAACAAGGTCTGTTTCTTCTGTTAATGCTTTTAAGTAAGGACCTGTCTTCTGGATTACAAGATAGATATTTCAGAGTTCTTTGTTATTATTTTGTTCCAAACTTCTGTGAGAACCTTGCTCTCCAGCTCCACACATCCATACTCCAAACAAGTGGTGATGCAGAAGTATACAGGCTTTCTACAGCAGGAGTGCTTGTAGTTTATTTCTGTGATGTTTATTCTGTTGTGGGGAGGAATGTCTGTGGTTCTCTTCCCTGGTATTTATTTTGATGTTTCACAATAACAAGCCACACAGGAAAACACAGAGCTTCAGTTTTCTCACACTTGTCTAAATATTGGCTAGGCCAGCCACTATGTGAGTAGAGAGGGCAGCTGCAAGGGATATCCACAGATTCTATCAGCTCCGTCCAAGTGATAGAGAAAATTCCCATGTTGGGAGCTGGAGTTCATTGGACTGTTAGAGGCTTAAGCGGACATAATACTTGAAAGATCATTGAGTTGTCACAGAAATGTGAAACTCATGGTCTTGTGCAAAGATGGTTAAACAACCTGTGCATCTGCCTTTTTTGTCAGCATGTCTGGCGTAATGGAGAGCATACAAAACCCACACAGGTAGGCAAAAGACAGTGAGTTATAGTGAATTTGTGTTCTTCAGATAAACCACTAGCATGTCTTAGGGCATGTACTTGCCTAAATTGACCTTATTTGCAATATTCCTCTTCATTAGAAGCTCTCTGAGTGTTGATTTGAGGCCATGGATGAAATATACATTCATGGTGGATTATAAATCAGTGTTGTGTAAATAAATCATTAGTAGATCTGTAGGCTATGGGTCTAGTTTAAGCATTTATTTTTCCTTTGTTGCTTGAGGTTTGAGCTCACAAGAACTTAAGCATACACCTACCCTGTTGCTGAATCACAGCAAAGAGGTGGTGCAAGTTTTTTTCATATCCGGACAGATCATTGAAGCTTCAAATTTTAGCTGTTACCCTAACATTGGTGTTATTGTACAGTGTTGTAGAGTAATAGCTCTGTAGGATTTTGACTGAGGAAGTCTAACCAAAATGCTATTTTGAAAGGGATATCCTGCAAATGCACTTCCCTTAAATCAGAAGTTAAAAATGAAAAGATTCTTGCAGTGTTTTGTGGCTGTTCTAAATTCTAAAAGAGTGCTGGTAATGTAAATACCAGCGTTGCATGAGGGAGACACAGATCTGCCTGATTCCTGATGGAGACACAGATCTGCCTGAATCCTATATCAGTTTGCCTGGGAATCCACTGCAGCATCACCTTCAGTTTGACAGGCTGCTGAATTTATCATGGTTAAAAGCTCCTGTGGACAGAAATGTAAATTATTTAGGATTTTAGTTCCTGCACTGAGGAAGGAAGATGTTTCGTTTTTTCTTCAGGAGAGAATTTAAGCTTAAAATTAGTCTTGAAGCTGCAGTTTGCATTTATTGTGGCTGCAGGTACTGCTGCCTGCAGGACGATTAGCTTTTCAAACTGGAGCACTGGCTAAATCAGGGTGATAACAGGAAAGTCGAGTGGGAGCAGTCATTTTCCTGAAATAAAAATTAGGACACAGATGACCCTTTGGCTCTTAGTAGGTTCCTGCTTCTTGCATCTCTCTTTGCATAAGCAATAACCCTTCATTTCTTCCTGAAATAAAGCATGCCAGTAAAATCCATCTGCTCTGCACTGCTCTTGCTGTCTTGTGACATGGAGCCAAGTGCCCTTTACGTGGTCTTCTTGGATCTAAATATCTAGCTCCTGATTTTGACTTTTATACAGTGAGACACTTAATTATGTTCCAATGGCATTCTTAGTGATTGTTGGATGAGGAGAGAGGGAAAGGGACAGCAGAAATGCAGATACTGTGGGTTTGGCCTCATGAGGCTGAATTAAGAGCCTACAGACACCAGTGCACTTTGCTCCTTTTTTGTCATGTTGCTAATGTTCCCAGGCAGTGGCAGATAGACTAAATGTGCTGGGGTTAAAATAGGTCTGGCACCTCCATCAATCCAATGGTGTCGTCAGGTACTGATGCATTTAGCAACCCAGGCTGAATTATGTGGTCATAACAGGATAGAGCCCCTTTGTCCATGTTGATCACAAGTTCTGCCCCTGGAGTCAGAGGGAAGCCAGCAGTTAAGGTGCTAGTAAATAAAGTCTGTCTGTCCTTTTGTTCTCTCTGTATTGCTTCTTATTTTATTCTGCTCTTTTCTGGTGCTGTTTTCTATTACCCTTCTCTGATGTCAAGAACGAAAAAGACCTGTCTGTGATCCTCATGTTATGCATGAAATGTAGACAGTGCATGTTCCTGGCATGCTCTGTTAAAATCCCGTGGATTACGCCCTGGCTTTGTAGTCTGCCAGCACAAGGCCCTAGATGACTATCGTGGGAGTACAGACAAGAGTGGAAGGTGTTGTTTTCCTGAGCCAAGGAAACTGTGCTACAACATGCACAGCCACCACAGTGGGGTACACTGTGGTGTGACACTGAGCTCTGGAAAGATTATACTGTAGGAACCTCTTTGCAAGTTAAGTCTTGCCTGGGAGCTGTTCAGACTGGCATGGGCAGTCCTCTTGCTGGCTGCTGTCGGAGCCCTCTGAGTATTGGGTGCTAGATGACACTAGATGAGACATGCATTCATTGCTTTTTATTAGTGCTCTCATGTCTGCTTCTGAATAATGTGACTTGTTTCAGGTTTCTGGGTTTAACAGAATTAAAACTCTAGAGGCTATAAAGGCATTTTTTGTCAAATCAGAAGGTTTTCTACCAATAATACAACGTATCTGTTTCTTCATGGCCTATTTTCACCCAAACAAAGGGAGGAAAGAAGAGGCAGTAAAAGTATTACTTCTGTATCTCTATAAGAGGAGCTTTGGTCTTTTCTACAAGATTTTTGATGTCCATATAGAGCTTTTGTCAGCTCATATTTTGTATGATTTGTTCCTTCCACAGTTTCCAAACTTGTTCATTACATCATGTTTGCCCTGTAGAGATTCTTTGTTCTAGCTCCTGTTCCTAGGAGGTTTCAGCTGAGTGTTCCATATTCTCTGGTTTTACAGCTCATGAGGAGTTCTTTACCTTTCTCCTAAGCACTATTGCAAGGATGGGGAGAAGTGGTGCATTGTTTTTTGCATGTGTTTTGTTGGTTTGTAGTAGTTTGGGGGGGGGGTGGTTTAGCCTGATTGGATTGTTTCGACCTTTTTGAGAGCATCAAATTGGGAAGGTGAGAGAATATTTACGATATTGGGCAGCTTCTCCCTTGGAGAAATGTGGGAACAGGAGGGAAATAAAAAGGAGTTCTTATGGGTGCCCTAGCAAAATGGTAAAATCTGGTGTGGCTGGGTGCTAAATGATGTTTGAAGACTGGCTGTAAGCCCAGTAAAAATCTTAAAATGCCTTAATTAAGAAAGAATTTGACAATAATGATCAAATATTTGATGAGATGTGCTAATGAACTGTGCTTGTGTGAATACACAAGTCTACTGTACTGTGCTGTAACAAGCCTTCTGGTTTACTGCTCAGTGTGGTTTTCAAGCATCATAATAATGCAGCCCAGAAAGGGGCAATGTCTTTGATAATAGTATTGGATTAGGAAAGAGTCTGGAACTGCAGGCTATTGAAAAGAGAGATGAACACACATTGCCTGTGCCAAAGCTCTTCAGACTAGAAGGAATAGATGAGGTTTTATAGCAGTAATGACATGCATGCCCTGCTGTGTGCAGAGGCTGCCCTGGGAACCAAACAAAAAAAACTAATTTACTGTCTTTGTACTTACTTTGAATAGTATTGTGTGGACTGAAGATGTATTATAGTACTTCAGAGTTGGTGTTTCATCAGTGTGCTGGGAAATAAATATTTTGGTACCTGCTTTGAGAACATGCTGGGGTATTCTCCCACAGTCAGCTGTGGAGGTTGCCTTGATGGGTCTGCCTCGGTGCTGCGCTGCAGCTCTTCTGCTCTACGTACAGTGAGCATCTGCTTCCCTGTCACTGCACGGGGCTCTGCATGATGTTAGGGATACCCGGATACAGCAACAACAGGTTATTTTTAGTTCTAGCTGATGTGGAAAACAAGCTCTATGAATTTAAAGTGTTATGCATCCTGAGCAAGTAAGACATGCTATTGAAATATAAAAGTTAGATTTGTGGAGGTAAAGAGAGGACAGGTAAGGCAGTGCTGAAATGAGACCTGCCACTGTGATATTTGATTTGGCTTATACCTGCTTCAGACTAAGTTGGGCGAATTGTTTCCAGAAGTGGAAAAACTGTTGAAAGGTATAGATGTTAGAGAACATTGGCTGGAGTTTGCTGAAATGGTGGAAGTGCAGAATCAATGGAAAAGTACATAACTTTGTCTCTAAAGAGTGACAAAATCTATGGAGGCCAGCTCTCCAAACAACACCAAAGAAGTATGAGTTGCCGCTGTTGTGTCTCTGGCACTGGCTGAGAGTACTTGGGTGGTCCCTACTGCAGTGGCTGCCTGGTAAGGCAGCTGCTGACCTCTGGAAAAGTAGTGAAATGTTTCTTTTTGCACAGGAAGGTGGCCAGTGCATATATGTCTAGTCATGGTTGCAGGTAAAAAAAATGTGACATTTTCTAACTTGTAAAACAGTTACTCCTTTATTTTCTAAATTTATTTTTAATTTAATTTTTGCTAATGGCACTGGACTTCAACAAAGTATATGCAAAACTTTTCAGCTCATTAAATAGTAAGAGGAAACTTTTTGTATGAGGACTAATCAAATATTGGAAGACCATCTATTTTGTAAGAATTCCTCCAACACTGCTTATATGCCTCAGTATTTGGGTGCCTTCAAAACCCACGCGGCAGAGAACTGTTTTAATATGAAGTAATGCCCGAGTCCTCCTCTGATGATAAATGGAAGCATCTGCAGAATTGAGCTGCCAAGCTAAGCAGAATTTCCCTTAAGCAGTTCTCGAATACTGAATTGTTCTTAGAGAATAGATGTGTTTTTGGATTTGTTAACACTTTAAATGTTGACAAAATGTTTTATTGAAAGAAACAGTTTTAAAAAGTGCACCCTGAAAAGATTTTTGGAGAGCAGAGCTGAAATATGCCTCCAGGAATAGTCAAATAATGTTCCTTACAGTCTCCAAAGAAAAATTACATGGACTGTGACATTGCCGGATGATATATTCAGCTGGTGAGACCACCCACTTCCTCCTCCTCCCTCCTCATCCTCCTCCTCCCATTTCTCCTTTTCCAGCTCTCAGCCCAGAGTCCCATAGCAGATTGAGCATTGGTACCGTGATGCAATTCAGAGGCTGTTGGTTTTTGAAATCACAAGTCGGTTTTATTCTGGGGACAAGCTTTGTTTTCAGAACATCTGGTGAGGAGAAGCTGCCAGCAGCATTTATGTTGTGGATATCGGCTTTACTGATTTTTTGCTTGTCTGTGCATAAGGAGTAACAGCAAAGGAATGAAGACCTGATTCTTTCTTCAAGCATGTTTTCTTTAGCAAGAATTGCTCACTTCTGCCAGTAGCGATTTAAAAACATAGTATGTGACAGTACATGGAGGCTATTTCTTCCTTATTTGTTTTCCAATTGCACTGAAGACATGTTATGGTCCCCGAAATTTTCCTTATCCAACATGCGTATAAGGCTGACAGCAAAGGGATTGCTTCGAAACATCCGTCTACCTTCTGGCTACAAGAAAAGCACTGTTATATTTCATACAGGTTTGTGTATTTTTAATATGATGATTAGAGCATGCATTGAGTGAATATCTTGTTTACTTCAACAGCATCTTATTTTTAGCAAATAAGGACTGCACTGGGAATGAAAGTTTTTGAATTTCAGACAGAAGTCTGACTTTTCAGCAAAGTAGTTTCATATTCTAAGTCTCTGCATGGGTGCTGAGCTGCTTGTTTGGAAGATAGTTTTTTATGCTCTTTATGAAATGCAAATTGGGATTTGCTCTTTCTTTGCACAAATCCAAAAATAGTATCAGAAAGTTTGTGCTATTAAATATTTATCTAATCATTTTAATGGTTATCTGCTGGGAGCACTGTATTTTCTGTATCTTGATTGGGTGCAAGGGGGAAAGCAGGGAGGGAAGTGGAATGAATACAGGCTGTCATGGCATGGCTTTCTGTCTGTGGGAAATATTTGAATACTTAGCTGTAGATATCTGTTATCACAGATGTTGTGCTAAATGCATCTTATTTGCAAGTGGATCAAGCAAACTTTTGTGCCGCTTGTTTTGAGACAAACCTAAAAGATGCAAAGTTTTGAGACACTGAGGACAAGTGTGTGTGTAATTCATACACACACACAACACAACAAACAAACAAAAATTATAAAATTCTCAGCTGCATTTAACCTGTTTTTTATCTTCAGTGTCAGATGAAGCAAATAAAGCAAATTTATGAAAGGTGGGCTTGATTCCAGGACATACATGTGTCATTTTAGGGGTGAAGGGTGGAAGTTGTTTTTCTGTTTGAGCTGAGATGTGACATCTAGAGATCCTGAGAGCAACTTGCATAAGTATTTTTCTCCACTGCACTATTTACAATTTTCTTGCATTTTACTTAGAGGAGAGCAAGCAGCTACATAAGCTAGTTTTGCAGAAGGTCTTCACTCAAGAATTTCCTCTTGAATTTCCTCACTTGAATACCACCCTTTTTTGCTTTTATTTTCTTGGAGTTGAGTGCTACCAGTCAGCTTTCCTTACTGTCCTGTCTTCACATGGCAGCTTAAATCATTTGCCTTGTCATTTCTTATCCTTGCTAAAATAAATCCAGCTTCAAAATTCTTCTGGGACGATAAATGCATTTATGAACATAATACAGGCCAACTGTCCAACTGTACGATATGGGCTTCTGCAGGTTGCTTGCATTGGCTTTAAACTAGGATTTAAATAAATTGATGCTAAAAATTCTTATGTAAATGATGTCTTTGTGCATGTAACTATATAAATAATGTGAAATTTCTACATAACACGTACTCCAAAACCAAAAATCATAAAGGAGAAGGTGAGGGGAGATAATGTTCAGTCTTCCATATATTCATTAAGTGTTCCTGAAATTTGTGTAATTTTGAAAAATAAATGTTAGTGCATGTATCAAGAGAATTTTCCAATTACAAGAATTTTGTTTTGGTTTCATTTCATTTGAGTGGATGTGAATGCGAAATCTGCCTGGAGGTCTCTGTGAAATACAACATGTAAAATAGATTACAAGCCCTGTGTTCTAGTTAAGCAGCACTTCATTAAATAAGAAGTGCTGAATAGACCTTCTGTGTGTTTTCTCTATGTACGGTATGTACAGACTAATAGTACATCACTGAAGCTTAGAGAGGGTTTTGCCTGCTTTTCCCCTTCTTCTTTGCTGTCCTTGTGTCTTGTAGGAAGTCAGTATATTAGCAGAAAGCTGTCCAGTGGTTAGCTAGAGCTGAGTATACCAAAAAAGTAGGGCATATGAAAACCAGGTCATAGTCTGTAGTGGAGAATGCAAGCATGCATAGATATACTGCGGTTTTTGAAACAGCAGAATGCATCGATGCTTGTTAGAGATTATTTCAGGTTCATAAAACTCAGCAACAGTACACAAGGCAATGACTGTGTATATCACAAGCCTAAAAGGTTATTTTCTGTTGTTGTTGTTAAATGCCAGGAGGAGCCATATTTAGTTTTGCAGCACCAATATGACTGTCTTTTCTTGTTGTGGTTTAATTTGATTAAAATGACATGTGCTTTCTTTCCAAAGTCACATGAGCAATAGGCACAATAACCAGTAGAGAGTGTGTCAATAAATAAGGGAAGGGTAACTGCTAGAAGGAATTTCAGGGTCCATCTAGGAACATGAATATGTATGAGTGTTATATAAACAACTCTGAGTTCCATTTTTGATGTAGATTGCACTTCTAATAAGCATTATAATGGATTTCATTCTTTGCTCCCTTTGATCATAGCATAGATTGACTGCCTTTTATGTCTGTAGACCATCCCTGAGATACTTGAAACCATTGTTGAAATGTAGAATTTTAAAGTAATCTAGAGCACAGGTCAGATTGGATTCTTCTGTTCATATTGTGCCTGACAGTTGCAGTGCAGTAATTTGGTGAAGTTAAATATAAACACTGTTGGGAGGAAGAGGCTGGAACTTGTTCTTGGGTTTTCAGTCTGACTCGCGGGTAGTTTGCAGCAGCCTGGTGCAGTCTCTTCACATGGAGCATGAGGGGACACACAGTTGTTTACACACACGTTATGTTATTCTAGTTTAATCACTTAGGGTTAGATGGATCCTTGGGCTGGATGTCTTTGCACTGCTTGCATTGTCTTCAATGTGGAGGTGTCAAAGTACCTAGAGTAATACACATGTGTTACAGCATAACCATGCAGATAAAATCAGATGGTTTTCCCCTAGGAAGGGAATAAATCCAGGTGAAGTTTAACATAATATTTAAAGCATTTTTTAAGGTCTTTCGGCTTATTGCCTTCCATGTGCTCTGCACTGCTTCAAGGTCAAGGTATTCAGAAGTTTCTTCTCTCGCCTTAAATGGATGTGGACATCAAAGTATTATTTTTCTCAGTGACTGGAGGTATACTGCACTTGCATTCTTAGATTTATACAAAGAGTGCTCTCTTCAGCAAAACAATCCTGAAACCTTAACAAAATAATTTATTTTCCCATCCTGTGACTTAACAAAACTTATTTGTAGCAAGTAACTGCAAAAATCTAAACACTTCAGAATTGCTTAAAAATGGCAGAGGAGAGTGGGAACCACTATCTTTCAGTGATGAAATATCATATTTGTTTCCTTTATTGAATGATTTAGGATTTTTACCAGAGTGACTAAAGTGCTCTTACGTTCTTCATGCTTCAGTGGTGTGACAGAGTAAATCATCATCTCTGTGTAGATCACCAGTTCTGTATTAACTGTGAGAGAAAGACATTCTCTTATGAATTATTCAAAGTAGTAGTTTTGAGTTGCTTATATTTTCTCTTGTATAAAGATAAAAGTCCAGACAAGAAACTAGCTTTATAAATGGAGGTCAAAGCTCTTGTGCTTTCTGTTGAGAATTTGTCAATATTTGTATACTGTTTTGTCTCAAAATGTTTTCATCCAGCCCTTCTTGCTTCTTTTCCTCTTTCTTTCCTTCCCTTGTGCAAACTGTACTTGGTGCTCCTGTGTCTTGCTGGTGACTTCCATTGCTTACTAAACATGCCTTTTCAGCAATACCAATTTTAAAAACTCCCTTGCTAATAACAAGCAAAAACCATAAATGTGTTTACTTGAGCAGCCGACATCCTTTTTCAATGACTTCTTCCCAAAGTTTTTCTTTGATCACATTGGGAACCATAAAATTACCTCTGTATGTTGCAAAGCAGGCTCTTAAAAAAGGATTCTGAAAGCCTGAGGTGTCATGAGTTGCTTAACTTTTCATATCACTTTTTTTCCATCCCCTGAAGAATAGGTGAGGTACTGGTTAAATGTCTTGTGACTACAGTTTCATACAGCACTGTATAAATATACCCAACACACTGAATCCTGTTAAGTATTCTAAATCTAAAAATCTTCTGGAGAAATTTTATACAGGACAAATATGTTAAATATTTGTGTCACCCGCCAAGGAAAAAAAATAATACAGAAGTAAAGCCAGCTTATCTGTTCTGAGCAAAAGAAGTTGAATAGCTGGAAACCATTCGTCATGGGTGATTTTGAATTTAATCATGTTCCTGTTTAAGTCAATGAGATTCTGCTCCTGACTTAATCTATTCAAGACTGGGTACTAAATGACCTGCCTGATGTGTCTGATTTCAGTCTTAATAGGTCATGGCTTTAGCAGGCATGTACATGATAACTAAATGCAGATTCTTATTTTCAGGTGTCACGGCTCTGTGTTTCGGGTTTGTACGTACAGTTGTACTCAGTGCAAGTCTCATCCAATGGATATGTTTACAGTAGCTATAAAATGAAGATAGCACGAGTAATTTCAAAGGAAGTATTAGTAGCAGAAATGATCTGCCAAACCCACCCAAATGCCCCTTCCTCCAGCCCAACAAAATACATGCCAGAGTCATAACAGAGTGGCTTATATGTGATGTTAATATTTAACCTGTGCATATATTTAATAAAATATGAATAACTGAAATGTAGAGCTTTGCCTCAAAAAATCTGGAGAAAGAACAACTGATATGCTGCTGAAAAGCAGATGCATAGCAACTTAAAGGGATTAATTATGTGAGAAGAATGTCCCAAGTATTTGTCAATATGAAATAAATAGAATTGTTTCTTCAAGCTCAACCTCATAGAAGAAAAGTTAATTGAAGAGTAGATTTAAGAGACATAAATAATCTTTACTAGTACCACTGCATATTTGAAGTGTGCATTTCTTCCCACTTGACATATCTAATAGGTGAAATGGGTCTGGCTGCAAGTTCTATTGCTGTGAAGTAGGTTAGGGTTTGAAAATGACAGGCAGCTACGCTTACACTTAAAAGCTTGAATAGCTTTTAAATTACTTCAAGGGATTTCCAGTGTGGTAAAATGAGGCTTCTACTTCTAAAATCTGCCTCTTCTAGTTCTGCAGTGTGTGCAAATGAATCTCTTGCCGTAGTAGAAATGGATTGCAGCATTCAGGCAAATGAAGTATTACTACTACTTATTCAGCCCTTCTAATCTGAACTTTATAAAACATATAGCAGTAGCTTTTTTTTTTTTTTTTTTTTTTTTTTCCCCGAGGAACATACCATTAAATTTCAGTGGTAGAATGCAACATTTTGAGTATTTTCAGCCAATTGTCTCACTGTCTTGTGTTACTCTTCTTTCTTTGCTGGCCCAGAAAGCTCTGATGTGTGAAGGAGAATAGAATTTATTTCATTTGTAGTTAATTTAATTTTATGTTAAATAATGTGTAGATTGGGACCATAGTTACCACTCTCACTGCCATGAATAGCAAAACATGGGGATTTCTGTTTACAGAGATTTGCTATTAATTTAGTGTCATGTAGTAAAGCAACATTTCTACTGTTTTTATTATTTTAAGAAATTGTAATCTCTCAGTATTGCAATACATAGGAGTGACCTGAGTCCAAAGGTGATAGATTTGATGTCTTTAGGGAAGTTGTGGTGTTCCAAACAGCTCTTGATTGTTTCCCCCAATATCATGCCAAAATCTAACTTATTTGGAAAATTATTTGCAAGCAGACCCTATCTCTCCTGGCTTGTCTTCTAGAAAAAAAAGTTATGTGAAGACTGCACTAGTCAACTGTCTAGCTGGAATAGTGTTGTTACAGTTAAACAGTAACAAGTTAAAAGTTGTTACTCTTAGCAACTAAAAAAGTTAGCACTATCACCATTACCTTTCTAATCATGTCCACCAGCAGGTCATGGAGTATTGTTTCTGTTCTGTCTCCTACATGAACAACAGAATGGCTTTTGATCTGCTGAAAAGTGAATGTATTGGCAGTGTAACTTACATCTTTAAATAGTGTAAAATAACCCCCAGCATCTTATTTAATTTAGCTGTCCACATACTCAAATGTGGAAATAACTCACCTTAAATAACCTGAGTTGTATCTGAACATGAAGTTGCTTTACCGTTGCTATTTACAAACCTGCCATTGGTATCATCTTTACTGATGTGTAATAATTGTAGCAAGGGCATTAAATAACCTGGGGTCCTGTGTTCAACTCCTGGTTAAATTTATATTTTGTACTTCTTGTGATAGTGTGCTTCTTGTACACTTATAGCAAGTAAAAGATCTTCCTCAGGATCCTTGTGTAAACAATTTGTATGTGATGTTATGGAAATACTTCTAGTTAGGCAGGAAATAGAACAGCTGGGACCATCTGTGGTGAAATTCTTTTAATGAAAGCTCATCCTTTTCTCAAAGAGAACTAGCAATCCTTCAGTAGAAAAGCCATGGTATTACAGATAGTACTCATTAATTTCTTAACTTCTGTAATAATAATTTTAGACTCTCAGTTACTGCTTATATCAGAAGCATCTAAATTATAAAAAATGTTATGTTTGTATTTATTAGAAGAATAGACTTTGTGCTAAGCCTTTTCAGATATTTTCAGTCATAAAACAGGATTATTGGAGATGTTTTCTGCTAAAGAATAAGTGAGCTTTTTTTTATAAAGCCAGTTGCAATTTATAAATAAAATATTCTCCAAATAAAACAGAAGACTAGAAAAAATTTGCTTTTCTTAGCTGTAAACATGGCTATGTTGTGTAACGAATGTAATGTGGCTTGCTTATTTCCATGAATATTACTGTACAATCTGTCACCTGCTTAACTCACTTATCAAGATATTTTGCCAATTAAAAAGATAAAAGGTCCTGATATGAAATGAGTAGCATAACCCTATTAAACCTGTATTTCTTTATTTCAGCAGGGAACTCAGGGTTTAAGGTCAGGGAAAGCAAGATACATGTGTAATGTACAGATAATATTTTTCTTGCTTTCTTAGTTAGTGGCACAAGTAAAGGTGCTCATATTTGAAGATTTTTCTTGAGGATTAACCTTGTGTATGTGTTTTGGTCCTTGTGGTAAATTGTGGGTACACCCCAGTGAACACCATACTTACCTGAGGTATCAGCTTCTCAAGAAGATTTCTGTTGTCTTCTTTCTCTCTTCCCTCCCTCCCAGCCCACCACCCAGTTAAGCAAAAATTTGTCTGCCATTTTTGTAGTTTGCTAGCTTGAACAGAAGAGACTCAGGGGAATATGAAGTGCAAGGAATGATACGCTGAATGTTTTAAAACTTCTCCACTGTAACAGCTTGGTCTCCACAGCAGGCATGACAAGCAATCCCTCCTCAAGGGGAACACTGGTAGCTACCGGGCAATGTTTGCCAAAGTGGTCTCCAGTTGTGCAGCTTGGTTAGGAGTGGCTGGAAAGAGAAGTCCCTTAAGTGCTCAGTAAGCAGCAGAAGGCCTTTGTGCCTCTCAAAGGGTGGAGACATATTTTTAGCTAATGAAAGTGCTGGATGCTGCCCTGTTCTCTGTTTTGTTTGTAGCTTAGCGAGATGTTTTCAAATTGGCTCTGATATGGTGCACTTAGGCCGTTCCTGAAACAATGGCATGCAATGTCCCAGGCACGTCTCTGGGGAGATATATTTGCTGCTTAATAGCAGGAAAACTGCTTAACATGACAGGAAAGACACAAATAGGTCCTTGATGTGGTGACTGCCAAGACCTGTATAAGTATGTTTTGTGTGTCTTTTGAAAACATGGAGTTCCAGCAGCAAGTAGAGCTGGTATGAGGCACTTGAGATGTGATATTTTCTGTCTTGAACTTGCAGTGAAGCATGGAAGATTGAGTTCACATGGATGATTTTAACCAGCAGCAACTGAAATGTTTCTATTAAGATGCTGCTCTGTTCTGTTGACCAGCAAAATTTTTTTCACTGATAGGGTAGCTTTAAAGTACCATTTCAAATTTAGTTTTGGACACACTATCATAGTTCATCTGCATTGGTATTCCTTAAAACATGCTGTCTCCTTAAATATATTTTCCTAAAGTTGTGAGTTTAATTTTGATAGCTTAAATTTTCTTCTATTCTTCAGGGACTTAATATTAATTGTGCTGATATGTGTAATCAAAAGGATGAGAAGCACAAGTGCTTAAACTTCAAATTAGAAAAATTACTTTCGCTTGTGTGAACCAGTCCAGTAGGGATGATTATGTGCAAAAAACATTTTTAGTGCTTTAGAAAATCAGTAGTGATCTAGAGTAACTCAGAGTCTTAACTGAGCTGTGAAACAATGTAGAAATAGCTAATTCTTTACATTGACACAGAAAAGTTTATTGCAACTTCCCTTAGGGTCATCTTGTCATTCCAAGGTCGTCATCTGCCAAGAGAGTAATGGTATGTCTCTGCCCTGTTGTGTGGAAATGACGGTACAGATTGACACTTTTTGTAAAGTAATTGCTTGGTTATTTTTTAGTCATGGGAAAACACTGGATCTGGGACAGATCCTGAACTTGTCAAATGAAGTCAGTGCAGCTGGGGAGGAGCAGCCTGCTGGGTTGCCGTTTTGGGCTGTGATTAAAACCAATGGAGATAATGATTGGAGGAAAGCCATTGAGTAATACCATGGTCAACAAAGTTGAAATCACTTCATCAGTATTTTCTGCATAGCCCTTAAGAGTGCTAGGACTGATTCTTGAAGGGATTTGGGAAGTTGATCAGTTACTGTAAACTTTACTTTTCTTAATTCATTTTCAGTTTATAAGCTTAATCATGCCTATGTCATCACTTTGGTTTGTTTGGTTTTTTTTAATCCATGGAA
This sequence comes from Sitta carolinensis, assembly GCA_032173965.1. NCBI lineage: Eukaryota > Metazoa > Chordata > Aves > Passeriformes > Sittidae > Sitta > Sitta carolinensis. Next base: position 30,978,084 of record CM063285.1, read on the forward strand.
AAAAATAACGTACTAGCTTTGTCTCTGTATTGGTTTACACTCTATTTTATACTCAGAAATTTGTGACTTCTCTTACAAAGTGCATCCGTATGCACCAAAAAGAGCATGATCTTAACTATTAGTTTGGTCACTTGATATTGCAAACTGTGGCCATCAGTTTTATCAGGAAAATGTTAGAATTGAACTTCTTAGTGATCTTTTGGTCAATAAAGCATGATTATATTGGATAACTTAGCACTGATTATAGTGCTTCCTACATGCTTAGAAGTGCTGTCACCTTCCTTTTTAAAGAACATTACTAGTGAATTTGATCATAATCTGAATTTGCTTTTAAATGGCAGTAGAGTTTCATGGACGCAGGAAGATGTGTTTCAGCTTCAGAAATACTTTGGTCACAAAGGAAATAATGCAGGCAAGGCTCTGAAGGCTCTTTAAATTCCCACTGTCTGCCCTACTTTTTCTTCCATAATATCCTTTAGGCAGGATTTCAGTGCCATAGTTAAGTCAGTGACATTTGTTAGAGTCATATAACATCAGCTCACACTAGTGTGATGAGATAAATAGCTTCTGAGTTCAAACTAAAAGCCGTTCTGTCCTTGCTATCAAAGATAGCTGCAGATACTGCACAAGAAAAAATATTGCATATTAATCTGCTGGTCTTGTGGTGGAAAATGTATTTTTCAAGTCTTTTTGTACAGTTGTTTTCAAGGGAAGATTATGGTTCCTTACAAATTACTAAGCCTTACATATACTCTTCTCTGAAGGACTTTGAGTAGCTGAGGAAAAAATATCAAGTTCTTGACTCTAACATTAGTCTGAGTTTATATATGTTCTGACTGTTAACTGATGTATTGGTTGTGAAGGAAGAACTACCATGTCGAAATAGAAGCAGGCACAACTGATGAAGTGAAGTTCAGTGATGCAGTCAAAATTCCAGATTCCTTCCAGATTGATTGGTTTGTTGGTTTTCTTTGCCTTTACTGTGATAAAGTAGACGTCTACAGTACAGTAGCAGAAAGTAGTTTGCAAACCTAAAATCTTAATTTATATACTGTAAGAGTCCTGTTTGAAGTTCTTCCTAGTACCTTCTTGGGTCGTTGAAGCCAAGTTTTGTGTGTAGATATAGATATAATTTATGATTCAAAAAATTAGGTCTGTGAACTTCTCTTACGCAGATTTGTAAGCAGCAGTGTCTGTCCAAGTTGCTTTATGTTTATCCCTAGCATAATTTACACTGTTTGCAAGCTCTTTTGGAAGGAAGCACGTTAAAAAGTTGTTGAAAAACAGTCAAGCTGTTCTCACATCTGATTTTCCAGAATGTGGGAGACTGCTCTGAGTGCATGAGAGCAGAAGAGAAAACTCAGCTAGCCTTTTAGTATCTGTGTGAAATGTGGAATGAAGAGAAACTAAAATCAGTGATTTCATCTATGTGAAATCAGGTTGGGTTTCATGTGTAAGAAAACAAATATACAATGAAAAAAATGCAGCGAGGTCTTTTGTAGTAAGACTTAAAGCAGTTGAGCAGTCTGGTGAAATGCCTTTTGTGTCTAGGTGGCATTTACCTTGCTTCAACGAAGAGTCATGTAAATGGTTTCCGGAGGCTTTTTCCAGCCCGTGTTCTTGATGTTGAGCAAGGTGGGGTGGACTGCAGTATTAAAGACTGAATGTGTTCAAGCATTGCAACTTAAATGGCTTTCTCCTTTCTGGCTGTGTTTCAGCCATTTCACCCTGCTAACGTGCGAGGGCTGGGATCTTTGCAAAGGCTCGAGCAGGAAGAGGCCTGTATTGGCATCATTCTGCTCTCAGTCTTGTGTGAGGGTTTTCTACACGTGTCTGGTACTGGTCTGCTTCCTGTAACACTGCACACACTCTCTGAGTGTATCCAAGGAGGATATGAAGAAACAAAGGGATCAGGGTTTGTACTGGGGAGGCAATTCATGGCATCTGGGAAGGATTAGTATGAACTAATCATGGTGAGACCCCTCTCCTCAATGACTCTGGGTCCTGATTTTGTGGACAGAGGCTGCAGAACGAAGGGCAAAAATGTGACATATCCTGTACTTACAATTAAGCAGTAGAGGGCACCAGACAGTAAGGAGCAACTTCCGGAGTTAGGGAGAGAAGAGACTCGGAGGAAATAGGAGCAGAAGGGAGAGACACCAGTCTTCAACATCACTCCACGCTTGGTTTTTTGGGAAGTTGTGTACTTTAGGGATGACAAACCACAGCTGCAACTATAAGAAAAAGGAGAACTGCTTCACATATTTCTTTGCCTAATCAGAGAAATACCTGAACTAGAAACTTACTGAAACAAACCCCTTTATGTAAAATTAGTATAGCTTCCAGTATATTGTATATTTTTAAAGTTAGGGTATTTTTGTAGTAGACATGTGATTCATATTTGTGCTTGATTTTTACTAGCTAGATCACACAGAATATTCTGAGGTGGAAAGGATCCACAGGGGTCATTGAGTGCAGCTCCCTAGTGAATGGTCATCAAGGGATCGAACCCACAACCTTGGCATCATTAGAACAGTGCTCTAACCAACTGAGCTCTGAAATTCAGTTCTACATTGTTACAGTTCCTGTAAACTTGACAAAATACATTGTGAATTCAGAGGGAAAGTCACTTTGTATAGTAGGTGTTCAAAGCCCAACTAGTGTTCCTATAAAATACACCTGTGGTACATAAAGTAAAAAGTGTTATGGGAACCATAGTGAGATTTTAGAAGAACAGAAATGCTTCCGAGATTTCCCTTTCCTTTTCATTATTGTGTGTATAAAGATAATATCCAGTTCTGGCTGGAAGTGGGGAGTGAAAAGGGGTGGATTTAAAATGTTGCACTGGGGCTACAAGTCAGTGCTGTAATAAAGTCAGTGGATGAGGATAGACGGAGACTTTAGGAACAATACTTCAAACCGAATACTTGGAATATTATGTGATGACTCTGCACTCCCCCTCCAGGCTGTACAGCATTTTAAAAAATGCATGCTGGAAAACCTTTGTACCCCTGAAAAAAAAAAAAAAAATTGCAGAGAGATTTCCACTGCGTATTTTACTCCTGCTGAGTCAGGTAAGCATCTAGGTCAGGTTTCACCTGCCTGCAGTTAAATTTTCATCTGTTCTTGCATCTTTCTTAAAAGCCTCTGTGGTGGTTGATTGGTTTCTTCAGAACAGCTCGAAAAGGATTTGATGACAGCTGAAATGGCTAATTCTAGACATGAAAGTAGGGAAACACAAGAAGTTATGTCACTGTGACGTACAGAAGGAACACCATAGCACACACAACAGGTGTTCAGGCAGAGAAGAACAACTCTCTAGTTTATTGTTGACTTTGTATATATAAGCTTCTGGACAGTGACCAGAGATTGGACAGAGAAGTTACCACCTCTCCATCTCCACTGGTCACTTGAGAAGTCCATCAGGTGATATCTTTTACAAAGGAATGCAAACATGATCCTTGTTTATCTTACAATTCATGAGAACTGACTCTATTATATTAAAATAAATCAGAAGGCTTATTTTCAAAAATAACAAAGTTACAGTAAGAGTAGTGGAAAGGGAGATCTGCTGTTCTGCTTCAGGAAGCATTTAGTTGTCATCTTGGGCTTCACATCATGTTGATGCAGGGGGAGATGCCAGATGAAAAGTGCTGTTTCTCTTCACCCATTTGCTTTGAGACAAGACCACAGATAAAGAAGCTTCTGAGCTACAACATCTTAAGCATTTCAGTCGAGCAGATTATCCAGGTACAACTCTGAAAAATGAAGTCTCTGCTGCGAACTAGAACTGGCTCCTGACTGGTGTGCTTGAAGTGTAAACAGAGCAAGTTGGGACTGTCTGCACCAGCTTATACAAACAGGCTTGAGGCAGAGCTTAGAAACAAAAGATCACTTCTTCAAGAGTCTGTATTTGTACAATCACCAGCCTGGACTGTGAGTGGCACAGGAGGAAGGTGTGCATTCACCACTTGTCAAGATAGATGCAGGCAAAAATTACAGTTGGCCAAGCTGTGGAGGGCCTGGGAGGGGGGGCTTGAAGACTTCCATCCAAGTCCAGCCTTGCCAGGCCCTCTGCAGACACCGTTAATTTAGTCTTGCATCTGTTTTCCCTGTGTATTTGCCTGATCTGGGTTATATAATAGCCCAGAGCAAGAGTTTTGGAAGAATTAAGGTGGTAACTTAGAGCTAGCTGAATTTCCAGGTCCTCTCAAACGTAATGTATGTACTGCTGCAGATTAAACCTAGCAGCTTCCTTATTTGCATGGATGTTAAGTTGTACTCTCCTAATGGCCATAGCTTGTCACAAGGCAAACTTTAAAATTACAGCCATGAGATTAAATGGCTGATCAGTCTTCCTGTTATGTTGCTCAAATAACTTTTACGCATTGTGATGGGGGGAAGTCAAAATTAGAACTGTAGAAGTAGGGTTGTTTTGTGTTTGCTGGTTGGCAATTGTATAAAAGTTTTCTGTGTTCCTGTTATGCAAAAGAAATACCTTTAAAACGAATCAAAGGACAACCTCCCCAAAACCTCAAACATATCTCTCACAAAATAGACCAGATTGTATTTAGGTAAAATAAGTCCTTTTTTGTTTTGCCCTAATCCTTAATGTACTTTTAAGAGAAATCAACAGTGGTTGATTCATGTTAGTCTAGGAAATCAGGAATTTTCTTCCTAAACAGAAAAAAATGTTGACACTTGAGATGCATCAAGGATAAAGACATCTTAGCTGGAGCAGAAGCTGATGTACAGCAGGTGAAATGGGAAATTCTGAGATAATGAATTCTAGGTTCAGAAACTTGTGCGTTAATAAAATGTTCTCCATCTGTCATTAGCTATCAAGTATACCTGGTTATAAAATTCAGAATAGCAGCAACTTATGTGGACTTAAAATTTAGTTTGTAGTATTAACCTGTAAATTTAATTTTAAGTAGGATTTCAAAGAGTGTTTTCCAGAGTGGAAAAAAGTAAAGGAAATCTGCCTGAAATCAATGTCAAGGGGTGATCTTTACAAATTGGCAAAAATTCCTTATGATCAATCAGCCCATCTTAGTTTAAGTGAGAAAGATGCCAAACACATTGACTCATTCTGAACAGAATTAATGAATTCATATAGAGCCAGAGACCAGCTTCCAAGGACAGCTTTTATTCAGTGTATTACATTGTAGCGGAGAACAATTGGCAATTAGGGTGGGTGCACACACTTGTAGAAAGGAGGCTGTGGCTTTTTGATTTGGTGATGTTGGACAGAAATGACAATTGCAGCACCTAATTTAATCACCTGATCTTTGTCAGCCAAGATTTCAGTGTAGCTTATAGAGAAATGCTTCTCTCAAGTGCTCATTGATATTGTAGTTAGGATTCTACTCAAATTCAGTGTCTGCAGGAACCTGTTCCACTACAGAGGGACCAAGGGGCATCTGTTGGAGACTTTTTTTTCATCCCCAAACCTTTTTTTTTGGTGGGGGTGGTTTGGTTTGGTTTTGTTTTTTTGGTTTTGTTTTTTGTTAACTCAGATGAAATTACTGCTTCATGGAATCACTTTTTGTGGAACTATCTCTTTAAAATCATCAGAAAGTAAAATTATGTAGGATGGCACTTGAGCTATTTATCTTAGTATAAACACAGGATTCATGTTAGCTGCCGAAAGCTTTTAGGAAGATTTAGATCTTGGAAGTTATGTCCATGAGTCTGGGAATACCATCCCTTTCATCTGTTTTCCAGCTGTATCCCAACAGAACCAGTGGAAGTAATTTCAGATGGATTTTGCTGTCTGACAAGGTCTTTGGAAATGGTTCACCAAGTGAGATTTTTAGGAACCACTAAGATATGGCGAAGGGTGGAATGAAAACTTACACTGCTCAGCTGCATTACTGCAGCTGGTGGTCAAGGGATGCATAAGTACTGCTACTGCTCTTACCTGTCTCTCTTCACCTACCTAAATCTTTTGTCAGAGATGTTATCTGGATTCAGACTTCATATTGGGCTTCTGCAGCCCATGTACTAGTCTGTAGGGGAGACTGTGTGAATAGTAATGCTTTGGAGCTCTTGGGATAGCTGTTCAGCTAGGAATGGGGCAAGGAAGCCAAAAGGGGAAGAGACAATACCTGGGGCCTGTAGCTGTGCTGGGAAATCCCACCTGAAAGTCCATGTCTGGCCTTCCGGCAGGTGATGCAGAGACTTGGAAAAAAACTCCAGCATCAACTTTGTGTTTGCCAGGGGCTGTGATAGCAAAAGAGTGAGGGAATAACTGCAAGCCCTGAGTTGCTCTGTGTGGAGTGTGCATCTCTGATACCTTCCTGGTCCCATTAGTGTGCCCAGACTAGTGTAGGAGGAGAACTGGCAAATCAGCAGTAGACTTTCACTGAAGACAGGAGACCCCAGATTGGCCTTTTAGCCAGCAGCACTGTGGAGATTGAGAAATCCTGGTCTGCATGCATGGGCTATTGGCATTCCTAGTGATGCTTTCCAGCCCAAAGCAATGTTGATGGAAGTTACTGCAATTTTTGATGGATAGCATGGGTTTCTGTTCTGGGATCATCACTGCCTCTGAAAGCATCCTGGAGTCTTCACCGAGCCAAAGATGTGGTGTCTAAGTTCTCCTGAGCTCCAGCTTGTGTGGTCTGAGTCCTGTTCTGCTGGGTGCTGTGCTGAGTACTTGCTTACCTCTTTGAAAGCAGAGGCTGACAACTTCTGTAGACCAAGATCTACGTGGTATTGGTAACTTTTTCCAAACTGAATTCAGTGACTGGGTAATTCAACTGCTTTATAGCACAACAGCTAACAGCCTGGTGCCATTAATTTACCTGTTTTCACATGAAGCCTACACCTATTAAGAGTTTTGTGCTTAAAAGTAAGAAGCCTTAGCTTTTCCAGAGAAAAGTTAACACTCAGACCTGGTATCTGAAAGGCTTGGCCTCCTTAACATGGCAAAAATACCTGATTAGTAATTTTCCCCGTATTGCTGTGCTAAGTCTTCATTGTTTGTGGATTAGAGAGTTTCCTCGGGAAATGTGTTCTTCCAGAGATTGCCAGAAGGGTATTTCTTGTTGTGTGAATAAGAAGAGCACTCAGTGAGAGTGGGGCAATATCAAATGTGTCCACAGAGGTACACATCTGAACCTCACATTAGCAGAAGGATGGGTGCATAATCATCTTGTTGAATGTACAATTGAAATAACTACAGTCTGTTGAACTATTTGGCTTTCAGCTCCTGCAGGCAATTCAGGCTTCCTTTGAGCCTCTGTGTGCTAAAGGAAGTGCCACTGCGTTCTCGCAGAGTGTTTGGCTGCGTTGCAACAAACCTGGTTACTGATGCCCAGGCATACTTTGATTGATGCATAGATCAAATGACTCTTGGGAGTGGCTTTTGGGGTGACGTCCCACGTACAATGATGTAAAAAAATTCAGGTGTGGCATAATCTGCCAATTAAACTGATTAGTGCTCTGGCTGAGTCCTGAGAAGGAGCTCTGACTACAGCCCTGCTTGTTGAAGTCTTTAATGTAGTGCCTTTGGCTCACCTTGTACGAGGCTTTTACCAAGTACCTTCACTGCAGGGTGCTATAAATCGTGGCAGGATACCATACCAAGGGCTGTGTGCTAACTTGCTTGCTATCAGGGGAAATCTGATACTGGCTCACAAATGTCCCTGACCACTTGGAAGCTGTGACACTGGAAGAGGTCCTGGAACTCCCGTGGGATCGGGATGGAGTGCATCACTGCTCTGTTGGCAGAAGTGAAAGCTAGCCAGGAGGCAATGCAGGCTGGGCAGAAGGCACTAAAGCATGATGTGGAAACATCTCAGAAGGAAATCAGAACGGTGTTAGCATTGCAGAGGAGCCAACAACAGGTGAAAGAAGATCTCAAAGCAGAGGTGAAGTCCAGTCACTTGGATATAAGAACTGTGCTTGAGGAAATCCAGCGAGTAAGAGAAGAAATGCAAGCTCGATTAAATACTCAAGCTGATCTGGTCTTACTGATCAAAGAAGTGAGCACCAATTTAACATGCGTAGATAAGGCTTTCCAGAAAATGGAGGAGAGGCAGAAAGTTTTTACCAACCTGAATCTTCCCATGAGAGAGAATGTTGAGCAAGGATTTTTCTTTGAAAAATGCTTACACCAGACACACGTGGGTTTTGAAAGACCTGTAGAAGCTAACAGTTTGGATGAGGAATGTGAAAAGAAGGTGCTTGGGGGTAAGACAATTGTGACTGCAAGTGTGGGGAGAGAAGTGAGGTTGTTTCTATTTGTGCTTGTCAAAAAATTTGTTTAGTCTATTTTGAATGCTTTTAAGAAATTTAATTGTCTTTAGAAATTGAATCTCTTGTTCTAGTTAGTGTAGATACTACTACACATACTTTCCTAGTACATGATATGCAAAGGAAGGCTTTGATTTGGTTCTGCAAACCAAAAAAAAGTGTGTTAGAGATTTTTCCGGTAATCCAGCAACAATGCACAAGATAGGGAGGCTCAGGAAACCAGTAGCACAGCGCAAACTCTGAGGTAGCCAGCCAGACAAATACTATGTCAAGTACTGGGCAGAACCCCAGCACCTAAATGTAACTTTATGGAACACACCCTGTGTACTGACAGGTATGTATTTCTTGCTTCTGAATATCTATTAACAAGAGAAGCATGCATGAGAAACAGTTTACTTCACGGAGGAATTTGGAATGGTTTTAACACTCTCCCCAGTGAACTGTCGGATGCTGTGCCATCTGTATAATGGCTGTAGAGGGAGTGAGAGGATTTGTGGACCTTTTCCAAGAGCCAGATCAAATCTTCTGTGAATGATTCAATGATCAAAAGGCTTAGTCTTTGCAAAATCACTGCTATTTTTTTTTTTTTCTTTACTGGTGTGAAGAAGGATAGGAATTTAGGTGGTGATTCTGTCCAGTTACTGTACTACATGTAACTTGAAAATCTACTATAGTACTTGAAAATCTGATTTCAGTCTTCAAAAACCAAGCTTTTCAACTACATTGGGGTAAAGTGGTTTTGAGCCTGCTGGAAAGGAGTCCAGAACCCAGTTTAAAGGTGAAAATTGTCCTGCATTACAAGTCTGACTGTATAGAGGTGGCAGGTCCATTTGAGAAGGACTTGGGTTGTTAACCAATACCATCTTTAAGTTAGGCTGTCATTGATGTGGTGGTATCAGTAATCAGGCTCATGATGCTTTTGTCTTAATGAAAGCATGGCTTTTGTTTTGACACCACAGCATGCCTTCTATACAAATCTGGAAACGATCTGTCATTGCCCAGAGGTATGTAGGCCATAAATAAACATCATAGTGTCAGTGGTGTTAATCTGTAGAGGCAGTTCATGCTACGGAGGGTTCACGCTTTTCAGCATTTGAAGTGGCTGTGTCTACTACATGTCTATGATAAAATTGCCAACAGGAACGGCACTGAGATTCACTTCATGCATGTTTTTTGTTCAGCCTTTTTTAGTGTAGTATCAAGGGCTGTCTTGGTTGGATGCTTGAATGAGCTTCTTGGAAAATACTTTGTGGTCTGAGCAGCAGGATAAAAGCAGTGGTATGAAACTGACAAAGTGATAAGGGCTGGCTGAACTCTCAAAACAATGGATATTTGGAGCCTTTTGTCATTTGTGGTTAGCTGTTGTATCACTGTATTTAAATGATACTTCTTCATTAGGTAACTAACTAACTGTGTGATGCAATTTTTTCCCAGAGTAAAAATTGTCTGCAATTGTTCAGGTTTAACACAGCTCTGTCAGGGTTCTAGAAATGGTTGCAAAACTCATTTCAAATATTTAATTAAATTATGACACTAGCATCTGTATAATTGAATTTACCCAATACTCTTGTATCAAGAATAATGCTCTAGCTTTCTATTTGTCATAAGTGGAGCATTCAGGAAGGGAGGTGGAATATATGAGAGAGTAGGAGTATGTAAGCCAGTTGGGAAGGGAGGAACTGACTCTACACGTTTATTCTCTAGTCCCTGCTCTTTTTGTCCCCTCTATTCTTGGTTATTTTCTCTTGTGATTTTTGAAGGAGCTTTAGAAGGTAACCAGTAATTTCCTACACACAGTATTGTCCATAAGATTGGTGGAAATTTGACATGGTTGCTCTCAGATGTGAACTGGCATTTGTGTAAAAATGTCTACTCAAAAGACATTGTTGTATCTTCACAGCGAGGAAAGAAGTGGTCCTGTTAGTTAAATGGTGGTAAAAACAGCCAGAACTGGCAGCCAAACTCTGTCCTTTTGTCCTACAAATATGTATTTTAATTTGGGTTGATATACATTTTAATTGCTCTAATATTAAACTGCACAATGGTATGTTTCTAATTGAAAATACACCTTTTAGCAGTCTGCATCTCTGAGCAGGAGTGTAGGGAAATCTCCAAGAATACAAGGGCATTTGAACATTATAAAGCATGATATGCTGACTGTTCTCTAGCAGAAAATCTTGCCCAGAAAGGATTTATCTGGAAAATTAATACGCTCAGGAAGCACTTTATACCAGGCTCAGTAAGGAAGGCACAGACAACATTAGTAGCTTAAACAGGAAAGCTGTTTCCAAGACTTTAAAAACAAAGGGAGGCTGTGGAAGACTGATGTATTAGTGCAATAGCTGATATGTCAGTCAGACTAACAATCAAACTAATCAAAGCTCTTGCTCTTAATACTGTTTCTAGTTATGAGATTGAACCTTACACTGCTGGGATGATTCTAGGGTCATTTGATAACCTCCAAACCGGGTGCTTGGGATTCAGAAAGCATTGAGTCTTGTTGCTTAGTTTGCCCCTGTTTTTTCTGCATGTTCCTATCTTTCTTTTTTCAGATCTCACCTCTCAGGTTTTTTCACTCTATCGTGAAGAAATCTTGTTAAGTTGAAACTGTACAAAGTAATCTGCTCAGATGTCTTCATTAAATTGCCAAGGGATATTTATCTATTGCATCAGCCTTTTATTGCAAAATTGTTTGCTCATTCCCTTTGTGATCAAGGGGAGAGAAGACTGGCCCTATCTGCACAGCAGTACTGTATTCCCTTTCCAGCCTGAAGGCTGCAGAGAAACCTGAAAATACAGGGTTTACGAGTCAAGTGCTCATTTATGTAATCTGGTTTCCTCTGACATGAAAGCATTGAGGTTGCCACAAAACTAAGAATATTAAATCAATTTTAGGACTGTGAATATATATTGAAATATATTACATTTTAGGGCTTTTTTTAAAGTTTTATCCTTGTGACTGAAAATTGCTAGCACTAAGAAATGTTGCAAGACCTCTTGTCTTAATTAAGTTAATAAAGCTCAGGCCTCAGCTGCAGAGAGGGGAGTTTTTGCAATTAAAATTTTAAAAGGAAAAAAAAAAAAAAGGAAATGTAGAAAAAATGGTTTTGTATTCAGCAGTACTTTAGAGTGCAGAAAATATGAATTCCATGTTGCACACAAAAGTGGACAACTCTTATGTTAGAAATAAGTTACTGAATAGATAGGATGACAGAGACCTTGCATTTTATAAAAGTATTTTTTCGAAGTGTGAAGAGTATGCTAAAAAGTATGCCACAGAACACATGAAGGTGAGGATGAAGTGCAAAACATTATATCCAAGGTTATGGTGTTAGGAATTAACAGATTGATAGTGCCTGCTCTGCAGTGCTACTGAAATAGTTCTCCTAGTTAGTATTTCAGCAAATGTTTGTAGGAATTTATAACTACTTTCTTTTGCACCTGTCCTTTACATTTTGGTGAGATTTCAGCATGAAATGCATATTAATTTGTTGTTGTTGTTGACTTAGTTGACAAGGGCAAGCAGCGGAGTCCCAAGAGCTCATGCGTACGGACTCAAGCCTCCACAGATGCACGTTCACCTGGCACAAAAGCAGCCGAGTTGACACAGTACAAAACAAAATGCGAGACCCAAAGTGGAATCATCCTGCAGCTGAAAAAATTCCTGACGTCCAGTAACCAGAAGTTTGAAGCATTAACAGTCGTCATCCAACACCTGCAGTCTGAGGTAAAAACTCACAGCTCATCAATTTTGGTTTTCATTGTTTGAACTCTTCTCAGCAAGGGATTCTGAAAATATTAATATGCTGATACTAAATTTTGTTTCCATTCCAGTGGTTTCTGCTTTCCTGTGGAGGTTATACTTGTAACATCAGTTGGCTAGAAAAAGAATCACACCCGTGACACTGGGCTTTGTGGGCTCTGCATGCTTCACATGCTCTTTAAAAGCTTTTTTAAATGTTTGTAGTCAGAGAGTCTATCAGGGCTGAGTAGCTTTCCAAGTATGTACTTCAAATTCTGCCCTTGTTGGATAGGCTAGTTTCAACAGATAATCTACATGGCCTTGCTTTATTAACTGACATTGGATGGAAGAGTATTTAAGGGGTGGATATGTTTTTGAGCTACTCAGAATGAAGTCTGAGTTACAGTTTTATTTATTGAATCCTGCATTGTTGCTGGTGTCTTAAAATTATTAATAAAAATACAGAACTGCATCTGGAATTATTGAGTGGAATGAATCTGATGTGGCTTAACCTTAATTTTTCTAATCTGTTTGAAATATGTAATGACTTAATCAGTTTGATACTACTCTAGAAATTGTTGGTCTGCTTTGAAAACATTTGGGAAAAGAAAAATGTGAAGTCAAGGAAATTATAATAGTTATGAGTTTATATTGCACAACTGATGCAGGCTTTAATAGACATTTCTCTTGCATTTGTAACTCTTTTTCTAAGATTAGTATCAATTTAATTTCAACTTCTGCAAAATTGTGATTTTACAGTCTGGTATACAAAAAAGCACTAAATTGTCTTAGTATTCTGGCAGAAATGTAACATTCTCATGGGATAATATCTGCTTGCTTTCATTTAATCTAAAAATATTGCATTTATCTCCTAGTCTCATTCAACTTTAAGAGCAGTGGCTCTTAGCCAGTTTTCTGGAATTGATTTGGTTGGGTTTTTTTGAAACTCTTGATTGAAACACCTTTCTCTCCCTAAGGAACTAGTTTGAGATCTTCAAAGCAATTTGATACACGATGTTTGGATGACTGTCATCTAGCATGATATTGTGAAATTTTAAGTGAAATTCTCACTGCTAAATTTCCATGCAATCTTATAATTACTGTAGAATCATTACACTGATCTTTTTGGAAACTTACAATTAAAAGTCTTGGTCTAGTTTCTTCTCTCAAATATTTTTTTATTGCAACTTTTTAAAACTCACAAATACTTTATAAATGTCATGTTTAGTAAGAAGAAGCCCATCATACTCATTTGCTTCTTCTAGGCTATTTTACAGGTTGCTCTAGCCTAAGTGTGGGGTTTTTTTAAGAATAATCAGGGGTTTAATTAAAGAAAAAGGGATTTTGAAGGAGGGAAGAGAGAACTGCATGGAAAAACTAGTGATTTTGCACCTTATTCCTCTTTGTTAGTCTTTTGAAGATGGAAAAATTATGTAAAATTAGGAATCTTGGACAGTTAAGTTTGAGCATGTGAAATTGAGCTAGATATGATACATTGATGTATTTTCATACCAGTTATTGATTTTGAGGTTGCTCTCTCCTTTCCTGGGATAAGATAATACTTGCTGAAGACTCATTGCTGTACTCTCATGGAAGTACCATAGGAATGAGAAGGACTTTTCTGCCATGGGGCTATAAGGAATACTTAAAATCTTTTAGTTAGCTTTGGGAAACATCCTGAAGGATTTCACTGTTCTAGGGAACACTGTGAAGAGTAGTTTTAGTTTTGTTCGTCTGTTTGGGTTTTTTTCCTTTATGATGAGGGGTGGAGTCTGGTATAGCTAACAGTCTTAGCTGCCCATAGGATTATTTGCCTGAAGTATCCCTTGGGGAGCCCTTTTCAAACTCTGGCTAAACTCATGGAGAAACTTCAAGTTAGGCTTTAACTCATGAGGTAAGGTCTCATAGGTTAACTCCTGCAGAGCCAACTGAAAGTAGCTTTGGCTTCTGTCTTTTTATTAAAAAAAATTAAACCCTATGCTTAGCTGATTGCATGAGGAACAAAGCTGTGCTTCCATTCTTCCCATTAGAGCAAGTGTGAAGTGACACTTCACAGTCTAAGAGGGAGAACCTGCTCTGGACTCCTCTGGTGCTGCTCTGTCCCTGCAGAAAGATGATCCAGCCTGCCACTACCAGAAAGCTAAACCAGCCAAAGAGCATTTCTTTGCCAGGTGGTGACGTGGATTGTCCTAAGGTTTAGTCAGAGGCAGTGTGAGGGTGAGATGGGGTGAAGGACAGGCTGCCTGGCCAAATGGAATAAAGTATTGGAGTGAGCACTTGGGTCACTTCAAGTCTGAGCAGCCCAGCCTGAGCCTTTTGACAAAATCTGCTTCAGCCTCTCCTGCTTTCCCTTCAAAGCTGAAGTGACTGGGATATGATTTTGGCTGTTAGTTTTGTTTGGTTTTACTGTTAGGTTATTTTTTCTTTTTTTTTTTTCCCCCAAGAGTTCCCAATGTATTTCTGCACTAAAGTTTGAAGTTGTTTCTTATGAGGTCATTTGAAGTGGAATATAGCTGCAAACAAAATCAGGACTTGCTGGCAACGACTTCTTTCAAAACTGCAGCCAGCCCATCTGGAATGAGGTTGAGATGCTGCTGTCAAAGGGTTAAATGGATTGAGCAATGCTCCTCTGATGTTTCTAGCTGAGCAGGAATCTCTCAAAAAAACCTGAGCTCAAACCTGTTTGTTGCAAGAGTTACCTTGGAGCTGTCAATAGTAACAGCTGCTTCTGATAAACCTTCCCACTTGATCTGTTGGTGTTTCTTTAAGGAGGGGTGGGGAGGGTGTCTATGCTTGACTACCAAGACTCTTCAGAATTTAAAAATCCTAAAAGCCTGATTTCTACCTCACATGGGCTATTGTTGCCCTGGATTAGTGCTAGATGGAAAACCTCTTGGCATCCAGAATACTTGATGGCAATGAACAATGTGCTTGATGAGAACACGGAGTTTTTCCATTGTTGGCCAGCTGTGTGTGTGCTGGCAGTGATAGGAACACATGTTAAACCACGCATTAATCATAAAAGCAAGCTGAGACTTTCTAGAGTACTGCGCTTCCCCTGATCCCCTGGTAATTCCTGTTACTTCATGACTACTTTCCTGGTTTTTAAGTTCAAACAAGAAACAAAAAGTAGGCAGTACAGGGGAAATGGTGAAATTGGACATTTACAATAAGTACATGAAGTGCCAAGGAAAAACATTTTCCATTAACCTTCAACTACATTGAGCTCTGAAATTTGCCCTACTGCAGTTGAGTTCATCTTTTACACTTATTCTTACACTTACACTAGTATTCATTTTGAATTTATTGTCCCTTCAGTAAGGGTTATGTTCACAGATGCTTTAAGTACATGGTTAGCCTGTCTGTGATAAGTCAGGTTGGGGATGCCACTCTTGCAGCTCTCCCCTCTCTTTCCTAGCCCTTGTGTATGCTTGGGCTTCTTTGGGAAGCCAATAAAAAAAATATTATGGGTCTAGTTTTACAGGTCTGTCCATGTCGAAAGTGTTTTGGGTATGTCCTCATGTTCACTGTGGGAAGGAGTGGAAGTGAAGAACCACCAGTGCTGGGGTGGGGTGAGAATGTGTGCCTGAGAGGTCTGCAGCTGTGGCTAGGAGCCAGATGCTCCTTGGGAAGCAAAAAAACCCAGTACATCACCAGCTGATGAGGCTGAGGCTATGGCAGCTCCTGCCTGAGCCTCTGCTTCTTGCCTCCTGAGAGGTGTTCAGCCCCTTCCCTGCCCCCCAAGGCTATGTGAGCCCTGCAGCCAGGCTTTCTAACCTCCAACTTTCTGCTGTGTATATCACATCTTTGTTTTAGCAGCGTGGTACTAGCTTGGTTTTAAATTTGTCTGTCTAAGGCAGATTTAGCTGTCAAAGGAAACGGTAGTGTGTAGTTAGAATGGCGTTGTAACTGTTCAAAGTATGAATTGACAGATATTTCATCTTCTTATTTTAGTGCATATACTGCTACATTCAGAGCTACTACCTAAGCTGTTTAAAAAAATGTAGATGGTAAAATTCGTAGTTATTATGAATACCCTATTTTACTTTTCTAGTTTAATAAATGAATCCAATTAAGCATCTCAGTAATTCTCTACAGATTCTGCTATTGAAATGGGCTTCAAATTTGTATCTGTGAAATGAGTACTATAGAGATGAAAAGAAAGCCAGTTCCACTGTTGTGCTTTTCTTGGTATGGTCATGGGAAAACTACTATTTACAGGTCAGACTACTTGGGAATGTTGTGGTGCCATCTTTAAGAAGTTTCCTTAATAGAGGAAAAGGCCATTTGAGAAGGGTATAGAGCCTTGACAGTGATGTGTGGTAACACTAATTGTGGATGTGACACAGGAAACAACATGAGGTATGTACTAGAAATTGTGTGACTGAACAGGCTTCAGCATTTCTAGGTGGAAATAGAAATTAACCATTAGTATGTGACTGTCGTAACTGGCATTTCCTAACATAAGCATGACTGGAAGAGTCAAGATACTAGTTTCCTTGGGAACTTAGTAGTTTAAAACGTGGGTTTTTTTCCATTTCAGAATACATGAACACATCTCTCAGAATGTTTGTCCTGGCTTTCTCCTGAACTTTGTGGAAGTTCGGCAGAAAATGTTTATATTTATCAAATGAGAAAAGCATATCTAGGTTAAGGGGCAGAAGTACACACTGCATCACTAAACCCCAAGAGTTTTGGAACAGTCATATCTTCTGACCTATAAGTCCTGTTGTTTAGAGCAGCTGTCTTTGAGTAAAACTCTCAGTTTTAATTTTCTAGAACATAGAATCAAACTTGGCCAGTTTTCATTAGAATTTTCATACCAGGTATATCTGGCTTCCCAGACTATGGATGTAACTTTTTACAAGAGAGAATAATGATATGTAATTGAGATAATTTTTTGTGCTTCTTTACTTAGGAAAAAAAAAAAAGAAAAATCACTTAGAAGTCAAAATGTAATATCCTGATTTTGAGGAATGCAAATATTTTCCTGTTCTGTAGCAGAGAGTATTTGAGTAATACCACAGTAGCTTCCCCCTGTTAGGATAGCCTAGGCTCTGGAAACCTGTGTCTGATGGGTAGCAGTTGCAAAGCAAGGAAGTTTCTGATGATTCTCAAGGTCTCTACAAAACATCATATGAATGAATGAACAAGAATGTTTTTGGCAACAGACTGAAGATTTGTGAGCTCTAACATCCAGAAAAACATTTTAATCCATTAATTACCATGAAACTAGGCTCTGATGGAAATAACTTTTTAGAAGATGTGTCAGTTAAGCAATTTATTTGGTACACCTGGGTATTTAGAATGGGTTACAGCTGAAGAGAATTGGGAGTCCTGTCCTATAGCTACTCCTAGCAAAAGGTGTCTTGAAAAAAGCCACCTTTGACTGAAACAAGCTTGATGTTTCAGGCAACCAGTGTTTCTTTGCACAAAGAACCTAATTTTCATGACTACCTTGTTATTTCTTACAATTAATTTTTTTCAAGAAGCTGCAGTGTTAATGACAGGAGCAAAATGGAGGCATCTATTGCAGGATTTAAGGGAGCAGTTATAGAAGAAAGAAAGTAACATGTTTGAATCTTGTTTCCTTCTTGATTTGTACTACCTTTTCAGGCGAAATTCTAAACTGTCTTAAAAATGAAATTAATAGTGTAATGTTGTTCTCAAACATAGGCTGTTATGACAACATTTTCAATAACTTTATAATGGTAATAACAGTTTTATAGATGTGAGAAAAATTGTGACCATATAACTTGTCTAAGTTGCATGGTATCTGGTGGGTACTGTGTCATATTCAGATGAGTTGGACTGAGACAAAGCTTTAGAAAATACTGGGAAATAAGTAATGCTTATATGAGCTAATCTTAGTTTTTATGAGATTGGAGTTTCTACAGGGAAGGAAGGAGTCATTCTGTGTGAGAAGTAAGAACTAATGCTTAGCATTTATTGCATGAAGGTGGGCATGACTTCTAAATGGGAAAATAAAGATCCCTACAAGCCTAAGATCCTGTGTAAAGCTTGCAAAAGTATAAAGAGCTTGCAAATAAGTGTGTTAAATACATAGTGACTCATAGGAATCCAGTTTGGCTGGTTCTCTGCTTTAGTGTTTCATACACTAAACATCAGGGAAAAAACATCTGATTATCCACAGATGTACCTAGTAGAGAAAAGAAGTAAATTAGAAATCACAGTGAATCTCTATCAGCTAATCATGTAAATGCTGTATTTTGAGTCTTAATTCTGCTTGATGTAAATCAAGGTGAAAACTGATGGCATATTTCACTTGGTAAAAAGGCAGTGCATATCACAAATAAAGCCAAGAGTAAATCAGAAGTATTCATTTCACTGTATATTTATTGATTGGAGATAGTTAATGATATTTTTATTTTATCACAATAATAGTCTGCTGCTCCTTTCAAAAAAATGCATGGAGTAGAGAGTGTGAATAAACCCTTTTGTTGTACTGCTTCCTTGGCTCATTTCTTTAGCTTGCTTTTGCATTGAGTGATGCAGAGGAACCGACTTTGCACAGGGGTATTAAGTGAGGCACAGAATAGGTGAGTTTATAAGAAATCAGTTTCTAAATTTGCTAATATCTAATGAGAGGACTTACTTAGAGGATTGGATTTTGCTAGGAAAGAAGGAACAGGGACAGGTAGAAATACTGTGGTGTAAGGACCAAAATCATCAAGTCAAATGTCATACTGCAAAGCAGATATGAATGGCCCTTTTGTTGTCCCTTTGTAATTACCTTCAGCCTGTAGCTGATGACACACGAGTGACTGGAGTTTATGCAAAGATGTGACTCAATTTCTACAGCCAATGATGATGATCATGTTTTTATGATTGGAGCAGCACAAGGAGGGAATAGACATAAATTTCTAATGCTTCATAGCCAAGAGTAGTATCTCCTTGGATGAAAATAACATCCTGTTGACAACTGAGACTGTACCAGTGTTAAAAAATATTTCAATTATGATCTTTTTTTTCCATACAACCTCAGCACAGCTCCAGTAGGGTGCTTGCAAATTTACTAATTTATTAAGACTAATTTATTATATTTTTTAAATGCTCAGCATTTCTCTCTCTAAGCTTAATTTTAGGAGTAAGAGCTTGTGGTTTGGTTTGACAGTAAGTGGCTTACAAAAACCAGACTCTTCTTTCCAAGAGTAAAATTAATTTGGCCCTGTATATGCTAGTAAAACACATTTAAGTGCTTCCGTTCTTTGCATCAATTAATTTGTTTTATGCACTCTTAAAAAATTTTATTTAGTCTGTTACAATAAAATGCTTTTTGAAAAAAGCATCGCGATGCTTTTATATATAATACTTCATTTTCTCCTCCTTTAAGTTCTGAGTATTGACATTACTTGTTTGCGAGGTGTATCGCTGATGCAACCAGGCGGCTGACTGCAGCCTTCCAATCGGCGATGTTCCCACCTGCCGGTTATGCCAGAGAGGTTCCCTTGCCGCGCCAGGAGCTGCCCGTCCTGCCTGCACGCTCCGGAGCTCTCAGTACCGGCATTGTCAGAGCCCTTCCCCACCTTCCCGGGCAGGGACCACGTTCCATCCCAGCACTGAGATGAACATTCCAGTATGGCTGCTCCACTTGTGTCACGGGAAAATTCCCACAACACGACCTGATTGCCGGGGGTATTTCATGGCCTCAGAGTGAGTTGTCTCCTCCTTCACCACGTACCAGTGCTCTGCAGTTTTTGGTTGCAGCGATCTATAACGCTTCTTCTGAATCTGTTACTGGGGTGGACTAGGCAACTGTGGCAGATGGCTTTTCTTCAGTGTGATATAGCTGCCTGAAATTAAAAAAGCAAACAATTACTGTATTTTGGTATGCAAATGTGAACTTTTCATTATTAGCTCTTGTAAATTTTTTTTTTTTGTACTGCTCCAAAAGATACATATTTTGTTCC
This sequence comes from Sitta carolinensis, assembly GCA_032173965.1. Taxonomy (NCBI): domain Eukaryota; kingdom Metazoa; phylum Chordata; class Aves; order Passeriformes; family Sittidae; genus Sitta; species Sitta carolinensis. Next base: position 30,998,019 of record CM063285.1, read on the forward strand.
CAAAGGAGCGTGCTTGTTTAAAATGTGAACTGTGATGTTTGGATAATTACTACCAGATTGGGCAGTGTTAGCTTATTTGGACACAAATACTCAAAACCAGTTTTCTGCTGTGACTTGCGTTTTTATATCGAGTAACTGTTTAAGGACTTGCACCTCTTAACATGGAGGAAATACTTACAAAAGGTGAATAGGACTTTTCGACCAGGCACAGCCTGTCTATGGCTCTCTGATTTGCAGGCAGAGCATGCATCTCCCACACCAACATCACCCCACCTGGCCATGAGCGGGAGTGTTCTCAGAAACCTGGAATGGTTAGTCTGGCTAGTTGCACATCCTCTCATGCCACTTTGCTGTAAAACTTCACGCTCTTGTATTTGTGGTCAGCAAAGTTGCTGTGGCATACTTGAGGAATGCCCACCTATTTCAGTTTGAGAACTGCTCAGAACCTGACATCTTGGAAGTAACTTGGGTCTGTCTTATGTGAAGATTTGATACAGGTATGTGGGCAGAAAGGCTGTTTGTTTGTGTGCTTGGTACAAATATCCCTCTTGCTCAGTCAGAACTTGGACTTTGGTAGAGCTTCCTGCTTTCAAAGCAGAGCAATGGAAACTGTTCAGACAGTGATATGTCCTCACCCTTGTTTTCATCTAAAATGACCCTAGGCTGGTCTGTTTGAATCTCAAGCTGTAGCAAAAACAGCTAGTTGCCAGGAAAAATACTCTTAAGCCTGTAATTGGGCTGAATAACTGCCAGCTAAACAAACATGAATGACAAACTTCGTAATTTATTCCATTCCTGACTTGGTAGTTTTTTGTCATCTTGAAACTGTTGTGTTCTTTAATGTTCTGCCTTGGGCCTCACCTTCCCAAGTGTCTTTGCTGTGGGGCATATGTCTACCTGAGCTTGTCAAATTTTCAAAACATGAAGGATTTTTTAGCTGGCTAATCTGTCTCAGATCAAGAAATGTCCAAGTCTCCCTCATGATGCTAAGAACTTTTTTGTAGCATTCAGTGGCAGATGTGAACCACTCTAATATTGCCTGTGCAAACTTTTTATCCCTAAAGTCTGTTCTTGTTCGTTTCTGTAGCTTCCTTGTTTATGGCAGGGGGGGATGTTTTGGTTAAAGTGCAAGCTACAATAGATTCTTTGTAAATAAAAAAGAAATAGGTACCAAATAGTCTACCTGCTCTTCATATAAATTCAAAAATTGTACCAGAAGAAATTTTGAAGGGGTATGAAGATCCTTCATGAGTCTCTGACAACTTAAATAAGAATGATCTGTATTGCTGGATTTATCTGGATAACAATGCCAAAATTGCTCAATCCTCCAACTTGGTATGCTACAACTTGGTTCTGCTCTTCCAATTTTTGGTACTGATTTTTCAACTATAATCTTGTTAAGCATAAACTAGAAGGTTGCTGGATATTCCAGCCTTAAGCATATGCATTCCTGTCTTTAAATTAAATACTGAAGATAGGCCCTTACTGGATTAGTCAATTTTGGTATTTTACTGAGTTTAGATTTCAGATTTTGGAAACTTTAAAGTTTTCTTGGGGAAACTCCCAAACCTGCAGCTGCAGTTCTCTCAGAACTTAGATAAAACTGTATTAAGTTAACTGCTAATCAGTCTGACTACTTTAGGGAGCTGCTTATCCATATGAGGAGCTTAGTCTTATTATGTTAGGCTGGCATTTTTTTCCTGAATGTATTTGTGAGCAGGAGGTGATGATACAAATCCATCTGGATTTCTCAGATTTGTTAAACTATGAATGGGCAGGGCTGAACTGAGTCAACAGGTTAAACAACACCAGTAAAAAGCGAGAGGGCTTAGGAGCAGTAAGAAACATGAAAAAGATTACTAAGGCAGTGTTTGAATTTTGGTTTTGATTTTTTGTTTTAGCCTTTTGATAGTCCTTAGTATGTGCTGATCGCACATGCCCTTTTCTTATCAAATTTCTTTAACTGAAAGGAAATACAAAATGTATAGATCATGAAGAAGCCCATTTGGAAACACTAAACAAAAATGTTAGCGTGTCCAAAGGTTCTGCAGGATGGTACAGCCACTAGGGAGAATTTGAGATATTTCTCTGACAGAGTGGGCTGGAAAAAGCAGGTTGTGTCCTGGTGTGCAAGGATGCAGCTCAAATAACTCACTGCAGCATCCCCATTTCCGTCATCAGATGCCGTGTCCACAGTGGGACACTGGTGTTGAACCAGAGTGAGATGACTCGTCACTCCTTTCTGAGCAGAGAAGCAGGGGAGAGCAGGGCAAGTCCTTTCAATAGCTGAGTTCCCTGCTCTCCTGAGAATTTACTGTGGAGGGCGAGGCGTGGTTTCCAATCTTAGCTCACTGACACTGTAAAAAGCCTCTAAGTGCTTAATATAAAACATCAACACATCTGCTTAATAGCCCTACCAAAGTGTAAAGTGTCCAAAGAATTGTAAAGACTGCTAAAATTGAGTGATTAAAAGGGAATTTTTGTCATACAAGGTCAAAAATACCAATATTTCTATTAAGGACTGTCAGTTTCTTCTAGCCAGCCTTTACAGCTGCATAATAATTTCCTAAAGCTTTCAAATGAGTGTATAGCATAAAAATGATTCATTTTGATTAGTTTTGTGTCGGACCTTAATATATGACTGGATTTTGGGTGTTTGTTCTTTCTAGTTTTTCTTAAGATTAGTGTATTTTACTGCTTTATTTGTTCTGCAGGCAGGCAGTGAATATTCCCTGCCTCCAGGATGGGGTGCTCTTAAGATGTAAGCCTGTGGTCAGGCTGCAGTGAGACTGACCAAGGGCAAAGGGGGAATTTGCTGTAAGGGTGAAGTTTTCCCTGGGGAGAACCAGCTGTAGGTGTGGCTCGACCAGTCTACAAATTTATCTACTATGCACAGTTGAGGACGAGTCTGTGTGATTTTAGGGTCAGTGATTTGGTTGTGTTTCCCTTTTCCCTAATGTATCCTTGCTAAAGGAAAAGCATGCCAAGTGAGTTTCAAGCTGTTTGCGTGCACCGGGGCTATTGAGCATAAGCCTGGGCACTGACAGCAGCAAAGCTGCTGTGTCTGGGGCTCTCCCATTCAGCTTAGGCCTCCTGTGGCTTATTTTTGCATCAACAAATTAAGTGTGAAAGCAGCGTACAGCAAGCTCGAAACAGCTAAAATAAGCTCGGTTCTCTGCAGGGAAGGGCAGTGTTCCCTCAGTGATCCCGGCTGCCGTCGGAGCAAGTGGAGATCGATCGATCTAATGTCTGGGCTCGCCTTTCATAAAAGAAGGGCTGTGGCTTTAAGTAATCGCTGGCTGCTTGTGCCAATTGCAGAAGCTGCAGTATCTGCCGCTGTCGGGAGCGCTGGGCGCGGAAGCAGGATAACCTGCGGAGGCAAGGTCCAGCCTTGACGCTCGGCCCCGGCCAGACCCGCCCGGCTCGGTGGTGCCACCGCCACCCGCGCGTCGCCGATGAGGGCCGGGCGGCCGAGCGGGGGGCTGCCGGCGCTGGAAGATGGGCTGCTCTAGCAGCAAGCTGTGCCTCTATTCTCAGTGTGCTGCAGCAAGGGTAACGGGTGTTCGTTTGGCAGGGAGCCGGCCGGGAGCGCGGCGAAGCGCCCTGCCAGCCGGGCGCGTGGACCTTGTCACCCCCGCGCGCGGTGCCAGGCGGAGGCCGCCGGGCCCGCAGCGGCTGTGCCGGCTGTGCCTGCGCTCGGTCCGGGGCACAGCGGCCTGGCCTCCGCCGGCCGGGGCACGGCTCCGGGGGAAAGCGGGAGATGGGTGCTTCTGCTTTGTTATGATCTGTTCACGCGCCTCCGCATGAGCCTCGCGGTATAGGAAACATCATCTGTCTTAACATTAAGAACTGCAAGCAGCAGGGTGGGTTGTATTCAACTTTGAACAGGGCTGTGCCTTTTCTTCATGCAAGACTGAGCATTTAGCAAAGTTCTTGGTTTTGTGTTTGAGTAAGCTTAAGATAAATATTTAATGCATGCCTCTTTCACATATACACTATACTTCTGTGCCCTTGACAGCTATCACTTGATTTGTTCTGGAGGCTGACGTTGCTACACCCACCATAAAATATATAATTAATTACTGCAAAGTAGGATTTTAATTGCAGAGCTATCCTGGAAAAAGCTGTTCTTTGTTTTAAAGTATAACTTCCTTAACAACAGAAGAACATCTGTGTATATTGTAACAGCTGAACTGTTATCCCGTTAGAACCTTGGATCACCACATTATTCTAAATGAGTCATATTTTGGCTTCTTGCTCCTGCCTCTTGTTTTTCCTACAGAACACATGTAAGTTAATTATTGGAAGGTGCCACGCTCAGACCACTAGTAACCAAATGTGTGGGGTTTTCTGTTCTTTTCTCTGCAGAGGGAGGAAGCACTGAAGCAGCGGAAAGAGTTATCTCAAGAACTAGTTAACCTTCGAGGCGAGCTAGGTAAGAATTTATTTTTGTATTCTTCATGAGATCAGAAATGCAGCAAAGCAGATCTGCAGAAGACAGATGCCCTGGTATTGTAATGGCAGTCATTTAATTCCCTGACTGAATTCTGCTCAGATGCTTTAAGTGCTGCAGAGCACTGACAGCATGACCCTAGGTTCACTGAATTCCTGGCACTGATCTGACTGCGCCTTGCGGGGCCTCCTTACAAAACATGTGTCTGATGACCAAAGCACTCACTTCTAGAAAATGGGAGGATGGCTGACAGCATTTATACTTTTAATCCCTAACTTATTTGTATACTGCCTTCTAAGATTTGCTGGCAAAAAATTCATAAACCTGTAAAACATACTGTGCAAAATCTGCATTTTTGCCTTAGCGACCTGTAGGTGAATGAGTGTAAAATTAACAGAAGGAAATGCTTTCAGGCCAATGAGATTAAATCTTTGAACTCATCCTAGTGGACAGCTATAACATGAAATTGAGCTATCATTTGCAGGGGCTGGTTTTGCCAGCTTTGAAGCTCGATTTAACTGCGTTTAGTGGTAACGCCATGTAATGTATTTGAACTTCGCAGTTGTTCCAGGCAGGTCTCAGTAGGGGCTGGCTTTGAAAGAGCCTGGCCTTCCACTGCCTTTGCATCCCTCTGTCCTCCTTCTGACAGCACTGTTCCTGGGGCAGCCATGCCCCCACTGATGCAGTGAGCTGCCTGGGGACCTAAGCCACCTGAAAGTATTGGCTGGTAGTGCTGTTTTCCCAAATCTGCCTGGCCTGACTTCAGTATGTGACTGAAGGAGCTCTGGGACTGGAGCAGAGAAAGGGAAGCAGGGTGCAGGGTCATGTCCTCTTCAGCTGCAGCTGATGTTTCCATTACACTAAAGTGACAACAGGACTGGCATTTTAATGTGGGAAATGGCCTCCTTGTATCACTAAAAAGTTGTGTTATAACCTTTATAAATGAGATTTCTTTTTATTTATGTACTTAATGTGATTCTCTGAGCAACGCCATTTGTTTACCTCAAGAAAATTACTTCAGATGGATTTCTATGAGAGCAAGAAAGTCTTCCCTTTTTCCTTTATCAGCCTAGATACTATGTTTATCACTTATCTGGAAAGGGAAAATTCTGCTTAGATGGGTAGACCAAAAGCTGGACAACACTTTTGCCCATTACCATGTTTGAGGGTTTTGGTGGAGTCTGGGGTTTTTTTGAAAGCTTAGTTCTTTGTAAGGATGCCTCATGCTTAAATGAGCTTTCCATAAATTTGTTATCTTTCTGCTTTGATTAGCAGCCTGCTGAGCTCATTTTTGAGACTCCCATTGCAAGCCATTCAGTAGGCTGATAACTAGAAAAAACTTTAAATGCAACTGTGCCTGATGGATCTGTGACACCCGAGTGCACAGAGCTCTCAGACAGGGACGCTGGCTGATGTGCTGCTGGATGACATTGTCAGCTGTTCCCCTTACGGAGTGACCTTCCTGCGTCAGTTCTGCAGGAGCATCTGAATGGCAGCCTGGGGCTCACTTCCCTTTGTAAGGTTTCCAGACCATGGTTTCATGAAGTATCTTCATGCACCTGCTTTGTCTTAACCATGTCACACGTCTACCCTGTCTGTACTGCTCTCCTCAGCATGTAAAGGGAGTGGATTTAATTACAGAAATGAAAAACTATCCAGGTCTTCAGTTTTATCTAGCTTTGAAAAGAACTGTTTCGGTTTGCTTTTTTTAAAAGTCAAATTAATAATTTGTTGACAAGGTGTGAGAAAGGCATTCTTATAACAGTAGCTTTAGCGGAAAATAATCTGCTTAAATACATACCTGCTAATCAGCTTTCTGTTGACACTGTTAAATGGATACAGCTGAACTTAAGATTTCCATAGAGTGTTTTGACGCAAGTACTGTGGGTTTTCATTCACAGTATGGTTTAAGCGTATGTTTGCTGGGAAACTTAAGTGCAGTTTGAATCTTATTTTGCCATTTTGTGGAGTTCCGGCTGCCATGTTTTTAATGACTGTTGGTTTGGGGACAGGCAGTCTCAGAAGAGAAACAAGGTGTGCCCCAGCCAGTGTAGCCTGTTCCCTGCATGCTTCTGAGTTTGAGAGGAACATGAACTCTCCTGCAGCTTTTATCCTGCACAGTTTAGACTTCTCAGTGTCTTATTTTGATGTTTAATTGTGTACATTCCCAAGTCCTTGATTTACCTTGCAAGACCAAATGGACTTGCTAACAGATGGTCTGTTTTGCTAGGTTATTGTGTAGGACCTTTTCTACCAAAATACCTTTTTGTTCACTGGCTTGAATATGCATTCTGATCCCAGAATGCGTCTTCAGCAGCTACCATGTGACTGTGCCAACCATAGGGCTGATGGTTACCAGACAGCAGTTTCTGCTCTCAGTAGCTGGAAACATGTGCAAGGATTAGCAGTGATAAATGTTTGGGGATGGGCTTTTCCAAAGGGAGTTCAAATTCGGTAAAAGTTGGGTTCTGAACTTGGGCTTCCTTAAAATCCCCAGCTACAAAGACTAAACTTCGTGTTTTGAATGTAAGCACCATAATTCTGGGAGCCTGGAGCAGCTAGGGATGTGTGCTTGTCAGCTGTTTCTCTTCTTAAGACAAGCTAGTGCGTAAACTTCTAGTTACTTGTTTAATTATGTAAATAGAAATTGCAAGGGCTGCATATTTCTTGAGAGGTACGAAACTATTCCTCTAAATTAATTGCACTCCAAATTGTTTCAGCGCTTCCTTGCAACCATGCTGGATGTGATCCAGCTCAGTCCTGATACAAAACAGCAGGTGCAGAGCTGACTCAGCCTGTGCCCACCTTGGCCCTTTGAACATTGCCATTCATGAACCCTTCTCTGTGGCCTGGAGAGGCCTGTGTGTACCCTGGACAGGCAGCCAAATGCCAAACCCCCCCTCTCTCTCACCTCCAGCTGCTGCATGGCAATTGATAAACTGCGTTTTCTTCTGAATACCTTCAGGTTCTTTTTTATCAATAAATTATCTTCAAGGTGCATTGGAAGTTCAGGTAGAAGAGACTGTTGTGTTTTACAATGAATGTGATTTGGTTTTCAGGTTAAGGTGACCCTTAAAAATACTTAATAATAGGTAGATGTTTCTTTCACTTACTTGGGACGGGACCTGACTTGCCACACTTCATAGACTTGCCTATTTGCCTGCTTGAACACTGTCGCTTGTAGTGTTTGCAGCATAGGGGATGTGAATTTACTTCCCAGCAGAGAAGTAAGCGCTTCATGTTATTTATTCAATCATACCTGCTTCAACGTTGCTTAAAGCAGACTTTTTTGGCTACCTGCCTTGTCTAACTTGCCCAGGAACAAAAATATGCAACGTGGTTTAATGTCTGTAAGTAGTCTCGTTATGGAAGTAACACCAACAGAAATCTGGTCATAGACTTGAAAGCATGTTTGGGTAGAATAATTTTCCATATTGAGAATCTCCCAATACCATGGATTAATTACTATATACATACAAAAATATATTTCGTATAGAGAAGGAAATGAGCCTTTCTATAGCAGACTTACTGGTCAATTGAACATACACCTTGCAGTGTGAAATACAAGGTTTGAGCAATTAAGTGTAAGTGCGGTGTAATATCACATAGTAGCAAATATTTGGGCTTTTTTCTGGTAATTATCCCCATTTCACATCCCCCACATCTGTTAAAATGCTGACAGTTTACTGTCCAAGTGAACTCTGGTTTAGAATTTCAGACATTTGAATGCCTTTTCATAAATCATAACTAGGCCAGTGAGTGACTTGGACAATTTTATGAAGATAACTAATGTTTGCAAACAATTTAATTCAGGGTTCAAAAAAATCCATTGTATTTCATCTCAGAACTATGGTTATGGTAGCTTTTAGGAGAATGTAAGTTGCAAAACATTTTATCGAAGTAGTTTAGCCATAAGGGCTGAATTGGCTGATGGTTTTGTAATTAGAACAAGAAAAAAAAAAAAGTGAAAGGAGCTGCTGCACAATTAAGGTATTATCTCTTGGCTACCTACTTTTAGTGAAAATACAAAATAGCTTTCTTGGAGATAGAAAGGCAACTTTTGTAGTCCTCACCTTCAGCTGCAGGGAGTTGCCATATACCTGGTTCTCCATGCTGCTCTTGCAGGCATTTGTTTTATGATTTTGGCACTTAAAAAGATTTGTAGTGAAATACCCAAGATGGAAGTGGCTGCTGTTAACTACTACAAACAAAAGGTAATCTTACATTTCAGCTCTGAGTATTTGCTGTTACCAAATCTCAGAAACTTTCCATGATTTCTAAAGGTCGTGATCTGGCCCAAAAGAATGAGGCACTTCATTCATAATTAAAGGTGTTAATAAGCCTAAAACCACAGATTAATCTTGCTCTTGTGTTGTACTAATACAGAGAGAAAAGGTAGTATGATTGGGAAGAGAGGCTGGGACAGCCAAGTGGAGGAAAAATATTAATATTTGGAAAAAAGTATATTGATGGCTCTGCTATATGAATAAAGAAGGGAAAATTGCTTCTGGGTGCCAAGTATAGCATTCTGTATACACTATCCTTATCTATCCTTATGTTCCGTGTTACAGGTAAAAAGGAAAAAACTTCATGGACAAACAAATAGTGCATCTTTTCGTCTCTATGGCTTGGTATTTCCTTGAAATGCTGTTAAACCATGTGTTTCCTATTGGGTTTTTGTTGGGTTTTTTTCTCAAGGTTTGTGGTCTAAAGAAGATGTGGAATTGTGGAGGAAATCACTTCAAGAAGGGAAAGGAAACACAGTAGCAGTGTACAAAAAACTCTGAAGTATGCACTTCAGGTATCACTGAAGTGGATGAGAAGTTGAAATATATTTGTGTGTTTGCTACTAGAAGAGTCCATGTTCCAGTTACAGATTTTTCCTCCAAGTTTAATATGAGTTCAGCAAGAATACTCTTCAGTTGCAATAGAGTTTGGTTAATCGGTGGGTAAATGACCAAAGTAAGGAATTTGGGGCAAATCATGAAAAAGGCAACTTTCCTAAAAAAAAGCAGAACAGTCATAAAATACATGATGCAGTCTGCAGATGGATAGGGCTGTAGAGAATACTTGCTGCAGACATTTGAATCTTGAGTATTTAGACAAGCTTTAATTTACGGGACATCTCAAAATTTCAAATAAACAATTCTTGCGTTGGTGTTTTTGCTGAAGCCAACACGGTCATTTTCTTGCGCCACCATGATACTGGGAGCTCACAGGTTGTGTAGTAGTTCTGCTTCTTGTTTGGATGGCAGGGATTTATGTCAGGCTTGTGATGTGCAAGGAAGCATTGCAGCCTCCAGCTTTGTGGAGGCCGGAGTTACGTTTACGGTAACAACTTTTAACTGCCAGTGCAAGTTTTAAAAGTTTTTTGTTTGCCTTTGTAACATTAGTCTTCTCATAAATCTGAATCGCAAACTGCCTGAAGGGGATGCGTCTGTTTTCTTTGACAAAGGCGTGGTTTGCCATTTGCTTTTTTTTCTGAAGTGCTTTGCATCATCTGAAGTTCTGCATGCTGACATTTAAAGATAAGGCAACGATAGGCAGCACATTCTTCTGGCTAACTGGAGGCAAACAAATAGCTCTGGCCTTGCAAATAAGGAATTTGATGCTTCTTCCTCTGTTGGTTTTTAATGAAGTGGATCATTTGAAGCATTTTGCTGCAGTAACCTCAACTGAGCCATGCAAGTCGCCTGCCTCTCAGCTATGCCCTTGCTCTGCTGTAGAAGGTCAGCTCCATCTGTATGTGGCTGGCTGTGTAATACCTCCATTTGGCTTGCTGCCTGGTACTCGGCATTGTAAAATAATGTCCCCTAACATATGCTTCTCCAAAAATGTGGCAATGTGAAGTATATATATATCTAGTCAATAACTTTATGTCACTGCAATATGGTAGACCTCTGAAAGCTAAATTATTTTTTTTTAACTTTCCCTAAGGGAGCAGTTGTAAAAAAAGTTTGTGGAAGGAATAAAGATAGGGGAGTAAAAACTTTTGGTGTTGGTGCTGAAAGTAGCAAAAATTGTGAAAGCTGCTTGAGTTGCAGAGAATGTTGTGGTAGGTTTCAGTTGAGCCTCTGTTGCATCGTTGCCAGTCAGAAAATGAAGAGCTTGGCCTAAATCTGTCCAGACCAGCAGATCTTTCGCACAGACCCAGCACAGCTAAGCTTGCCATTAAGCCTAACTCAGGTAGACTCACAGATTGTTTTCATGCAGTACAGCTCACTTTCTTAACACTTTCTAGTTGCACTGCAGTTTCTAAGTGATGGTAGCAAGGCCAAGACTCTTCACAGTTCCCTTAAAATAGAGTGCAAGTATCATCCATCAGGTTACTCACATGCTTTTAATGAGCTATAGCAAAGAAGAGTAAGACACGTGTAACTTGAGGCACTCTGCTGGGGCAGGCTGCTTTCCCTTGAGCTTGACCCATTGCTACTTTGGAAATCAGTCCTTGAAGATACTGTAATTTATTTATCTTAAGGCTCAAACACAGTTGTGATGAGAATTTCCTATACTGCCTGTACAAAAATTCTTGCCTCTTCCCATGCTTTTACATAGAGTTTATATTTACACTGTTTGGGCAGTGTGCCAGACTGCTGTGAAGTGCATGAATGCTTGACTTCTCCTGCCTTTGAAGATCAAGTTAATATTTTAGTTGATTTTTCTCTTATGCAGCCACTCATCTGACTAATTTATTTTAAACCATAGTACTAGAGACTGTATAGAACCAGTTTTGCTCAAGGTTAGTGACCACACACTTGTGTTAGAGATGCTGTTTCACCTTGCTTCCAGGCTTTGGGTGCAGCTGGAACAGCAAAAGGTGTTTGCACTCATACAACAGTAGGAGGGTGACTCCTCCTGTTCAGGCCTGGCTGGCTGGACGTGGGAATGCTAAAATTCAGACTCAAAAATGCAGGTTTCTAACTTCTGTCTTGCCTTTCAACCAGCTGCAAATATGGGGAAACAAACCTAGGTAGCCTTCTTAGCAGACCCGTGTTAATGCAGATCTAAAGAGAATTGCACAGCATTTCTCTTTTCTTAATACTCTGCACTTAACTGCCTAAAACCCTTCTCTGTTTTGCATATTTAAATATCTCAGGCATAAGCACATGAGCAGTAACTTTCAGATTGGCAGATCAGGCTGTCCATGTCAGGCTAGAATTGCTTCTTTGTTGTATATCTGAGTGTGGATGTCATTAAACATACAGATTTTAGGATATTAAGACTTTCAAATTTAGCTAAGTGGTTTATATGTCAAAAAGTGAAGTACTCTGACAAATATTCTACTGAAATGGGATCAAATAAGGTAAAGTAGCAAATGCATTTAATTTTTGTATTGGACCTTTTCAGTGTCTCTCATGAGACATTCCTTCTTCCATATCATGTCAATCTGTCACACTGGACTTTTTATGTGGGCTTCTGGCTTAACTAGGTTAATTCTCAGCTTAAGAAACATGGAATTTGATATTTTTGTGAAGATCTTTCCATGTGCCCTTGGAGGCACACATATAATGGATAAATCATATTTGTATATAACCATGTTGATGTGCAGTGTGTTCCCTGTTTTTAATACCTGTAAATGAAGATGTGACTTTAGTATTGAACTTGATCCAGATCCATTTTTTTTTCTTCTCTTTTGACATCTTCAGTAACCACTTCTGCAGCTTGTGAGAAATTGGAAAGAGACAGGAATGAACTGCAAGTTGCTTATGAAGGGTTTTTGCAGAAGTTAAACCAGCAACATCATGATGACTTAGCTGAGCTGGAGGAGAGGCTTAAACAGTTTTACACTGCTGAATGTGAGAAACTCCAAAGTATCTGCATTGAGGAAGCTGAAAAGTACAAAGCCCAACTCCAGGAGCAGGTTTGTAACACTCAAAGTAGAAAAGTTCTCTAGCAACTGCTTTCTGCTACAAATGAGCCTTCAGAGAATAACAATTATTTTATTTAATTTAATGTGAAATTTCACTTCATTGCAGCAATAAAAATACTACCAGACTAAGCTGTACAGATCTTAAACCTATGTTTAAATGTGGTGGAGATTGGTTGTGTCCTGCTAACTTAAGTAATTTCTAGAGCTCCATGGGATATTTGACTCAGCTTGAGTTTTCAGCTTGTGTTTTTATAGAAACACCCCTGCCCTCTGACCTTGCTTTGCAGCTCCATGCATGTGACAGATAGACACATTATCCTGTTGGTAGTGCTAAACTGTAAGGCATCGTTTTTATTTATTAAGTCTTGTATATGGCTTAGCTTCTGCTCTTGAATCCTGCCAGACCATTTAAAATGTACTTGACATAGTGCATGAAGCCATCAAAAACAATGCTTTAAACAAGGGCTGATACATGTAAGATGAGAAAAATCATGTTGTCATATTGCAGGTGGACAATTTAAATACCACACATGAAAGCTTTAAGCTGGAACTTGAAAACAGACACTCAGAAAAAGTAGAGGAGCTGAAAAAGGAGTATGAATCCTCTTTTTCAGGCAAGTATTTTGTATTTAATTACATATGCTACAGTACTGCTAGTCATAAACAAAAATATTTTTGCTTTTTGCTCATTGTGCCCACTTCAGTGTCCTTTGTGGACAGCTATCTTTAAAAACATTGGCTGAACTTCCTTTGGAACTGACAAGTTTTACTTTACATGCAAAACCCATGATCCCATTGTAGATGAATGAAACTTTATAAACAAGTTGAGCAGAAGTGACTTTTTCTTGTAGTAAAAGATACCTGAATTGCCCTCAAAATTTCAAGTGACTGAATAATTCCTCCCACACCCTAGTTCTGTAAGGAGCACCTGAAAATTGAAAAGGAGGTTAAGTAGGGTTGTGTGCTTTCTGTAATGACATGGAAATGTTAAGAAATATTATATATACTGTGTAAAGTACACTGTGATAGAGGTGTTTTTCAGGGAGGGGGTGTTGACAAGCTCAGGTTTAAATGACATTACATCTCATTGATTTAACTGATGATGATTTCCATCCTCCAACTCCCCTTGATAGCTAAGTTTCCAGTGATACTTTTTTGTCTTGAAGACTGGTCATGCTTCCATTACTTTCACAGAGCAAACTCCTCTGCATGTCATCTGAAGTAGGAAAGTAAATGTTTTTCTAGAAGTTTGTGGAAGACACGATTTCAATTATTGCTGTGTTTCCTTCCATAAACTCAGCTTTTGTCAGATGTGGCCTGTGCTGAGTGAGTCCATCTGTTGCATGCAGATGAATGCTCTCAAACCTGACAGGCTAATGAAATGGATATGCGAGGGGACAATCAGCAAATCTGAAGTGGGAATAAATCTGATACTTCATCCATACTTTGCATCAGTTAATGATAAATGTTCTTTCTGTGTTGTCATCAACTGTATGTATCTATGCATAAATATGTAGGCTGGCTCTTCAAGCTGTTTCTTTTTTCAAAAAGAATTTTCATGTCTTATATCGTATTAAAAATCTGCAAAAATAATTTGTTTTAGAGCTCAAGAGTACCCATGAATCTGAAAGGAAGTTGCTTGAAGATTCCTTTAAAGAGAAGCAGGAATTGCTGGAGGTTTGTTAAGGCTGGGTTCATTGCAACAGTTTAAAACTTGAAAAGCAGTTTGGAGATGTACACTGAATAATGATATATTTACATTTCAGAAAAAAATCGATGAACTAAAGAGTGAAAACAACTCTCTGAGTGAGAAGCTGAAATTAGAAGAACAAAAACAAATAGCCAAAGAAAAAGCCAATCTTGTAAGTCTTGGTCTTCCAAAGTAATGTGGATGAACAGATCTTGCCTGGGTTTATTTTACTGCATAATGCAAAAATTTGCAATGAAGCCTGATAGGGCTCCCATACTTAGTATTTTTTGTAAATGGCTCACCTGCCAGAAGTTTTTTGCAAGCACTGTGATGCTGTGTATTAACTTTATCATTATAATTGTATAAAGTTGTTGAGTAAGTCAGGGGTGTAAATAATAGCCTCAGCTAAACTGAAGACCCATGTGTGTAGAGGAGTTGTACCATAGCATTTTTCTGGACTGTCAGTAACTCTTGTACCAATGCTAGGATCAGTGTGGGCTTGCATCACTACTGCAAAGCTCATTTCTAATGCATTTATTCAAATGTTGATTCATACTTTTTGCTGATTTATCCTTCAAAGAAACTTTTCTTTTGTCCTGCTTTTCCTCCTAAGGCTGCTGATGCCTCTGATGCTCCAGGGATAGAAATGTGTTCTGAGAGAGGCTTTTCTATGCACTGGTGGGGGGGAGGGGGAGTATTAGACACAAACATGCTTATCTTTCTATCTTTCTGGTTACCCAGAAATAAATGGAATTGCTTATTCCACAAAGAGAAATTCCATGCTTAAAGACTCACTTAGGATGCCTCTAGTGGAAGTTGCCATAGTTTTCACTGGAATTTGTTTTGTTTTGTTTTGTTTTCTCTTATTGCTTATTCTAGTGGCAGGACAGAGCTGCCACAAGAAGAATCTGCAACCACAATATGTTTCTGTGGCCATGGGAGTTTGAACTGTAATTCCACAGGCATGGTCAGATGTTGCTTAAATTAAAGGAGCAATAGTCAAGTGCCTTTACATAGCGGCAAACATGCTTTGTGCTTTCCTGACAGATGCATGATGAGCCTGAGACTTCTCTTTGGAAAAGCACCAGTTTGACTCAGCATACTCTTCTGTACTAAACACAAATTCTGCAGTATCAGAATTCCCAACAGCCTTCTGAAGACAATGTATTTTCACCTCTGTGGCATCATTTAGATAGTGTCACTTGATATTCCCAGTTTTTTTTGCTAAAAACTTATGTAGGCCTTTCAGTCTTTTTATTTGGCTGTGTGTTCTCCGAGTAGCTAATGTGGTAGCTCCTCTGAGTAGCTTAAAAACACTTTTTAAGATTATTGGACTTGAGGATGGGAAGAAAACAAATTTAATATTGAACATACTGTAAGCTACATTTAAACTTTCCAGGACTGCTTTTCTTGTTAGCTCCTAGATTCCGTGTTAAAGTCACAAAACAGGAACAAATTGTCAGCTGACTTCACTGAGGCAGCACAGCATGGTTCACCCTCACACAGACTTTTCAAAAGAAGTTAAACAAGAACCACTAATGCAACAGGCCTTAAAAACAAGCAAGAGTATGTACTGTGTATGCAATGGAGCCCCTATTACCTATGACATGTCCTGGCCCTGTCCTTCTGGGACCACACCCCACAAATCTGCAGGCATTGCCCTCCTGTCCGAGGTTTCTGGTGTGGCAGTGAAATTGTTACTCAGTGCAGTGCACCTGTGCTCTTACCCAAATGCACTAAAGCAAGTTTTGTTTGATTTTGAAGATAAACCTAGTTACACAACATGATTAATCATTGATTGATTTCAGCTCATATTCCATTCTCGCTACCTGGAAATGGACTAAGACTTGCTTTATTTCTCCCTTTTTTTAGGCTGTGACTGCCTTGAAACGCAGAGAATGTCTTACTTTGCAGTGTTTCAATGGTTTCTTACTGGGGAAAACAGGTCCCTGAGGAAACCACATCTAACCCTGCTCTGGCCTCCTGCTCTCCCTTCCACCCCCCTGAAAACAATAGAAAAAGGAAAAATAAAGTCCTAACTTGCTATATTGTAGATAAATCATGGATGTGCACCAGTGCAAGATTTGTATGGATAATTGCATTTTCAGGCTTTAGAAGAATATAAACCCAAAAACTTTCAATTTCTTCTTAGGAGGCAACTACCTTCAGACTCAAGCCAGGGAAGATAAGCTACAGTCAAGTTCAGAACTTAAACTTCTGGTGCTTTTTTGAACTATGCCAGTGCCTGAAAACTCTTCAAATGTTTACTCTTAATTGTCTTTTGGGATGGGTTATGAGTAATATGAAATAAATTTTGGAACTCCTAGCCTTAAGGCCTTTGGACACTCCTGCGAAACAAGTTTTGCTGTGACAGCATTCATGCCTTCCTTTGATTCACAAGGGTTTTTCATGTCTGTGCATTAAGTGTTTTCTGAACAGCTTCTAATGAAGCAACTGCAACTGTCCACCTACCCTGAAGGACAAACAAAATCCAAGGAGAAAGTGGTATCAGATCTTGTTATTTATTCTAGCATTTGACTTGATTTCACTTAAAACAAATAACTCATTACCATAATTATTTTCTTGTTTTTTTAATAGCAGAGAAATGTCTAAATTATTCCTGAAATTCAGGGTACTAAGCAAACTCTCTGGCAATCTTTCAGAAAAACCCACAGATTATGTACCTGGAACAGGAGCTGGAAAGTTTGAAAGCCGTGCTGGAGATCAAGAATGAGAAACTCCATCAGCAGGATATAAAGCTAATGAAGATGGAAAAGCTGGTGAGTGTTCCTTGGGGTCTGGCAGGCTCGGGCTGTGTCTCTGGCTTATGTTCCTATAACGAACTTGGGCTGGACAGACTTAAATGCAAGAATTCATCTTTTTTTGTTTAGAAGGAAACAGGAATTCATGATGGGACATGATCACATTGCAGCTTTGGGATATATGTCAAGAGGGGAAAATAATGACCAGATGCTCTAAACATCTTAAGACAACTACTTTTTACTTTTAACATCTTAAGACAACTACTGGTTTGCATGAACTATTGCTATATTAGTACAGATTACCTGGGAGCCTCTTCCCTCAAAGAACAAAATCCTTACCTGCTACATTGCTCAAGTTGGTATGGAAGATAGATTGCAGTGTCAGGAAAACATTACAAGGAAATGATCCTAATTTAACAAGAAAATATCAAATATGAAATGGAGTAAGTCTTGATTAGCTTAGACCAGTCATTTTAGCTGTTAAGCTGCTTGTTTAGCTGTCTTCCTGACCTGTGTGTAATTCCACATGAAAAGTCAATTTTGGAGGCAGGACTTGTAATCACTTAGCATGCTCTTATTTGTGACAGGACAGGGTCCTTCTCCTGGGTGGGGCCTTTGAACACTGTTGAAATACTTGCTTAAGCAAGACTTTAATGAGGAAGTATAGAAGGAGGTTTGGATACAAAGGAACCCATTCACATTGGTTGTTCAGTATTGTGCAGCAGCGTATGTTACCCTGGTCTGCCATTACTAGCAAACCTTCATCTTTTCTAGCAGACATTGGCCACACTGTAGAAGGCCTTGGACCATCCAACCACTTTATCAGTTTTTCCTTTTATTTTTGATAATGTCCTCCAGCAACAGCGTGGAATCAGAAGAGCAATAGGGAAAGCTGTTTACTCAGGGGAACTCTTGAATTTGCTGTGTTATTTCTAGACAGTCCGTCCTGGTTTTGTATTAACTGAGTTTTGGTGAGGAGGGAAGGAGGGCCTTTCTGTCTAGAAAGGTGCTAGTGTCTAAAACTGCTGCCCCTCACTGGCAGAAGTTATTGGAATGTGCTGGTTAACAGTAGATCCCTTATCCAGTCCCCCTTGTCTGCATCTAATCAGCACAAGTGGCCAAGTGCCAGTGTTATGCAAGGATAAGGTAAGCAGGATGTTTTTGTATGTACTGTAAAAAGCTCTGCAAACTCCAGATTGCCAGCATCTGCTGATAGCTCAGTCAGATTCTTGATGAGTGCATGTATGGGTTTTATTTCAAATTGTGACCTTCTTTCCAAGGTGGAGAACAACACAATCTTAATGGATAAATTAAAGAAGGTTCAGCAAGAAAATGAAGAATTAAAAGCTCGGATGGACAAACACATGGAGCTTTCAAGGTGAAAAATATCTGTGGACATTTAGGTGCCCTTAATCAGGGGGAAGGGTACCTGTTACAAGAAAGAAAATTCTGCTGAAGTATTGGTGAATGCAGTTTTGTAGTACTCTGTGAAAAAACACATCCATTTCTTCCCCTCTTGTATCTCTACAAATGTACATTCCTTTGTAGAGTAACAAGCAGGAACATTTTGGAAAGGCGGAGAGGTTTAGTATGTTCTTCAGTACTCCAGTATTTTAGGGAAGAAAAAGCAACTCAGAAATGTCATTGTACAAAGATTGTCCCTTTTAAGTACTACTGGCTTGTAAGCTAGACCTGGGTCATACTTCAGTGAGTGGTATGTCCCCAGTTTAGATCAGTGTGGTTTAATTAGCAATATAAGTAATATTTAACATGAATAAAACAGGTCTGAGGTCCTCATAACGGTTGCTCAAATGGATGGCCAGATTCTCCCAAGTGTCAAGAGTCTGCAACAAGACCCAAAGGCTCCAGCACAGCTGTTTAAAAGCATGTGTCGTTTTAAACAGGACATGCCTCACTTTTCAGATGCTTTTTCTGACCCTTAGGGATGTTTCTTACTGGGACTTTCTCCTGCTTTCTGCAAGCTACCAGTTTAAATATAGCTAAGATAAGAAAAGCTCAGTCCTCCTATTAAAGCTGGAATTCAATTCTGAGCGAAGCAAAGGCTCACAATTCAAATCTTTAAGTTTCGATACTGCAGCCTCCAAGTTGGGTTATATATTCTGATGTTTATCTTCCATTTGCAGGCAACTTTCTACAGAGCAAGCTGTGTTACAGGAGTCACTAGAGAAAGAATCAAAAGTAAACAAACGCCTGTCAATGGAAAATGAAGAACTTTTGTGGAAATTGCACAATGGTGACCTATGCAGCCCAAGAAAACTGTCTCCCAGTTCTTCATCTGTGCCTCTTCAGTCCCCACGAAATTCTGGTAACTTTTCTAGTCCTGCAGTGTCACCGAGATGACATCCCTTGAGAGAAAGAGGGGCCTGCATTTCATTTCTGATCTGCAAAACCTTTCCTAATTTTAATCACAGGAGAAAGAGCTATATTAGCCGCCTATGACAACTAAACGTAACTGGAAACTATTTGGTGCAAAATCAGCGATAGGAGACTGTGAATATGGGAGTAAGACATTCATTCCTCCCAAAAAGACTTAGGACCTCTATGGACATCGTTGCACAAAGCACTTACAGAGCAAGAAAAGACTTGTTTGTTGCCTTTTCACCTAACCATAAGAAGAAGCTCAGGGGCTTAGAGATAAAGATCACAACCTTTATAATATGTTCCTTATCACCGACACTTTTTTAAGGCTGTGTGTGTGCGTGTGTGTGTGTGCCGTGGATGGAATGGGTGTAACACACCGCGTGTGTGTCTAATGCTGCCTTCTTTGCTGTGTACGTAATAAAGGATAAAAGCTGAAGACTATACATTGACATGTACTTCCTTGATACTGCTCTCAGTATGCATGCTTAACAGAGTACTCTTGCCTGGGAATGAGGAGAAACTGGTACTGTAGGATAGTTTCCTTCATCATTCTGGATAGTAAAAAAAATGGCATGAAGATCTTTGTCAACTGACTCATTAGTGTCTTGGCCAACTTGAGTATGCAATTTTGAATTAATTTTAAAAACAAACTGAATTGCAGCCATATTTTGCATGGTTTCATGTCCATGCACAACTCTGCCATTTATGAGGAGAATTTCTGCAGGGTGCAATGGATTTTGGATTTCAAGTCAATAGGGTTGCAGTCAGAACCACAGTAGCCCTCAAGGTCAGAAGCTCTTAGCTGAGTTGCAAGTTTAAAAGCCTAAACCTAGCATCTTACCTGCTGAAAAGGAGGCACTAATTTCCCCAAAATAACATGTCTGTTCCTGAGGATAAACAAGATGTAGATTCAAAAGCCAAAGAGAAAAACGCAATAATTGTAACTAGGTGCATTCTTAGTTCATTTCTCAAGAAGATTAACTAATTTGTGAATTCCAGTGTAGCTGCTGACACACTTTGCCTTTTTAAGCATTAGCATTTGTATTAACTTTCCTCAGGGTTGGCTAAATTCACCTGAGGATAAGGTGGTATCTGTGTATTTTATCTTGCTAGTTCTGCCATACTTTCCCTCTCAGACTGCAGGATATTGGTGTTTTGAGAGCTCATGAGGTGAAAAATCCTGTACAAAAGCTTCTGTAGAGTAGCAGAAAAAGTTGTCCTGGCTGCTGGAACTGGAGGATGAGGATTTCAGCATTTCTGGAAATATCATGTGCTGAGTTTTGGCTTCAGCAGGGTAATTGGATAGCCTTGCTCCACCCTTGATCAGACCTGTTTTAATGACTGCTCTGTACCTACAGGTTCAGCTTCAGATTAGTCTTAGAAAGTAGTATTGATGCTGACAGTAGGGCCAGGACATGGTTAGCTAATGCAGGTAGCTGCTGAGTTTCCCTGTCTTTTTCAGTAGCTTGGGGACAGGAATCAAGGGCATGGGAAAGCATTTAGCGAACTCAACTGGAGAACCACTTCAAACTATTCTACCTAAGACCTGCAAAATCTTGGCTAGTAATGAGGAACACAGACATAGAAACAAGACTGTTAACAGTGCTCATACAGTAAGTAAATTTGTAATATATTTACACTTGTAATTGTTTCATCATTAAATTTACTTAATTTTCTCATAATGTACAAGTCAAGGGTGCCATTTCTATGGAACATTATACTTTCTTTTAATCCTTTTTAGGGCACTGTACATACTACTTACTAGTGGTGTCAGTACCTAAAGTGTTTACTAGGAGGTTCAAATTTAACTATGAAAATCCTATGTTGGCTACAACTTGGCTTTAAGTATACCTTGGAACATTCTTACTTTCTATGGTCAAAGAGATCTCATTGCATATATTTGAACTGAATGCTTTACAATAAATTTTTTTGTACCAACTGAAGGGTTTTTCTTCCACTTATGTTAGTCAAAGGATCTTTAATCTAAGGAGGAATGTTGTTCCAGCTACTAAAAACTCTTAGTATCTGCTCACCACAGCAAAACAGCAATGGTGAAGCTTCATGGTACAAATTATTAGTGTTCAGCTAATCTGTAGAAAATTTTCCCCTTGTTACTCCACTTGTAGGTAGAAGATATATGGAGCTTGCTTGAGGTTCTTCAGAATATTCTGTGTGTGAGAAAGGTGACAGTTAGAGGTTGGCAGTGTAGCAGGTCCTGTCACAAGGACACTTATCTAGGCACCAGTAAGGACTTTACTTCAGTTTCAGTGTAATGCCTCAAATAAAACACACAAGCAGAGTGCACACAAATGTTTGAAGGTCAAATATGGCACAGCCCTTCCTGTAGGAAGAGAAGGGAAAGCTTTTGTAGGCTACCCTACAGAAAAGTAAGTATGGTATAGTAGATAATACAAAGACTGTTAATTTGTTGATAATTTACCTCCACAATACAGGAGACTCTTCATGTCTAAACTGCTTGCAAGTAGACTCTTTAATGCTTTTATGAAGAAATGAAGACTGCTTGTATGTAGAAATGAGATTACAGAAACACCTATTTAGTGTTTGTCCTGTTGGTCTCAATGAATTAAATAATTCTGCTAATCTGTAAATACTGTTTCAATGTTTTTCTCTGAGTATTACTACTTCAGGCTTTAACTTAAGTACCATGTGTTAGTAAAGGCTTTGTTCATTCCAGTAACTTTTACATATTTTGGGTTTTTTTCTTAAGCATAAGGTTTCCTTCAGGAAAAGCTAGAAACCTGCTCACCATCACCATAAGCCAAAGTCAAGCAATTGAACAAATGATTTTCTTCAGGTATTCAACTTTACTCACAGTTCCAACTCTAATGATAAGTTTCAGAGGAAGCTAAGATGGCATTTAACAGCTGTACCATATAGTTTGTTGCCATTCAAACTATTCATAGGATGGTTCACCTTCAGTACTTTTCTCTGAAGGTCACTGTATGAGTTGCACTGTATTTTCTATAAAATTTGAGGTGAATCATTTCCTTGAGCTAACTGAAGACTTGATGTTTTTCATTACTAACACCAAAGAAACTTCCATGTACAGTGGTATCATGCAGTTCATGCAGGAAATTCCTTCTAGACAGTAACCAACCACTGATTTTTGTCCAACAGCCAGGAAATCATTTAGGGCTGAGCTGTGGCTAAAAAGGTCATCATAAAATTAGGGTGAACCACTGAACCCTTAAGAAAAAAAAAAACCTTCTGACCATTGCTGCTGCTTTGCCTTAGAAGAGCAGTGACACAGGTATGGAAATGGAAATAACAGCACTGGCAACTTTAGGCATGTAACTTTGACAAGTCACTTAAATTTCATTTCCAGGGCTTCATTCTCTTACCCTGTCACTGTTCTTTTAGGCGGAAATGTGCAATTAACCACATCAGTGTAACATCAGCTCTGCCCAGGAGGCTTTTGGTAAAATAAAAACTATGAAAATACCTAGTAAAAGAATTCTCATAGTTTTCAGTTACAATAATTATTTCGCTGCTTGGTGGGAGGACAAGGACAGAAAGGATGGACAGGATCTGATACCCACCGAAACTCTTCCTTAGAGGCATTGCTTCTGTATCAGTCTTGAGACCTGCAAGTGACTCTTGCGCATAACCATTACACCTCAGGGGAACACTCAAGCAATGAACCTACACCATTTTTTCTTCTCCTGACAGTGATGCCTCCACGGTGCTGTTGAACAAGGGTGGGCAGGTTAACATGATCTCCCACTTCCCAGATACTTTAAGGAAATCAATTGTTGAATTACAGGCTCAAATGCACTTTGAAATTCAAAAAGCTGGAACAACTCCTTTAGTTCAAAGGGAAAGACATTGTTCTGAGAAATTAAAATGCTAAAAAGGAATTAAACACATTGCACAGCCTCATCTAGAAACTCAAGAATTGTTAATCTGGTCAGAATTTTAAAAAAATCCACATATGGTACAAGGACATTTTTTTCCCTAAAAAAAAAAAAAAATGGTACAAAGACCATTTTACTTAGTCCTTTGGATTACAGTGTAATGTTCTTGATACGTTTTAACAGATTAACCTTGCCTCATACACCGTCAAAGTTAGTTCTACTCCATGCTATTTTATTTTTTTTAGATGTCTTATTTTCAGAGGCTAGAAATGAAAAAAGCTTTTGAGAATGTTCTTCATGTAGACCTTCAGTCTTTACCATGGGTATTTCTCTTATCAGTTTAACTGGTTTAGGTTCCTGCATGCTGAAGAAAAAGCATTCAGCAAGCTTGTTTAATGTTTTCATTAGCTTCACTACTAATCAGATCATTTGACTTTATTGGGAAGCTGCCATATTTAGCAGCACTTAGAGCTGTCACTATTCCAAACAGTGCTGTACACATCTGCTCAAAGGTCTGAATTGTCTGGAGCATAGGGCTACCTCAGGCCTCCAGCAGAAGAAAGCTTTAGGAATTCCAGTCAAATGCAGACAGAGGGAAATGTACAACCAAGGGACCAGTTCCTGCTTTGCTTCCTTCTGTGTTCAGAATAAGCTGGTTTCCACTTGCCTTGTAAATAAAATGGCTTGCATAAAATTTGTTCTTGTCATTTCACTAATAAGGAGTAGATTTGTATTGAAAGTTCTAGCTCACATAAAGTCAGTGCTTGAGATGAAGAGAAAAGAAAACATTGCCAAAATGTCCAACAACGTTGTTACCGAGTTCTTACCTTCTCCTCTGGCAAGTTTTCTTTGTACTGGTAACAATCCAGGGTGAGAGAAGCGGTGGCTTATTTATCCAGGTATAGGTCTGTGTAAATGAAAATATCTTTCCTTTTTTCCTAAGTAAATTAATACAATGAAGTTGAACTTGTTATTAACCTAAGAAGAAATTCTGCTGTAAAACTGAACATTATTCTAATGTTTACTTTCTTTTTTCATCTGTAAATGCTAATATATAAATAAATGCAAATTTTATCTTTAGCAACCATAATTTGCTACATCATTTACTAAACATAACACCAAACATCTATTGAGGAATTAACTGCTAAGTAAGCTACATATTGTAAGGTTGTAAGAATGCAACAACATAAGGAAAATCCAGCATACCCATCTGCTTACTAGTCTTTGGAGATATATTTAATATATATTAAGGTGGTAGAGAGTATTAATCTTCACCAGGATAGAAAATTTTATTTGTGTTTGTCTTTACATATATATGAAAATGAGCACACAAACATCGATGTTTTCATAATGTTCAAAATTTAATTATTTTTGCAAAATAAACAACTGCTATTGGCTGTTACAAGGCGTTTTTAGTTTGCTTTGCTGTTGTTTTAAACGTGTACAGTACTCTTCATGTTAAAATTGCACGTTCCACACAGCAGGTTGACCTCATGCAAGAGTCTGAGGGAAAGACCATATGCAAAGGAAAGCCCAAAGAACACCTGTTTCTAAATATGCACACACCCTATGCATGTTCAGACTTAAACTTTAATGCTTCACAGTAGTTTCATTAACTCACAACTCACTACTGCTGGACAGAGTGAACTCTGTTGTGGCCTGTCACGCTAGTCAACATGCAGTGCATTGACATATAAAAGAAACAGTGAGAGAGAAGCTACATTTAAACATTAATAAAGAAAATTAATAGTTATAAATGTCAAATAAGATACAGGTCAGTCCACATCCAGAAGTCTTTCCTATCACTTTAGTTCAACTTTGGTAGCTACTGTTGTTTCTCCTTGTAGGTTCTGAGCTATACAAACATAGTTTCCCACATCTATGTCTTCAAAATCCTCCACAAGAAGAACACTCTTTGAGATTCTTGTAGTATGTCCAATTCCTCTGTTTATCAATCTCCAGAAGTTTTGAATAATCACAGGCCTGCCAGACTGTTAAAAAAATAAAACAAAAACAACCCACCCACATAAAATAGGTGATTCCACAAAGTGTATTTAGTGACACCACCTCATCACCTTGAAGCAAGAGGTTGGAGAGTAGGAGCCTACATCCAAAAGTCAGCCCTAAGTGAAGGAACTGAAGGTGTCTGGCAGTGGCAGCAACATTCCTGCATTAAATACTGATGGACCATTAAGCTATTACCAAATAAGGATAATACAATGGCTCTTCCACTCCAAGCACAGGTACTGGGCTTGCCAAAGCTCAGCCTGGAGCCTGTGCTTGAGCTCAGTTTTAGGCCACTTATTAAGGCTGCATTTGGGTACCTGATCAAACAGGTAAAGTATCCTGGAGAAGATATGTGAGCTCATTTTCAGACTTCAAGTATGTCTCAAAAAGAAGGCAGCAGTGGCATGAGGTAGCTGACTGAGCTTTCGTTCTCTCTTAGCACAGTGAATAGCTGTCAGTCACATGCTGAAAATTAATCCCTCCTCTAGTTTTAGAAAACACTACATTAAATAACATACAAACAGTAACAATTCTCAAATACTTCTGAGTTAGTCCTCACATTCTGCTTTCCAAAATGTTTATGTAACTTCAAAGCAAAAAATACAACCCCTCCCCATATTTATATTGAAAACTGCTTTTTATTTTTGTGATTGAATAGAAGTTGTTTTGTTTAAAAATTGTATTAAGAGAATTTTCTAATGGACTGGTTATGAGGTCACACTGCCTCAAGCACCACAGAAGGTCTAAAATACTGGATAAGAGAAATGGGCCCAAAGATAGACTAAGGCAGTCTCTTCCAAAATCCAGCAGCTGCTTGTCAGCAGCTTTAAGCACACTGGCTTCTGCTATACCAATAACTGAAATAAAAATGCAAGAGAGAGGTTTCTGCTTGGAAACCATCTTCCCTTGCTTCATGACATAGATGGATTAACCATTTACCAGTAAGAATGCTACAAGGGTTAAGCTAAATGTAGCAATAGGGCAAGTTAGACGCTTATGCGGAGTCAAAGCTACCATCTC
Source organism: Sitta carolinensis (assembly GCA_032173965.1). Classification (NCBI taxonomy): domain Eukaryota; kingdom Metazoa; phylum Chordata; class Aves; order Passeriformes; family Sittidae; genus Sitta; species Sitta carolinensis. The sequence goes on from CM063285.1 coordinate 31,024,078, forward strand.
ACACTTGCAAAATGACCAGTACAAAGGCAGCTCCCAGTCTTCCTGAAACTTAAGGATGAGTCACAGTGCAGTCAGGGAATGCCTAGGAAGTGGCAGGCTTTATCAGCTTTAGAAAAAAAAAAAAAATTCCTTGGCAGTTCTAATAGAAATTCGTAAACCTTTAAAAGTAATTAAGCCACTTAGCAAAACATTATCTCCTGTTCCAAGCCTAAAAATTAAATGCTACCTACAATCAAGTAATACTGCACACTTAATTCAAGTCTAAGTTAAGTCTTCTTAAATACAGCAAGTAGCAACTTCCCTGACCCTACTGAAAGTGAAGGTAAAGGCTGTGAAAGGTGGACCTTGTTTGCCTGGTTGGGCTCTTGGCTAGTCCATTTCTCCTCAAACTAAGTGCCTTCTGCTTTGAAGCCTGTTGCATGCAATCAGATTAAGGGTGGATCTGTACACATTCACAGCAGGTGAATGAGCACATGCAATTGTCAGGGAGTGGCAAGGGGAAACGAGAAAAAAAAAAAAAAAAAAAAAACCTGAGTGGAAAAAAAGCAGAAGGAGAGGCTAGTGACTACAGAGATAAAAGGGTCTCCACAATGCTCCATACCTAGCGACAAGCAAGGATTAATGAGCTGCTTCTGCTCAGGAATTGGACAGTAGGTGAGAGCCCAGCTGCTGGGTGGTGTGGGCTGCAACAAAACTATCACTGAGCTCCCAGCACGGAAAGCATCCAGTGAACCTTGGAATGTCAGTTCTTGCATAAAAGGTCTATCAGCAACACTGACGGTCCTGTCTCTACCACAAAACCTTTTTGCTTTGCAGTATGTGAACACTCTTAATAAACTTTAAGTCTCCAACAAGTATACAGTGCTTCTACTCTGTCATTTACTTGATCCTTTTGTTGGGGCAGAAACCCAAACACAGCTCTCTCCTCCCTATCCCCAGGCACAGCTGGAGCTGTGATAGCTTACCCTAGTGGATAAGCACATCAGCCCTTTCCAGGGCAGATGCAGGCCACAGGCCAAAGCCTCTCTCAGCCCGTAGGTGGGTGCAGTGAGAGGGTGTAGTCCTCTGCTGATAGTGCCCTGTGCTGCACTGCAGCTCTAGTATCCATAGCAAATAAGGGAGATAACCTGCCTGCTTTAGCTGTTTATATTCAGTCACTGCTAGAGAGGTGTAAACATGCACGTGCCAGCATGCATCAGGTGCTGTAAAACCGCTGGGAGCACCTGGGCCAAAAACAGCCAGCAAACCAGGCTGGGGGGAGCCTGGGAAAGATGCAAAACTAGGGTGGATACTAATGAGATACAGAGTTTTGGAAGGCCAAGCTGGGTCTAGAAAGAGGCTGATTAAGATATGAGCTCCTGCTGTAACCGGTGAGGGTGGTTAGAGGGAAAAGAGAGGGGACCTTCAGTGATGCTAGTCAGATACATCTTACTTTGTGCAAGAAAGAGACCACAGATTCACATTGTGTTTCCTGTGGATTCTTTCAGATGACACTGGACAGAAGCAGATTTTGCTTCTGGATATGGGCAAGCTTAAAATTCTGTGCTGGGATAATTCATGGACCCAAGCCACAGAGAAAGAAGGGATATCAAAGGCAGAGGCATCAGTGGGCCTTGTGGCTTGCCCTAGAACAGCCACCTGATACTGGCTGGCTTTGACCCTGTCTGTGGCATTTTTTGGAAATGCTGCCAGAGGCCAAGTATTTCTGGAATGAAAATCTGAGGGAGGACTGAGCTTTCCTGAATTTGATTTTTACTAACAGGTCTCTCCAGCTTCCCTGTGCTTCTTTTCAGGGAGATTGTCAGTGAAAAGACAGGCTGAAGTTGAAAGGGGATGTGCTGCCTCCTCCTGCCAGCATGCCTGAACTGGCAAGAGCAGTCAAAATGCTGCCTTTGTGAAGAACAAACCATTTCAGGCAGTGCATACACCTCTTACCTCTTGCCCTGGATACTGCCACCTGAAGTTCACATCCACATCTGGCTCCCCGAGGACTGTGCAGATGACATGAACTCTGTCTCCGAGTCCGGCTCCACTGGATGACACAGCAATTGTGGTTGAGGGTGGGCCTTTGGGAACTGAGACAAAGACAGTGTTTAGAAACAGAAAACTAGCTGCTAAAGTTAAATACACTGATAAAATTGAGAGTCAATTTTTGACTCAGTTTGCTTAGTGCAACAGGCGTTTTTACACTTGCAACTTTCCCCTCTAAACTGGGGAAACTTGCTGGAATTTAAACCCAGTAAATGTTTAATAACATATACTTTTGATCAAGATTTTAAAACTCTCATTATATTCCTTATTTTATTTTCTAAAAATTACTTGTCAGCAGAAGAGTCAGTTTAAGCACAGAGAAAACTGCACTTTACCTTCCACATACAGTAGGTGATATTTGATGGAAATCTGAGGTGCTCCCTGTGCCTCTGCTTTGCAGTAGACAATACCTTTATGATCAGAAGAAGGGTGATGGAAGACAAACCCCTTCTTTGCATCATAAATAATATCAGTTCCATCTGTTTCAATTTCTTCTGCTGGAAATTCCCTGTGAAGAGTCACTTTTGCTGAAGGAGTAGTAACACGGCATGGGATGACTGCAGGTTTATCAGGGTTCAGGTAGACAATCTCAAAATAACTGGGAGTAGGTACAAAAAGTTCCTCTTTGTCTGTGCAGAAGAGTTGACATAATTACAGAAATATTTACATCTTGGTTTAACAGAAAGAAAAGGACATTTGACAAGAGAAAATAGCTGTGAGCAACATTTAAAACAAAAAGCATTGACGTAATTTTAACATGCACCACAGAAGAATAAAGAACATTGCTTGCATTAAAAAACATTAAATTGAAAATAAAAATGAAGTATTTTTTTAATCTTAAGAAAATCTTTGGAATGTCTTTTAGTAAGCTTCCAAATACTTATCTGGATCCCATCACCACTGCTAAGATAAAGACTACTAGAAAAAGACTTTTTGAAGCTACAGACTTTTTATACCTACGCTTTTAGGGAAAATATTTCATTTACTGCCCTAAGTAGATGAAATATTTAGTGCCCTCAGAATCACAGTTAGGAGTATTTCCATAATTGGCATGCTTCTTGGAAATCTAAATCTGAAATTCCTCTTTCTAGAATGTGCGTTTATATAATAATTTGACTGAAAAGTTTATTCCAGACTTTCTAAGGAATGTACCTTAAAAACATTAAGCACTTCTGTCTAATGGTCCAATTTAACTCCAAAATGTATTGCAAACAATCCGATCTTAACATTTTGTACTAAAACATTCACAAATATTTTCGCTGTAATGAAGCATCAAAGGTTGTTTTACTATTCAGAATGGTTTCCAGAAGAAAAAAATGAACCATTTGATTTCAGCTCCCTTGTACCAAGCAGCAGTAAACTGTGCACAGGCTCTGGGGGACATCACATGCACTTGAAGAGTGTTTTGCCTCTCAACATGCCATAATGACTCCTCAGAGAAACTGTGGCCTTACCAAGGTCAGCAAGGTGAAGTTTTTTAAGGCAGTGCAAGTAACTGGAATGAAGCAGCAGTGGGGGAGAGTCCATGGGGTCATCTGAATGTCATGACAAAATGAATCTTCTGCACATATGTATTTTCTTTATCAAGGCACATTTTCAAGAATTAAAACATTTTTTATTTGTTTTGTAGAAAATTCTCAGAAAGTGTGTTACTATTTTCTAGGGTATGTGCTTTTCATTGCATTATGCGTTACTTTGGGTATTTTGCATAATCTGTGGGGAAAATGAACTCAAAAAAATTGTACTAAGCAAGTAATTTTCTGGCCACCAGCACAGTCTTCCTTAACTAAAATAGATGAAAACTGTGGCAGGAAAACCTTGACATTTAAATCACTGATGCAGCTTTACTCCTGTCTTACCAGCAAATATATTTCCATTAATAATTCCCCAGTGAGTTAATTACCTGTGAAAAAGATGTATGTTGATCCTGTTTTAGTCTCATCCTTCCTGCATTTATTACCATTGCACAGCTGAAGCCAGCAGCTGTATTCACCTGTGTCTGCTGCAGTGGAGTTTGCAAGGATCAGCTGACTATACCTGTCAAGCTGCTTTATGCTGTGGAGAAATAAAAACAAAAGGCAAAGACAAGCACAGATGTATTTCCTTGTATATTTCTGTCAGCTCATTTCCACTTTTGATTTTTTATTCCTTCTCTGCAACTGACCCACTTTTCACTTTCAGAGCTCTGTTGCAACTTCCCCTTTTGCTCCAGCAGAGGCTGTTTACATGAACAGTTTTATTGATTTTAACTACATAGAAGAGCTTGCAAACTTTTGTCTTGTACAGTTAATTTTCCGATTCCTTCAAAAGTCTCCATTCTGAAATTGGGCTGTGACTGTTCTAGGCCATATGTTCCCTATGTTTTGTTCTCATATGTCCATATTCAGCCCTTTCCTTCATGCTACACGTCAGCCCACATTCATCTCAGTTCTTTTTCAATACTGAGGCACTGCTTCAGTAGTGTCTAACAAAGATTAATTCACAAGTAGTTAGTAGCAGGTACTCTACCGAGAGTTTGTTTAATAATTTCTGCCTGCTTTCAGTGTGAATGCTTTACCCATCTTTAACATACTGGTCCAAGTTTCCACTTGCAAAGAGCTGCTACCTCAGCTTGGATTTGTCCTGAAATTTTGTATCATCTACTTCTGTGGTCTAAATCACTTCACTGGAGTTTCCTCCACATCTGCTGGCTATTTTAGAGCATGATCCTGAGAAATTCTGGAGGTGTACTGGCAGTGCCATCAAGTAACTACACAAAATTCACCCTGTGTGATTATTTCAGACTTGATTTGCTTTTTTTTTTCCCTTCTCCTGAATTTCCCAGGCACATCTCTCAGTGGACTGACATTTGTAAATGTGCAAATATTTATAAATATGCAGACATATACATAGATGCTTACAATTTTTATAAGGGGCAAAGTTCCTATCTAATGAAATACAGCAGCTACAGTCTCATCTTGTTTTTTTTTTTTAAATATATTTTAAGGTTTACTTCCCTGGCTCTTTCTGGCAGACAGATGGTGGTGTGGTTGGCAGTCTGCTGGGTTGACTTTTGATGGATTGCAAAAGCAATAGCCCGAGAGTACCAGCTCTCAGGGAACCCTGTCAGCACAGCCACGTGGCAGTACTGATGCACTCTGCTGCTGCTCTAACCCTTTAAAATGTTTTCAACCAGCTGCCTTTCATGGTAGTGGATCTAGGTCATGAAGAGTTCCCTTTTTCCTTTGCAAGACATTGAGTTACAAGGTAATTTCTTTTGTAACCACAACAGGAATGTTTTTCCCAAGTTTAGGTATTTGATAATAACCTTCTTTTTAGTGTTTTAAAAGAGATTTGGACAAACACATAGGTTGCATGAGGTCTGAACAGCTCTCGTACTCATTCAACTGTGTTTTTTTTAATATTTATTACCCTCCTAATTCTTACTAATGTGGCAGTTATTCTCTAATGCAGATACCTGACTGAATCATTTTTTTTTCCGGGATTAGCATCTTTGAAGAAATTTTTGTCCTCTAAAACACCTCATAACTGAGTAACAGCAGTACTACAAACATGCCTGAGTGTACTGTGTTACCTAAACGCTCTGTTTTGCTTAGCTCTCCACTGCAGGCAGAATAATTGCTTAAACAGAGGCCACCAATTCAGCCGCACATGCTTCCCAGATGCTCTGATCCCCCGATGTTCTGCTAGTGGTTTGCACAACTACCAGCAATCACCAGCAGTTCACATAACCCAACACTGAGCCTTCAGCTTCAGGCCAGCAGCTTAGAGAGTAAAAGCACAAAGTGCTTTTGTACACTTTTTTGTACACTTCTAAAAAGAAGTGTACATAGCATCACCAAATACACACCTGAAACAGAGATAACTGAGATTTGCCTTTTCCAGTAAGCCCTCAGACACCATTAGTACACGGATCCACCACAGGGTAATTTGGAGGCCTGCCTCAATAAACAGACAAATCACATTTTCTGTCCACTAATGCATTTGTCCTACACGACCTTGTCTGATTCCATTTTTTAGACTCATGTAATTATGGTGCAGTAGCCTTTCCATTTTTAATGTATACACTACCTTACATTATAAACTATCTTCGCTTTTTGGATAGCATTTGAGAGATTCCTATCTGCGCAAGAGAACATACTGTGCATCATACCCAACAGGAAGAAAAGATAAATCCAAAACAAGTCCTAGTCTGTATTATTACTATTTAGTTTCACAGTTCACATTTCACAGGCTATATGACTACCTCAGAATAAAATGTTTTCCAAGGATCAAGTACTAAATGTCAACAATACAGACAAACCATATGCCAGAACACTTTTACTTCCAATCATTAATGCAGACTGTGAGCTATAGCTTGAAATCCCAATAGATAGCAAAATAAGGTCAGAGTTAATTAATTATTGTACAGTGTGTTCTTCTTAACTGAGAACAAGCTATCCAGTAATCAATGGAAATAACCTAGCAAGGTAGTCATCCACAAACATGCAATAACAAAACCTGGCATCTGAGAGTGCAAGTGTTGAAACTTGAGGCACGACCATATTAAGCAGACAAAACAGGCCATATAAAATAAAGAATAAATGGTAAATCCAGCAGCTGACCAGTATTTCCAGGGAAACTTATTATTTCATCAGTATTTCGTTAGTATTTTAGGTGCTGGGAAATCTGACCCAGAAGCCAAAACTTTGCTGTATTGTAGATGTCACAAAGTAAAAATGTTGTATATACAAACATTACCAGACTGTTTAAAGAAACTGGAAAGGTAGCCCAAAATCTTATTCCATACATTCATTTATTAAGCTTTATTTAAAATTCAGAAGATCTTTGCCAGAAAATTATGCCACATTTAGAAGCTAAAATATATATTTATATAAAAAATAAAGAAGTGTACATAGCATCACTCAAAGAGCATCTACCAAACTCCTCTCAAGCAGCTGCATTCATACTGACAAAAGAGAGCCTATCTCAAATACACCCTCACTAGGACAGGAACATAGCATCTTGCTGTTTTACCCAAGGAAAAAATCCTTAGCTTTCAAACTTCAAAGCACAAGCAGCAAAATTAAATTCAGTTATACACATGAGCACAACTGACATCCCACTAAGCCTGTGGGAGTCTGCATTCAGTGAAAGCAGTCTAATTTCAGTCTAATTTTGTCCCCTACCACACCCAGTTTCCTCATTATTTGTGAGAGTGCTCCTGTCCAGACACCCTCCTCTCACACGAGTATATGTGATGCACGTCCAGCTGTTTGCCTCAGCTTCCTCCATTAGAGCAGCTCCATTTCATGATGGAATTAAATGCAGCTGGTCTTCAGCAGGGGAGAGACCCATGTTCTAATCAGGGAGCACAGTCTGAAGTCAGAGAAGCTTTCTGCTATAAAACTTTAGTAAAGGGAAAATGCACCTGCCCTTATTTTTAATTTCATCCCTATCATATGTTGTAGATCCAGTTTCTGGGTGAGCCTACAGTTATTAATTTGTTATTCACAGTCTTACAAAACAGCATTCCAGCCCTTCTGTACCAGGGTGAAAGAGCAACCTCTCACTCTCAACACCACCAACGGTTTTGGCCGCTTCAGTCAGCACGCAAAATTTTCAGACAAAAAGTGTTTATGTGCTGCACAAAGCAAGAGAGCATTAGAGATAGAAATGGGCTAGTTCTAAAGTTCTGAAGCAAGCTTGTGTGTGTCCTTAAGCTGAGAACCATGTTTGCATGATTCGAGCTTTCCCTCAGAGTTGTATGGCACACTACGGTCTCTAAAGCTGATTTATTTCAGTGTGTACTGTTGTGTACTCCAGTTAGAACAGTGGAAGGCAAAAATTCTTCTCCATCTCAGCAAGAAGCAGCCAGAGTCCTCCTCCTCCTTTCACTTAACATCTCTCACTCCCTCAGATATGATAATTTTAGCATATGTAACAGCTCCAGACCTATTAAAAACTGAGTCTCTCTAGTACAGCTAGCAAAATGTTTTATTTACCACATTGTAGAGTATGGCTACAAAACCAAATTCAATTAAATCACAGCCACTAATACTACAGAATTGGCTTTTTTAATTAAAATCTTTCTCCTTAGAAAAGGCATATTGTCCCCCAGGTTGCTGTATTCTCCTTACCATATGGGTGAGTTAAAAATGCACTAAGCATAGCATGGAAGCAAAACATCTGGGTTTTATCCCTACTTCTTTTTGGAACACCCATGGAAAATACACGTCAGTGATGCTAAATTTAACCAGTTGCAAGCCAAAACTCCAGGATAGTTGAATTTGCACATCCCTTCTATTATTTAAGGGAAAAGTACGAATTGGATGCCTGAGCATCTGTTGCTATAGGGACATTAAAAAGAACAGAAGAATTGTAGTCATTAGACCCCAGCAACTGCAGGAATCTCATCACCAGTGTCTCTCCTTTTCCCTTTTCCTCTTGCATGCCAACCCACTCCTTCATTTTCCCTTACCTCCTCTTGGCCCCATCATGTCCCCCTGCTACTACCATCGATTCTGGTTTGCACCAGTGCCCCAACTCCAGCAGGACCCGCATGGAAATCTAAGGTAAAAAACGCCCAGCCCAGTTAATAAGCTTGGGTTTTGCCCCACACCTCACTAACTGGCAATGAAGGGAGTATCTTATCTTTGGTCTTTAAGAAGTCAAAAAATGTTAGAAGAGACTGGACATATATCTACCTAGATGCCTAAACAATTTCTGCTGTAGGTTATTATTTGCTAATAATTTTTCTGAATCTCCTCCCTCTGCCCTATAGTCATAATTTTGTTTTAAAATAATGAAGGTAATGTATTAATATAATTTTTAATTGCCTATTGCAGTTGATGCAATTGATGGTCTTCCATATGCCATGAGGAAGATCTAAGCTCCTCTTGAAAGATCATAGCTTTGCTGACCTTTTCTGGTGCCAGCTCACTAATGAACTGTCAACTGAGCTAAGTAACCTGGTACCTTTATGGTACTTCCAGTCAAACTCCATCAAACCTTTCTGAAACCAGAGAACACAAATTTCAAATTTCACATTCTACAGAGCAGACTTTGTTTCATAGGCACCTATCAGCACTACAGCAAAGCCCTTGAGATAAGTACCAAAGCCATGCTAAAAACGTGATGAAAATGTAACTGTGCAGGATTCTGTGGTCAATGTCTCTGTAAATTATTACTATTCCATGACTCTGAAATCTGCTTCTAATCTATGTTTTCAATTTCTATAATTAATTTTAGGATCTTCTGCTTGCATTCAAAACTGCTGATTTAGTCAAACACAGCCTTACTGCTTTAATAACTTATTTCAAAGGCAATGACCATTGTATTTCAATACAGATCGCTAAGTATATGCCTTACATACTTCTAAAAGAAAATAAATACTCAGGCAAGTTACATCCACCCAGTCAAAATGTTTTATAGCACTTATTTTGTGTGGCATAACTAACTTCTGTTGTATGGTTAAATTACTACTGTTAACTTGACTGAGGACAGAAATGTAAAATGCTGAGGCAACAGAATCGCAAGCTACTTCAAACTGGAAAACAGAAAATTACACAATCATGACATACATATCTTTTTTCTGTTTTCCCAAACTATTTCAATTTCTTGTATTTTGTCCTCCATGCATCAACAGAGAGCACTTAATTTTGCATGAGAGGAATAGACAGTCAAATAACCAATTAAGAAGCATTCAGATTCCTCTCAAAAAAACCTGAATACTTGCCCTGCCCTCTTTAATGCCAGATTCTGGCACTCAGATAGCATGGCCTGGAGGTCTACAGGACCAAACCACACCAGCAACCTATTTGCAAATGCTCAAAACATTAAGACAGACTTGAGAACAACCACCACCACGTACACATGCACTCCCTGTTGATTTGCATATCCAGCTCTGGCTTGCTGGGAAGCCAGTTCTATACTGCAGCTAATAAACGCCACCTGCTGAAAGAAACCTGGATAGAACAGTATTCCTTGCAAAAGAATAAGCAGTAGCAGCTTAAAGCAGCCACGAGATCTTTTGACAGATATTGCTGTGATAAGCCCACAGCAGGACCAGGCTTGCTGCTGTAACTTACTGTGGCAAAAGCCTTGCACTCAGCCAGGGTCGTTCTTGAGCGCCTCAGCCAACAAGGGACAAGCAAATAATTACACAGAATAATTGCTTGTGAATTACAGGAGGATGCGCTAGAGATCAGAGGGGGGTAACTGCCATTCATCAACACTCCCGGGAAGGAAGAAGAATATATCTGAAAAACTAATTAACTGGGAGTGATCTTAAGGTAACACCACACCTGTAAATAAGTGAATACATCACTGAGATTCAGATAACCTGAGTTACTTAGAGAGAGCATACACGGTTGTACTTAATTTATGAAGAAAAGGACAAGAACAGCTGATATGCTGACTCGTACCTCTGTGCCCCTCTCATGTAATAATTCAAGAAAAGCTCCTAACAGTTCTTTCTTTGGGTATCACTCACAGTGCTTCACTGTCTCCATGAAACAGCCGGTGAAAACAAACACTTCTCAGAGCAATTAAAATGTGGAAGACATCCTTAAGTTCCTTATGTGCTCCTCCTCTTTTTAATACAGAACTAAATTACTGCATTTAATCTACATTTAGCTACATGTTAGTACACCTCCTCAAAAACCAGGAAGGCAATGTATGGAGAGTCTCAGAAAAGATGTTCAGAGCAACAGGAGCTCAGATGGTGGGGCAGCCAGTTCCTCTTCCTGCTCTAACAAATCTTTATAAAGTTTTCATTAAGATGTCACAAGATGAAAGCGAAAGCTTCCCTTGATTTAAAGATGACAATCATCAACACTAAACTCTGATGCAACACAAGCCCTGCAATTTAATTTTGCATGTAAAGGCAACTCTGACTGAACCACTACTCTCACTTGCTCCCTAGCATGAAGGCTGCTGTATTTTTTGCTCATTAAGAGATGTGGGTTTGAGTCTCTTCAGGAAATTAACCTTACTACCTCACGTGGTAGCCACATTAGCAACCAGTACAGCCCAACACGAGCAGGTTGCTCTGCAGAGCAACCAAGTTGGGAGTTGAGCACCTGACATCCATACTCACGCATTTTGAGAGTTTTACTTATGACCAGCCCTGTTTGTGGTTGGAGCACAATGGTGAACATAATTTTAGACTCATCTGAAGGAAACAGAGTTCACATGCTGTAAGACTATCCCACAATGCACGTCACATGGTAGTAACTGGTGATGACTAGAAGTTGCTCATCCTTCTTGCTGATACTAAAAACTATTACATAGAACATCATGATTGCAAAAATTGAAATAAAAAAACAACACAACCAGCGGTGTTGAACACAGTAAGGGAAAAATTTTTTTTCTGCAAAAAATGAAAAACAGCTTACCTGAGTCTGGAGTCTTTAAAGGTGTCTAAATAAGAAGGATAGTTCCAAGTAACGTTACTCCCCTTACATCGCAGTTCTATGTTTTGTCCTGCAGCCAGGCTTAAGGTGGCAGCTAGTTTCTGGAAATGACCTTTATCCATCACCTGTGTCAGTATGGACTGGGGCTTCAAAGCGGAGGAGTCCACAGATTCTCTCTCTTTCATTTTGGGAGTCTTGGGTTTTACTTTCTTGTTAACAGGCTTAATTTTGTTTTCTCCAGGTTCTTTGGGACGCTTACTCTTTGCAGGCTGTCCAATAACTGGTAAAATAAAGAAGGCAATGTTACTGATTAGAAAAGGTTTATAAAGTCTTTTGGAAGAAAAAAAAAAACCACAACACTCCCTTACTATCCCAGAGAATAACTGAAGTTTTGTTCTTCCTAGAAAAGGTGCATAAAACTTAGTAAGAGTTAACTTCCTTAAGTTTTTGAAGTCTGCTCAGATCCATTTTCCTAGGGAAAAAGGGAAAAAAAAAAGAGAGCTTTCAAGAACATGTGGAAAATCTATACTTACATAAACAGAGAAATATGCAAGGTATGAAAACTTTACAAATGGTAAGGGAAAGAAATACAGCACTTCTCTCTCCAGCCACTTTTGTCATTCCATTGCCATGTAGCACTCCATGCTACACAAGCTCTCCACGTTCATGTCACGTGCCCATCATTTCTGCATGACCTCCTCACACACCACACTTCCATAAGGGACACATGAAGAACTCACAAGTATAGAACTTCACAACAATTTATGGAATATTCACAGTGATGCAGTTTTCTTTGTTTACAGTAATTACTGAAAGCAAGTGATACTTCAGTCACTTGAAGGTGACTTACTTAAGCTGTCACTTCTCCATAAGAGCCATTTATTTTGACAGTCCAGATGAAGATAGAATCTTATTTACAGACAAACAATAAGAGATTTCATTGCCTCCTAGAGACAACAGGGATGCCCAGTTGCCTTAACAAACAAAGGAAACAGAAAGAAAAAGAAGTGTCTCAAATACTTAAGAATAAAAACAAACAAAAAATTCTAATTCTAACTGACATCAGGAAGAACAGTCCTTTTGTGAAACAATCCTAAAATTACTTTTGCCAAACACCAGAATTGCCACTAACTGCACTTGACAGCCAATTCTTGTTTTTCACATGGAAATGCTGAGGTATTTCATTGTACAAAACGATCAACAAGCTCCCTCTGGAATGAAAAACTCCGCATACTCATATACTCAGCATAATCCAAACTGGTACTGGCTGCCAGTATGAACAGAAGGACTTCCAGATTCCTGCCTCTCTCTGATGGCTCCCATGACTCTCCTCAAACCCCAGCTGGACACCCTGCACTGCATCAGCTTTGACCTCTCCAAGTCCAGGCTGACGTGCAACACATTTCTTTTAAACAACACAGTGCCTTGTGAGCACAAACTTAAAAACCAGCAAGTTCTAGCATTTTTCCTTGCATTACATTAGAAAGGCTACAGTGGGTCAGGCCAAAGTTACTTGCACTGACACCACCTAGTGTCAAATGTCAATCAGGGAACAGGTCAACCATCTCTCTGCTCCTCTGATACTACTCTCCTAAGCTTCCAAGAACCTTTAGCTCAAGGGGTCTGTGAACCACAGCTGACAGTTTTACTGTGCTTGGCTATTTTTGTTTGGTTTTGGGTGGGTTTTTTGTATTTTTTTTATTACATTGTCCTTGGATGTTTTCCTTCATCCATTAGTCTGGTCAGTTTTGAAAACTACACAAATTACACATAAATACTAGATGGCTTCTAGTTTTTGTATTAAATAAATAAATATCTATGTTCCTCCAACAACATTCTCTCCAACATATATACTTTTACAAAACTTGAGTGGTTTTGACTAATTTTCTTTCCAGACTGACAAGTTTACTCTGTCTAATTGCTCCTGCAAAGAATATGCATCTTACAATAGTTCAGCTACACCACATTTGGGTGATGGCAAGAACACAAAAGCAGACTGTACACCAGGTTCAAGGTATGCTCAGATCCAGTTGTACATATTAATGGTGTCTTCTTTCCTGTCTAAACAGCTCATTACTTTTTAAGATAGCAATTATTAAAAATAAATAATCAAGTGTAATTCCAAGATCACTTCCTTAAGTAGGAACTACTGGTTAAAAACTTGTAAATAGAAACCCATCTAGGCATACATGAAGTTAGAACAGCTTGTGTTATTTAGCATCTATCAACATGAAATCTGAAGTCCTATTTTCCCTGCCCAGTCTTTCAAAACTGAGAAATCAACTCTTTACTGACAGTTTTCTTTTCTTCTAACAGATACTTAAACATGCTGAAAAGCATGTGCCTTACAAGATCCCTGTTAAATTCAACTGGATAAAAGCAGTTCTATCCATATTGCTGAAAGACTAATTCCTACTCTTTATTTCCTGTTAGTTATTGCTCCATGAGAGGTCTTCCCTTGTCTCACAGCACACTGGTTCCCAAGGAATCTTTTACAACAGGCTTAATAAAAGCCTTTGGGAATCCAAGTACATCAACCAATCATCAACCAATTCATCCGTGGCCACGCTCTTACAAAGTCCTCAGAGAACTTCAGCAGATCTGAAAAACAAAATTTCTCAAGGAAAGAAAAAAAAAAAAAAGGCAATCATGCCAAAGCCATACTGACTTTCCAGCAATTTCATGAGTTCAGTTTATAGAATACAGACATCTGGCTGTGTGACTCTACCTCCCCCAAATATTGTAAAATACTGGGATAGTCCATTTCCCTGGAAAGGTATAGTTTTATGATATGATATGATATGGTGACATGTAGTGATATCCCAATCAATTCAGTTGAGATTGTCAAGTCGAGCCTTTAACCAAACCCCAGAATGTCAATCAGGCCATGGCACTAAGTGCCACCCAGTCTTTCCTTAAACATCTTCAGGGACAATGATTTCACCACCTCCACTGGCAGTTCATTACAATGTCTAATCACACCTACTGTGAAGAAATTCCTCCTAATGTCCAACCTAAACCTCCCTTGGCCCAACCTGAAGCTCTCTCCTCTTTTCCTGTCACTTGCTGCCTGGGAGAAGAGGCCAAACCCCACCTTGCTACCTTCTTTCAGGTAGTTGTAGAGAGTGATAAAGTCACTAGTGAGCCTCCTCTTCTCCAGGCTAGGCAACCCCAGTTCCCTCAGCCACTCCTCACAGGATCTACCCTATAGACCCTCCACCAGCTTCATTTTCCTTCTCTGGAAAAAGATGATAAGGTATGACAAGCTATGCACCTGGGTTAAGGCTTCACCAATTTGATTCAAATTTCTTTTATACCTCAGGTGTGTTATCATAAAATCATGGCACTTAAACAGTTTCTCTTGCTAATTTTCTCTCTCACTGATTCTTTTGGCATGTTAATGAGATGTCCTCTAATGATTCTCCCCATAGAGAAAAATTCCATTTCAGAGTCTGTTTTTACAGTGCTTCACAGGATACTGCACTCCAAGTTTCTTCTATGATTAACATATCATCATTTTCATTAAAACCTCTCTAAGCACCTCCATAGTGAACATGGGTGCACACAGATAAATTTTTAAATTTTACTTTCTATAGACAGTGTTTCTTATCCCCCATTCCTACCAGCCATAAAAAATCTGCAGCAATGTCTCCCTGCCCCACCATGGTACATCAGAAGAAGAAAAAGGACTTATGGCTGGTTTTACCCTTTTGTAAGCTGTTTCTCAAACTCTCTTTGTCTGCATTATTCTGGCTTTTATATTTAACCCACATGTGAGTTAAGGAGCCTCCTCCTCTTATGCAATTCCCCCTTCCAAAGTTAAACACATCAGTGGTTTCTTTGTCTTTTATTATTCCTGCAAGAATATTAGAACTATGGTCTGACTGTTCCACAACGACATGTGAATCCAATTACCTGAGTACTCTCCAGATCAAGTCAAGAATTGCTGCTCTTCTGAGGGGCTCTCTGAATAGCAGCTCCAGGCCACAATTTGTGGCATCTAAATAACTGCATTCTGCACCACACCTCGATGTGTGTGACAGCCCCTGGGAGGGGAAGTTATTCTTCCTTTTGCTTTTCTATCCAGTCCTTGCTGCTCCTCTGATTTTCCTTAACAAAGCAGTTACTACACATTGGGTGGTCAGTTACCAGGTTGGTTCTTCTCCACAGGGCTGGTATTTCAGTCCTGATGACTTTTACCCTCAAAACCCACCAGGAAACAGATTTAACACTAAAGTTTTCTTCAACACATATTGCCAGTTCTCCCTTGGGTAAAGCTATTTCATCACCATGGAATTCCATCACACTACTGTGTCCTAATATTGGGAGATTCCACTGACAAGCCTGATAAGCCTTTTGGATAAGCATTCTCATTTCAAATTGGCCATTCCAGTTCCTTGTTGAACTTTCCAGATTACTCTGCAGCAGCACACAAGCTTTGGTTCAGCCATCCCTTTTCATTTTCTTCCCCCATCAAATGCTACTGAAATTTGTTCAAAACACTCTTTGACATTTCCACTACTTTTTGCCAACCTCGATCCTGGCACTGTTTCAAAGGCACATGGATCCCGCAACCTCATCTCTAGGAAATGCTTCATCCCATACTGTGTGCTCTGCCACACCTGAGACTCTGCCTTTAAGAAACTGTTAAAGACTCCCCTATGAAAGCTTTTCAATTTTAAGTGCCAGAAGCCTGGTTTTGATTTTCTCGAGATTAAGTTTTTTCTCTCCACACAAGCTCCCTCTGTTCCATGTTTCTGCAGTTCAGAGAGTCTGAACACTTTCCTCCTACACCACACTCCCAGGGGCTCAGTGAGAGCCTTGTCTGCCTGACCTTGCATTTCCCTGCAGGTGACAGCAGGGGCATTTCAGGAAACACATCAGATGAGCTTTCATCTTCCTACACAGAAAACCTGGTTCTGCCAGGTGAGTTTCCAAGCAAGCTGTGGCCCTGCTCCTTCCCAACACTCCTGGGTAAGTCTGCCCAGATATCTAATGACACCACCACTTCTGCACCTCAAAATCCTCTCTTCTGTCCAAGCGGAATTAAGTCTTCCTATGCCAGGTAACTAAATTAACTGCTACAGTATCACCTAAGGTAAAGAGGCCACACAATTAAATCCCTCCAGGAACAGACATCATCACCAAGAATCCTCCATTTCCTTACTCAATCTGCAAGACTTTCCCAAGAAAGGGAACAAAGTCAACTAGCCCACTTATGCAAGCACATGAATATGCTATGTTTGGGATATTTCACTGTCTCACTCGAGGTATGCTCTGAGCTCTCACTGTTTTAATAACATTGCATTGCCTAATATTGCACTGCTTTAGGGCAACAGCACTTCTTATATATAAAAATATAATAAAATTAAGACTTAGAAAAATATTAATCGAGAAAATGCCTAATTTTTACCTCAGCTCCTATTGATCTCAGCATTGACCAGCTCCTAAAGTCAGTTCTATGAAGCACTGTACTAATTTCAGCTGCAACAATTCATTTGGGGTCCCTACTAACTCATCATACCAAAGTAAGAGATACTATGCATCCATAAGTCACAGAAATACATCATGCAGCATTTCTGCTCCCAGTTTACAGTACTTGTCTCATCTTTTAATGTTTGTCTGCCCCTTGCTCTCACAAATGTCACACACATAACAATTTCAAAATCGGTGTTAGTTAGATAATCCTAAAAAGCTTTTTATCTTTTTTTGAGACATCACCTATATCCACATGCACATTCCACTGGTCTCGCAGCTGCACAGAAAAAGAAAGCCCCTGGTCTTCAAGTGTCAGCCTAGAGAACTTGAGAAGCAGTGTGGGAGCTTGGTCTCCCACAAGTACAAAGAAATCATGTTCACTGTCCACCAGACATACCAGCTCCACAAGGCAGGCCCCATGCTCTGTGTTGGCACCATTAGAGACTGAAAACTCCCGATTTATATTGATAAATTCTTCCTTGAGGTGAAAATAAACTCCTTGAGGTTACCATAAATTTAAAAAATAAATTTAAAAATACAAATAAAAAATAAATTAAGCATGAGGTTACCATAAAGTACAATTAACCAGCAGGATTACTATATGAAGAAAGAGTCTTTGTGATTATGAGTAATGTAAAAGAACAAGTTGTATGCATCTCATCATTTGTAATACTTCATACAAAAAGTTAATCATCCAAACATGGAGACAATCTGTAGAGGCATATTTCATTAGCTCATAAATTAATATAAGATAAATTAGGAAGACTATTTTGAAATTACAATTCCTACATTAGGACTTCTACACTTGGCTTTAGACAAGAAATTCTTATTAAATATGCCTGGTTACTTTGTCCCATTGCTAAGCTTCTGGATGGCAGAGTAGAAAGCACCCAGTCACACCTCAGTATAAACATGACAAACTGAAAAAAACATAGACTTGGGAAATCTTTAGCCCAAGTTACAACTAATTTCTTATTCTGTGTTTTTATTGTCTACTTCTCCAACAGAAAACACTTTTCTTGATGTGGTATAACCCACAGACCAGATCTTTCAGCAGAAACCCTCTCCCACGCCACTATGATCCACAGAGCAATTCCTCTGCATGTAGTCGTGAGAAAAACTAGGCTGGAAAGGCTTCTGGAAGTCCCTTCCCATCTCTCTATTCAGATGCTCAGAGCCTTGTCCAGTTGAGCTCTGACTTTCCCAAAGGCTGGAGACTCTACAGCCTCCTCTGACAAATTCCTTCTGTTTAACATCTCTCAAGGCGGAAGATTTTTTATGTTCTTAGAAGATGTTTTCCTTATGACCCCCTGAAGTATCTGTGGTAACTGCTTGTGCATTTCGCCACTCAGATCTAAGAGCATGCCTCCTATTTCCCGACAAACCCTTCCACGGGCGACGCAGGCCTTGATCTCCAAGCCCTTCCACGGAGAAAAACAATGGAATTATTTCTTTCTTGTTTCTTCCGAATAAGAATTAATAAGTTCATTCATCTTTTGCAAGAGGGAAAGAGCCTCTCTTTTGCTAGTTAAAGTCTACATAAGTCAAGAATTAGTTACGAATGTCTCCTCCCAAACACTTGCCTTTCGTCACCAAGACTTTCCCACAGCCTGAAGCAGAGTTAAGAGTAAAGTGCGATGTTCTCAACCGAACAACGACGCACAAAGCCAAAAAAAAAAAAAAAAAAAAAATTCTGGTTGTTTTCTAAATCCGAGCACCACATCCATCGCTGTCCCACGTCCACCACTGTCCCCTCCTCAGGCGCCACATGGGGCTGGACGCGGATTTAAACGCTTTACCCCAACAAGAGCGGGCGGCGGGAGCAGCCGGGGCTGCAGAGAACGCCTCTCCCCAAAACCCAAATCCACATTTTCGCCGGAAGGCTTCGGCGACCTGCTGGCCGCACACGATGCGAGCAACCCGCCTCCCCTCCGCCTCTGCCCGGCGGACCGGAGCCCCGTCGCCGCCCCCTCCCGTGATGGCTCCCGCTCCTGTCCCGCGGACGGTCGTGCCGGCGGGTACGGCTGGGAAAGGGAAGCCCTCGGCGGCTCGCAAAGCGCGGGGACCCGTCAGGGCAGCAGCTCACCGTGCGGCAGCGCTTCCTGCAGCAGCAGCAGCAGGCTGAGGAGCACCCAGGGCCGCATGGCGGGAGCGGCCCGGGCGCGGCGGCGGCGGCGGGACGGGCGCGGCGCGGGGCGGCCCCGGGGCGCCTCGGCGGGGAGGGGCCGGGGCCGGGGCCGGGGCCGGGCCGCTCCCCGCCACCCGCCCTGCCTCGCCGGAGAGCCCGTGTGCGCGGCGCCTTCGGGGGCGCCCCGGCACGGCTGTTCCTGAACCGGCTCGTCGGTGCCAGCTGCCCCTCGCCATACGAGGCTCTGCACGGGTCCGGCTGTTGTTGGCTGCCCTGGGGCCCGCAGCCGGGTGGGCAGAGCGGAGCAGCGAGAGCCGCACGGGCTGCATCGCAGGTGACCCCAAGGCTGCCCGTAGGTGCTGGCCTAAGACAGCAAAAGTACATCTTTACGTCAAACTGCTGCACTCGTACCAGCCTGCCACACCGAAGAGATTCCCAGTAGCTCAGGAAAAGCCACCTCACAGTGGTAAAGAGAGGAGGTCTCCCTCTGGTCTAAGCCGGGGCTCCCTAGGACATGACACAGTTTCCGTGGATGCCCGTGTGAAACACATGGAGGTGGCGCGCGTCTTTGCCGCTAGCAAAGAGATGAAGGTGGTAAACTTCATGTTTGGCGCATGTATGTTTCTGCCCACAGTGAGCTGTAAAAAGCCATTCCTTGAAATTTGAGGGGTTACTTGGAGGAGAAGGGAAAGGAAAATATGACTGGAGGGGCCACAAAGGTAGATGCAAGGCAAGGTTGTGTGAAAAACGAAGTTCACTTTCCTGTTAGAGTTTAAAAATGTTTAATAAAGACAATAGGAAAAAACAATAGAGCAAAGAAATACGGTCATGACCGGGTGTCTTGGCACGCTGCCAAAAGCACCCCGGTGTCTTGGAACCCCCCCTTGTTATCCTGTTCTTCATGCACGGACTTATGCACATTCACTTTTCCAGGAACTGCATAGTCACTCCTTGGGTCCGGTCTTCATGCATGGACTTATGCATATTCATTTTTCCAGGAACTGCTCTGTATGGCCACTCCTTGGGTCTGTCAAGTGTAATCCCACTTTTATTTGGTTATCATCTTTTGATTTGGGCTTTGGTCCCTTCTTTCACAAGCGGTGAATGCTGACAGTCACTTGGGCCTCTTCTGGAAGTTATCTATTCAGGCAGCTGAAACACACTACACCTAAATTCTAACTACAGCAAAGAAAAACCTTATATATCTATTCAGACAGTAAAATTCTACTAGAGAGAGAGAAAAAAGAAGAAAAAGATCATGCTTATAACATTAATTTCAACATTTGCGAAAAGCCAATACTAAAATATGCATTTATAACAGTTGGACTTGAACGGGGGAAAAATAATGGCTGTCAGAGATCACAGGCAGACCCCGTAGAAGACACAACCACAGTTCAGTGTGAATAAAAATGAATAAATAAAAATTGTGTCCCTGACCACAGCTCCAGGGCCACAGCAGATGTGAGAGCGGAGTATTTACAGATTACTTAAAGGATGCCTAAGCTTCATCTGCAACTGCACAAAAAATGTTCCATGGCCCATGCGTAATTCTCCCCCACCCTCATAAATACATGCACACGCAGAGTTTGGAGACTTGCTTGTCTGACCCTGCTCTGAGACTTCACCCTGGGCACCTGGTTAACAAAAAGAAATCAGTAGGGGCCAGGAGTGGAGTAAGATGATGAAGTTTCATGATCTCTTTTTCATTCTATTATCAGTGTATCATAAACATGTTGTCCATTATCTATAACAAATTAAGAAAAATAATACTTTGTTGCTACAGGATATTTTAAAAGTGTTTCCCCCTTAAAACAATTAGAATACCAAGTATTATATCTGAAAAGGTTATCATTCTGTTTTAAGGTAAATGAATCTGAGAGAGATCTCAGAATAGTTGTGTAGTATAAACTTCAAATTTGCAGTGGAAATACTCACGACAGTTGCTTAAGATGAAGTTGGGTTTTTTTCCTGTCATCTGCAAAACTATGGGCTGCAATCCTTATGTGCCTTCCTAAGTGAAATTTTCTGTTTGTTTTCACACGAAAGGTAGGTCAATAATCTAATGGTGTCTGAGCTTCACGTATTAGCATACTATGGAAAATATGGTAATAGCACATGGAAATAACACTGATTGTATTAGTGTTGAGACATATTTAAACTGACATATTCCTTTTTTGTATGAAAATGTATACAATGAAGAAAGAAAATTATTTTATGCATTTCACATGTCCTAATTTACAATAGGTATGCATGGAAAACATTTTCATTTATAGCCATCAGAAAAACTAATGAAAACCTTCATGTGATGACCCAAATCCTCCACATGAGTAAACCAATATATTAAATACATCTTTTCAAATGATATTTTGAATGTGATATTTGCAGAATGACCCATCCTCATTTAAATCAGTGGCCCTATTCCACTGCTTCATGGGACCAGGATTTTCCAGACCAGTCTTAGTGCATCTGTATATACAGTTAGGTGATTATTAATAATTTGAATACTATTATATAATTCCTTATAAAGAATATACCTCAGAAAAAAATACTTTCATAGCTACTTTTAAGTCTGTGAACTAAGATGACTACTCAAATGTCTTTGAAAACAGTGCCAGATGATAATCTTGCCCTGTCAGTAGGGTTCTGTGTACAGACTATTGTTATCCATTGCCTAAGACACATGCTTTTATTCTCTTGCTATACTCACAGTACTATTCAAAATTGAGGAAGGTTTTGGGGTTGGTGTGTTTGGGGTCTTTTTGGGTTTTGAATAGTGTTTCTTTGTAGGATTGGACTGGGGGGTTGTTAGTGTTGTGGTTAGTTGATTTGGTTTGGGGTTTTTTCACAAAAAGGGAACAAGGAGACAACAATGAGTTTATTCATCCAACTCCGAGGCTGGAGAAGGAGTTGGCTTGGTACTTCAGAAAGTTGAGCAGGAATGCTGAGGGCTACTTGTCCCCTCTGGAAATCAAACCTAACATCATCTCTGGTTTGGCAGTGTAACAAAAAATGCCCAAATCAAAGGCTGTTATTCTCTATTCCCTCTAAAAAGTGCATGCAGTGTTATGTTATTTATTTTAAATGTACTATGATTTTTATAATGTCATGACATTAGATATCTGGCATACTCATGCTGTTAAGTCACTATGTTATTTTAGTGTTAAGTAAAAGTATAGTCGTGGTTAAAGTTACAGCTGCCGTATGAAGGACATATAAGTGATACTCAACTTTATTAAAAAATACGGAACAAATGCACTATTGTTATCCCACAAAGCATGTTTTACAGTAAACGAGGAGCAATGTAATTTCCATTAAAATTTGGAACTAAGGTAACTAAAAATATCACTGATAACAATTCTGTTGCGAAGTGGGAAAAAAGCACCATATTCTTAAATACAAGCATTTTTACATTCATTAAAATTCAAGACTTTTCATTTTGGTAAAGCACATCAAAGAAATACAAATTTGTATTTTAAACTGCATCATAATCAGCCTGTCTACACTTTGAATGCTCAGCAGCATACAATACAGAAATATTCACTAAAATGAACATACAGAAAAAAAGAAAAGATGGATATGAATGCTAATTTTTTGAAAATGATGCACACATAATTGTTTTTAAAGATACATAATCCATAATTAATTCTTTGCTTTCTGGTACCACAGAACGCTCTCCTAAATATTCAAATCCTCATATTCTGATTCCCACTAAACTTGGTGAAGCTGGAGTTGACTTCACACAAGGCTCATACAAAACCAACAGAATTTGTCCAACTGACAATAAAAAAATATATATACACATACAGTTCTTTGTAATGTATGTCTGCATGTCTATGCACAGAAATCTTTCAACTTATCTAATGTTAAGGAGTTTGATTTCTAAGATCAAATAGAAAATAGATCAGCACCTGGTAAAGGCATTATATTTAGCTGTGAAAAGGTCCAACTATTAAAAATGCAGAGGTCCTCTAAATATATACCAGAAAGAAATACTAAAGGTACAGGAAATTAAAAACAAAGATCCTATACTATATGAAATACCACCTGCTCTTTCTGTAAAATTTCTATTTGCTTAACACTGAGTAACCTCAGTGCCTTCAGTGAACACACTGCAATTCATACAGACTTCCCAGCGTGTCTAGGAAGAATTAGGGCCCAAGAGCATTAAAAAGGTGCTTTCATTTTTTTTTTATACACTCAAGTAAGACATACCAGCCTTCTTGTGAATTAAATTCCTACAGTAAAAAAATGTGCCTCAGTGTTAAAGGCCTCATATCCAATTTCACAGTCCTACACAGGTTCCCTGCACTTTCACCACCTCAGGATGCTTATGGCACATTGATATTGGCACTTATTAAAAATTATATGAAAACACTTTACCTTATATTTCTTAAATATAGATTTTTTCATAAATTTTAGGGGAAAGGTGACTAGACTTGTAAATTTATAATGTAATAAAATACAGAATATATATTTAAGCTTTACCAAGTTTTGCATCTAAATTCATTGTATCATTTAAAGTTTCTGGATGACACAGGTCAATTCATACTTAAGTACATAAATAACTCTGTATCACTACTATTGACATTTTTTGCTGCTAGTTCTCCAACAGCAGGTAATATAAATGGCTTTAACATCTGACAACATAAGCACAATATGACAGATTTCAGCAATCTGACCAGCATTTGTTGTGCAGGAAAAAGCATACTATTATTAACAGAATAGTTTTATCCATGATAAGAGACAATGAAATCTAAGTTATCTCATAAAACAAACCATTGCAGAATGAGGACTGGAATACTACAGGAAGATCACTTCAGTTAACATGAATTATTCAGAAATGTTTTATAACTCCTGTTCATCAGAACAAAAAGATTAATTTTAACTCTGTTAAATATGCTTTGGCTTACTTTCTTAAAGCCAACTAGATAAAAATAATTCCTTTATCTAATGGCATATCCAGAATGTGTAAAAAAAAAAAACTTTATGATATGATAACTTTTTTCTACAAAGGAAATAAAACCACAATAAGCTACCTTCAAAGGTAGATATTTTGTATTAATACATGCCATTATTATTTGCACAGAACAATTTACAATATCAACAACTGTGTAAAAAAGAACAACGATTTAATTCCAATTGACTTGTGCTTTCCGCTGCTCTTTCAGCAAGTACAGAGATAGAGCAAATGTGAGAACAAGGTCAGGATTTCTTGCATCCATCACTCCTGTGTAAGGACTAGCATGGCATGTCCTTTGCTTCTGCAGAGTCCCACTAAAGCATCTGGAATTTTAAGACTGCATATACAAATGCACATCAAGTTTACCATAGACATCTTCTGGCTTGTCCGTTTTCATGCAGCCACTGACTAATAATAACTATACACACATATAAACAAGCTTAGCACAGTTGAAGCAACTAAGAGTACCCCAGTGACTTTCTTTTAATTTCATTTTATATCTCATTAGTTATGTGGATGGTTCTGGTGCTGCAGCTACTCCCATCCATCTTAGCAATACTTTGTACAGGCATATGCTATTATTTTAAAATAATTAATCTTGCTAACAAAGGGGGAGAAATATTCATACAAATGAAAGGGGAATCTGACAATACACAAAGTGCTGACACATCCATTAGGTAAATAAGCTAGAAAATTTACTTCCTTTAGTTCTCTCCTGAGGCCTCAGCTTGCACTTGCTTTAGTCAGAAGCTAATTATATTGGCAGTATCCGTTCAAAGGAAAAGTCCAGTGCAATATAGAAATTATTTTAACCAGTATATCAAATTTCCTATGGGCTAACTTCAGACAGATGGAAATGCATAGACAGGTGTGCACACATACGTTCTGTATGATGGTCTTGGGAGGGAACAGAGTCTTCCTTGCACATCACAGAACAGCAGCAGTTTGTGTCTTGGGAGTCTGGCTGGTCTGCTCTCTGGCATCAACAACCATAGCAAAAAGTAAGTCTGTGCTTCCCATATGCTGAGATGTGGAAGGAATTTTAAAAGCTGTGTTTCACTGTAGGCTTGTAAAGACATCACAAAACTTTCACATGGACACAGCTGACTTGCTTCCACAGCAATGGCTTTTTTTGAAGCTGAGGATATAAGACTACTGGGAAAGAAGTAATTTTAAGATTAAAAAGAGAGACTTATTGCTCTGAAAAAGAAGAGAGACAGAAGTAGCCTAACTATTTTTCTATTTTTTTTTTCCATAAAATTCCAGCTATTTTAAAAAGTAAGGTGCTCTTCACCGTCAACCAACATAGCTCTCATGGCATCTAAAGTTCTTATACCTAACAACAGAGATTAGCAATAATGGTTAATATCAGCAACAGATTGCAACTCTCCATGAAAAAGTCCAAGACAGTTCTTACTCTAGGGAAGGATTTTTTGTAAATATATTCTTGCAAAATTACTTCATGTTGAGGAATCCTTCATGGGATTTGAACCTGCTCCTTGCTGAGGAAGTGTTAAAATATCTGGGTGCCTTTGACAGATAAGATGACTTAGTTGAAAGAAGAATATTTTCTGGTTTTACTAGCATTAAAATAATTGTTTACCCATCACTGCCACACCAGTTTGGTTCTTTACATAAATTAGCATTTATAGATCATACCCACATGATTGGATTTGTGGATGTAGGCTTGGCTCTCAAAAAGTTTAGGACTCAATGAAGCACTGAAATACTGTTTTAGTAAGGGTTTTTTCCAAAGCCCAGACCACTGTTTTTTTTAGCCTCCCGCACCATCTGAAAAAAGAGCTGTGATTTTGTGCATTAATTTTTCTTAGGAGAAGCAATGTGCAATGCTAATCACAGCCATATCAGTTCCGGAATGTGTATAAAGGAGAAAATATAGGGGGCGAAATGAACAGTAAGGAGGAAAACTGGATGACTGCTGCAGGTAAGTACCAAATTATTTAGTCAGATGAAATTCTGGGTCTTCTGACGTCAAAAGCACAAAATTTGCTAAATCACATATGATTGCCACTGTCAATACTGTAACCAACAGATTATTTCCCAGATGATTTTTCAGAAAACAAAAGAGCTTCTCTTGTGAATATTATTCTATACACACAGTGTCCTTCAAAGAAAAGGCATGCACTTAAGTAGAAATCTTGAATGCTGGTTAGAAGTACTAAAAACCTTTGAAGTACCTTCACTGCTTGAGTTCTCCATGACTATGGATTAAAAGTCATGATTAGTAAAGATAAGCAATTACTTATTTTTACATAAATAAATGCTTCTCTAATTTGTACAAAGTATCTAATCCATACAATTACCATTCATTTTGCAAATACTTTCCAGGCCTGTATGAATTAAATTTATCTCCCATGAGTTATTTCAACAGAAAGAAGAGAATTTAAGTCGTTACCAAGACACATAACAAAGGTATAAAGGAGAAGGTATGAAAGGCACTTATGTTCACAGTGTGTTGTCAAATACTCAGAACTTCTTGCAGACAGTTCTAAAATTCTTGATTGTCAGTGATTTTGGATGACACTTCAAATAATGTCTCCAAATATGTGCTTGCCAAAGGGTACGTTTTTAAAAAATTTTAAATATTAATCTCCATGCTGTCAGTTCTGAAATTATTAAGATGGATTAGCAGCTTGTCCAAAATATCAGTTAGGCCTTGTAGTAAACACTTTCAAGAGGCACGTGTTGGCAGAGAGCTTCTGAAATTTCAGTCTGCAAGTAAAATGCCAATTGAAGGTTTAAAAGATTTGTATGTTTATAGAGTTTAACATTCACTTGTCCTTTCATGTGGAAGAAATTGATCCCTTTCATTTGCATTTTCGGGGTCATCCATTGTGTTCTTTTCTTGCATCCCGCTATTTTCTGAACAAGAATCATCGTCTCCATCACCACGATGACCTTCAACACTGTGTCTGATGCCATAAGCAAAGTAAATGAGGAAACCTTCCAAAAGGAAAAAAGAAAATCATAGGGTTTTTAGGCAAGTAATGCAATAAAAAGTAGATCTTTCTCTCTGGCTGAACAGATTTTTTGCAAAATAATAGCCTTCTTCAGATATCTGACTCAGAGCTCATGCTTCAGGTCTTCCCTGCTTCAACAGGAAATTCCAGTGCATCATTTTTGCATAATTAAATGCTCTAATAGCTTATGGAAACTATTATCTCTAATTTATGTCGAGATGGAATTAATACCATTTCCTAGACCTAAAAGAGGACAGACTGATATACTGGGAAGAAACCTGTTACAAGCAGGTTTCTCCATAATTTTGGTTACATTAACTAGGAAAAAAAAAATCATAGCTTATTGGAATTCTTCCTATTACCTAAAAACTATATTTGTAATTTTGACTGCATATAAATACTTCTTCTGAAGCATGCTCTTCCTTTTGATAATAAATATTAGCTAATTTTTATTAAATCACAGAGATTTTTTCAGGTATTTGAAGGAAAAGAATGTTCTAAGGTGGGAATCATTCATTCGAATGTGTGAAGTGACTGAAATGAACAGAAGTACATACCAAGTAACATCCAGAAGCTAAATCTCATCCAAGTCTCTCCACTTAATTGTACCATCAAGTAAATATTTACCAGTATACTGAATGATGGCAAAAAAGGCAATAATGGAACCTAAAAGAAAATATTTAATATGTTTCTATTAAACATAATTTTTTTGCATGTCACTCTTCAGGTTTGTAACACAAACTAGGGGTAACATGTAATCACTAATAAAGAATTGAAGTTTTTTTTTTTGCTGTTCCAATGTAGTGAAATTTTCACTGGGTTTAACCAACAGTTTCTATTGATCCTAAACTTTTAAAATAAGTTATGCTTAATATATATTCTCTAAGGCTGTAGAAAAAACTTTCCAGTTTGTGTGGGACATATACTAATGGATTCCTATATTTAGGGCTGAAAAATAATCTATCTATCTATCTCTGAAATGCTTCCCCTTCATCACTATACTTCATTATTTCCATTAAATAACTGATCTTAGAACATAAATTAAAGTGCAAAATGAAAGGACTTATAGTCTATATTAGGTCCAAAGGATTGCAGATTACATAGATTGTACACTCATCAGTTTCTGTCTTGTTTTCCAGCTTTTAAGTTCTCTCTCTCACTCATTAGAATCCATCCAAAGCTCTCATCAGAGAATAACATAGAGAATAAGTTATTCACCATAAAGGCTACTTTCTGCTGGTTCTGAGGCTGCCTTTGGATAAGGAGAATGGTAATTATGAAGGATATCACCAACAAAGCAAGAAGGCAAATACTCCAGGGCTCCAAGTTAGCAATGAAATGAATCCCATATGTAATGAAGACACTCAAGCCACAAATCAAGCAAGCTGTATGAAAAACAAAATTATAGAAATAGGTCACTTAATCTCTGCGTTGAAGAGGAAGTGACTTCTAAGAAGAATGATAGCAAGCTTCAACATGTACTGTTGTTATGAATATGCTTAATTAAACGAAAATGACTACAGATTAATCAATTCATCAAGAAGGATAAAAGCACAGAATGACACATGTATGACTGAAAGAAGGCATGTTATCAGTGGATTTTTAATTCTGTCTTTAATAAAATCCCACTCTAAATGTTAACACATACATGAGCTTGGACAGCCAAATACTTACCTAAGAGACCCACTAAAAAGTTAACTATAGTTGCAGTCTGCTCAGTTGGTAAACTGGATGGATTAATCAAGGTCTGAAGACGGAAGCTGTTCTCTTCTATCATGTTTATCTGTGACTCACTTACTTCAGATTCCCTTTCAGCTGCAGCCAAAGCTGCTTTTTCTGTAGAGTATTTTGGTTCCTCATAGGTGGGTTGGTACCTATGTATAAAACAGAGTAATAAAAATCCATAAACATACTTCCGGATTTGAAGCAATATGACTCAAGGAATGTACTGAAGTACTAAATTCTTTTCAGGAGAGCATTTGAATTTCCCAAGTTATAACTGCACTGCAACAGCATTATTATCACTGTCATATATAAAAATACTATGGCAGCTCACTTTTTGGATTGGTTTGTTTGGAGATTTCTTTTTTTTTGGAAGTTTTTAAAGCTACGTGAATGCACCAATAGCTCAGATAAATGACCAGTCCAGTACAGAAAGGACAGGGTCTGGTAGTCAACAGCAAGGAAAGAGTAAAGGATCTTGTTTCTGACTTGCTTGAGGCTTCTAACTGGCATTAACCAAAAACTGGCATCTGCTTTGTTAGCTTTTAAGTGTATTTTTAAAAATATGTATGGTGAGTCCTTTTAAAATAGAAGAGTCTTCTCTTTTAAAGTGTAAATTATAGCAACAATGAATTTGAGCTGAATTTAACCTGTTACACTTTTCAAAGTTAATTATTTAGCCTTAAGTAATAAAGGCTGACATTTTAAAATAAAAAGAGCAATACATAATAAAGTGAGCTGTAGCTAGCAATACATAATTCCATAGCTTTATAAACATTACCGATACCAGAGTTTTACTGAGAAATATTTATAATCTCACTCATTGAAAGATAATATTGCACTCTCTTCTAGGGCTACCACATCTTAAAACACTTGTCTGGTCATATATTTCTGACTAGGATAATACAAAGCAACTATCTGAACTTGTTCATCCTGTGAACTGCCAAGAACTTCTACCCCTTTCACATATAGTCCTACCAAAATACAATATCCCTGATGTACAGCATAGATTGTATTCATATACAAGTACATTCACTGAATTCTGTACTCGAGCTTATATTTAGTTCCTTTGGGACTAATGCCTGGACCAGTACTTCTTCTGGAAAATAAAATGTGTCTAGACTTCACCAGAAGCTTTAATGCAACTAACTGCTATACTCATGTAGCAATATACCACTGTTTTCTTTGAGGAGTCACTGCTTCTTAGAAACTATTTATATGCTTACAGCTGCTGGCTATCCAGCAAAAAAACATATCTTCTAAATGTGACTTCTGTTTATTTACTGACCAACCAAAAAAAAAAAAA
This sequence comes from Sitta carolinensis, assembly GCA_032173965.1. Classification (NCBI taxonomy): domain Eukaryota; kingdom Metazoa; phylum Chordata; class Aves; order Passeriformes; family Sittidae; genus Sitta; species Sitta carolinensis. The sequence continues at coordinate 31,054,079 of CM063285.1, forward strand.
AATATCCCACAGTAGAATACAAAGGATGTTTTTGGCTCACCTAAGAATGAGGACACAGGTTGCCACAAGTGAATAAGCAAGAAGTGTGCCAATAGACATCATGTCCACTAAAGCCTTCAGGTCAAACAGAAATGCCATTACAGCTAAGAAAGAAAAGAAATGGAAAAAATTCCAGGAGATTGACATAGAATTATAGCATCATTCACACTGGGAAAGAAGTTTAAGATCATCAAGTCCAACTATAAGTGCTAAGATTAATATTAACGATATATTAAGCTAAGATTTTAAAATCTGTCTACAGTGTAACTTATTGTTTTACTGACGGCAATATGAGGGAAATCATGATAATCCTTAAACCCATATTTTTTAAGCTACTGGTATCATTCCAAACCTAATTCCCTACAGTTGGGAATCTCATTCACATAGATAGGCACTGATGAGTCATACAATCATGCTGCATATCACTTATACTGGACTTACTTGGATATAAGTATTTGCACACATATTGTTGAATTTGGGCTGTATTAAAAATACATTTTTATAGAATGAAGTTCAGATCCTGCACCAGAATCTCAGCCCAAAGCTGAAAGGATGGATCCCACTGCCAAACTGAGAAAAAGTCACTGTGATGTAAAATTTCTGCTGAGCTGGGAAAGAGCTCTATGTGAAGAGGACTTTCAGGAGTTGTCTCAAATAAAATAGTTTTGTGAGGGATTTTTAAATGGTTATCTTACTAAAAATAGTTTTCAATTCACCTTCAAGAACAACCAGTAACATCTCTCAAGAATCAATATTCTTGTGATCACTGAACTCAGAGGCAGAAACTTCCATGACTGTGGAAGTAATTATAGAAATCTACTGTTTATAAAGGCTAATGCCATTTTCATTTGGAGATTCTGGAATATCTTTTTTTTGTCTATGCTGTTTGCTCATATACAAAGAATATATATTATTTATAAAGAAATCATGAGACGCTATCAGTAAATGAAAGGCTAATTCCAATCAATTTGAAATACATGTGCTCAAAGAGCCTCTTGAAGTATTTGTATTTTATTAATAGTTTTGAGATGCAGAATTTTTGAGTCATCAGTAATCTCAACAACAAAAGAAACTATTAAATGTAGTCTTTATACACTCTGTGTATATGCACACTCAAATTATTCTATATTCAAAATATTTATATTTAATATTTATGGTATGTGTTTGTTAATCTATTTGCAGACAGCTGCAAAAGCACACAAACACATGGACACATACTCTCCCAGTATTTGATCCTAAAGGAGGAAGCAAAATGTGATTTTCTGAAAACAAGACTGCTGGATTACAGAATTTTTGTATAATCTTTTTACAATTAAGAAAGATGATCCTGTTTTCTTTAATGAAACTGGATGTTCCTAAATCCAAAAAGCAATTTGCAGTGTAGATTTTTGAATACATCTCTGCTTTTCATGCTCTAAAGAGCAAAGCTGAGGAAGAACAGACCTCATGTACAGTAGCTATATTTAATTTTTAATCCCAGTTTGGAGAGGCTACTCTGCAGCCTGGATATTCTTTAACCCTAGAAACAAGGTGAAAAATGCCTGCAAGTTTCTTCTTAGTAGTTCTTCTCTACTAAGAGAAAAAAAAGGCAGAGTATTTCTTTTCCACCTCTCTTAATTCTACTCTAAGAGACAATAGAAGGTCCATTTATGATGAAACTGGACTGACACTAGAACATTTTGCCATGTGTAGGGGTCTGCCATGGCGATTGGCACCTGTGCAAAGGTCAGTCACATAATACATGACGGTTGCCTCAGCTGTCATCTTGGCTTGATAACTTAAAACCTCTCATCTCCTTAACATTTCTCACAGGTGTAGAAGTATTCATGCTACAAATGCACAGAAAACTCAGATAATATAAGCTGTTGCATATATCCATAACTATTCATGACCACAAATTACCAAATATGGATTAAAAAAAAATTTAGAAGAAGAAATTAATCTTTCTCCAGCAGTAGATGAAGCTGTTTATGTACCAAATTCCCCAGATTGTCTAAAAGCAGTCCAATATCAGCTGTTGCAGAGCTACAGGCAGGGCTGTATAACTGTATCAATCACTTTACCAGCTGGGTACTACACTATTCTTTCTTCTCATTATTACTGTGATTTCACATAAAGATCTTGATTTTATCCCACAAAACTGAACTTCCAAATTCTTACAGGAGAATATGTCAATAAGGTATGTTCAAATAAATAAATTTAAAATAATAAAATTAATGCTATGCAAATTATTTGTACTCTGACTAAAGAAAAGGGAACTGATAACAATGCTTCATGTGGGAACTATCTGGACAACGACTAGCCTTTCTGCATTATTGTCAAGTATGCAGTGTGAGCAGTTCCAGTCTTGTGACCTCTGAGGATGAACCTGACTATAAATAAAAATATTTTAGTCTCATTGCTGAACCTCTTATTTGAGATTAATTTTAGGCAAGGTTGCTAAAAGTTCTAAGGCATGTAATTGATATTTGTATTACTTAGAAAACTTATTTATTTGCCTTTGAGTGAAATACCTCTAAAGCTTCCAGTTTTCCTGGATGATTAGATATATCCCACTAAAATGACAATAAAATTTGGGCACAGCTATATGTACCTTTGCAAGAAGTATACAACAAAAGTAAAAGAGTTGTATGTTAAGAATTTACATTAGGAGGTGGCAATGGCTCCCAAAACACTGTTTTGGTAAAATATATGTAGGCATGAGTATACATATAAGTGCAGACACATAAGCCCCCAACACACACACCCCTCAACCACAACATGGTAAGCCTATAGAACAACAATCATTTTCTTTGGAAGACGGTTTAAAAAATCTTGTAGTTCACACAAAAGTTGATCCTTCTGCAAATGTAATTTTTTTCTCGCATCTCATAATAAAAAATGTGACAGTTATTTTCCTTCCATTATATATGGGATAAATATCTTAGGTCTACATCAAACAAGGAAGCCCTGTCAGTAGAGCATCAGCCTAAGGGACTCAGATTAAGTAATAAGTTTATTCACCATACAGGGAGTTAATATAAAAAAAAAAAAAAATTAAAAATTGAATTCTGTGACATTGAGGCCATCACCACCACCATGATTGGCTTGATCTAGAGTTCTTACACCCGTCGATTACTCAGTAATTTCATTCCCATTGTACATGCAAGGGAAGTTAACAAGCAGCCCTTTTCAAAAATATAAAGTACCATGCACGTGCATAGAGTGTTTAAATCTCAGTTTTAAGTAACACGGGCTTTGAGAGCTTACCAGAGATGACCCCTGCTGTCAAGGTGGCAGAAACTGGTGCCTGCCTCTTATTCACTTTGGCAAGAAAACTAAAGAGTAAACCATCACGTGCCATGGCAAACAGAATTCGGGGCAAAGGGAACATAGAGCCGAGAAGACTAGAACAGAAAAATGTATAGTTCAAGTACAGGTTATTAAAAGCACAATGCTTTACTGGTAAACCCAACCACACAAAAAAAAAAAAAAAAAAAAAAAAAAAAAAAAAAAGCTTGGAAGAGTTAATGGGTTTAGGTATAGTTTTGCTTAGGCTCTGTGTTGCTGCTCTTGGGATTTCTTTTGGTCAACTGATGTCCTTGGTTTTGAGTTATTGTTTATCTTGATCCTACATTTTAAAAGCGCTTGAGATAAACCAACAAGCAAAAATCTGAGGTAGAGAAAAGTTTTACTAGTAGACTACTTTACCTAGAAACAAGCAGATTTGTTCATTTCAGTCCAAAGGAAATCAAAGCTGCACAACAGTGGTTTATTTCCATATATGCCAAGTGTTTAGCAGTGCACCTTTCTTTAAAAGGATCAACTCTTAGTCTCACCTGCTACTGCACCAGACGATAGAGTAGCAACTAGTGGGGTCTTCGTTTTGGAATTGATTTGAGCTAGACATTTGAAAAGCAACCCGTCCTTCGCCATAGCATAGATTACACGTGGTATTGGGAAAATGGATCCAAGAAGACTGAGTAAAAAGCAAACACATGCAACATGGCAAACACAATTCATGCAGAGTTGTATTCATGGATAAGATAAAAAATGTTAATTAATGGCATGTATAGAAACAAAATGTATGGTTGTAGGACAAAACCAGAAAGCCCCATAGCCCAAGGTACTACAGATCAGACACAAATAGATTTTTTAAACTGCAAAATTGATTTATTATTATTATTTAATTAATTTAGGTAATGAAATTGCTTCATCAGACAGAATCCAGATTTGCAAGATAACTCTTGCCATGACCTTAGTTCTTGGGTGTTAATGAACCAGGAACATGTTCCAGATCACATTAACTAAGCAATTAAGCTTTAGTATTCCTGGAGATAGTCTGTCAGTCAGCAGCAGCAAATAAATAAGCATAAGCAGCATCCCTTACACTGTACGTTTTCATGTAAGCCTGCTGATTAACAGTAATTCAAAGTAAGCACCATACAAGTGTTCTTGGGAAGATTAATTCTTTCGATTAAAGCACCCCTAGGCAAGCTGCATTAAGACTTTTTTTTTAAGAAGTAAGGCTAATTAATTCAGATTTGTTATTAGCTGCACTATTAATAACTTGAAGCTCTTAAACATACTTCTTAAATTAGGTGGTTTCTTTCCCTCAAAGAGAAATACTTTTAATTAAGAAAATAAAAGATGAAATCGTAGCTGGTATAACTTCTGCAGTAAGCACACAACTTTTTAACCAGGTGAAGGGTTTTCTCTCTCACTTTAGAGAAACAACTATATCACTTAAAAAAGGCGCAGCTCTTACGTACCAAAGGTGCTATGTACATCCAGTAATGCATGTGGAGACACAAGTATTAAGGGTAGACAGGAGGGAAGTTTTATTGCAAATAAACTGATTTTGATGTATGAGTGTACCTTCTGCAAAGAAGGTACATTCCAAAAAATTCCAGAAAATTATTTGTTGTTTTAGCTTTGTAAAGTTCTTTTATCCTACCCTTCTTTAAGTACATTTGCATACATATGGCAATATCAACAAACATCTTTACCCTGGAAAAACAAGTTCATGACATAGCACAGTAACAGGAAACTGTAAAAACCAAAAGCAATTCATCCCAATGTTTTTGCTTAATTGTACCTCTAAACTGAGGAGTATGAAATAGTTTTCTTTGTTTTGCTTTAAACTAACATCAGTCAACAGACTGAAAGATTAATCTCTCCACAGGAGTAAATCTAATTCTTCAGAATACACTGGAAAAAGAGACCAACAGTTCAAATTTCTAAGAAGGCATTCTTACCATCTCAGGTCACTTTTTTTTTCCAGTATTAATTTCTTTAATCTAGTTTCTTACATGTAATTTCTACTATTTCTCGATGTAAAGAAAAAAACCTATGAAACCCTCCAGCTTGAGGGACCATGACAACTATATAGAAAATAACTGTAATCCCACGATGAACTGCTTAGCTGTGACATTCTGCAGTCCTATATTTCTTTTAGTGTCTTTCTGGAACTACTTCATGTTTCCATCCCCTTGTACATCTAAATGTTCCTTTTCTTTAAGGTTCCTATTCCTTAAATGGTTCCCTTTAAACCATTGCCCACAGTCAACAAACTCATATTGAGGCTAATGCCTACAGGGTAATGTTGGAGTGCTGTTAGTACTAGTGCTTCCACAGGCAATTTGTTTTCCTTTGTGGAAAGGCAGCCAGTGTTCTTACCACTGAAGCTCATGGAAATGACTCCTTACCTACATAACGTCAGGTAAAAGACTGGCATCAGCATTTTTCTATCCCTACATTCAAGTATCAAGCAATTTTCTATTTTATTAGTGTTTGTATCATATTACAATTGGGGTGTAATATATCTGAACACCTACTAATATATATTGTGCCCTCCCTGATCTTTTAAATCATAGTAATATGTTAATTTTACATTCACAGTTTCACAAAGGGAATAAATTATAATATTTTCACATCTATAACCTACATCTCAAATACCCGAACAGAAATCACAGGAAGGGATGATGTCAGACTGGCTACTGGAAGAAAACAGAGACAGGCAATGAAGATGAGGAGCGGAGCTAGTTAATCATGTCTTCAATTTTACCTGTAAACACACAGAACCCATAAAGCTGCTGAGTCACTGGGAATGGACAGCAAAAAAGGACAAATGGGTGAGATTTACTCTCAGTTAATAAAGATAACTTGCAGGTTGTATGTTTGAAAATAGCTGCTTATATTAAAAAAAAAAAAAAAAAAAAAAATTGGTGTAATAAGATTCTACCAAAAGGTAGAGTTCAGTAACTGTAGAGTTAACAAAAAGGAACCTAAATTATCACAGCTGTTGTCATGTAGACCTGCTTAAAACTTGCTTATAATACTTTTTACTAATACTTTGCATGGACTGAGCCTTCAAAATGAACACACAAACATACATATAAATGTAACAAATCATTCATCAGCTTTTCCCAATAGAATTAGTTTTTCAATGTCTTTACCTTGTAGACAAAGCACAGAGGGATCCCACTGCTACAAGGTATTTAGCAGGACCCCATCCAACATATTCAAATGCTACTGGCAGAGGACTTTTCTCATCTAGCAGATAGTATGGCATCATAAGTGTCAGTGCAGCTGAAACACCAAAATAGGCCAGGAAGCAGACAAGTAGGGACACCACAATTCCTATGGGTATGGCTTTCTGAGGATTCTTGACCTCTTCTCCTGAAAAAAGGAAAAGAAAATGCCCCACCAAAAATTTGTACTAATTTTCCCTTTCAGATTTAAGAGGTAACAGCAACGACAAATGAATTGTTAATCTAAGTCTTGGGAATCATATCTGTAATAGAAGTTTCAAAAGTTTTAAAATAAGTTTTTATTCTATAAAAACATGAATAAAATAAATTGAGACACACAGAACAGAACTCAGTATTTTGTTGTCAGAAATAACATTAAAATAGTGGCAAATTAAAGGTCATAAAATACATTGTATATTAAGAGTACTCCAAGGCCATAATTTTAAGTTATTTACCCACACTTTCAATGTGTACTCATTCCCTAACAGCCATTAGGAAAGACACCTTATCTCAGAGAACTGTAAAACTGAGCAGATGATTAATATTATTTGAGCAGAAAAACTGTATACTAAGTGCTTTCCAGACTTAGAAAGCAACAATCATTTCTTTAGAACAGGAATAAAATAAAGAGAACCTCCTCCTTCTTCCCAGAAAGATATCTATGTTCAGGAATGAACTTAGACTCATTCTACATTGACTGAAAGAGGTTTGGAAGAAAGCAAGGTATGAAGAGTAGACAGATTATTATATTGTTTGTGGTTCTTTGGGTTTTCTTTGCAAAAATCTCCCCATATTAAACACATATACACACACATATAAATACTATACCAGTTGTTGCAATGCAGTCAAATCCAACAAAAGCATAAAAGCAGGTTGCAGCACCAGCCAACGTTCCTGTGAAACTGTATGGCATAAAGCCACCGCTCCCATACATACTTGTCACATTTTCACAGGATGAGCGGTTCCTATAAAGAACAAAAATACAGCAGGAAGATTATTTTCCCCCCACTATTGGTAGCATAAATAGATACACTCTCCTACCCTAGAACTCTGAAAAAAACACGTAAGTGTTCTCATCATGACAGAGGTCTGCTTTACAAAACTGCATGAGATGACATTTCTATGTCCAGGCTTGTAAGAAAGAGAAAAATAACAGCAAAAGCAAAAATCTGAATCAAGTAACTATCATCTTACTTGCTTTGAAGTTTGTGACAAAACGTATTAAAACACTAATAGTGTTTATTATAATAAAGCATGTGTAAGAGAAAACTGCTGGGAATATGAGCAAGTAAATAGATTTTTAAAAATTACTCTGTTGCTGCAGTAAGGTTTCTGAGATATTCTTCACTTATCTTCCAGTTGTCAACTTCACCTTTCACAAAAGCAGAAATCATAACGAAGACTAGGACCAAGATGTTAATAGCAGTGAAAATTTTATTCACCCATGCAGACTCTTTTACTCCAAAAGATAAAAGACCTGTAAAAAAAATATTTTATAGATGTAAATTGTCCATTATACTAAGAAAATGGCATTTTAAAGAAGGGATAAATGTTAAAGAAAAGGAGGGGGTGTGTGTATATAGGTATAAGTTTGGTGAGTAATACTGAAAAACACCACCAAATTTAAAAAAAAAAATTATCACCAAGTTACTCGTTAATAGCATGACAACAGGCAAATATATTGGAAACCACAAAAGAGAAAGCTTCTTTAAATATTTAGAAGCATTTTTAGCAATGGCTATTTTTTACTTCTCTGAGATGCCAATCCATCTCTCTGGTTTTTGCCATGGAGTAAAAGTAGCTACAAAAATTTTATGCTTTGTAAAAACAAATTGATAGAATATATTCTTTACAGAAGAATTATCAGTTAGATTAAGAAAAGGAGCACAATTATTAAATTAACAATGTAACTGATTGACTCTACATTTTTCAGGGCACATTCATCAGAATAAGTCCCATTTCCTAGTTCATTAATATAAGCTTTAAAAGAAGTGCATGCCTCCTGTTTATAACACTGTTTCATAGAGATTCTAGAAAACAGTCAGCCACAAAGTACACTTGGCTTTAGATTACTAAGGAGAGCATTTAAATAATCTGAAAGTTATTCCATCAGGATTCTACTTAATCATTAGACTTTTAACAATTTTAAGTGTTAAAGTGTTAGTAGTTTAATGGAAAAGGCAGTGAGCAGATCAGGAAAAATCGAATACAATTGGAAAGTTTTCCATTTGTCAAAACAGGTCCTTTGCACTCTAAGAGTTTCCACTAACATCACATACATACATTCCCTCATTATTTAGAGATTAAGCCTGAAAATTTTTAGCCTCTCAAAATAATGTCTAAAACGTTTCTGACTCCACTAATGATGTCTCATCAGAACACAGAAATTATCTTACAAGCTGCTCAGGTTTTCTTCACAAATGACATTTTTAGTGAAATAAATGTATGCTTTCTTCAGCTCAGTTTTTTCCCTAAAAGGCAGTGTCTCAATCATCCTAATGCAGTGTGAATCATACTATGTGCATTTTTAAAGTCCTTTTGTTATCCAAAAATACAAAACTAAACAAAACATAAATAACCCCCCCAAAAAAAACCCAAGCCCCCCAAAATAAAAAATTAACTAAAAAACCCAAAACAAAACAAAACCAAAGAAACCCAAACCACAGACTTCTGTGTACTTTCCCTTGTGCTTAGCCCATAACATTTTCTGCAAAACATCACCTGCTACTCCTATGATTCAGCTTTACACAGCTTACAATCCAATTACTGTATCATGCTCAGCCTACACAGTCCTGAGCCATCCCCACTGGCTCTCCTTTCAGCAGTGGGGAATTCCACCCAGTTCAATCACTGGGGGTTTTGGCTTCTTATCATAGACACCTGGAGAGGCAATTTGCAGTACAAATGTGAAAAGAGTGAAGAAGGAATGACGGTCGGGATGAAAAGGGAGGACACAAATGAAAACTCAGGAGCCATAATAAACAACAGGGGAAACATTTCCTCTTTTATCAAGAACCTCTAAATCTTATCTTCTGAAGCAATGGCAATGAAGAAAACACAAAAGATGTCAGCATCTAAAATAGAACTGTATAGTCTGGTTTGTGGAGTTTCAGTGCTCTGCTTTTCATAGTGTTATTTTTTCCTCTTATTTGAAAGAGGTGAAACTGAAAGGTCTGCTCCGATTATATTCCACATTCATTTCCAACCCTTCTGAGGACATAAGGGTCTTAACTGGTCCTATAGGCAACTCTGAGCCACAAATGTGACAGGAGGCTGGGCTAAACCTAGTAAAGTCAACTCCCAGATCTTCCTAAGTATAGTAAGCCATTCTTTTATGTACATTTATTAGGTTTTAGAGACCTAATAAATCTTCCAATGCACTGGTCACTCATTCTAGCAGTAGGTAGAACAGAAATGTTTTCCTGTGTCAAAAAAATAGCCCCACTCAGAACAAGAGAACAAGAAAACAGGTTATATACATATAACTTGGTTTCACTTTCCAGAGAAGAAAGTCTCCTGCTTTGGTTTAATTCAAAGAGAGACTGACCACGACAAGTATGAGATATGGGTATGACCTCTACTGAATATTGAAATGCTTCTAGTATTGCCTGAAAACAAACTACACACTTAGAATACACTGCCTGCTTCCTTCACTCCCAGTGGCAGTAGGAACATTTCCATGTAGTAAATAATTGTTAAATGCAAACATGGAAACAAGAATTTTTGAGCTTTCTGATCCCTCAAATAGCATGTAGTAAATGCCAGGATTTGCGATTTAAAAGCATGACACATGAGTAAAGACAAAAACAGGATTTAGAAGAGCAGACAGGAAAGGTTTACTCAGGTCTGTTGGTCCATATAAGTACCTTGAGGTGCCCTTTAGGTCAAACAAATTCTAGGATAAACAAGTGAATTCCTAAAAAGGGAAATATTATTATATAATAAAGATGTGAACAATTTAGATGGGAAACCCTCCTTACAAATGCCCATTACATGCACAATATATAATTTAAGGAAATCACATCACCAACAACAAGAGCTTACCTCCGGGCCATTCTGAAAGCATTTATTGGTGATAAAGCCATGAAAACACAGAGAAACCTATTACCATCAACTGTTTCCTGTTACCATCAATCATGGGTTTTATAAAAAAAGTACTGACAAGTGATTAGTTCGTATCTCAGTTTCAAGAGAAGAGGGTGCATGTGAAAATCTGATTATATACATTTAATTCACAGAGCCATTGTGCCAGTACCAAATGTGCCTCTAAACTTCCTTAAGGTATTTCTGGTGCAAACCCCTACAATTTAGCACTTTTAACTGCAAAATATCACAACCACCATAAATTAAGCCATATATTGTCTTACCTGATAAAAGTAATATGAGGAGTACAGCAAAGAAGTCAGGATACTCTGCTAGCCCAGAGTAATTCATTTTGAAGTAGGCACTGAAGAAATGACCAATCCGTTTTCCAAGAAGTTCATCAAAGGTGCCACTCCAGGCTCTTGCTACACTTGATGTACCTTCATAAAACACATGCATGTTTAGGGTTTTACTTCCTTACAGTGGGATACAGCTACTTCTACTGAAAAAAAGAAACAAAACTAAGCCTGTTGCTACTTGTCTTTAAAAAAGCAGACCCTGTGATGTTTGTTTTGCTGAAGAATTTTAATGTTTAAGAATTTTGCTTGTTAAATGGGAACAAGTTTTTCTAGAACCAAAATAACAAATTTTTGCCTCATTTATTTCCAAAATATTGCAGAAATTATTTCTGTGTCATTTATGCCTGATCCTGGAAGAAGCTTATTTCTTGAATTACAATATGACATATGTTAAACAATAAAAAGTAATGTAAGAAAGCACTTTCAGAAAGAAGTGAAGGAAAGTTTGCCCACTGGCAATTAAAGCAAAAACCCTCAAAATACTATCAAGATTATATGTTACTAGAGTCTGTATTTAAAATTAAGACTCTCCTGTGGTAAAGAGTGCATGGCCAAATACAATCTTATTTGTATAACTCTCCTTTCATAAAATACATTTTAAAACAATACTGGGGAACATAAGTTCTGTAATGATTTGAGTGACCATCCTGTAGGTACACATCTTAAGCTAGGTATGCTCATACACAATATAATGGAAGTTTGGAACACATTCTTCTGAGAGAAATAATTTTTAAATCAAAAAATGTTATCTCTGGTGAAGCACTAAAATAGCTATTTGACTATCTGCTACATAAGCACTGATTTTATTCAGATCTGGTCAACTTTGTATTTTATGGGATTACCTGATAGGACAGCACTCAATTAGTACAAGGGTATAGTATCAAGTTAATACTTTAATACCATGATTTTCCTGTAAGACACTATAGTGGAGTCCGTGTAAATGTCCTTGCTGTGTATATTCAGAAAAGAAATGCTTACTGATTTTACTGAAATTATTTTTGCTAACCAGAGATGGCAAATAAACCCTATTTATTCTTGTGCCTCATCACTAAATTGTCTGACACAATCTTCATACTAGGTATGTGGTTCATATGTCACACTGTTATTCAAATCAAATTAGTCAAACCCTTTTAGTAATGGTGATGCACAGAAGGAAATAACCTGATCAAGTTATTTTGATTCTTTCATCTCAGCAGGACTAAAAAGAAGCAGTAGCTAAGCATAGAGACAGAAAAGAAAAACAGCCCTGTCTGTACATTTTGTCTGCCGTCTCAGAAACCCCTGGGACCTGTGTTTTTTCTTAAGCTTACCTATAATATAGGATAAAACGAGATTCCAGCCAGTGATGAAAGCCCAGAGTTCACCTACGGTAACATAAGTGTACAAATATGCAGAGCCAGTCTTGGGAACACGAGCACCAAACTCAGCATAACAGAGACCTGCCATCACAGATGCAAGGGCAGCAATGAGGAAAGAGACAACAATGCTAGGTCCAGAATCAGATTTGGCTACTTCTCCAGCAAGGACATAAACACCAGCACCAAGGGTACTTCCTACTCCCAGGGCTATAAGGTCCAGTGTTGATAAGCATCGGCACAACTTGCTGTCCTCAAGACTTTCGCCACCAATGTTCTTCTTCCGCACCAGACACCGAATAAAGGACAGAGCTGGCCCACAGGGCAACATGGTGGATGTAGAGCTCTGAAATACAGGAAATTATTCCAGTGTGCAAAAGGTAGTGTAGACTCTGGTGGAAAACAATGAGAAAAAGTATTTGCATGAAGAACTTTGATCACATCTACTAAGTAATATATACACAATGTTTTGTGACATTAAATGAGATGGCATGTGCTTTTTCCCCAGGAAACAAATTAGGGATACTCTGTAGGGATAATATAAGATGTAGCACTTATGTCCCCAGGGAAATAGATCCATTATCTTTAGGTTTATTACATATGCTGTAAAAAAGAAGAAATTGTTTCTAATTATCTGCTAATGACCACTTCTAAAACAGGAAAAGCCTATTATCTCATATATCATGGCCCTTTTAAGATAAGGATCAACACCAACATATTTAAGGGCGTTTAGGATCTAAAACTAAGATTACAAACAGCAAAAGTTTAAAATACATTATCCAGACAGTGCTAATTAAATATCATTTTGTCTTCAAATACATAGTTTTTGCCTTCAGAATTTGCTCCAGTAAGAATTGCTTGAAAGCAGATTAAAATAATGTTCCTACTCTCCATGCACCAATGAAGTTTCTCAGATCTAATTATGTTAACAAGAAAGTTTGCACACCTTTTTCTTAACAATCATCTAACAAAACCTGATGGGCTAATTGCTCATCCCATGCCAGCTGCAGTTCTGCAATTTTCTGAGTGCCTGTCACAGTGTGGGATGTGATCAGCTCTAGCACATAAGCTCAGATTCCAACCTGGTCCTGGAGGCCAGAAGGTGGGCAGTGCTCCTCTGGCCTGTGATATGGGTGCCTGCTATATGGAAATAGAACACCAGTGATCCAGCTTCCCAACTAAAACAAATGGTCACTGAGGGTCCAAAGCATTTGCTTGGGAGGGAGGACATGGGCATCACATAGAAAATAATATCTTAAAACAGCAATATTAATGTACAAGTTGTGTCTGTTTGAATTGTATTGTTGATGGCTAAGAGTTTGGTAAGAATCAAGTGATACCATCTGTCATCTTCCCAAACTGATATTTGTCTTTGCAACTCATATCCATAATACCTCTACTCTGCTCATGATTTGTTAAGTGGAACCTTCTGGGAACTGAAAATCTATTTAATTTAGACAAAGATATTCTGAGGGTTTTTTCGTTCCTGGTCTGTATCAGTTTCTTAGTAGAGTAAAGGACATTTCTACTCACACTAGTTCAATCCACTAACAGCAATGACTTCGTATGAAGATGGATAGCTCAATTAACAGTGTTTGATCCTAAAAGAGAATCAGAAGCAGAGAGTATCAGGAACTCTGGTATTCCTATACAAGATTGCTTGGGGGGGGGGGGGGGGCGGGAATCGCCTGAGAAGAAAAGAGAATAAAGACATTTTCACTCTATTCCTGTAATAGCTCCCCCAAATACACTCAAACATGCCACTTGGCCTTCAAAGAGCACCCTCAAAAAAAAAAAAAAAAAAAAAAAAAAAAAAAAAAGGTATCCATTCACTTTTAAGTAAAGGGACTTTGACAAAGGGCAGTGAATGGAATAGCTGTGGACAGTGATGCTTAATTCCCTTAGGAAGGTGATAAGTGTCCCAGGACGTTGGGAGGGGGCAGACAGGCAAGTTTCCAAAGCTCTGTTGCAATTAGGCAGTCTTTTCAGCATGCCAGGCTCCCAGAGACAAGAATCTGCCCATGGTACATAGACTCACCCACCCACTGTGAAGACTTCCCCAGTTAAAGAACTCAGATGGTATTCATGTAAGCAGAGATCCACAATATCTTCTAAAGGAATTAGCATTGAACTGTTCAGCCAAAATCCTTTGCCTGCTGTTTCTCTTGAGCTCTTCGGGAAGAGAAGCCTTTCTTTAGGCCTGAGGCACTCCACTCCCACAGAGCCAGGTTTATTTTTCCTGGGCTGTACTTAGACAAATATTCTGAGGCCACTTTTTTTTCCTAATGACAGTTGTGAAGCTGTAGCAACCGCTTAGGATGTTACGTTAATATGCTTATTAGTCTGCAGCCCGTGTGACAGGCAGCAACGCTCTTGTGACTGCATGCCCTTCACCTTAGCAATTTCAATGTTGCAGAAATATAGCATTTTTTAAAGAATTACTTCTCCCTCCCCCTAGATAATCTTTCATATCTTTTATTAAAAGGAAAAAATACTCTGGAAGATCTTGTTTTCAGACCACTAAGGAATTTCCAAGACTCATTTTATTCAAACAGCATCACAGATTGTTTTGCTTCTCTGCCATTTGGGACAAAACGTCCTGAAAACTGTACATCCATTTACTGCAGTGACCAGTAAGTGATGTTGTACTATGGTTATCTCTGCTATTATATGCCAATATATCTGGATATTATGGTTTTACCTGCTGAGAAGGAACACTTATGGCAAAATAGGAGATTTTCTGTTTCTGACTTCTGCTTCTTGGGGAGAGGAAAGAGGCTAGTCCTTGCTAGCCACAAGCCAGTAAGACACCTCTTCTGACAGAAACCCAGCCTTTCTTCTTTAGTCTTTAGAAACTGGAGCACAACCAAAGACAAAAGTTCAATATACAAGCTGCTCCATAGAGGGAAAAAACCACACCTCGTGTGCATGCCAAACTTCTCTTTGTTAGCATATCCATCCTAACATGGGCTTGACAAACATGTCCTTTTACTACAACCACTGGAATCCAGTACATCTTCCACAGTTTCTGATAATTAGTATGCCTAAACTCATAGCAAAAAATGCATGAACCCTGCTTCACAACTTCTGTTCTGTGCCAAGTGCAGCACTATACCTCAGGTATGGCCTCCTTTCAGATTTGGATGAGACATTCCAAGACTTCATACTTGATAAGACAGTGCAGCAGAAAGAACTGACGAGCTTAGAAAGATATTTGGCTTCACACAGGACCAAATGACATAGGTATGAGGTGACAAGTGTCTTTAGAAGTAACTGGCAAGTGTAATGTTTTTCTGAGGTGTCCCTTGTAAAGCAGATCCTTTAACGCATTAGCTCTGCAAGAGAACAACCTGAGCAATGCTGATGTGTGCTGACTCACAAGCAGTTTATTAGAACTCTGAGGCAGAGCACATCTCATGCTAAAATACAAACCAACAGAAGCAAATGAGGTAACAGCTAGGTGTGCCTTTTGGTGGCAGCATTGTCCTAGACAAGCTTATACTGACTACCACCATGTGCTCTTATAAAGGGTCTTATTCCTGCAGACTCAGATTTTATTCCTGAGTTTGGACAAATACCGGTTTTCTTTTCTGTTTATGACAGAGAAGAACATGAAGTAGGTAGGGTAAGTGAACACACTAAAAAATGAACTCTCCTACTTTTCAACTAGTAGGTTTCAGAATTTTCCTTTATTCTTCCTCTTTTCCCTGCTGCAGCCTAACCCTGCCTCATCCTAGCACACGACTGTGGGCTCTGCTTCATCTTGGCCTTTACTGCCATGAGCTCTGCCAGTGCTGGCCTGGGCCCTGCTGAATGTTCTGCACAGCTGAGGAGCACTGGCTCTGCTCTGAGCCTTCCTGGGATGGCTGACACTTGACAGCTTGGGAAAGGGGGTTTTTGTTAATGACACTGGGTAATCAATCAAGAAGGAAGTAGAATGCTTTTCAGGCATCTCTGGTGCATCCATCCTACATTTCTTGGAGCAGGGTTGGATACCTGCCTGCCTTTGAGCAGCAATGTTAGGCATGTAGCCTGCAAGGACCACCAGTCAGGGTGGGCTGTATAGTTCATAGAGTTTAAACAGAGAAAAGATTGAATCCTGACCTTAGAGTTTAAACATAGGCAACGAATGATAAGAAAACACAAAGGAAAATGCCCTTGAACTAACCAACACTATGCAGTTATTTCTAATTAAGGTGTGGAGAAGACACAACCTGATAAATCTCTTATGCATTCCAACCTGTGCTGGGCTCCACTTTGAAGTCTGCTTTACAGAGAGCACTTCATCCCAAGAAAAGCAAGTCTCACTTTGGCACAAACACCTGTGAAGTCTATTTGTTACCGACGTTGGCACATTCCTTCTGCTGTGTGCAACTGAAGTGGCAGCTCTTTGGCTCTGCATGTGTTGGGTCACTTCACTTCTGAAGTCTCTTTGGACTAATTTAGCTACAGGTTATGCTGCAAACACAGAATACGCCTCCAATGGTCCTCAAAAAAAGGCAGGTCTCAGTTCAACCACCTTAGACTTGAGGACCAATGACCATCCCTTAGGGAAACCTCCTTCTCCCTTGAACAAATTCCTAGAGAGAACTGCTAGGCCATCCACACTACAGCTTAGTTTTACCCCTTCAACCACCTTCTACAAAGATACAGGCAGGAGAGTAGGACATAATTTAGATAGGAATTTGACAGATTTATCTAATGGGGAGGAAAAAACAAAACAGAAGATTCTTGTGTCTGATGGACTTTCACAGTATTTGTCGCAGTACCTGAATAAGCAGGTATTTCTCCAATCCCTTTTGGTCTTTATTGTCCTGGTTAATCTTTTTCTGCTGATATCTGCTGATAAAATCATCTTAATTTCAGCCTCTCCTGGCCAATTGTAAACCAGATAATTTACTGCTTGTCCACTACACATCTGAATGCCAGTTCATGAAGATGAGTTCAGCCTTACAATTCATACCAGCTCTTTGTTCAGGTGGATGATCAAGAACATTTAATTCTCCTCTGTTGTTAGCCCTCTTCTGTCAGGAAATGTTTGGTGTCAAAAAATTTGTAACTAAATACACAATGCGAGAGTCAAAGTCTCTATCTGCCAAGATTATATTAATATTTATACCTACTTTGACTGCTTCACAGTCATATAAAATCTACCATTTCTGCAAAGTATTTTTAATGTAAAAATAATCTAACCTCCTATCCCACACAAAATTAAAAAAATATGTGGATATTAGATAAAAAAAAAGGTAACTTATGTCATGTGTCAATAATTTTATTTCCATTAAAATAAAATTTTAATAGAAGTAAAACTAATAGAGGGTTTAAGATAATACACATTAAACTCAAGGTACACATGGGAAAATCCAAAGTTTTGCTGCAGTTGACACTCAACTTTTCCCACAAAATTTTCCATTTAAAATTGTAATAAAAAAACATAAAAATATCATATGGAATGCAATTTTATAAAGCAGTATGAAACCTCTGTAAGTTTTAGTACTGTTGTTAAAATTTATGTTTAATGATATTGAAGCCAAAATAAAATAGATATTTTAGTCAAAACTATTTTGTTGAGCCAGTGTTTTTCCTGAAAAACCTGCAAAAGTTTATGAATTTTTTTCCTATTAAGTACATGTAATTTTATTCAAAATTGCAGTATTATATTTATTAGATCTTGTGAAGTAGTATATGAGAGTAAAAGAATTTAGAGATGAAGCAAAACTAGGTATAGTCTATGATTTGCATGTACGTACACACATGCACAGCCAACATTATTTTACTACAAGTGTCCTAAAAGCTCATATGGTGCCCAAGATTTTCACAAAACTCCTAATGGCTTGAAATATTTAAAGTAGTATATTTCAGTAATAAACTCTAAAACTGGAAAGTAACACGTGTAACAGATGTATAAATAAAAAGGAAAAGCAAAGAATGTTTTATCGTTCAAAAGCAAAAACACCTTCTAGTCACACTGGGAAGGAAAATATAACTGCATCTTCTATGTATTAACACTGAATTTTTACTTTACCAAAGACAGAATAATGCTGTAATGTAAACAAACTGCATACCACAGCTCTTGCTACTCAAACAGCACTTATGTTAAAGGCAAGGTTTCCTAAGATAACCTAGGCTGCTTTCAGTTTATTTCTTTCAGCAGGAAACTTCATTACTAACCTGATTCAGAGCAACTTCTGCTGGGCAAATTTCTGCTCGTCTTACTCAGTCCCGAACTCCTGCTGTCATAAATGGAAGAGTAATGACTTAAAGTGATTTTATTAAAAGACGTGCTTTAAAAGCCAGCTGCAGGTGGTGTGGGAGCCCTCAGTGTTGAGGGGTGGAGGCTTGGCAGCCCAGGTGATTGGAGGGCTGCAAGCTGGCCAGCTATTTGCCCAGGCAGGCAGGCAGGGAGGGAGAGAGAGAGAGAGAAAAAAAAAAAAGAGAGAGAGAAAGAAAGAGAGAGAGAAAGAAAGAGAAAGAGAAAGTCTTGTTGGTGTTTAGATAAATCATATCCACTGTCTTTATGATACGAAACCCAACTGGAATGCCATTCCCTGCATTTAAACGCACCTGTGTCAGGGAAACTATTCACACATCCTGCAGGAAATGCATGGGGAGATCCTGCTGTGATACCAAGTAAAGTCCTTCCATTGCCCTTCTGAAAAACAAACTGGTTTTGAAGCATATTGGAGGATGCTTTGCAATGCTTTAAGACCTGAGTAAATTTTAGAATATAAGTAATTTTAGAAGTATTGCTGTGGCTAGAAGCAACACAGAAGGTAGTATATTTACAGATAGGGGTTAGAGTCCAGTCTGTTGAGCTGGGGTAGATGTATCATAGATGATCTTCTCCTTTATATGGCTTGAAATGAAAAATGCTGAAGACTGGACTTAGAACAAGCCAAACATTCCTGTGACACAACCAATAAATAAACCACAGTTTCTTAAAAATTAGCTTCCAGAATAAACCAAACCCCAATGTACAATTTACAGCTCTATTTTTGTTACTTCCAATGGCAGACAACCCCACTCTAAACATGTAGTAGTATTTCCAGCCAGTATTATTCACAGCATATTGTTTCCTTCTAAACACTCATGTTTCAATCACTTTAATTTTGTTCAGCTAACATAAGAGAAACCTTGCAGAGAAAAGGGCTATGCTTCTCATCATTAAAAGGCCTTTCCTAGGAAAATATGTAGAAAAACACATTGTGTAGTAGCTTGCTGCAACTTCAACTTTCTCTCAGCTTTTACTTTTTCCTTAGTGTAGAGTCTGCCAGTGCTCCAGAGGCAGAGAAGGTTCCTCCTTTTTGCTTCGTTAATAGCCCTAATTCCTGCAGCCACATGCAACGAAAGAATACATGCTTTCCTCAGGTCTCCCAGATCCAAAGAGAAATACATTCAACAAAGTATGCTTCACAAGGATGGGCTGTGTTCCAAGACCAGAAGTCCAGCTTACATTATCCAAGGCAATTATCTTCTTACAGGCAAAATCATATTAAGAGAAAAGGTCTTTTTTGCTGAAGGTCTGCTGACGACAATGCTAATACTTCTCATGTTGACCTCATCCTTGTTAAAGATGAACTTTATCTCTTCCACAGTTAATACACAGTCAGAAAACAGAAACAAGAAGTTATGCTACAGGTTAGATTTCTTGTGCAGAAACGCATGACAACCACTTTTAAGGAACATCACTCTGACCTGTGACAATATCTCAGCATTTTTTTTACCAAATTAGCACTCTAACAAGTCCATGAATGACTCAAGAATTACTCAGATGGTTTCTGAATACCTCCAGTGAAGAATACTCTGAACTTCTCTGAGCAATCTGTAACAGTGCTCTGGTCACCTGCACAGTAAAGAAGTTCTTCCTCATATTTAGCTAGAACTTCCTATGCATCCTTTTCTGCCCATTGCCTCTTGTGTTGTTGCTTATCTCCTATCTATGATAACAATTAATCCCTGGTAGCACCAGTACACTTATGGATCGTTACAATGACGGGCTGGGTTGCTTTGGTTTGTCTGACTTTCTAAAACTTAATCCCGAGAACAGTAGCACACAGAAGCTACACTGCTAAAGGCATTCAAACCTAGAAGCTTCCTGGCTCCCAGTCAAGAGGCAGGGAGCACACTGACAGGTGAAATAAAATGTCTTGCATCTGTCCCACCTCGATCTAGTGCACTGTGGTGTAGATCGGTATATCCCCATTACGCAGTGTTTGGATCAAAGGTCCTACAGACAGATGCTCAGACATAGTTTTGGCTCTGTTTTCAGTAACACACACTTGAAACTACAAGAAGACCACGTTGCCACCCAGCAAAGGTGATTTTTGTAGATTCAGCTGAAAGGTGTATTTGAGTAGCTGAGGGCATGTGACAAAGCAGCATGAGAGAGATGTTCATAAAAGACTGGGTCTAATGGGAGATCAGTGAAGGATGCCAGATGTGGTGCTCTTTGGACAAGACTGAGGAGACAGAGTGCTGTCTGGGGGCAGCTACCTGTATAGCACATCCAGCTTCTCTGCCAGAGGAGATTCTTGTTTCTCTCCAGGAAAGAGCTGTGGTAGATCCACTTTGTGGCTCCCAATTTGTTTCCAGTTACAAATCCAATGGTGCTTGGACCAACAACATTAAGTTCTGACTTTAGAGACTTTTCTGCTCCTTAGCAACTATATCACTTGGATTAATCTTAAGAGCCTCATCCAAGAGTTCTCCGATTTACATACCCCAAGGACTTTTGTAGCACATTCTTTCTATTAAAAAGTTGATCAGGAATTCTCTTCTTGTCAGGAAGCAGTTGGCCACATTAGAGGAAATGAACTGCAGCACAAAATTGTTTTATCTTATTTTCCTGTGGAAGGCTCCTTTTAAGACTTTCCCTTAGGGTATCAAAAAAATATGAACATGTTTTTATATGGTTATGAGAAATTCATGCTCAGGGGATTTTAATTTTACCAAAAAACCCAAACCAATAATTCTGAAACTCTTGCACAAACTGAAACAGAGTTCTACAGATTCCCAAGTGACAAAGTGATTAAAAGCTGCTCTGTTGTTGACTCTGACTTGTCTCACATACAGGACCTCACAGCTAAGGGCCAAAAATCTGGGCAGTTTTACATAACTAGAGGTGTTAACTGTCCACATGCATATCCATGTGCTTGCCCATATAACTCACCAGTTAAACATGAACAAAAGTGCTTGCACTAAGGGCCTTATTGAACCATGGAAATCCCTCCACTTTGCAATCAACTGTAACAAATTCAACTTTTGTCATTCACAATTGAAAAGAAACACAACATGTTTTTTACACTTTGTGCAGCTCTGATGGGTTATGAGAAGATGTACTGATGTTCATAAGAGGATTCGTCAAGTACCAGCAAGAATCTTTTCTAGATAAAGTAATTACATTTTAGTGGTTCTGATTTGTGGTTTGGAGGATAAAAATCCAGTGCAATCTGTGCACTAATCTACACAAAATGACCCTAAACATTCAAGAGAGAAAGAATCTTTATAAAAGTCAACAGTAGTAATGTTGAGCTTTATAAAGAGCTCTATAATGTTATGACAGATTCTTTCTGAAGAGAATAAATTACAATTCAACACTTTTTAAAGGACTTATTATTTATTAAAATAAAAATATGTTTATTTCAGATTGCTTCTCATGGTTTAAGCAGATTGCTGAAACTAGTTCCTACAAAATATTGTACAGATTATCACTTATCAAGTCCATCAACTTTTCTTTAATAATTCTTTTTTTAGTTTGTACTTAGGAAAATACCTCAAATCCTGAACTTCTGTAAAAGAAATTCAATATAACCTATAAAAAATAATACTACTACTAGACTAATCCAGGCAGGAAGAACAAACATGAAATAATGCATCATTTCATATGTAGCAAGAAGGGATACGTTAGCACAAATCCCTATTAGTTATTTTGATCCAGAAACAAATAATTTAACCTAATATTAAGCATGTCCCAAACAGCTACTAGCTGCCATTTGCTGAATTCCAAATAGTCCCAGGGGTCTAAAGGAAATTTTTTTAGTGCCAACTCATAGTGCTGTCCGTAAGTCTAAAATCAGATTTCTCAAGAAGGAAAATAACTATTTAAAGTCATACTATCTATAAAAAGAAATGCACACATACTCTTTTGGCCTTGAATACAGGATAAATATAGATAGGAATTAAAAAGTTAGTAACTCAAAGTAAATTCAAAGAAGAACGAAGAAAAATCAAAGTTACAACAAATACTTGATCTGTAATTATTGAAAATAAACTATGATGCTATGTCTTGCCAAAACCAAAACGATTCTGCTTTGCATCTCCCTGGACACCTGGGAAAGGTGTGTCAGACACAGCTCCACACTGCAGCTGGGGAAGGAGCAGGAGAAGGCACCACCAGCCTGCTGAAACATGAGTACATTTCTCCCTGAGAGGTAGGAAGCTACTAATGGACTTTCAATAAGAGTAAGGAGAAACATCTGCCAGAAAACAAACTATTAAGGCATGGTGGATTTTTTTTGTGGTGTAAGCTATTGGGTAACATCTTATTCTGCTTTTTTTCTAAGCCTGTTTGAACTTACAACATATTGGACTGAAGCAGATGTTAAAAAAAAAAAAATTCATTTTCTGACAACAGTCTGTGTTTGAGCCAAATGTGTGATTGCACATCTAAAGGCCACTTAGGTAGGTAATTAGGCATATTTCAGAAATCATCCCAGCCTATGTAAATGCAACTGACATTTAAAAGTAGTACTTAATGTCAAAAAAGACAAAACACCAAGCTTTTTTACCCAAATAATAAGGCTTTCACTTATTCATTCTTAAAAGTTGCATTATCATGTACGGAGATAATAGTTTTTAGTTGTTTTGAACACACTTCATTTATAGCTTTTCAGGATCACCCTGTTCGTTATCACTTTCCTCATTACCTGAATTAACCAATTGAAAGTTTATTTCCCAATCCTTCTATAATATAGGACTTTCTTCGACTGACTGTTTTTCACCCCAGCCAATCAATCTCTTTCCTCAATTTACTTGGATTTTTTTAATTGCTGGAATATTTGTGAGGGGTTTGGAGGTTTTTTTGGTTTGGGTTTTCTTGTTTGTTTGTTTCTTGATCGGGTTTTTTCTGGGTTTGTTTTTATTTTTCTTTTAAAAATTGTCAACTGGAAAGGCTAAAAATTATATTTTTCCCTCTGTATCAAAAAGGAAATCTTTCCAGTTACTATCTTTAATGAACATTTTTCCTATAAAACCCTGAAAATTTCTATTAACTCCATTCCCACTTAACAATCATTTCCCTTTCCAGATAATGATATGAAGGTTGCTTCTTTCACTTACTCTTTTTAATCAGTAACAGGTCTTTACCTTTCACCCCATGGTTACCAAGTTTTCAGTAACAGCCTCTTGTGTAAGACACAAGCAAAAGCCTCTCAGAAGGTAACATGAGATCAATTCCATGTATCCTGTTCTGTTGAAAACACGGAAAAAAAAAAAAACAAACCACAAAAACAAAACAAACCAACTCTGAAAAACTAGTAGAGATGTATTTACAAATACAGTCCTGGAATATCTTTTTTCAGTAATATTAGGAAAGATACACAATGACGGAAGGATCAAAATTAAGTCCCAAACATTTCCCTGATGAAACTTGTGCTGATTGGCACAAAAGCTGTTGATTCTCTAAAAGGGATTTAGACACTGGTTTTAAAGTAGAAAAGAATCCTTTCACTTGCATAAACTCTTGAGGTGGCTTCTAAAATGTCTATAAAATCTGTATTTTTAAAATGGCTTTTCCTGTGTGCTCCTGTGCACTTCTACAGGGGAGTTGAAAGGCCCAAAAAGTAGCCTAATTTAATGAATGGTGTAAGAGTGGAAATTAAGTGAAGAACTAATGATTCACCTCATTTCTCTCACCTCTCTTCCCAACCTCAGCTGGCTGGTTTGATGGCTCAGGTAGCTCTAGATTCCAGGGGTTCCTACTCCAATGGGGTTGTCCAGTCCCATCCCTCTCAGCCCATCTGACCAGTGCACCATATGCTAATGGGCTCCAGTGGGTCTTTTTGTTTTAAAAGCAGTGCAATTAATATTCTGTGCTGAGTCACTGAAAACTGTTTAAAGCAATTCTATTTTATATGTATTAAAAAGTGTCCTTCCCCCCTATTTTCTGTGAGAGCCAAGAAAGGAACAGGAGGGAGTGGAGAAGAAAGAAAAACTGAATATATATAATTTAAGACTAAAAGAAATCACAGAGGATCCCAGAAATAGACTAACTTACAAAACTATCATGGAGCAGTGAGAGAAAGGAAGTCCTATTACACATCTTACTTGTTTATGAGTTTTTAAGGCACATGGAAAATATGCCATCTCAAACAGTTTACAAAAACCCAATAAAAAACTAGGTCTAATCAAGAAGTCACAACTTTCTCAACGGAACATCTAAAATGAAGCATGTTTTAATTATCTGCCAATTACAAGAGTTTTTAAAGGTTAAGTTTGCTTTCTTTTGATTTCTATAAGCACAGATTGTATCCAAGAATTAGATGCACATTATTTATATTCCGTATTTCCTTAAGTCAAAGGCGGTAACAATTAATTTCAGAGATTTTTGCATAAAAGATGTTGTCCCTGAAAATAAGCCTTCTGATTTGTTTTAGTATAGTGGAGTCAGTTCTCATGAATTGTAAGATAAACAAGAATCATGTTTGTATTCCTTTGTAAAAGATATCACCTGATGGACTTCTCAAGTGACCAGTGGAGATGGAGAGGTGGGAACTTCTCTGTCCAATCTCTGGTCACTGTCCAGAAACATATATACGAGGTCAACGATAAACTAGAGACTTCTTTTCTTCTTCTCTACTTGAACACCTGTTGTGTGTGTTGCTGTGTGTTTCTATCTGCGTCACAGTAACAAAAAGTTTTGAAAAATCTCCTTTGAAATGAAATATTACTATGAAATAATGACAAAGTATTTAAATTAGGATTCTTCACTGGATCTGTAATGGACTTTAAATATTAAATCAGAGAAGTAATTTGCTTCCATTCAAATGTGAAAATGGAACTGTGATGTGCCCGGCACCTCTGCCACACATCGCACATACCAGACATAACATGTCTGTTAAGTGCACTGCTGTGATTTTTTTTAGGTTTATACATCAGAACAATACAAAACAACATAAACAAGTGGTTGGCTCACATGATCTAAATAAGCTCCATCTGCAATGCTTAATCCCAGAAGCATTAAACAGCATTCTGTAGTCTGAAGTTACTGCTGTTAAGACCACTCTGGATTCCTTAAAGGTACTTTCTGCACACTGCAAAATCAAAACCACTTCTTTCAAATATGAAATCTCCAAAACAAGAAGTCCCTGCAAAGTCACTAGAGCAACCCTGTTACACAGAATTGCCCTTTGACATTAAATGTGGATGCTTAGACAGACATTCTCAATATATACTGTACGTATCAAGATCATATAAATCCAAACATCTAACATGATTTAAAACTGAGGCAACTAATGCCAGAGCATTCCCTTTTCATTCTTGGCTTTAAATAGCACCACTACATATAATGCTTCAGGAACAGAGTTTGCAGAACATTACAACCTTCAACTGGGTAATTTATTGGAAAGACTTTCAAATTTCTCTGTATTTTTTTAGCAAGTCAGTAAACAGCTTGACTGCATATAACATCTCACAAGTAGAACATGACTAAGACTTCAAAACACAGCAAAACCCAATACTGACCTCAATAGTTTCCCACTGAGATCTTGCTCACAGATTTCCAGGGAGGTTAGCAATAGGTACAGCGAGTGATCCTAACCATGCTTTCCAGAGAGCAGGAACAGGCTGCAGAGCTCCATGATATAACATAACAGAGCACTGCAGTCAGCAAGGCCCTGTTCGACATCTTCTGAGAGTACATCAAAAACCCCCAGTGAACTTCCATTAAGAAAGAAGCATTCTTTTGTATTTTAATCAAATCACAGCTATGCATGACAATTGCTTAACAGTGACAAAGACATGCTTTCAGATCCATGCAGATTTGACATAACATAAAAAGACTGAAGCACTGGTGAGTCAGCCTGAAGAAACCAGACCTTCTCTTGGAATAAATCCAAGTTCGGCAATAACAGGAGAATCATTTCAGCAGAGCATTGAAGAAGCAGAAGTGCTGGTTCATAAAGCAATGAGTAGTCTGTAAATAATAAATAACATACAGAATAACACAAACATTTGAGAGAAAATCCAACTGAGGTGTGCATGTGTGTTTCTGTACTCCCAGCCAGCCAGCACGATTCTTTACTTGCAACTTTTTCTTCAATTTAAATCATCTGGAGGTATTGAGAAAGCAAGCAGTTTAGCAGTTCCATCGTTTTTTCCAGGAGGTAGTTCTTTCTACTTAGAAAAATCAAAAGTCATTTGAGATTTAAATTGCATTTACTGTACCTATAGTTACTTCATTGAGTACCAAATAGCCCAGAGGCACAATTGCCATGAATGTTGTCTGCAGTAATGTACTTGCAGTACTAACTGATGCACCAGTTAAATACTAGCAAATGTGTTTTCAGGACAATTTGTGTCACATAGAAAATATGAAGTTGTTGGGACATCAGTTTGTTTGGTTGTGGCAAAAGAAGGGCCCATAAATATGTAACTTTTTATTCTATCTTCAAACAAACACAAAGCATCTCAATAAACATTCTATACCACCTCCTCTCCTCAGTAACTTTCTTCCCTTGCCACATCCAATGGCCCTGAATGGTATGACCAACTTCTGACTGAAAAGGCCAGGGGATTTCACACAGATCATTCCCTCAAACATCCTCTTCTAACTGAGATGTACTGAACATAAGCAATAAAGAACACCAAGCCCATTTAGTTACCAACTTGTCTCGTATTTGCTCTTTAATTCTATGTTCATATATTTCTTTTTTTTTTTTTATCTTTCACTTATTTAAGTGAAATAAGATATCTCTCCCCTTATTTATTCCTAAATCAACCACTTTTTGAAAATCAGTACAAAAATTGGCCTCATCCCCAGCCACACTGTGAATAAGTTGTGGGAAAAATCCCATAGAATGCTAGATCCTAATACAACCAAATATATTTGCTTATAAAAAAACACTGCAAAGGCACAAGTCAGGCCCTCAAAAATCCAGACACTGCAATAAGCAGAGTAGTTGTCACCAAGGAGATACCCTCCCACATATGTTTGTGTGTACATGGCTTTGTACATATTCATGAGTACAAACTATGTTATTTTTCAGTTCCTACTATGCAAAAAGATACTGTTATTATGGCTGGATCACAATTCCGGAGTAAAAGTGTACTGCTTGCTCTCTTTCTTCTCATGAGCTCTGGAGGCAGCAACAGCAAATGGAGTTCCAACTACTTCTGTGAGCAGAGGCAGGGTCTGGCCACAATCCATTCCTTACTTGCCCCAGGATAAAAAGGAGGCCATGATAATTCACTGTCCTCCAGAGTCTCTCTCCCAAGGGCCAAACCCAGAGAACAAGCTGCTAGCTGAAATGCAATGGTCTAGGAAACTACAGGCAGGAAAGATGAGACATCTCATTTTAGCAACTACTTCCAAAAATCTTCTGACATCAGGTATCTTGTTTCATAGAGTTACTAGAACACATACAACCCCTTTGAGGTAAAATATTGAATGGAAAACATCATAGAAATTACTTCTGATTTCAAAATGCCACCACTCCCCTTACTAGTACTAGATGGAATATTTCACCAGCCTACTAATTTTTATTGAACCTGATCATTGGTTAGTACCACCTGTAAATGATACGTGTTTTCATAGTGCAAAAAAGTTTTGGCATGAAGACTAAGTATACATTCCTCATGGAAACACTATAAAAATATGAAGCTTTAATTGTTCTGCACCAGCAAGATACTCAGAAATAAATTTTGTTACATAAAATTATTATAATCATTGTCAAATCCTTCATGCCTAACCTAAAAAAAATCTTAGCTAGCTTAAATGATAATCAACACATCAGCAAGAATACCTTGGCTAAGATCCTTTCTCACCTGTGCATTGCTTTATTGGCCTTCAGAAAATGCCACTTTGGCATGCATTTGTCCCTAGAAACTTTATTTCTGTCTCTAGAAACTTAGCCAGCAATGCACAAGCATATCTCATGCATCTCAATTTCCAGCAGCTGAAGAGGCTTAAGAAGAACCAAGTGTTCCCTGTGATAGGACTCCCATAACTTCCAGCTACTTTCTTTTATTTCCCTTTAATTTTGACATTTTTCCACATTTCACATACATACTAGGTTGAAATTTTCATTATTTTCTGCCTACTTCAATCATGATTCATCAGACAGGAGAATACTTCGATACAGTGATTGCTCCACTGTGAAAATATTCTTCAAAATGTTTTAAATTGCTTCTAGTTACATAGTAAGAATTGTTTGGCTTGGCTCAAAAAGAACCCCTAACATAATTCAAATGCTCAGAAGAAAAACAATTTTAAAATACTTTGATGATAACAGAAGGAAAATTACTGCTGTTCTTCAGAATTTCTTGACTGAAATCTAAAAATAATAAGACAAAAGATCAAAATACCTTCCGTTTCATAAAATTTATGACAAACCATCCAGAGTTCAACATCTGTTACTGAACTACCTAAAACATTATCTATCAATTTGTTGGTAAAGAGGGGGGAAAAAGAAGGAAAATGCAGCAATTACTAGTCTGTGCATCGTCCATTAGTAGTAACAACAGGATTCTTTCAGGTTATTTGGTCTGAGATAATAAATCATTTGGGAAAAAAAAAAATCCTTGTTAAATACTATCAATCTGGCATATTTAAAAGACAAATAACAAGCTCTAACTAAAGTAAAAAAAATAGGATGGAAGTTTGGAAATCCAAGGCAGGAAGTGTGGGTCTAAATAATGGGATATGAAGGACAAAAAGCTCCTTGTGATTTTCTGGATTAAGAGGAACTATGTACTTTCTAGCAAAGTTTATTTCAGTGATGCACAAATTGGATATGGTTTTTTGGTGCTAGCCAAATATAGTTTAGAAATCTATCATTATATACACAGTAGAATTTCTGTCTAGAACAAAAGTTAAAAATCAATCTTGAAGATAAGCCAGGTGACTCACCTGGAATTAATTGTCATCTTCTTCTGACTTAGGCAGGGATTTATTCCCTGAAGTTTCATTTCCTCTCTATTTCCAAACTCTGCAGGCATAAAACTTTAAAAAGGAAGACAAAAATCAGCAAAATTTGATGCTCTGCTTCAGCACTGCAGATACTTAAGGAAACTGCCATAGCAGCCCACCTGTTGCATACAAAGCACCTGCAATTAATTTACCTGTAAATGATGGTAGATGTTCCACCTCCTCACGTGTAACCCTCAAGTAGCACAATCCAACCTCACCCTGATTACCCCTAAAGATTAACTGGATGATGACACTCTACAGTCTCTTGCTGACATAATGTTGTGATATTTTTTTGAAAATTGAGAGTGCAAGTCTGAAAAAGAACAAACAGGTATTTCTTTTCAAATTTTCAAGACAACTTATTCTAGACTTCACAAGGGTACAGATGGACACATTTCACTTACTCTGCAATTTCTAAAAGTTGCAAAGAGAAATGAAAACAAAACAAACTCCAAATCATTAGAACTGATCAATTATCTTCAAAAGAGGCCTTAAAGTGATGGGTTTTTTTGTGACGGGAATTACAAAACCCACCACAAACAGCAGACAACCCACACAAACAGCAGGCATACTTCTGAAAGAGCGTTCAGGGCAGGCCAACAGCAAATGGATGAATTGTCCAGAGCAGAAATGGTAGGTTTACTCTTGAAAGATATTGGTAGACTCTGCACTGGACTGCAATGATTCATTTGAAACTGCTGACAGCTATTAGGCCAAAACATGAGAAAACAAGAAAAAGGCAGTAGAGCTACTGAGCCCACAGATCAAACAGATCAAACACAGCTAGTCCTTCAGAAAAAAAGACTTTTTTTATTTATAACTTTGCTCTCTGCTGATAGTTGTATGAGTGTGTGACATTAGAATTTTGTCATAAATCATCCAAAAGAGCAGAAAATGCATCTGAGAAGGCAGATACTTTACTATTTCATGCCTATCACCATAAAATATACATTGGGATAAACAATGTGATGACATGCCATGACTTCTTCAAGAACTAATTTCATGTTTCCTCTCATTCTACTTGTTCTTAATTCTCTAATGCAAACTGAAAAAAAACAAACCTCTCAGAAAGCTATTT
This sequence comes from Sitta carolinensis, assembly GCA_032173965.1. NCBI lineage: Eukaryota > Metazoa > Chordata > Aves > Passeriformes > Sittidae > Sitta > Sitta carolinensis. Next base: position 31,084,690 of record CM063285.1, read on the forward strand.
CATATGATTAAAGTTACGTTCTGCTAACAGGTTCTCTTCAAAGACACATAAACAGAGCATGAAAATACCATTCATCTGAGGAGATTGTTAAAACTATGCATATGACTCTTCCTAATCTTAGCTTAACTCAATTTATTCACATCACTTCTTTTCTTCTCCCCTTCCTTCCACAAAAGACAAAAGACCAAACAATATCATGTTCACAGTTTTAATTGTTTGGAAGTAAAACAAAGCACATTCGTTAGAGCTTGAGTAAAAGCAAGGAGATGGACTCTAAGTGAATGTAAGTTGTGTTCACAGGATTTCTTTGTTCCAAATTTATCGAACTCAGTATATGGCACACAAAAAAAGCACAAGTAACAAGCACATGGTGGATCAAAGGCTATTGAAAAGTGCAATCAAAACCACATGAGAAGTCATGGATAAGAAGGAGTTAATTTTTGGCATTGGTATGAATTTTGGAACAGTATAAAAGACCAAAAAGAAGATACTGACCATAAAGATTATGACATTGCTACTTCCCCAAAATGAATTGAACATCTCCCTAAGAATGTAACTTATTATTAACGAACTTCTACTCTTAGGCTGGCCATCAGATGTTAGCTACAAATTACTTCCTTATGACATCTATGCTTAAAATAATTTAGCAATGTCCAGAGACAGCCAAAATTATTATGCAAAGAACACCCACTCTGATGGGAAATATTTTTAACACATAGATTAACCTAAAATCTTCTTAAAAAACCCCAAAAAAACAAAAAAAAAAAAAACAAAGTAAAAAGAAAAGCTGAGGAATAAGAAGAAGCAGAAGAAGAAGAAAGGTTGGGTTGTAAGCAATTTTCTGTCAGCTTCACAGATTTTGAGCAGAGTTTCGTATTATAGCTAACAGTAAAATGACTTGGTGACCCCATTTATTTGGATAATTCTTGAGGTTGATGTGACTCAAATTCATGGAACTAATTTGTCTGGATAACAGCTTTACAAAGGTTTGAAGAGGTCTAGACATTTTTACTGTGGGAAAAAAAGATGCACAATCCATTTATACAAACTTTACAAGAAATATCCTGCAGTCATCCTGTCATATTACACATTGTACTTCTAAAGTCAACAGCAGATAAACTAAAGCACTTGAAAATAGCTGTCTTTGTACAACCCTGGAAGTATCAAGGGAAACTGCCTTTGCTTCAACTATATTGCAATAAATGATGTAGCAAAGAAAAAGATCAGTTATCTGCAGTGTTAATAGACTCCACACAACTTATTTTTTAAGGCATGTGAAATTTTACCTAATGATGATATATGATGTGATATGATATGCTATGATATGATATGAAATGAAAATTAAACTACTTTTCAAAGAGCTACTTAACTATGCTATTTCCTGTCTACACTGATTGAGGCTCAGGCAGAAGAAATATAGGATCCATGAGAAGTTTGAGTACTGTTTCTAGCAGTCTAGCACAGCTTGACTAATTGGATAAAGAAGTAAAAAGGAGGCGAGGGAAGATCCAAATAATTTTTTTTTAGTTGCACATCATTCTCTCCCACTATAGCTATAATTTTAGCTTACCTCTAATGTACTTTGGCTTTACTCTACTGTGGCATGTCAAACTGTTTTCCAAAACTGATTTAACTAGAACTTTTTCAAACACTGCTGCCAAGATATTTAAGCTCCAGAACAGGAGGAAAAGGAAGAGTCAGGTTCTTTTAAAAAGTAAAAGAAAACACTTACTTCTTTTTGCTCAATCCAGAAATTCAAATTTATGCATAATCAAAAAGACTGAAATACCTTCAAAATTAAAGCTTTGTCATAAAAGCACGTGAATTTACTACAGATTGTAGCCACATGGCACAATTCTCTCTATAAATATAATTTGAGCCCCAGTTAGTGAAACAAAAAACTTTTCATCCCTGCTAAGATAAAAAATATTTCTGCATTTATTCATACTGCAGTAATAGTCAGGTCAGAATCAAGGTCTTAGAGCTTAATTTAAAAAAGTCAATAGCATGAGAAAAGCAAAGTTAAGCAGTGAACTGTGTATGTGTTAGCGGGTTCATCTCTCTTCCTACAGATGCAAAATGAATATGCTTGACTATCAAAATACCAAGAAGCTCCAGTGTAGCTGCTGCTGGTGAAACAAGACCAAACAAGAATAAGAATGGAAGCAGTCGGTACAGTTCACCTGCCAAACACACATCCAGGTTTCTTTTGTTGGTGCTTTCTAGATTATTCAGATTCAACATTTTCCTTTACACAGCAAATGCAAAACTTTTAAGCACTGTCTTTAGACTTCCCTCTTTTTGGCAAAGTTTCATGGAGGTCGATACTCCCTTTCTACATGGAGTCACATGGCAAAGACAAGGGGTAAGGGGTACAGTTTGTTCTTGGGGAGATTTCAGTTAGAGACAGGAGGAAATTTTTTCACAGGAACATTCAGCCATTGGAATAACTTCCCCAGTGAAGTGATGGATTCCCCATGTTGGGTACTGTTAAGACTCAGATGGATGGGGTGCTGGGCCATCTTGTCTAGAGTGCGCTTTTGCTGAAAAAGTTAGATAGTTTGGACCAGATGATCCTTGCTGTCCCTTCCAAACTGGTGTTCTATGTTTCCTTCAGCAGAAGATCCACAGTCAGTATGGAATAAGAAATTACTTCTTTGGGTACTAAATTTTATGGGAACATGTGCACACCAAGAACAGTCCAACCAAAAACCTTTTATTTGATTTAAACTTCACATTGTCATACTGAGCTCAATTTGCATAGAATACAACCAAGGTAGATAGAGATGGGTGATAAAATGAGCTGGAAAAGATCTCTTTTTCTGACCATTACCACCAAAATAAGGTGGAAGAATGTATCAGGCTCAGAGCTTAGAGATCAAAGTGGAACTAGCTGCTGAACTGTCACCAAAACAAGTTTTGAACTGGGATCAGAAAGAATGGGAGAGTCATGTACAACAACAGAAACCCCACTGATACCACAGAGCAACTGTCTGACTAAAGCATCTACAGGCAGAGCCAAGTTACTCTTGGTATGGTTACACTGGTATTTTTGCTCAGATGCATATTTTCAAAGACATTTTCCCTGTCATCCAGACAATTCACTGTGCCTTAGTTCATTCCATGGAACAATCCTGAGACATCTTTTCTTATTAAAGGAAATTTGGATATGTATTCCAGAACAGCAGCTAAGTACACTCCAAGTGGTAATGGAAATTCAGCCTGTGAGACCAGATGAAAACTAACCTGAAATGCTCCCAGCTGCCCCACACATAACAAAACATAAATGGTGTGGTTAGTGAACCCACAGCATCATCATTTCCTCTACAACTTCATTCCTGAAGAGCTACACCACTTGCTAAAGTAGACACTGCCACTGCACACAGATAATACTGAATGCTCAGGTGCAAAAGTTACAGGCTGGTCTGCAACCCACCTGAATACAAAGGTGCTTATCAGACAGTTAAGCTCTGTGCTGCCATTGCTTCAGCAGCTATAGCACAGCTGGAACTAAAACCTCAAGCCAGCATTTCCACCAAAATGAGTGGTGTACCCTAATCAGATGCTCACTCCTGCATTCTTGCCTGGGGTCAACTTAAAAGCCTCTGAGGCTGCAAAAAGTGAATTAAACTGGGGAATGGAGACACAGTAACACTGGGTAGGTACTAAGTCAGTTTTGAACCAGATTAGTTTCCTGATATAGTTTACTACAAAGCTGCACAAATTCTTGTACCAGCACTACTGTTGGGTACATATAGAGAAGAATTAACTACTGTAGGCAATATTTAAAATATTTCAGCTCTTTTTGGTGCAACCATAACACTAAGTAAGGACAAGATTATTCTCAAGAAAGGCCACAACTGTCTGAATGGCAAGATTAAAGTCTTGAATGTAACACTGCAGCAGTGTTGGTGATGAATGACTCATAACAATGTGTAAAATCTGACTCCATCACCGGTAGAAACATGTGCAAAAGACATCCATTTTTAGTAAACTTGGACAATTCAGTTGTTCAGTACACAGCATTACTAGTACATCTTAAGGTAATAGAGATATTAAGAACATAACGGTTACAAAAGTTACTTTAAGTCTTATTCCATTCCAAGTTCTGTGAAATTAATTGAATATTGACACCACGCCCTGCACCCTGATGTGGCATTCACTGGTGGGAAGGCCAGATTAATCTCTGACTGCAAGTTACTTGATCTGAAATATGAAACATATTAAGGCTACTGCAGAAATAATAGACATTATTAGTAAAGTTTTATTTATAAAAAAACACAACCTAAGTTCTATTTCAGCATGCCTTATTTTCAATGTTCTTACTCTTATTTCAGTGCTAACTGTAGGAAAATGCAGCTAAGAAAGACAAGGACAGCAACCTACAGAGTCTGCGTTTGTATAGGAGGGGTTTATTTAATTTCTTACTTCAGTCTTCTGTTTCCACAGTTTCTGAAGAAGATTGTGAAAGCTCATCCCCACCACATGCTGAGATGATCTTAATACATGAACTTGGAATTCAAGTAGGAAGTACTGTTCTTATATCTAAATCCATATAAAGTAGATGTCTTCCCCTTCCTTTCAGTTATAATTTCTTACTGGTAACTGTCCACCTGGTTCACAGGGCTTAGTATATGCATTTTTAGTACACAGGATATGCTCAATATAACAGAAGGGCTGTGGCAGGTATACAGGCAGTACCTTCTTCCCCACCACCCAAAAGCAAGCTGGTACACTGTACAAGCCTGAAGACACACACAGCCAACCACTTCTCCTGGTGCAGCCTATTGTGGTACCATGTTCTGAAACATTAGTTTGAACACATGCTACATACTGTTTGTTTCACATTTCGCAACCTTGGGAATGGGATTTAACCCTATCATTTCTCTCTTAGTCTGAAGCATATCCTTCTTCTCCATTTCTTGAAGGCTGCAACAATACCAAGTTTCATGTCTCTAGGCAAGAAAACATAATTCTTATAACAGCTCCTACCTCAGAGTCTGTTCTCAGAACCTTATCTTTCTTGCCTTCCCAGTAATTTACCCAATTTATCAGCAATACTGAACCAAGCTAAATACATTTCAGCAGAACTGTATCAGTCACAAAAAATACTAATGTCAAGGACTGCAGTATTTCTGATGGGGCAATCCAAACATTCCCTTCCTGGGCCTCCAGAGTAGAAATCCATGGTAAAATATTCAGCCTTATGCAAGTTTCCTGTCTGACTCGGTTTCATGTCAAGGGAAACAACTTTTATAGCCTATCCAATTCACAGATTTATTTCCCAGGTTATTTCTGGAGAGACTTATTTGTTGTGGTTCCTGAAATACTGCTTTCTAAGTTTGCTAACAGAAATGCAAAAGCTCTCCACACTCTAGACAGCAGCCATGCCAGATGTTCAGGAGAACACCACAGAAGAAACATTGTGAATAAAATTGCTTTATACCACCATTTCACGTCTTCCTTCAACCTTTGGATGTGTTTTCAAGGGGGTATTTACTATCAAAGAGGATTCTACATATAGCACTTGGAAGTGTGTCACCAGCTGCTCCAACTTTCCCTTTCAACTCAGATGATGTTTTCCAGAGTTTGTAGTGTCTGCCAGCGAGGTGATGAAATTCAAAGTCATATATGTCACATGCCCTGCTGCGTGTTTCCAGAGTCATGTTTCCCTGAACATAGAAGGAAACAAAGTACCAGGAGAGCTTCTTCCCTTACAGTTCCAGGTTTCTCTCCAGTCACCCCCCAAGCTGCCCTTCCAGGGAACACTATGAGCAACATTTGCATCATTCTGTTTTTCTGCTGCCTTTCTGCCATTTGCAAACAGCTGCAATTAAGCCAACCCACTGTCTGTGTGCTATCAGCAATGCCTGTTATCAAATCCTTAGAAAGCATATGGAACACTGAAACCCACACTTCTATTAGCTATCTTTCAGCCAAGCTAAGATACTGTATTTCACTGTTCTTTCATGAAGATTAAAGGAAGAAACTTATCACACTCACCATCCTTTACAGGAGTAATTTGTACCAGTCATCACATAGCTGTTTGGACAAATATGCTGTAATAGTGTCTGTTTTCATAAAAAAGCACAAGAAAATAATTTTGAAGAAAGTTTTTTTAAAAATAAATTCTGATAGCTTTTAATAGTCTACTAATAAATGAGAGTTGAGATAGTGTTTGGAATGGGGAGGGAGAAAGAAAATATTTGCCTCTTTGGTAATTTCACCGGTTCCTATGAAAATATTTTCTATTTACAATGCCGAACGAAGATCAGAATCACGTCAAATATGCAATAGAGGAGCTACAGTTATAGTAAAGATGTAACGGATTAAAATAGGAACTATCCAAAATCCTTTGTTCAGAACCATTTCACATACAAGTCATTCACCAAACCAGTCTAGAAGAGTATCACTAAAAATCTACTTGGTAAGTGATATCTTCTTGTTTAAAAAGTTATTAGTTTCTTTAGTTCCAGTCCAAAGGAACAAACCTATGGAACTGAACTCTATAGGACTTCCTTTGTTGAAGGAAAAGAATGATTCTAAAAGCCAAAACTTACTTTAAAACTTTGAGGGATACCACAGTCATGGTCAACATTTTTCATCTAATGCTTTCTTCAGTGACAAAGATGGTCTAAAAGGGAGTGAAGACAAAAATCAGAGGGCATGAGAGAATCACGGTATGTTTTACAGCTATGTGAAGCATGTTAAATAGTTTCTTCCAATGCTGGACCATTGAGCAGCTCGCACTACTCAGTCTGCTCTCTCCTCTGTGTTCATTTCTTAGTTGTGGCTGCACAGCCATGCGTGTGGCCATCCCAACTGGAATAGGGAACTGATCCTCAATCAAAAATATCCTAAGAAAAAAGATTAATGTTTCCTAATCCAGTTCATTGCACAGAACCAAAAGGAGCTGTGCAGGCACAGAGGGATGGTTACAGGAGCAGGAACCAGAGACAGAAGCCTGAAGCACAACATGAGAGTTCATTCTGCTGAAACAGCTTCAGTAAGAAATGTACAAATTCCAATACAAATTGAATCTATGAGCCCACCCAGGCCGGAAAAGGCCTGTGTTTCACAGAACACAGTGGATACATTTTAATTAATTTCAATGAAAAAGTGTAAATATTCACTCTAAATAATCAGGAAGCTGACTTAATTTATTGTGTGTGAATAAAAATGCAACATAAACAGTATTTAACTGCAAATTCTGCTCATTTTGCATCTGGTTCATTGAACTAAGTGCAACCCATCTGTTACCATATAGGACAAAAAAGCTGTTAAATAGGAAAAAAACCCTTCTTATTTAATACAACCCTAAAATTATTTGCTTAGACAACTAATGAAGTGGAGTTTATAGGCAATTAAACACCATAGAGACTTTGCAGAGTACTGTAAAATTGAATGAAAGTTTATAAATGTTTGTAACTGGGACAATTAGAAATACAAACTGGGGTTATTAAGTCTGATGTTGAAACCAATTGCTTCATAATGAGACATGCATAAATTAAAGAATAAATTAAAACAGTCTAATAAATTACTTCTAATAGCTGGACATTGCATGGGACACTGCAAAACACTCTGGACTGAACACTCAGAAGCAATGTTCCACTAAGGAATAAATGCTGAGACAATTAGAACAGATTTCCTTAACTTAGAGAAAGTACATTTTCCCCTCTCAATTTCTTCTCTCTCTACAATGCAAAATCCACACAATGAATCCCTCATTGCTCTGAGACATTCATTCTACCAGAACACCTCACAGCAAATGATAAATTGCTACCACATGGTATTTTTCAGTATCAGGCTCTACCATGATGATGAAAGTTGTATTTTCATGGGACTAATACAATTTCTCCAAATGATACACTAACATCCACTTTTTAACTCTTGAAAACTTATAGTAATTGCCTCAAAAATCTAAAGGTATCTCAGCAATAGCTGGTAGATGTAATTCCCAAAAAAAGATTATACAGTTTCAGAGGTTGGGCATTCAAAAGAGAGCAGAAAAAAATAAGCAAATGTGGAGAAAAGAACAAGAAGCAAGACTGGTAGGAAAGTCATATATTAATATCATATTGCAGTTGTCACACCTACAATATAAATAAGCTGTAAAATCCAAATGTATGATTTTTGGGAGTATGTGTGCTTGGGGAGGGCAGTGGAAGATCACTGATTAGTCTGCATTATGATCTTGACCTATAGCATCCATGAACTCAAGTTCTGGTGTGACTGTCATGCACTGCAGCAAAATAAAGTAATTATCGTTGCTAATTAGGCAAGCAATTTTTAACTCTGTATTGTTTTAAATAATAAAATATACTTGATAAAGAAAGAAACAGAATACATCAATTGTGAAGTCACAACACTTTCCATATAAAAATATATATATAAAATATAAAATATACTTATAAACATGTCATTCCTGCAGAAGTATGTATTTAAATACTTTTGCTGTCCAAAGTATGCAGTTAAATAATTTTGGTGTCCATTGTGGGATAATTCTAACCTATTTATTTTATTGTCAGGTCAGCAATAGTAAAACCAAAAACCACAAAGTAAGATTTTCTTCCTAGTGTTCTGTAAGCAAGCCAGTGCTGAATGTTCTACTTTTAATACATTTAATTTTTCCACTATTTTCAAGAGACCTGATACGGTTCATAATATACATTCTATACAGCACAAGAATTTATGCAGAATGTAACTGAAAACCTACAGCTCTCAGGTGATCTGGATCTACCACAGGTCTTAAACAAACCTGTTCACACTCTCAGGAGAGAACACCATGTGAATCATCATTGCTTCTCTATGCAGCATCTCAGCTCCAGCTACAAACTACCACAGGGAACCTCAAGGTGTTCTTTTTTCTCATGTAACTGGCATCACACAAGTTTGCCACTGCTCCACCTCCACACACTCCAAGACATCTTTCAAACACAATGGTCTCTCTCACAATTTTCCTAGATGTTGTGCTGCACCAACCATGTATTTCCCTGAGCTTTTAGAAAACCATGAAGTTATTCTGTACAAACTGATGTAAACATGAAGTATAGCAGTCTTTACTGCACTGAAAAAAAGAAGCTGGGAAACAGCAAAAACAGAACTCTGAGAATACGAGGAACAGAACTCACCTTTGAGGCTTCCTTGGGAGAGACTTTAATCTTTTTAGTAGTAACTATTCTGGCCAATTTGGGTTTGGGGCATTGAATAAAACTAACAGAAATTATAAGATACCTGTCAAAGGATGGCAAGGACAGGTACACAGTCTACCTTTAAACAATAAAAACCTCAAAGCAGGTATATTATATATAATAGGAAGTCTCCTCATAGGTGGTGTTTTAAGAAACATTGACTTCTGTTTCTCTGGACTCTTCCATCTGGCAGAGAATATTGTAATTGCAAATTTCATAGCATTTCTAACCAAGTACCATATACTTTTTGGTACTTCATGTATTTGAATTTTTAATATTCATTTTTTTTTTAGCGATCTAGTTTGAGGTAAGAGCTACTTTTCTCTTACTAGTTTGCCAGCATAGCAATTTATCCAGTGCACACTCATGCCTTCTTGAAGAATATATTTTTTTTTTAAAGCCAAATTCATAGATGTAGAAGGCACCTTCTACAAACAGGCCTGAAGGAAGCCTCCAGCTCAGGACTGCCCTCTTTACCTTGCTATGCCTGTAGAACAGCCCCTCTTTACCAAAAAGTGCCGAGGACCCCTCCTTGAAGATGGGTGCAGGTTGGTAGACAGCCTATAGAGATAAGGCATCAATATTTTCTAAAAAAACATATTGCTGAGGAGAAATAACAACCACAGAATACGTAAATTACTATGTACATATTATTGCACATAACAAACCTGCTGTTTCATGATATTTCTTCAGTACTACCCTAAAACGTTCTCCCTCTCTTCAAATCCTTCCAGCAAGAACAGAGCAACTAAATTCTGAAACTGATTGTACTCATAGACTTACCACTACTTTAAAGTTAGCTTGTCATTACGAGGATCAAAAATACTGCCTACTCATCTAAACTACTGGCTCCAAAAGGCACACTGAAGCACAGCACCTTTGAAAAGAATCACACATGCATGCTAATTCTATATATCCACAAGACTTTCATCTAATTCACAGTACTGAAAGTATTTCCTGGCAAGTCACATCCCATTGTTTTCTCTCATCTGCATGAGAGTCCAAAATTATTTGAGGGCAAAATAAAATCAATATCAGACCAAATCATTCATAAACAGTGTATTCAGAGGAATTAATTTAGGTCCTCACAGGAGTAATCAGATATCTGCTCAATATCTAAATGTTTCCATTTCTTTAAATAATATGGAGATATTTCTCAGTCTAAGGAAACTGAAAAAAGGACAATAATAATCCCTTCCAAATTCTGTTTCAATTATTATTTATTCCATTACCACAATGTTCATGGTACTGCACAAATGAAATAAAATAAGAACAATCACTTTCCCATGTTGTCAAGCAGCTTGCAATACAACTTCAGGAAAAGAATAACTAACCTCAAACAAAGTGGACAAGGAGCAGAGATCAGCTACATGAATTCACAGAGCTATAGAACAGCTTATCCACCTATTCACGGTTACTACAGTAAAGGAAATGAAAATTAGATTGCACTGAATCCAACTCCCTAACTCTAAAAAGTCAGCGAAAGCATAATATTCTTTAAAGCAATAATAAATTTATTCCATATATTTCTCAAAGAAAAATATTCCGGAAAGCAAAAAGCTCAGGTGGAGTAAATTTGTATATTAAATACAGATAATGGAAAAAATCTGGCAAACTCACTTGTCACAGTTTGTCTTTTTCTTCAGTCCAATTCCAACTGACAAATGTTCCCTAGTTAAGCTCCCTGCAGAAATTTTTTTTATTTGCATCATGCCAGTTGACACCTTTCTATGTTTTGTTACCTTGCTACAACAGATAAATTCACAAAAATTCTAGTAACCAGTTAAGTGGATTAATGCAATCATCCCTCTTTAGTAGTACATCTGACAATGTAATTTTCAGAAATGAGGACATTTAATGAGAACAACAATGCAAGAAAACTCTGAAAATTGATTTTACCGTTAAAAAGAGGCAAAACTACCCTGCTATTAACGATATAGGGAACTACAGCGTGACACTGAATCACCAACACTGACTCTGACTGTTTTGATTACTTCTCAGAAACAGCAGATGTGTGCACTGAACAGGGAACTGAGAGCACCAAACCCCACCTTTCTTTAGCCACTGCATGCAGGTCTTTTGGGTCGCCTACATTAACTACTGGGTGTGACAGGAATAGGTAACTGCAAAAATGAAAGGGAAGAACCAGAGCCAGTGAACAAGCATGATAAAATGATGGTTTATATATGATTGTTCCGTCCATTATTTCTCTGTATGATTGGTTTACTACTACTATGGTGCCATGGTTTAGTTGAGCTGTTAGGGCATGGGTTGGACTCGATGATCTTGAAGGTCTCTTCCAACCTAGTGATTCTGTGATTCTGTAGTTCTGTGATACTTGTCAGAGATATACAGTCATTCAGACACTAGGGAGAGACTAAAAGCTTCCAAAGTAAGTGTTGTGGAAGTCATCCTATGGCCTGGATTTTTATGTAAATTACTTTTAGATAATGTTTCTAGAAGCCATAACCCAAAGTAGATAGCTGTCATCAGAGCTCTGGTGTCACTATTCCATACCATCCAAAAGTTTATTGCTGGGCAAAATTTTGAGAGTCTCCATCAGTCTTAGAGATTCTATTAACTTTACAATATGTGAATGGAGATATACTTTATTCGTGAGGACCCTGTTATTAAGTTGAATCATAAAATATTCTACTCCAGTTTATTGCTTAATTATTCATAACAGATGTTGGGGGGCTGCTTACATATATTCACAACCATCACACATATACTTGGGAGTCCATGTAGTCTGGGACAGAATCTTTACAGCCACAGTAAAGAAAGGATAGATATGACAATTGTCTACATATGCTGTTCCAGTAGCACCTCTTCACACTCAATAAACACAGACTCAACACCAGCCATTAAATTATCAATTTTTTAGACTGTCACAACCTACCCATCCTCATTTCTACAGGGGTTCAGTTCATGGTCAAGTGAGAAAGAGGGCTATTCATGTATGGAACTGCTGTAGATCATATATTGGCATTAAGAGACCTGCAACAATCATCTTGTAACCAGAATGCCTGATCTGAGGTAATTTCTTCTCCAGTTGTGTGTAGAACAAGATGTCCTGAGATCATCCTGTGGTCAGTCACATTTCCCATCAGTATCCATTCAGAAATCTCTCATTCCACACATATGCAGGAACTCGTGAAGACAAGGGCAACATTCAGTGCATTTCTAAATGATCTTTTCCTTGGAGTATGTCCACTCGGATAAATAAGAATTTTGAGATCAGGCAAGATAATACTGTGACCTTGGATGATTTTCAGCAATGACTAAGCTTAGGAGTCCCAGAAGCCACTTTTACTACTAACCTTTAGAACTCTCACTGGAGCTGTAGTGGCAGATCACTTATACAAATCCTTTTCCCAGCAAAAAGGAGGACACATTTGTCTTTTTCTGAAAGCTCAACTGTTTGCTTCCAAGAACCCTGTCAGTTGACTTACCAATACTAAATTTCTCAGCTACTAAACCAGTGGGATGAAGTTCTCTCCAACTGAAGAATGAACAAAAGGATGTAGAATTGAGAAGCCTGAAGATCAGATTTGTATCATGATACTGAAGGATCAAGGGCAAAGTGCTGGATGGCAAAGGTATCATGAAGATGGACGCTTTCAGACATGAAAATTTACAGGCACACAAACATGGCTCCAAATACTTTTTACTATACTACATACTTTTTAATGATTTCAGCAACATATAAAATGCTTTTTATTATCTCAGTATGGAAAAAGCTAATATGAATGCACGAAGTTCTGCTTTAAAGTCACAAATATGCATTGAAATGGCATTGTTAGCTTTCAACACCTTTGGCTATATGGCATTAAAAGATCCCTAACTAAAATATTCTAAGTACATTAATTTATTAATACAACGCACTCAGGCACATGATGTGATTTTTGGGGCTGGCCTGTGCAGGGCCAGGTATTAGATTTCGATGATCCTTGTGGGTCCCTCCCATTCAGGATATTCTGTGATTCTATGGTTACTATGAAAATTGAAACTCATTTTGATTTAATCTGTAAGTGTGTATAAAGCCAGAAACAGCTACCTTGTCATTCATCTTATCAAGTACACTTTTACTGAGGTCAGGAACCTTGGTCAGACCATTTATGCATGCACACAGTAGCCAACGTATTAGCTTCAGGATCAAAACTTCATTTCATTAAACTTCACAAAGTGCCAGTTTTCATCCACATCTGAAGAATCAGAGTTGCATTTTAGTAACACCACTTAGGCATAAGATTACTCCATGAATGAATAGTCCTCATCACAAATGTGGCAAAAGAGTAAAAAGCATGCCATTCATACAAAACATCACTGCACTTTTCATAAGATACCAATATGACTACTCATATCTCTGTGGGGTTGTTTTATTTCTGTACCAATTTGTATTAGAACCCAGTGGACTGGGGTTTAGAAGAATTGTGGACAGGGGCAGAGACGCATGAAATCATTTGCAGCCATGGAGATCTGCTTACAGGAGCAGGACAGGCAGGCACCATGCCTGAGCATGTAGTACATCATAGATGTCAATGAAAATAAACTTCGTATAGGCATGATGCCTATTTTTACTGTTGATGTTTTAATGTCATTAGGTAACACAAACCAGAACTCAAAACATTTTCCACAGTGTGTAATCCAAATTCAAATCCAAGACCCACTGTGTACTGAGTCTGCACAGAGTCTATAGGAACTATTATATAATGTGTTTTGTCTTTCTAGCTTAAACAAACTACCATCAGCTTGTTTCAATATATACAAGTTCCATATGTCAAGATCCCTTGTCTTACCACCTCCATCTCTGAAACATCCAAATGCCTCACAATAGATTTGGTTTAGACTGTCACACTGTTTTGATTTTAGTAGGAAGAATACAAAGAAAAAAGTTTGAAAGTTTCTAAAATAATGTTGGATACTAACATACTTGAAGCAGAGGGCAGGCTTAAAGAAAATACTTTCATACCTTAGGCCAAACTTCAGGAAACTTCTATTCCTTTCACAGGTAAGTTGCTGGAATGATGTGTTAAGCACCAGCATAAAAATCAGCAGAAACTACATGTGCTGTCAGAAGTGGTGTGAGACCCCCACTTCCCCAAAACTAATGTAATTCAGCCAAATTAATGGAGTTGACCCAGACCCTGCATCAGATTGATAATGCTCTACCATCCAAATGCTGTCACAAATCTCAACCAATACCAAATATTTTAAAACGGAAGGATTATGTTCTGCTGCTTCCTATACCTTAAATTTTAAACTTATTTTATGGGACTAGTTTTCTCCACCTGTCAATAGCACTATATGTAGGATCACACATACTTCAAACACATTTCTAGATTTAAACATGCGAAGCTGGGAGAAAGGAACAATCTTAAATTTCCTAAGCTTGTTTTACCACAGTCAGGGACCTGCATCTACTTCAGGCTCTCCACTGAAGTGTGATTTCCCCAATTTCTCAAAACGCACGGAAGAACTGGGTTGCACTGCGTCTGTGTGCTGTGGGTCAGTAAACCCTGCAGGGGCACCACCTGCACGGACAGCATATCCAGGTAAAGGCAGTGCCTTGAGCGAGATTCTTAGAAATCCAAGGAGGAGCGTTCCACCCATCGACGCCTCCAACCCTTTACAGTAGCAGCACATGCCACGCCAGGGCGAGCAGACAAGATCCCAGAGGTGCCGCCCAGGAGCCCTCAGGAGCCTTTCCCCTGTGCCCGACACCCGCCCGCGCCCCGCGGCTGCAGCCGCCCGCCGCTGCAGCGGCCACCGGGGCCGGCGGGGAACGCCAGCGCCGTTTTTCCGACGGCGGACTTTAAAAGGAGCTCCTTCGCTCCTCTCCCCGCGCAGGCCAGGAATAACTCCTCGGAGCGAGGAGGGGATCAGCGCCCCTCCGGCCGCACAAGCGTCGCCGGACCTGGTTCTTAGGAACCCTCCCCACCACGTCCACGCCACCCGACAGCAGCGCCTCCTCCAGCCCCTCGCCCACCCGGTCCCGAGGAGGGGAGCGCGGCCGAGGGGAGCCACTTACGCGGCCGGCACGGCTCCCTGCGGCGGCTGCGGGTTGCACGGAGCAGCGCTGGCAGCGGCGGGGCTCTCTCGGCACCCAAAGCCGGGGCGCTCCTCCCCTCAGGGGGCCCCCATGCCCGGCCTTCCCACACGTGCGGGCAAACCCCACCCTGCCGACCCCCCGCCCGCCCTTCTTTCCTCTCCTCCCTTTAGGAGCCGGGCCAGTCCGCTCTGCTGATCGGCATGGGGGCATTCCCTAAAGGGCCGGACCGCGTTCCCCGCCTGTACCCCGGGAGGGAGGCCGGCCAGCCCGGCACCGCGGTCTCAGCGCCTGTGCAGATACCCCCGCTGTCCCCACCCTCACAGAGCCTTTGCACCTCCGCGGGAGCGGCCATCGGAATCCCACCCGCGATGTTCTCCCACTCCTCATTCCCAGCAACCACGGGCTCCTCTAACCTTTGCTTTGATGTTCTGCACGCCAATAGCCCTGGCGGGGGTTTCGAGAATGATCCGCCCTCAGGAACGATTTTCCCCGCAACTTCATACGGGTGAGCCTGCGGGCAGGTGGGTGCCTGCCCTGGCTTTGCGCTGGCTTATATCAGCCAGATATCTTTAAAAACTCATTTTAAGGCTAAGAATAGCCTTAGACTAAGAATAGCTGTTGTTAAGATTAACATTGTGAACAGCCAGAATAAATCTTGCAGTCATCACCTTTTTCTCTTTGCATATATTCTACTCACATAGGTCCTTAACTTTTAACACTATAATCTGAATTGCCTAGCTGGCTCAGGGAGATGATTATCCCACTCTGCTCTGTGCTGCTGCAGCCTCACATAGAATATTGTGTGCAATTTTGGGCACCAGAATATAAGAAGAATATAAAGCTGTTAGAGAGTGTCCAAAGGAGGCCTACAAAGGTGGTGAAGAGTCAAGAGGCAAAGATGTATGAGGAGAGGCTGAGGTCACTTGGTCTGTTCAGCTTGGAGGATACAAAGAGAAGATGTCATAGCAATCTTCAACGTCCTTATGAGGGATAGCGGAGGGGCAGGTACTGACCCATTCTTTCTGGTGACCCAACAGGGCCTGATGGAATGACCTGAAGTGATGTCAAAGGAGGTTTAGGTTAGATATTTGGGAAAAAAATTCACCTAGAGAGTGGTTGGGCACTAACAGTAACAGTGTCCCAGGAAAGTGGTCCCAGCACCAAGTCGTCTGAGTTCAAGATGCATTTGGACAATGCTGTCAGGCACATGGTGTGACTCTCGGGGCTGTCTTGTGCAGAACCAGGAACTGGACTGTGATAATTCTAGTGGGTCCCTTCCAACTCCGAATACTCTATGAATACATAAAATCCTTGGGCATACCTTTACAAATTTTGGCTATGGATCTGCTCATCTGTTTTTTGTGCTGTCACCATATATGATGTGTGTGTGTTACTGTGACGCAGATAGAAACACACAGTAACACACACAACAGGTGTTTAGGCAGAGAAGAAGAAAGGAAGAAGATTCTAGTTTATTGTTGACCTCGTATATATAAGTTTCTGGACAGTGATCAGAGATTGGATAGAGAAGTTCCCACCTCTCCATCTTCACTGGTCACTTGAGAAGTCTATCAGGTGATATCTTTTACAAAGGAATGTAAACATGATTCTTGTTTATCTTACAATTCATGAGAACTGACTCCACTATACTAAAACAAATCAGAAGGCTTATTTTCAGGGGCAACATGTGTGTACATATATTTGTAAATGTGTACATTATATATGTATATACCCACACACATGCATCCCTACTTTCAAGAACTTCCTCTCAAAAGTAGCTTAAGTAGCTTAAATTCCATCTTTAACCTGTCTAGGTTTTGCCTTTTTCCTTTGACAGGGAAACTCTTTCAGAACTGTAAATCTGAAAGAAGTCTGACATCTATAGCTCTGATTGAGTTCTCATTCCATGAGTATCTTTCTTCTTGAAGAAGAAGATCATATAGAGGGCCAATCTGACAAGATAAGAAGAGCAGAAATATATTTGGGGGGGTGAGTGTTTAGTGATTTAGCATTTCATAAGTGAATTTATGGCTATAAATTAAATTATTCTCTGTTTGCAGAAAAATAATCACGGACCTTTATGTTAAACAGTCATGTTGCATTCCCTTGTGGTTGGACAAGGGAAAGTTATTCATAGGCAGTAGGTCTTCGAGGAATGTAAATGCTGTAAAACTGAAGGCAAATGGGTTAATGCTGATATGGCCATGATAGAACTATGTAGCAGAACAGAAGGTTCATGTTTTGGCTGCCTGGACTACATTTAGCCATTAGATAATTAATGATTTTTATTATGCAGGATAGATTGTCCTTTAAACTTTTAAAATAGAAACACAGAGGAGAAAAACATTTGCAAAGGAAGAAAAAGCCCAGAAGTATTTTTAATCTGCATTAATAAATAAGAAACACTATTTATTAGACTGAACAACAACAAAAGGGCATTTAAATAAATAATGGAAAAGTAGTATATCTCTATAATTAATTACACATTTGCAGGGGAAAAGAAGGTATGAAGATTTTAAAGACTATTTACATGAACACTGGATGACAAATTATAACAGCTGGGGATTTATTTTCTTTAGAGAACTTGTCTGTGTAGAATCAAAAATGAGTTATAGTTTTTCCCCACTAGGAAAAAAGTTCTAGCAGGACTTGATCCTCAGCCGCCTAAAGCAGGCTTGCCATTTGAGACTTCAAGGGGGTGTACCAAGGGGAGTGTAAGGGGGAGTGGCAGGAGAGCTGCAATCATCTGTTTTCCAGTGAACAACACTGAGGTAACTAATAACTATCTCCAGCAACCTATGGCAAGTCTCAGGCATGGAGCAACTGAGGCCATGACAATAAAACTTTTAGAAATAGAAGGAACACAAGCCAAGAAACTTGCCCATGAGCAAAGAAAACATGCTTTTTGTTTCAGTTTTCGGCAGGTTGCTTACAAATTAACAGTCTTTGTTAGCAGGCTCAACATAGTCTCTTCTGAGATCAGAATTTCCTTAAGTACTTAGGGTTTGATTAGCCTTAATGAATCACATGAGTGGCCTCAGTAAGATAGTATTAGGTGACCTGCTGAAGCTAAACTGGCAGCATGAGTTTTGGCCCATTTAGAAAAAGAAATGTGCCTGATGGGATTGTGAGGGTTGGCTTCTTTTCATCTCTTCTACTTTTCCACATGATCTGTGCATCGAATTGACACCTTAATTTGTCTGAGAGAAGTTAAGGAGGTAATCTCTTAAATTAAGTTGGGGTAGTGATTTTGGTTTTTTACTTTTTCTAAGACATGAAATAGCTGCAAGTTTTTTAATCTGATCTATGTAAAACTGCTTGTTAAATTCAGAAATTGCATGCACTACTTATGCATTTATGCATCACATGTGTTACTCAGTGGAGTTCTGCACAAAATTAGCATCTGCTGATGCAGTCTTTTCTGGTATGGGCAGCAGCAGAAAGAGAACTACAATGTGTTGCGGCAGAATTGAAACGCTAAGGCTTAAACTGGAACTAAATGTGGTCCTGTAAAAGTGGTGCTGTTGAGCACCGTTACTGTCATCAGTTCTGCAAGCTCAGAATAGCTTCTGAACCATAGACTTGTATTCTTTCCCAAGATCAACAGAACCCATAGACTGTATGACTTACTGTCCTCAGACACTCAGTTGTCTTGAAGAGCCCAAACTTTCAGTTTAGAGGGAAGAAAGTACCTTGCCTATGATTTATAAGGAAAGCTTAAATAACCAGAATGAATGCTGTCTCATAGAGCTTCTGGGATTCCTGAAAAAAGTTTGCACTTGAGAACAAACGTCTGTGTAAAAGTTTGTGTGTTTCTGTGTAAAGGATGCTAAGGTTATCTTTTAATTAGGTTTTGATTCCAGATTCTAGTAACTATTTATATAGGGCTTTGTGTCTCCGCTATTATATTTTTCCTGACATGTGAACTTGGTTCTCCAAAATTCTGGAGGTTTTTACAATGCCAATTGTGCACTGTAGACATATCATGAGAAACACGAGCTGTTCTACATGTTTCAGTCAGATAGTTATTTTTATTGCCAAAGGCAATTCTGCATCAGTGGCACTGGCCTTTAATTAATTAACAATCTATTACTTTGATCACCATACATTTTAGTCTCAGTTCAGCAGTTTTACAGTTTCCTTGAGCTCCTTCTTGTCACTACCTCCAGCTCTACTAAATCAGTTTCTGTGGTTCAGCTTCTCTCTGCCGCTCAGAAAACTGAACAAAATTTTTTAAAAATCACTTTTGAGAATAAAGTAATACTTCTAATCAGCTTTCCCAGGAAGATTTCACTGACCTTTGGGTTGCTGGGTAGTCCCTCAAACAGCTATTCTTCCCCTTCTCTGTGGCCGAAGATGTAAGAGAAGAACTTCCCACAGGAAAAGGGAGGGAGAGAGCAGCCAGATGTGAAAGACTTAAGCAGCCCTTCTGCCCTTGGAAAAGAAGGAGTATAAATATTTTTTTTTTTTTAAACAGCCACATTTTTAAGTCCAGCTCTGCCTAGCATGGTGGGAAGGAAGCTCTATGAATCATGCAGTCCTAGTTATACCACTGGGGAAACCATAATGTCAGCACACTCTGCTCCATCTCTGCATAACAACAGCATTCATTAATTACTGAAATATTCCCCGAGGAAAATAATGTTTACAACTGGGGCTTGTAATTGACTACAAAGATGCCACAGATTCTATGACTAGGTACATTGCATGTCTTTGCTCATGAGTGTTTTGATGTGTATACTTTACAACTAAATATACATTATGCACATATGTACTCTGAAACTGATTAAAATGACACGTTTGCAGCTTTTTGATGAGATGAAGCTAAATTTTTAAGTGGTAAGGAAGAATGCAAAATTTTGGATATTGCACAGAATTTTTCTTCATGATTTAGAACATTTGCTCTTGAAGTTTTTTCTTCAAAGAAAATATCACCTAGATAACTTCCTACAACTGCCACTGGATTTTGCATTTGACCTTTTTGTTCACTTTTTCTTCTGAACAATGGAATAGAAGGCACCAACAAAATGGTTGTATCATTCCACCACTCCTGCAGTTACTATTCATAAGTAAGGGAAGACATGATCATTGAAAATGTATGTAAATGTATAGAATACTTTATTTTTCTCATGACACCAATAATTACACTTTATCCCCTCTAGCCACCCACATATGTACCTGAGTCCTGCCTGTAGCCACTTACGCAGGAGGAGAAACAATTTACTGTGTAGAAAGCAGGGAATCATGACCTTAAATATGAATGAGTATTCGCATAATACATTTGTATATATCTAAGTTTGCATTATAATTTCTTATTCTTTGACTGATCTTTACATTTGTTAAAATGTTGATGCACAAGACACCATATAGTAAGCTTACTAAATACATAGAAGCTGCAAAGAAAAATCTTGTCAAAGAACTACCAGCTTTCACAAGACAATTGCCCTCATCAAATCCTGCTTCAGGTTGTATATATATTATACTGAAATCTGCACTGAAAACCTTCAAAAAAGAAGGTTTTTATTGCAGCAAATATAAGACTGGTAGTAGATATGATTGCGGCATATATTTAAAAGGCTAAGTTTTGGGAAGAGAGAGGAATTGTTTAGGTTGGCAAAAGAAGATGTTGGCACAAGAAGCCCGTGAATACATTTGGCTGAGATATATGAGTCAATATCTAAATTTTTATAGTAATGGAATATGTGGAAAGGGGAAATAAAGAAACTGGTCTCAAAATGGAGCTGGCCGATTTATGAAGAAGATCATATAAGGGAATAGTCCACAATAGCTTCATGATATCCAGAAGATCCCCTTCAGTCCTTTGTCTTTCTGAAAGGGTGGATGTATTTTAATTACTAAAGTAGTTTTGGAGAACATTTGCTATGTTTGTTACATTGCCCAGGAAACATTAGGCCTAAGCACAATGATTTAGAGACAATTTATGTTTTTACTTTTTATGTATGCTTTTTATAAGAATGAGTACCCATTCATATAAATGGGTTTGATTTATTTCTCAATTAAAAAGAGTGCAGGAAAAAAAGGTTGTGTTAGTATGACCCAAAAAGATATCCAGCACAGAGCTGAACTCAACTTATTACAACTCTGTAACTATGAGGATTAACAGGTTGGCTCTAAATGCTTTGTAATTAGACATAGCAATTAACACCCTTCAAGTGCCTGTTGTACTGGTCTAGAAGCAGTTCTTTGCAGGGTAATTTGTTCATCGCTGCTCTCTGCCAGAAGTAATATAGAGCGTGATCTGTTAATCCTGGTATAGAAGACCTTCCAGCCCCAAGTTTTGTGGTATCCAGTTTTTTTTGAAAATAGCATATTTCTAAAGATAAAGCTAAAGCTAATGGCAATGGCTATGGTGCAGTTTGTAGTCTTGCAGCTGTTATGGTTCACATAGTAAATGTCTGTGAATGTAAAGGTCAGAAAAAGTGCAACTCACTCCCTGTAACTGATGACAGTCTTTTCCTAAGAAATCTTGAATTATGCAAAATTTCACTGAGAATCTGTGTTCAAGGACGATGCTTCAGGCTACATGCTAAAACAGAATGATTCATCATAACCAGAGTCATATAAACAGTTTTTTGGTCACTGAAATACAAAACCTCTGAGTTATCTCTCTAGAAGGCAATTTCAGAGCCTCACTGCTCTGATGTTACAAGATATTCCTGTTTCATCCTCAGGCGAATCCATAGACAATTTATATTTTTATTCTTTTTTAGAGTGTCAGTACTATCATCTAGTCGGAATAACCTTCCCTCTCCCTTTCTTTCTCAAATATGTTTTCAGGAAGTTACCAGATTCTCTTTCTGATTTAGTTTTGCCAGGCTCAATAAGCAGAAAGCTTTCAGTCTTCTCTTGTGTAGTAGGTTCTATCCCTGAACAAGCTAATTGCCTTTTCTTACACCCATTCAAAATTAGTTCCTATTTCTTGAATATAGATTAAAAAAAATTGTAGACTCTTTCATATAGGAGCTTACCAGGTCCTCTACGCTGGCTACAGGACACTAATACTTCCTGTACTTCTATTTGACATTCAAACCAGGATTCTGTTGGCTTTTTTTTTTTTTTTTGTGCGTGTCTGAACAGCTTCAAGAAGTTGATTTAATCTTTTTACATGCAATTTTGGATTTGTAGAAAATTTTTCATATATTTTGAACAGCTGGCTCATGGAAGTATAAAAAATGCCTTTTATTCAAGTAGGAGAACCTTAAGACA